>CM065467.1:19878110-22278110 GCA_032872475.1 Leptopilina myrica (nomen nudum) | reverse complement strand
GCTTTGCAAAGACTGACGAGATTTTAATAATTAAAACAATACTACAATGTTTATTACTAATATTTATTAATAAATAACAGGATTATACATTTTTAATTGATATACAATCATATTGGAACAATAAAAACAATTATTAATCCCGTTAATTAATTAATTTAGTTGAAAAATCGTTAGTTCAGGGTTTGTCCGCAAGATATAGGTAGATGTCGCCCCAAAAATGGTGATTTTTTTGTAGTTTTCGAGCTTTCCATTAGATTCGCCTTTGCCGAAAGTAGCGCTCTCATTGGTCAGATTCAAATTTGCGCGCGAACTGAGCTGGCCAATGATAGCGTACCATGTGTGAATGCGCCTTTATCTTTTACAATGCTGTCATTGGCTGAGTAGTTCGCGCGCAAATTTGAATCTAGCCAATGAGGGCGTTACTTGTAACGAATACGATTCTAGTCGAAAACTCAAAAACTACAATTTTTAGGGCGACATCTACCTATATCTTGCGGACAAACCCGGAACTAAAGGTTTTTTTTAACTAAATTAAATAATTATAATAATTAATCATTGTTTTTACTGTTGAAATATGTTCATTTGTTGCAAAAGAAAGATTAAATAATAAACATCAGGAAAACATTTCAAATAATTATTTTATTGTTTCTTAATGAAATAGTAACATTTTTTTTAATAATTCTATCGAAATCTATATTCTTAAACAAAGGTATTAAGGAAAATGAAAATATAATTACAATTATTGTGAATATATTTTCATTTTTTTTGAGAAATACGACAAATGGTGTCGTAAATTTCTTTTGGTAAAATGTTTCGATTCTCGCGATTAACATCAATAATTTTACATCTCGAGTCTTGGTAAAATTTTTTAAAAAATTCAACATATTTCGATGGAACTTTATGCATTTGTGGAATTGTAGCAATAATAATATTCTTCTCCATATCTCCTTGAAAAAAAAGTTTATTCACAGTAGAAAAAAATTTATCGCTGAATAATTCCATTTTTCCGATTTCGTCGATAAACAATAAGTCCTGTAAAAAAATGGAAAATGATTTCAAAATGTTTCTCACATACGTAATTTGCAAATTTATAATTTTTTTTTGAAAATTATTTGTAGGTTATGTTTACCATTTTCGAATCCAAATTTGCTAATGCAGTGATTTCGAAATTTTCAACAAAAACGTGATAATTTCCAACGCAATGTTTTTGAAATTCTTGTGGCTTCAATACGTTACTAAAATGAAAAAAAAATTACCATTTATGACCGTTTTCTAATTTTACAATTACAATCAAAAATGAAAATAAAATACTATAGAGATATTTATAAAAAGATTAGAATTTTAAACGACTTACGCGACACGAGCGAGTGGAGATCGAATTTCAGAATTTTTTATTGAAACCACATCGAAACCGATTCTTTTTTTACTTGAATCACGAACTTCTTCTGTATAAAATCCATCAATGGAATATTGCTTCGCTAACAAGGGAATCAGTTGTTTACATATTGTTGTTTTTCCAATTCCTATGAAAAATTCGCATTGTCAATCTAACATAACCTATAAAAATCATTTCTTTTCCTTTGAGCTAAACTTCGAGTTTTTTATTACTATTAGAAAACAAAAAAAAAATAAATAAATAAATCACTTTGCAGAATAAAGTTAAATTCGTAGAAAACAAGAACTAAGTTAATTATTTTGGATAAAATTAGAAACGTATTTATTATTACCTGTCAGACATGTCAGGCACTGCGGTTTTTTTATGTTCATTCATACTAATAAAAGTAATAACATTTCACTAAAATACTACTTTATGATTAACAGACTTTGAAATTTGTTATTCTTTCGATATTTTTTGATATGAAACATTTTTACAGATTTTTCTATACACTTGTAACGCTTGTAAACAGAAATACAGTTTTGACAGCTGACAGGAGGAATATACTAAACACAATTAAATATATTTTGCAAAATGTAATAATTATTTTATTCGATGAACGATTAATTTACATTCTTCTAAATGATATACAATCATATTACAACAATAAAAACAATTATTAATTACGTTAATTAATTAATTTAAGTAAAAAATCGTTAGTTCAGGGTTTGTCCGCAAGATATAGGTAGATGTCGCCCTAAAAAACGGTCTTTTTTGGTAGTTTTCTAGTTTTCCATTATAAATCGCCTTCGTCACACCTAACGCTCTCATTGGCTGGATTCAAATTTGCGCGCGAACTAAGACGGGCCAATGAGAGCGTTACCATATGTGAATGCGCCTTTAGGTTTTAGAAGACCCTCATTGGCCCGTCTTAGTTCGCGCGCAAATTTTGAATCCGGCCAATGAGAGCGTTAGTTATCACGAAGGCAAATCTAATGGAAAACTCGAAAACTACCAAAAAAGGCCGTTTTTTGGGGCGACATCTACCTATATCTTGCGGACAAATCCGGAACTAACGATTTTTCACCTAAATTAATTAATTATAACAATTAATAATTATTTTTACTGTTGTAATATGATTGTATTTCAATTAAAAACGTATAATCAAGTTATTTATTAATAAATATCAGTAGTATACATTATAGTTTTGTGTTAATTAGTAAAATCTTGCCACCTTGTCAGTCTATGCAGAGCATGCAAAGTTTACGAAACTTGATCTAACGTGTTTGGTCATTAATTAATTAGAACAGTTTTTAATTGACTTTAAAATTGTGATGTGATTGTAAATCATTTACTAGGTTTCAATTACGTTCTTTATAAAAAAAATTTATTATCTTTACATTTTTATTAACTGCAATATAATTTTTCTTGACTACACTATAATTGTAAACAAACTTTTGTTATTGTTTCGATAATTTAAAAAGAAACTTATTTACTTATAAAATATATAATGGGGATAATATTTAAACATAGTTTATTTACATAATTATTAAGGAAATTACAAGTTATCTAAATTATTCAAGAAAACAAATTTAATTTTGAGGTTATGTTTACTTGTTTTCTCGCAATTTAAAAATTGAATTTTCAATTATTATAAGAATTGAGTTTAGTAAATTTTTCTCAATAATTAAATTTTTATTTCATTAAAAAGATCTGAATTGTGATAATATTGTTACTTTTTGGAATTCGTCACAAAATATACATAGAAAATTGTGCAAAATACGGAGATTTTCAGATAAAATTAAATTTTATTAAAAAATTTTATTTATCTTAATTTTCTTGTGTCTCTGAATAGAATTGCGCGATAAACCCGCAGGAGTTGAAATAAATAATATGGATTAGTTACTATAATAATAATAATAATCGATGCCCCTGAGCATAATCCGTATTATTACAAGTGAGTAAAATTAACAATTATAATTAATTAAATAATATTGATTAAAACTTGCTGAATATAATTATTTTGTCAATATAGAAATAAAAAAAAATTGAAAAAACACTGTCAAAATAATTGTCTATACAATTACATACGGAATATAATTATAAAAGATTGTTTATCTCGTGTTTTTTAAAAAATTCATAATCATTATAATAAATAATTCAAAATTAATAAATATACCGGGTGGTCCAGTGAGAAGTATTCTTGTGAACCGTGTCGCGTCGCCAGTTGTCATATTCACTTTCAGAAAAGTAGTAGCACCGGTTGTCTTTATAAATTATAATTTTTCCCAATAAAAATTATTTTCTCTTAATGCGAAGTTAAATTTTACACTTGAAACATTTTAATAATGGCACAAGTACGCAGTGAAATGAACTTTCCGAAAACGTTAAGAAGTGAAAAATATTCACAAACTTGGAGCAAAGTGAAGTGACTGAAAACAAATC
This sequence comes from Leptopilina myrica (nomen nudum), assembly GCA_032872475.1. Classification (NCBI taxonomy): domain Eukaryota; kingdom Metazoa; phylum Arthropoda; class Insecta; order Hymenoptera; family Figitidae; genus Leptopilina; species Leptopilina myrica (nomen nudum). The sequence goes on along the minus strand of CM065467.1, from coordinate 22,274,290 downwards.
AGATCAGCTGATTTCAAAGAAAGGATATTCCTGTGTACGTTTTTTTTTCCAAGTATATATATTGTGTGTATGTGTATTCCGTCATTTTGTCCGATGTTTGTTTCAATTGCACAATTATTTGCAAAATTATTGAAAATTTAAGATTCTTTATTGATAATCAAACGTATTAAAATTAATTTTAAATGAACAGTGAGCGATTTTTACTGAAATTGATAAGCAAATAATGATTTATTAATTATATATGAAGAAAGTAACAGTGCCAAGAATGGTGAGAATCTAATGGAAAGATTATAATAGCGAGGAAAGAGAAAAAATTTTGGATTAGACAAGAAAATGGCTTATCCAACACTTTACAATCCATTGTCGTTTGTTATTAATCGACAAATTAATGATAAAATTAATCATCGTCAAAAATTGGTGAAGGCAAGATTTGAACATTCGGAAAATCTCTTTAGAAAAAATCTTCTTTCACATTATGGATGCGTGAATGCAATCGAATTTTCAAAGTACGGCGATCTTCTTGTGTCAGGTAAAAATTTTATATTCAATACATTTTTCTTTTTTTTTCAAAAAAAAAGGACTCGATTTGGTTCGATCATTTATTTTGGAAAAAACAAATTCTGGGCCCGAACCATAATTTTCTTCTGTATTTTTTATTTTATTTTTTAAAAACACTTTCTATTGAAGTACAAAAGGAATATTTATAAAACGATTAATATCCATTAAATATTTCGTTATCATTAGTGATAGTAAGAAAATATATTAACTTTTTTCGATATTTTTTTTTCTTTTTTTAAAAATAGTCTCACAGAAATGTTAATAATATTTCATGTCAATTGTGACAGTTTTCTTTTTCTCAAGGAATAAAAATAATAATTTTTTCCCCAATTCTCATATTGATTTTATTTAATTGTTTTTTGAAGTCACGATATTTCAACAAAACAAGTAGTGATAGTATAAAATTCGTTACAATCGTTACAATATGGAACCATTTTAATTGATTATAATTTATATTTTTAATTTTAGAAAAAATTATATTTTAATAAAATTCTTTTTTCACTTTTATAATTTTTTTCTTGCTTACAGTTGAAAATATTTGCTAAATTTGCACCAAAAAAAAAGAATTCCAAGTTCGGAATAAGTAAAAAAAATGTTAAAAAGAAAAATATGTTTTTGAGAAAAAATCTTTTTGTAGGTGGCGATGATAGAAGAGTTCTATTATGGAAAGTGGAACAAGCGATTCAGGGAACGGAGAAACCTGCCGTGATGAGAGCCGAACATACAAGCAATATATTTTGTTTAGGTTTCGATAACAGTACATCAAAAATATTTTCAGCCGGAAATGACGATCAAGTTATTGTTCATAATCTTCAAACGTAAGAATATTCATCTCTTTTTATCTGAAAATTAGAAACTAAAATAATTTACGATATTTGGATTTAAAAACAAATAAATTAGAATTTACTTTCAATTTTAATAATAATAATAATAATAATAATAATAATAATTATTATTATTATTAAATTAATTAATAATTAATTGTCCTAAAATTTAAAACTGAATATTTCTTTTACAATTTAAAATTAAAATTCATTAAATTATTTTTTAAAAATATTACTTTATAAAAATGCAGTGATCCTTATTTCTGACAATATTTTTAATAAAAAATATTCGCTAATTTGAATATTCAAAACTTGATCATTGTAAATTACAAAAAAATGTGAATTTAACATTTATTTGGTTACGAAGTAATTAAATTAATTAATTTTATGTACAAAATAATATATTTTTAAATTTTATTTCAAAAATACAATTATGTTTTGAAAATAATTTTCAATAACGAAACAGTTGAAAATTTTCTCAAATTTCATTAAAATAAAATATTAATTTTAAAGAATTTTATTTTTTCCGTTTAAAAAATTATTTTTAAATAATAATTATATTTTAGAAGACTAGTTAACTTAAAATTTAGAAAATAATTGAATTTTACAAAGAATTTTGTGTTTTAATAGTTAAATTATCGTATAACTTGAATTTAAAAACAAATCAATTAGAATTTATTTTAAATTTTAATAATAATAATAATAATTATATTAATTAATAATTAATTACTCTAAAATTGTAAACTGAATATTTCTTTTTCAATTTAAAATTAATAAAATTCATTAAATTATTTTCGAAAAAAATTCAGTTGAAATTTTAGAAAATAGTTGAATATATAGTTTGAAAATAATTTAATTGCTCTAAAATTTTAAAACTGAATGTTTCTTTTTCAATTTAAATTTAATAAAATTCAATAAATTATTTTCGAAAAAAATTCAGTTGAAATTTTAGAAAATAGTTGAATTGAAATCTTTGAATATTGTAATTTATTTTAAAGAAATATTAATATGTTACTTTTCTATAAACATTTTTTCTTTCTCATTTAATATAATATTTTTAGTTGAATTCCTGCAAATAAATTTAAATAATTGCAATAATTGAAAATTTTCTCAAATTTTATTAAAATAACCATTTAATTATAATGAATTCAATTTTTTTTTACTTTAAAAAATTATTTTCAAAACATAATTGTATTTTTGAAGAATTCTTAACTAAAAATTTGGAAAATAATTGAATTTTACAAAAAATTTTGTGTCTGAATAATTAAATTCTAGAAAAAATTTATTAGAAAAAATGAGTTGAAATTTTAGAAAAGAATTGACTATTAAAAGCCTTATAACAGGAATTTTACGAAATAATAAAATTTTAAAAGGTTTTTAAAATTAAAACTGTAAGAATTATAATCGATGTAAAAGTATAAAACTATGTTTATTATAAATAAACAATTTTTATTTTAAAAAAATATTAATATATTTTCTACAAAAAATTTTTTTACACTTTTGAATAATTTGAATAAAAAAATATTTAAAAAAAAATTCTTGTGTGAAAATAAATAATTCATATTTTAAATACTAATTTGACAAAAATATTGATTTTTTGAGTTTAATTTAATTTAGACATTCACGAAGAAATTAGATTAAAAAAAAAATGTAATTAAAATTTCTTTTCATTTAGTTTAAAATTTTTTCTTTTACAAAAAATTTATAAATTTATAATTTACATTTTATTTTTTTACCATTATAGTTTAATTTGACAAATTGTTTAATACATTGTTTCTCGTTATTATTCCAGGGGAGATCCGTTGAATTATTTTCTCCACGAGAAGGCTGTTTTTGGTCTGTCAATTCATCCGCAAAATGATTTTGTTTTTGGAAGCGCTTGCGACGATGGAAGAATTCTCATCTACGATATTCGAGGTTCTAAAGAGTCTCTCTGTTTGGCACAATATAAAAGTGCATTTCATTCTGTTATGTTCAATCCAATTGATTCGAAAATGTTGGCAACTGCAAATGCGAAAGAAGGCGCCAGCATATGGGATATTCGAAAACCATTAAAGTAATTCTTTTCTCTAATTATTCTATACTTTATTGATAATTCTATTTTTTTTTATGAAGAAAGTGGGGATCACAAAGTTACTTGGTATTGAAATACTTTTATCTCGATTTATTACTATTATACTATTAATTACAACAAATTCTTTCTGTCGATTTTTTGAAAGAATTTAATTAAGAATATAAGAATTGTTTTTTTTTCGTCGATTTCGAATATACCGATTTCTTTAATTATGCGATAGAATAAAAATTTATTTTCTTATAATATTTTCGAATATATAATTTCTGGGTAATTTTTTCAGACCCGTTTTACAATACGGAACGGAAGGACCATCGCAAAGTTGTATGTACGTGAGATTTAATTCAGCGGGAAATAAATTACTCGCCCTTCGAAGGCGATTGCCACCGATTTTGTATTCAATCGATTCTCCGAAGCATCTTTGTCAATTCGATCACTACGAGTACTACAATAGTTGCACCATGAAATCCTGCTGCTTTGCAGGGGACAATGATGAATATGTTCTCTCAGGCAAGATATTTTTTTTCATCAAAAATAGCTTTTTTTTAAGCAACTTTGTAACTGTGGGAATTTTTATTATATCGATTTATAATTAATCTAAGTGAACGAAAGTTTAAAATTCCTTTTTTTTCTTGCAGGTTCTGACGATTTTAATTTATACATGTGGAAAATTCCAGCCGATGACATTCAGTGGGTAGATTCGGCACATATGAAACTATGCGGTCATCGATCGATTGTCAATCAAGTGCGTTACAATAAAAGTAGCTGCATTCTCGCCTCCTCGGGAGTGGAAAAAATGATCAAACTCTGGAGTCCATTTTCCCTGGGCTATGAATGTTTGGGCGGACTAAAAGTAATTATTGTTTTGAATTTTCCTCGCTAGAGAATACAAAAAAAAAATTACAATTCTTTTCTTTTTGCAGAAAAATTGCGGAATACAGGAAAAGCAACGAAGAGTATTCGCGCACAGTGAATATATTGAATTGGTTCTACGTAGTGGACATTTCATGACTCACGACTATAGTCATCAATCGACAAAGGAAGATCCTCGAATGATGGCCTTTTTCGATTCCCTCGTACAACGTGAAATCGAAGACTGGAGTTCCGAGGACGTAACAGCGCCGCAAACACCAAGCGATAATGATAATTCCCTCGTGAATAATACTTTCAACGCAACCGATTCAGATGGTATTTTTAATCCCCCCCTTTATTAACTATCAAAAAAAAATTGCTATTATCTTTCTAAAATTAACAAAAATTAAAAATATTTCAGATTCAACAGCATCGGATCGTCAATTAATGCTCTCGTTTCTCGGTCCGACGGTTAATTCACGAAATATATCCGCCGGAATGGCACCCGAACGTTCATCAAAATCTCCAAATCGAATAACACGTCTCATAATAAATTGTCGAACAAAATTAATGAGATTGGCTGGTAAGGAAATACCGGAGGCGACAATATCGCCGAATGCAAATGGTACGAGTGTTGTCACTACTTCTGAAACAGGAAGTACGTCGAAATTAAAATCAAAATTAAAAGGCGCAAAGAGAAAAGCGAGTAAATCAACGACTACAACAACAACAACAACAACAGGAACAACAATAACAACAACGAGTGCTAGTAGAATAAGAAAAAGATCATCGACATTGATTGAAATTCAAAACGATGAGCATTTGGATACAGTGCAACCGAGCACAAGTTCTGGTCTTGTTTCACAGGTTTCCAAATATAATTCAACATCGTATTCGGATAAACAATCGAGTGAGAGTAATTCTGATGATAATGATAATGATGGTGCAGTTAAGAGGAAAATAACGAAAGTTGATTTAGATAGTTCGCCAAAATGTCCAAAAAAGAAGCACAAAAAATGTAAGCATCATGCTAAACGTGAAAGTGGAAAGAGTTGTAAAAAGAAGCAGAAAGTTGAAAACGACAGTGATGATGAGTGGTGGAAAGAAATAAGTATGAGACTATTTTTTATTTATTAACAAAAAAAAAATATATAATTAAGACGTTTCTATTTTCAAAAATATCCAAAACAAATAATTTATATTTACTTTTATAATTTTTCAAAAAAAAAAATTCTTTTGCGAATATTTTCAATTCCTTTCGTTCCAAATTATTTTCTAAGTTCCAAAAATTTGGGTTTCTAATTCTTTTGATATTTCTTTTTAAATTAATTTGAAATTTAAAAAAACTAAAATTCAAATTTCATGTTTTGCAAATTAAATAATAAATATCAATAAGACAAAAATTGTTTTGCATTGAAAATCAGAAATTAATATGTTAATTTAATTAAAAAATTTTAAAAAATGAAAATAGGTACTTAACTGGTTAATAAAAAAATACTTAGAAAAATAAGAATAATTAATAAAATTAATAATTATTAAATAATTAAAAAAATAACTTAAAACTTTCATCCACAATTTTGAAACATATTTTTGTTAAAATAATTTTATAATGTTTGCATCTTAAATGTTTTAATTCTTTCATAGAATTTTATTAAATTTTTGTATAGTAATTAAATTCTTAAGATAATTCAATTAAAATTTTGGGAAGTTAATTAATTTTCAATGGATATTGAAAATATTTATTTCAATGTTAAAAAATAATTAAATTCTTGTCAAAAAATTTAATGAAATTTATTTATTTTAATAATTAAATTTTTGGGACGAATTTCATTTAAAGTTTTGAAAATAATTCAATTCTTGCAATAATTTTATTAACATCTTATTAAATTATTGAAATCTATAAAAAAAAAATTTCTAAAAATCATTTTAAAAATAATTGAATTATTGGGACGAATTTCATTAAAATTTTTGAAAATCATTGTATTTTTGCCATCAATTTTTTTACTTTTGTAAATTATTGAATTCTTTAGAAAATTCTATAAAAATTTCTGAAAATACTTTGATTTCTGTGAAGGATTTTTTTATGTTTTAAAATAATTGAATTCTTGGAGAGAGATTTATTAACATTTATGAAACTATAATTAAATACTTCCAAAAAAATTGTTCTTATTATTATTATTATTTTTAAAAATAATTAAATTCTGGGGGAGAGATTTATTAAATTTTTTGAAACTATAATTGAATTCTTCAAAAAAATTTAATGCAAATGATGAAAATTGATTTGAAAATAATAATAATTTAATATTTAGGACGAATTTTATTAAAATTTTTCTAAATAATTAAAATCTATTAAAAAATTTGCTGAATATTGTTTTGAAAATAATTGATTTTCTCCAAGGATTTTTTTATTTTGAAAAACAATTGAATTCCTAATAAGAGTCTATTTAAATTTTACAAAAATATTTTATTTTTTGTGAGTTTTGTGAATATTTTATTACAATTTTAAAAAACAATTGAATTCTTTAAAAGATTTAAAGAAAATTGTTTTGAATATTTTTGAAAATAATTGAATTCTTGGGAAGAATTTTAGTACAATTTTTGAAAATAACTGAGTTCTTTTAAAAAAATTTAATGGAAATTGTTTTGAAAATAATAATAATAATTGGACTTTTGGGAAGAATTTCATTAAAATTCTTGAAAATAATTGAATTCTCGTAAATAATTTTATTACAATTTTTCAAAATAATTTTATTCTTTCGAAAAATAATATTAAAATTTTTAGAAATAGTAAATAATAAGAACTAATTAGTTACTTGTTTAATAAGTAAATTCGTTTTTTAATTTTCAACATGAAATTATAGAGAAAGTAAAGTTTTTATTGAAATATAAATTAATTATAAAAAATTTTGTAAAATGATTGAATTTGCAATTATAATTGTTTACAAATTAATCAAATTTAAAAGTGTTTTCCATTAAAATTATTAAAAATTTTAATTCCTGTGAAAAAATATATCAATAAGTAAGATTTAAATATTTATTTAACAAAAATTATTGAAATTTTTCTCAAATTTCATTTAAAATAACCATTTAATTATAAAGAATTCTTTTTTTCTTACTTTAAAAAATTATTTTCAAAAGATAATTCTATTTTTGAAGAATTGTTAACTAAAAATTTGAAAAATAATTGAATTTAAACAAAAAAATTGTATCTGAATAATTAAATTCTGGATAATATTCTGAACAATATTTTGCATATTTTAATTTTTAATTTTTTTTTTTTTAAATAAATATGAATAAACTTACTAAAAATAAAATAACAAAAATTGTTTCAGTTCAAGGTACTAAATCGGAAAGCAATCAAAATGAAACGCCGGCAAAACGAACGAATAAATTAGCGAAACAATTATGTTCAACTCCAGACAGTGGTATGGGTATATCGACATCAGAAAAAAGTCAATCGTCCGCCCAAAGTAATAGCAAAAGTGCCGAGACTTCAGATGACGAGGAGAATTTACGAACATTTCAGTCATTTAAAAAGAAAGTCGACGCTATAAAACGCACTTATCGTAAACGTACCATGTCAGAAGCATCCGATTCTTCTGACTAAAAACAAAAAATCTAACCACAATTTTTTTTTGTTTTCCTCTTTGTAAATAATGGAGCTGTGATTCCTTTTCCTTGAGATATTTTTCTAATACTAAGTTAAAATCCCAAAACAAAACGAAAAATTTATCATATATATATATATAATTATTTTATTCATTTTTTTTTCTTTAACATTTTATCATTTCATTATACCCATCATCGCTTTCAATTAAAATACAAAAAAAAGTCATTTTTATTCAAATTTCGATTCAAAATTGATTTAAAGAAAAAAAAAGAAGCAACTTATACAATTCTGTATTTTTTTTCTTATTTATAAATATAAAAAAAAAATTGTAATTTTTCTTTTATTCGACAATTTGAGTCAGGAAATTGATTAAAAATGATTAAATATTTTTCAAAATAGTTATCTAAATGTTTTTAGGTGAACTAAAATAGTACTTTTCAATGTATTAAAAAGAACACGAGAATTATCGATTTTTGAATTTAAAAATTCTATATATTTAAATATGGATAATTTTCGAAGTTAATATATATATAATTATACAATAGTTGCAAACTACTTTGTATATAAACACACAAACATATATGTACTTGTATTCACCATCGCTGTTTTTTATAAAAACAGTTAAAAAAAAAATATTTCCAGTAAATAAATTAATTCTAACTTGTAAATTTTTTTCTTTCTCTCTTTAAGAATTTTTTTTCTCTCTGAAAATCTTCTCTTAATGAAAAAAAAAAGGAAAAACACAACTCAATTAGTCATCTCCCTCTTATCAAAATCACAAGCGTGGGAGGAAACAGTGACGATTCTATTGTTTCATAAATAAATCATCTAAATTTGATTTGTGAGAAATAAAAATTAAATATCAATGTTGCAAGAAAGAAAATTATTGTGATTTAAAAAAAGCAAATAATGTTTTTATTGTTAATTTCATTGTTGTCGATTGTTAAATTGTGGGCCTACAATGTCGACGTGGATAATGCAAAAATATTCCATTATCCCAAGGATAATAATGAAAATGTGAGGAAAAATTATTTTGGCTTTTCAGTTGCACTTTATGTTGATGAGAATTTTTTGGAAAATTCTTTAATTCTCGTCGGTGCACCGCGGGCGAATGTGAGTCAAATTAAAACGGTCATTGAACCCGGGAGTATTTTTAAATGTTCAATTCAGTCAAATGAATCCTGTAAGGAGTGGATTTTAGATTCGACCGAGGATGGCGATATTAAATTTCGAAGTCTCACTGCTGTTCAATTGAGAGATAATGCCTGGACCGGAGCAACAATTGCCGTGAAAAGTGGAATTAATCCCACAGTTGTGGTATTTATTATTTATTTTTCACCTGAAAAAGCAAAAAAAAAAAGAGAGAAATAAATTATAAAAGAAATTTAATTACTTAATTACTGAAATTTACTTTCCTTTTTCAATTCAAAATTTTAATTTAATTTCTAAATTTTAGTTTTGATTTTTAAATTTAGTTTTAATTTTTTTTTTCTGTTCAAGGTTTGTGCGCCTCGTTGGAAGGCGAGAATTCGTCGAAGATCAAATCAATATGATTGGTTCTTAAATGGAATTTGCTATCGTACGCGTGCGAATGATTCGAATTTTTTCGAAACTGAAATCAATTCATTGTTTGAGAGTAAAATATCGCCATTTTATTATTATCGTCAAGTGAAAATGGTCGATGGACGTTATCAATATTTTTTCGCCATGGGACAAGCGGGCTTTTCATTGCACATGGTGCCAGATAGTGAGGATTTAATTCTCGGCAGTCCGGGAATTTTTAATTGGACCGGTGTGCCATTATTGGTGCAAGTCGAGGAGCGTGTGCCAACGCGCGAAGAAATTATTTACAAAAATATCAAAAGTTTCTCAGTGAAATATAATAATGTCTACGATACAATTGAAGCCATACAGGAGGAACCTTCGATTCATTACAATGAATATTTTGGTATTTATCAATTTTAATTTATCATCTTGTTTCAAAATTGTTTTTTTATACTGCGTATAATAATTCTTTTATCGATTTGAATTTGAAATAATTGAATTCTTTGTAGAAAAATTATTTATCCAAATTTTTCAAAAATAATTAAATTACTTGCGAAAAAATCAATTAAATATCTTTGAAAATTATTCAATTCTCAAGATAAATTTAATAAAAATTACTTTAAAAATATTTAAATTCTTAATGTATTCACAAAATTTTTCAAAGTAATTTAATTAAATTTCTTGCGAAAAATCAATTAAATATCTTCAAAAATAATTCAACTCTCAAAATAAATTGAATAAAAATTACTTTAAATATATTTAAATTCTTAAAGTATTATCAAAATTTTTCAAAGTAATTAAATTTCTTGTGAAAAATTTAGTTAAAATCATTAAAATTAATTGAATTCTAACGATAAATTTAATTGAAATCGTTAAAATTAATTGAATTCTAACGACAAATTTAATTAAAATAATATTTAAAATATTTCAATTTTTATAAAGAATTTTATTAAAACTTTTTTCATAACAAAAAATAAAATAAAATCAGAAAATTTCCTGATTTATAAAAATCAAGTTGAAAAAGAATTCAACTTTTTCTTATAAAGAATTATATTTAAAAAATTTTTAAAATAATAAAATTTTAATAAGGAATTTAAAAAAAAAATTTTCCAAATAATTAAATTTCGAATAAAAATTTTATAATTAAGAAAATAATTGAATTTTTTTGTCGATCTTATTAAAATTTTTGAAAATAATTTTATATTGTCGACAAATTTAATTAAAAATTTATAGGAAAAATTTTTCTATTCTCACAGAGAATTCAATTAAAATTTTTGAAAATAATTTCAATTTTTACGAAGAAATTTATTATTTTCGAAAATAATTAAATTCTTCAGAAAATTCTCTATTCAAATTTTGAAAAATTACTAATTTTCTGTTGGGTTTGCGAATATTTTATTACAATTTTAAAAAAATACTTGAATTTTATCAAAAAAATATGATAAAAATTGTTTTGAAAACAATTACTGAATTTTCGCATAAACAACTTCATGAAAATTTTGCGTATATTTATTACAATTTTAAAAATGAATTAGAAATTAATTATATTCTAATTAATTAGAATTCTTTAGAAAAATTTCATAAAAATCGCTTTCAAATTAATAATTCAACTCTTTGGAAAGAATTTCAATAAAATTTTTGAAAATAATTGAATTCCTTCGAAGAATTTGATTATTTATGAAAGTAAATCAATTTGTGCGAAAAATTTTACTATAATTTTTTTAAATCTTGAACAACTTTTTTTGAATCGAATGTTTTGACAACATTTGAGTTTATTTAATATTCTTAATTGAAAAGTAATGAAAGGAACTGAATTTTATGGAGAATTTCTTTTACGTTCTTAAAATTGTTTGTTAATACTTGAAATTAAACATTTGATTTTATTTGAAATTTTTATGATGTAATTAAATTGTTAGAAACTTATTGGATACAATTTTTTAAAATTTAATTCATTCAAGAAATTTTATTAAAATATTCAAAATAATTGAATTGTTTGTTCAGAATTGAATTATTATTGAAAACAGTTGAACTCCTTGCTAAGAATTGAATTATTATTGAAAATAATTGAATTCCTTGTTTAGAATTGAATTATTATTGAAAATAATTAAATTCCTTGCTCAGAATTGAATTATTATTGAAAAGAATTGAATTCTTGCAAAGAATGTTATTATTTAAGAAAATAATTGAATTCTCCCAAAGAATTTCATTCCGATTTTTGAAAAGAATAAACAATAATTAATGAATTAGGAAATAAATGAATTTTTGAAATATTTGAATATAAAATCATTTTAACAGTTGAATTGAATATTTGAAAATAAAAAATTTTATAATTTGCATAATGCTAATAAATTGAATGACATTTGCCAGTGAAATGATAAATATTAAATAAAAAATTTTTAAGTAATTGAATTTTTACTAATATTAATGTTTAATATTTTTCTAGGATACTCGGTGAGTTCTGGATGTTACTTTCAAATAGAACAACGATGGTACTCGTCGGGAATTCCCAGAGGGGATAATTTAAATGGAAGAGTTTTAATATTCTCCCATCCGAACAGAAGCACCAAGCAGGATTTTATTATTAAAAATACATTAAACGGAGAACAGCACGGGGAATATTTTGGTTACACTTTGGCATCGTGCGATTTGAATAATGACAAAAAAGACGATTTAGTCGTTGGTGCTCCATTGTGGTCGAATAATTTGGAAGAGGGCAGAGTCTACGTTTTCAGTAGCAAGGGCAATGATAATGTAAGAAACAAATTTAGTAAAATTAATTTAATTAACTTAATTTTAATATTAATAACAATATTATATATTTAATTAGAAACCTAAATCTATGGAAAAATATTTTATTTTGCGATAGTTTGAAAAAAATACTATTTTCCTTTTTTCTAATTTTCAGGATTATTTGGAAGCTCAGTACATTCATGGCGAGGCAATTAAAGGACGATTTGGCTCAACTTTAGCCTGTATCGGTGATATTGATTACGATAATTACGGTGACATTGCAATTGGAGCACCGTATGAAAATAATTGTGGTGCAATTTTCATTTATCGAGGAACGGAAAATGGTCTACAATTGAGTCAAAAAATATTCGCCTCGGAAATTTCGTCACACTTGCAAGGATTTGGAAATTCAATTTCAGATGCTCGGGATATTGATAGTAATGGATATCCCGATATTGCTGTTGGTGCCTATTTATCAGACGCCGTTGTTCTTCTTCGCACAAAACCAATTGTCACTTTGAAAATAACGAAAATGAAAGCCCTCCTGAGAACGAAATTACAAGCGAGTTCTTCATTTTTTGACATCGAAGTCTGCTTTCATTACAGTGGCAAACACGTGCCGAATAAATTGAGTATGTTACCTTTTTAGTTTTTAAATAATTTACATTATTTGATAATTTATTGCTTTATTTCAATTTATCCTTTGTCTCATTCGTTCTTCTTTTTTTTAAAACAAAAAACTTTACTTTTTCTAAATCGAATAGTAATTTCAATTTTTATTGTAATTTTAACTTTTGTTTCAAATTGAAAACAATTTATGATAGAATTGAATCGATTGATAATTGAAAATAAAATTTTATGTAAATTTTGAATTTCCCTTTTTAGATGTGACGTTAAAGTGGAAAATCGACGAAATTTTCGGCAGAGCGAGACTTTCACCCGAAGCGAACAATGCAACGATTTATGAACTCGAGAGAACTTTAATCGAAGATACGCAATTATGTGACAATTTTAAAATATATTTAAACGTAATAATTTTTCCAAATACTTTTGCTCTATTTTCAAATTCTTCTACTATTTCCTTTTTTCCTCGTGGGAAAAATATTAAATCCCACTTATTTATTTTATTATTAAATTTCACTTATTTATTTTATTATTAAATTTCACATCTTAATTTTTCAGACTAAAATTCAAGAATTTATGAATCCACTGGAAATATGGCTCACATTGAATTTAAATTCAATGAAATTAAATTCAACAACAAGAAAAACTGATAATTCAACAATTGTTAAGGATGAATTTTGCAAAACTTGTCCGGTTGTAAATAAAGAATTTTCAATAATTGAAAAATCTTTATTGCTACCATTTGCCGTCGAGTGTGGCTATGACGATATTTGCACTTCAAATTTGACAATAACAATGTTCACGGACTTGACGATTAATCATTTTATTCTTGGATCGCGAAAGACTTTTTCGTTATTCATCAATATTGTCAATGATGGTGAACCCGCGTATAAAAGTGAAATTCGAATAATTATTCCCAGGCCTTTGCAATTGGCGAACATTCCGCCGGATTGCAGTGAAAATGAAATTGACATGACTTGCAACGTTGGAAATCCTTTGCGAAAAAATGTAAATTACTTGAAACTACTTCAAACTTTGGTTAAAATTACATTAAATTTTGTGTTGCTTTTATTGATTTAAAATTTAAATTTTGCTTTTAATTTTAATTTTAATTTTAACAAATAATAGAAATTTTAATTCACTGTTTGGGAATTATTACAGAAAACAATAGAATTACAATTGTCGACAATTGGCGTCACGTGTAATTCAACATCAAGTGAATTGGAAGTTATGATTTTCACTCAGAGTGAAAATTCAAACGAAAATAATCATTTCAAAATCGTGATTCATTTTGCCATTGATCTCGATATGCTTTTATTGGGGTGAGTTTAATAAAATTAATAAAACTAAATATATAATTAACTTAATTTTCAAAATTAACGGAATAATAATAAATTGCATTTTTCTTCAAGGAAAGCGCAAGAGGATTCGTATTCCTATACAGAAGAGGAAACAATAATGAAGATAAAAAAGTTTACGCACATTTATGAAATACAAAAATTCGGCTCATGTTCAATTGATGAAATTGAAGCATTGATTAAAATTCCCATTCTCTTGAAAGATGGAAATAATAATTTTCCTATTATTGAAATTCAACAAATTAAGGGACAAATAGATGATCGTGAAATTTTGTGTACGCAATTAAATAATGAAAATTTAATTCCAAAGGAAAATCATAGTTCTTTAATGTCAACGAATATTGAGAAATTAATGAAAAATGAAATTTTCAAGAATTTCCATCATGGAGAGAATTCCTTTAAGTACATGCCACCTGAAAATAGAACATTATATGTTAATTGCTCGAATTCAATAATTTCCTGTCTCAGTTTCAAGTGTAAATTAACTGGACTTTTAAATTCAACGTCAATGAAAATTGTTCTCAATATGGAATTTCAGCCCAAAATTCTTCAATGTAAGTAAATTGATTTATAAATTATTTAATACAATTTTAGATAATTTTCTCGAAGCGATTATCTATATAATATTTATTTATTTAATTACTTTGTACCTTTAATTAGTTAATTTTTCAATTAATTTTCTTTCGCAGTTTAATAAATAATTTTGTAAACTTGAATAATTCGTCTGAAATTTTTTTCAGCGATGAAATTGCAAGAAAAGGACATTTTATTCTTCATCACGGAAGGAGGAGTAACTGTCACGAAATCCGAGGGATTTTCAAATGTCATTGAGACTAAAACTAATATCGTATTAGTGGGGACGACATTTTTGGGAATGCCTATTAAGCAAAAAGTTGCCACCTGGATTTTAATATTATCAACACTTTTTGGAATTCTTCTATTAATATTTGTAATTTCCATCTTAACGAAATTTGGTTTTTTCACAAGAAAACGAAGACAACAACTTCACGCCCTGAAAGCCGATAGAAGAGTAAGTTTTTTTAAAAACTAAAAAAGAAACTCTTCAAACAAAAATAATTCACTATTGTTATTTTTCTTTTGCAGAGAAAACGAAAACAAAAATTACCCTCAAGTTCATCGAGTCAAAATGATTGATACAAAATTTCTAACATTCATTAATATTTATTTATTCTCTTTTTGTTTGTTTCTCTTTCTTCGTCGAAAAAAAGCCATCGTGCTTACATGAATATTTAAAAACATTAGTTATATAGTGTGCATCGATTTTGTCCAAAAATCGTAGCATTTTTCTCAACATGGTGTATAAAAAAATAGCTTATTATTTTTAAAATCTCTAATTCTTTAACAGTACGGAATATATTTTATTCTATTTTTTTTGTGTAAAAAGCGCAGCAAACACATTTTTTTTCCCCTGTGAATGTAAAATTTTTCTATTTCTACTTTTTCATTGCTTTGAAAATATTAATTTTCGTTTAAATAAATAATTTTGGTAAAATATTGAGAGATTCAATTATTATTCTTGTTGGCAAAAAAAAAACAACTAATTTCTAATCTTCATCGTCTCCAAGACCAAGCCCCCGGGAAATTTCAGCGGCGGACAATTTTCCCCCACCGGGCGCTGGAGGGCTCGGTGAACGTGGAGAAGATTGTGGAGGTCCTGAATCGTGTTGTCTTCCTGGATTTTGAGGCGGCGCGTACGAGGGACGATCTTCATGATGAGGTGAAGGAGGATTCTGTATAAAAATTATTTAAATCCCTTAAACAAGAATTTATTTTCTTTTTTTTTCTATATTAGCGGTTAGTTTATAAAAAAAAGAATCCAGAAGCAGAAAATATCCTTAAATTAAAAGGAATTTGTTATCAGATTTTATATTAGCGGTTAGTTTCTAAAAAAAAAAGAATTCAGAAGCAGATCGGAAGAAATTACAACATCCATACCTCTTCTAAGAAATAACGAACTTCTTTTACAAAAGCGTCGACCTACATGGAAAAAATCGCATATTTTCAGGGTTAGTCACAAGCTGTTTTTCACACC
Source organism: Leptopilina myrica (nomen nudum) (assembly GCA_032872475.1). Classification (NCBI taxonomy): domain Eukaryota; kingdom Metazoa; phylum Arthropoda; class Insecta; order Hymenoptera; family Figitidae; genus Leptopilina; species Leptopilina myrica (nomen nudum). The sequence goes on along the minus strand of CM065467.1, from coordinate 22,258,065 downwards.
CCCAAAAAAAAGAGCAAAGCCGAAATAAATATTAATTCACTGATTTATTGTATTAAATAATCTCTGTACAAAAATTCAACATGCAAAAATACATTTCATAAAAATATACAATTTTCAGTCTTGAATTTGATAAAATCAATCATTAAAAAAAATATTTACATGCAAATATATCACAGAATTTTAAACTGAAACTAAATTCAAACTATAAAGTCAAGAAAAGAAGAGGATTGAGCGGCTTAAAAAAGTAAGCAATTTGAAAATTATTCGCGGAGATTATATTCACACTCTGTGTATTCGTTTACTCACGTCCTTGCGTTTGCTTAGACCATCGAAAGCCGAACTGATCAGAGATGATCCGAGATTTGATAGAAGATCGGAACCTTGAGAGCCTTGTGAGGGTGGATAATTTCCATAGCCTCCTGATGGTTGATAAGGGGGTTGCTGTTGATGTCCACCGCCCATGAAATTACCTAAAAGTGATCCCAAACCACCGAGAGAATCGGAGCCAGAATGACCCGATTGATTGCCACCTAAAAGTGAACCTAAGCCACCGAGTGGATCTGACGATGGCTGACGATTTCCACCACCTAAAAGTGAACCTAATCCGCCAAGTGGATCTGATGATGGTTGACGACCTCCTCCACCTAAAAGTGCACCCAATCCACCGAGAGGATCTGAGGACGGTTGCTGATGTCCTCCTCCACCACCACCTAATAAAAATGGAAAAATAATTTATTAAAAGTTTATAAGATTAATAAAGTTCGTTATTTGGAAATCTTTTCGCAGTTTGAAGTTAGTTGTTTGCTTTTTTGTTTCTTAAAATGTTTAATAACTTTAATTTCAATTATTTTCAATTTTAAAATTAATGTATTTACAATCATCGAATTTATCAAAAAAAGAGCAAAAGAAATTTATCAAAAAATTTGATATTAGAAATCCTTCTAAAAATGTTATTAAATTCTCGTGAAGAATATTATTAAAATTTTTTAAAATCCTAATTAAATTCTTTTGAAGAATTTCTATGAATTTTTATTAACTAATAGAGTTTTCTTTAAAAATTTTAATTGAAAATTTTGAAATCCATTGGATTTTATAAAGAAGAATTTTATTAAAAAAATTTATTAAAGTTTTAGAAAATAAATGAATTTTATGTTAATATTTGAAGATTAAAATTCTTTCGAGAAATTCTATTACAATTGTTTTAAAAATAATTAAATTTCTGCAAAGGATTTTACTATTTATAAACAAAAATGAATTATTTCAAAGAATTTTACTATTATTAAAAATAATTGAAATGTTTCGAAGAATTTATTAAAATTTTGAGAAATAATTATATTGGTATAAAGAATTTAATAGAAATAATTGAAAATAATGCAATTTTTTTTCTATTTTATAAATATTTTAACAATAATTGAATTATTTTTAAAGAATTTAAAATTCTTGTTGAAATAGAATATTATGGAAAATTTTCAAAAATAATTAAATTCTTTCGTGTAATTTTATTTAAATTGGATTAAAAATAATTTAATTCCTTCAAAAAATTGTAGTATTTATAACAAAAATTGAATTGTTTCGAAGAATTTATTAAAATTTTAGGAAATAAATAAAATTATGAAAATATTTTCAAATATTTGAATTTATCCGAGTATTTAATTAAAATTTTTTTAAAAATAATTGATATTCTGCAAAGAATTTTACTATTTATAAAATTAATTGAATTCTTGCGAAGAATTTTACTATATTTATAAGAATAATTTAATTATTTCGAAGGATTTATTAAAATTTTAGAAAAAAATTGAATTTTTTCGAAGTGTGTTAAAAATATTTCTAAAAATTGATCTCTTCCGAGGAATTCAAATAAAATTGTATTAAAAATAATTGAAACTTTCTAAAGTTTTTATTATATTTTTTATTTATTTATTATTTACTTTTTATATTTTTATTTCAAAAATAATTGAATTGTTTAGAAGGATTTGTTAAAATTTTAGAAAACTATTGAATTCTTTCGTGAAATTTTATTAAAACTTTTAAAATATGAACATTAATAACTAATTTTGTACTTAATAGGTGAATTTTTTAAATTTTGACTATGGAATTATTTTAAAAATTTATATTTGAAAACAAAAAATTTTGCAGTTTGCAAAACAACAAGAAAATGAATTTTTAGAAGTAATTCAATTTTTCGCATTATGAATTCAATTATTTAAAAAAATATAATAAAATCCGTTGTGCAAGAAATCAATTATTTTCAAAAATAATTTATTTCTTACCCAGAATATAAATTATTTCTAAAGCAATTTTAATAAAATTTCTCGAATTCAATTAGTTTTGAATATTTTAATAAAATTCATGGGAAGAATTCCATTATTTTTCTAAATAAAAAAAATTCGTAGGCATTCAATTATTTTCAAAAATAATATAATTCCTCACAGAAATTTTTATTTTTTTATAAATCATAAAAAATATTTCGCCGGAACTACATTTCTTTCATAAATAATAAAATTCTTTAATGAAATTTACGTATTTTTTAAAAGTATGAGTAGAATTTCATGAAAGAATTAAATTATTTTTAAAAATGTTACTAAAATTCCACAGAAAAAATCGATTATTAATATTATTTTAATAAAAAAAATAATTTGAAAGAAACCATTAAAAAAAGAAAAATCATCAACAAAATTCGGAAAGAAAAGATACAAAAAAGCAAAGAAAAACGACTTCAATTTACAAACATCCATCCGAAATACAATTACTAATATAGATTCTTGTAAAAGTATTCGAAAAAATTTTAAAATAAAAATTCTTCAGGAATTAAAATTTCGACGTAATAAAATCGAAAATGAACTAAGCAGTTAAAAAATAGAATAAAGAATTCAAAAAAATAAAGTGATTAGAAAATGAAGATAATAAGTTTAAATTACTTGAAAAATTAATCATTCTTATCTAAGATCAAGTTTTGTAGTCAACTAAATTAATGAGAGAGAGAGAGAGAGACTTATAAATTTTAATTCAAAATGAAATTAACAATCTCCATCTTGATGAAGATGGAATTTAAATTCACAATTCTATACATTTTCAAATTTCTAGATTAAACCTAATTTTTGTTTATTCCAACAATAATTTCGTGATAAGTTCATGATCTGTGATGACTTTTTTGATAGAACCTTGAAATTAATAATAGATTTCTTTTAATAGAACACGCAATTGCGTGACTCATTACAAGGATTTTTCTTGATACTCAAATATTTTCCTTTTTCTCTTTCTTCATATAAAAAATACCTCAAATATACTTTTACAAGTATCTAAAACTAATGGACTCTCTCAAATATTTTCCCCCTAATTTCTTTCCTTAATTTCAATAATTGAAATCTCTCAAATATTTTCCCCCTAATTAGGGGGAAACTATTTGAGAGAGTCGATTAGTAACTTTTGTAGTAATTAGACGTTAATCTGTTATTTAGAATAATTACTGGGTTACTTAGATAAGAAGCTAAAATGTAACGATAAATTTTTTTTTTCTATTTTCAGAATCTATACCTATTGAACCAAGAATGGAGTCCAAAAAGCCTCCGGATTCCTGAGATGGATATCCAGCCGATTGTGGTCTGGTACCGCCTCCTTGGAGGGCATTTGCTGCTAAACTACTCGCCAGGGCAGCGCCCAGTGATCCTAAATTTAATCCACCTTCTGTTTGCGATTTGGAAGCGTCCTCTTTCTCGTGATCGCCGTCGCCTTCCTCCCTCTCTCGTTGCTTCTTCTTCTGCAAAAGAAAAATTTAATTCAATCTCTCTCTCTCTCTTTCTTAAAAAAATAATTTTCTTTTCTTTTGTTCTCTACATACAAAAATTTACTTTTTTCCCGTTCAATTAATAATTTCTCCAAGAAATTTTTTCTCATCACCGTCACTTTGCTTTTTTGTCAGCAAAAAAATTGAATTCTCTCTAGTTTATTTAATATAATTTCTCAACAATATTTTGTAATCACGCGAAGTAATAATATTCTTCAAATAAAATTTAAGTTGAAAGTAGCACAAATTTTGGCATTTATTTGAACGTTTTGAATTCAAAACTAAGAATTCTTCAATTCTTAAAATTATTACAGTTTGACTGAATTTCCCTTTGATTATATTTTCGATTCAGAAAAACAGGTTTTTGGAGACTTTCCATTTTATATTTAACTGTATTTTTATGGTTAGAAATATTTTATCGACGTTTTAGTACAATTCGACTTAAGATATTAATTTTGCCAGGGAAATACTAATATTTCAAGTCAAATTGTACTAAAACGACGATAAAATATTTCTGATAAGGAAAATGCAGTTGTAAAAAATGTAAGATAATTGTTTTTTTTTCAATTCAATTTCAATTTCAATTTCAATTTCAATGAAATGAAATGAAATGAAATGAAAAGTACCAGAAAAAAAAATCCGACTAATGGAAAATTGAATAAAATCGGAATTCGTCCAACTGAAAATTACTAAAGGCGAATTTTGACAAAAAGGGAATTTTCCCATCAATGAATAGAGAAATTTGGAAGAAATTTCCTGCTGTGTGAAAATTTAAAGTCAATATTTACATTGTAGGCATAAATAGCTGCCGCTGCTCCACCGGCAGCGACCAATCCTCCAAGTGCCAGTCCCATTTTATCCAATCCAGAATCCTCCTCTAGTTCTTGCTTTTGATATCCAGGTTGATAATTATAACCCCCGGGATTGTTAGCCCCGGGTCCATAATACGAAGGCTGATCATATCCTCCAGGAGGATGTCCAGGAGGCGCTCCATTCGGACCCTGAGGGTCCAAACTTGGATACATGCTGCCAGGTTCTGAAAAAAATATTTCTTTTGTCAATTCCAATTTAAAGCACTACAGAATTTGAAATTTAAGTTTGAATTTAAATTTAAATCTTCTCTTGAATATGAATTAAAATCTTCTCTTGAATATAAATTAAAATCTTCTCTTGAATTTAAATTAAAATCTTCTCTTGAATTTAAATTTAAATTAAAATCTTCTCTTGAATTTAAATTTAAATTAAAATCTTCTCTTGAATTTAAATTTAAATTAAAATCATCTCTTGAATTTACATTAAAATCTTCTCTTGAATTTAAATTAAAATCTTCTCTTGAATTTAAATTTAAATTAAAATCATCTCTTGAATTTACATTAAAATCTTCTCTTGGATTTAAATTAAAATCTTCTCTTGAATTTAAATTTAAATTAAAATCTTTTCTTGAATTTAAATTTAAATTAAAATCTTCTTTTGAATTTAAATTTAAATCATGTCTTAAATTTAGATTAAAATCTAAATCTTCTCTTAAATTTAGATTAAAATCTTCTCTTGAATTTAAATTTAAATCTTCTTTTAAATTTGAAATTTACATTTAAAAATCCTCAATTATAAATCAAAAAATTAAAAATCAAAATCCCAGTAAAATTGGAGAAATAAATAAAATTCTCCCAGTCACAGGAAACTCACTCGGTGGACCAAAATCAGCTGGTGGAAGATCGTGAGGAATTGGCGGCGGTGCCGAGCGTTGAGAACGTTGTGGATCGGGAATTGTTTCATAGAATATTGAAGAGATTTCCACATCGCCGTCAATTGTTAAATGAGTAATCTTATGAAATGGAAGTCTATGAGTGAAATCGGCAAAATGTCGTCCATTAACGGCAATTTTGAAACAATCGTACTTGCAGAGAATAATTATTTCAAATTCCTGTCCAGGTTGAATCAATAGTGGACCATAATTCTCCTCCTCGCCCCAATTCATCAATTGAATATGATTTCTCGTCATAATTCCATCGCTAAAACGTGGCGACACATGAATTGCAATATCGTCTCTGGGATTTAAATTTGGTCCCAGTTGATAGTTGACGGCAAATCGCGCCGCATCCGACGACGCTTTTCCTTGAACTTTCACCATTTTCCCAGGAAAAACGCCGCCCTCGACTTCACCCACGTATGGAATATCCTGTGAAGAAAAAAACAGAATTCAATTGTTTGGGTTAAAGTAAAGAAATTTAATTAAAACAAAATTGATCGTATTTTTTTTTTTGACAGTAAAACTATTTTTTTAATGCAAGAAAAAACTGAATTTTCGTACAAATTGTTAGTAAATAAAATAATAATAATTCTAAAAATTCTAAAACTTTTTCTCTTTTTTTCAGTGCAAGAAAAAAAATTAATTTTGAAACAAATAATTTAGTTACAGTAAATAAAATTATAAAAATTGTAAAACTCTTTTTCTTGCAATAAAGAGACAAAATTTTGAAATAAATAATATAAATAAAATAATAATTGTAAATTTATTTCTTCTCCTCTTTTTAATGCAGTAAAAAAAATGTAAATTTTAAAACGAGTTTCCTTGATGAAAAATAAAGAAACATTTTCCTTTTGTCACGAGTGATAAATTTTATTGGCATCGTAACAAATGTTTACGTTCCTGGCTTTCCAAAATCGTAGCAGAAAAATTTAATTCACAGTGGAAATAAAATTAAACCAACAAGCTGTATATACAAATCTACCTTAAAAATATAGATATAAAAATATTACTATATACAACTTCGAAGAATATTTAATATTCATAAGTTGCAGGTGAAATTTTTCGTTTCTCTCTAATCAATATTTCAAATAATTATCGAAAAATAAACAAGTAGGTCATTTATGAAATAAAATTCGTAAAAAAATAAAATAAATTAAAAATTATACTCACGGGATTATTAACGGCTTGAAAGGCCATTTTTTATCGTCTAAAAATTCCAAAATGCGCACTATTTTTGTAATACAAGATTTTGTGCTGTATAATAATGCTCCAAAATAATAACAGACTGCACTACAAACTGAAACACACTAAAATTTGAGAAAATTACTGCGCATACACTGAGACGACCAGCGCCTTTTTCATTTACAAATATTACAACAGTGACAATTACATTCTCTTCTATTTACAGCACTGACGTTTTAGGTATTAGTAGAAAATTGATCTGAAGATTCAGGAATTTAGTTGGGAAAAAAAGAGGGGAAAACGTGACGACGAGCTATTATAATTCATGAGAAAAAAAAGTCTGTAAAAAAAATATTAATTTTACCAAGAAAAAATAAATTAATTAAATTTTTTAAAAATTTGGAAATTTGGAAAAAGGAGAAATTAACAATAAAATTGGTATTTTTTTTAAATTAGGAAATTGTTTTCTAAACAAAATTTATGTATCGGTTGCTGATAGAATAGTTTCGAGTAAACAGTTTTTATCAACCGAGTCGAGTTGATTACTTTCGAAATAGTTTCAAAAACTCCCAAACGTTTTGAAACTGTAATTTTTCAACTAATTCTAATATTTAATTAATTTTAACTAATTTTAATTTTACATCACATTTAATTAATTAAATAATAAAATAATTTTTTAAGGATTTTTTACTGGAATAAAATTTTTAAAAAATACAGTTGCATTCCGACAGGATTTTTAACAAACAATTTTTAATTAACAATAGTTAATTTTTAATTACTTTTAACTAACAATTGTTAATTAATTTTAACTAATTCTATATTTTAATTAATTTCAAACTAATTCTAATTTTTAAATAATTTTAACGAAACATCAATATTAATTTCAACAAGTTTCAATTGTTAATAAAATTTAAACTGATTCTAATTTTGAATTAGTTTCAAGGAAACCTAAATTTTAATTCTTTTAAAGGATCATAATTTTCGATTAATTTTAATGAAACTGATGTTTCATTGAAATTAAACTAATTCTAATTTTGAGTTAGTAATTCAAAATTACAACTAGTTTAAAATTAATAAACAATTAAAATTAGTTGCAATTAATTAAAATTGATGTTTCCTTGAAATTAATTAAAAACTAGAGTTAGTTTGAAATTAATTAAAATATATAATTTAGTTAAAATAATTAAAAAATGTCAGTTATATTAATTAAAAATTGGAATGAATTAAAAATTAATTAAAATTAATTAAAAATTGAAATTAGTTTGCAATTAATTTCAAAATTAGTTTTATTAATTTCTAACTAATTCTGTTCTTTAATTGTAACTTAATTAATAATAAATAATAATAATATTTATTTAATTTTAATTAATTAATTAATTTAATTCATAATTAATAAAAAGTAACCTCAGCCGATAATCAGCAGAAGATGAAAAATTATTATTTTTTGAGCGAATATTTTCCATTTTTTATCAACTATTGTTAATAAAAAATTGTTTGTTAAAAATCCGGTCGGAATGCAACTGTATTTAAAAAAAATTTTATTTCAGTAAAAAATCTTTAAAAAATTATTTTATTTTTTAATTTAGTAATATTTTTATAATACCCAAGTGTTCGTTTGTGAGAGGATTTTTATGCCGTCTAGGCGGCGATTTGATGAACTATAGAAGCGCGAATTTCAAAAAAAGAAAAATATAAGTTAAAAAAATTTAATTTTCAATTTAATTTATTTTACATTTATATTTTTCTTACATTTTTTAACATTTTTTTACATTTTTTACATTTTTATTTTAGCAGAGTAAAAAGCAGAGAAGAGTAAAAAATAAATAAATGAACTTAGGATTCCAAATTTTCTGTTTCAAAATTAGAAACATTTTTCCTATAAATTATTGAGAAAGTTTTCGTTCTTGAATGTTTAAAGCAAAAATATTTGCTCTGCTTTCATTCATTTGGAATATCTTGGAAACGTGATCCTTATAAACTGTGAAGGCTACCAAGAAAATAAATACTGCCATTCTTATCTCGCATCCAGAAACCGTGGGTGAATATAATCATCCAAAAGATATAAAAAAAAGAGTTTTGCGTTTACAAAAAAAAAATAATATTATTAAAAACGAATAAATCTCTTATTTTCTGTACGTTTGATTCTAAAAATAATTTAATATTTTATTTTTTATTTTTAAATTTTAATAATAAAATAAAAAAATAATTATTAAAATATAGAATTAGTTAAAATTAATTAACAATTATTTGTTAAGATTAATTAAAATAATAATAATAATAATATATTATTTAATTTTTAGTACACTGAAAAAAATTTATTTGATTCAAATAACCGAATACTTGTTTATTATCAACAAAAAAGTTTTTTTGTGTCAATTAATTTTTATTTAAATCAAATCAATTTTTTTCAAATTAATAATAATAATTCAGTATTTCAAAAGCTAAGATACTATTTAATTGACTATAAAAATTATTTGAATCTAGTAAATTTTGTATATTTCAAAACAGAAAAGTAATTTTTTATTTGAATCGTTTACATTTTTAAAAATATTTTTTCTAGCTAGAAAGAAAAAATTTATTTATAATGTTTATTAAATCTAAAAATATAATTCGTTATTAAATTATATATCTCTATAGAAAATATATTATTAAAAAAAAATAAAAAAATGAAAATATTATTCTTGGAAATAAAGTAAAAAGATTACGCCGATTATGTTCTATTAAGGTGAAGTGAAGAACGCTCAATTAATTAACAAGACGACTAAATCCGCCTACAGTAATACGTCCTTAGCAAGCAATTTGTATTTATTTTTCCCATTCAAACATATAAGTGTTTTTCATTTTCATCACTAAATTCAATAATTTCATTTCTTTCCGTTTCTTAAAAAAATATTCATCAATCAATTTTCATTTTTATTTTCATTTTTATTTTCATTTTTTATCAACTTTTTCATAAACAATTGGCTAATAATTGAATAACTTTAACATTAACAAATTGTAAAAGTGCTTTTTCTAGAATTTAGATTATTTTTCAAAATTATTAGCAATTAAAAAAATGTAACATTCGACAAGATTCGAACGCACGACACTGCCCTCGTATACAGCACATATGTACGCCTTAGCGCTTGTGACCAAAAATGGATACAAATTTTTTTCCTTCAATTTTTTGCCAACTAGGCGTCAATTTTAATCCAAAAAAGGCGACACGACTATTATTAAATTTAAATGAAAAATACTATATGATAAAAATAGAAAATTAAATACAAAATTGTTTAATCATCCCGATAATGTGTATGGTATACGAAAACAATGAAATGTAACTGGAGCATGTAAAAAAGTGGGCTAGGCTATGTGATTTGATGACACACCCATGATTTTATAGATGATAGATAAAAAAATGCATTAAATCACTTCCAACGAAAAAAAAATTTATATTTGAACTCTAACAATATAATCGTCATACAGATATATAATTATAATTAAAGTTCAAGCGAAAAAAAATGCTCGATATTTTCTTTTTTTTTTTCTTTTTTGCATTATTATATAAAAGAGGACAGCAAATTGTTTAAAAAGATAAAAATTCCATTTCCGACTTACAGAATAATACATTATGTTAATGAAACACGCATGCGGGTTTAACATTAAAAATATCACTGCTTTTTAACGAATCACTAAAATATTCCAAAAAAAAGAGACTTCAACTATATGTAAAAAGTCATTTTCACTTATCTTTTATTTCAAGAATCGCCCTTGAAATCATTTTTAAAAATTAATCTCAATTAATTAAACTTAATTTTTTCAAAAAAATTTAAAAATCTCGATACATAAATTTGAATTTTTCGCATGGTCTTAATTTTAGTTTCGATCATTAATTAATTTAGTTTTTAATTAATTATTTAGTAGTTAATTAATTCATTAATTAGTTATTTCAACAATTAATTCATTCAACAATTAATTATTTTAATCAAAATGTAAATCAAAAAGTCAACAATTAATTCAATTTTTAATTTATTATTTTATTTAGCAATTTAATAGTTCAATAATAATAATAATAAAAATTCAATTAGTTATTTTAATAATAATTCAATCAGTTATTTTAATAATAATTCAATTAGTTATTTCAATAATAATTCAATTAGTTATTTTAATAACTAATTGTTACCTAATTAGTTAAGAAGTAATTAAACACTTTAAATTTTTCAACCCTTAATTATAGAAAAACAGTCTTAATTTTAATATTTCACTGATACTTTTTTCGGATAATTCAAAAAATGTTATCGTTAAATAATTATCCTCTCTTTATTTACAGTAAAAAATAATAAATGTGAATGAAAAATTTTTTACTGCCAGGAGGATTCGAACGCACGACTTTTAATCAAACTCCCGTATCCATGCGCCTTAACAATCGCGACCAATACCAATTTAAACAAAGATTTTCCATTTTTCCTCTAATAAGGACAAAAATAACAATAAAAACCCTTATAAACATTAATTTTAGTTTTAAAAAACAAGAAACAAACGAATAGAAAGTTAATAATTAGAAAAAGTATTAATTAAATACTGAAAAATTAATAATTAATAAATTTTTTTTTCATTATTTGCTCTTTATTCATTTCTCAATAGATTTTTCACATGACTGATAAAATTTCCGTAACTTTATAATCATTCTTATAATCGTAAAAGAATGTCAATAAAAAAACTTTACTTAATCTGAATCTAAACAATTTTTTTTGCGTAAAAAAATTGTTTTTTCCTTCTCGTTTTTTTACATTCACATTTTTTGAATGTGGAAACAATATCTAAAGTATGATCAATTTAAGAGAGACAAATATATATAAATAATGCATTACTCTCACAATTATAGTTGAAAAAATGCCGACTATTTTTGTTTTGCGATCTATTAACGTTCAATAAATTCACTTCTTCAGGAAGCTGCTCGTGTAGACGTAACAATATAACGAATTTATTGCACATAGATGATCACAAGATGACATGCAACAATAAAATACCATACGACTATTTTTCTTTTTTTCATTATTTGATGAACAATGGCAGTAATTCAATCTACTCGTAAAATTCAATATTCAATTCGTCAATATATATATAACTTCCTCTCGGAAAAAATTACATTTAAATTATTGCCTCCTCTCTTTCTCTCTCTTTTTTCCATGAAAGGAAGCACTTCTTTTTATAATTGGAAATTTTTCTATTCATTTTTCATAGAAATTAAAAATTCTTTCATATATCCTTCAATCTTTTTCGTTATATATATATTTTATTCGTTTTTTTTGCGAAAAAGGTGTTTTTATACACAATTCAAGGATACTTTTTATTTATTTATAATAATTTATTTAAAGGAATTCCGTTTTAATGCAGAAAGCACAATATTTATGCTGAATTATTAAATGACATTATTTTAAAAATTCTTGACAAAAATTATAAGAAATTAAAAATAAATTAAGAAATTAAAATTAAATTAAGAAATTAAAATTAAAATAAGAAATTAAATTTAAAATAATGAAAATAAAATTTTTCATTGTCAAATTATTTTTACGAGGCCTTTTAACGGATAAAAAACTTTTAAGCCAGAAAGGTTTTTTAAAAAACGAGGTGTCAATTCGTGGTGTTTATTTTAGGCCAGTTATATATAATGTTTAAATAATTTTACGTCCATTTATTAAATATTTTGTCAAATTAAAAATAAAATTAATAAAAATTAACTTAAAAATTAATAAAAAATAATTTAAAAATTAATAAAAATTAATAAAAATTAATTTGACAAAATATTTGATAATAACGGACGTAAAATTATTTAAACAGACTTTTTCTTTATTTACTTATCATTATTTTCTATAAATAATTTCTTTCCGACAAAATGCTTATTATAATTTGTATATTTTAAAATGAAAACTTGTTTAATTGCAGCATATTTAGTACAGAATAATTTAAGACAATTTTTATTTGTCAAAATTCTTGTCAGAGAATTTTGCTAAATTCATTACAAATTTTTTTTATTAATTTGATTTTTTGAAACATTTTTTTATAACTAAATTTTACTAAGCAGACGTTTGCTTTTAAATTGCACTTAAAGAAATTTTGCTCCAACAGAAAACACGCATAGCAGAATAATAAACAAAATTCTAGACAAAAATTTTGTTTATCAAAAATTCATTACGAATTTTTAATGTTCCCTTTTATTATCATTATTATTATTATTATTATTATTATTATTATTATATTATTATTATTAAAATTATTAATATCATTATTCTTATTATTATATTAACCAGAATGCTTAGTTTTAATTTACTTCAGAATAGATTATTTTCTAACATTTTGAATACTTTTAGCTATAAATTTAAGTATTAATAATAAAAAATTGCATTCAAAAACATTTATTTTATACAAATATACGTTTTCTTGCTCATCAAAATAAATATTAATTTGAATCAAATAATTGTTATTTAAGAAATAAATAATAAAATAGTGAATACAATTTTTACTAAAGCGAAAGGGCATTTATTTTTTGTAAGCACATTGACTACTTAAATAAAAATAAAAAAAAATTAAATTTAAAGAAAATAATTAACTTAGTAAATTCTGTGATAAACATACTTTTGTTTGGCACAATTAAATTTCAATAAAACATTTCTCTGCCACTGTTAACTTAAAAGTATCAAATGGCGACGAATTGCTACCAAAAATGTGGATCAAACAAAAAAATTGATACAGATTTTTGGCATCAATTTGATCGACTTTAGTATCAATTTAATTCAAGAAAACTGTGTCCGTGTAGTAACAGTTGTGCAAAAAAAAGTCTTATTTAAAGCCAATGGAGTCTGAAATTAAGACACAACCTTTTAAGACAGTCAATGCTGAATCTAATCAACGGATTTTAGCAGATTGAAGCAAACAATGCTATGAATTTAAAACTGTTCTTAAATTAGGATTTTTTTTTAGTGTATAGTTATCAGTGTACTTCTAACTTGCTCGTAAATTTGTAATTGTACTGTATTTGTAGTTAATCTGCTTAAAAATAACCAATTTCGTTAAATAATTATTTTTGTAACTTCGTGATGGAAGCACTACAAGAATTTTTGAAAAGAACCTCACCATACTTTTTGTTTCAAAATTGCGGTATTCCTTCCCCTAAATAAAAGCACTCGTAAGATGCCTGCATCAAAGAAGATATTCGGTTTCAATAATCAACAACAAATACCAAATAATTTTTTCATTCCCCCCTCGATGCCCTAAATTCATGTGTCTCAATATATATACATTTTCAATGCCACACATTTTTTTTTTCTTTTTTTTAGAAAAGAGAGGTCAGGTTTTTAAGGTGGTTTGGGAAATAGAAAAAGCAAAGATTGAAAGAAGATCTTTGATCCTTTTTCATTATATGTTGATGGAAGAAAAAACCATAAAGTAAACCGTCGGTCACTGCGAGTCTGTAACTCCTGTACCATTCATCCTGAGCATGCAGGCTCCTTTATCATGTACATTGGGGATCTATTCAAGCAGCTGAAAATCCCTTTTGCGCGTGAATCACAAACACATATCTCTCACTCTCTATATGTGTGTATATTTTTATTTGAAAGTATATAGAAAGGAAAAAAAAATAATTTCTAAGAGACGAGGAAGCAGGAAGATTGTCAAAGAGGGACAACGACGACGACGACAACATATATTCGAAAGGGTCTGGTTGCTTTTCGTTATGTTACCTATTGATCCTGTGAGAAGGGATTTCTTGTTTTATATACAGGGTGGGGCGCTTTTTTCTTTCTTTGTTACAGAAAAAAACGTGGGGAAAAACGTGGGGTTTTTTTTTTGCTCTTAAATAGCAAATATATTTTGTTCTCAAGACTGAACTGCGCACTTGTTTGATTAAAAATTGAGAATGTGACAAATTTTTAAAATCCTTTAGGTTTGTAAACATCTGTATTTCTTGGTGTAAAAATTAGAAGAGTAAATTCAGTATTTGTTGTTTTAAAGGTGTTGCATTTTACAAAAAAAAACATTAACGACAGTACAAAAGTATTTAATTGTATTAAATAAAACTGTTGTAGAGTACATTCAGTATTGCTTATCCTAAAACGAGGCTGAAGTCCACAAGGTTTTTAAAAACGAAAACAAAAAAATAATGGGTTGCTACTTTTATTTTTGATTGTAAATAATGTTATTTTTTGATAATTGAAACGTCAGTAATGACTGATTGCTCAAAAATTAAGGCACATGAAAAATTTGTTGAATCTTATTAGCCTTTTCGAAACCTTATTTTAAGTACCACAGTTATGACCTAAAGCATAGTTTTTTTGAATTTTAAAAACACATTTTCAATACCTTTCGTAACAGATTTAAGACTATTTCATCCACACCTAGAACCTAGTTTAGATCCTAAAAATCAAAATGATTGAAAAGTAACAATTTTAAATATTAAAACCAAATTCAATTATTCTAGAATAATCATTAAAATTCATAGTCGAAAATAGTTTAAAACATTCTTCTTGTTAATGGTTTTATAGTCAAAAGTCACCAGCTCAAAGTTGTAGATAAATATATATTTTCTTTCATAAACATAATAAATAAGCAAATATAATGAATAATAAAAGAAAAGTCTTTCTCCAAGGAAAAAATAATAAATTTTCAAGTGTTTTGACGAGGAGTCTATGTTCTTTTTTTTTCCCGGCACGATAAAACAAGATAAAACTTGTGCGAATAAGAAATGTTGTCGTGGTAGTGGTAAGCGTGTGTCGCTAGTGGTGGATAGACATTTCAGCCCTCCAATCTAACCATTCTCGATTGGCGCAGTTGAGCGCCTTCGTTCCTTCGATTGACAACTGTTTTGCCGCGGTAACTTTTACATATATTAAACATACAAAACAAATCAAAGAAAAAAAGTGCTTTCGTTAATTTAAAAAATAAAATTACATACCTGACTTGTAAAAATAATAATTTTTCTCTACTTTCATTGTTTCTAATCCGATTGCGTGCCATATTTTTACTCTTCAAACAAAAGAATAAAAGATATAGTCAATAACAATAAATAATTGTTACAAAAAAATTTTTTCTCCAACTGTAGAAATAATCCCTTCTTGTAAACTGAAACAAAAAAATAAAGAAATGCATTTAGTGAAGTGAAATTTTTAATGAGAAATGTGGAAAAATAGGTGCGACAATATTGAGGATTTATGGGGAAAAGTGTTCGATTTGTAAATGAGATGCCGGTAAGAATATTAATTTCTATCACTTTTGTACATTGGAAAATAAGTTTTATTTCTAACAACTAAAATTTTTGTTAAAGTAACTAAAGTTTTAATTGATTTAGTTAAAACTTTAGCTATTCCAGAGAAACTTATCGCTGTTCGAGAGGAAACTTTTTTCTTTTACATTCAAATTTATTTAACATAAACAATTTAATTTATTTAACGAAATTTAACAAATAACAAAATTATATAATACTATTTGATTAAGACCAAACATTTGGAGCCTGAATTCAAAAGTTATTAAAAAACATAAACAAACGACAAACTGACATTCACAATTATTTTAACTTCAACAATCTCATTTATTTATAACAAAATTTTATTTATTTTTTGACACCAATTCCAATTTCTATTTTAATACCATTTGGCGGAATAATTCAAAAATTATTCTAAAAAAACATAAACAAACAACAAAATAACATTTAAAATCATTTTAACTTCATCATTCTCATTGATTTAACAAAATTTTATTTTTTTAACACCAAACATTTGGGGGAAAAATTAAAAATTATAAGAAAAACATAAATAAACAACAACAAAATATAAACAAAATTGTATATTACTTTTCAAAATTAAGCAATTGGAGGAAGAATTAAAAAACTATTTAAAAAAATTATAAAAAAATAATTAATAATTATTAATATAAAGTTTATTATTATTTTTCATTATATTAATAATTATTTTTCTATATTTTTTATTGTATTTTTGTTAAATTTTTATTTTATTATTATTACTATTGTTACCTATTATTATTATTATTATTATTATTATTATTTTTTATTAATTTATTTCTAATTATAATTCAATTATTAGTATTTTATAATTATTATTAATGATGAAATATTTCTTTTATATTTTTAGTAAACATTAAAATTTCTTTGTTTACTGTATTTTTAGCTAAATTAAATTAATATTCTGTTTTACTTAGACTAATTAATTACTACTGCTTTTTTTATTTTGTTTAATAAAAATAAAAAGAAAAAAAAGATAACAAAATTGGTATTAATATTTTATTATTATTGTCTTTGTAATTATTATTATTATTCTCATTATAATGTAAAATATTATTTTAATATTATATAATTGTTATTAATATTATATTATTATTATTGCCACTATTGGCATTATATTTATTGTCATTATCGTTATATTACACTGGGAAAAAATTTATTTGACTCAACTAAATGTTTATTTTATAATAAGCAATTAATTCTTTCTCCGAAGCAAATTAATTTTCTTCAGTGTAATAATATTATTGTTACTAATATTATAAATTATATTTACAATCAAAGAAATTTTTTTTAAAATTTTTTAATCAAATTATAGTTTTGTTAACTTGGAAATAATTTAATTATATTTATCTATTTTATTATTTATTTTATTTATTTATTTATTTATTTATTTATATTTAGGTATATATTTATCTATTATTAATTTACTTTCATTGATATAATTTACTTATACTATATTAATGTTTAAAAAAAATTTTTTTTGTTACAAATACATTCAAAATTTGTCAATAAAAATTTTTTTATTGCTGAAGAAAGATGTTACAAAATATTAACATCATCATTTATGATTGTATTTTTTGTGAGTAGGTCATGCCCTTATCGATAACTATAGAAAGATAACTCCTTTACTTTGACAATCATTTTATTTTTTTTTTTTTTGAGAAGAAAATAAGAAAAAAAAGTGTCGTTTAGACTCTCTCGCAACCCGAAAAAGTGTAAAGTAGTTCAAAGAGCAAAAGATAAATACAAATCTTAATCTTTACAAATTTTCTACATATACAAAATACAAATAGTGTTGTTTGCTTATTGCTAGACAAGTTAAATAATAATAAACGAGAGATAGACTAATAAGATAAAATTTAGTCTATTAATTGTATCTATAAATATTTAACTACATATATATTATTACCATCATTACTAAAAATTCGTATACATAAAAAAATTTAATCTGCAAAAAATTTTCTTATTTTCATTCAATATTTTCTTTTTAATTATTAGTTAATTAATCTTTTATATTTATTTTATTTTTTAAATAACATAAGATATTTAACTTATTAAGTTATTTAGCCATTAGGCCAAACTAACAAATTAATAAATTTTTGTCAACTTTATATTTATTTTATTTTTTAAATAAAAAAGATATTTAACTATTAAGTTATTTAGCCATTAGGCCAAACTGAAAAGTTAAAAATCTTTATTAAATAATAAAAGATAAATGATAGTTATAATAATAATAATAATAATAATAATAATAATAATAATAATAATAATAATAATAGTAATAATAATAAAATAAAATTATATAGTTTAAAAAATTTTTTCATCAACAATAATTCTTATTTTAATTTAATATTTCCATTTACTTAATTTTCATTCATGATTAATTTGAAAACAACTTTTATTTCAAACTCAAATAATTTTTTTAAACGAAAGTGATAGTTACGTCATAAAGTAATAATTTAAATTGTATAAAGTACATCCGCTTTCTTGTGGAATTTCCCTCTAATTAACTAAAATGCTTCTTTATTATAAAAGGGTCTTTTACACCAAAAAGGTTCATAAAAAATTAAAAATTGCAATTTATACACAATTTCGACAATTTTTCGTTAATTCTATCTTTTTATTAAAAAATTGCCTCGAATTACTTTCAATTATAATGAAAGGCATTATATATTATTAACTAGATATTATATTTATTATTTTTCAAAATAACTAAATTCGTTATTTTCATGTCTCTTCTCTAATTTCAATTTTTTTGAAGAGTAAACAATTTTTTTTTTGAAACACGACAGAAAAAAAACAATATTCTATGGGGGATCAAGTTTCATAGTCTTTGGGTGATGTCTTTAATTGAACTTAATTACCGATCGCTTTTCTTGTTAAACCACATGACTCACATAATGTTCTTAGATTCTTAGGCACTTTTATGTGTCCAAATAATTCCCACGTGTTAATATCATATACATAGGGGAAATAAACATTCATGACACTTTTATGGTTTAATGTCCAATTATTTAATCATTCATTCCATAGACTTTTCTCCAAGAACTCAAGTGTGCACTATAATCGACAAAAAAAAAATTCAGAAAAAATAGTTTTGTTTCCAAATTTATTTTTGTATTTATTTTTTTTCTCTCTCATCAGATCGATGAATTTATTTTATTTATAAATTTACACTCTGTCTTTACTTTCTATTAGAGTTCAAAAAATTTGTTTGAAAAGTTTCAGATCAAAAAAATGACATAAATTTATGTAAAGGAATAAAAGATTTGAAACTAGTGAGATTTTTAACTATAAAAATTAGTTTTTTTTACGCTAACTTTAGTCAATTTCGTTAAATAGCTGAAATGAATGTCGTTTATGAGCGAATTTTCATGCCCTCTAGGCGGCAATGTGATTGAACTATAAAGGCGCGAAATTCAAAAAATAGAAAAATTTAAATCATAATTTCTAAATAAATTTTATTCAGAATTAAAAAATTCGAAATAAAATCAAATTCTATGGATTTTTTTCATTTTATTTTTGTTTTAAATAATTTTATTTTGGAAAACTGACTTGTCACTAGAATTAAAAATTAATGAACTATAATGTCGCGAAATTTAAAATAAAGAAAAATTTAAATAATAATTTCTAAACAAATTTTATTCAAAATACAATCAAATTCTATTGAATTTTTCAGATACAATTTTATTTTTTATTTCAACAATTTTAATTTTAATTTTTGAAAATAAAATTGTCAATAGGGTTTCAAAATTTGTAATAAGAAAGCAAATTTTATTTTCCATCGACAGCTTTTTAAATTCATAAAGTAAATAAAAAAGGGTCATTAACAGAAATGCATTTATTATATAAATAGCGTGTATAATGTAACAGAAACAGATGTTGACTATATATATATATATATATATATACACGCTTGCACTGATTTTACAAAGAAATTGCGTTCTTTCGCGTGACTCTGCGTAGTAAAAGAGGGAAAAAGAAAATTAAGTATCAAGGGTGCTGGGGGTCAAGGGGATGAATCACCCCTCAAAATGATGAGAATTCCTCGCCGATCGATATCTAAACCGTGACCCAAGTTGGAGCCACTTCCCTTATTCTCAGAGTGTATCACATTTTGTCCACGTAACAATCACGAAAGGAAAATTTCATTTTCTTTTTCACAACGAAAGCAATAAAAAAAAATTTAGTTTACAAAAATTTTTCCGTTTTAAAACTTTTTAAAATACTTGATTAATTAATCGAGAATAAATTAAATCATTAATAATAATAAATTAAATCATTAATAATAATAAATTAAATCATTAATAATAATAAATTAAATCATTAATAATAATAAATAAAGAATAAATTAAATCATTAATAATAATAAATAAAAAAAAATATTTTTAAGTCACGCTTCTATTAGATTTCGACCACTAAAAGATATTATTTCTGTTTTTTTTTTAGAATTTTCACTACTTTAAATTTGCTAATACTAAAAACAAAAAACTATTTTCAAAAATTATATAATCAAATTCTTTGAATCGATTCAATTATTTTAACAAAAAATATTCAAAATTCAATTATTTTAATATCTAGTATTTTCATTAAATTTCGCCTTTAAAATTCCATTATTTAACTAAAAAATTGATAAAATTCATCCAAATTCCATTATTTTTACAAATAATAAAAATTTCATAAGGATTTAATTAATTAAGAATAGAATTTTCAAACAAATTTGAAAAAATCAATTATTTTAAAATAAAATTTTCATAAAAATTATTATATTTCGAAAAAATTAATTGTTGAAAACAATGTTTATAAAAATTCTTATGAGAAATTCAATTATTTTCAAAAATAACAAAATTTCTAACAGAAAAGCAATATTTTAAAAATATTTTAATAAAGTTTTTCACAATCATTCAATTATTTTCAAAATAATAAAATTCTTCTTAGGAGTTTAATGATTTCAAAAAATATCAATAAAATTCAGGATAAAATTTCAGTTTTATTAAAAAATTATTCTTCTTTTTTTTATTCATTTTTTCAATACTCTGCTATTTTAATAAAATTTTCCAAAAGAATTCAATTATTTAAAAAAAAAATTTGATAATATTCTATATGAACATTCAATTATTTTCCCGAAAAAAAAGTTTCATAGGAATTGAATTATTTAAAATAAAATATTGTATACATTTTTGTTTGAAAAAATCAAATGTTTTAAAATTGGCATTAAATCCTTAGCAGTAATTCGATTATTTTTATAAATTTTCAAATTCTTTTCAAGGATTTAATTATTTTTGTAAATAAAGTAATTGTCAGAATTCTTCGTCGAAATTCAATGATTTTCAAAAAAAAATCTAAAAATAATTGTAAACATTTTAATTATCTTTATGATTGCAAAATTCATCGACAAAATTTAATGATTTTCAGAATTCTATTATTTTCAAATATTTTAATAACATTGTTCGAAAGAAATCATTTATTTTAAACACAATTTCAATTAAACTTTTATGAAATAGTTCAATTATGCTTATAGATTTTAATAAAATTCTTCCCAGGAATTCAATTATTTCCATAAATAATTCTTTCAAAGAATTAAATTATTAAACATAAACAACAAAATTATTTCCGAAAAGTCCATTACTTTGAGTCATTTTAGTAAAATTTTTAGCAAAATTCAATTATTTTCATAAGTCACAATATTCATCACAAGAATTCAATTATTTTTAAAAGTATTAAAATTCTTTTTATAACTTTAATTATTTTTAAATATTCAAATAAAAACCTTTCGCAAGAATTCAATTATTTTTGTAAATAATAAGAAGCTTTTTAGAAATCGAATTTTTCTTTATTAAATTTTAATTAAATTCCACACAGATATTTAATTATTAGGAAATATTTTAAGAAAATTATAATTTTTTTTGTAAAATCTACTTATTTTTAAAAACTTTTCTAAATTCAATGATTTTTAATATTTCAAAAAAATTTGCAAACAGAATTCAATTAGTTAAAAATTTTGTTATAGAACAAGTTTCTAAAACGATTTTCTTTAGTTGTCAAGTTTAATTTTTCTATAGCAATAATTTTACTACTTTTTTTAGTCTGAAAGCTATACTATTTTTCTTCTTTTGTTTCAAGACAAAAGTTTATGAAAATTTTATGTAATGTTTTAATTTTTTGCTTGACTAGAAACTCTAAATTTTAATTACATAGTAAAAATGTTTACTACTTTGACTTGATGACTGACTTTTGCTTTTGAATTAACAAAATTTTAACTAACAAGTTAGTAAAAATTACTATTTATTAGTAAACTTTACTAATGCAAAAAGCAAAAATGCAGTCACTAATAAATTTTGTTAATTTTGCTATAAAACGTGTAGTAAAAATTACTTTTATGTTTTTTTTTTTACATAAAAAATTTAATTTGAGCCCGAAAATTGAAAATTTCTTCTTTTCGACAGATTAAAAATGTTGAGCTAGTGGCGAACTGAAGAACAGAAGAATGACGAAGAAGAGGCCTTAGCATGTTCCCCTTTGGCTGTTGGATAATTTTCGCCCTAACAGTCGCCATTTTCGATAATTTGGAAGCTGTTTCAGTGGTAAAACATCATCACGATGATGAGTACTTATTGGAACACAGAGTCATTTACCAAGATGCCATTAATAAGGCTCATAATCTCACTCTCTATCCGGGTAAGTTTCGCACTTTTCTATTTTTACCACCAACAATTAAAAAGAATATCATCCTAAAATTAGCGTCGACGCTAAGCGTCAAAAACAATCTTTTAGAACCGAAACTATTGCTAAAATTCACCTAGAAACTGAATACAACTTTTCCAGAAAACATTTCCAACCAAAAAAACATTATAATAAATAAAAATTATGTCTTAAAAGACATTCTTTTCTTATTTAGCGTCGACGCTAACATCATGAAACTTAGGTTCATGATAATTTGCTATTTAACATCTCGAATAGAAAAAAAGTTAAAAATTCCTTTCAAGATAAATTTTATTCTTTACCGATTCTTTTTGCCTCCCTGGACAGTTGGCAATGACGGAAAAGGTACGATTTATAAATAAATAAACTAGTAAACGCGTGTAAGCAGAAACAATATTTACCACACCACATATTCGAAAAGTCAAGCCTAGAATTTGCAGTTCTTGAAAGAACACCTTGTTTCTTAAGCAAACATTCCCTACTTCACCTCCGAACAGATTAGAGCTTAGATATTTTCTATTTACAAAATTACAAGAGGAAAAAAAATTAGTTTCATCTAATCTTATCCATATTATTTGTCAAAAATGTACTAATTCCTCTAAATCGAAAGTTTACTCATTGTCACTACAAATCCCAAAACTAATAATTACCCAATAAAAAAAAATTTCATCATTTGCGTTCAAATCCACCTGATATTGAATTTTCTATTTCTGTTCTCGATATTAAAATTATCACTTTCTACCATATTGTATGAGGAAGAAAAGGCGAAAATAAAAAATAGAAATAGAATAAAGTTTGTAGTCGTAACTTTTTGTTGAGAAAAAAAGCACTTGGAAGCCGGATAAAAGGAAGAAAGAGGAATTGAAGAAGTCTGACAATAATTAACACGCCTGTCTCTATCCCTCAGTTGCGTAAAGTGACGAGAAACTAATAGAGATGTAAATGGTATGCATAACCGTTTGTATTTATGCAACTGCCGTTCGGATTAATAAATGTTCTTTCGATCGAGAATATAATGAAAACGTAACTTTCAATTAAAAAGCACGTGCAGGTATAAAACAAAGTGTGCCACTGTTTTTTTTCTCCATTCATATACGTACACACTTTAAAATAAATCTTTCCATATTTTTAAAAATTCTTCTTAAAAATCCGTTAATATTTTTGTTCATGCTCCAAGATTTTTAAGAATTCTTTTTACAACTCTTCTTCTCCAATACTAATATTCTTCTTCCAGTTCGTGGTCCAAGATTTTTCAAAAATCCGTTAATATTTTTGTTTATGCTCAATGATTTTTAAGAATTCTTTTTACAACTCTTCTTCCAATACTAATATTCTTTTTCTAATCAATTCTTCTAGTTCGTGGTCCGAGATTTTGTCAAAAATCTTCTAATTGTTTTGTTTGTTGTCCAAGATGTTTTTAAAAATCTTCTAATATTTTTGTTTATGCTCCAAGATTTTTAAGAATTCATTTTACAACTCTTCTTCTTCTAATAAATTCTTCTTGTTCGTAGTCCAAGATTTTGTCAAAAATCTTCTAATTGTTTTGTTTGTTGTCCAAGATGTTTTTAAAAATCTTCTAACATTTTTGTTTGTGGTCCAAAAATTTCTAACATTTTTGTTCGTGTTCAAGATTTTTAAAAATTATCAGAAAGACTGTTCTCTAAACAAACGTTCAGAGCTTAAAGCCATAGGAATTATTTAAATTCTTTTAATATTTTTGTTTCTGCTCCAATCTTTAAAAAAATTTACCAAACGTTGTTCTTATGAACGTTAAAAACTGTAAAGGCATAGAAATGAATCCAAAACATAAATATTTCGGATTGAACGAAGACATGAAAATGTATCTGCTTCTTAGGTTTCTTTGGAAAAGCGTTAAAAATTTAACAAAGCAAATTCGTCTAAAATTGAATTTTTTTCACAGGAGTCATTCCTGGATGTAAGGCTTGCACCTCCCAGGAGATGATGTACTGCAAGGATGGAAGTGTCATTGCCGATCATTGTTGCTGTGATTTTAGTTACAATGGTAAGAAAATCACTGCAAAATATTAAAAACTAAATCTTCTTTCACAAATAAAATAAACAAATTCTCTAAATTTTTAAACAGATTCTCTAAATTTTAAACGGATTCTCTAAGTTTAAAACGGATTCTATAAATTTTAAACGGATTCTCTAAGTTTAAAACGGATTCTATAAATTTAAAACAGATTCTCTAAATTTTTAAACAGATATACTCTAATTTTTAAACAAAGTCCCTAAATTTAAAACAGATTCTCTAAACTTAAGACAGTTTCTCTAAATTTGAAATTAGAATAAAATTCCTTCTGCGCTCTAAATTTTCAAGAATCTTAGCTGTATAAATAAATATTATGATAGACGTCAAGGACATATTGAAGCGAAAAAATAAACCGAACATTACAAATAACAAACAAGAACAAAAAATCCTAAGGTCAATGCATGCTGTTCGGAAAAAATTTGACCCTAAAACGGTTGAACTAATATACGATCTAAAAACAGTAAAATTAGAGGTGACAATTCATGCGTAAAGTGTCAAAAGAGGAAAAAAAAATTAAAGAACGATTGCGCATACATTGACAACAATCAATGTCGTTTCCAATTACCGTAAAATACAATATCACACGTCTGACTAAAGGCCACAGGGAAAGCTAGAAACAAAGGTTATTTTATATACGTTTGCACTGTTTTTTTGAAACATCGCGATCGTGAGAAAAAAAACTCCTTATCTCATACATATAGTGATTTTTTGCTTTTAAAACAAAAATCTTCGAGGCTACAAGAGTCTAAACACCAAAAAAGTGACTATAAGAAAAATTGTCTTTGTCCGAATGTGCACTCATCTGTTTCTTTCTTTGAATTTTACGCATAACATTTTAAAGTAAATATATAGAGCTGCATTGAATGTCGCATCTAATGCCATAAAGCGAATAGAACCTTAGAAATAATACTATGAACGTTATAGGCTTCTCTTCTTTGGATATAGGGGACGAGAGAATAATGAATAATTCGGTTAAGACTAGTAGTGGCGTAACGACTGTATCTTTTTTTTTTTGTTAAAAAAGTATACACACAATATAAAAAGAATAATGTCAAGATGATTTTATAAAAAATAGTACTCAAGAGAAAAGCTAATATATAGAAGCAACAAAAAAATTAAACACCAAAATATTAAATACTATTATTATTATAATTATTACTATTATTATCATTATTATTATTATTATTATGTTAAATATTAAATATTAAAATAAAATTTTATAGTAGAATTTTGTTTGCAACAAATAAAATGTATTTCAAACCAAGTAGAATTTTTGTTTGAATCAAATAATATTTATTTGAATCGGAATAGAATTTTGTTTAAACCCATTAAAATTTATTTAAACTAAATACAAATTTTTAAGCTCCAAATAAAATTTATTTGAAACCAAATGGAATTTTGTTTGAATCATATAAAATTTTTTTTGAAACCAAATAGAACTTTGTTTGAACTAAATAAAATTTATTTAAACCAAGTAGAATTTTGTTTGAACTAAATAACATTTATTCAAACTAAGTAGAATTTTGTTTGAACCAAATAAAATCATTTGAAACGAAATAAAATTTATTCGAACCAAGTAGAATTTTGTTTGAACCCATTAAAATATATTTAAATCAAATAGAATTTTTTAAGCCGCAAATAATATTTATTTGAACCAAGCAAAATTTTATTTGAATCGAATAAAATTTATTTGAAACCAAATAGAATTTTTTAAGCCTCAAATAAAATTTATTTGAACCAAGTAGAATTTTGTTTGAACAAAATAATATTTATTTTGAATCAAATAGAATTTTGTTTTGAACTAAATAATATTTATTCGAACCAAGTAGAATTTTGTTTAAACTCAGCGATCACGAATTCAGACCCACTTTTTCAAAATTCAAAATGGCGGATACAATATGACGAAAAATTATTTCAAAATCCATTTAATGTTACTTTTCCAAAATTCAAAATGCTGGACGATTTTTTAATAATTTTTCCGAATTCTCTTTTCTTTTCTATAAACTCAATCCGCTCCTGTCATATCAAAACGATCGATGCAGTATTATAGCTGCGTATATATTTCGCGATGATATTATACTATGTGAATATAGAGAAACGTGATGTTATTATACTCGACTATGAACTTTTTCCTTATACGAATAGTTTGCAGTTAATAAATTAAAATATTTAAAAACAAGAGAAGCAATTAATTTTTTCTAGACGAAAATTCTGCTGATTTCATTTTGCACTCAATTCTATATTCTGTTTATTGAAACACTCTTTGATTGTCTCTAAAGTTTCGAACGTTCAAATGAACGAAATTTTTTTTCTTTTCAACATTTTTCAATATTATTATCTTTAAATGACAATTAGAAGAAAAATTTAACACAAATATTAAGAAAATAATTAATTTTTGTAATTTGTCAATTAATATTTTCTATCAAAATTGAAACATAAAAAATGTAATAAAAATATTCGTTCATTTGAACATTTAGAACTTTAGGCGCTTACCCTTTGATCTATGATCTATTTTAGTTTTTAAATTTATATTATTTTATAATTTCGCTAAAATTAATAATAAAATTAGTATATTTAGTGATAATAATACGATTAACAACTTATTAGTATTAAATTACTAATATAATATAATTTTACTAATTTTATTCAAATATTATTGTAATACTTTCTCTATGAGGAAGCAATATTATTTCTTTTTTACAATTATGCGAGTATGGTCTAGTGGTTAGTGCGTTAGACTGCGAGTGCCTTGGTTCTAGGTTCGATTCTCCCCTTTGGCGTTAATTTTATTTATTCTACATCTACGTTAAATTTAGTTTTACAGGGCAAAGAGAGTCGCAGTGCTATACGTTTTTTTTTCTAGTTTCTTTTTTTAAATCGACATTTTTTTTCTCGTTATCTTCATACTGGTTTTCATTTAATTGTTATTCTAAACCGAACAATATTGTTGGAACGGAAGGGCAATCACCTGTTCAGGAAACTAATCGTTCGTATCGCAAATTGCAAGCTGCTTATTTTAAACTCACGTATGTACGATGCGTATAAATGCACGTGTGCAATTCTTGAATTTTCTTAAGAGGGGAATGATACAGTGTGATTCACTACTGACGTGAATCATTCACAATAAACATTATGCCGTTTAGATAATATTTTCGCCAATTCAAACGTATTATTCTCAATTATATCGATTATATACAAAAAGCAAAAAAGAATAAAAAGATGTTATCTTTATCCAATGTTTCCTTTATTCTATACTGTTTTATTCCATTTTATATACTATAAAGAAGTTGCTATAAAACTTTAGCATAAAAAATACTGAATAGTATCGAAATATTTCATTTAACTGTTTGAATTTGCAAAAAAATTGTAAAACAGTTGAAAATTAAGTCATTTTTTAAATAAATTTTTTAAAAATTTTTTTACTAGGAGACTGAATAATTAAATTAATTGAAATTAGCTGCACAAAATAAAATGAGACGTTAAATTAAATACGCTAGAATACAGTTTGTTTAACAAATTTTTTTTGGGACATTCGTTGCGAATTTATTTAAACGACAAATTTTCAGAGGTTAACCTAGGCAACTCACGTATACTACAATAGTCTAGAAAAAAAATTGCATTGCAACACGCATACTGCACGTTTGGTGCAGAATAATGCAAACTAATTCTCAAGATCGACTATATCATGTTCTATGAATTGTAAATGTTTTCTTGTCAATTTCTGCGTTAAAAAATCTTTTTGAAAATACAATTTTCTATAATGCAGCAGTGTAGAAGTGAAAAATATATTTTTAAATATTTAAACACTTTTAACTTTAAAATACGAAAAGATACAAAAGGATTCAAAAAGATTCAAGTAGATATAAAACGGTACAAAAAGATACAAAAAGATTCAAAAAGATGGAAACCGGTACAAAAAGATTCAAGTAGATATAAAACGGTACAAAAAGATACAAAAAGATTCAAAAATATATAAAAAAGTACGAAATGGTACAAAAAAATACAAAAAGATGCAAAAAGATACAAACAGATATAAAACGGTACAAAAAGATACAAAAAAATTCAGAAATGTATGAAAAGGTACACAAAGATGCAAAAAGATTTTTAAAAATTCAAAAAGATTGAAACAGATATAAGAAGGTACAAAAAGATACAAAAAGATTTAAAAATCTATAAAATGGTACAAAAAGGTACAGAAAGATAGAAAAAGTTACAAAAAGAATAGTTAATAAAACATAATTTTCATTTTATCTATAATGCACTGTGAATGTTATATAAAAATTTAAAAAAGAAATGTATTTAAAGCTCATAGATTACTGAAGGAAAATTATTAACCGAATGAATTATATCTTATACTGAAATTATTATTATTACTATTATTATTATTTTTATATTATTATTATTATTCAAACATATAGTCGGCATATTGTCAATGTGAAATTGATATCCGAGCGGAAACTTCGATATCTCATATAACGGAGGGATCGTTTTGTTGTCGACGAGACGGTGTAAAATCCCTTCTCGTATCGCTTGTTAAACGCTACCCATTTCACGACTCGTATGACCTAATATTTTCTTAAACTACATGCCCGATAAATCTTATATCTTATTTGATAAAAAGTCTTCTGAACACACAACTTGCGACAGATCCTCAATAACCATAATTGTATGCACGATAAAGAAATCATTATAGGTATACACTAAGAGAAAAATTATACATGTCCGCAAACGAACGTGGGTGCCTTTTTTTCAATACCTCAACTACATTTTCAGTTTCAGCGAAAAAATTTGCTTCTCCTTTATTAATATTGATCACACTCTACTAATCGAACACTTAAATTCAAAATTTTACTTTGTTTGACCCATTTTCTATTTGGCCTAAACAGCATTTTTGACCTAATTCCCGTATTTTAACATTTGTTCATTTTTTAAATTCTATTTTTCGTAATATAATTCTGACCTAATTTCAAAATTTGCCTTCGGGTCAAGTACAGATAAGGACAAATAGAAATCGGACCATTAGGTCAAATGAAAATTAGATAAAAAGAAGTCGCAGGAAAAATCAAAATTAACCGCATGCAGAAGTGGTAGTTTAAAAATTACAAAAACTGTTCCAAACTTTGTGTTACATTTTTCTAACAATTTTTGTATTTATCTTTGCAGAAGCTTTTCCGTTCGTGGAACACGAATGTCGAGTAGGACCGGAAATGTGTAAAGTACTGGCCAAAGATTGTGCCGAATACACAAGACTTCGCGAATGCTGTTGTCATGCTCATTTAGCTTCTTATTGTAAGTACAAATAATTTTTTTCACTTCTCTTTATTCATTAATTCTTTTTTTCACTTTTACTTCCAATGCAAAATTACGTATTACAAGAAAAGAAAAAAATCTTTACAAAAATACTTACGGAAATGGAAAATTTCCCATAATCTTAAAGTAAAAAAAATAAGAAAAGAGCTTTTTTTCAACAATTCACGTAATCATTTTTCAAAATGCAAATAATTAAAATAATTCATTTTCTTTTTCAGGGAAATATTTAGCAGGAGATTCATCGCGAATGGAGATAAAGTTTACAACGATCTTGACCGTCCTCCTGATGCTTAAACTATTTTCATAATTATTATAGCTTTTTACACCAAAAAAAAGGAAAGAAAAAAAAATTGTACAGCGTCATTTATTTTAATAAATTATTTTTTCATTGCTATGAATAATTTTTCTTTCTACAAATTTAGTAGATGAAAACATACTTAAGTTTTTACTTCGGATGGTAGAAATATTGATAATTTATTACATTGGTACCTACTAGTTTTATATTTGCAAAAATTGATCATCATTCTGTTAACCTAAAAGAATCAAATTGCAACTAATTGATACCAAAAATGTGGTTCGAATTAAAAATTAATCCAAATTTTTGGCATTATCAATATGATACACTTTACTATTTGATTCTTTCAAGAAAACTATGCACTTGTTTTAAACAATTTAGAAAAATTTAGTTTCAAAAATAGTCTGTGTTTAAACGCCGATAACTTCTATTAAAAAAGAAGATCATGTTTTATAAAGTTTATTTTTAAAAAATTGTTATATTTTAAACCCAAAAGTATTTAGTTGTTCCAAAAATTAATAGGATTTCAGTTTTTAAACGTTGATTTCGAAACACGCGGTAAAAAAAGTTAGCGACTGCAAATTTCTAGAAAATATGGTTTAAAACAAAATTTATTTAAAAGAAGTCTAGATTTTTGAATTTTTCATCCAAAATGTGAAATATCGATATTCGTCATTACGGTCATTACAATTCAAGTTCTGAATAATTTTTCCTATGATAAAATGATAGAACAGAGAGCTTCATTATCGACGCAAGTTCAGCACTATAATTTAAAGTTTTCTTGGTAATACTTGAAAGTAATAGGATATAAAAATCGATTACGCAAATTACCATGCACGCAAAGCATTGTCTACATTTTATTATTATTATACAAAGGTCATGTATCCTTTGAGCATTTTGTAATTTCATGGGAATCATTAAAAGTTCAGGGATTAATTTCCTATCAACTATTAGGTAGTTTAATAATGACTAAATAACAAGGGAAGGAAAAAAAATTCTACTTAATTCAAATAATTGGTTACTTGCTACTACTTATGAATATTTATAATTTTATCAAATAATAAAATAAAAATAAAAAAACTAAAAATAATAAAAAAACAAAATAAAAAGAAATGTAAAAGTATTACTAATTAAGAAAGGTAATAATTTTAATTAGAAACAAGTATACAAAACAATTTGCCTCATTTTGTCAACTGCGATCTTAAAAAAAGAAACTCCTGTTTTTCAAAGATCAGTTAACAAAATTTTTACAGTCAGTTAACTTTTTTTTCTGCCATGCTCCTTTAAATTCAAGAATAGAGAGGAGGATTTTCGCAGTTATGAATAACGGAATCGCGTTGATCTACATAGAAATCCTAGTCCTTATTGTCCACAATTCTTTTAAGTTTCAAGTGTTAAACGTGGACCACAAAAAAAGGGGCTTTTTATTAAAGAAATCATTCCAGACGCAAAAAAATATTTATCAAATTTTTAAAACAAATTTTTGCCATTTCAAAAATGACATTTTTAAAAAAAGTGTTTCTTCTATTTGTTTCTATTTATTTTTGTCTCGCCGACGACGAACGTAAGTAGTACTTTAATTCACAATGAGATAAAAAAAGATTAATTTTTTTTTAAAAGTAATAATTGTGAAAAGTATTTTAAAAAATGCTGCTAATCAATATAGAGCGACAATAATTAATTATTTTATCCATATATATAGATTGATTGTCAAAAAAAAATGAAAATAAAGTAAATATTTTCCTGAAACAGCGAAAAATATTTACCAACAATTTTCCTTGTTTTAGAAAAAAAAATTATTAACAATTTATTATTCTGCTTACAATTTATAAGATTTTATCTTTTTATGCTATTTTAAAAGTTATTCAATAACATCAACATTTTTTAAAAATCATTTTATCAATCCCAGTAAATAAAACATTAAACTAAAATTAACTTTGTAAGTCGATATTTTTACACTAAAGTCGGTCTAAATTTAAAATTCGAACTCCATATTCCGGAAGTATAAAAAAGAAAAATTCAACTATCAATAACCGTAAAAGTTAGAAAAGAAAAATTTAAATTTTAGTGCCCCTGAGTGTTGAGGACCACAACACGACGACTGTAATGCCGAGTGGTCGTCAGTTAGGCGTCATTTCTTTCTTACAAAAATTGATACCGACTCAGGACCCAAAAACCTACATATCATTACCATTTAAGTAAGTATTTAATATATTTTTTTATACAATATAAATTTTTACTTTAATTTAAAATTTTTTGGAAGAAACTATAAAACATTATAAGGGAACTGTAAAGGTTTATAAAACATTTAGTTTCGTTTGTTCAATGAAAAATGCTTAAATCAAAGAAATTAAGAATTATTCACAAGAACTACCTAATTAATAATTAATTAATTTTACCTAATTAAGAATATGAATTTTAAATTTATTCCACTAATTATAAAACTCTTTTTTAAATTTTATTCGTCAATTTATAAACGAAAATCGTTGGCAGTCTCGTTTAATCCATTTATAAATGATTATATTTTTAATGTTTCTTCTACTGATTATAAATATTTTTTGTAAAATTTTCCCGTCAATTAATAAACAATAACAGTTAATCGTCTCGTTTATTTAATAAACAAATAAACGAAAAATAATATTAAATAAAGAAATTAAGAATTATCCACAAGGAAGCCGTTGTCTTTTGCCTAATTAAGTACATGAATTTTTAATTTTCACCTTTCTTCCACTGATTATAAAACTTAGTTTTTAATTATTAATCAATTAATAAGTAATAACATTAATAACTAATTAATTATGGTTACAATATTAACAAATAATTATAATTATAATAATATTATTATTCAATTAATTGTAAGTATATGATTTATACGATTTTTAATCATTCTTCTGAATTGATGTCTAGACACTTACAAAATACATTTCTATATAATTAAAATTACAACATTTAATTTCTTTCTAGAGAATAATTTTTTTCTAATTATGCTAATTTTCAACTGACCAAAATAAACCAAAAAAAAAAAAATTCTATTTACAGTCAAAGATGTCCATTGTGCGACAGTTCAGTTTATTCCTATTGTGGTGAAAGACTTTTGCACGACGCCTGCTGTTGTACTAAAACATCTAATTATCAATTACCCTATCAATGTCAACTTGCCGATTGCAGCTTTCTACACGCGAATACTTGTCGTGAACATCGATTAATAGCCAATTGTTGTTGCAGCGATGAATATCGTTCGGTTTTAAAAAGTTTAAAATATTAACAAATGTATTTTTTTTTACTTCTGCATTAGTTTCTAATAATTTTAGATTAAAACACAATAAAATATTTATTATACTACTATATGTTAAATATTTTTAATTAATAATAATAATAATAAACTATTCAAAAGAAATTTAAATATTTTTTGGACAACTTCTTTCAAGTAAAACAACTTTCTTTTCAAGTAAAAAAAATAAATAAATAGTTCTAACATTGTATAAACTTTTGAAGTTTTACTGTCAAGGTGATACGTAAATTTTTCTCAAAAAAAAGAAAAGTCAGTTTTTCCAGACAAATCTGGTTCGAAGGCATACATGTATACCTAATTTAAAATATTTATCAGACAAAAAATTTAAGGACAAAATCATATTAAATATTATACATTAAATTACAAGTATAAACTAAAATTAAATTTCTTCTACTTTCAATTAACATTATCTGCCCTTTTTGTGATATAAATAAAATATGAGAATTTCAGAAATCTTTTAGCATTAATGAATATGATTTTAGTATATATTGTTAATTTATTAATGATTACAATATTTATTTCTTTTACTGAAACATTTATATAATAATGCTGCTCTTTAAGAAACACACTTATCTCAGACTCATTCCAAATGAAGACACTCATTTTGTCCATAAATAAAGAACATATTAATGCAGTTATACCAGAAGTGCATTAAAATGGTCCCATTTAAGTCAAATGAAGGTCAAACACGTGCTTCTCCTCGCCGAAAAAAATATACACATTCTAAAATTAAGAATATATCTCGATGACATTTATTTTTAATACTTCAATGCAATTTATTGTCGCTTAATTCTTAATTTAAATTATATTATTTCGTACCCTAACTCTACTATTAAGAAAAAATTTATAAACAAAAAAAATGTTAGAATTTAAATAACAATAACTTATTTTAATATTACTAAACACGGGGAATTTTGTAAAAAGATTGAATTTCACAATTCTTAGAAATGCATGATAACAATATTATAATAAAACAAAAGAACATTGAGTCAGTAGCTAAAAATTCTATTTAAAAAAAAATAAATTGTAAACATTCCATAAACATAGTATAATAAATATATATCACTATCATTAGCTTCGAGGAAAGATTCCTTTTTCTCACATTTTAGAAAACGATTAATTTTTTCAATTTTTATGAAATTTGAATAAATTCACGTGGCCAGATAGATATATATGACACATTTTAAAATAATTAGATAGTATCATTTTTCAGAAAATTTCAAAGCTTACGTAACATTAGAACAATTTTCCTAATCCGTTTCTTTTTAATTTTCCGCGCCCAAAAGTATTATAAAGGCTTTTTCGTTTTCGAGAAATATCTTTTTAAATTGAATCATCATTGAATAACAAAAAAAAAGAAAAGAAAAGAAAAAAGAAACTGAAATATTAATGCAGAATGATGTCATCATGGAAAACAATTTCCGAACTACTTTTTGACTTGAATTTTCAAAGAGTAAAATTAAAGAAAGAAAGAAGGGATTTGAACCTACAGTCAAAAATCAACTTCAAGTGGGTTAGCAACCATAGTTAATGAAAGTTTCACTAAATTTTCCATCCGAAATATGAAAACAGAATCAAGAATAAGCTCAAGCTCGAACTTTTGATATCTAACAATTTAAAAAAAACCAATCTGTACCCATTTTATTAAATAATCACCGAATTCTGGAGATTTGAATGCGAACAATGAAAGAACATATAAAAATAATGCCTGCCTGAATGCAAACAAATTTAGAAAAAAAGTTGTCAAGAAATTACATAACTAATAATAATCATAAACGAAATAAATTCGTAACACAATAAAAACAATTTTACATAACTCTCTCTCTCTCTAAAAAAAAAAGTTGTTACAAATTTCCTGTACTTTGTACTTTGCACCGCAAATTTTTCTCTCAATTCAATAATCTAGACACAAAACAAATTGTCTCTCTAAGAAAGAAGACGACAACAACAAAAAAATCATTTCTTTTTTCCTGATAAAATCTAAAATCCCATATCTTGATTATCTATTAATATTAGCTAAATCTCGATACCTCTAAAGGTTTGGGGGATTCTTTTTTTGGTTCACTATCTGCTGCATGAAAGGATGCAGGAATTATTTTTTTTCCCCTGATGAATATTCGCCGGTCGTAAAACTTAATATACCATCGAATTGAATGCAGTTTAGAGATAACCGTCTGAAACGGACATTGTTTTGCCAGGGGTTGTCGCCCTGAAATCGTTGGCACGTGTAACCCTGCCACGTCCTTGAAAATTATAGACTCGTCCAGGTAAAGTATGTTTCACCAAAAGAATTGTCTCCAAAAAGAAAAAATTTTTTATAAAAACAATTAGCATTTTTCGAATTTTCAACAATTCTACTATAACAGATTCGAATTGACATGATTTCAATTTTCAAAAGTGAAAAAATGGAATAATATTCGATTACGTATTTTAATAATTTTCGATTTTTCAAAGTAAAGTATCACTGTAAAAAGAAAGTGCCAAATTAGAGCTGATTTCTGGTATAATAAACTGAAACCAATTGTCTCTTTAATACCCAAAATTGGTTCTAAATTGATACTTATATCTTTTTACGGTGTCTAATAGAATTTCCTGTACAGTCTATCGCTGGAGAAATTAAATTGAAAAAAACACGAAAAGACAACTTATTGCATAATTGAAAGTTCTCTCCTTTTTTCCGCAAAACAAATTTTCGAACCTCAAATGCAGATTTTTAAGAGGGAAATCCTCGACAATGGCCTTCGAAAGTCAGATCAGGTGATAGGATGATGATGATGATGTAACGAAATTTCGGCACATAATACACGTTATGTTGCATTTCGAAGCGATTTCATGGGAAAAAAAAGAACATGCACTCGAAAGTGACCCGTCGTCCTTACTCAAAAATTTAGGGTTTAATAAGTGGGTTATTTCAAAAATACAATCCGAAATCATATTCAATTTCTACTCTCTTCATTCTCGAAGCAATATAAACGAACCGGAGGAAAAATTACAATACCACAAACATAATAATTAGTAACGATAAAACAACTTTTTTTTCCAAAATACAATTTCACCAAAGAAGAAAAGTAATCAACCGAGAACTAACATAAACTTTCTTTTCTTCAAAATTGCATACCGCATATAAACAGGAAGAGATCACACAAAAATGTCTTCCGAATTTTTTTTTTGGTGTGAATGAAGAAAGAAAATTTTTCTTCGACAACCATTTTGCTTTTTACTGAAGTATAAATGAAATAAATAAGATAAATTAAATAAATGATGTAAATAGAATAAATAGAATAAATTAAATAAATTAAATAATCTATAAATAAAAACAAAAAATATGCAAATTTTAAAAAACCAGTTTGAAGCGGAAACAATTTTTTTTTCATTGACTGGATATATATATATATATATATATATATAATCGCGAAAGTTTGGACATTATATGCGCTTACGTATCTGTCTATATGTCTGCAAAGTCTGTGAAAGAAGTTTTTATTTCATTTTGCAAACTCAATACACAAGATGAAGCCAGATCGACACGTGCGCTACAAAAGAGCGCATTCAGTATATGGTACATATAACCGGTCAATTTCTTTTATTGATCAAACTATTTCTGAATCGTAAGTACGACCCAGTTTCTTGAATCATCATCATCAAGGGGAAAAAAGAGATTTCAATTTCAAAAAAAAAGAAGTTTCAATATATGATCAATTTGAAACTTGAAATATATAACAAGTTAATATCACTCCCCTTCAAGAAATGTATTAAAATAGTTAACGAAATTTCATATAAAAAAAATGATTGATCAGCATTGTCAGATAAATCTCTATTAATGACTCTTATTCTTATTAGAGATAAGAAAAAAATTAATTTCTTTAATTAAACTAAAAATAAATAGAAAAAAAGACTTTACAGACGTGGTAATAATAATATCGACATATTTGATCAATGATTTAGATCAAGTTTGTATTGGTATAAAGAGGAAAATTATACCCACAACTATACCAATATTTCTATGCAAGACAATAGAAATTTCGTATATTTTCAAGAAGATACATTTTCAAGCCATACGAAATTAATTAGAAACATTTATTTTCGCTAATGGATCTTAATTAGAAATGTTATCTATGCTAATGGACCAGACAGCCATCCAATATATATATATATATATGATCAATTCGAAATCAGCTGATATACGAAAAGGAAACGCTACAATTATGCGATAAGAAATTTTTTTTTGACATACGAGTTATATCATAAGTTATGTATGTCATTATTATCAATTAACTCACTATCAAAAATTCGCCTATACACTTGAGTGACTGCAAAATGTACTCGCTATACAAAACTAGAAACAAAAAATTTATCACAAACGATCATATTATTATCATTAAAGATAATCAATATAATTTCACTCCATATTCTACAGATCGACATTGCAGCTGTTCACTGACTCGTAAAAATTTATTAATAGCATTCTAATTATTCAATTTTATAATTAAACACAAGGAAGTAGAGAAAGGGACTAACGTCAAATAATCCAAAAAAAATTTATTCCCGAAAAAAAACATGTGCGAGACACTTTGAAAACTTCGTTGTAGTTTTCCTATATAAATCGAAGGTCATTAAAATCGTGACGTTAGTCAATATTTGTCGAATCCAAATTTCAAATATATGTAACACTCATTATTCTTTATGTAAATCGATAAGTTACGAAAAGCAAAAAAAAATAATCAAACTATAGTTATTATTTTCAAAAAGTAAAAAGTGCGTCGTGTCTAATGATGACGTATATACATAATAGCAATTTTACAAAATGAAACAACAAATAATTCATGTCAATAAAGAAGTTTTAATTTACATTTTCTAAATGATTCAGGTTTTAAATTTGTCAAAAAGATGACAAAAAAATTGATAAATTAAACAATCATATAGAGAGAAAAGAAGAACAATTTTTCTTTTTCCGCAACTATTATTATTTTTCTATTTAACGATTCCCCACCTTTAGGATTTATTCCTTTTCTCTATTGCGTCAATTTTCAAAATGAATATTAACAATCCTATATATAAACAGAGAAGCAATTTTTCTTTTTCTTTTTTTCTTAAATATTCCGAGATACTGTCCTTATTATAATTACACGTGGAAACCTGTTCACATTATGCAATACTGTTGTTTGCACGATCAATGATTCAAATAAGATGAGGTCGCACACGTGGAAGACCATCTAATTTATACAAATATCGTGAGGAAAGTTCGATATCCGATCGAGAAAAGTTCACCGTACTGGATGTCGATAAGTTTTTTTTTTTATTATAATTTCGTAGAAATTTAATTGTGGGTGATTTAATGTATCCAATATAGCAAAAATGCCGTATTAATTTATGCAGCATTTATATAGGGAAACGTGAATAAAATTATGACGAGATGATAATTTTGTCTAACAGTTTTTTATTGAAATTGATTGTATACTAATTATTATCGCTTCTGTATTTTTAAAGAATTCTTGTTTTTTGGGAATTATTTTACGTCCACGTGCTGATCGAAATTTTTTCATCTTGGGTCTCAACTCGAATGTATAGAATATGTAGATTTTCTAATTCTTAAATAGTACTATTGATTTTAACAAACCAAGTTGACGAATTAGGAGGTTTATGAACTCTATAAAAAATCCCTTTCGCAGAGTCGAAAACAATTAT
Source organism: Leptopilina myrica (nomen nudum) (assembly GCA_032872475.1). Classification (NCBI taxonomy): domain Eukaryota; kingdom Metazoa; phylum Arthropoda; class Insecta; order Hymenoptera; family Figitidae; genus Leptopilina; species Leptopilina myrica (nomen nudum). The sequence continues at coordinate 22,218,738 of CM065467.1, read as the reverse complement.
TTTCTAGCGAAATCGGGAAAAGAATCAAAGACTACTGGTTTGAATATTTTTTAACTCTCTAGGTCTAGGTGTTCTAGTTGAACGAAAGAATTGATTCGTGACTCGAAATAATAATTTGAAGACGCTAACTTAGGGGACAATGTCCTGTTGCTGTACTGATTGAAATTCGAACACTAATTTCGAAACAAGATCTGAATAAGTTTAGAAGTTCCAAAGTAATACGTTTACGAAGCTTGCATTCTGCCTTCGGAAATTATTAATAAATCCAGAAGTGTTATGTAAGAAATCAAAGAAAATTTCCACAAAGCATCCATAAAAATTGAATCCCTAATGACAGCTGAATCAGTTTCTAAATTACTCTTTATCAACGAAGGAAAATTCTACTACATTACGAAGTTCCTTTCAATTGCAAACTAATTTCTGAATCTTATTCAAAAAATTAAAATAAATACAAAAATTTTAGACTTCGAATTTCCGATATAGATTGTTTGCAAACTAAACACAATTTCTTGCAGATCGAAAGCAAATGATTATCAAAAAGACTAGATAATTACAGACTCTTATAGGAGTTAAATTATTGATTAGACTAAATTTAAATTACTACCAACTGTATTGGGAAATGTTCAATAACTAAGATTTCGAATTTAGAAGCAAATTATTCGCAGATTACAACAAAAAATTTCGTTAAAAGAGTGAAACTTGTAGCAGCATTTCTCCGTGTAGGAGTTTTTATTTTTTCTTCTACTAATCATAAAGAATAGTTTTTTAGCCTTCGTTCTTATTCGAAAAGAACTTTCGAACTTGCTGCGAATCCTTTCCTGGTTTTTGCAAATCGCTTTCGGATATTCTGAAACAGAAAACTAATATCAAATTTATTTCGAAATTCAAATTGACTTGAAATTAATATTTCCACCTGACAATTGAAAATATGTTTCCCTTTCAGGAAGAAATACGAATTTCCACACTACTAATAAAGTTTAAAACAACCAAAGATTCAAATCTATATAATTAGATCCAAAACAACTTGAAATTAGAAGTGAACGAAAGAAAAAAAATATTTCCTCGAAATTTTTCGGTGGGACTAATTTAAAACTGCTCCTGCAAGAATCCGTCTCTCATAATATCATATTCGCCTCGTGGATTTAAATCGTCAAGTCATGAAACACGTGTCGAATCCTAATTATAATAGTCAGAAAAAAAAATTGCTTTAAATCTTTGTTTTTATCCTCGCATTTATCAAATTGAATGATATTTATTAGTCTGTTTATAATCGATTTTTATTGAAGACAATGCGGCAGTTATTTTTAAATTTTTCGCCTTTTATATTTTTCCCGCAACGAAAATTTATGGAAATTCAACTTTTCACAGTATAATTTTCTAAAGAAACATACTTTTCTTTGGGGATTCATGTCATTTTTTTTTCTTTTTTAATAACAAAAGCAGCCATAGAAATAGTGTGTCTATCGAGATGGAAAAAAAAGAAACTCGTTGCAATTGAATTTCTACAGAAACCGAAAAAAAAACATTAAACTAACAATGACAACTTTAGAGATTTGGGATTTTGCGATAAGATATAATACTTTTCATTTTTACATTTTTATACTTGACATACTCTAGATTCAGTACTACAGTCTCTCATCTTTCTTTTCTTTTTATTATTATTCTCGGAAAATACAAACTTGCAGATGTTATTCATTCACATATCGAAATGTATTATGTATGAATATTTGATAATGAATTCTTCAGGTTAATTACACTCTTCTGGAGTAATTTACTAATGCTGTTTGGTGTCTATTATTGTCAACTATAATTCCTATTATCTTTGAGCATTTAGTAGTAATTTATTTTAATTTTTATTTGATTTTATTTTTCAGAAACAAGTGATTTGAGCGAAAAAAAAGTCATTTGAGTATAAAGAAAACTAATTTTCCTAAAAAAAAATGTAAGTAAAACTATTAGCAGATAGGGAAATCCCGGTTCTCAAAGACCTACTACTAGTCTAGTAACAAAAAAAAGGGTCTTCTCGTCTAGACTCCTCTTTTCTAAAACCAGACGTCCTTGGTTCTCGTTTTCAAACTCAGACTGCATAAAAATAAATGAATAAATCCTCCAGTTCTTAAAATTTTTTTAACACTATAAAGCCTAAATTTTTAGTAATCTTCTTTCATTCTAATTATGAAAAGTGCACGTGTTTTTAAAACAAACATTGTTTGTATATATACTATTCTTTCAAAGTTCATCTCTCGTGTTATTAAAAATCAATTAAGTCAACAATAGTAAAAACTGATTAAATTTAAAGTTTTAGTTTCAAAACAAAATGCGTTGCACTGAAACTTTGACGTCATGATTCAAATGCCCTTAAGGACAATTTTCAATAGTTTTAGGTTCCTTCAGATTTATCTACTGAGGAACCTAAAACATCTGCTATCTTATTTTACTTTACGATAACAAATTAATTAAGTGTTTATTCTTCAATGTTTATTGTCTAAAACTTGTTTTCTTCCAACAATTGTTTATCGTCTAAATTATTATTGTTTCTAACTAGAAATTTTTTAATTTAATAACTTTGATCTTAATTTAAAAAAAAAATTCATTGAGAATTGAGGAAAAAACGAAAAATGATTTTTCGAAATCAACAAAATTGTGACTGAAAACAATTTTTATTAATCTAAACTCCGATAAGGTTTTTATTCAAGTAAATTTACGAAAATTTGCATAACAGCTTATTTGTATAGTCTGCTTAAATGAAACAGAAATTCTTGTCTATATGGAATGAACTATCGAGTACGTAGAGTGTAAGAAAAAAAAATTGTACGTCGTAAGAATAAAACAACGAAATTAAAAAAAAAAAAAAAAAAAAAACTAAAAAGGGGTTGGAAATGGTTCTGATGAATTTTTTTTAGGATAGGGTCAATAGAGTGATTCTTTCTTTTTTTTGTGGTTCTATGTCACGTGGATTGGATTGTAGAAAATCTTAACCGATCGTGTGCGTTATCGGGGAGGTTGAAGCCGACCACGTGTTTCTTTATTGGCTGAGAGCTAGCCACTGGTCGTGTGGTATATATACACACCGTTCTTCTCAGATTCACGATATACAACTCTACCGTCTTCTCATCGCGACTCAAAAAATTAAATAATTATCATCTCCTTTCCAATCGCGATATTCAAAAAAAAAAAAAAAAAAATTCCCTACACAAAAAAAACGATGGTATCGTGAATTATCAAGTGCTTTTTCACCCTATGAAATATTTTCCTTTTCCCAATTTTGTGATCGGATAAAATAGAAGACTTTTTGCGGGAAAAAAAGAGGCAAAAGAACTTTTTGGTTTTTTTTTTGAAAGTGAAAAAATGGCGGCAATTTTGGAAACAAGTTTTATAATAAATTCTTGGACTACTGTTCTTCTTTCGCTTTGTCTTTCATCAATTTTCTTGATGCTTTTGGCGAAAAGAGCGCATTTTTTGTATACATTGAGAAAAGTGCCTTCACCGTTTGCTGTGCCAATTATTGGAAACGCGCATCAACTTAATTGTGATTTGGAAGGTAGGATTTTCAAAAATTGTTCCTTATTTATTGAAAGTGAAATTCTTATTGTAGTTTGAGTGAGAAAAAAAATTTATTTCATTCAAATAACCGATTAATTTTCTTCTATCAAAAATATAAGTGCGCTCACTTTCAAGCGCGCTTTACTTGAATTAAATAAATTTTTTGTTCAATCTGATAAATTAAATGTGAACTTAATTAAAATAATTTCAACAATTCCAGTATTTAGAGAATATAAATTTTAATTGAACCAAAAAATTTAGTATTCGGAGGAAATAAATTTTAGTTGATCGAATAATTCTAGTATTTGGGGCAAATAGATTTTATTTAAAACAAATAATTACAGAGTTTGAATAAATTATTTTAGTATTTGAGGCAAATTATTTAAACCAATAATTTCAGTATTTAACGAAAAGAAATTTTATACTTGAACCAATTATTCTAGAATTTGAATCAAATAAATTTTATTTGAACCAATAATTTTCGTACTTAAGAAAAATTAATTTTACTTGAACCAATTATTTCAGTATTTGAATCAAATAAATTTTATTTGAACCAATAATTTTCGTACTTAACAAAAATTAATTTTACTTGAACCAATTATTTCAGTATTTGAATCAAATAAATTTTATTGGAACCAAAAATTTTATTATTTGAAGCAAATACCATTCAATTGACAAAATAATTACAAAGAAATGATTTGATACAAACAAAAATTATTTGAAACAAATAAAAATGGTTTGATACAAACCAAAAAATATTTGATACAAATAAAAATTACTGGATTCAAATAAAACTCATTTAATACAATTAATTTAGTTCAAAATAGAAAAATAATCGTTTACTTGTATAAAACAAATTTTTTCAATGTACTATAAAGTTTTAAAAAAATAAAAAATTTTATTCCACTAACAAGTGAGGGGACCAAAAATTTTTGCCGCCAAGTATTATAAGTAACAATTAATTCCTCCCATTTTCTGTAATTAGACAAATAATAATAAATCCCAATCCCTATAATAATTAATGAATACTAATTTAATTAATTTATCAAAATGAAAAATCTTTATTCCGCAATATTTTAGATATATAAATTCTTATGGAGATAAAATCAGTAAAAAAAAATTTTAGATATCAATGAAAACGATTGAAATATAGCTGATAACATATTTGAAATTATTTGCAAATTTCATCTCTATAATTTCGAGAGAAATTTTTTCAATTTCAAAATATTTGAATTGTGCGCGCTCTTTCTGCATCTCCAAAAATTTACTTACATTCGTAAAAAAAAATTCAAAGATAAATTAACATTTCATTTCTCTTTCTTAATGAGAAAATCTTCTCTTTTATGTAACACAAAAATAAATAAATAGAAAAAAGTATCAAGAAAAGGTAACAAATAATTTATAATTAAGAAAAGTATTCAGAAAAGTGAGAAAATATTCAATAATTAAGAAAAGTATTCCGCAAATTAAGAAAATAATAAATAATTAAAGAAGTTATTGGGAAAATTAGGAAAATAATTAATAATTAAGAAAAGTATTCAGAAAATTAAGAAAATAATTAATGATTAAAGAATTTATTGGGAAAATTGGGAAAAGAATTAAAAATTAAGAAAATTATTAAAAATATGAAAAAATTGGAAAAAATAAAGTTTGGGAAAATATTTACCAAAATGAATTTCGAATTAAAAAAAAAGGGTTTTTCTTTTTTTGTTGAACTATAAGAACAAAGCTACAAGAAACTAGACATGGAAGACAAGCTTACAGCAAATTCATTGAATACTCGCTCTATTAAGGTCGATCATTGCACTCTTGGCAAAATAACACATGTATCATTGTAACATTATAAAAATTTTAAATTGCGCGCATGATTCCGATTAAATAAAATTGCTCCCCGATTATTATTTATTCTCTGCAACTCTTTAATTTTACAATATATCCCATCGATGCATTAACAATTTCACCAAAAAATTAAAATTTTCTTCCCTGAAAAAATAAACCCCCAAAAAAAAGGAAAAAATTCAAAAAAGCTTTGACCAAAAAGAACATTTTCCCTAAATTCAAAAATTCAATTATATATTTTGTTTGTTTTGAAATAAAGAGAAGAAAATGTTTGGACTGCAATTTTCAAGTCTAAGAGCGCGATTCTTTTTTCCACTTAATCAACACTTTAGAGTCATCAATTATTATTATTACTGATGGTTAATAATGTACATGAATGATTTGGAAGAAATAGGTCGAGGACGTGAAATGAATAAAAAGTTGTATATTGGGGTCGAAAAAAAAATGACTTACACGATGTATCTATCCCCCTTTTATTTCTCTTATCAAATGCACACACGTGTAAAATAAGAGCAAGTGTGGCAAAATGATTTTTTTTTTGTATTCTCACAAGAAGAATAAGAATTATTTCTAATTTTTATACAAAATTCTTCATATAAATTTGCAAAAATAAAAAAAGGGAGGAAATTTATTTTCAAAATTTTCTCCTGTAGAGACAAAGAAATATAAAGTTAATTTTTTATTACAGTAAATGTTACTTCAATTTTTCCTGTGCTGTTAATTAACGTCCCCAAAGTTAGCGTCGTATTTTTTTTCCAAAAAACAAGAAATTTGGCCTTTTTACATTTATACAGACTTTTTAAAAGTTAGATTAAAATTTTCTCAACTCTCAAGGGAAATCTCTAAAAAAAACATCAAATAATTATTTTTCACGCCGAGCGTCGAAATATAAATTATATACCCAAAACGCTACAATTTTTATATTATATATATTATTTTTTTTATTTATAATTATTTTTCCAATCACAGAATTAAAAAATTGATTTTTCGATTTAATTTCCATTCAACTCCGGCTTTTAAGCGAAAAAAAAAAATATTTTCCTCTTTTGCAAAAAATATCAAATTGAACTAAAAATAAAATTACGTAATTTTCGTTTCTTCTTTTTTTGGGGGGGGAGAGAGGAGAAGTAAGAGGGGGACCTACAATGAGAACGACGATGAATGAAATTTTGTTTGACGTTTAAAAATCGAAAGTTCCCGTGAAAAAAAAGCGGTCGTACACGTGCAGCCTTGGCAGCGCAATGACACGATGAGAATGACTTTGCTTGCGTGCATTATATAGTGATAGTTTTAAATACATTAATATACGTATGGTTATATATATACATATATATATAGAGTCTTGTAAACGAAGGACGCCATGTACATAAGACATCTCCCTCGATGCATCTATGTAACTGGTTCCGCGAGAAAAATGCGTGCCATTTTTTCCGGTCAATGTCCGGTCAGCGGCACTATAAATGGCTGCACGTTGCACACTCATTGCTACTTTCTATGATCAAGGATAGGAACATCATAATCCTTTTATTGTAAATCGCTAAGGGCAATTCTACGATAGGGACAGTGGATTTTTTTCTTCAAAGGGAAATTTTCACAATTCCATTTCTTATCAATTTTCGCAAATTTTATTTATTATTTTATTATTGACTTTAATTTATATATAGATAATTATTAATTGACAGTTAATAGTTAATTATTAATTAACAATTAATAGTTTATAAACGAATTATTACTGTTCATATTTTAAAAATTGTAATAAAATTTCACGAAAGAATTCAATAATTTTCTAAAGTTTTAATAAATCCTTCTAAACAATTCAATTATTTTTTTAAGTATAGTAAAATCTTTACAAAAATTCAAATATTTTTAAAACAATTTTAATTGAATTCCTCAAAAAAGATCAATTTTTAACACACTTTTGAGAAAAATCAATTTTTTTCTAAAATTTTAATAAATCCTTCGAAATAATTGAATTATTTTTATAAATATAGTAAAATTTTTCGCAAGAATTTAATTAATTTTAAATATAAATAGTAAAATTCTTTGCAGGAATTCAATTATTTTTAAAACAATTTTAATTAAATTCCTCAGATGAATTCAAATATTGTTAAATTTTCATAAATTTTATTTATTTCCTAAAATTTTAATAATTTCTTTGTAACAAATTCAATTATTTTTATAAATACTACAATTCTTTGAAGGAATTAAATTATTTTTAGTCCAATTTAAATAAAATTACACGAAAGAATTTAATTATTTTCAAAAATTTCCATAAAATTCTATTTCAACAAGAATTTTAAATTCTTTAAAAATAATTCAATTATTGTCAAAATATTTATAAAAAAGAAAAAAAAATTCATTATTTTCAATTATTTCTATAAAATTCTTCATAAAAATTTAATTTTTTCTCAAAATTTTAATAAATTCTTCGAAACATTTCAATTATTTTTATAAATAGTAAAATTCTTCTCAAGAATTCAATTAATTTTATAAATAGTAAAATTCTTTGCATAGCAATTATTTTCCAACAATTTTAATTAGATTCCTCGGATGAATTAAAATATTTTTCAATATTTTCATAAATTTGATTTATTTCCTAAAATTTTAATAAATTCTTCGAGACAATTCAATTATTTTTGTAAATACTACAATTCTTTAAAAGAATGAAATTATGTTTAATCCAATTTAAAGAAAATTGCACGAAAGAATTTAATTATTTTCAAAAATTTCCATAAAATTCTATTTCAACAAGAATTTTAAATTCTTTAAAAATAATTCAATTATTGTCAAAATATTTATAAAAAAGAAAAAAAATTCATTATTTTCAATTATTTCTATAAAATTCTTCATAACAATTTAATTATTTCTCAAAATTTTAATAAATTCTTCGAAACATTTCAATTATTTTTATAAATACCAAAATTCTTTGCAATAATTCATTTATGTTTATAAATAGTAAAATCCTTTGCAGAAATTTAATTATTTTCAAAACAATTTGAATAGAATTTCTCGAAAGAATTTTCATCTTCAAATATATTAACACAAAATTAATTTATTTTCTAAAATTTTCAAAAATTCTTCGGAACAATTCAATTATTTTTAAAAATAGTAATAAAATTCCTCGCAAGAATTCAATTATTTTTAATACAATTTTCATAAAATTCTTCTTCTTCTTAAAATCCAATTGCTTTCAAAACTTTCAATTAAAATTTTTTTAAAGAAACTCTATTAGTTTAAAAAAAAAATTTAAAGCAATTCTTCAGAAGAATTTAATAAGTATTTTTAAAAATTTTAATAAAATTCTTCACGTGAATTTAATAACATTTTTAGAAGGAATTCTAATATTATCAAATTAAATATAACTTAAAAGTCTACGAAATTAGGAACGAACAAAAAAATCTATCTTTCATCGTAGAATCACCCATATATTGTACCTTCAATTCATCATTGCCTAATAGCGAATTTATTTTCTCAGGAAGCTGCCAACATTTTTTTTTTCTGCCAAATCGGGTCATCGAACTCTCAATTATAACTACATATCAAAATTAATCCACAATCTTTCGTTTTATTATAGAAGTTTCAAAAAAATCTGAAACATACAAAGGAACGAAATATTTTTTCGATTATATAATTTTATTAAATATTTATAAAAAATATATATTGAATATTTTCAAAAAGTACTAATTTTTTGTATTATTATTTTTTTTGGATTATTAATTTTTTTTATTAAAAATTACAAAAAGTAAATTAAACATTTAGAATGTTTATAAAATATTTTTGAATCAAATTAATATATTGGAATAAAATTAAAATTTTATTTAAATAAACAAAATTTCGTTGACTACAAATTTAAGATCGTACATTTCGGAAACAATTCTATTTTTAACAAAACAAAATAATAGTGAATATTTTATTATTTATTTGTTTCTAATTACACGGGTCAAAAAGGCTCATTCGAATTAATGCGAGGCTAAAGTTCGCAGCGTTTTTAAAAAAAACCTTTTTTCACTACAGTTAATTAATGTTGACTATATTTTAATCAGCAATTAAAAAATGCGAATTCGTCCGCCAATTGAATAATAAGGATTTTATTAATTTTTTAGTATAAAACTACAAAGTTTTTAGTAAAATATTTGCAGCTTATAACTACAAAATGAATAGTTTTTTTTACTATTAAATTAGTAGTTTTCTATATTTTTCTACTCTTTCTTTGATTCAATTAAACGATTTCTTTCTATTTTGAAGTAAATATGTAAATTGAATAATTTTTCTTTCAATCTAATAATTTATATTTGAATTAAATAATTTGTATTTGAATCGAATAATTTTTATTTGAATTGAATAATTTGTATTTAAATCGAATAATTTTTATTTGAATCGAATAATTTTCATCTGAATCGAATAATTTTGTATTTGTATAACATTATTTTTCTTGGCAATTAAATGGAATGTGCTTCAAATTCTAAATTTTTTGGTCTGAATAAAATTTATTTCGTTCAAATACTGAAATAATAATTGGTTCAAGTAAAATTTATTTTCCTTAAATAAATTTTTAATTAATTGGTTCAAGTTAAAAAAAAATTATTCTCATTGAATACTGCGAAATTATTGGTTCAAATAAAATTTATTTACTTCAAATAAAAATTATTTAATCCAAGTATATATTTACTCGACTTAAATAAAATTCAACATATCCAAATAAATATTTATTTTGCATATAAATAAATATTTATTTTGCATATAAATATATAATTTATTTTGCAATAATAAACAATTAATCAGTTCTTTTTTAATAAAATAATTTTTTTTTCTCAGTGAATTAATAACAAATGCCCTATAATTTCAGAATTTTTCAAAAAATTAATCAAATGGAGCAAGGAATTTGGAGACATTTTTATAACTTGGGTTGGCATGAGGCCATTCTTGTGGATTTATCGAGTGGAACAAGTTCAACCATTGCTGAGCAGTAACATTCACATAGACAAAAGTCTAGAATACGAATTCCTAAGGCCCTGGATTGGTACAGGACTAATAACAAGTAACGGTAAGGATTTGTCATTATTATTATTATTTTTTTTTTTACATTTTCATATCCTGTTAATCCTTCGCTCGAAATTAAAAACGTGAAATCGTGAATGAATCGAGGGAATAATTAAAGGATATAAAACCAGATTTTAGGTATCAAAGTCCTATTTCTAATGGTTGGGGGAAAAAGAAACAAATTTCTATCGACGATCAAAAATTTAGAGGCGGACAATTTCATTTTAGAAAAATAATCATCAAGTTTTCGAAAATTGAATTTATTTATTCTTTCAAAAATTCTTTCGACTCAATTATTTACGAATTTATTCAATATAAATTAATATTTATGTATTTTTTGCAAATTTATTTATTTGCTAATTTATCAAGACCAAAAAATACAACCGTTCGTTTATTAATTTTTCTACCTAAATAAAATCCTTTTTCTCGAATTATTCAAATTAAAATATTCTTTCTCTAAATTTTAATTCAAATTAATTAATTGAAATAAGTAAATAAATTATAAAAATACGTAATTGTTTCTAAAAAAAAAATATATTTATAAAATTATTTATAAAAAATATTTATAAAATTCTATATAAAAAATTTTTATAAAATTATTTATAAAAAAATATTTATAAATAATATTCCAGAAATAATGATTAACTGTATAATTATTTCTAAAGAAATGATTATTTATTGCTTCTACATTTATAACAAAATAAAAAAAAAAAGAATCAAGTTTTTCCAGTGACGCGTTTTCAGATTAGAAGAGAAAAAGATATAAATCGCAAACGAAATATAAAAGATCCTTTCGCGAGATAATAATTCCTCAGTAATCGCAGAAATTTATCAATGACGATGATTCTCTCCACTCTATCTAAAATGTGTATTTGTATGTGAAAATAGATTTGCATTTCGCTTTAAATTATAACACCGGCAAAATCTTATATAGTAAAACGTAAAATTGAACTTGAAATAAAGTGTGAATCACTCGCGAGAAAATATAAAAATAGAGAGAAATTTTGTAACAAAAAAAAAATCCTTTTCTTAAATTTTAAATAAATTATTCAAATTTCTTATTAATTTCACTAAATTCTTTTATTACACTTCAATAAAATTTATCTATTGGAAAAAAAAATTTATTTATTTATTTATTAATATAGATAATTAAAATTATATCCAATTTTCAATAAATTTATTTTCTTATATTTTTTACTTATTTTACAGCAATATCAACTTCACTTAATTTTAATTTAATGCGAAAATAAATTTCAGCAATTTAGAAAAAATATTTTTTTTACAAAAATGGGAAATTAAATATTAATAAACTTCGAAATTAATTAATTTCTTTTAGAAAAGTTAACTAATTACACGAAATTTTTTTTTTTTTTGAGTAATAAATAAAAAAACAATTACTAATTAGTAAATTATTTATTAATAAGTAATTAATAATTAAATTAAATTAACAATTGCTAATAACTTTAATAATTTGCTAATTAAATGAAACTAATAATTATTATTATGTATTATTATTATTAATTCATTCATTTATTTATTTATTTATTTATTTACTTATTTATTTATCAGTTAGTAATTAAAAAGTACGTGACTATTAATTAGTTCACGTAAAATAAAAATAAATCGATATTATTTTTAGAAATCAAGTTCAGAACTGTAGAAAAATAATTAATAGCTGCATAAGCAAAGCGAAAAGGAGTAAAAGTATTTTCTTTTTTTTTCCTTTTGCTAAAAAGTTCCACGTGTGGATAAAATTATGATGAACATTGTTTTTACTTTTAATGAACGATTTACGTAAATTTAGTTGCCCTATTGATTATTTATTGATTGTTGATTAGCCCGAGGCTAAATATCGCGTTTATGCATTCTTATCGTTTTATACAAGTTTCATGGATAAAGAAATGAACGCGCGTGCCAAGATGTTATTTTCCATCGAAAATCTTTGAGCAGACATATACAAGGTTGCTTTACAAATGATAAACAGTGAATAAACTAAAAATTTCTCTTTTCCAATTTTTCATTTAAAAAAATTAGTTGATGAAAAAATTTAAAAATTTCCAAAAAATAGTACATTTTTTTAAATGCAAATTTTCTTACTATAAATATTCATTGCACTGAGAGAAAAATATTTATTAAATTAAACGATTACTTGTCTATTATCAAATAGATTAAAAGTAATTATTAAATAAATTAAAAATAATTATTAAACAAATTAAAAATAATTATTAAATAAATTCACTTGAATCGAATTTTTATTTAAAAATAAAAACGATGGATTTTGTTTTTCTAGGTTTAAAATGGCACTCGAGAAGAAAACTACTGTCGCCAACATTTCACTGTGAACTTTTGAGAGATTATCTCAAAATAACAATGAAGGAAGTTAATATTCTGATAAGTTGTTTGCAACAGGAAATTGGAAAAAATGCTTTTGACATTGTTCCCTATGCTAAACGAGCGGCTCTCGATGTTATTTGCAGTAAGTTGGAATTATTTTTGTTAATTAAATAATTACTATGGAATAAAATGTAGAAAAAATTTCTGAATGGATTTAAAATAGGAGAAAAAAAATTTCCATAAATACCCAACAATTAATTTTTCTCCGAAACATTTTATTTATTATTGTATATTAATTATTATTTAATATTATTATTATTATTATTATTATTATTATTATTATTATTATTATTATTATTAATATTACTATTATTATTATTAATATTACTATTATTATTATTATTATTATTATATTCTTTCTATTGCTGTTATTTTTTATTTCGCTATTATTTCTATTTTTTGAAAATTATTTTCCACGCCACGAATAAAGAAATAAAATATACTTTTAAAATTCGATTAAATATATAAATTGTTCGCTAAATTTAAAAGAAAAATGTTATTTATATATTTCTCGAAATACAAAATATGATAATAATCGTAATCGAAAGCATCTTTTTTTTCTCTTAAGATGTGACACAATGATTAAATATTATAATAATACTGTTACTTAATAAGTGCTCAACGGATAATTTCTGATAAATTTTCTCATCCATGTTAATTTTCTTTTAATTTTCCTCTTAAAACGATTTCTTCGTGAATTCAATTTTTCCAGAGATTCATCATCGAAATTTGAAATTAAAATCACCGATCTACTCGAATATGTTGAATGTAAATTATCATTTTCTTCGTCTCTATTTTTATATTCCCTTCGGAAATTTTCTTTAACACGAGACTTCATTTTTCTTTTTCTGTCAATCAAACATTTTTTTTGGTAAATTTAATGTTTTTCTCCTACTTTTTTTTTTATGAAATTAAAATCGAGAGAAGAAAATTTACTCCAAAACTGAATCATTCATTATGAATGTAAAAATTAAATTAAAATTCTAAAAGTGAAACAATTTTGTGATGAAAAATACTGTCTATAAATAAATGTATGCACTTTATTTCAAGATTATTTTGAAATTAATTTAAATATTTTACTATTTCTAAAAATGGATTAATTTTTTTAATATTAATAAAAATGTTGAAAATATTTCTTAACAAAATAAATATTTCATTATTTGTAATAATTTGAATATTTATAACAACTTAAATATTTATAACAATTATTGAAATATTACTAATCGAAATAATTTAAATGTTTCTAATAATTTAAATACTCATATTTATTTATAATTTTAATTTTTCAAATTCATCAATCAATCAATTGAAGTTGAGAATTTTCTAAATTTAGATTCTAATTCTTCTAATTATAAGAATAAAATGAATATATTTATGTTTTTTTTTTGTTGAAATGTCGTCAAGAATAAATTTAGGAGTAACTTTTCTAGGCCATCAAACTAAAAAAATTAATTAATTTACTAATTGAATTAATCATTAACTATCATACGTTTATAATTTGAAATTCAATAAATATATTAATATTAATTGCAGAAATAAAAAATAAGCAATTTTATAAATAGAAAAATTATAAAAATAAAAACCCACTTTGCTTTTTCTGACAATGTTTTTCGTTTTGGAAATTTTCTTTTCACTTGTTCCTGATGAAAATGATGATAAAGTCTTGGCTTTGCGAGAAATTCAATTCGTGAATTACAAGTGGCATAGAAATTAAAATTCCTTTTACGCTGTAATTTTAATTTCTTCTTAATTCGAGGCTTTGAAAGTTCAAGAATTCTCGGAGTCGCTAACAAGAAAAAGAAAAAATTTTTTACACATGAATAATATTAATAATAATATTTAATAATAATAATAATAATTATTATTATTATTATTATATAATAATAGTAATAATAATAATAAATAATAAACAATAAAATAATAATTCCTTTAATAAAGTAAAATTTTTTAAATAAATAAAAAAGGGACATTTTTGAAAATTCAAATTTTTTTTCGTTTTGGGAAAACAAACCGATAGCTTTTAATGCATTTGGAGAAACGTTGAATGATGGTTTCAAATTTGGTTGAAAAGGCACTCTCGGCTTAGAGAGTTCAATTAAACGATTTGACGCGACGAGAATATGATTATTAATTTTATTAAAATCCGTTTCTAGAGATTTCTTTTCACGATTTTCATGAATAATTCTTGGTTGAGCTAATTTATTAGTTCGTTCTGTTATTTTATACAATAATGCGGACGATTTGACCTAAATTTCAAAAATGTTTTTATTTAAATATATTTTTCAAGTTTAATTTATAAAAAAAAAGTTTTTAAAATTATTTTTCTAATTAAAAGTTTAAAAAAATGTTTTTAAATTTATTTTCCTATAAAAATATAATTATAAACAAATTTTTAAATTTATTTTCTCATAAATATATTTTTTTTTTGCAACAATTAATAATAGAATAGAATTTATCAAAAAAAAAAAAAAAATGTTACTAAAATTATTGACGCACTCGAAATATATTATTAACAGGATTTTTATTAATTTCCTTTCTCTGTTTTTCCACTGCAGAAATTAAAGCCTTTGAAATGGTATTATTTAAATTTATTTTCCTTGGACGTCGTTCCTGGGAATTAAAATATTTTTGTCATTTATTTTACGTGACGGTTAATTTTTCTTTTAATAATCTTTATAAATAAAAAAAAGATTTTTCTTCTTAATATTCAAAACAATTATTACTGACAAATTGTTTAACGCGATGATTCCAATGAGGATTTTCTCTAATTAGAATACTTCCTACAGAATCTTCAGAATACGATTGTGAGAGATTTATTTCAATAGACATTTTTTTCCGAATTTATTAAATTAGTAATTAATGAATTAAAATTATATTCAATCAGTCACATTTTGAAAAGAGTTGCTATTTTATTTTTTCGGTAATGTATTTTATTTTTGAATTAATTTTTTTTCGACTTGCTTTTCATTTTTATTATAAATTTTCTTAAGAAAAGGTTAAAAAATCTGCCAAAAAGGGAAAAATTACACTGTTTACATTCATTTGTCGATCTTCATATTTTATCAATTATTTTCTAAATTGTACTTCAGAAATAAGGAAAATAAATAAAAAAATCCAATTAATAAAATCAAATAATAGAAAAATATAAAGAATAAATAATAAATATTTTCAATTATTTTCGAAATTGTACTTCAGAAATAAGGAAAATAAATAAAACAATCCAATTTATAAAATCAATAAAATAAAATAATAGAAAAATATAAATAATAAATATTAAAATATTTATTTATTTTATTATTTATTCTTTATATTTTTCTATTATTTTATTTTACTGATTTTAATTAGATTTTTTTTCCTTTAATTTTATTTTTTTTTAAATCTATTTACTAAAATTGTTACTAAATTACTTCAGTACAATAAATCATTTTCGCTAAATTGAGATTCTTTTCTAAAACAGACACTGCCATGGGCTATCCAATCAATGCTCAGACGAATCACAAAAACGAGTACGTCTTGGCTGTTGAAAGGTGAGTTGAAAATTGCAAGGAAAAAAAAGTGATTGAAAAAATTCTAAAATAAAAGAAACGAATTTATTAATAGAAAAATACAAAAAAATTACAAAAAAAGAAGTTTAAAAATAAAGCATTCCTTTTTTTCCAGATTATCGAAACTCATGCAGATGAGGTTCACGAACATTTGGATAAAATGGGATCCTATTTTTAACAGGACTTCTTGGGGAAAGGAGCAGGCACGCTTGATCAACATAATTCACAGTTTTGTCGACAAGGTCAGTGCAAGAGTAAAAAGAAAAAGAATCTATCATATTTAAGCGAAAAAAAAATCTTCAAGGTTTCATTAACTTTTTTTCGAAAAAAAAATCTCTTCTCAAATGACCAACTTTCGTGTAAATTTTTTAATTCAATTTTTAAATATTATGTAGGAAACCGTCTTCTTGTATTTTTCATTTTTTATTCAAGAAACACTGTTAAATTTTCATTGTTCTGTATTTTTCTAATTTTTGGCATTTAAATTTTCATTGTTCTGTATTTTTCAAATTTTTGGCATTTAAAATTTAATTGCAATTTTTTGAAAGGTATTTTTACTTCTGAAGTACATTTTTTAAATGTTTTTTTATGAACTGAATTTGTAATGAAATTAATTCTTAATTTTGTAATTTTCTAAATTGCAATTTTGTTAAACGAATTTTTCTTTCTTAATTACATTTTTTAATGTTATTTTTTTAATGAATTAAATTTGTAAAGAAAATAATTCTTAATTTTGTGATTTAAATTGAATTATTACTCTCTTCTTGTAAATATTTAGTAATTTTGAAAAAAAAATATTGAATCATGAAGAAAATGTTCTTCGTTTAATAGAAAATAATTTTGGGGAAATGTAAAAATTTTTCTATATAATATTTCAACTGTTTCAGGTGATTTTCGAAAGGAAGCTAGAGTGGTCGATGAAATTCGATGGAAATTGCAATGAGACACCGAAAAAATTCCAAGCATTGCTGGACTTGTTATTAGACGCGACACACAATGGGGAAACATTATCTGACGAAGATTTGCGAGATGAAGTGAATACTTTTATGTTCGCCGGACACGACACTATCGCTACGAGTGTATCCTGGTTTCTCTATGCATTGGGAAGACATCCCGAATATCAGGTAATTACTAACAAAAAATTAAAATATAATTAAAAAAATTAACGAAAGAAATATTTCATCAGAATATCAAATATTTGCTGTAAGCAAAATAAATATTTTAGAAGCAAAGTAAACATTTTATAATCAAATTGAGTATTTTCTGCAAAAGAAAAATAAATATTCTATAATCGAAATAAGTATTTTTTTAGCAAAATAAATATTTCGGAAAGAAAATAAATATTTTTATAAGCCAAACAAATATTTTCTTTATAAGCAAAATAAATATTTCTGAAAGAAAATAAATATTTTTAAAAGCCGAAAAAATATTTTGTTAGCATAATAAATATTTTATAAGGCAAACAAATATTTTTTTAGCAAAATAAATATTTTTTTATGCAAAATAAATATTTTGTGAGCAAAAAAATATTTTTTTAGCAAAATAAATATTTTATAAGACAAAAAAATATTTTTGAAGCGAAATGAATATTTTACAAACCAAATAAATATTTTATATGCAAAAAAATATTCTGATATGCAAAATAAATATTTTGTTTAGCAAAATAAATATTTTATAAGGCAAACAAATATTTTTGAAGCCAAAAAAATATTTTTTTATGGAAAATAAATATTTTACAAACAAAATAAATATTTTACAAACAAAATGAATATTTTGTGAGGAAAAAAATATTTTTTTAGGAAAATAAATATTTTATAAGTCAAAAAAATATTTTTGAAGCGAAATGAATATTTTACAAACCAAATAAATATTTTATATGCAAAAAAATATTCTGATATGCAAAATAAATATTTTTTTTAGCAAAATAAATATTTTATAAGGCAAACAAATATTTTTGAAGCCAAAAAAATATTTTTTTATGGAAAATAAATATTTTACAAACAAATATTTTTGAAGCCAAAAAAATATTTTTTTATGGAAAATAAATATTTTACAAACAAAATGAATATTTTGTGAGGAAAAAAATATTTTTTTAGGAAAATAAATATTTTATAAGTCAAAAAAATATTTTTGAAGCGAAATAAATATTTTATAAAGCAAATAAATATTTTATTAGGCAAACAAATATTTTTTTATGCAAAATAAATATTTTGTGAGCAAAAAAATATTTTTTTAGCAAAATAAATATTTTATAAGACAAAAAAATATTTTTGAAGCGAAATGAATATTTTACAAACCAAATAAATATTTTATATGCAAAAAAATATTCTGATATGCAAAATAAAATTTTTTTCTTTTAATTATATTGTTTAAGAATCTCAATTAATTAATTGAATTTAATGATTGACAGAAATTAATCATCGACGAATACGAAAGTGTAATTGGATCGCAAGAACTCACATTGGACCTTCTTCAGAAATTAGTTTGGTTGGATGCTTGTTTAAAAGAAAGTTGGAGAATTTATCCAGTTACTCCAATAATTGCGAGACAAATCTACAGTCCTCTTAAATTATGTAAGTTTTAACTGAAAAATTTTGCTACCAATTTTTAAAAGTAGTCCAAAACCTTTAACACAAAATTCACAAATTTAATTTCACTAAAAATCAATAATTTACCACAAAATCACATTTCTTTTTAATGGAAAAAAATTTATAAAATATCTATTGCATAAAATTAAGATTTTTTCTTCAAAAAAATTTTGTTATGTTAAAAATTATTCTACGAAAAAAATTGTTTTTAAATAATAAATACCAAATTTTTCCTCAGCTACACAAGAGATTCCAGCGGGTACAACAGTGTTGATAAATTCCTACATTCTTCATCGTGATCCAAGATATTTTCCACAGCCCGATATTTTCATGCCCGAACGTTTTTTGCCCGATAAACCAAAACCACCGCCATTCACCTACATTCCATTTAGTGCCGGTTCGAGAAACTGCATAGGTTGGAAATTCGCTCAAATGGAAGTTAAAGTCACAATTCTATCGATACTTCGAGCATTTGAAGTCTATTCCATTCAAAGTGAAGATCAACTCAAGTTTGTTGCAAATCTTGTGCTTGATAACGCTGATGGAATTCCTATTCAAATCAAACCGAGACAAAAGTAAAAAGAAAAAAATTATGATCTGCACAAAATGACTGATAATTCAATTCTTATTTTTATTCGATATTATCTACGATACTATAGAACAAATATAATAAGTATTTTTTTAAAGTATACACAAGAAAATGCGAGGAGAAGAAAAAAACTCTTCTAAAAAAGTAAATATGTATAGAAATGTATTATTTTTTAACGCACTCAATATATTTATTATATTGAAAGAAGTGGCGGATGGTAAAAAAGTACCAAAAAAAAATTTTTCAAGACAGCAAAAGAATTTTGAGAATATACCAGACGAGACAAAATTTCCCTAAAGTTTCCACTATAATTTAATTAATTATATTCAACTTTGAAGAAAATTCATTTTCCCGAACCAGAATGTTTAATCAATTTTTACTAATTTATTTTTCTCATTTTTCTACCAGTGATTTGAAAATAAATTCTTCATTTAAAACAAACTTTGGGGAAATAATATAGAAAATGTTTCTTTTTATAATTTTTTCCAAAAAAAAGACTGTTAAATAAAATTTATCATTTTAGAAAAAATTGTATATTACCTAGTCGATTATTTAGTTAATTAAAATGTACGTGATATATAGAAAACTTAACAATTATAAGCACGCGCATATTTTTTTTTTATGTAAGTGATTATTTTCAACAAGTGAAAATAAAAACATTGTATATACAAAATGTATTATTGTTTAGATTTTTGCCTTAATTTCAAGGCTAATTGTATAAATTATAAAAAAAAGCGTTGTTAAATTGCATAGGTAGGAAAATAATTGCCCTGATAATATGCCTATGTACTTACAAGTGATTTGTTGAATTGTGTTGACTAAAAGATTAAAGACATTTCTCACCTCGATATCGTAGTCGCTCTTTTACTACAAATATTATGTATAACAACGATCCAGTTTAATTGAAACTTAATTAATTTGAAGTATTTGATTCGTTTGAAAATTAACAATTGATATATTAATATCGCGCAAATTAATATTATTGTTGTCATAAGATTTGTAGGTTAGGAAATTTAACGACTTATTTCACTGTTTGAATTTTCACTCACGAACGAAATGCAATAGTAATTTTATACTTCATTATGTAGAAAAACTCGTTAATGTTACTTTAAGTCACTGTATTGTATAAATTTGTACTAAAATACACTTTTTCAATAAAATAAAACGTGAAGAAATATTGAGAACATTATTTATGCGCCAAAAACCCAAAACGGAAAATAGCAGAGACACCTAGCGGAGAAGTGCATTACTAAATTAGCGCGAAAATTCAAAACTTATTGCAATAATATAATTTCAATTAATTGGATTTATTACAAATTATACAAATTATTAACAGCTTTTTCTATATATATTGTTAGTAGAAAACTGTTTTCATTTTTTTAGAGCATAATTAATTGCATAAATTGTAAAGAGTTTGTATTTAATTAGGACTTATTTTGACTTACGAAAAATGATGACAGAGGCACTTGTCTTTTTAAATTCTTCATCTCAACTTCCTTTTTATTTATACGTAGACGAACTAGTTCATTTTATTATGTAAAACACTTGCAAAATTACACTTATAATACACTTATTACAATTTGCCGCACGTTAAATTTTGTAGGTTAGAAAGTTTGCAATACTTTCGCTTTTTGAGTTTTCACTCTCAAAAAAGTAAACCGATACTAATTTCACAAATCAATAAGTAAAAATAAACTTTGCAAAGTAAATTTAAGTTACCGCACACTATTTTGATGGAAAATACACTTTTTAAATTAACAAAACGTAAAAACTGATTGACACAATTTGCGACAATTTGACGAATTTCAATAAATACTAACCGCCAAAATTAGTGCCACCTGGCGGAACAGAAAGTTACTAGATGGCGCGAAATTTTTCAAATTCTCACACTACTTTTAATAAATTAATAAATGTTTATTATTAAAACTATTATCAAATTAATAAATAAATTCATTAATTCAACTAAACTTGTACTTTAAATTAGTTTACTAAATTTTTTTTTATATTTACCATGAAGTAAAATTAATTAAACTAAAATAAAAATTCTGAGTAAATTTTGAGAATTTTAGGAAATTGTTTCTGATAGAAAGAAAAAAATTATTTTAATTTTTATTTAAAACAATATCAATAACAAATAATAATAAAAAAAATACCACGATTTCTGATTTCCAATTTTTGAAAATTCCCGCTTTTTCCCCTCTCCACAAAAAACGAATTTAAACACTGTAAAAAATCCTAAGAATATTACCCACATAAAATGTGGCTATTTTACAGACAAGGGGAAAAGTGCCGCATTCAATGTGGCAACATAACCTTATTTAAAGCGTCACTTTCCCCCTGGTCTGGGTAATATCCTTAGGATTTTTTACAGTGAAGTTCAAGGTCATTTTCGAGGCAAAAACATTTGCAAAAAAAAAATTGATTGTTTTTTAATTATAGTGTTGTAACGATGAGTATCATGAGTATTAACTGCAATTTCAAGAATATTAAGACTATATATCTAAATGACAGTGCAACAAAAGAATTTACTTCTTATCTTTAAAGAACGTCAGAGAAATATTAGTTAATGACAAATGTTATATTTTGCTCGTGATTTGGAAATATTCTTTAGTGCGAGGAAGCAATTTATAGGTTAGAATCTAAAACACAGTATATTTTTCTTTGCCAGGAAATTAAAGGAAGGAAAATGAACAAGGCACCGTTAGCAATATTTTTTGTTTTTCTGGGTTGTTGTTTAAATGTTATATTTCTGGAATTACTTGTCATGTAAGTACTGCACTTTATTTTGTTTACACTTTTCTAACCTCTATCATTGTCGTGTAAATTCGAATTTGTTTAATTTTGGCTTGTATTTTACGTACATAGTTTACATTTTATTGTTTTTATTCACAATTTACTATTACTTATGAAGCAGTAAATTTGAAAAAATTCTTTTAAAAATGTTACTGGAAGTATTTTTTATAAAGATAATGTTAATTTGACACGTCATACAACAATGATAATTGAATTATCAAGATTATTATAAAAAAAATTGTCACATATGGTTAATTACTATTAGTACCTTTTACTATTAGGTAAATTTTTATTTATTAGTCGAACTTTTACTAATGATACTAGTAGACAAATTATTAATATTTCTTCTAGTCATAATATATTATCGAAAGTATTTTTTTTCAATATGTACATATTACATAAGAAAGAATCCTACATATTTTTTCTTTATTAATTTTTTTCATGCTTCCAAAGTTTTGAACGTTCAAATGAATGAAATATTTTTTATTGAAGATATTTTAATAAATTACTAATGATAAAAAAATTTTAAACCTAAAATTTTATATTTACAAACTCAGTAATTATATTTTTTTTTGCAGTTACACAAAATAATTGCAATAAAAATTTAATTTTTAGAAGAAATAAATAAATTTCGTTCATTTGAACGTTCAGAAGTTTAGGATCTTTTTTTTCACTTTTTGCAAAAATCGTTTCAATAAATAAAGTAAGAGTAATTTATCCTTTACATTATCTAGAGAAGATTTATTACATAAAGAATTAATGAATTACTTTTTTCTTTTCTCAATAGTTTCTTTATTGAAGCGTATATTTATCGCATGAAATTTAGATATTCATGTTAATACAACGATTGTTTATCTCTTTGACCTCTTTTTGATTATTATATCGCGGAATAACTCTTAATAATGAATTTTTCAATTTTATTATAGAAAAAATGGGGTAACAATTTTTTTTTTAAATTAACTTTTAATTAATGGACAATTTTTGTTTATTAATATGTTTTTTTTCAGTGGAGATCCTGGGAGTGGGAATCTTATAACTTTCGCTCAATTTTTATTCATATCATTAGAAGGATTTTTATTTACATCAAAATGTGGTACGGTAAAGCCAAGAATAGGACTAAAGGATTATACAATTTTAGTTACAATGTTTTTCGTCAGTAGTGTTTGTAATAATTATGCATTCGATTTTAATGTGCCTATGCCACTTCACATGATATTCAGAGCAGTGAGTATATATTTTTCTATTTATGACAAAATTTTTTAAAATTCAATTTAGATTTTTTCAATTTTCTAAACTTTGTTCTTATTTTACTGAATTAATTTCGAAGAGAGAAAATTGAAATTACATGTTTTGAATAATGACAGTTAAAATTGTAATTATTTCTTTTTCAGGGTTCTCTCATAGCAAATATGATAATGGGTATAATTATTTTGCAAAAAACTTATACGTTTAGTAAATATTTGTCTGTTTTTATGATTTCTATTGGAATTGCATTGTGTACGATTGTGAGTGGACAGGATATTAAATCCACGCAGACAGTTAATGTTAAGCCAACAACGCCTTGGGACGATTTCTTTTGGTGGACTGTGGGAATTATTTTATTAACTGTCGCACTTTTTATCAGTGCAAGAATGGGCCTTTATCAGGAAGTTTTGTATAAACGCTATGGAAAGCATCCTAAGGAAGCACTTTTCTATACTGTTCGTAAAGCTAGAAAATGTTCCTTCTTGAAAAAAATAAATTTGAATTCTAATTTTTCAAATAACTTGAATTCTAATTCTTTTTGAATAATTTGAATTCAAAATTTTTTCAGCATCTTTTGCCACTGCCATTTTTTCTCACATTGGGACCCAATATATGGCAACATTGGAATGTGGCATTGGCTTCAGCACCAATAGCAGTGCCCGTAATTGGAGTGCAATTGCCAAAATTAGTCGCCTATTTAATTGGAAATGTCCTCACGCAGTATCCTTTTCTTTACGAAAAAAAAACTTGACTTAAAACATCAATTCTTAGAATACTTTTCTTAATTTATTCCAATTAGTTAAGACATATTTATTTTACATTAGATTTATTTATTAACAAAGAAATGTAAAAGTTATCAATTTTACTCGAATCATTAATTTAGTTTACTATTTTTATTATTTTCCTTAATAATTTCTTTTCAAACAGATACATGTGCATTGGATCGGTGTACGTTTTAACAACAGAGTGTACATCCCTCACAGTAACACTCGTCGTGACTCTACGTAAATTCTTGTCACTTATATTTTCAATATTGTATTTTAAAAATCCATTCACCCTTTACCATTGGGTTGGAACGAGTCTCGTTTTTCTAGGAACAATAATATTCACTGAAATTCTACCAAAAATTAAACAAAACTTAATAAGTGTTCCAAGTGAAAAGAAAGTGAAATAACCAAAGAATTTAGACAACTAGTAGCGAAAATTTATTTTTTAAAAAAATGTTTTTATCAAATGCTTCATTTTAATCAACTAGACAAATTACATATTTTTATTCGAAGAAACATGTATCAATTGTATATTACAATTGGTATTATTGATATTTTAATTGAAGTTAGAATTTGTAAATAATTAGCCAACTAATTTTAACCAACAATTTTATTCAATAGGAAAAGAAATTAACGCAATAGTGAATTAGAAAAAAACACAATTTTATTATAAAGCATGAAATTAGAAAAAAACAGATTACAGTTTATAATTTCGTTGAGTAAATCAAATATAGAAAATAAATGTTTGCCTATAGATTCAATTTGTGAAATACGTTGTACATAACTAGTTTATACAAATTAAAGCGAATCATCGAGGATATAAACTCTATATGATTTGAAATTTACAATCGCAATGTCATTCTTTTTTTTTACAAATTTGTCAATATAAAATGATTTCTATAAGTTTCCGCAATTGTAATGAAATTCTAATGAGAAAATAAAAATTATGACGGTATAAATGTACAAAAATGTAATAAAATAAATTTAAAGGCCTTAGCTAGAATTTGCTCTCAATTTAATATTATGCAATATTTCGCAAATTGGAAAAAAAAAATACTTTTCAATCTACTTTCAGCCAAAATTGAACTTTTTAAGGAATTTAGCTGTTATACTAAGAAAATTTATTTTGGTCACTCATAAGTCTTGAGAAACAATTTTATTTTTTTTACAATATCTTCTCTCTTTAAAGTACAACTTTTTTTCGTCTTCATAAGAAATAGATTTTTAATATAATTTTTTCTTAATTACTAAACATGATTTAACAGCCATTGATAAAATAGAAACTATTTATATCAGATAACATTAGGTTTTTTTTTGTTTTTATTCTGGAGAAAATCAATTTCCATAAATGCCGCAAAGGGGAAAATTAAAATCCGTTTGAAAAATTAATTAAGCTTGTCAATTGTTCTTGTGTTCGTTATTTTTTTTTTTTTGGTATGAGAGTTGAAAGAATTAAATTGCAAATCTATTGGCGGTGAGGGACGGAACACAAGACAACGGTAGACGCTAGAATGTTTCTAATTTTTCAACGACTTTGAAAATATTGGAGAGCTCATCGACCATTGTCTCATATCGATAAGCAACACGAATATCTGGCACATTTGTTCGAGTGATATCGTTTCCAGCGACACCTTCTTTTGTATAATTTGGACCCAGCCAATATTGCTTGCTCTAAAAAAAGAAGAAAAGAAAATAATAAATTTTCTGTACTTGTAATTTTTGTTAATAATTTCATTATTAATAAAGTGAAAAAAAAATTGTTCATACCTTGTGTGGAAATCCGCTCATAATGACAGAATTTCTCGCTAGTTCGCACATATCGCATGAGCTTAATTTCCAAACTTGAGCGGCAATGCTGTATTCCTCCATTAAGGGCTCCTTGGTGAAATGAAATTGAAGTGGATCGTCAGTTGACAAACTGACACAAAGTCCTCTCGCTAAATATTCCGGCAATGGATTGCGATGGTAATTCAAAAATAGGGAATTATTGCTGAGTGGCGACATTGCAATTCCAATTTGCGCCAAATAGTAAAGATACTGAAGAACTGGCACTTTTCTCAGCAATAAACCGTGGGAGATGTTTTCTGCCATCATATAACCGCAAACTAAGTGCTGGATCGGTCCTGCCTCTCCACAATGAGGTCTCAAAACAAATGTATTTAATCCTTGTTCCCTATAGAAATTAAATTTATTTCTGTAATCTTTTTATCGATCAAAATTTAATTTTTCATCATTTTTTTTTCCAAAAAGAGAAAACTGAAATAGGCTTTTTATCCAAATTTCGAAAGTAAAAAGCTTCAAAGCCGTATTTCAAAATAATGAATTTTAGTAAATAATAAATTACTATATAGAAAATTATTCAATTGATTTCTTACGCTCTGAAATGATTGAGAACAGTCATATTTGCGTATGTGTAGTATTGATAGTATCCATAAGGAGGATTTTCAATATCGTCCCATTTTTCCGGTGGAAAAACGTCCTTGTCAAAGAGAGGATTCTCCGGTTTGCTCTCATCGTCCACGGAATCAAAACCAATCACCTATTTTTAAAAATAATCTATATTAATAAAGTTCGTGATCCGGTAATCTGTTCGCAGTTTGAATTTAGCTGTTTGCTTTTTTCATTCTTAACTTTTTTTTATAATTTTTCCCTTCAAATATTTTCTATTTTAAAAGTTAATGTATTGAAAAACATCGAATGATTGCAAAGAATTTTATCAAAAAAATTAAAAATAACAATTCCTTCTAAAAATTCTCTAATTCTAATTAAATTCTTTTGAAGAATTTCTTTGAATTTTTTTTAAACTAATGGAGTTCCTTTAAAAACTTTAATTGAAAATTTCGAAAGCAATTGGATTTTATGAAGAAGAATTTTATTAAAATTGTATTAAAAATAATCGAATTCTTGCGAAGAATTTATTATAATTTTAGAAAATAAATGAATTTTATGTTAATATTTCAAGATTAAAATTCTTTAGAGAAATTCTATTAAAATTGTTTTGAAAATAATTAAATATCTGCAAAGGATTTTACTATTTATAAACATAAATGAATTATTGCAAAGAATTTTACTATTTATAAAAATAATTGAAATGCTAACGAAGAATTTTATTAACATTTTATAGAAATAATTAAATTGGTATGAAAAATTTTATTGAAATAATTGAAAATAATTACATTTATTTTTCTTTTTTATAAATATTTTGTCAATAATTAAATTATTTTTAAAGAATTTAAAATTCTTGTTGAAATAGAATTTTATGAAAATTTTTGAAAATAATTAAATTTTTTCGTAAAATTTCATTTAAATTGGATTAAAAATAATTGAATTGTTTCGAACAATTTATTAAAATTTTAGGAACTAAATCAAATTTATGAAAATATTTGAATTCATCCCAGGAATTTCATTTTAAACTATATTTAAAAGAATAATTTAATTATTTTCAAGGATTTATCAAAATTTTAGAAAAAAATTGATTTTTTTCGAAGTTTGTTAAAAATATTTCTAAAAATTGATCTCTTTCGAGGAATGTAATTAAAACTGTTTTAAAAATAAGTGAATTTTTGTAAACATTTTACTACTTAAAAAAATAATTGAATTGTTTAGAGGGATTTATTAAAATTTTAGAAAATTATTGAATTCCTTCGTGAAATTTTATTCAAATTTTCAAAAAAAAGGAAATTATTAATTAATTTTGTACTTAATAAGCGATTTTTATAAATTTTAATTATAACATTATTTTAAAAATTTATGTTTGAAAATAAAAAATTTTGTAATTTGCATAAATTAATTTTTTAAGTACAAAAATTGTAAAATTTAGAAAATTTAGTTTTTCTGAAAAAAAGATTTCCAAAATTTTCCTTTTATCTTCCTGATTAAGAAAAGAAAATTTACTCACATATTGAAGAAATTTATGAAGTTCCGGATGCGAATTAGGATCGTTTGTCGCTTCGAAAAGCGGTAAAAATATGTTGTTAAGTATTTCTTGAAAATTCGTCATAAGTTTGTTTAGTTTAAAAATATCACTGTAAATATAAAAAAAGAAGAGTAATTAGAATCTAAAAAGAAAAATTATATCGCGAAAGTTAAATTTCACAACGAAAAGAAGAAATCATTTCTATTAAATATTATTATAAAACATTTCGAATTGAATTAAAAGTCTAAACTCACTATAATCTGGGAATTTGTATCAGCCAACGAACATTGTCAGAATAAACATCGCCTTGAATTGCCCATTTTGCTAATTTGTCCCATTCGTCGGGACTCTTTCCATAAATCGAAAGCCGAAGTTCAGAATTCTGATACTTTGATTCCTCAAGATCACTCGACACTTCTTTAATTATTCGCGCAAAATATTTGCCATTTAAATAATTATCCGTTTTTAGAAAAACCTCACGAAGTCGACTCTCACCGATTGGATTATACTTTGCATTAAACTTATCAAACCTGTGAAACGTGTTTCGATCCTGAAAGAAAAAACATAATTAATATTCTATACATTTTGTATATTTAATTTCTTTGTGTGATTTTTGAATTTGTTTTCCATCTAATCGAAATTTACTTTGTAACTTTTTTTTTGTTCCGAGTGGATCAAAATTTAGAAAACTTACAGCATGAACGTCAAGCATGTCTACACTGAGATCATAGGTTGTCAAATTCATTGACTGAAATACTTCTCGAAGTGTCATTGTTTCACCGGTTTTCGAACATGTCACCACTTCATCGGCGTGATTTTTAAGCGTCTTTTTGATAAATCGCAGTAAATGTTTCTGATTCATGCAAGAGGCTGCGTGAATATGTGTATCAACCTAAAGAAAAGAAAAATTCCGTTTGTAAAAAAAATGTATTCAAAGAAAAAAAAAATAATTATCATTTACTTTCGTTACCTTTCTAATATTATAAAAATCTCGATGAGGAACCGCTTTTTGACTCGCGAGCTCCCGAAGTTCGTTGAGAAGAACATGCAATTGAAATTTCGATGAGAGATAACTCAGTCTTCGATAGCAAAACGATTTCAATGGTCCATCGGCAATCATTGCACAAAGAACATTCATATCGCCGACAAATGTCGCTAAATCTGGATATGAATAAGCAACTGGTTTTTTATTTTCTAAATCTTCATCACTGGCGAATAAATTAAATACTCCATTAATAGGCGCAATTCGGTAATTTTTCGACGGTGGGAATTCACATTCCCATGGATCGCCACGTGACGCTGGTGCGTGAACTGGATGATCTGCAGAGAAAATAATTGTAAAATTAAAAATTTATTTGACAAAATTACATTCTTTTTACACGTATTTAAATTTCAAAAAACAGACAGACGAAAATTATTATGAAACTTGAAAGCACGAGAATAAAAACATGATTATTAAAATAAAAAATATCAATCATTAGTCAAGGAAGAAGGAAAAATAATTTTAAAAAAAAATGAATGAAGTGAATAAAACAAGGAAGGGAAGGGAAAAGGACCTGTTAAATTCAAGTTCTTGATGACGGCGTCGATGTCAGCGTCAGAGCGAATTTCTGAGATTTCATCACTGAGACAAGTTGAACTCGCTCCTTGAGAAATAAACCGCAAAATTAATGAATTAAAAGTCATTTTTTTGTTTCTATTTTAATTTTTTTATTTATTTAAAAAGAATTATTATTATTATTTCAATAAAATTAATTACTTTCTCTTTTAATAAATTATTGATTACGAATTATGATATTAATCTTCAAAAGTAGAAATAGATTGACAAGATAAATAAAATTTACTTTGCTATGAAATTAAATTAGAAAATTAATAAATTATTAAAATTAATTTTTTGAATTTACCTTTAATGGCCTTTCGATCATCGTGTTGAAAATCGTCATCTGTCGAGTGAGGCCTTTTGTCAACACTTCGCAAAAATCTTGACGTAATTGTCGGAAATGTTTGTTTGGAATTATTCATGTATTTCTCGCGAATTGCCAGCGCCTGAACCAATAATTGCGAGGCTTGATGTAAGTCTTCCAATGGTACCTGAAAAATATTACCAAAAGCCCAAATAATTCGATAATAAATTCAATAATAATTCCTAAATAAATAATTCGATACAAAAAATAAAGAAAAAAAATTGAAAAATATACAAAAACATGAAATATTATTCATGTGATTAAATTTTATAAAAGATAAATATCAACTATCCAATACTTTAGCTCAATTTAAAAAGAAAAA
Organism: Leptopilina myrica (nomen nudum); assembly: GCA_032872475.1. NCBI lineage: Eukaryota > Metazoa > Arthropoda > Insecta > Hymenoptera > Figitidae > Leptopilina > Leptopilina myrica (nomen nudum). The sequence continues at coordinate 22,188,193 of CM065467.1, read as the reverse complement.
TGGGTAAATAAAAAAGAATTAACTAAAACATTCCATTGTCTTAATTCATATTTTACGACCTTCACTGTCTCCTTATGATGTAAGTCATATCGAACCGCTTTTTCAAGAGGGATGTATTATGCGAATGAAACTATCGCAATTAATTCTCATTTAACAAAAAGGAATTTTTTCCCAAAGAGCAAAATTCTTAGGGATAAAAATTTATCCTCATATTTTTTTCCTTCGAGTATTTAATTTTTTTTTCTAGAATTATTAATATTTTCCTTTTTTCAATCCTATTAGTATCATGTTTTTCTTAATATCATAAACTAGTTTTTTCCCCCGCTTTATAACAATTAAGAATATTAATACAATAATTATTGTTGCATTTAACAAAAGATTTATCTTTATAAGAAACTAAGAAATTATGCAATCAAAGTTACATAATGAGGATTATGCTCGCTCTCAAATTAAATCTACTTCTACATATGAATATACATAATATTTTATAAATGTCTGCGTACGAAAATTTAATTCCCTATCATTAGCTTTTAATGATAATTAAAATAAATAATAATTCGAATCAAGTATTGGAATATTATTCAGATAATAGTGTAAATTAAGTAAATAATAACAAAGTTCCGTTTATAATAAATCAACTCAAACGCTAATAATGATAATAAAAGTAATAAAAATAAAAATAATAAAAATAAAAACAATAATGATAATAATAAATAAAATTAAGAAGAAGAATTTAAGAATTATTAACTTTATAATAATAAAATAATAATAGTCTATATTAAAAGTAATAATAATAAATAAATAAATTAATATTATTAAATTTAATGTAATATTATTTAATATTATTTAAATTTGTTATTTAATAAAAAATTTTTTCATCTTAATTATTTCAGCTCTCGTAAATAATTTTTCGTCCACTATTTTATCATCAACATTGAAGGAGAATTCATTTTTTTTTTCATAGAGATATTTTTGAGCACTTTTAATTGAAAATTCCATTGACTGACATCATCTGACAAGGTCAATGTGAACTACGTTGATTATAAAAGTGAGGATTAAAGAGACTTTCAAGGCAACGTATCGAGAAAGGGATGAAAGGTGGTTGTTAACAAGGGTTTCTTCCGACTTTTCCAGGCTTCTCTTTTAAGAATCTTTTTTTTTCTATTAAGAGATACGTATATCAAGCTCACTAATCTAACAACTTGATCTCCCTTAATTATTTTTCTCACTTTACAATTTCCTTAAAATTAAGTGCTGGTAAAATAAATTAACATTAATAAAATTGCGAAAAATGGAGAAAATTCTTGTTGTTCGTTTAAATAATGGAAAATAATTTTGTTTCGTTTTTTCGTTTATTATTATCAATTATATTATTATTACTCTATATTTATTGTTAAAAATATTATAATTGCTATTAAGAATAATTGTTACTGGAAATAACTACTATTTTTACATTATTATTAGTAATTCTTGCTATTTTTTTTACTATTATTAGTGATAATTCCAATTTTTTATTATTATTAGTAATAATTACTATTTTGACATTATTATTAGTAATAATTACTATTTTGACATTATTATCAGTAATATTTACTAATTTAAAATTACTGCCAGTAATAATTATCATGTTTATATCATTATTTATTCTAGTATTTAAAAATTTACCCCGGAAGTATCCTCTCCAGAAATGGAGACTCGTTGAAAATGCGGCACAAAGTCATTCTCTTCAAGTTTAAAGGGATGTTCGATATCATCCGGCACTCCTGGTCCAATAGACGGCTCATAATGACTGCGTCTTTCCTCGAGATCCTTTGCAGCCCTGAAATCGAATCGTTTTACAATTAGAAAAATTTTACTTCCAAATACAACAAATTGAATATAAAATTAAATTTAAATTAAAACAAATTGAATATAAAATTAAATTTAAACTAAAAAAAATTGAATATTGTTAAATTTAAATTAAATTAAAAAAACAATTTTGAAATTCTTAACCACCTTTAAACTTTTACAAGAAATATTTCATTCGTTTAAATTTCTTCTAAATAAATAATAATTACACCAACACTTAAATTTGGCGAAAAAAAAATTTAGAGAACAAGTAATATTAAATTTTTTGATTGATAAATAGAGACGAATAAATATAGACTAATTTAAATATATAAATATCAAAGAAAAATTTACAGAAGCTGATAAACTTGTCTGGCTGCAAAATTGAAATTTATTCAGGAAATAAATAAATGTATCAAATCTTGTTTATAAATTATAGCTAATAAATTAATCGTGTTTCGAGAAACATTAATAAATAGCTTGACCACTTCTATCAGGGTAATTTATTAAATTAATTAATTACGTTCCCCATTAAGAGATGATTATTGCCAAAAATTTACTTCATAACTACCCTCGCGTCAAATATAGCGAAATTAATGACAATTTAAAAATAGATTTTCTCAATTCAAGCAGAAAAAAAGTGTAAAGGTTGGTAATCCTCTACAATTATGAAAAAAGAAATTTTATATTTAAAAAAAGTAATTATTAATTATTATTATTATTAATTGTTAATTGTTCAGTGGTAAAAGTATAAATTGAACTACTTATTGTAAATAAATGTTTTCGTAAATAATTACTAAATATTGAGAGTTATTTCATTGAAATTGAAAAATATTCAACAACAATGATAATCCATTAGGCTTCAAGATACGAGAATTAATGTTTAGATTGTTAATTTTGAAGATTTTGTTATCAGGTTAAAGCAATAATAAGTGTTCGCACGCCAACATTAGTTTCATGGAGCGATATTCTATATCAACTATTCCAAAATAAACTGCACAAGACATTAAGAATTGACGTCAGATAATACTATATATCAGATAGAGATCATCTAATGCAACATTTTTCATCTCAAATATAAACACATATATACTTTGCAATCTTAAATTCGAGATATCCCTATTCTCAAGGATAAGACCAAAATAAAAATTCCCAAGCGAGAAAAATTTTCCAAATAGTAAAAATTAAATTTTCATTATAAACTATATTTGACCAAAAAAAATTATATTTGAATCATAAATTAAAAAATTTAATTTACGTTAACAAATAAATGACAAAACGAAGAATTTTTTTGTTTAGAAGAAAAGATAAAAATTACGAAACAGTGAATAATATTTATTAATTATCTTTCTGCGATAACTCTATTAAAATTTCAATAACAAATTACCTCACGAGTATTTTACAATCTCTCAACCATCGTTTCGATTCGATGGCACCGGCAAACATTATTTTTCTTTAAAATAATTCAATCAATCTCTGTAAATTATTTTCTCTATACAATCAACATGAGTCACATAGTTAACAAAATAAAAATTATTACTCGTAAATTTTTCACTGTACATTGTAGTTGTCATGGAGTTTATCCCTCCGCTGATTCAAATTTAACAACACTTGGAAAAAATTTTTTTTCCCAAATAAAAAGCATAATTCGATAGAGATAAATAAATAAGAGTAAAAAAAATTGATCGAAAAAATAAAATTAAGTAAATGAAGACGAAAAAAAAGGATAAATCGCACTAATAGATCTTTCCGACAAATTTACAAAGTATTATTTTCTTTCGTTTTTTTTTTAATGAATGCCAAGGGTTGTTGAGAGGAACGAAAACATTGCACTCAACTCGGCAGACGCGCAAAGACTGAGATGACCTACGGTTGTTGCAACCCCTACTTTACACAACTTCTATATACATATAGTGTATTAATTGATGACCAAACTGAACACCTTCTTTTCCACCACTATCAATAATATAGTGGAACAATAGTTCTACAATAATTATTCTAAATAGAAAATAGCAATGAAAATAATCAATTTTAATCAATTCGTAATTAAATATTTTTCAATAATTCAACAAGAATTGATAATTTCTAATAAATAATGAATCGAATTCAGTGAAGATTGTATTTCAAAAAGAGGAAAAAATGAGAAATAATTATAATTATCAAAGTACTTTTGTTTGTAATTAGTCGAAAAATTAATACATTTTTCGTTTAATTTCCGATTTCGTGACGATAAAATTTTCTTTTTTTATTAAATTAGTTTCGGGCGTTACATCAAGCAACGTGAGTTGTACTGCGGAACATTATTGATCGACAAAGTATTCTTAGGTTTAAGAATTTCTAATAAAAAGTGTGAAGCATTCAATTTCAATATACAAGAAAATGCAGATGAAAAGGAAACCTTTTTTTTAAGCTTTTGAAAAAAGAAAGAAGAAATAATTGTTGAAATTTGAAAATGATGAAAAGCTGTATTTGAAATGCGAAAAATCTCTTCTCTTTTTGATATTCAAAAGACGAATTCAAATATTTCTTTGGAAAAAAAAAATTGCTTACTTCACTGTAAGTTGTCGTTGAATAAGAAGCTTTTTCTCAATTTGCTCAATTGGAAACTGTGGCACTTCGTATGGTGCAGAAATTTCATTCGGTAGTTCATGAGACGCCAATCTTCCCGATCCGCCTTCGTGACCAAATACCGGACTTTCGCTCCCTGAAAATAATCGCAAAATTATTACATTACAATAAAAATATTATATCGGGGGAAAATTATACAAAAATCATAATCATAGAAAAATAATTAAAATAGTTAGATGGAATTAATTCGGAATATTTCTTTAGTCAATTAATATTTTTTTACGCCGTTTATCATTCCTTTTGAAATAATTTTTCTTTTTACCCTCAATTTTCAATTGACCACTTTTCTGCAACCACTCTACAATACTCGACGAATCGGTCTTAAACAGTTCACCTTCTCGCTCCAAAACCATAATTTCAATATATTTTCCACAGAAAAAAAAATTACTCGTGGTGTAAAAAAGGAATAAAAAAACTCTCCTTTAAGGCTATTTTTTTTAATCACAATATTAACTGTAAAATTGCGCTCGTAAATTTTGCATTTGTCTAATAAGAAAACTACGATTCACTAGAAGTTAAAATCAAATTCAAGAATCTTGTTACAAAACACACTTTTCGAATCTCTGCACGTAAAATGCAATACAGCAGACAAGGATGAGTCAATTTCCAGAGAATAAAGTACAAAATACGTGAATCACATAAAACTATTTGTGACACTTTCAGAAAGAAGTAAATAAACTTTTTTTCTCCTGACTCGGAAAAAGTTTTCCAACAAAAAAAGAAGAAAAAAGACAAATTATAAGTAAATTAAAAGAATAAAATCAATCAAATTCTTCTAAAGAAAGTATTTCTTTGAACTTTTCTCAATATTTCAACTGGCTAAGACATTTATATATAATGCATATTTGAAACTGAAACCAAAATAAACAATGTAATTCCTAACCTCAAAACACTTACAAAGCACGAAAAGCAAATTTAAAAAGAACTCGACAAAATATAAGGACGAATATCTATTGAATCAAAGTTTTTCTTATTAATTTAGCTCTAATTTATATACACTGTGAGAAAGAAAAACACTAAATGAAAAAAAAATGCGCACAACAATAAAAGGGCACTGACCATCCCCTTCGCCAGTATAGAAATTACTGACTGCTCGTGTGTGCAGCTGGCACACAAAACACTCTTCGTACTCTCATAAATGTTTCATGAATAATCAAGGCCACATTCACGCACTTGTAAACACATATATATATAAAAATAAGATGTTTTTCGTGAATAAATTTTGTTATTCCATGTTTGCAATTATTTTCGTACACTGCATTTTTGTGCAATAACAAACAATGCGCCGTTCTTCGATTATTTCCCTTTTTTCACACTGATAAACTTTATTCTTTTACTATATAAAGTATAAATACTAATTTTTTCAAAACACGCTTTTTTATTCATTTCGTAATTGTTTATTTAATCATTGTTTATTTCTCCGCACTGTCAAAGTTCATTTCCCTTTAAATGCTTCAAAATACCAACGATACCAACATACTACGTGCGCAATACAAACTAATTAAAAATATGTCCCTTCTAGTATAATTATCTAAATTGTAAATTAGAAAAAGACAATATTTATAAAATTATAAATTTCGAAATTTTCAAATCGATTTTTATTTAGCAAATGAATTAATTATAGAAAATACTTTTTTTATTTTCTTATAAGTTGGACATTTGACTTATTCGAAGAACCGGAAGTGAAATTCGATCGAAAGGGTTGGAAAAGTTTGAAAATAAAAAAAATATAAAAATTAAAAATTTTTAATTAATAATTAATAATTAAAAAATAGAAATAGCGAAAATGAAACATTTTTCAAAACTTTTCTTTTTAATATTTTTAATAAATAGAACTTTATAAATACTTTCTTCAATTAAATGCAATAAAAACCAATTTTTGAATTATGACCTTGAAAAGAATAATCAATTATGGCGGAATTGTCGGTTATACTTTGTTACTTCCGGTTCATTGTAGCGTCTCTTTTGACACTCTTGAGGGGCCAGTCTCGTAGTTTGCTACTTTGTTGCGAAAGTTTACCAAGTTTTCTTCACTATTTCAGAATACAATAAAATATGTCAATTGAAACTAAAATTGCATCTATTTCGAAAGTGATAAAGAGGAAAATTGATAAAAAAATTGGAAATGATACTGAGAGCAAATCTTCACTCTTCAAGGACACAAAGTTCATCTGTATAGTCTGTAATCGTCGTGAATTTACGAAATGTTTTGTCCCAAAGAAGAAAGAAAAGATTGTTTTTCACGATTACTATAAAGAGGTAAATATAAAATGAAAAAACTTGATAAGTATTGTGTGGAAGACAAAATTTTTAGGTTATGTTACAATCCCGCGGATCCCGCGTTTTCCCATTTGTTACCTTCCCCAAGAACAAAAAATTATTACGATTTCAAAAACTAGGAAAATGTTGAAAAACACTAGTTTTTTTTACTATAGAATTTTTCATTCTGTAATTATTAATTGTCACAAAATTAAATTAAAAATTACGACACACGAGTCATTCAGTAGTAATATTTTAATTGAAGGAACTTGAACTCTCTTTGTCTAGCGAGAGACAAATGTTTACATTCAAAATAGCAAAGATTTTATTAATAGTAACACTGCATTTCTATTTTAGAATCGCATTCGAAAACATTGAATAAAATTACCACTATACACGCCATTTGAAAAATAGGAATTAAAAAAAAAAAAGTTTTTCTTTTTCTCCGCGTGAAGAATTTATGTTTAAAGAAGAAAAAAAAATTTGCAAAAGATAATATTATTTATTTGAATTATTTATTTTCAGAATGATAAGAGTATTGAACAAGAATTTTTTTTTTCTTGATGAAAGTACTCGATGTTAGGAATGTGATCGAGTTTCTTTAACGTTAATAAAACTAGAGCATATTTGTATGAAATAAAATGAGAGAAAAATAACGGTTCAACGGGAAATATTGAATTATTCATATGTAGTAATAAAAATTATTCTTTATTATGATTACAATTTTTATTATTACTATTGTTATTCTCTTGAAAAAAAAGTACTTTATTTATTTTTATTATCAATAGAGTAATAACTTTTTTTTTATTTTTATAACTGAACATTAAAATAATTATCAATAATTTAAATAAATTAAATAGTTAAAATAGTCTCCATTATATTTGTTTACAATTTTTTTAATTTTATCAATTTTTCATTAATAGAATTTTTTTTATTAATATAAAAAGAATTTTTTTTAAAAATGTTTCCTCACGAAGAAGCAAAATTAGTGACACGTGGAGACATTCCATATTATATACACTTGTGTCAAAGTGAATAATCAAATAAATTTCAACGTGGAAAAATACCAAATGAATTTCGAAGAAAACTTTCTTTCGCTATTTTCTAGATTCTATAGACTTCCTATAGTGTCGTTCAGTTTTCAGAATATAAATTGCTGAATAAATCGAGTATTTGCAATCTGACACCAGAATAATATAATCCTTTTTTTTACTTTATTTGGAATTTGCGTAACTTGTTTGTAAATACATTATAATTAACAGAATTTTAATTTTTAGACAAGCTTATCAATATTTTTTTTTTATTTTTCCTCAAAGAAAAATATTGAATATTTTATTTTTAGTTTTTATAATTTTTACTTTGTCATAAGCCTCTAATTATTCTACTTTTATATATAAATTTCAGAAGCCGTATACTAAATGATGAATCAGTGATTAATTTTTCCGAGAAATTTTAAAAGAAAAAAAAATTAAAATAATATTTTTTTTCCAATAAAATTACATCTCGCTGGAGTTCACAATGATTAAAGGGGAAAAAATATTTTCCTTAACGTAAATAATAAAATGTTTTGTTTACAATTTTTCTTTTTCAAATTATTGATTACAAAAAATTATGCAAAATATTTTTCTTTTTCAAATTATTGATTAAAAAGAATTATGCAAAATATTTTTCTTTTTCAAAAAAAAATTATGCAAAATATTTTTCTTTTTCAAATTATTGATTAAAAAGAATTATGCAAAATATTTTTCTTTTTCAAATTATTGATTAAAAAAAAATTATGCAAAATATTTTTCTTTTTCAAATTATTGATTGGAAAAAATTATGCAAAATATTTTTCTTTTTCAAATTATTGATTAGAAAAAATTATGCAAAATTGAAAAAAAATTTCTTTTTCAAATTATTGATTAAAAAAATTATGCAAAATATTTTTCTTTTTCAAATTAATGATTAGAAGAAATTATGCAATGTATTTTTCTTTTTCAAATTATTGATTAAAAAAAATTATGCAAAATTAAAAAAAAATATGAAGAAAAAAGTTTTTTTTCAACGAAAACAATAAAATGCTTCGTTTACAGTTTTTGCAAAACATTTTTTACACAAAAATGTATAAAAACTTGAATTTGAAAATATTTTACTTAGCGAAAACAATAAATTGTTTTGTTTAGAGACATTTTTCTCTTTCTTTTCTTGAAAAAATTAAGCAAAACATTTTTTGTACAAAACAACAAATTTAAATTTAAAAAAATAACATTTTTTCCCCCAAATCGTCGATTACAAACGTTTCGTGAACTACTAAAATTAAAAATTAATATAAATCGCATTAAATGGTCAATGATTTTGTGTAAATTGAAAATTAAAAATAAAAAAATGCGTAAATTGAAATTCGCTTTTTCGTATTTAAATTTAAAAATAATATTTCTAAATGTGTTACCAATTGGCGTCGTGTCAAAAATTATCTTCATTTATTGAACAAAGAAAATGTTCCAGAAAATCTATTCTTGACGAGAAAATAGTTCAGAAATTATTTTATTTTCTTGCGATTTTAAAAATTCTATTGTAAATTTAACTTATTTTGATCGTTTTCGAAATATTTTGCTTTTATTTTTAATCTAATTTATTTTGCAAATGGCCAAACGTAATTAAGAATTCGAAACTGCAAAAAGAAAAGTAGAAATATTTTTTTTGTAATTGGAATTATCAATTTTTTCTTCTAATGAATTTTTTTCGTTAAATATCGTAGAAATATATTTAACAAAACATATTTCGTAATTATCAAAATAATCAAAATTATTTATTCTTAGTCATCGAAATATGTTCGAGAAAAATATTTATCTTTTTCCATTTAAAAAAAAAATGAAAAATAATCTTCGAAAAAAATATTTCTATTTTTTTATTTTTACAAAAATGAAAAAGAATTTCATAAAAATATATTTATTCTAGAGTTTTAATATTTCGTGCAAGAGAATGAAATTAGTAGAAGAAACATTAAAATTGGTACCAATTTTTTTTTATTTACCTTTTTTAAACGTTGAAAACTTGTCATTATTTAAACAAAAGTTATTAATATTCATGAAACTTATTTTCTATTTTTTGGTAATATTTTCTATTTTTTTTTAAAAGAAAGAGGGTTTTTTTCCTTAAGAAAGATGTTTATTTTTATTAAACAATCAAAACGCTACCAAAGTAATAAAAATACGGGACTGCAAATTACTACCAATTATATTGCACAAGTGATAAATGTAATTCTATACACGTTAGAATGTCAGTAAACGTATTTATCAGCTCTTCGGAATAGTTGAGTAAATTCACTGTATCGACAGAGTAAACGATAAGATAACGCGAGCTTTAAAATTGCCAGACAAAATCTACGACAAAAATCTATTTTTAACTTTTTACAAATTTTTTTAAAATTAAATATAAAATAAAATTAAATTAAATTCAATTAAATTAAAAAGAAACATACAAATATCTTTAAAAGAAAAGAATAAAAATATCTTAGCTTTACATTTATCTGAATTTTGCCAGTAATTTTATTTTGCTTTTTTATTCGCAATTATAAAAATATAAAATTTATTCGACAATTATTATTAGTTTAATTACTGAATTAAATAATTTTTCAGTTTATTTTTTTAGTAATATTTTTACCTTCATCAGGATCGATGAAAAGATTTTGTGGAATCAAAATACTAATAAAAGGCCTGTCCCTCGAAGTAGTAACTCCTCTACTAGACATTTCGCTAAAATTCTACTTCTTTTTTGCAATTTTTACTATTTAAACAAAGAAAAAAAATTAAAATCGTATCACTTTTTCAGATGTGGAATAATTGTCGCAGTGTCACTTGAAAAGCATTCCTTTAGCGCACTAATCGACGTCAACTTCGTCACTGCGCTAAAGCCAGCGTGAAGGATTTTATGAAATATACGTGTAAATTAGAAATTCGTAAACAAGTCAAGTGTTAAATTGTGCCAGAAAAATTTTTTCCCCTATTTTCATAATTTTATAAATTTTATAAACTACTAAAAACGTAGAGTATTAAGAAAATTCAAATCAATTGTTTCTTCTAATCGAAATTGTTAAAAATAAATTAACAAGTAGTGATTGCTTTGGGGAAAATTAATCAATTCGTGTTAAAGAAGAAGGTAAATTTTCGTTTCTTCTCCGAGAAAAAGAATTGCGCAAAATGAAATCACATTTTTGTCGCATGAACGAAATAGCACTAGTGGATTTTGCGCTCGCTTTTCTTCTCCCTTTTTTATGTAAAATCAATTTTTCGAACACTGTGAAATATGAAACACAATAATGGGTAACTTGAGTAGAAATCAATATAACTTATGTGAAGAAAATAAATATATATTTAAATATTTGTTTAAAAAAAAAAGAATGGGAAATTGTTTAAATGAATGGCCAATTCGTAACTGACGATTCCGAGACACTGCCGTGAGTCTGCTCTAGTTTGTCTTATTTCTATTCACGTACCACAAACTCCAATTCTAATACACGTGCAGCACATTTAACAACAACTTGCCAAAACGTCAGTTGTAGGTGATAAAAAGTATCAGGAATGTTAAGAACAGTGAATATGGGACCCAAGCCAGTCAGCTGTTTCTAAACATCTCATTCAGTTAATAATCAAGCCAAAATTTCATTCTTCATTTTATCCGAATTGTCAATAACTCACTCGATTCATCCTTAAGATATTTTTTTTTCTTTTTTTTTAGTAAATACTTGAAAAAATTAATTTTTTCCAAATTTTTGTACTTTAAAAAAAAATGCACGTAATTGATTCAAAATAATCGTTTATGACTAAAAATTAATTAATTAATAATAATAAAGAATTATCATATATAATATTTTAAATTTTCCAACGTTCAAATAAAACTTTTTTATTTCTTCTAATTCAATTTTTATTCCAATAATTTACGAAATTGAAGTCCACAACGTTGATCAACGAAAAAAATTTGTTTAATTTATTCCAAAACTATTTTTAATTTAATATTTATTTATATAACAATTATTATCATAACATAAACATAAATTTATCTTTTCTAGATATTTTTATAACAATATTTTTTTTTTAATTTATAAAGTAAATAATTTTTTTTGTTGATAAATGTTGTGGACTTTAAAGTCGTAATAATTTTGCTTTGTAGTAAAAAAATTAATTTGTAATGTTTCTAAAAGTAAAATTTATGTTTTTAATTTTTATTGCAAAATATATGAAAATTGATTTCAATAAAAAATTGTTCCTTCATTTGAACGTATAAAATTTGTGAATCATTTAATAACTAATTATTTTTTGGTCTATTTGTCGAATGAATAAAGTTCCAAACGTTCAAATTATCGACATTTATTTACTTCTTCTTGAAATTAAATTTTTGTTCGCGAATAATTTTGCGTCGCAATAAAAAAAAATTAATAACAGTTTTCAAATATAATTATTACAAAAAAATTTATTTTAATTATAATTATTTAACTTTTTAACTTCGATTGCAATCAGTAATTTCTGAAAATAGTTATCATGAAAAATATTTTCATCATTTGAACGTTCAAAACTGGTGAATCATGAATTATCTGATAAATATTTACTTAAAACGATTTCTATTTAAAGCAAACAAACTCTGGTGATTTTATTAAAAATTGATAAATCTGTTATTAATTTAATTGATAATTGATAAAATTAATTATTTGTCAATTATTATTTTCATCTAATTTTTTTTTATCAGTTAAGTACTAATTTTATTTTCTGGATTTTAGAGAAATCTTTGTGTCAGATTGCAAAAAAAAAATTTCTTTCTTGGAGTAAGAGACAAAAATTTATTTCTCTATATAGGGAAAAATAACAAATCAACCTAAGAAAATGTAAAATTATTGTTAGGTTTTTTTCTATTTTAAATGCAAAATTACAAGTTTTTACGGAGGAAGGAAAATTTTCTAATTTCCAACAATAGTTTTTGTTAATTGTAAGATTATTAATTTAAACGTGTCACTAACCTTCTGAATCATACGATCGATCAGATTTTAAAGAATCGGAATCCGGAGAATGAGTTTCTAAATTTCTATACATTCTGTATTGAAATTTTCACTATTTGTTGCTATTTTAATTACTTTATAATTATCTTAATATAAAAATCACTTTTTCAATTTTTTTAATAATCTGACAACGATTTACAGAGTCATTGAAAAAAACTATCGAATTTTAATAATTGAAAAATGAAGTTAGTTGAATATAGAATTCATTCCTTTTTTCGAAAATTTAAAATTACCTAATTCTGAATTTTCTCACATTTGTTCTTTAATATTTTATAAATTCTTGTAAATACTTATTGAACTGAAAAATTTGATTAAATTAATTCACTGTTTTTGTATTATAATATTATTTTCAATATTTATTTTTGTTTATTCACACATATTCGAAAATTTTAACACGTTGTAGAAAACTCCTCTCATTAAACTGCGAGTACAATTTAATTTTAAATTACCTTGTTTACTACTCACATAAGTTTCTGTCTCATAATATTATAATAGTAAAAGCATTGTTGTTTGAAAAATTCTGTTTTATTCAAAATAAGAGAAAATATTCAAAAATTCGAATTTTTGTAAATTTCTGTATAAATTTTCATTATTCTTATTTTTTTACAGAAACGTCGCAAATCGGAAATACCTTGGAAACAATAGGAAATTTTCATAACTAGGAAAAAGTTGGGGCTTTTTTCGAAAAATCGCCAAACACCAGGTAATTTTTTTATTCATAAAAAGAATTATTTTTCTAGTTTTTGACGATTTAATTAACATAATATTTTTTTGTCTTTTCATATTTTTAAAAATTACTAAACTCAAATAAAAAATATAACTCAAAATTTGTTGGGTTAAAACTTAATTTTTTGTTTTTAAGAACAATAGTTTGTAATTTTTATTTTTATTCTATTTATATTTATTTTTTATTTCGTAATTAAAATTTTTTTAAAGTAATAAAAATACCGTCGTTTATATAGACTTTAAAAATTTTAGCTTTTTTTAACATTCTTAATAATAAATTTTATATTTTTTAATAAAGTATAAATATTTTTTAGCTGAATCTAAATCATTTGAAAATGTTATTTAGAAATAAAGTAAAAACTCCATCAGTAAATCTTAAAAATAAAATAATTAATTTGTTTTTTTATTCAAAGATGAAATGAAATGAAATTAAATTAAATTATTTAAAAAGTAAAAAACATATTTTAAACTCAAAATATAAGTCAATTCTTTCATTAATCGGATAAAAAAATTAACTGTTCATTAGAAAACGTTAACAAATTTGAATTTATCTTCATATTTAACTAATAAATTAAAAAATACTTACTGCCATTGGAATCGATGTTACTTGCTTGATTCGTACTGTCGGCATCTTCATTTTCATTTAAACCAAAATAAACTGCACCATTTTCGCCATTAATATTGCCATTTGTAGAAAGTGGATCCTCCATGACTAAATTAGCAAACGAAATAAAGTCTTCCTCTTTTTCTCTTTCTCTTAAAATCTCGTTTTAAAAAAAGGTATTTTAATTTCCGCTTTCAATCAACTTTACGTTTTTCCTAATACATCATTAAACTAAATGCGATAATGTTGCTAAATATTTTATTCGCAATATTTTGTGAATCATTTAAATTTTAAAGAAGGTCGCTCTGGTCGATCAAAGATATTTTTAGTCTTTAAGCGAGAAAGCTTTTCATTGGATCTCAGTGGGAAATAATTTCCAGAAATACTTAATAATACAGAAAGTAATTTATTTTTCACGGGAAAAAAAATGCTTCATCGATTTTCTTAAAAAATAACAAAAATAATTTTCACTTGAAATATAATTTAAAATTCATAGTAATTATCTGTTTGTCATAGTATCGAAAGCTGTATTATTTTTTTTAAATCGTTAAACAGTTGCTGAAAAGAATTTTTTATTTAAATCGTTAGTTACTGCAAAGAATTCTTTTTTTTAATTTAAAATTTGGGTAAAATCTTAGTTTGAAATATTTTTAACGTATTTTTAATATTTTTATTTATTTTTCTAATGAGAGGGTCTTGATTCGAATCGTTTAGTTTATAATAACTTATTTATGCTGTTTGGTATTTGTTTTTTGTTTCAGGTGAGTGGATTTGAAATCAAAGGCATGCCTAAATAAATCAAGTGCGAATAATCTCTTTGATGATACTTCTATTCGAGGTAAAAACGAATCAAAAATACAAAGAAAGAAAGAAAGCTATTGGTTGGCAAAAAGAAAATTTTCTCAAAATTTTTAATAATTAGAAGGAGAAGCAAACGATTAGAATATTTTATAGAAAAATGATCTTTTTCCAAATATGCAAAAAGGAAATAAAGTAATTTTTTGTTCACATTTCACAACGATTAAAATTTTTGCTAATTCATATATTTTCGTATATTAATTTCTTTATTATTCTTAACTATTTTATTAATTGTAAATATTTTATTTTTGAATAGTTAACGTTATACGTTTTATATACGTAAATTCCAGAATTGTCAATTTATTAAATTTACTTATTTTAGATAAAAATTGTCACCCAATTGTTTGTTTAGGAAAATAATTATCTTCCCTTTGTTCTAAAATGTAAATGAGCCGCCAAAACAAAGAGTTTCGATTTTTCCGTGGGTGCCGCTAAAGAATCGCGTGCACGTAGTTTGACAGCGTGGAATCTGACACAACCAATAGCTTTCTTTCTTTTTCAGTTTTCAACTATATAGTTTTCTCACCACGCGCACACGTTGTCAACACTTTTTTTGGTCACTCTTTGTTACACCTTTTTTCTCTCTCTAAATTAGCCGATAATAATAATATTTAAAAATACAGGATTAATTTTACTTTTATAAAAAAAAATAATATCCGAAGAAAAAACAAGTCAAAAGAGAAAATAATTTTTGAGGAAGTTTTTTTTTTGCCGCAATATTAAAAAAAAAATATAATTAAACGGGGACAAATTGGAATTTTTTTTCAATATTGTATTCGAATGGAATAATTGTTTTGTCTTCTTTTTTTTGACACGTCGTCACTTCATGCAGTGAAATAGAATTAGTTACTGGAATGAAAAACGTTATAAAGTCAAGGACTGTTCTTTATAAACTAAACACAGAATGTTTTAATGCGTATGGAGTTGAGATGAGATGGTTGATATACACGTAATGTTTTGCTGAGTTTTGCGCTGTTTGCAACCATTGGCGGAGCGTTGTCGACGATGCCACTGAATTGGGACAAATGATTGGCGCAGACTCACGCCTTCGACCCCGCGAAAATCCATAAAACCCCTCAGAACAATGAATGACTGCTTTTTACCGGCTTTTTTTCGATACATATATACATCTATAGAGTAAATTGAAATTCGGAAAGAATTCTATTCTCGAATTTATCTGCAATTTCATTTTTTTCATCTTTTCCTTTTTGCAAACATTTGTCTCGAATTTATTTAAGTTTCGTTAAAACATATTTTTTATTCCATTGGAGATTATTTCAATTCTCAACATCGGTGTTTAGAGTTAAAATATTTTCAGTCAGGAAGTGAAAATTATAATTCGTTTTTTAATGAATTTTGCTATAAATTGACTGAATTATTCTATTAAACAAACGAAAGAAGAGTTTTGGCCAAATTCAATTTTTAGAATAAAAAAAAATTCTAATATAGCTAGAAAGTGAAAATTACTACATTTTTTAAATTCACTTTCCGATGAATTCAAATTCTTTTTTTTATAAACAATTAAACTTGCGAATGTCAACAAGAAATTCAAGGAAAAAATCAATTTTCATAATGTACAACAAATTCACTGAATTTTTATTCTAAACAATGAAACACTAATTTCATCAAAAAAGTTAAAAGCACAAAAAATTTCTCAAAAGATTCACATATAGATAATTTTTATTATTTTTCTTTGTAATTAGTTATTGAATTCCGAAAGAATTAAATTTATTTGTAAAATTTAATTAATAGAAATTTTTTCCAGTAAAGAATTTTAATGTTTTGAACGTTCAAAAAAATAACAAAATTTATATAATATTTCTATTAAAACTTTTGTTTTTACAATTTTGGGTCACTAATTAATTTCGAAATGTAAATTTTACGTTTTTAATTTTTTTTCTAAATCAATAATTTATGAAAATATTTCTTTTATTCGAACGTTAAGAACTTGTGGATTATTCGTTAAGAAAAGTAATAGTTCGTAAAATAAAATTAATATGAAATATTAATTAAATTTCCAAACAATTACAAATAATTTTAATAAAAATCTTCATAGAAATTTAATAGATTTCAAAAAATGTTTCAAAATTAAATTATTTTCAATCTTTGCTAATTTAATATAAAATTTTATAAAACAATTCAATTATTTAAACCGAAATTTTAATAAAATTAGTCTCACGAATTCAATTATTTTCAAACGTAAAATAATTCTTCGCAAAAATCCAATTCTATTTGAAAATTTACAAAAATTCTTGTCAAAATTTAAATTGTCTCTAGTTTTTTCAAAAATTTAAACAATATTCTCGTCAGAATTTCAATTAATTTTAATATAATACAAAATGTTAATCGAGTTTCTCGAAAAATGAAATTAATGTTAAATTTTTTTTTAAGATTCTCTCGACAATAAATAATAAAAAACATAATATAATTAATATAATTAAATTTTTATAGAATTCTTTCTGAAAATTCAATTTTAAGAAACATTCAATTAGCTAATAAATTGTTTATTTTTATAATTAAATAATTGATTTCTTGTAGAATTTTCTAATAAATATTGATTTAAAAATAAATTTCAGTAAACGTTTTCGATTGTAATTGAATATCATATTCAAAAATATTTATTTATTTGAAAATTCTACGAGAATTCATTTATTTGACTCTAAAAATAAATTTTTTATTAAATAATTAAACTTGTTTTTAAATTGAATTTTTAGCGATGAACTTTATTAAAATTTTTGAGAATAATTGAATTTCGGCGAAAAATTTTATTAGTTATAAAGAATATTTTAATTTTGACGGAAATTTGTGACAATTTTGGAACATAATTGGTTTTTCGCGAAGAATTATCTTACGTTTGAAAATTATTGAATTCTTGAGTTTTCCAATAATTTGCTAATTAATAATAAATGTAGTTTTAAAAACCTGGAAAAATTACAATTTTTAACCTGGAAAACCTGGAGAAGTCAGGAAATTTGAAAAGGGTGAAAGCGTGGCAACAGAGTTTTCTTCAAGAACAATTTAAATTTAATTTTTATTAATTTTAATTAGTTTTAATTTAAGTTATTAATTTTAAATTTAAATTTATTTTAACGTTTAAAGAACAATTTAAAGAAGAAGAAAATGCCAAAGATTTCTTAATCTAAATTTATTTCTAAATTTAAAGATATACAATCTAATTGACTAGATCTTAACAAAAAATATATTCTTCTTTATGGACGGAAAGTTTATCTTCATTAACAAATAATAACAAAAAAAAACTGATAACCTCTCCAGTCTCTAAAATAAAAGTTAGAATTTTTTTTCTGTCGAAAAAACAACTTCGATATTGTCTACGAGTCGAAATAGATTTTTTTTTGCATCCCGCAAAAGAACGAGTGAAAAAAATTCATCTTCAAAACACTATTATCTATAAATTACCTCTCTATATTCTGTAGAATATAGTCTCTCTCTCTTTCTCTAATACTGTAGAATTAATTAAAATCAAAATCACTCTCCGTATTCGATGCATTTCTCTCTATTGTACTCTCCGTATCTGATTCTAAAGTAATTGCACCTTTTTTGCCATTAATTTGCGCCTCCACTTTGTTATTCTTCTTCTCTTGAGCACTAATATTCGAACTTTCTTCCAGAATTGGGTCCGATGTTAAATTTTGATTACGAGATGGATCAGAATCATACGCCTGTTGTTCCTGTTGACCGTAGGATTGTTCCTGCTGAGAATATGATTCGTCCTGTGATTGCGGATAGTACTGACTTTGATCGTAGGCTTGATTTGGATCGTAAGTTTGATTTGGATCGTAAGTCTGATTAGAGTCGTAAGTCTGATTTGTTTCATAATTCTGATTTGTTTCATAAGCTTGATCGTAGACCTGATTTGGATCGTAAGACTGATTCGCGTCATAAGGCTGCTGAGTCGGATCGTATTGCACATTCGGGTCCTGATACTGATTCGGATCGTATTGCACATTCGGATCCTGATACTGATTCGGATCGTACTGACTTGGATCTTGATACTGATTCGGATCGTATTGCACATTTGGATCCTGATATTGATTCGGATCGTACTGACCAGGATCTTGATACTGATTCGGATCATACTGATTGGAATTCAGAGCATAATCTTCCGCTGCGACAGGTGCGTATTGTTTCCCATCTCCTTGCTTCGAATCATCCACCGAATTTTTCCCATCCTGATTATATTGATCAATTTCCTGACTGTGCTGCTTCGATTCCTTTACATCTTCACTTTTGTATTCGCTTCCCTCTTGCACGTATTCCGAATTCGGATTCTGTTCCGAAGTTTGCTGATATTCCAAATTCGTAGTTTGCTCCGAATTCGGATTATATTCTAAAGCCGGATTTTGTTCGGCAGTTTGATTATATTCTGAAGTCGGATCGTATTGCTGATTGGGATCCTGATTGTATTGATTTGCTGGGTACTGATCGTATTGTTGATTCTGTTCATATTGTTGATTCTGTTCGTACTGTTGATTCTGATCAAATTGAGTCGGATCGTACTGTTGACTAGGATCCTGTTCACCCGGGGTTTGATTTTGATTCTGATCGTATTGCTCGTACATTTCGGCGTAAGCTGGATATTGCGAGTAGTTCGGATCGTAATTATAATCCTGATTGTAGTGATAATCTTCCGCTTGTTCGGATTTTAATTCACTGTCACCTTTCGCATTTTCTTCTTTTCGCTCTTCATTCGTCTCCTCTCGGTTTTTCTCCCCATTTTTTTCTTTTTCTTCCCCATCATGTCCCTCTTCCTGAATATTCACCAACTTTGTTCCATTTGTTCCGTTTCTTTCGTTTGTTCCGTTGATTTCAATCTTTTTCTTTTTTTCCATCTCATCAAGTTTCTTTAGATCTGAATCCTCAGGAAGTTTACTCTTCGGATCCAAATCCTCTTGATGTTTAGTCTCCGGATCCGAAACTTCCCGATGTTTACCAACTTCCCTATCGTCGGCTTCTGTTTTCTCCTCCAAAGAGAATTTCACTTCCCCCTTTTTTGGAATTTGTTTAAATTTCTCCTCGTCCTCGTCGTCGGATAGTGTGACGTTGAGAATATCGCCGCTCGTATTTTGTTCGTGATCGAAGTCGTCATAATTATGGATATCTAAATCCCGGTAGAGATTCCTTATTTTCCCGATGTATCTATCAATTTCGCTATTCATTCTCTTGGAACGTTCATAAACGTCATAGTCACTTTTATAGCAACTCGATTTTGGTTTCCATGAAGTCTTCGCCCTGGAGGAATTTAATATCTCCCGGGACGATGGCAGAGAGTAATCACTTCTCTTGAATGTTGTGTTAAAATCAAATCTCTTAAAGAAACGATTTGGCGTTTTATTCTCGTAACGGAAATTTTGTGTTGGCTGTCTGTAATTTCTTTCGAATCGAGGACTCTTGGTTTCGAATCGAGACTCGCCGATTGATCGCCAAGAATAGTCGGGATAAATGTCAGAAACACTGTCAATTTTTGCGGGGAACGTACGTTTATTTTCCAAAAAATCGTTAATTTTTGGCAGGGGTAGACTGTAGAGGTACTGACTGATATTACTCTCAGCACGTGGACTGGAATACTCGGACAATGGTTGATAGGAAGAGATTCGACCGATTCCTGATATTTGACCAGGTTCCATTGAAATCACGGACGGATCGAAGAATAAACTTATTGGTTTACTATCGGTTTGAATAGTTTTCGAAACGCTCGGCGTTATGTGAATTTTGGGAATAATCTGCGATTGTTGGTAAAATAATTCTGGTGTTTGATTTATCTTCGAAGAAGTGTAGAATGATTGTGAGGGTAAATTCAATGTCTCCTTCTTCTTTGGTGTGTCGACGAATCTAGGTTCGTATTTTGGTAAAGTTGGTGTTAAAATTCGACTTTGAAAATTTGTCATAGTCGTTGGCGTACTCGGCGGTATTGAAATACTCTGAACAGAATGCCTCCGATTGTAGGGTATTAGATCTTTTCGAAAATATCTATCGTCTTGACTCGTTATTCCACTGTCAGCCGTGTAACTTCCCGTTGAACGTTGATTAATCCGATTTTGCAGAAGATGAATCTCGTAATTTTTCTGAAAACAAAAATATTTCCAAGGTAATTTCTCGATTTTTTCCAAAAATAATTTTAAAATAGCTGAAATTTTGTTCTAATTCTAATTTAAAAAATGCGTGTTTAAGAATAGAAATTTTGTTGAGTTTCGGTTAAAATAGACAAAAGTTTAACTTTGTTTTAATTAGTATAGGAAGAGGACGTATGCACTTGGCGTGTAACCTTGAATTATTCAAGGTTTTGAGTATGTATTTCCACAGCCAACATGCAGTCCTAATTTGAGTAAAGCTCAAAATCGATTTTTGGCAACACTCTCGCGTTCTTCTCTTAATTGTCAATTGAAGAGTCAAATAAGCAGTAAAACTTACTCGAAGTGCGTTTAAACGATTGCTTTTCGCTGTGATTAACGCCAAATGGTTATCCACTTTATCTAGTGCTCCACGTAATTTATTATTCCTCTCCTCGCGATCGCGTTGCTCCTCGAGAAATTCAATGTACCTTAGACGAAGTCTATTAATACAAGCGTCATGTCTGAAAACAATATTAATCATTTAGCTTTCAGTCTTTCGGAACAAGAAAACCAAAAACAAAACATCTAACTATTCCAAAATTTTCACAATCATTAGAAAAATTTATTTTCAATATTCAATAAAATAGAGAATCAATATAAACCTTGAATGACTTAATTTCTATCGAAAACTATAAAAAAAAGAATTGAAAACGAGAAAAGAAATAACAATACGAAGTTTTATAGTTCCAAAACATGATAGCTTGACATTGAACGACTGGTCGTGATTTTTATGTCACGAGATAGACGAAGGTCGCTTTTAATTCTTCCATTTCTAAATATAAACAAAATTTGCAGCATTTAATTCAAATATTTTGTCGCAGAATCGATTAGGGAAACAATAAATTTTCTATATTTTGTAAAAAAAATTCTTATCTTCAAAATTTAATGTTCTATCGATTCTCTAGAGTCATCAATCTCGACTAGAATTTGATATTTTTCTAAAAGTGGGACAAGATAAAAGACGAGAAAAAGGACACAAAAAAATGCGAAAATTTCTTCAAAATCCTTTTGAAAGTTTTTGCCAAAAATAAATTTGCAATTTTCATAACTACCTGTTCTGTGACTCTTGTATCAATAATTTGAATCTTTCCTCCAATCGTATTCTTTCTTCTTCACTGGAAAAAAAAATGAAAATCAAAAAAATGTGTCAAAAGAAGGAAATTTTTTGTTCTTATAGGAAAATTTTCTAATTCACGCACCTCTTTCTCAATTTTTCTTGAATATCCAACATTCCTTTGTAAAAATCCCGCTTGTCGTAATAAAGAAACGTCATTTCTTTCGTTATTGGAAAAAAAATTCTATATTCACAGATTAAAAATTCGAAACAATTCGAATTTGAAACGCCACATTGACAACGTTTCGTTTAGAAAAATCTGCGACATTGAGAGAGTGTAGTTTTTGCATTCCAAACATTGGAAAATTCAGGGAATTTTCCTGTAAACAAACTTTTCACTGTAGCACTCAATTATTAAATTTTCTCTTTCCAAAAAAATTATCTTTTTCGTGTTTTTCGAGAAATTGATTTTTGATTCTTGTTTAAAAAAAATCTATTTTCACGTGAGTAGAAGATTATTTCTCGCGTTAGATTTTAAATACTATGTAGTTGAAAATTTTTATTTGAAAAGCATTTTAACGTGAAAGAATACAATTTTCATTAAAAACATAAAAAATTTTGCTGGAGAAAATAAAATTCCATTCAATAAGAGAATTTAATTTTTATTAAAAATTGAAATTTAATTGAAAAAAGAAATTGGAAATTAAAAATTTTATTTATTCAAATAAAATTTTACTATTAAAAAAAAAATTTTCATTGAATAAATTTAACTTGAAGTAGAAACGATTTCATTCTTTTCTATTCCAACTGAGGAAAACAAACATAAAAATTATGATTCAAAGCTTTAGTAATCTTTTTATTTTATGATTTAAAATTGATGAAAAGAATTTGATTAAATTTAAATTTAAAGTGATTCTGTGAAACTGGAATGGAGAATTTCGTCAATGGGGAAAAAATAATTTTTATGAGAAAATTTATAAAAACCAGGAAGCAAAGAAGTTTTTTCCTGGCACGACCATTCGTTAGTTCGACGCGATGAACAACTGTCGCATTCGGAGGGTTGTTCCAGCAGGTCGACGTACAGGTGCTACCCCTTCCCAATACCATTATGCCTCATATACCTTCAACTTCGCATGATTTAGATAAGAAAATCAATAATGCTTTAATGACTCTGCAATAATATTCCGAGATTATAAAGCACCGAACTGCGGCAATTATTATTTTTTCTCCATTAAACAATATTTTTTCCCAAATTCATTTTTTGTTCTGTTTTAAAACGAATTCGAAAATAAATTTCCAAATTTAATTTTAAAAATATTTTCCAAAACATTTGTATTTTTTTAATTGTTCACAATTCATTTTTTTCCTTTTCTAAATAACTACTTTTTCCGATTATTTATTTTCTCTGCAAAATTGTAGATTTAAAAAATTATTTATTTAGAAGTAAAAAATTTTGCATGTTCACGTTTATAATCAGCGATTGAAGAAAAAATTTTTTTTAACTAAAGCAATTTTTTCTTTTTCAAATAAATTCTTCAAATATAAATTTTTCTTTTTCAAATAATTCTTTAAACACTTAATCAATTTTAAGTAAAACATTTTTTTTTACGAATTATACGAAAATATATTTTAAAAATATTTTTTCCTCTAAATGAGCTTTATTATTGTTGAGATTAACTTTATCTTAATTTATCTAAAAAAATTTCATCAGATCAATTGATCTAAAAAAACTAAAATTAAAAAATCAAATGAAGAGGAAAATAGTTGCGAAAAAAGAGAAAAATTTTATCTTCGTAACATAAGGTAAAAAAAATTTGTATTGTTTAATTTGTAGAGTATTTAAATTGCATTACTGAAATCTTATTAGTCGCTAATTTTCCTGTTTCCTCTTTTTTTTTGTCTTCATTATCGAAGACGACCCCGAGGGCCAAATAAGTCGAGTAATTCTCTCACTCCCATAAAAGCTTAAATGTTAAAGCATGCTGGCATGTTGCGTGTCAGGCGTAAATTTACTTTCCAGACTCTATAGTTTCATTAATTTTCAGTTTGAAAACAAGAAGTATGGAAATAACTTTTAACGAAATAAAGAACAAGGACACTGAGGTAGATGATTATAATTGGAAGAGGCTCGTTAAAAGAATTCCTCTATACGTCTCCTCTTCACTCTAAAAAATTGTCTCTCGTTTCTGCGACTAAAACTAAAAGAACAGATATCCAATTTTATTCTCTGACCAAAAATTGTTTATTGCTTATGATATATTGTTCTCAAATGTTCCGTTAATTCTGGCGTTTTTTCCGTTGACATGTAGAAAACATATTCTAGACAATTATCTTCGACCAGCGTGATTTCTCGTTTTGTCTGTATATTGAATCAATGAAAACAATTAATTTAATTTTTATTGTTAAAAGAATTAAATTTGAATTAATTTAATTAATTAAATTAAATTTGAATTAATTTAATTAATTGAATTAAATTTGAATTAATTAAATTCAATTACTTTTTAATTTTTATTATTAAAGTTGAATTACCTGAAGAACTTTCGGTGGTTTTGTACCCTCTCGCGGTCGTTCGACAGAGAGACTCGTGAGAATTATTTTCTTATCGCAAACTTCGCCTTCTTCAATTGTCGTCAATCCAAAATTGTGCGCCAAGAGGAAATTTAGTTTATTTGTATTTGGAATTATCTTCAGAAAGCCAGTTTCATAATGAAGTGGTTTTTTTGTCTCAGGATGCCAGGTTTCTGATTTGTAATTAAACATTGGTTGGCCAATTGAACTGAATGACATTTTTTCGTTGTACTCAAATGGACTTATCGTTGGAAATTTTCCTTTTCCGGCATTTTTCGTTATCCACGTTCCTTCCAGCCAGCAAATTGGTCCCAGAGCTTCGTGTCTTGGTAGAGCTTCCATTTCTTGCTGGTTTAATAATTTCGACACTGGGAAAAAAAATTTTATTTTATTTTCATTTTCAAATATAAATTTTTAAAATAATTTCATAGTCAAAATTTAAAAAACTCACTTATTGAGTACAAAATTAATTATTACTGTTCTTATTTTAAAAATTTTAATAAAATTTCACGAAAGAATTCAATAATTTTCTAAGATTGTAATAAATTCTTCGAAACATTTCAATTCTTTTTTTATTTAGTAAAATCTGTACAAAAATTCAATTATTTTTAAAACAATTTTAATTGAATTCCTCGGAAGAGATCAGTTTTTAGAAATATTTTTAACAAACTTCGAAAAAATTCCATTATTTTCAAAACAATTTTAATTAAATTCCTCCGATGAATTCAAATATTTTTAAATATTTTCATAAATTTTATTTATTTCCTAAAATTTTAATAAATTCTTCGAGACAATTCAATTGTTATTTTTGTAAATACTACAATTCTTTAAAAGAATGAAATTATTTTTAATTCAATTTAAATAAAATTTCCACGAAAGAATTTAATTATTTTGAAAAATGTCCATAAAATTCAATTTCAATAAGAATTTTAAATTCTTTAAAAATAATTCATTTAGTGTCAAAATATTTATAAAGAAGAAAGAAGAATTTCATTATTTTCAATTATTTCTATAAAATTGTTCATAACAATTAAATTATTTCTCGAAATTTAAATAATTTCTTCGAAACATTTCAATTATTTTTATAAATACCAAAATTCTTTGCAAAATTCATTTAATTTATACTTTATAATTTAGATTTTTTCAATACCTTTAGATCCAGTTAAGGTTTTTAATTCTTTTAATTTCTCCAAAACATGCTTGAAATCCTTTAAATTCAGTCCTGCTATTTTCTTCATAATTAGACATTGATTTGAAATTCTCGATAAAATTCTGATAGTAATTTACAATTTTTATTTTCGTTTTATGACTTATTTTCTGGATTCATTTATTTCTAAGTAATAAGACGATTAAAATAATGTTTTCTCAACTCTTAATCACAAAAATAGTTTAAATTTCCTACATCGTAGCGTTTTGTTTTAATATTAAATAAAATTATATTTTATTTTTTATATTCTGACAATTAGTATATTTAGTAATTTACAAAATTAGTAGAATTATTTTTCAGAATAGCAAAAAAAAATCGTTTGTTAAACACAAGAAAGAAAAATTTCACTAAATTACGTAACTAGAAATAATTTTTTAATTAGAAAAAAAACAAAATAGAAAAACTCGAATTAAAAAGCAGAAATAGAAAGAAAATCGTGAGACAAAATTAAATGGTTGTAAAATTTTTGTATTTTTTAGCTATTACATTTTATTCAAATTAATTTATTACTTTTTCTCTTTATTTTTATTTCTATTTATTATTTTCGTTATTTTCCATCGTCGTCATGGATTGAGGTTAGAATTTCGTATATCAACTCGAATTCCAAATTCAATCAATACTTTTCTACGTTTTTAAAGAAAAAAAAGATAATTATACTTACACTGCAAAAAAATACCACCCCTTTTTTAAAATTCACCGAATTCCCCTTTTTTTCGAAAAGAAAAATTCTTCTCACGTTTGACATTTGACATTTATTTGTAAACAAGAATTTTTCACTCTCCCAGCGCTATCTTACGTGAGAAAAAGGAAAATTTCAGGCGATTGTGATTTTAAAGTTGTTTACACGATTGCGCTTACGCATGAATATTACTACAAAAATAATTTATATATAAACATAAAAATAAATACGATTTTTGGAATTCGGGTTTTATTTTCTATTTCTTCGCGTGCTACGACGACACGTGTGAAAAAAAACGTTTGATAATCTATTTATTTCTTTTGTGAAACTGTGTCTGTGTGAGTGTGTGTGTGTGTGTGAATATAAGAAGAAGAAGAAAAAATACTGGAAAGTAACACACCTGTTTCTTTAAGTTTTGTTAATATTTTAGTGCATAATATCCAAAGAAAAGTGAAATATTTTACATTGAGCTGAATTAAAATAGTGGGATTAGTGATGTCATGGCGACTTTACCGCCGAGAAAGAATCCAACTCCAACAAAAATATCCAAAGAACACCTCACACCGTTGCAAATTTTACTACAATTAGGATTTCCAAAACATAGAGCGTAAGTGAATTTGTTTTTTTTTTATGAGACAAATTTTCCAGTGCAAAGAGCACCTTTTTTTTAACGAAATTATTTCACCTCTGTCATAGTGTAAACAAACAGCTGTCAAACTGTTCTGATTATTTTTTTTTCTCCTTTTTG
Source organism: Leptopilina myrica (nomen nudum) (assembly GCA_032872475.1). Lineage (NCBI taxonomy): Eukaryota > Metazoa > Arthropoda > Insecta > Hymenoptera > Figitidae > Leptopilina > Leptopilina myrica (nomen nudum). The sequence goes on along the minus strand of CM065467.1, from coordinate 22,160,873 downwards.
TAATTCTTTTGTTTTATTTAAATTTTGTACTTTTTGCATGAACTTAGGTTTGGGAGAATATTTTTCCTTTCGTTTTGTCTCGGGAATAAATTTGAGTATTTTTTCTTGAGAAAGGTTAAGAATATTTTTCGTTCTCATTTTTTTCTTTTTGTTATTATGTAGAGAGAAAGCATTGACGGCAACGGGACATCGAAGTGTTCAACTTGCTTCAGATTGGCTTCTGGCTCATGTTCGTGATCCAACGTTGAATTCCGATGAACCCAGAGAATACGTATTGTATGCCTGTCCAACTGGACATTTTGCCGAGAGTCTCGTGAAATTTTGGACCGAGAGTAAAGAACTTGGTTGGAATGGAGCTCACAATTACATGCCCCACATTACTCTCATCTCCTTCTTCAAAGTATAGTCAACAATCGTAGAACGTAGAATTAAGAAATCAAAGATCTAAATTAAAAAATATAGCTAAAAAATTGTTAACAAAGTTGTGTTTTGACTAATTTTCTGATTTTTTTTAGGCACCGGACGAAACGGCCGAACAAATGGCAAGTGCTCTTGAAAATTTAGTGAATCGCAACGAATGTCCAGAGTACATTAATTTAGAAACTTATGTATCGCCAAATTTTATGGGACTATTTGTCGAGGATAAACAAGCAAAATGGTTGAAATCATTAGCCGTCCAATATTGTAAGAAATTAACAAATCTCGGAATAACAGTTGAGCCGCACACGAAATCATTGCATCTCTCGCTTGCCTATCAATTTTCGAGTAATCACTTTCAACATCTTCGTTCAATGGTGGAGAAATTGGAGACAAGTCAAGCGATAAATTGGGAATTGAGATTGTATTCGAGGGATTCGCGATTGAGAAATATGCATGTTCATGGAGTGTTGCATACACATGGGCCAAGACAACATGACGAATTGGAATTAAGACCAGGCGATTATATTTATTTACCGGAAGGTGCATGCAATGCATCGCCCGATGGTTGGGTCGAGGGTATTTCATGGTTAACCGGAATCTCTGGCTATTTGCCCCTGAATTATACGAAACGATCGGCGGAATCTGATTCCTGGACATTGCACACGTCAATTTCGATAATTGCTGATAGAAATACAGAGAATGTTGAGCATGAAATACCTAAGAATCGAAGGCCTCCGGTTTTATCGAGCACTGAATCGCTTGACACTCCGGATGGAATCGCACCTGAAACTAATCCTGTAAGTCATTTTTTTTTGTTGTTGTTGCTTTTTTTCATGATTGCCACAGGTCGGAAAAGTCAAAGAAATCAGGGATTTTTATTAAAGTAAAAGAAAAAATTAACTTTTTTGAATTCATACGAAAATTCTGAATTTTGCTGTCTTTTTTGTTTGCTTCACAAAGTATAAAATTACCACGAATTCCAATATAAAACTTTTAACATCTTTTATTAAAATATCTGATCAGAAGAATAAATAAGATTTAGCATCTTTTTATTATTACGAATTGACTGATCAACACTTTTAACATCTTTTATTAAATCTAATATAAAACATTCAATTTTTTCTGTTTAAATAACTTAATTCTTGAAGAACTATAATAAAATTATTACTTGTAAGTTGTAAATTATTTAATCAATAGTTTGAAATATTAGAAAATTACAAATCTGAACGAATTTAATTAGAAATATTAAAGAAGTTAGATTTTTAGAAAATTTTAGTAATTCAAGTTCTTCTCAAATTTTTTACCAATAATTCAATAATTTTAACGAATAATAAAACTCGCCATAGAATTAATTTAATAAATTATTGAAAATCATGGATTTTTAGAAGTTTATTAAAAATGACTAAAAATTTTTAGTTTTTGGAGAAGTAAATTACAAATTGTTGCAGAAATTCAATTATTTTCAAAAGTAATAAAATTCTTCGAAGAAATTCAATTATTTTCAAAATTTTTTTTCAATTTTCGTCAATTTTCAAACAATTTTAATGAAATTCGTGGCCAAAATTAAATTATTTAGACAAATTTTCCTCAATTCAATGACTTTTAATATGAAAAATTTTAGTAATTCAAATTCTTCTGAATTTTTTTACCAATAATTCAATAATTTTAATGAATAATAAAACTCGTCGTAGAATTTATTTAATAAATTATTAAAAATCATGGATTTATAAAAGAACTTTATTAAAAAAGACTAAAAATTAAGTTTTTGGAGAAGTTGATAACAAATTATTGCAGAAATTAAATTATTTTCAAAAGTAATAAAATACTTTGAAGAAATTCAATTATGTTTAAAAAATTTTTTAAATTTTCGACAATTTTCAAAAAGTTTTTATAAAATTCGTGGCAAAATTTAAATGATTTAGACAATTTTTTCTCAATTCAATGACTTTCAATATCTAATGATTTAATAAAATTTTACAAAAGAATTCAATTATTTAAAAAAAAATTTAATATTTATTCTACACAAATCTTTTATTATTGTCATAAAATAATAAAAATTTCTCAGGAATTCAACTATTTACGGACTTTTTTTTTACAAATTTTTTCGCAATAATTCAATTATTTTCATAAACAATCGAATTTTTTGTAAGAATTTAATTTTAAGAAACATGCAATTATCCAATATATTATTTTTTTTATATTTAAATAATTCAATTCTAGTAGAATTTTCTACTAATTTTAAAATGGCCTTAATTATGAAATGAAATTGAAATCTTGTTAAATAATTTAAATTCTGTGAAGAATTTTACTGTTCATAATTAATATTTGAATTCTTGTAATTAATTTTATTAAATATTTTTTATTTTAATAATATTTTTCAATATTATTAATATTATTAATTACAAATTTTGTGAAGTGTAATTGAACTTTTCAAAAAAAAAAAAATGTTGCAATTAATTAGATTTGTTATATAATTGATTAATTTAAAATTGTACTAAAAATAATTAAAATTCTTAATGGAATTATTATTTATGAAAATAATGAAATTCTCACACAACGAATTTCAGTTCATTTTTTTAAATAATTGAATTCATGTGAAAAATTTTATTCTGTAAAAATAATTGACTTTTTGCAAAGTATTTTATTGGAATTTTTGTTAATAATTAAATTTTTTCTAAACAAATTGAATGCATGTGAAAAATTTTATTTTGTTAAAGTTGACTTCTTGCAAAGTATTTTATGAGAATTATTTATGAACAATTGTTATGGAAATTTAAAGTATTAGTTGTTAAATTTCAGAAAAGTTTGAATTTGAAATTTTTAGAAAATCTTAATTCCCGTGGAAAAAGAAATATTGATTTTATTTTTATTAAAAAAAGAAGTTATCGACGTTCTCGAATAATTTTACAATTAGAAAAATTCGCAAATAAATGTAATAGAGCAATTTTTTTGAGTATCGAATAATTTTTAGAGAGAATCAGAATATTCTTTAGGGTCAGGGAAAAAGTCTTGGAAATCAGAGAAAAACAAAATTAATTTTTCCATGGCAACCCTGTTTTTACTTTTCTTCGTCACTATTTCAAAAATCTACCTTATATTTTTCTGTATCATAATAAAACCTATTTTTATTCAGATGGAAGCGTCCGAACCGCCATCAACTGCCTCGAGACAAATTTTCATCTGCCGACACGGTGAACGTGTTGATTTTACATTCGGCGCATGGATTCCCTATTGTTTCGAATCAAATGGCTCCTACATACGTCGCGATTTAAATATGCCGAAAGAAATACCGCAGAGAAATATTCAAGACTTTCAAAATGATTGTCCATTGACGACATTGGGCGAATTGCAAGCGAGTCTAGTTGGCGAGGCAATGAAAGCGGCAAATGTGAAAATCGACGTTGCATTTGCATCGCCATCGTTACGTTGTATTCAGACATTATCGCAAATACTCAAGGGTCTCGATTGGGATGTGCCGATTAAAATTGAACCTGGTCTAATTGAATGGCTCGCTTGGTATCCAAATGGAACGCCAACGTGGATGTCTGCCGATGAATTATCGAAAGCTGGCTTTAATATTGACGTTAATTATTGTCCAGTGATAAAGGCGGAAAATTTACCATCGAAAGAAAATGCCGCTCAGTATTATGAGAGGAGTTATGCATTAATGAAGGATATTATTGATAACACGGGGGGTAATATATTAATTGTCGCGCATGCCGCATCGTTGGCGGCATGCACGAAACAATTGACTGGTGGTAAAGTACCGCCAGCAGCTGAAGTTACCAGATTGGTGCAAAGAGTTCCATATTTAGCGTGTTTAACGGCACGCGAAAGTATTGATGGTTGGCAATTACATCCGCCGCCATTTCCACCGGTCACCCACACAAGTAATAGTCGATTCGATTGGAAAATATTAATGTAGACAATTTTTTTTTTAGTACAGAATTATTTTTTATTGTTTCTGAAATATTTAGCAAACGTTTTTTCGTCGCTACTTTCATTTTTCATCCAAAAAGTTCCGAAAGTTCAAATGAAAAGAATTTATTTCTTCTTTCATTTACAATTTTCTCTCACTCAAAATTAATTACATCTGAATTTTTAATTTTACTTTCAATTATCGCAATCGGTAATTTATGAAAATTTTGTTCACTTTATTTATTGAGATTTTTTTGTAAAAAGTATTTCCCTCATTTGAAAGTTCAAAACTAGAGGTTTTTTTTCGGTTCAAACTAATTGAAGAAAATCAAATTTTCGGAGACTATTTTTTTACCGTGTAGTTAATTTCTATTTATTGATATTTTTTAATTCTATTTTTGTACTATTTTTAATAGCCTTAATTTTAATTACATGTACTTATTGTGACTCTAGTTCAGTTACTGTTTTTGACCTGAAATTCTTCCAATTTTGATGATATTTAACGTGACTACGCGGTCCAGACCAATGAATTTTAATAGTACATTTAAATACAACGATATTAATTTTTCGATAAGTGTGATTATGCAGGACAAGAAGTTTACACATAATTTTACCTTTTGGTAAAATTTGAATTAAAACAATTTTTAAATTCAAGCCAAATGTTTTTTTTTTCGTAACAGAATTTTTATTCTCCGGGAAGGAAATTTATTTTCCTTTTGTTAGGGGAATTTTTGCCTGCAAATCATGGTGCTAGAGGGTTTATAAATAGCAATTTAAAGAAAATATTTATTAAGAACACCATAAAGATTGTCGTCAAAAAAAGAAAAACATTTTTTCGAAATGTTTCATTTGCTTTTGAAATCCTTTTTTTCCCCATTTGCCAGTGAATTATTTTTTATCGAACTCTTTCTTTTCTGACATCGAATATTGACGACTTTCTATTAAACAAAGAGAAAAAAATACATTTAATGTTAAAGTTGTTCTTGAAAAAACAAACATACCACAAAAAGTGTACTTTATAAAGAAAAAGTGAATGGAAAATCAAATTATTTAAGTAGAATAAATGTTTCAAATTTATGGAACAAAAAAAATGATGTTTTCGTCAGTTTCGAAAAATCGTTCTGTAAAGTGAATTAGATTGTAGAGAAAATATTTTTTAATGAACGTAGATATATGTATAAATATTCCCCAAAGGGGAAATTTTATTTTTCTTTCTTATATACGAATTATCTATATCTTAATGTTTAGAAATATTTCCATCTCGATAGTAAAATGTCTATTCCTCCCGTTTTTTTTCGATTTAGAGAAATTTTCAATCGCTAAATTTCTTTAAAAGAAAACTAGTAATAACAAATCTTAATGTTATGGCCTTAAATGTAGCTAGATAGAAAGGGAAACAAAATAAAAAAAAAAGAGAAAAAAAAATCACACTTTTAGTGGACGTCAATTTTTGTCGCAATTTCCCTAAAAAAAAAACTACATTCACTTTTACGCTTCTTCAAAATGTTAATCTTAGAGACGTCAATTACGTAATATTTCGATTTTCCAAGAGAGAAGAAAGGAAAATTTAGATAAACAAGATTTTTATGGCAGTAGTTTTATTTTTTTTTATATTTAGAAAGACAGATTCAATCAAAAATTAGAGATTTTATCTATTAATATATGAAATTTTACCAAAGAACACTATATGTAATTGTATAAGAAGAGTATTTTATTAAAAAAATATGATTTTTATGAGACATTTTTTACGTCTCCGAGCGGTACAAATTTATAAACAATGTGTAATGTACAATTATTATATTATATCTCTGAAAATGTACAAACAAAAAAAACAATTCTGTTTATATCACTATTTAATAAAGTGTAGCAATCGGATAAATGTTCTTTTCATTCACACGTAAAATTATTTTTTTTATAGTTTGTAAGTTTTATTTATTTATTTTATTTCCTTGTAAGATCCTAATGTTCTGAACGTTCAAATGAAATCAAACACGAAATTTATCTATTTCTTCTAAAAAATTGAATTTTTCTTGCAATTATCTTGGATCACTAGCAACAAAAAATTAATTACTGAGCTTGTAAATGTAAAATTTTAGTTTTTAAATTACTTTTTAGATTAGTAAGTTCTTAAAATATTTGCAATAAAAAATATTTCGTTAATTTGAACGTTCAAAACTTTAGGATCATTTCCTTGTATGTTTTATCTTTTTAATGTCTAGTTACTAGTTTGTAAGTTTATCCAAAAAAAATTTCTTTTAATTGTATATTTTTTATCTAAGAATTTGTTTCTATGAAGAATTTTTTTTTGATTTTTGATTTGATTATTTCACGTGTCCGGCCTCTTTGAGTTTAGTGATTAAAGTGTCGACGTCGGGTAGAATTGAACCAGCTTCTCGAACAGGTGGATCTTGAACTGAAACGACTTCTATTCTTGGTGAAGTGTCGACGCCAAGATCCTTTGGTGTCATTTTCTTGATTTGCTTCTTCTTCGCCTTCATGATATTCGGCAGTGTCGCATAGCGTGGCTCATTTAATCGCAAATCGGCGCTCAACACTGCGGGTGTTTTTATTTTTATTGTCTCCAATCCTCCGTCAATTTCTCGGGTTATTGTCAAATCACCCTGGCCAGGTTCAATCTAAATTTGAATATTTAATATTAGAATAAAAAATTTAAATTAATTAATTAAATTTTGGAAATTAATTTATTTTTCTGTTTCAAAAAAAGGAAAATCTGCGGTTACCTTGCTGCAAAATGTTCCTGCCGGCCAGTCCAGTACTCCGGCAATCATTTGTGCCGTTTGATTGCAGTCATCGTCGATCGCCTGTTTTCCCACGAGAACAATGTCGGCTTTTTCCTCTTGTGCTAATTTGGCGAGGATTTTCGATACGTGAATTGGTTGCAGGGATTCGTATTCTGGACCGGAGATTTCGACATGAATTCCACGATCGGCGCCCATTGCGAGGGCGGTTCTTATTGTCTCTTGAGATTGTGCTGGTCCACAACTAACGGCAATTACTTCCTGAGCGAATTTCTTCTCTTTCATTCGAACTGCCTCTTCAATGGCAATTTCGTCGAAAGGATTCATCGAGTGCTTCACTCCTTCCGTCACCACTCCCGTCTTGTCCGGCTTCACTCTAATCTATCGATCAAAACAAAATTAGAATCATCAATAATTAACCAAAAAAAAAGAAAGAGAACACAAAAGATATATTTTTCGATTCAAAAAAAATTAATTCAATTTTTAGAGCTATTTAAAAACTTCCATGACCTTCATTTATGATGATTTATAATCGAAGATAAAATAATCCCGATGAAAAATAATTATCTCTTGCATAATTACACCGAAACGATTCTAATTACTTCATTGTAATTTTATTTTAGTTTCACAAAAAAAATTTACTCAGGAAAAATTTTATCTTTCTGCTATTAAAAATACGGACACAGATGTCATTTTTTTCCTACCTTGACTGCATAGTCGATTACTCTTTTAACTCCAACGAGAACTCGTGCCATTTTTTTTTTCTTTTACTTTAAAAAAGAATAAATTTAATTTACAAAAAACAATTTAACACTAAATTGACCTAGAATCGGAATTATAATTAAAAGCAGAACGTCTCGATGTTTTACAATGATCTGGAGCTTGGGGTAAAAGTCCGAGTTCCAACTCCTTCAATCAACAGGCAATTTTCTTGCAGTGAGAGAGAGAGAAGGGGGATTTTGATTACGTCATCATAATTATAAAACAGCCCTGCAATTGGTAATTTTTTTTTTTTGTATTTATAGAATAAGCAACTCTGGCAATTGAAACATTGGTATTCCATTGTTTAGGATTAAAATCTAATGTTAATTATAATCGTAAAAAGCATTGTTTACTTATTGTGGCGGGGAATTTGAAATCTGACAGGAATAGCGGAGAAACAATATAGAATTTTCGGATTTTAATTTATTAAAGATACTTTTAAATACTGTAATCGAAAAAAATAATTATTTTCTATTTAGTATGAAAAATACATTAATAATAATTTTTAATAAAAGAAGAAGAACACTTGATTTTTTCTTGTTTGACATTTGAGGTTATGTTATTGCAAATTTACCTTTATGAAGCTTTTAAAGCTTGAAGCGATGAACGAAATATTTTACCACTATTTTATTTTGCGGTAGTATTAAAATGTTTCAAGTTGGTTTCATTTTATAACCATTTATACGATTTATACCATTCATACTAATCATATTTTTCCTATTTATTTCTTTCTTGCGCATTTTTGTTTGTTTATTGTTGGAGGAGCAGACGAATTTTTTTTTAATTCGCTCGCTCACGCCTCTAGTGGCTGCAATCGATATCAAAAAGATATTCGAGTGTGACGTGGCCCAAGTGACGGCTACACGAGTCATTGAAAAAAAAAATGTGTGTTTAATAAGTTCATTTTGTTAATTGCTTGTGAAAAATGTTGTAAAAAAAATGTGTTAGAAAGTGTTTAAAATATTTTTGTTAATTAATTTTGTCAATCAAAACGACAAGGGAATTGTAATCAAAGGTAAGTTGACATTTCTAACCTCTTATCCCACTGTAAGGTTGTCAGATTTTCAATTTGTTCCTTAATTACTATATATATTTTCTTAATATTTTCCTCATTTCGCCAAAATTTCGAATCAATTATTTCTTGTCTTTTTTTTCTGGTTCGGAGATTGGTTTATTTTTGACAATCTGGTATGGTTTCATACTTGTCATATGTATTCAATCTGTTTTGTTATATTTGCTTGAAATTTGTTCATTTTATTGTAATTTTATCACTTTGTTTGTATTATTATTAGTTTCTATTATTTTTAGTTTTTGTTTTTAGTTTCTATTTTTAGTTTTTATTATTAAGTTTGTTGTATTCATCGTTTGTAATTAATTCTTTGGAATCGAAGTGTAATTTTAGTTTTCTAATTGATTAGGATGTAATTTTAATTTATTAATTGATTAGGATTTTAATTTATTAATTGATTTGGATTTTAATTTATTAATTAATTTGGATTTTAATTTACTACTTGATTAGGATTTTAATTTATCGTATTTTGTAGGAGCAAAGTTTGTTTGTTTATTGAGACGATTTTTTTCCAGCAAAATGACAACTTATGAGGAATTTATACAGCAAAATGAGGATCGCGATGGTGTTCGATTTACATGGAATGTTTGGCCATTGTCACGAGTTGATGCAACACGACTTGTTGTGTCACTAGGAACACTTTATCAGCCGATTAAAGAAAGAAGCGATCTTCCAGCTATTCAATATGATCCGGTGCCATGTAATCGGCCAAATTGCAGGGCAATTTTAAATCCTCTCTGTCAAGTTGATTATCGTGCAAAACTCTGGGTTTGCAATTTTTGCTTTCAACGAAATCCAGTAAGAAAAACTATTTGATTTACTAGTTTTCTATTATATTATTTTGCCATTATAATATTTTTCCATTCTATTATTTTTCTACTATATTATTTTTCCATTATAATATTTTCCCATTCTATTATTTTTCTATTATTTATAGAATATTTATTTGAATTATTTTTTCTAATGATATTATCGTCTCAACAGTTTCCACCTCAATATGCGGCGATTTCTGAACAACATCAACCGGCTGAATTAATTCCAATGTACTCGACAATCGAGTATACGATTATGGTGAGTTTTTTTTTGTAGATTTTCGAGAATTGTGATGTATTTTTTTCTGTACGATAATCGAAAAGAATATTTATTTATTTAATTGTTTACTTGAAGCGAGTGTATTTTTAATTTATTATTTACTTTATTCAATAGAGAGCACAATGTTTGCCACCGATTTTCTTACTTGTCGTCGACACCTGCATGGATGATGAAGAATTGGGCGCTTTAAAAGATTCCCTACAAATGTCTCTGTCTTTGCTTCCACCGAATGCTCTAATTGGACTCATTACGTTCGGCAAAATGGTTCAAGTTCATGAATTAGGTTGCGAGGGTTGCAGCAAAAGTTACGTATTCCGAGGCACTAAGGACCTTCAACCGAAGCAAATTCAAGATATGTTAGGTTTGTATTTTCACTCAGAGTTGCCACGCAACTTGGAAAACCTGGAAATGTCAGGGAATTCTATAAAATTTTTTTTAAAAAAACCTTGAAAATTCAGGGAATTTTGATCGAAATCCTGGAAAATAGTTGTTTTTTAATTGTATTTATTCTTGAAATCTAATTTTACTTAAATATTTCAAAATTAATTCAATTTTAAACAAATTGTATTTACAATTTTCATAAGTAGATGAACGTGAAAATATTTTCATTTCGAAATTAGTAAAATTTCAGTTTTACATGAATTTTATCAAAAGAAACTTTAAAAGAAACCTTAATAACTAAAATTCTTCTAAAATTATTTAAATTTTTTAATACATATTGAATTGATTAATTAAAACTGACTGAATTTTACTTAAAAAACACTAAAACAAATTGAATTTTGAAGCAAATACATATATTATTGGAGAAATTCAATTATTTTGAAATGAAGTAAAATTATTCTTCTAAGAAATTCAATTGTTTTTTTGTCTTTTATTATTTATTCTTCAAAGAATTACATTATTTTCAAAAATTTCAATTAAATTCTTTTATGACAATTCAATTTTTTTCAAAATAATTTTAATAAAACTCTTCGTAGAAATTTAATTGATTTCAAAAAATTTTTCAAAATTCAATTATTTTCAATGTTTACTATTTTAATAAAATTTCACGAAACAATTCAATTATTTAAACCAAAAGTTTAATAAAATTAGTCTGAAGAATTTAATTTTTTTCACACGCAATATAATTCTTCGCAAAAATTTAATTAGTTTCAAAAATTTTAATAATATTTTTGGCAGAATTTCAATTTTTTTTAATATACAAGATTTTCATCGAATTTCTCGAAAAATGAAATTATTGTTAAATTTTTTTTTGTTTTGTCTCTTGACAATAAATAATAATAATAATTATTATTATTATTATAATAATAAACATAATAATTTATGTTAATAAAATTTTTCTAGTTCCATTTTATGAAATATTCAATTATTTAATAAATTGTTTATTTTTATAGTTAAAGAATTGTTTTCTTGTAGAATTTTCAAATAAATATTGAATTAAAAATATATTTCAGGAAACATTTTCTATTATATCTGAATATCATATTCAGAAATATTTATTTATTTGAAAATTCTACGTGAATTTATTTATTGCACTCTAAAAATAAATATTTTATTAAATAATTGAACTTTTTTTTCAAATTGAATTGTCATGACGAACTTTATCTTCAAATTTTTAAATAATATTGAATTCTATTAAACATTTTTAATAAATTTTTTTAAATAATTGCATATTTCAATAAATTTGATGCAAATTTTGTATATAAAAAATAATTGAAATTCTGACAAGAATTTTATTAAAATTTTTCGAAAATAATTGAATTTTAGAGAAAAATTTTATTATTTATGAAGATTATTTCAATATTGACGTCAATTTTTGTCAATTTTGGAAATATAATTGGATTTTTGTTGAAGAATTATGTTATTTTTGAAAATAATTGAATTGTTGAGTTTTCCAATAATTCTCTAATTAATAATAAATGGAGTTTTTAAAACCTGGGAAAATTCCCTTTTTTTAACTTGGAAAACATGGACAACCTGGAAAAGTCAGAGAATTTGAAAAGGGAGAAAGCGTGGCAATCCTGGTCACTATTTAAACAAAATTTATTTATTTTTCCAAGTTCTTCAATTTGTCATTTCGTTTTTTATTTACAATCTGGATTTTTTCTTGATTCATTCGAATTTTTTTCTTTTCGTTTAGATTTTGTTTTCTTTCATTTATATTTTCTCTTTCATTTAGATTTTCTCTTTCATTTATATTTTCTCTTTCATTTAGATTTTCTCTTTCATTTAGATTTTCTCTTTCATTTATATTTTTTCTTTCATTTAGATTTTCTCTTTCATTTAGATTTTGTTTTCTTTAGTATGGATTTTCATTTTTTTCCATTTGGATTTTTATTTTACTCTTTATTCGAATTTTCAGGCATTGGAAGGCCAGTTCCGGGACAAAATCCGAATCAGCAGAGAGGAGGACCAACTGCTCAACCGTTGCCACCTGCGAATCGATTCCTCCAGCCGATTCACAAATGTGACATGAGTTTAACTGATCTTTTAGGCGAATTGCAAAAAGATCCTTGGCCAGTTGCGTCCGGTAAACGTTATCTTCGCTCGACGGGCGTTGCCCTCGCGGTCGCGACCGGATTGCTCGAAGCCAGTTACGCAAATACCGGCGCAAGGTAAACCAGAAAATACCAACAAATTACGAAAAAAATGAGAAACAATTTTAAACTTTTTAAATTAAATTAAATTAAAAAATTAATTCTTTTCATGAATTATGAAACAATAGCTAATTGTTTTTCCTTCCTAAAGAATTATGCTCTTCGTTGGAGGACCATGCTCGCAAGGACCAGGTCAAGTTGTCACTGACGATCTCCGTCAACCGATAAGATCCCATCACGACATTCACAAGGACAATGCGAAGCATTTGAAGAAGGCGACAAAACATTATGACGGTTTGGCTGCGCGTGCAGCGGCAAATGGTCACGTTATTGATATTTATTCCTGTGCTTTGGATCAAACTGGCCTCTTGGAAATGCGACAATGTTGCAATTCAACCGGCGGTCATATGGTGATGGGCGATTCATTCAATTCAACGTTATTCAAACAAACGTGGCAGCGTGTCTTTGCAAAGGATTCAAAGGGCGATTTGAAAATGGCATTTAATGCAACGCTCGAGGTGAAGACATCGCGTGAAATCAAAGTTTGCGGCGCAATTGGTCCGTGTGTGTCGTTGGGCGTTAAGGGCGCGAGTGTCGCCGATCAGGAAATTGGCTTGGGTGGCACTTGTCAGTGGAAATTTTGCTCATTAACACCATCGACAACGACGGCATTATTTTTCGATGTCGTCAATCAACAGGCGGCGCCGATTCCTCAAGGTGGTCGCGGTTGTATTCAATTTATCACTCAGTATCAGCATTGCAGTGGTCAACGGAGAATTCGTGTCACGACAATTGCGAGAAAGTGAGTTTTGAACTCGAAATTCGTTCAAAAATTATGTTTTTAAGTCAATGAAATTTTGAATTTGAAATTTTTCTTTTTAGTTGGGTTGATGCATCGACGTCTTTACATCACGTGAGTGCAGGATTCGATCAAGAGGCAGCTGCAGTTTTAATGTCGAGATTAGCGGTATTTAGAAGTGAATCTGACGATGGAGCTGATGTTCTTCGTTGGGTTGATAGAATGCTAATTAGACTCGTAAGTTCTTCCCTTTATTTATCAAAAACAATTAATTATAATCAGAATTATAATTTTTGAATTGAAAAAAATGATTAAAACGGAAAAATTCGTTAACTGTAGTTTTAAAAATCTTTAAATATCATTCTAGTGTCAAAAGTTCGGAGAATATTCGAAGGACGATCCGAACAGCTTTAGACTCGCTGAAAATTTCTCTCTATACCCTCAGTTCATGTATCATTTGCGTAGATCGCAATTTCTTCAAGTATTTAATAATTCTCCGGATGAAACAAGTTTCTACAGGTGAGCAATTTTAAAGAAAAATAATGGGGCTAAAGTTTTCAACGTTTAAATGAACGAAATTTTTATTCACCATAAGTGTATTTGAAAATTACTATCGAAAAAAGAAAAACAATTGAAATTAAACAATGCAGGGTTGCCACGCAACCTGGAAACCTGGAAAACCTGGAAATGTCAGGGAATTTTATAAAAATTGAAAAAACCAGGAAATGTCAGGGAATTTTGATCGAAATCCTGGATAATTTATTTTTGAAATTTAATTTTACTTAAGTATTTCAAAATTAATTGAATTTTAAAAAAGTTGCAATTACAATCTTCATGAGTAGATAAACTTGAAAAGATTTTCATTCGAAAGTTTTTAAAACTTCAATTTTAAATTAATTTAATTAAAAAATTAAAAAACCTAAGTTTTTAAGAAACCTTAATAACTAAAATTCTTCTAAAATGATTTAAATTTTTTAATATATATTAAATTGATTATTTAAAACTGACGGATTTATAGAAGAATTTTATTTAAACACTAAAACAAATTGAATTTTGAAGCAAACACATATATTATTGGAGAAATTCAATTATTTTTAAAAGAAGTAAAATTCTTCTCGGAAATTCAATTATTTTTTTTTACTTTTATTATTTATTCTTTCAAGAATTAAATTATTTTCAAAAATTTGAATGAAATTCTTCTTTAGTAATTCAATTTTTTCAAAATAATTTTAATAAAACTCTTTGTAGAAATTTAATTGATTTTCTAAAAAACTTTAAATTTCAATCATTTTTTCAATGTTTCCTGTTTTCATAAAATTTCACAAAACAATTCAATTATTTAAACAAAAAGTTTAATAAAATTAGTCTGAAGAATTCAATTATTTTCAAACGTAATATAATTCTTCGCAAAAATCCAATTATGTTTGAAAAGTTACAAAAATTCTTGCCAAAATTTAAATTGTCTTTATAACTAGTAACATTCTTCACCGAAATTCAATCATTTTCAAAAATTTTAATAATATTCTTGACAGAATTTCAATTATTTTTAATATACAAAATTTTCATTGAATTTCTCGAAAAATGAAATTATTGTTGAATTTTTTTTTCAATTTGTCTCTTGACAAAAAATAATATAAAAAACATAATAATTTAATGTTAATAAAATTTTTCTAGTTCGATTTTAAGAAATATTTAATTATTTAATAAATTGTTTATTATTATAGTTAAATAATTGATTTCTTGTAGAATTTTCTAATAAATATAGATTTAAATATAAATTTCAGTAAAAATTTTGGATTGTAATTGAATATCACTTTCAAAATTATTTATTTCTTTGAAAATTCTACGAGAATTCATTTATTTAACTCTAAAAATAAACATTTTATTAAATAATTGAACTTTTTTTAAAATTGAATTTTAATAAAATTTTTTTTAAATTATTACATTTTTCGAGAAATTTTGATGATAATTTTGTATATTAAAAAGAAATAAAGTTTTAACAAGAATTTTATTAAAGTTTTTGTATATAATTGAATTTCGGAAAAAAAATTTTTATTATTTATGAAAATTTTTTGAATTTAATTCAAATATTAATTTATTAAATTAATTGAATTTCGACAAAAAAATTTATTAAATTAATTGAATTTTGACAAAAAAATTTATTAAATTAATTGAATTTCGACAAAAAAATTTATTATTTATGAAAATTATTTAAATATTGACGGGAATTTTTGAACATAATTGGATTTTTGTTGAAGAATTATGTTACTTTTGAAAATAATTGAATTCTTGAGTTTTGCAATAATTTTCTAATCAATAATAAATGTAGTTTTAAAAACCTGGAAAAATTCCATTTTTTAATCTGGAAAACCTTCAAAAGTTCGGGAATTTGAAAAGGGTAAAAGCGTGGCAACCCTGATTTGTTTTATTCTAAAAAATAATTTTTTAGTGAATAAAATACAAATTAGAAGTAAAAAAAATATTGTCCTCCCTTTGAACGTTCTAAACTTTAGGAACATGAATTAAATAAATTAATTCCCAGCGATGGGGAATGCTAATAAATTTTTTGTTCCAGGCATATGTTAATGAGAGAAGACCTAACTAATTCCTTGATTATGGTTCAGCCGATTTTGTACAGTTATGGTTTTGGTGGTCCACCTGAACCAGTTCTTCTTGATACTTCGTCAATTCAACCCGATAGAATTCTTTTGATGGACACCTTTTTCCAAATTTTAATATTCCACGGAGAAGTATGTTGTGATTTTTATTTATTATTGATTCTTCGATAATTAACAGGAATTAATAAAGTAACGAAAGGAATTTAAGCAACGAAAAGACTGAAATTAACTGAAAATAATTGATGGAATTAAAAACTAACTCGAAATATTTTTTTTTACTTCAGACAATAGCGCAATGGCGACAGTCGAAATATCAGGATCTTCCGGAGTACGAGAATTTCCGTCAATTGCTCGCTGCTCCAAAAGATGATGCAGATGAAATTTTAGCAATAAGATTTCCTGCCCCCAGGTACATTGACACGGAACAAGGTGGCTCGCAAGCTCGTTTTCTATTGAGTAAAGTGAATCCAAGTCAAACACATAATAATATGTACGCTTATGGAGCGGTAAGTTGAGAACATTCTTTTTTTTAATTACTAAAATATTTCAGTTTTTATTCTATTAATTGAAAGCTAATTTAATACATTCTCAACTGACGAGAATGTAAATATTATGTAAATATTACATAATTGTCAAATTATAGGCAACTTAGAATTATCAAAAAAAAAAAATCATTTAATGTAACGTCATTTCAATCATTTGATTTAATGATATTTTATGTTACCATGATCCTGTGAACCAGGGGATGCCGATTCCTAGCGGGGTGTGTTTATTTAAAAGAATAAAATTGTATTTTTTTCCTTTAAATACTTTTTTATGGGGTCTTTTTTTTGTTGGTGAAATGTCTAATTTTCTAAAAGATGTTAATTCATAATTTCTCGCACTTTTAAACTAACACGAAATTTTTAAAACACTTCTTGCCCTTTATCATTCGAATTATTATCATTTTTTGTACAATTTACGCTTTTCATTAACGCATTAACAAAGCAGAAATGATCTACAATTTTATCACAAATTGCAGGGTTGCCACGCAATCTGGAAATGTCAGGGAATTTTATAGAAATTGAAAAAACCTGTAAAACTTTAATTTTAAATGAATTTCATTGAAAAATTTAAAAACCTAGATTTTTGAAAAATCTTAATAACTAAAATTCTTCTAAAATTATAAAAATTTTATAATATATATTTAATTGATTATTTAAAAATAACGGATTTACAGAAGAATTTAGATTAAAAACACTAAAACAAAATTGAATTTTGAAGCAAATACATTTTATTGGATAAATTCAATTCAATTCTCATCTTTTATTATTTATTTTTTAAAGAATTACATTATTTTAACAATTCAATTTTTTTCAAAATAATTTTAATAAAACTCTTCGTAGAAATTTGATTTCAAAATTTTTTTTAAATTCAATTATTTTCAATTTTTGCTATTTTAATAAAATTTCACGAAACAATTCAATTATTTAAACCGAAATTTTAATGAAATTAGTCTGAAGAATTCAATTATTTTCAAACCTAATTTAATTCTTCGCAAAATAATTAAATTCTGATAAAATTTGTTATAAAAATTCATTGTTGAAAAAACATTCAATAATTTAATAAATTATTTATTTTCATAATTAAATAATTGATTTTTTGTAGAATTTTCTAATAAATATTGATTTAAAAATAAATTTCAGTAAAAATTTCGGATTGTAATTGAATATAATATTCAAAAATAATTATTTAACCGCTAATTCTGCGAGAATTCATTTATTTCACTCTAAAAATAAACGTTTTCTTAAAGAATTGAACTTTTTTTAAAATTGAATTTTTATGAAGAATTAACAAATTTTTAATTAATAATTCAATTCTTCTAAAACATTTTGAAAACATTTTTTTAAGTAATTGCATTTTTCGAAAAAATTTATTATTATTAATTGATTTATTAAAATTTTTTAAAATAATTGAATTTCGAAGAAAATTTTTATTATCAATAAAGATTATTTAAATTTTGACGGAAATTTTTGACAATTTTGAAACATAATTGGTTTTTTTTTTGTGAAAAATTATGTTACTTTTGAAAATAATCGAATTCTGGAGGTTTTCAATAATTTTCTTATTAATAATAAACGTAGTTTTGAAAACCTGGAAAAATTCCGTTTTTTAACCTGGAAAAAGTCAGGGAATTTGAAAAGAGTAAAAGCGTGGCAATCCTGACAAAATAGTTTTAGTATTAAACGATTTATTGTAAATATAAATTAATATCAAATTATTGTTGATAAAAACATAAAATGTATATAATTGAGATTTATTCGCATAAATATAAAACAAATGCTAAAAATCACAAGTGAAATAATCTATTTGCCGAAATGGTGAAGGTGCTTTTTTTTATATTTGCTTCTATGATTTTTACATTTTTTTTCTTTTCTATTCTCTAATTGTGAATTTATTTTTTATTCAGGAAAGTGGAGCTCCTGTTCTAACAGACGATGTGAGTCTTCAAGTGTTTATGGAGCATCTAAAAAAATTAGCCGTCTCGTCCACTGTTTAAATTTAATTTCTAAGATTATGTAGAAGTATGTGCAACAGAAAAAAAGAAGAAAGAAATTTATATTGTAATTATAAATCTTAAATTTAATTTAATGAAACAAGTTTACGTTTATTAAGAAAGTGGAGGTTATTGTCGTGAACTTATTCCAATGTAATGTACCACAATGCATTTTTTAAAAACTCGTATTGTAAAAAAAAAAATTATAAAAATTAAATAATTATTAATAAAATAGGTGACTTGATAATTTCCATTTTTTCGTTTTTAATTATTATTTTTATGTGTAGTGGATTAGTGAGAATATTTTTGCTACTTTTAATTTATATTTATTTTTATCTTTCACAAACTTTAACCATTTTTTACACACTTATATGGTATTGTTGTTTCAATACCAAAAAAAAAATATTTTACATAACTACATTATAGAAACACGAGGTCATTTTTTTAATAAATAATAATTCGAATGTATTTTAAATACATTCGTCTATTAATTTTTTTTTACAAACAAAAAATGCTTTTTATATTAATTTTCTTTTTTTTGGGAGAAGCTTGCAATTAATTTATTGCTCGTTAATTTAGAACTGATTTTCGATTTAATTAATTCAGATAAATTGCTTTTAGAGATTTAAATTCAAATCAAAAGGTTCTAAAAGTTCCGCTTGAAATTGAATTTTATAGTTTAACTGAGAAATCGAATAGACATCTTTTGCTCGACGTCCGTTCTTTCCAGTGCCTTGCAAAATTCTTCAAACGATATCATTCCATCGCCATTTTCATCCGCCTCCAAAATTGTACGCTCGGCAATACTCGTTAATTGTTCCTCACTTAAATAATACGAATTGCTTTTTTTTAGTAATGGAGAAATTTGATTTTAATCATTTATTAGCTTGCTGGAGAATTTTACCTTATATTCGCCCCAACCATCATGTGTAAAATAGCCAATAGTTCCTCTTTTGAAATTAAATCGTCATTGTCGAGATCGTACATTTTAAAAGCAACTGAAAGAAAAATAATTTATTCTCACCAAAGAATATTTTTTATACATTTTTTACGTTTCCAAGTGACTTACATCTCAGCTTTTCCTGTCTGGAATTCAAACGATTGGGACTATTCTTCTTAATAGGCCTGAAGTGAGAAAGCACTTGCATAAATTGAAGGAAATTAACCCGATCATTACCGCTTTCATCGAAGAATGCATTAACAATTCTATCACCCAAGGGATTTATTGCCAATTCTGGAATTCTCAAAAAGTCCTCTCGACTCAATGTTCCACAATCTCCACGATCAAGACTCGTAAATCGACTGTAGAGACGTTCAATTTGATTCGGAGTAACTGAATAAAAAAATTGAATAAAATTTTCACCAGAGAACTTAGTTTTAAAGAGCAAAAGTGACTTCGACGTAACAAAAACTGACGTAATCTTTATTGACAATTATTATTGCAATAATAAAGTTTTAATACAAAAAAAAAAATTATTTTTCCGTGTCAAAAATGTAATGTTCCACTTTTTTCTAAATTTTACCTAACGAGTAGCACATTAACTTTAAATTACTCTTTTGATAACGATAATCATATCATAATGTAAATAATAAAAAATATTTTATAATACAAACATCCAGTTGCTTCCTGAATTTGAGCAATTTCCTCCTCTCGCAACAATAAACTGGAACTGTTTCCCATTTTTTTGCACAACTAATAATATGGAAAATCAATAGAAATTATTCAGAAACTCAAACATGCATGTTCGGATATTCTATACTTTAATAAAAGAGCAAAGTGCGTTTAATTGTCAATGTTGTAACAACACGCAAATAACACACAAAACTGTTTTTTTAAGGTTGGAATCGTAGAGTACTTTGAAGTTCGTTCGTATCGAAACTTTGAGTCGCGTTAACAATCGATTGCAGCGTTCGAGATATATCCAAGATGGCTGCCGATCGTGGCGCTGGCGTCATTCTTTCCTCTCTCTCAAAGTTTTCATTTTTAGTAAGTATTTTACAGCTTTTGGTTTATTTTTCTTCACAAATTGTCTTGATTATGGATAATTTGTGAAAAATACGAGAAATAGTGTATTGATTTGATAAAAATATTCATGGATTGAGTCAAATACGGTGAGGCAATGCGGGCGCAATGCTCAATGCATTGATTGCAGGCATTGCACATTTTACGCATATTTGCAATCGAAAATATGATTTTTTCCCTTTGTATTTGCATTATACGAAGGAAATTGTTAGGATACTGAATATTTTTCATTCTAAATCGGAAAAATACTGATTTTGGATTGTAAAATTTTCAGTATAAATACTTGTTAATGCCTCCTTGATCAGGCAACCAGTCGTACATTGCATACACGCTGGAAGCTCGATTGGAACGTTAATTAATTGTCAATAAATTTTCATTTTTAGCGTTTTTAGCCTATTTTACATTCTTTTTTTTGTTACAAAAAGGTAAATTTGGCGAAAATTGTAACGATGGTTAAAAAGGTTAAAAATAATCGTCGGGCAAAGCGATAAATAATTAATACAAATTTAAACAAAAACGTGTTTTGATTTTCAATTTCACTTCTTTTTGGAAGTGAAAAAGAAAGAAAATTTCTTTCAATTTTTCATAATTTTACCAATTTTAACGTCATTTTCCGCTTCTATTCACGGGTGAATATTGTTTGCACAATTTTTCTTGTATACCTATGTTTGATTAGGACATACAAGCCAGGTGGTGACCGATCACCACCACTGATCGTTTTTATTCTCATTTTTCATTTTTTAAAACATATGCGATAGTCTGAGCGAAAAGTAAAATATTTTTCTCCGAATTTCTCGAATTTCGTTATTAACAGAAAATGTTTTATATTTTCTGTCAATATTTAATTTACTAATTTAAAATTTTTCTATCTTGAGGTTATGTTTCTTTCCTTTTTGACTTTATTGTTTCCATTTGTTTTTTTTTTTGGGAAATTTTTTAACAATGTTTTACTGGTTTCACTACAGTGCATTGTTTTTCTCAATAATAATACTTACGATTAAATTTAAATAATAATTTTGTCAATAATAAATTTAATAATTCGAAACAAATTTCTTCAACAATTTGTGATTTAATTTTTCTTCTTCGGACTTTATTTTCAATCAATTTCAATTTTCAATTTTAAAAAATTTTAATTTAATTTAATAAGAGGAATTTATTTACTTTCAAAATTAATAAAATTCTTTGCAAAAATTCAAAATTTATTTTCAAAAAAAGTAACAAAATTGTCAACATTTCAATTATCTTTATAAATGAATAGAAAATTTAAATTATTTTAATTATTAATAATAATTATTACAAAAAATCAATTATTTTCATCAATAATAATATATTTCTTACGAAAATTCAATTATTTTCATCAAACATAATATTTATTACGAAAATTCAATTATTATAGACACTTTTAATAAAATTCATAGCAAAACTTTAATTATTTTCAAAACATTTTCTTAATTTAATGATTTTCAATATTCTACGATTTTAATAAAATTTCTCAATAGAATTCAATTATTGAAGAAAAATTTTCATATTTTACAGGAACATTCAATTATTTTTCAAACAAATAAAAATTTTACAGAAATTCAATTATATAAAATAAAATAAATAAAATAAAAAATAAAATAAATGTTTTAAAATTTTGAATTAAATTCTTCTCCAAAATTCAATTATTTTCAAAAATTATTATTATTATTATTATTATTTAAAATTTTCTTTTCATTGCAGAATTTTAAGTATTTTTATTACAATTTCAATCAAATTTCTTGAAAAATTACATAATTTAAAAAAATGTTATTAAATTTGTCGAAAGAATTCAATTATTTAAAATTTTATTTTCATTGCAGAATTTGAAGTATTTTTATTAAAATTTCAATTAAATTTCTTGAAAAATTTAATTATTTAAAAAAATGTTATTAAATTTGTCGAAAGAATCCAATTATTAAAAATTTTATTTTCATTAAGAGTTTGAAGTATTTTTATTACAATTTCAATACAATTTCTCGAAAAATGACATTATTTTTAAAAATCTTATTAAAATTCGTCGAAAGAATTGAATTATTTAAAACTTTGTTTTTTAATTTCATTGGAAAATTTTAATTATTTTTAATACAAGTTCAAACAAATTTTTTTCAAAATGTAATTATTTTTGAAAATGTTATTAAAACTTTGTTTTTATTTTCATTGCAGAATTTTGAGTATTTTTATTACAATTATTTCAATCGAATTTTTCGAAAAATGTAATTTTTTTTCAAAATGTTATTAAAATTCATCGAAGGAATTCAATTATTTAAAACTTTGTTTTTAGTTTCATTGCTGAATTTTGAGTATTTTTATTACAATTATTTCAATCGAATTTCTCGAAAAATGTAATTATTTTTCAAAATGTTATTAAATTTCATCGAAGAATTCATTTATTATTTGAGCTTTGTGTAGAAATCAGGGAAAAACAAAATTAAATTTTTGCGACAGCCCTGTTAATATTAATTTAGAATAATTTTACATTGTAAATAAATAATAAAATAAAATAGTAAACAAAATATCAAATGGCGAATTTTAAAATAGTAAAAATAAATACGAAAACACGAATAATACTTAAAAAAAAAGTAGTTTTCCAAATATTCATTTTGGAAATGTTTCAAGCCTGTCAATTAATTAAAAAGAAAATATATGGATTCTAATGTGTTTTAAAATGAATGTGAGAAGATTTTGGAATTTAAGGGATTATTTGAGGGTGGAAAAGGTAAAATGTGTATTAAGTGTATATATGGTTATTAGATTTCATATAAAGGGATGTGCGTGGAGGGAAAAGAAAGGGGTCTCGTGGTTGATAGAGAAAGAGCTTTGGGTCACTTAGAGGTTGTCAGGGGGGGCCTCTCCCTCGGCCTCTTTTTCCTCCTCTTGATATAGCTTCTCAGGTTACAAACCTTCCATTAGCCTCATCATGCGAAGCAATGGCTGTTATATATTTCTCCTTGCCTCTAGAAACTTAATTTCTTAATTGAACGTAATAAACGAAATTATATTCCTTGCTATATTTATCGCACCAAGAATTATATTTTCTTTTAATTTCATCCATTTTTTCCTCTTTTTTTTTGGATTATTTTTCTCAATTATTTTTCAAATTTCAAAATTACTCGGGAAAAAAGTAATTGAACTTCAAAATTCTAAATGTTTTCTTTTAATTTATATCTTCTCGTATTATCTTATTTTAAACTTAAGTAGGTTAATTGTATAAATCCCATTACTGTGCAAAGAGAACACATCAGTATCTTTAGAAGAGGTTTTTTTTTTTATAACTTTGAAAAATGAGGAAACTTTACATAGTATTAAGAGATAAAAAAAATTACGAATGTTACAAGTTATTCTTTTGAAGAAAATTATCATGTTTTTTTCTATTAATTTTACGTTAATAACAAAGCAGTAAATTACATTAAAACTATTTTTTTGTAAACATTTTTTTGTGAATTAAATTTATTTTTCATATATTTTTATTCATAAGAATGTTTTACGATTTTCTTGTTTCTTATGATTTGTTTTTTTGTAGGTGAAAAATGGAAGACTGCGTAAATTTACAATTTGCAAATTCTCGTCATGAAGGAGAAAGGAAAAAAAGAACAGAAGGACGAAAATATCGAAATAGTTTTTTGTCATCGATGGAAAATTTGGGAAAATTACGCACTTCAAGCGGAAATTAAACGAGGGAGTAGAAATTTACAACGAATTTTTTAATGAGTGAGTAGAAATTTAAAACAAATTTTATTATTATGACAAATTTAAAAAGAATTCAATGGCATTGAATTTTCATTTTGTGAATAGAATGAAAACGTAATTTTTGCCAAAAGCGGCAGATAAGTGGCGAAATTATAAATATTTGTTGGAAAGTTTAAAAAATTATAAATTTGGTTAGAAAAGTCGAGGAAAATTATAAATATGCGTAAAAAATTCTTTGCAAAAAATCAAATTTATTTTCAAAAAAAACTTAAAAAAAAAGTTTGTTAACATTTAAATTATCTTCATAAATGAATAAAAAAATTCCATTATTTTCATCAATAATAATATTTATTACGAAAATTTGCAATTTTTATAGAAACTTTTAGTAAAATTCAGGGGAAAATTTTAATTATTTTCAAAACATTTTCTTAATTCAATGATTTTCAATTTTCTACTATTTTAATAAAATTTCTCAATAGAATTCAATTGTTGAACAAAAAATTTTGATAATATTTTACACAATAAACATTCAATTAGTTTCCTAACAAATACAAATTTTACAGAAATTCAATTATTTAAAATAGAATTTGTGTAACTTTTTTCAGAAAAATTAAATGCTTTAAAATTTTGCATTAAATTCTTCTCCAAAATTCAATTATTTAAAAAAAATTTCTATTTATTGCAAAATTTAAATTAATTTCGAAAATTGTTCTGAATTCGATTATTTGTATATTTATTTATTTTCGTGAAAATTACCAAAAGAATATTCAATTTTTTAAAAACAATTTTGACAAAGTTGTGGATACGAATTTTATTTAATTATTTTCAATAATAATGGAAATTTCACGGGAGTTGAATTATTAAAAATAGAATTCGCATAATTTTTTTTTCTAAACCAATTCTTTGAAATTTTTTTATAAAATTTGGAAAAATTACACTTCTAGCGGAAATTAAACCAGTGAGTAGAAATTTTAAACAAATTTGAAAAGAATTCAATGGCATTGAATTTTAATTTTGTAAAATAGAATGAAAACGTAATTTTGGCCAAAAGCGGCAGATAAAAGGCAAAATTATAAATATTCGTGGGAAAGTTTCGAAAATTATGAATTTAGTTAGAAAAGTCTATATAGAAAAATTATAAATATGCTTAAAAAAATTCTAAAAAAGTAATATTTATAGAAACAGGTTATACTTAAAAAATAAAAATTGTAATAAAATGTATTTTTTTCTTTATTCGAAGCTAATTCTCTTCATTTTTATTGAGAAAATATAAAACATTTTGTAAAAAAAATCAATTTTTCGTCTTATTTTGCCGAAAAGTATAATATCAAGTAGAGAAATATTTTCTTATACATATAGTCTCATATCGTTTCTCTTCTAAACATTATTCGTGAAGGTTGGATCTCTACTTCATGTTATGATTAACCGAAAGAGAATAGTGTTTTTCTTGCGTATGTATCTTCGGTTATAATATAAATGTCTCATCCACTTCCATCCGAGAATCCCCTGAAACATGAAAAATAATTGCGTGTTGATAGTGATAATAACACGATTATAAGAAAGTGAAAACAATTTTTACAACGACAGTAGAAAAAAAATTATTTTTCCATTTTTTCATGTACGATTCGTGAAACTTTGTTTTTTGTCGAAAGAAATTTTTATTTATCGATTTTATATTATTAATATAAATTTATTTATATCAATAATTTATTTATTTTATGATTTATAATTGTAACGTAATTCAAAATAATTAATATTGTAAAAATTTTGCCAAATAGTAAAATAGTAAATAATACCTAAAATATTATGAGGAAATAATAATTATTACACTGAAAAAAAAATTTATTTGATTCAAATAACCGATTATTTGGTTATTGTCAAATAAATATTTACTTGAATCAAATAATTTGTATTTAAATCAAATAAATTGTATTTGAATTAAATATTTCAGTATTTAAATCAAATATTATTTAATTGATTCAAATAAAAATTATTTGATTCAAGTAAATATTTATTTGATAATAACCAAATAATCGGTTATTTGAATTAAATAATTTTTTTTTTCAGTGTAACAAGTAAATAATAATTATTACAATCATCGCAATAATTTGTTTACGATTATAAATTATATAATTCAAGAGCAAATTTGTATTTTTTTTTCACTTCTCGTAAAATATAGGAAAACAGTATATTTTCTCAATAAAATTGAAATAATTTAATTTCAAATTAAAAAAATTCTAGATGTTTGAATATTTGGTAATATAGAAAATTAAATAAATACTTAAATATTTAAATTGATATTCTTCTCTCTAAAGTATATGATGTGAAACATGAAAAAACTTGATTTTACTCGTTAGGGAGTTTTCACAAAGAAAAAAAAATGTAAAATCTCAGTGGTCCCTTTGGAGTTTCTCGAAACATGAAAAAAGTGACCTTTTTGATTGAAGTTGAATTTTTTTTTTCTGAATAAAGTGTTTTTTTAAAAGATCCCTATGCGCGTTCTAGAAATACTTTAGGGAGAACCACTGAACTCGAGAGTTATTATAATCGACCCTGTTCGTATATATATATATATTATTGTTACAAAGACAATTTTTCTCGAAAAAAAATCCCCAAAGTAATAACAAAGAAGTGGTTAGTTTACAAAAGAAAGTAAACCGCATGCACTTTTGGGTAAATAAATTGTTTTTCGATTCGAAATTAATTTCCAATTTTTCTGCGCACGACGAATAAGACAATTGAGAAATTTTTCGGAGATATAATACTTTTTAAAAGTGCGCGTATAAAACACAATTTTTTTTTATTTCTTTTTTTTTTTGAGACTGACGTTTTCGCAGGTTTTACATGTCGTAAAGTAAATTATGCTTTTCACCGGGTAAAAACCGGAAAGCCCATTATTCTCTCTTATCTGCATTTATGACACCTTAGTGTTAGGTCTGCTGTGAGTTTATACTTTATAGCCGTTAGTATATGTATATATATATGGTATATATAAGATAGAATCTTCTAATATTTTCAAAGTAGTCGAAAATTGTTACGTAGAAAAAAAAACGATCAAAAAGAATACCGCCACTTTAAATAGATTATCATTTTACAACTGCGGTCTGTCATTACTTCTATTTTTTTTCCAAAAAAAGAACAAAAAGGAACAAAGAGATCTTCTAAAATGTTTTATCGTAAATTTTTCACAACTCATTTCTTAAATAACAGTTTTAACGTTATACAATAATAAAGTTTATTTATTCGTTCCATTATATATTTCTTTTGTTGGATAAACGGATCGTATATAAATGGAAAAAAGGGAAAATATTTTTCAAAAAATTATTATGTTAGGTTTTTTTTAAAATGACGAATTTTGTTTCATTTTTTCCTCAATTGTAAAGTCGTTTATTAAATTAGTAAAAGTTTCTATTCTGCGCGGTAATTATAGTAATTTTTCGCATACTTTTTTTGTCTAAAATTTATTTCTAAATAGATTTGATTTAGATTTGATTTAACATTTTTTTTATTTTATTATATTATCATAGAAAAATATATGGAGAATATTGCAAACAAATGAAAAATTGAAATATTTCTAAATTGGTTTATTTTTGGGCTTAATTATTATTCAAAAATTAATTTAATTATAATTATGATATTAAATCTTCTTTTTTCGAGACTATGGGTTTGAAGGAATCGATTTATTTAATTTGACGATTTAATTTCGAATTTAAATTATTAGTTTCAATGTGAGTAGAGTGAAAATTGTAGCCAAGTCATCGGATTGAGTTATATTGGGAATTACTAAAATCGACTTGACACGATCTTGAGTTAGCGTGAAAGATAAAAGCGATGAGGGTGTTTCTCGTCAGACAATCGTTGCCAATTTAATTCGACATTTCATTCACCACCTGCTCGCACTGATAAAAAAAACTTATTTCAATTTTTAATCGCAAGAAACATTTTTTAAATGCGTGTAATTCTTAATTAATACCGAGCATTTATTTTTTCTTACGTTTTTAATTAAAAATATCGTAATTTTTAAATAAATTTTATTTTTTCAGAAAGAAACTTATTTCTTGCAAATAAATTTTACTTGCTTCAAATAAATTTCATTTCGTGTTATTTGTTAATTTTTTTAAAAATTGAAACAAATAATTTATAAATTTCCAATAAATTTTATTTGTTCAAAAAAAAAAACTTTATTTCTTACAAATAAATTTTATTTTCTTTAAATAAATTTTATTTCGTGTTATTTTTGTTAAAATTGAAACAAATAATTTATAAATTTCCAATAAATTTTATTGGTTCAAAAAAAAAACTTTATTTATTACAAATAAATTTTATTTTCTTCAAATAAATTTTATTTCGTGTTATTTTTGTTAAAATTGAAACAAATAATTTATAAATTTCCAATAAATTTTATTTGTTCAAAAAGAAACTTTATTTCTTGCAAATAAATTGTATTTTCTTTCATTTCTTAATTTTTATATTTGAAATTAATACTAATAATTTATAAATTCCAAATAAATTTTATTTGTTTTAAAAAACTTTTTATTTTTTTCGAATAAATTTTATTTGGCGTTATTTGGTAGTTTTTTTAATTAAAACAAATAATTTAGTAATTTCCAAATTAAATTTTATTTGTCGAATATAATTTTCAATTGAGATAAATTAATAATTTTGTAATTTCCGAATCAATTTTATTTGATTCAAAACACTTTTTGTTTCAAATAAATTTTATTTGCTGTAAATCAATTTTATTTGGTGTTATTTGATAGTTTTTTTTTAATTAAAACAAATAATTCAGTAATTTTTTAAATAAAATTTTATTTGTCGAATAAAGTTTACGATTAAAATAAATAAATAATTCAGTAATTTCCGAATCAATTTTATTTGTTCCAAAACACTTTGTTTCAAACAAATTTTATTTGCTCGGAATAAATTTTATTTGGTGTTACTTGATAGTTATTTTTAATTAAAACAAATAGTTTAGTTATTTACAAACAAAATTTTATTTGTCGAATAAAGTTTTCGATTAAAATAAATGAATAATTTAGAGTAGTTTCCAATAATAGATTTTGATTCCAAAAAAAATTGTATACTTGATAGAAATAAAAAGTTTCTATTGAATAAAATTTGTATATATAAAGGAAATAAATAATTTAATAGATTCTGAGACAACACTTTTATATTTAAGTCAAATAAATTATATATTTGGTTCAAATAAAAGTCTCCCCCCCCTCTCTGGCTGTAAATTATAAATATTTATTTATGAATAAACGGAATATTTAAAGTAAATTGAAAAAAGAAAATTTGCAAACTTTGTCTCAATTTTTTACTGATGGTTAAAAAAAATTTTTTTTTTCATCGTTTCAACGATATATACTGAAATATAAAAGGAAGAATTGTGATGAGAGTGAGTGAGTGAGTGTAAGAGAGAGAGAGAGTGAGGATGAGAGAGACTCAAAAAACGAGGGGATGGTTCGTTTGTTTGCACAATCGATCCGCACGTAGTTTAACATAACTGTGGAACGCAGCTTTTGTTGAGTATGAAACTCCAAATACCAAATATCAAGTTAAAAATTTTCTCATTTACTCAAAAAAAAAGAAAAGAAAAAATTCGAAACAAATATTTAACTGAAATTTTCTATTTTTGTTGTATATAATAGAAGGTAAACGTGATTCATTGCAATATAGAAAGGAAAAAGTTTATCAATTTCCATTTTTTTTAGTATTGAACTCTCTATTTATATTTTAAAAAATAATTCGTAGAAATACAAATTTTGATTTATTTTTTTATTCATTAGTTTAAACTTTTTAAAAATAATTAATTCGATTTTTTTAAATAACAATTATTTATCAAATAGTTTATCTTTAAAAAGGAACTACAGCAAATTAGACTCACGTTAATAATTGAATCGCGAATTTCGATAAGGGCTGAACTCTAAAAATTGTAAATTTAATTTTTGTATAACAAAAGACAGTGAAAGTGACTCTTACGATTTTTAGAGTCCGAGCCCTTTTTCGAAATTCGCAATTAAATTTCTAATTTAGGAAAAATCGCTAATTAATGAAATTAAAAATGTGGAGATTATTTTAGTTGTTGTGGCTAAAGTTTCGAGTGTTTAAATGAACGGAAAATTTTTTTTCACTTTATTTTTGAAAATTACTTTCTAAAAAAGAAAAATAGTTGAAATTAAACAATACTTAGTTTAGAATTAATTTGTTTTAATCTGAAGATAATTTTTTTTTGTAAAGAAATACAAATTAGAAGAAGTGAAAAAAATATTGTCGTTCATTTGAACGTATTCGAAACTTTAGGAACATTTTAGTAGTCACAGTTCAAATTTGTATAGATTAATTTTTTCAAATTTATCTGACTCTTTTTTTGAGTCCAACATTTGAAGTATATGTATGATTTGAAAAAATTATTTTCCAATCTTGAAAATTAAATAAATATATTATTTGTTGATGGAATTTTTTTTTATCTTGTATAGAGGTGGAGAAAAACACATTTTTAAGATACGCTCCTTTTCATTATTATATTATCATCGCATTGATATTGGTCTTGAGTCAAAGAGCAAAAATTTCCAGAAGATTGACTCAAATCTTTTGTTCATTTTCTTCTTTCGACGCACTAATCGAAAATGATAATTTTTCGACTTTAAGGAATCGTTTTTTTTCCCTCAAATATATAGATTTGCTTGAAGAATATTTAAATAACACGTCATTCGGAAAAAAGAAGTGTATCATTTTTTTTTAAACTGCGATAATTACAGTGTGACTGATTATTGTATATTGTGTGACTAATTCATATTGTATTTTGTAACAGAGAAAAAAAAGAACTGAGTCATAAAATAAGGACCTATGGACCAAGGATTCAGATGACACATTTTTGGTGAAAAGAATTTTGAGATAGAGTAATTTATGACTCGGTCAGTTCGTTTTGAAAATAATATAAAAATGGATATAATAGTAGAGTCGTTAAAGGTATGTTATACAAAAGACGGGAGCTCGTGCCGCATTCTTGCTTGTTTATATATATTTCTCAAGTTTTCATTCATGAAAATTGTTTAATGACTCCTCAAAAGGAATAATTTTCATTCAGTTTTTTTGTTGGGAAAAGTCTGTTTATGGAAAAAAAATATTTAATTTGAATCAAATATGATTTGAGTAAAATGAAAATAAATTAGTCTTAGTGTTCTTTAAATTATTTGTCTTTAATAAAAATTTGTTCGCTACACTTTTATTTGAACCAAATATTTATTTGAAATAAAACTTTTAGTTGTGGTAAATTTATTTTTCCCTGGTTGGGAAATTAAATCGAAGGATTCTTTTCGTTTTTGGCTAATTTCCAAAATTAAATATCTCTTTTGTTAAATAAATGAATAAATAAATGATAGAATTAATTAATAAATTATAATCTCGATTTTAATGAAATTAAAAATAATTAATGATTTAATTAATATTAAATGTGTTTTTAGAAAAGAGAAAAATTAAATGCCGCAAATGATTTGTGCGAACACTGTATTATAATCTGCCATTAAACAATGAAGTATATATATGTACGCATATTATGTATATTTGTGAAAGTATCTTGAAAAATATTGATTCATCCATTAAATAAATGCAATAATAGATTTACTTTTTAAAGCACACTTTTTATGTACATCAGATGTAAGAGGATGTATGTTGATTCGAAGCAAATAACTCTTTATTTGGGATAAATAAAGTTTGTTGAAACACTTGACTTATATTCAGAAGTAATAAAATAAATAAATAAATAAATATGAAACGGAGTATATGAGAGAGAAAAAAAGGTAAATTAAATTTTCACCTATATATAGTCATTGATTATTATTTTTTTTTATTGTCTATTCATTCATTTATTTAAAGTAATATAAGAGAATTTAAATAACCTCATTATTTTCACATGCCTGCAAACTATATGTATGTACGGTGTGTACTTCATAGCGCGAAAAGTAATTTATATGTGTATCTTGATAAGTAGATTGTGACAATAATTGTATTCTCTGTTTAAATTTGTTTGCACAAATTAAATATATCTGTTGGTAATTTGATCAAGTGAGCAGCGCAACAATATGTGTTTTATATATATTATAGATATGCGATTTTTCGATTTTACTTTTTACTGTTTATTCTATGTTGTAATATAAATTTTATTTGATTCAAGTAAAATTTTATTTGGTTCAGGAATTTCTAAATATTTGTAAATATTCAGAAATTTTATTTGAATCAAACTGAATTTTAATTGGCATGAACAAAATTTTATTTCAGTCGAATAAAATTAGTATTTGAAAACAATTAAAATTTAATTTCCACAAGATTTTGTTTTGTTTTTTTTTTGGTTCTGATTATATTTGTTTTGAACCATTATTTAGAATTTATTTGGTGCAAATTAAATTATATTTTTGGATTCAAATAAAAAGTTTTATTGTCTAATGCAATTCCCATCGAAAATAACTAAAATTTGTTAATTTTTATTCGATTCAAATTGGAAAATTAAAATTTTTTGGTTCGAATAAAAGTTTTTTTGTCTAGCAAAATTTTCATTTAAAACAATTAAAATTTAAATTGAACCAAATTTTTTTTCAAATTTGTTTAGTTCAAATTAAATTTTATTTGATTCAAATATAGAAATTTTTTCTTGGTTCAAAAGAAATTTAATTTTGGTTTAAATTAAATTTTAATTGAACCAAATTTGGTTTTTAAAATTATTTGGTTCAAATTAAATTTAAAATGCTTTAAATAAAATTTATTTTGGTTAAAATTAAAGTTTAATTGAAGTAAATATTGTTTTTAAAATTTATTTTGTTCAAATTAAATTTTATTTGAATCAAATTTGGATTTTAAAATTATTTGGGTCAAATTAAATTAAAAGTGCTTAAAATAAAATTTATTTTGGTTTAAACTAAATTTTAATTGAACTAAATAGTGTTTTTAAAACTTATTTGGTTCAAATTAAATTTTAATTAAACCAAATTCGGGTTTGAAAATTCTTTGGTTCAATTTAAATTTTAAATGTTTAAAAAAAAATTTATTTTGGCTTTAATTAAATTTTATTTGAACCAAATTTGGTTCAAATCAAATTTAAAATGCTTCAAATAAAATTTAAAATGCTTCAAATAATATTTATTTTGGTTTAAATGAAAGTTTTATTGAATTAAATATTGT
Organism: Leptopilina myrica (nomen nudum); assembly: GCA_032872475.1. Lineage (NCBI taxonomy): Eukaryota > Metazoa > Arthropoda > Insecta > Hymenoptera > Figitidae > Leptopilina > Leptopilina myrica (nomen nudum). The sequence goes on along the minus strand of CM065467.1, from coordinate 22,127,395 downwards.
TTTTAAAATTTATTTTGATCAAATTAAATTTTATTTGAACTAAAATTTGGATTTTAAAATTATTTGGGTCAAATTAAATTAAAAATGCTTTAAATAAAATTTATTTTGGTTTAAACTAAATTTTAATTGAACTAAATAGTGTTTTTAAAACTTATTTGGTTCAAATTAAATTTTAATTGAACGAAATTTGGGTTTTAAAATTTATTTGGTTCAATTTAAATTTTATTTGAACAAAATTTGGGTTTTAAAATTATTTGATTCAAATTAATTTTTAAATACTTTACATAAAATTTATTTTGTTTTAAATTAAATTTTAATCGAACTAAATAGTGTTTTTAAAATTTATTTCGTTTAAATGAAATTTATATTGAACAAAATTTGGTTTTTAAAATTATTTGCTTCAAATTAAATTTTATTTGGTTCGAATTAAAGATCTTTTGTCTATAAACATTTTTTTCACAATAAAATTTGAATTTAAACCCTTATTTTATTTAAAAATTTTATTTTGCTCAAGTTAAATTTTAATTGAACCAAATGTTGTTTTTAGAATTTATTTTAGTTCAAATTAAATTTTATTTGGTTTAATAAAAATTTGCTTTACTTGAAATTTAATTTTTGATTTGGTTTAATAGAAATTTTATTTGCTTGAAATAAATTTTATTTTGTTTAATAGAAATTTTATTTGCTTCAAATAAATTTGATTTGGTAAGATAGATATTTTATTTGATTCAAATAATTTTTATTTGCTTTAAATTAAGTTTCATTTGTGTAGAAACTTAGAAAGTAAATTTTATTTGGTTCAACTAAAAGTTTTTTTTTGTATAATACATTTTTTTTAATAAATCAATTATTAAAATTTAATTTGAACTTTATTTTTCAATTTTATTTGTGTCGAGTAAAATTTTATTTAAAACTAAAAATAATTTAGTATAGACTCTGTCAAATTTTCTCTTTGAAATTGTACAATATTTTTATAAAATTTACGCCGAAAGAAATTTATTCGATCTAAATAACCTATTAGTTGTCTATTATTAAATTTATTATCATTATTATCATTATTTATTTGAATCATAATTTTATTTAAGTCAAATAAATCATAATATTTGCTTCAAACACTGAAATTATTGGTTCAAATAAAATTTATTTGATTCAGATAAATATTTACTGGAAACAAATAATTTCTATTCAAGTTAATTTAATGACATTTGATTTAAATACTAAATTCAAATATGTAAAATTTATTTGATTCAAGTAAATATTTATTTGATAATAGACAAGTAGTGGATTATTTGATGGAAATAAATTTTTTCCAGTGCCAAAATTTTTGATGTATATGTAAGATTTCAGGTTGGAAGGAAAATTCGATGAAATATATCAGCAGGGTCAAGTGTCAACTCGGTTAAATAAATATTTACTCACACCCTCGTTTTATTAAATCGGAAATTTTTTCAATAACCATATATTTGAAATATTGTATATATATATTATATGCACCCTTGATTAATTCCCTATACATAAAATATTGCAGTTTTATTTCCAATTAATTTATGCAATTCTCATATATAAATATTTATATTTTTCGCATTCTCTTCACTCTCAGTTGTAAAAAAAAAAAAATGTGTTTTGATAAGAGGAAATTTACGAGTTGACGACGCGTGGGAGGAATTCTATAATTTCTGTGTGGGATCTTCTTTTTGGAGAGAGAAAAAAAAATTCACATAGAAAGAGGGGGGGGGTGAGAGAGACTATAGTCTATTATTTTTATTTTGATTAGATCCATTGGCTATACGAGAGAGGGTAGAGAGAGAGAAAGGTGAGGGGTCAATAATTTGGGGTTGCAAATCTGGGAAAACTCTGTGAAAGCACGCACTCACTGTGATTTCACGTCTGCTTCTTGTTGCAACTGATAGGGCACACCCGAATCATGATTTTTTTTCCAGAGACTAAATTTTCAGTCCTTTAAGTAGATCCCTAAATCTTCTTATAAGAATCCCAAAATTAAAATCACGTTTTTGTATTATTCGTGAAATATCCCTATATCTTTGGTATAATTTTTGTAGGAAAAGGGGAAAATTTCCTTTTTTTTCTGTGTTTTTTCTGTTTTTTTTTTTTTTTTTGGGTGAGCAATTAAGATAAAGATTTTCCAGTAGGTAGAGGCACATGATGATGTTCATGGTGCAAAAGTGTGGCTGGCTTTTTGGTTTGGAAATGTATAATGTCGAGAGTCTCGCGACATCTTTTAGTTTGCACTGTGATACTATCCGTTGGGCGTTCGCCTTTGTATAGGGATTATCCTAAGCCGAGACGTAGATTCCTTTACAAATCCTTTATAATCTGCACATTTTCGAAAATTCAATGTTTATAGCCCAGTGTGGAAATTGTGAAAGGGTGAAAAATTATGAAAGTGAGAATATTGTGCAATGGGTTTTACGCAATGGAAAAATTGCTTGCGTTTTTTTTTTCGCTTTCGCTTTATTTTGCTCTTATGCGCTTTTAATGTTTTGCTGTAACTATTTCTCACGTTTCATTGTTATTGTTATTTCAGAAACCGTAGGGTAACAGTTTATTATTTTTCCCCGAAGAGCTTTTCAATTGTCGAGATTATTCATTTTTGACTGAAATTTGTATTTAAGTAAATTTTCAAATACCTGCATTTTTTAGGATTTAATTATTTTCAATTATTTTATTTTATTGATTTGTACTCTTTACATCTGAATTGATATTGTTTTGAATAATAACAGGCCTCGTGTGGATTTATTTTTTTAATATCAATTTATTTTAGTAAATAATTAAATCTAAGACTAACGAAATTGAAAATCGTAGAAATATCGCAAATTAAAGTAAATAAAAAATTGAAATCCGATTTTATTTCTTGTCGAACACTCTAAATTTGGTTGCAAATGACAATTACACAAATTACGAATACACTTGAGAAGATATGAATTTAATATTGAATAAATAATTATAATTATAAATTATAATTATTATATTATTATTATTATTATTTAATTTGAAGATATGGATTTTGCAATTAATAAAATTTATTTATTTATTTTATTTTATGCAGAAAATGTTATTAAAACTACACATCAAGTCTGAGGCTTGTTATTAAATTGAAATTTTATTAAAAATAATTGTTTTTTTTTGCAATTAATTCGTTAAAATTTCTGAAAATCAAATTTTTAGAAATTTTAATTGCAAAATTTTCAAAGTTATCCTATTTTCAAAAATTTTTATGAAAAATCCAAATGAAAATTGACTTTAATAAAAAATTTATTGAGAAATTATTTTTAAAAACTCTTTCTAAGAAGTTTTTAATTATAATTTTTTGTAATTCAATTACTTTCAATATTTTCGATGACATATATTTTTCTGGAAATTCAAATATTTCACAAAAAAAATAATTACCTAGATGTAATAAAATGTTTTCAAAAAATCTAATTTATGAGAATTATTTTTAAAAATTATCAATAAGATCAAAAATTTTCTCAACTTTTTATTAAAATTCCGGAAAAAACTTGGTTGTTTAATAATATTTTTCAAAAAATTCTTTGAAAAAGTAAATTATTGTCCATTGATTTTACTAAATTTGAACAATTTGGTAATATCTCAATAATTTAAAGAATTATTTGAAAATATTTTTAAACAGTAATTTCTGAAAATTTAAACAATTATTTAAAAATATTTGTAAAAAGTAATTTCTGAAAATTTAAATAATTAATAAAAATTTATCAGATACAATAAATTGGTTTTAAAGAAATCTATTTTTTCAGAGTTATTTTTTAAATTATCAAGAAAGTTAAAAATATTTTAAAAACTTTTGATGAAAATTCGTGAAAAACTTAATTGTTTTTAAATATTTTTTTAAAAATTCTTTTAAAGAAATCATTTATTAACAAGAGATTTTTCTAAATTTAAAACAATAATTTAGTAATTTCTCAATCATTCAACAGTGATTTTTAAATATTTTCAAAAACAATTTTTCAGAATTTTTTATTATAATTTTTTAAAATTCACTTGTTTTCAATATTTTTAATTAAATAATTTAGAAAATTAAAATTTTTACCAAAAAATGATTTTGGTTACAATAAAATGTTCTGAAAAATCATATTTTTTAGAATTATTTTTTAAATTGTCAAGAAAATAAAAATTTTTCTTAATTTTTAATAAAAAAATTCCTTAAAAACTTTAATATTTTTTTATATTTTTCAAAAATTGTATAAAAAAGAGTCAATTATTATAAAAAAAGTTTAATAAATTTGAACAATTTGGAATTTCTCAATCATTTAAAAAATTATTTTAAAATCTCTTTAAAAACTATTTTAAAGAATTTTGTTTTAATTTTTAATTTTGTTTTAATTATTAAACGTCATAAAAATTACAATAACAAAATTCTTAAAAATAGTTTTTAAAGAGATTTCAAAATAATTTCCAATATTATTTTAAATTATTATTTCCAATATTGTGATTATATTTTCAATAATTTATTGTAATAACTTCAAAAAGAAATTATGAAGTTTGGCAATTTTTAAATATAAATAATTGAACTTTTTTTTATTTAAATAATTGATTTTTCCGAAGAATTTTGGAAAAATTATTAAAAATAATTGATTTAGAGAGGACGTTTAGTTAAAAATTAACAAAACACAAAACAAAAAAAATAGGAACAATAATTTTTAGAAAACTAGAAATTTTTATGTTTTTAAAGTTTCGGACGTTCAAATGAACGACAATATTTTTTTTACTTCTTCTAATTTGTATTTCTTAACAAAAAAATTAATTTTTTCAATTAAAACAAATGAATTCTAAACTAAATGTTCTTTAATTTCCATTAGTTCCCTTTTTTAAATTGTAATTTTCTGAAAAAATTAAAGTGAAAAAAAAATTTCGTGACATTGTGAATAAATATTCGGATTAAATAAAAATGTGAAGGAATAGAAGGAAAAAAAGTATAAAAAATGAAATAAAAATTTTGTAAAGAATATAATTTTTTGTAAATTAAAATTTTACACTATATCAGAAATAGTTTTTCTAGAAAGCAAATATAAAAATTTGTGTAAGAATTGAAGCAAAATTCGTATTTTAAATTCGTATATGCGGGAAAATTTTTAAATGAGTGCAAAACAATTAAAATTTGTGTAATTATATACAAATTTCGGTATAAAGAATAATTGCTGGAAATAATTTGTAGGTGCAGAAAAAAATGTTGCTTTTGAAAACAGCATTCTTGTCTTTTTTTCATCGGATTTGTAGTGATTTAGCAATTTGGCCATTGTTTGTTTGTTGCCATAAGATATTAAACTTAAGCTGTGAGGAATAGGTCACGTTTGAAAATATACCGTTTCAGCCTAATAATGCACGCAGGGAATTCCAGAATTCTTTTCAGAATTTACTATTATTATTATTACTATAACTACTACTATATATACTGTCGTTTGAACTAATTAATTCTTTTATTTTCCAAGGAATCTTAATACAATTTTCAAAATGTTATAAGCGCATAATTTTATTTTATTTTCGGTATAAGAAAGAATACTATATACTTATTGAAACAATGTTATAAAAGTTATGACATTTAGATTTGGAAAAAAGTTAATTTAATCCTAGAAATATATATTTACTATGCAAGAATCGCGCGTATTACGAAAATAAGGGGAGAAAAAGGGAATTGTGTGAGTTAAAAATACCTGTCATATACGATTAGAAAGGTTTTGCCTTTTCTAACTCCTTGAGATTTGTTGTTTTAACGCGTATGAATAACAAAAACGAAAATCCCGAGCAAAAGTCAATTTCTTCTTCTTCTTCTTCTTTTTTTCCCCCCTTAAAGAAGAAATGCCGCGGCTTCCTTGTAAAATCAGGTGCGCTGCTCCTTTGGTCACGTTCAAAAACAATAATTGACAAGGACTCGAGGGAAAAGTTTAAAAATATCACGTATCATGAAAATTTGATATTTTTCTTTCTCTTTTGTTTACGAAATATATTTGATATTGCCTTCTTTTATTGGATATACAGTATATATAGTTTGTTGATTTTTCCCCTAAAGAAAAAATAAATAATTTCCTTTTTGCAAATTTGGAACGCGCATGAAGATTATTTTTTTTACGGATGAATTTAGTTTTTCTTCTTTAATTGAAAAACTTTTGTTGTGTAACCAAAGTTTTGTACCGAATTTGACAATTTTTTTTATACTTTCGGTCGTTGTTTTTTGACTATATAGGACCGGAAAATTATTATACAATGTTGTAGAGTTAGGTGTTAAATTTTAAACTTGATATTTTTATTGACTGGTTTTATCTTTTTTTTTTATTAGTTTGTTTCGAATTCATTGTGTGTATAGAATTCTGTTTAAAAAAAATAATTTCCCAACATCTTAATCTATATGGTATAGAAACTTTATTAGAGACATTATAGTCTCTAATAAAGTTTCTAAATATTATCTTGAAGTTTATGATTATAGTGTCTGTATATATAAAGGAGAGAAAAAGGGGGTAAGAGAGGAGTCATTTTTCCATATGCGTCTGGTTATCATCGGTGTTAATAATACAAGAAAAGATGGGACCACCCACATTCAGTACCAGGTAGTCATCTCTTCTAAACTGAAGGATCTCTATATATATACTCACAAAGTTCTCGCTGACAATGCCGAATGTTGGATATATACTTTAGTGCTCGCCCGTGCCGCTCTTTTCTATTGTCTCGCTTATAAAAATGACAAAACACTTTTATCAAGCGGCACCCTGTTAGGTCAGAGGCTCTTCAAACTTGAAAAAAAAGAAAACAGTCTTTCAGAATAATCCTTTCACTTGATAAAACTAATCGTGTGTTCAAAATTTCTTTCTGCATTTTTAATCATATATATGCTACTATATACTATAATTGTTGCGCATATAAATATTTTCTTCATACGCGCACTTAGAAAGTTATATCATATGTCTGAATAGAAATTATATGATCAAATATTTAAATTATTACCAAACATTTGGGTCAAAGTTTGTTTTTTACAAACAAATTTTATTGTTTTATTTTTATAAATAATAAAACTCATTGCAGAGTTTCAATTAAGGCTCCAAATCTTAAAAGGGTATAAACACCATTTAAAATCAATGCTGCGTGTGTCCTTTTAAGATCCAGAGCCTCAATTATTTTGAATACAATTTTAATCAAATTTCTCGAAAAATGTAATTATTCTTAAAAATAAATATTAAATATGTTTATCAGTTCACGTATGCAGTCAGAGATCAAATTAGGTCCAAGAATTTATTTATTTTTTTATTTAAATTATAAACGGATTTACAGAATACTCTTAAGTAAACAAAAAATTTGTTTGAAGTCCGTAAAAATCAGTTTTTTTTGCAAAAAGGTTCGTAAAGTCTGTACTTTAATTGCGAAAAGACGAAAAGATTCGTAAATTGTTCAATATAATTTGAAAAATCTTTGAAAAATTATAAATGATGGCAGAAATTCAATTATTTGCAAAAAAAAAATTCTTTACGTAGAAATTAAATTATGTTTGAAAATTTTTTTCAATTCTCATCAAAATTTCGATTTTTTTTTATAAATAATTCAATTCTCATAAAAATTTCAATTTTCTTTATAAATAATTAAATTCTCATTAAAATTTCAACTTCCTTTATAAATAATTAAATTCTTCTTCAAAATTCGATTATTTTCCAAAATTTGAGCAAAATTATTGGTAAAAATTTTAATTGTTTGGAAAAAATTTCCTCAAATTCAAGAATTTTTAATATCCACTATATTTTTATAAAATTTTCCAAAATAATTCAATTATTAAGGGCATTTGAACCATTATGACGTCACATTTATAAAACACATGCTTTGCACTAATTGTGACGTCATCATGGTTCAAATGCCCTTAAAAAAAATTGAGTACAATTCTACGCAAACCTTATTAATTATTTTTATAAAATAATAAAAATTCCACAGAAATTGAATTATTTACAAATTTTGTTTATAAATTTTTGTTCGCAATGATTCAATTATTTTTGCCTAAATAATAAAATTTTTATCAATTATTTTCGTATATAATAAAATTTTTATTAATTAATTTCGTAAATAATAAAATTTTTATCAATTATTTTCGTATATAATAAAATTTTTATTAATTATTTTCGTAAATAATAAAATTTTTATCAATTATTTTCGTAAATAATCAAATTTTTATCAATTATTTTCGCCAATAAAATTCTTTTTAGGGTATCAATTATTATTTTTATAAATAATAAAACTCATCGGAGAATTTCAATTATTTTGAATACAATTTTAATGAAATTTCTCGAAAAATGTAATTATTCTTAAAAAATTGAGTACAATTCGTCAAAGGAATTCAATTATATTTAAAAATTCATTGATAACATTTCTTTATCAGAATTCAATTTTAAAAAACGTGGAATTTTGTAATAAATTGTTTTGTTTGTATTTAAATAATTCAATTCAAGTAGAATTTTTTATTAAAAATTAATTTAAAAATGTATTTTATTAAAAATTTGAGATAATAATTTAATATTAAAAACATTAGAACATGAATTTTTAGAAATAATTGAATTTTAATGACGTTGCAAATTAAAATATTTGATAATCTGTATTTTTCATATTTTTAACTATATAACATGATTCTGTGAAATTATTTATTTTTTTTTGAGAAAGTTTAATTGCAGATTTTTTAAAAAATTATTTTAAGTTTTAATTTTCTAATTTACATTTAATAACTGCAGAATTTATGAATAATTGAAATTTCGAATAATTAAATTGTACACAAATCAATAATTTAAAAATTTTGAAGTTCTTTTTCGAATATTATTAATAATAATGAATTTATGGCAGAATTTTATTAAAAAACACGATAAAAAAATTGAATTTTTGGAAAAGTTAAAAATTATTGCAGAAATTTAATTAATTTGGAAGAAAATAAATTCTTCGAAAAAATTAAATATGATTAAAAATAATAAAATCCCTCTTAGGAATTCAATTATTTTTATAAATAAGAATACTAATGTCAGAATTTCAATTATTTTTAATACAATTTTAATCGAATTTTTCGAAAAATTTAATTTTTCTTATAAATTTTGTTATTTATGAAAAAAATTGAATTCTTTCATCAAATTTTCATTACATTTTTTTAAAGTAACGGAAATCTTATGTAAAGAATATTTTACTGTTTATGAAAATAATTCAATTCTTGAACAGAATTTTAATTAAATTTTATTTAAATAATTTGAAACTCTTTGAGGAATTTTAATTATTTTGAAATACATAATTTTATTCAAATTTCATGAAAAATGTAATATTATTAAAATTATTTTTAATTCGTCGAAAAAATTCAATAATTTAAAAATTTGTTGATAAAAGTCTTTATGAGAATTGAACTTTAAGAAACATATGTATACTTATTTAATATGTTATTTATTTTTGTAATTTTAAATAATTTAATTCCAGTAGAATTTTCAAATAAAAATTTATTTAAAAATGATTTGCAGTTAAAATTTTGCATAATTGAATATTACAATCAGTATAGTGTGAATTTTTAGAAATAATTGAATTTTGTAATTAATTTTTTTTTTTGAAAAATTCAAAGAACTCTTTCGAAAATTATTATTATTAGAATTTTAGTTAAAAATTTTTGAGAATATTTATATTTTAATGTTTCAGCGTTATGAAAAATTTAATTTGTAGTTTTAATTAAAATGTTCTCTTCTTTGACTCGGACTATGGTTAAATTTTTTCTGAAATTGGTCCAGTTTTTAATTTTGGTTCGTGGAGTCCGTATTTAAAAATATTTTCACTGGTTCGAGTCTTGATACGCGATTTGTATAGAGAAAAAGTTAGCAAAATTAGTAGTTGATTAAAATATAATTTTGGTTAAATGCAAATTTCATTGAATTGTATAACCTTATATTATATGGACTTAAAAATCATGTGATCGTAAATTAGTGTAGAAATTTTGTATAGTAAACTTCGGTTGTGAATTGGTAGTAAATTTTTAATAAAGTTGTTAGTAAACTATGACATTAAATTTGTCAGTAAATTGGTAGTAAAATTGCTAATGAATTTCGTAAATTATGCGACAGTTTATAAATTCTATTAGATTTTCATTAAAGTTACACTCTCGTCGATAATTACGATGACTATTTATCATATTTATAATTCCTCTTGTTTTCGTATATAATTAAACAATAAAAGTATCATAACTCAAATAATTTATTTCTAAAGTCGCATTTCGATATAGGAGGTCTCGACTCGAAACACTTGTTATACGGCGAGGACGATTTGTTACAACCGATGAGAATACTGGGATAGCACAATACGACCACTTGTTTACAAGGACAATATTTTCATTCCGCAAACAATTCGAGGCTCGATAAAGACCCCCACAGTTCAGGTGGTTACTATGGATCTAACTTTAATGCACTAGTCGCGGTCTCTGGAAATACATACCAAATAAGTAGCTATGCATATTTATTGGTATTTGAGTTTGCTTTTTCATCTTGACTCTTTATACCCCGCACTCTCACTCTCTAAACTTTTTTTCTCTCGATACTTTCATAACCATATTATTATGAGTTGATGAATTTATTTACTCGACATTTTCGCACTCTTTTAGTATTTTTCAGATCAAATTATCATTTTGTGTTTGTATATAAAGAAATGCTAAGAAAGAGAATAAGAACATTTTCGCAGTTTATTAAATAAGCGAAAATTTACACCGTGTTTGTACATAACAAGTGAATATCCGCAATGTTAGTTTTTTTTTCGAAGGAAAGGAAAATTTTTCTTTTTCCTCATATACAAAATTCCCTATTTGCTTAGGATTTGAAAGAAAAATTTAAACAGTTTTCTACATATTCTCGCGCGGTTTTTAAAGATAATATAATATAGAATTTCCTCGAGGAAAAGTCTGCAACAGTATATAATAAGAGATTTAATTGAGTTTGTCCTGGAGAAAAAAAAAATTTTTTGATAAGAAATATTTCCTGCTTGTATATATTATGTGTCTAAATAAATGACGTATTTGTGCATAATTTCATTCTAAGTGCATCAGTAGAGATGGTATGTATAGATAAATATTTCCTTGTCGACGTCTTCGTCTTCGTCGTCGTTATGATGTTGTTGTTGTTGTTGTTTCCATTAGTCATCAGACAAATTTTTAAAGAATTTGTATTTAAGGGAATAAGGGAATAACTATTACTTTTGCTATTTAGTATATGATGCGACGTTCAAGAAAGATAGCAAAAGCGATTCTCGTCGACAGACGTTGAAAAAAAGAGAATATTAAGAAACCCCGAGTATTTCTTATGAAGATTTGGGGCGCCAATTTTTTGTACATCACTTTCTATTATAGTTGCGCTTGCAACGAATTTACAATGCACACCTACAAAGCAAAAGAAAAGGATAATCCTTGGGGTGTATAATAAACCTTTTAAGTGTTTATCGCAAAAGCCGCAAAAAGTAAATAACCTTTAGTACCTGTTTTCAGATTTGGAGATGTAGATTTTTAGGTATATATATATATGCGGCCGTACTGTTTGTTTTCGTCTTGTCTGCAATTGAATCGACAAAATTTTTCAAACTATTTTAATGACATTAACAGATTATCGTCTTGTTGGCAAATAAAAGCGTAATTACACGAGATTTTTTGTTTGAATATAAAGATAAATGGAATATGTTGTATGATGATGATAATGATTATAATACTGGGAAGATTATAATATCAAATATTTTTTTGATTTCTGAATGAATAAATATCCGATGTTCGTGTTCGTTTGGGCAGAAAGATTTGGAAGTTATTTTTTTTATTGTTTGTTTAATCATATTGAATATGTTTTTGTAGAGAAATAGAGAAACATTGTCATCGACAACAAACAGATTTTGGTTCGTATTTGCGGTTAACAAATGTTCTGAACAGGGCAAAATTATAGTAAATATGTTTCAATTGTTAGTAATTTTAATTGCCATAATAATTACAATTTTTAAATTACAATTTTTTAATGCAAAATTGTAGTTAGATGTCAAAAAATTTGTTGTATTTGATTTTGTAGAAGTGACATTATTAATATTGTTTTAAACAGAAAAGTAATTATCTTTGTTTCTTCCAAAACTGTTTGTTGTTAGGCCTTTTTCTTCAAGTGATTCAACTGTAATCTAAAATCATTGCAATTTTTCAAACATCCTTGAATGAAACAACTTTAACTGAGACTGACATTTTTTTTGCAAAATTTAGTTCAAGAAACGAAACTGTTCCTTATATGCGCAGTTCAACTAAAATTTAACAACAATTTTTAACACTTATTTTGAAAGTAGAAAATTGTAGCAAATTGAATTGATAACAAAAATGTGGATCAAACCATAAATTGCGAGAAATTGATAGCAAAAATGTGGATCGAACCATGAATTGTAACAAATCGATAACAAAAATGTGGATCAAACCATAAATTGCGAGAAATTTATAGCAAAAATGTGGATCCAAATGATAAATTGATTCAATAGTTTGGTGTAAATTTGATACAATTTAGAATCAATTTGATGCATTCAACAAAACTTTAAACTATAAATAATACAGAAGAACTATTGTTTAAATTATAGTTGAGGCAAAATTTTATTGTAGCAAACAAACGAAAACTAATTGCAGGGCTAGAAAATCTGAATGTTTTGTTTGGCTAATTGTTTCTTCATTTGTCCCGCGATAACAGGTGAGAAATATTTGGCCAACAACAAAACATTTGGTATAATTATATACTCATGCAACCAGTTGTTATCGTAATCGAAAACAATTCTTTATTTGCCTAAATACTAAAAATTGCATCTGTAACCTTTTAGTCCAAAAATTAAATGTTTGATTCTTGATTTGAGCAAAATTTGATTATTGTTGCAAATAGAAATTTTGCTGATGTAGAAATGATAGAATTTATCCTTTATTTTCGCGTTATGATCTTTAAAATCGAAAGAACTATATATTCTTGAAGTTACTGAAAATCAGTGTAATTTTTTTATAGGTACTTATATTAATTCCGAGTATAATTACCTTTCATTGTGACACATGTTTATTTCCAAGAGGCTCCCGCGGTTTATGTTTCATACTTTTTTTTTTGTTCACAAGAATTTCTCGCAAAACCTCTTTAAAAATAATCTTTTCTTTTTTATGCAAACGTTTTGTTTTTTGATGCGACCGATTGTGAAAGAAAGGGATTAGGGAAAATGTTAGTGATAAAAAAAAAAAAGAAAGATAAAAATTTCACAAGGATGCGTTTCGCGATGTGTCAAATGAGTGGCAGTTGACATGACACGCGACGCCTTGGTATATCGTTTCGTCGTCGTCGCGATCCTCGTGACGTCGGATATCACCAGGTAAAAGGCATTGCAAACTGCGCAAGTAGCTTCATGTTTTTTTTTCTGTACGATGCGCCTGCGTTTAGAGGAATCCGTTAAGCGTCACATGTAACACATGTCCCGGGGATGGGGCCCCACCTACAATCGAAACGTTTATCGTCCGGACACGCCCATTTTGTTACGTCACTGGTGCTCGTAAGGGAAGTTTTCCCACAGCTGAAACATGAATTTGTCACACGATTGGCTGAAAGGGAACGTGAAGGAGGAGCTTGGTACCTCGATAGCGTAGTCATTATAGAGGGGGATGTTTGAACAAGACTCGGCAGCTCAAGAGTACCGGAGTACACTCGCTAACCGGCCTCCATCCACACTACATTACACAGAGAGAGGAGAAAGAGTGAGTGAGAGAGAGAGAGAAAAAGAAAGAAGGAGAGTGAGTGTGAGAGGGTGCGCCCGCTCAAACAGACCTGCAAATAACCGCGATTCCAAACGTGTGTCGTTACATAGAGCGTCGTGTTGTGTTGGAACAACAATTACCCCTATCGGTACGTCATTGAGTGTCGTGTGTCGCGGACATTGTTCGCTAAGGACTGCGGTTGGTTTATTCGTAGGCGGATCGGTCGCGATTGTTTGTTGTTTTACTTTTGGCAATCTAACCAACTGTCCATTTCAGTTTACTTGTGACAATTGCAAATAGATTGCGTGTTGAAGAATCTCATATACAGTGACACAGTGATAAACCATATATATATAGTGAACAAAGTGATTGAGAAATTGTGACTTTGTCTTTAAAACATTATTATTATGCAACGGATCAGTGTTTATCGTCAGTGACTACTGTGGTTCAGTGTTGAACGAACAACCTTTTATCATCATCAACATTATCGCCGCACGCTGGCTATTTACATGATTCCAGTTTGACAACAACAGGATTTCCCACCCCCAATTAGCTCTATGACAATGCTTCAGTCGCAGAAGCTGTACAGCGATGCTGGCAGCCTTGGCGGTGCCATGACGAGCGCTGCCATGTCAAACATGGGCAGCATGGCGCCGTCGTACAGCTCCATTAATTCCATGAGTTGTGTGCCCATGATGCCAATGGAGAGGATGTCAATGGGTGTTGGACCCAATTGCAGTCCACAAAGTCCCGGGGCCTTTAACATCAGTAGCATGAGCTCGGCAATCGGAATGGCGTCAATGGGAGGTGGTGGAATGAGTTACAGTGGTTCAGTGATGGGTGGCGGTGGTGCTTGCATGAATACCGGCGGCTACGCATCCCTTGCACCATCATCTGGCTCTCGAATCACCGATTCCGGTATTTCACTATCCGAGCCAGATTCACCGAATTCAGCATTACAACGTGCCAGAACTGACAAATCATACAGGAGAAGTTACACACACGCGAAACCACCGTACTCCTACATCAGCCTCATCACCATGGCCATACAGAATGCACCCACAAAGATGCTCACACTATCCGAGATCTATCAATTCATCATGGATCTGTTTCCATTCTACAGACAAAATCAACAGCGCTGGCAAAATTCCATCAGGCATTCGCTCAGTTTTAACGATTGTTTTGTCAAAGTACCACGAACACCCGATAAGCCCGGCAAGGGCTCCTTCTGGACACTCCATCCAGAAAGTGGGAACATGTTCGAAAACGGCTGCTACCTGAGACGTCAAAAGAGGTTCAAGGACGAGAAAAAGGAACTCACTAGGCAAACCACAAAGCACACACATCAAGGTCATCATAATTCGGGTGCTGGCTCTGGTCACGGTAGTCCACCGTCCCATGAACTCAGTCATGGCAAGAAAACACCATCGTCCCTACATCACGGTCAGCCGCAAGACGAAAAAGATCTTCATTCACTGGTGAATCATCATCATCATCATCATTCCGGCGGTATTCATCCGCATCACACGAATCTCAAGAGTGACACGTCGGACATTGGCGGTTTATTGGGCACGGATCTCGGTGCAGCGCACGATGAATTGGCCGCAATGGTTGGAAGAAGTCTTCATCCACATCTTCTCAGCGACCCGAATGGTCTTCATCACGGCATGGCGGGTACATTGAAGCAAGAGCCAACATTCCCGGCTGCAAATCATCCGTTTAGCATCACGAGGCTACTGCCGGGCGCGGCTGGCACATCACCCGGTGCCACCCAGGATACGAAACCACCGGAAATAAAAATGTACGAGCAATTACATCAGAGTTACTCGAACTATGGCTCACCACATCATCCACATCCGCACTCGATACCGCCTGGACATCATCATCACAATGGATTACACAGCACGAATGCTGGACCAATGCACAATATGGGCAATCATCATCAGGATTATTATCACAGTCCATTGTATCATCATAGTAGTGTTAGTGCGTCAAGTGCACCGCCGCCTCCTGCTGTGACGGCAACGCCGGGCTTGTGACATCACGCCACACATCCTTACGCTCTGGCCTGAGTCGCTGCCGCGGCCTACGCCGCTTCCAACACCGTCCCAAATTGTTCTGATTTTAATTCAAATTCACGTCGTCGGGCCGATAACGATAATGGTGCTTCATGTTGGAACGATGTTGTTGTTGATGATGAGGAGGAGGACGACGAGGATGATGATGACACTCTGTAGGAATGTTTTTGATTTTTATTAATATAATTTCGTAAAATTTAACGAGATGATTCGATGTCTGTATAGTTTTAATATATATATATATACTTTTTTAGGTCCATTTTTCAACACTATTTCAAATTCTATAAACTATATAATTCTATTTTATCAATTTTTAATTATTGTAATCCTTTTTTTTTGGTAATTTATTCGGCAATTCTTTTCTCTTATAAGAAGAAGAGAGGAATTTTAAAACTATAAAACACTAAAAATAGGCGAATCTAGAACTTGGAGAAAACTTATATATATTCTTTGGTGCTCTAAGTCACTTGTTGTTAATTTTACGTTTAATTTATAATTAAATTGTTCCAACTTGATTATCATTATTAATTAAAAAATAGATTATACAGTCAAAATTTTATTAAATTTTAGTAAAAAGTAGGAACTCACTAGGCGAGTTCACACGGTTCCTGCGGATATAGTGGAAAATTACTGATTTGGTAGTAAATTGATAAATGTAGAAAAAATTCATAATTATTAAAAGAGGGACACTTTACTCTTTCATAGTTAATGTTCTTTTACTATTAAATTAGTTGTTTTTTTACTATCAATTTGTAGTTTTCAAACTTAAAAGTAGTTTTCTTCTAAAATTTAAAGTTTACTCTTTCAGTTGATAATTTTTACTATAAAATTAGATGTTTCTTTTGCTATTAATTTGTTGTTTTCGAATTTCAAAATAGTTTTTTGCTATAAATTTATAAAGTTTTACTAGCAAAATATAGTAGTTTTCTGTTAAAAAAAAGTTTTGTGTTAAAATTTACAATTTTTCTACTAAAAAGTAGTTTTCTAGTAAAATTAAAATTTTAATCTTTTAGTTAATATTTTTTCAGCTATTAAATTAGTAGTTTTTTAATATCAATTTGTTATTTTTAAACTGAAAAATATAGTTTTCTTCTAAATTTAATAGTGTTTCTACTGAAATTTAGTAGTTTTCTGTTAAAAATAGTTTTCTACTAAAATATAATTTTACTCTTTCAGTTAATATTTTTTTACTACTAAATTAGTAGTTTTTTTACTATTAATTTGTAGTTTTAAAACTATATAATAGTTTTCTACTAAAATTTAATAGTTTTTCACCTAAAATTCAGTATTTTTTCGTTAAAAAATAGTTTTCTTTCAAAATTTACTAGTTTTCTACTAAAATATAATTTTACTCTTTCAGTTAATATTTTTGTACTACTAAATTAGTAGTTTTTTACTATTAATTTGTAGTTTTAAAACTATATAATAGTTTTCTACTAAAATTCAGTAGTTTTCCGTTAAAAAATAGTTTTCTTTCAAAATTTACTAGTTTTCTACTAAAATATAATTTTAATCATTCAGTTAATTTTTTTTACTACTAAATTAGTAGTTTTTTTACTAATTATTTGTAGTTTTCAAACTATATAATAGTTTTCTACTAAAAATTAATAGTTTTTCGCCTAAAATTCAGTAGTTTTCAGTTAAAAAATAGTTTTCTGATAACATTTTTTTGTTTTCTGTTAAAAAATAGTTTTTTACTAAAATTTAGTAGTTTTCCTGTTAAAAATTAGATTTCCACTAAAAACTTGCAGTATTTTTACTAAAAATTAGTAAAATTTCTTCTATTCAAATGGTTGGAATTTAATAAACAAGTTTATTTCTAATATTCCTAAAATATATTCTCACAACAATTGACTTATAAGCGCCAAAAAATTTTTAAAAGTTAAAAAATTTAAAAAATAAATTTAAAGAAACAATTGACGAACAAATTTACAATTTAATATATCTTGAAAGTTGGCGTCGACGCTAAGCGTCGAAAAAAGGTCCTTTTTACTAAAACGAAAAAAATTAAACAATTTTTGAGAGATTTCCAATTAAAAAGTGTCCTGAAAAATTCTTTTAACTCCCTAGGTGATTTAAAGAAGTAAAATTAGTGAAATTTCCATTTCTAAAAATAAAAAAATAGTATCGACGCTGAGCGTCGACGCTAACAGTAGATAATTTAATATTTTGAATAAAATTAAAAATTTGAAACTTTGATCACGAAAACGCCACACCTTATATTCATATTTAATTGAATTTTTAAATTTATTGTCTTTTTTTGTTAAAAAAATTTATTTATTTAAATATATATTTATATGAAAAATGAAGGAAAGTTAATTTTTGTATATTGAATCGTGCGATAATTGCTCGTTTTTGACGAAATTTGTTTTTTTTTTGTTAAAACTCCTATGATGTAGTTTCATTATAAAAAAGTAGTTTAAAAAGAAAATTTTATTTGTTTTTAACTTTTATTTTGATTTTGAAAATCGTTTATTGCAGTTCTTTGTGTTTTTGTTCTCTTTTAAAGAAGCGACGGGTAAAGTAAGCGCGACGCATTTCTAAATGATTTTAAAACTTTAAGTTTTTAAAATTTTATTTTTAGTGATTAAACTATGACGATATTTTTTTTTCATTCACCGAGGGAGTCAAATTTTTTTGTTGTTTTTGCTGAAAAAAAATTGTTTGCGACGCTCAGCGTCGACGCTAACTTTACACGAAACTTAAATATCAGAAGAGATTTTTTTTTGTTAAATATTGTCAAAAAATTTTTTAAATTATTTTTTCAATTCAAAAGTCCTGCTTCTTTTGGTTCCTTTTTTTTTTGTTTTTTGTATTTATTGCCGGAAATGAGAATGAAAATGCCAATTTATCCTCGAACTTGACTTCGTAATGTACGCTCAGACTTTGCAAGATCGAGACGATAGAGAGCGATATCGGTGTTTGATTTTTAGATTAGCACTAGCAAACACATTCTCTAGCGTGGACTTTTGTTTGATCATAATGATTGTTGTAAGAGTAAATTTTTTTTTTCTTCTTTATGGTCATTGATCTCTCGAGTGTCCTCAAGTTATTGTCGCGCGATTTATAATATAACTTTACACAAAATATGTGCATATATATATATTGTCAAACAATATATTTCCGCAATTTTAATTTTTGCAATATACGTATTAATAAATATTTATGTAAATCTTAAAGCAAAAAAAAACACGATCCTTCATTTTTTGTCTATAAAAAATTGTCACTGTTTGTAATAGTGTAAAAAAAATTTTGTTTCTTCTTTCCGAATTGAAAATATTTTATTCGTTTGCAAATTATTTCGTCAGTTGAAGTTTATTTTAATTCAAAAAATTGTGTGTGTTAACTGGACAAAAAATTGTGTGCTAAAAAAATGGGTTTAAAAAAGGATTTCAGAAATGAGTTTAAAAAATGAATTTAAAAAATGATTTCAGAAATGAGTTAAAACAAATAATTTTAAAAATTATTTTGAAAAATGATTCAAAAATTGAGTTTGAAAAAAGGTTTTGAAAAATGATTTAAAAAATGATTAACAAAATGATTTTAAAAAATGATTAACAAAATGATTTTAAAAAAACAATTTTAAAAAATGATTTTAAAAAAATGATTTAAAAAATGATTAAAAAAACGATTTAAAAAATAATTTTAAAAAAAATTGTTTAAAAAAAATGATCTTTTTTGAAAAATCATCGACAATTATAAACAGTATTGAGTCTCTCGTCAATAAAAGTATATTATTTTGAAAACTAGAAGCGTTAAATTAACGTGTGCGTGTGATTGGTGCAAATTGAACGATACGACGATGGTGTTGGTTGAGAAGAGCGAAAATTGTGATAATTCGTGAAATGAAAATTAAGTTAACAAAATGAACGCATTTGCACATATATCTATATGTAATGAGTTGTAGTTTAGGTCCCATATTATTCACAAAAATATTAACGAAAAAAAAAATGCAAAAAAAAAAATTCACCGTTTTTACAAATTATAATAAAATTCTATAGACAATTTAGACCAAAAAAAAAAAATTTTGTATTTTAAAAAGATAATTACCATATTTTAGAAAATTATTTTACAATTTATATGAGAAGGGGAAAATTTGCACAAAAAAAATGTATTTGAGAAGAGTTTGATTTTTTTAGTCGCAACAAATAAGTTTTACAAGATTCTATTCTGAGTATCGTAAATATTTTTTTATGTGCTTTGCTTAATTGTGTATCAAATAAATATTTATTTGACAACTGTATTGAAATTATCAATGTTTATTAATAATGTTTATTTTTAATATTTACTTTTAATATTTACTAATTATTAATAATTATTAATAATTGCTAATAATTACAAATAATTACTAATATTATTTACTAATTATTAAGTTATTAATAATTTTTTTAATTAAATATTACTATTTTTTGGGTAAATATTTATTTTTCGCAAACTTTAATTTGAATAATTAAAGGAAACATTTTCAAGAATAATTTTTCAGTCTAGTTTTTTAAAACTTTTTCTCCTCTTAAGTATATTTTGTAAAGTTTTTTCTACGATTTGCCAATTTTCTTTTCGGTGTAAAAAAAAAATTTTTTTTGAAAAATGGGACTAAATTGAAAATAAATAGATTAAAAAAAATTTTTTTTTTAAGTGAGAGAGAGGCAATAGTCAAATTGAATGGTTATTTTGAAGGCTTGTACATATAAAAATAAGTTATTTGACGAATTTTATTTTCAAGGTACAAAAAGAAACCTGCGATAAGAAAAATTCACAGACGTTATATTATATATATTATATTGAATGTATATATTGACTCTTTGGGAGATATATATTACGAATGGAAAGAAGAAAAAAAAAAATATATTAATATTCGTCTGCAATGATGTAAATTATATTTTTCGTTTTTCTTATTGTATTATTTTTTAAGAGAAAAGTAGCACCAAAAAAAAGAACGTTTTTTTTGTCATTTTTTTGGTGCTTTTGTACAATATCTGTAGATAGTCGCACGGACATTATTGCGTATAATGCACAGTAATATACATGTTATAAAAAAAAATATAAATATTATAAATAAATATATAGATATATATGTAAATGGAATCTTTGACGATATTATATATATATAGATATATATTATTGAGCTAGAGAAACGACGTAAAGAAATAATTTTTATTGCATATTTCAAAGGCTATATATATAGAAAATTATATATCTTTTCAATTATTTTTTTTCTCAACAATAATCGGGGTGCGTTTATACAATACTAGAAAAATATATTATTTAAAAATAATATATACCGAACTTGTTTTATCAAAAAAAAGATAAAACTCCTCCTAAACGGTTCAACTTTGATAAGGTATATGTATTTTAGACGCAATTTTATTGACGACAAAGAATTCTGATAGAAATTTTTTCAAAAAATACAAAATCGGAATTTTATTTTACACTGAAAAATAATTTTTCCAAAAACCTTTGAAGTATGCTTAAAAAATCGATAATGCATTTGTAAATATCAGACATTTAAAAAAAAATTTACACAACAAAAAAAAAACAATACACACATGTAGAATATTAAGAAAAAAAAATTTTTTTTTTTCTTTATTATTGACACTTATTAATTGTACATTATTAGTAACACACATTTATCTATAAGATTTATTTCGCAATAAATTTTCAGTTTATCTGCAGCAATAAAAGAGAGAGAGAGAGAGAGAAAAAAAAATAAAAAATAAAAAAAATTTCTGTGAAATTATATTGAGAGTGCGCGCGAGAAAAAAAAATATGTATATTTTTTTGGATAAAAAAAAATCTCAACAAAAAAAAAAAATAACACTTCATGACTTTTTCATCGTTGTTGAATCTTTGTTTTCTCTTATATTATATATAAATATATATTTTTTTCTTTGTAGTTTCTAACATTGCATATACATATAAATATAAATATTAAACGAGAATCGAGATTTGATTTTAAAAAAGAGAGAGAGAAAAAAAAACCTTTTTGTCCATCATGAAAATGAAACGAAAAATAATAATAAAAAAAAAAAAACGATGACGACGAGATGAACTAGGAGAGGTGTACATGTTTCAATAAATTCACGTATTTCTATGAAAATCTATTTTGAATATTTTTTTCTTTTACCTTTTCTATTTTCCTGAATGAAAAAATTTTTTTTTATTGAATTAATTAGCAGCTTATTATTTGCTGTGTGAAATGTGATTATTTGGAAAATTAATTACCATGTGTAGAATTTTGTTATTAATATAATAGAATTAATAATAATAATATATATAATTATTAATGTAATTATAATATAATTATAATACAATTATAATATAATAATTTATCAATTGTTTTAGTAAATTATTTTTTATTTAGAATTAAAGAGACTTTATATCATTATATTTTATTTTTAAAAAATAGTCGTACTGTTTAACTATAGAAAAACGATTTTGGTGATTTAATAAAAAATTATTATTGTTTTATTGATTTGTTTCTTCGCTTGAAAGTTAATTTTTCTTCGATTCAAGAAGAAATTCATTTGATATTAAGAGAATTTATTTGATTCAGAAAGAAATTTACTTGATGCAATGAAAATTTGTTTGATTTAGAAAAAAATTTATTTGATCAAATATATTGAATTTTTTTCGCAACAGTAATGCAAAAAGAGTTATTTAAATTAGAAAGAAATTTATTTGATTAAAAAAAAATTTATTTAATTCAGGAAGAAATTATTTATTTAATACAAAAAATAAAGTTTATTTAATTCTGTAAGAAATTTATTTGATACAAGAAGAAATTTATTTGATACAAAAAGAAATTTATTTGATATAAGAAGAAATTTGTTTGATTCAAAAATAAATTTATTTGATTTAAGATAACATTTATTTGACTCGAAAATTTTTTTTTGTTTCAAAGATATTTTCCTATTTAAATTAAATATACTTATCTCTTCGATGCTACATCAATAATGGATTTTTTTTGCTTTAAAAAATAAATCTCTTAGATTCAAAGAAACTGTTTGAATCAAAGAAAAATTACGGTTACATGAAATAAATTTTTTTTGGATTAGAAATTCTCTTTTTGTTTAACAAGAAAAATTTATTTTTGAAACGAAATGAGTCTGAGAGACTGATTTTTTTAAATTAAAAAAATTTTCAATGTAGAAATATAAAAATTCGAATATTTTATTTAAAATTTGTTTGTAATAATAATATTAAATTTAATTTTAGTTTTTTAATTTTTAATAAAATTTGATTAAAAATAAATTTTTAATTTTACTTATGTACAAACATAAAAATTAGAATATTTTGTTAAAATTCTTTTTGTAGTAATAATATTAAATTTAATTTTAGTTTTTTAATTAAATTTATAATTAAAAATTAATTTTAAATTAATTTATAAAAGTTAATTTTTAATTAATTTTAAATTAACTTATAAAAGTTAATTTTTAATTAATTTATAAAAATTAATTTTTAATTTTACACATTATATTTGCAGAATTATAATTTCATAATGCCATTGAATTCTTTAATAAAATTTTTAATTACAGAACATTTGCATACGAGTTTTGTGCAAAAGTTTCGCCCCTCTAAAAAGTAAGATGTTTTTCTTTTTACAAAATATTTTTTTTTTATTTAGTCAGACATACATTCGCATTGAGATATCGAGAATGATAATATCGTTCTATAATTAACTTTCTTACACTTGTACTTTTATATACATTTATATACCTTTAGCGTATACATACGTGTGTATAGTACAAAAAATATTTAGTGTTCTATTACAAAAGCTTAAAAATGACATTGAATTTTATCTTTTTTTCTTGACGTCAGCCGCAGAAATCCTTTTTAGTGAGATATATAAATATATTTTTCACAGTTATTCTATACTTGAAATCACAATAAAATAGTATGATGAAACTGATGTATAGATAAATTCGAAATTCTAACGATAAATTAATAACGTCGATATTGCAAGTTTATAAGAAAATTTTCACTATTAGGAATTTTTTTATTTTTGTATATTAATTGAATTTTAATTTTGATTATTTATTTATTTTATTTACCCGGAGGAAATTTATTTGAACCTTGAGAAATTTAATAGTTATAAAGTAGATAAAATTTATTTGCTACAATGAAAAATGTCTGCTGTGTAAATTTGAATTTTAGTAAAAATATTTACTGAGAATTGAGGGAGAGAACAGATTATAATTTTTTAAGCTCAAAATTATTGAATTTTAAAAAATGTGAGTAAAAAATTAAATCCTTTTTAATCCTAATTTTTTGAGAAATTTTTTGATAAACATTTTGGTAATCTTTAAAATTAAATCTTTTTTATTCACAATTTTTTGAGAAACCTTGCGATGATTTTAGAATTATAATTTTTTACTAGAAGAAACTACCAAAATCTTCAAATTCCTTTATTACAATTAACTTTAATTACCGAAAAACCTTTAAATCCGAATCAATTTCTCAAATAAATCTCATAAGCAAGATCATGTGTATTAAATAAGAAATATTATTTTTGGAAAAATATTTTTAATTATATAAGGAAGAATTGAAATTGTAATTGTAACTAAAATCATGTAAGTGGATTTTTTAAAATATTAATATTAAATTAAATATTTTTTTTATTTAAATCGTTATGTGAGAATTGTCATTTGTTTGAATTTCGCGAAATAACGAACTTTGCATTTTATCAGATTTTAAAAACTTGCTCTTTATATTTTAAGTCCTTTTCTTATTTAGGTCGAGAATTTTGAGTCTGAAAAATTTATCTGATTCTTTGATTGAGATCCTTAGTTAATGATGTTGATTTTTTGCTTCTGAATTGATTTTAATAATGAATTAGCAGAAAAATAATAAATATGTTTAGCAATAATGAAAACGTAAACTATGTTCAAAAGCAAAAAGTCTGTTATACTATTGTTCAAATTTATAGTAAACACCATTTACTGATTCAAAATTTTAGTGTTAGGCTCTTTGTCAAATATCTGCTTTGGAAGAATATTTTTAATTATAACGAAGAATTGTATTTGTAATTGTAACTAAACATAAGTGATTGTGATTGTAAGTGGATTGTGATTATAATAAGTAGATGGAAATGTTAAAATACAAACTAAACAAATTAGAGATCCTTTTTTTGTTTTCGGACAAACAACAACAGACTGTGCGGAGAAATCATTTGCTACTTTTTTTTTTTTTTTATTTAATTTGCGAATTTTGCAGTATTGCTTTACTAATAGAGTGTAACATTTAATATACAATATGAGCTTTTGTGTACATATATTTAAGCAAATATTTATCGTTATTGACATGAAAACAGAAAAAAAAATTTTCGTCGAAAATATATATATATATGTATGTATATGTGTATATATATACTATGAAAAAAAAGAGTGCTATTTAACCAATGGACAATCGAAGTGCAATCTACCGCGGATTATTTGGCACGATGATACATAGGTAGATACATCGAGAGGGAGGTACTACAAAGCTGTGTATTTCGCCAATATTTGACTAAATCATGAACAATGTTTGATTGTACACACTTTCGCATGCATACATCTGGATCCACGCGTACTTGTGTACTTTTATACATGTATGCATATACAATATGGGTGTATATGTGAAACAGGCAGAGCATTACACCTGCATGCACACATATACATAAATAACGTGAAACGAGCTTTTGCTCGATATATATTGGGTTGGGTATATATAGAGAGTGAGAGAGTATAGAGGGAAATGCATAAAGCATAATTGGGTATGTTGGTGTGTATAAGAGAGGAAAAAAGGGATGATGATTCGTATATGCATATGCTCGCTATATATGAGTGCATATGTGTTTTGGGTATAATTTTACTATACTCCATATGATGATAATCGTTCGTGTATATTTGTAATCGATAAGGAAAAAATTCGATCCCAAATGTATATATTATGAAAGCTAGATAGGATATCAATTTTGCCTAATGTATTGTATGATAAATTGGATATATATAATTTTAGCTTACGATTCTAGCGAGTGCTTGCGGGTGAACTTATGATGTCTCGTATTAAAAAAATCTATAGAAAACCTACAAATGTCAGGGAATTTGATAAAAACTGAAAAAGTCAAGAAATTTTTGACCGAAATGCATGAATAGGCCCTAAAACTCATTTTTAAAAATGTTCAGTTGTTACAATTTTATTAGACATGATTATTATGTCTAATAAAATTGTAACAACTGAAAACCTTTTAGCCGTATCTCAATTAAATACCTAGACATATTTAATAAAATTAAAATTTAATTTAATTTCCATTTAACCGAATTTTCATTCACAAGAATTTTCATTTTTCAGAATGTTCAATTGATATTGATATTGAGTTAACAGACTTTTTATTTTAAAGAATAATTATTATTTTAACGAACTTTTATTTACCAGAATTTCCATTTTAACAAATTTTTATTTTCAAGAATGGTCATTTGTAAGAATTCTTAAAGCGCTGAATACTTATTTGAAAGAACTTACAAATATTTCAGTGCGAAGTTTAAAATCAACCAATCAAAAAAGTATTTAATTAAATTCCGATTGGTCAATTTTGAAAGTGGCGCAGAAATATTTCAGCCATTTGTAATTTCTTCTAAATGAGCATTCAGCGTTTTAAGAAATCTTAGAAATGACCATTCGTGAAAATAAAAATGTGTGCTAAAATGGAAATTCTGACATTTAAAAATTCAGCTTTGTTAAACATTTCGTTAAATAAGAAGTATGAGAAATGAAAATTGGTTTAAGTAACTATTCCTGAAAAAATAATGTTTGTTAAATGAAAAGTATATTAATTAAACAGTCTAAAAAATAAAAATTCTGTTAAATAAAAATTAAATTTTTATTTTATTAATGAGATTCGGGTATTAAAAGGTGATTATGTCTAATAAAATTGTAACAACTGAAAATTCTTAAAAATGAGTTTTAGGGCCTACTCATGTTGTTTTCTAATTGTATTTATTCTTATTAACTCTAATTTTACTTAAATATTTTTAAAAAATTCAATTTTAAAAGAGTTGCGTTCACGATTTTCATTTAAAATTTTATAAAATTTCAATTTTAAATGAATTTGATTGGAAATTTTTTAAAAAACCTAGAATTTATAAGAAATTTTGAATAACCAAAATTGTTCTGAATAGTTAGTTAAATTTTATAAAAATACGCATTTAATTAATTTTTAAACTAATGGATTTATAGAAGAATTTTAGTAAGTAATTTACTAGTAATTTTACTTTAATTTAAGTAAAAAATTAAATTATGTTAAAAAAATTTACAAAAATTTCAATTATTTTTAGAAATAATACAATTTTTCTTTAAAATTCCATTATTTAGAAAAAAATTAATTGGATTACTTTCGACGATTTTTTTATAAAATTCTACAGAATAATTACATTTTTTGAGAAATTTTATTAAAATTGTATTATAAATAATTGAAAATCTGCAATGATTTTTTGGAAAACTAAACAATAAAAATAATTTACTATTTAAAAAAAAAAATAATAATTTAACCTTCGTGTAGAATATTATAAAATTTTTTGTTTAATCATTAAATTTTTTGACTATATACAAGTATTTTATAAATAAATAATTGAATTAAAAGTAATTGAAATTCTGCCAAGAATTTTATTAAAATTTTTCAGAAATGTTTGAATGTTGGAGAATATAGCCGAATATATTCGTTTAATCATTTTTGTTAATAACTTTTGTTTAAAATAACATTAACTGATTTATAAAGTTGAAAATGATTTATTTTACAATAAATAGTATACTTTAAAAATGTTTAAAACGATAAAACAATGTTTTTGTTTAAAACGTATGCGCAGGAGGGTTTAAATTTAGAAAAGAATTGAGGACATTTTTTTAAAATCATTGCATTTCGGAGAAGAATTTAATGATTTTTAATTTTTAAAGATAATTATAATTTTTGACTGAGAATTTAAAAAAAAAGGGTTTAAGATAATTGAATTGTTAATAAACAAAATAAAAATAAAACTTTGATTAATTAAAATTTATATTCTTTGAAATTAAAGTTTTTATTAAAAATATTGAAAAAGTTTTCCAAATGAATGACTTCGATATTTTTAAATATTAACTTGGTACTAATTTATATCTCAAATATTAGGGTAAAAAAAATTCTAACATGAGAGGGAATTTTTGTTAGCGGACATTTTTGTTATGAAAATTCATAAGAAATTGTTACTGAATTCTAAATAATTTATATTTTATACTTTTATTTAAGGTGTGTATATTTTTTTGTTATAGATACATTTTTTTTCGTGAGTATGTGCTTATGTGGAAGAGTATATATATATATATGGAAGACGTGAAATAACTAAAGAAATATATCGCGCCGATATAATAATGAAAATTGAATTCCTCGACAAGTGCGCTCCTTTTTCTTGAATATGGACATTTCATCCCGTAAGCTGCAGAATTCTAATCATCTATATAGTGTGCCAATGTCGTCCTGCGGAGAAAGATAAAGTCTATCATTTATCGTTTATAATTTGATCTCAGTATTGGAGGAACAAATTTCATCTCATAAGGTATGTGGACCCTATATATGCAGATGTATATTATATATAAGGTATGTGACTATATACATATATATCTATATACAGTTAAAACTATAGAAATTTAGTTTACTTAAGTGAGGCGAGAAATTGAAATTTTCGTAAACGGATTAGAGCCAGAGAAAATGGTCACCACGACAAACTCCTTGTTAATTAGAATGTAATCCAGGGTCTTAATATTATAGGGTCCAAGCCCGATGTATGAATTAAAAGCAAGATAAGTTTTACCACACTAGGATTCACTATATATATATATATTTGCAAAAAGGATTGTTTAAGGACCCTTGTTACTTATTCCATTATTGTGCGGGAATTTGTATTACCGGCGTTTAATTTAAATTTAATTCATCCTCATTTTGAATACGAGGAACAGTGTGTTTCAATAATTTGCTATAGAGGTGATAATGTCTCTAATTTTGTCGAAATGAAAATTTAATTTTTCTAACTTTATTATATATCTCTGCGTTTTTAATTCATTTGGTGCTTTTTAAAGTTTACTATCTCGAAAAAAAGAGCCGAATTCGTAAATTCTAAATTGAAAAAAGACAAAATAAAGAATAATATTATATATATAGAATTCCTGGTGCGGTACTAGGACTTGGAAATAATTTATTCCCTGGAGAGAGTCGCACACAGTGCGAGGAAACACTTTAAAACGTTTACGTTGCCGCACCTCGAATTCTAAAGTAAAAAAAAAGAAAAGAAAAAAACAAGTATATATAGTAAAACTAAAAAATATCGCGCAGTAAACCCCGTCGTCGCCTGCTTTTGGCGTAAACTAGCCGGAAGCAGTTTATTCAAGGCGTTAGTAGTTATATACTCTTTCGTAGTTTCGTAGAAGTCATCATCATAAGAGAATATATACATGTGAGAGAAAAAGAGAAATAATAAAAGAAAGACGAGGAGAGAGAGAGAGGAAATGGGGAAAAAGAAGGGAAAGAAAGCACGAAGAACATGGGAGACTTACGTGTCTCGCGGGTGCTTGCATATTTAAAGAGAGGGAAAAGAGAGAAAAAGAGAGAGAGAGAGAGTAGTAGGAGACTAAAGCTTCAATGTGCGCGCGTAGACACTCATGATCAAAGTCAGTCTTGGGGAAAAAGGAAGAAAAACAATAAAAAAAAGGAAAGATACGAGGAAGGGAATAATGGAAAAGTATACGATTTGATATACTCGAATGAAGAATTTTTTACTTTTGTCCTTTCCATTCATGAATACCGAAAAGCGTAGGTAGTAATAGTATACTACATTTTTCGACACTTTATTCTCATCTTTGACGTAGTTCAGCTTTTACGGCACGTTATATGTAGAAGAATTCATCCTTACTGATTGTAATACCCAGAAGAGAGTGTTTTGTTTTATTTTGAGAGAGTTCTGACTTTATTTTCAGTTCAATTTTCTTGTTATGTTAGAACAAGTTTCTTTTCCTAAATTAAAAATTCATGGAACAGTATTAGGGTCACTCTAGATATACTATGCGTTTGCTGGTGCATGATAAGTTCTTCTACATTATGCAAATTGGGTACAGTTTGTTGCCCTGGGGTAATAATGGGTACTTTATTGATCTAGAGCAATAATGGGTCCTTTATTGACCTAGAGGAATGATGGGTTATTTATTGACCTAGAGCAATGATGGGTTATTTATTGACCTAGAGCAATAATGGGTCCTTTATTGACCTGAAGAAATAATGGGTCCTCTATTGCCCTACACTAAAAGACTTTGTGGTTCAAAATTTAATGTGATCCTTTCAAACAGGGGAAAATGTTGTCTTTATGTTACTTAATCGTATATGAATGTATCAATACTATTAATATTGGTTCATACTAAAGATTGGTACAGACCACACTAATTTTTTGTATTATTTTATCAAAAACTGATGATTTAATAACATAAAAACATCGTTTTCCCCTGTTTCAAACGAACCATATATTAAAGATTGAAATTAATAAAATGTTAAACGAGAAGTTTTTCAGTGTGGGGGAATAATGGGTCCTTTATTATCCTAGGGTAATATTGGATGCTTTAATATCCTAGGGGAATAATGGGTCCTTTATTACCCTAGGGGAATAATAAGCAATTTATTGACCGCTGGATTAAAAGGCGGAACTTAGTTAGTATAGTAGCATTTAGTACGGCCACAGTTTTCTCGAAAGTATCAAATTGATAGTGAAGTGGATCAAATTTTAAGCAACTCAGGAGTATTATGGTCACTTTATCTATTTCACTGTTAACCTAAAAGTATATCAAATGGCAAAGAATTTTGATACCAAAAATGTGGATCAGATGAAAATTGAATTCAGACTTTTGGCATCAATTCTTTGCCATTTGATACTTTTATAGGTTAACTGCAGTGTGGTATAGATAAAGTGACCATAATACATCTGAATTGCTTAAAATACTTGATTTTTAATTATTAATAACCCAAACAGCACAACATTTGTAAATACTGACCTGCACCCAAGGAACCTAAACCTAAAATTTAAATTCTTGCGCTACGATAACTATTATACAAATTCAGCAAAAATTAAAATTTTCGTAAACACCTCACGGAGAAAATAGGGGATTGTTACATCTACTAACGGATTGTTAATATATAGAACTAGCAGATCTGATTTGTTGTTGAAACAGTGTTTTTGTTCTCCTAACAACTAGAAATTGTTGTGATAACAATTAATTTGTTTAGGGAACAAGAAGAATTGTTGTACCAACAAATCCGATTTGTTAGTTCTATATTAATAATCATATGTAACAATTCCTTTTTCTTCGTGGCTTCCAATCATTATTTTATGCACCATTGACCAAGATTTATTGGAATTTGTTTCTGTCATGGAGTTATGATGACATTGACCAAGATTTATTGCAATTTGCTTCCGTTATGGAACTATAAGAACATTTTGCTATTCTGAAGCTGGGATTAGTTTCTCAAAATTTATTTATTTATTTATTTTGTAAATATACGACATTTTTAGCATTTAGGTTTGGGTCAGGTTTTAGCTTTGAGTTAGGTTTCTGCTTTGGGTTAGGTTTCAGTTTTGGGTTAGGTTTCAGCTTTAGGGTAGGTTTCTGCTTTAGGTTAGGTTTCAGCTTTGGGTTAGGTTTTAGCTTTGGGTCAGGTTTTCTTCCAGTACAATATATATATAGTAATGGCAACAATCACTGTAAACAGAAGGTATCTTATTTTAAGATATACTTTGGTAGTCGCACTTTTAAGTTGTTTCCAAAAAGTTATCCAAAGCATCTTAAAATGCATTAGTTTCTAAGATAGAAGATTGAAAAATAAGATGTTTTAAACTGATTATAATGTATTTTAAGATGCTTGTTTTTGCAGTGTTTTTACAGTGATAACCGTATGAATAATAACAAAACAGCAATGATGCTAATAACGATAATAATTACTACCATAATAATAATAACAATAGAAACGTTTTTCTATACATTTTTACGCGATATTCATAAACCCGCGAACGTGCAGCTTAAGAAGGGAGAAAAAAAGCAACTAAGAATACACATATAGTCGATATGCGCGATGAAAATGTTGTCGACTTGGCGTCACTCTCGGGATGTATAGTGGATTTAGAGAGGCGAGTAGAGACGAGCTTTTCTTGCGTATTTGGTTCTCTTCTTTATCTTCCTTTTTTTTCTACTTTTTCGTATAAATATATATGTATGGAATATAAAAGGAAAATAAGGTGTTGGGTAAAGGATGGAGTTTCTCTGCGCTGAAATAGTGTGGGGGGGCAAGGAGGGAGAATTGTGTGTATGTCTATGTCTCTGGTATATATTGGTGTGTAGGAGGTGGGAGAACGCGAAGCGACTTTAGCAAGGAAGAACAAGCGTTGCCATCGCTACGGCGGGTATATCAGCTCGCATTCTGGTTGGACGAGAGAAATGTTCTCGCGAGAACCTCGAGGAAGTGTACGGGGCAAGGGGATTCCAATGTACGAGGTATTGACTTGCCATGAGGAGAGAGGAGGACCTCACTACGCAGGCTCATTCAACATGGCCGTGTTCCTCCCATGCACTCACGCACCAACTAGCCCTCGAACTCTTTTACCCACACACACAAACATATATATATATATATATATATATTTCCTCCTCACTATATCACTAGATATATATGTGCCGAGGAGAATTCTACTCACTCATTCTTGTTCACTAAAAGGAGTGTACTGTCTTTTTTTCCCCCCCTCAATTGGCTTCACGTTAGGTTTCTATCATGATATCTGATTATTTTATGCTTTATAAATTAGTTGATGTCTAATAAAAAAAATGTCATCATTTTAAAGTTGATCCATTCAGCAAGGTTCTTTTTATGTTACAATGATATGTGTTTCGAATTTTTGTTTTAGAGTTGGATTTCAATTTGGTTTTGGTTTTTTTGTCTTATATAATGTATAGAGTTTCAAGGCGAAATTGGACTGAAAGAGCAAATTGGCGAAGTATTTGGCACCTAAAGTGACAAATAATCGAAGTGGTACTTGGGCCAATTGGGAATTAACTGGAATGGCACTTAACTCTATGCAAATTGTCGTTGGGAAAATTAACTTCCAATTGATCGAATTGGAAGTTGATTGTGTTTATATACAAATAGCCGGATAGCCGTTCGGCCGATTTGCCGCGTGTTTTACAAATTTTTTTGTTAGTATGGAAAAATGGCAAATTGTGTGGCAATTTAGTTAAATGGCAAATTATATGGTATATGGTATGGTAGGGTAATTCGGTTAAATGGCAAATTGTAATAATTCGGGAAAATAGGCAAATTGTGTAGCAATTCAGGAAAATGGCAAATTGTGTAGCAATTCGGTCAAATGGCAAATTTCGTTTGCTGTCATCTTAATAATATTTCATACTTCAGTTTTTGAATTCCAATGTAATCTCTCTCTCTGTTATCAACAATAATGAATCATCAAAATTTTCTAATCGCCAGCAATATGATTAATAATATCAAATAATATATGATAATTTACTGTATGCATTAAATCTTTTTCGCGCACATATTAGAATTTACAATTCAGCATTTTTTCATAAAGATTATATATTAACATATACAATAATATATATCTTCTATATATATATTTTGTCGCGAAAGCATTTGTATATTTATTACCGCGTCAATTAATTATGAATAGTGGCTTTTTAAAAGAAAACTGTTGGGGAAAAAAAAGATTAATAAAAATTTATATATTCCTCGTTCGCGTATATATAACCTCTAATATTAAAAGGTTTTATATATATCTATATATATATATGTATAAGTGCGATAGAAAAAAATGGAACTTCTCTTTACTT
The DNA here is from genome assembly GCA_032872475.1 of Leptopilina myrica (nomen nudum). Lineage (NCBI taxonomy): Eukaryota > Metazoa > Arthropoda > Insecta > Hymenoptera > Figitidae > Leptopilina > Leptopilina myrica (nomen nudum). The sequence continues at coordinate 22,093,699 of CM065467.1, read as the reverse complement.
CCAGTACCCGCGTTGAACTAATTAAAACCTTCAGCTTTCAAATATTTGAATACCAAAAAAATGTTGAACAATTATTTGAAATTGTTTGCATATCCTCTGTAAAGAGAAGAGTTATTTAAATTAAGGGTTTGTCTAAAAGACGACGAAAGGGATAATTTAGTCTTTTGCTTATTTCATCAGAGATTCTTTGTTTCCTTGCTTTCTTCTCTCAGTTTCGCTATTAGTTATTGATTTTATTTGATTATTTATGTGTGTAGTTTAATATTTATTTGTTTTTCGATTTTTTTTGGTAATTGCTTTTTTTATTATTTGTTCATACTTTTATGAATGGTTAGCTAATCTTTCGTTTTGGGACTTTGGCAATTTTTTTTTCGAACACTAGTTCGAAATGTATTATTTTTGGCAATTTTATTATTATTATTATTATTATTATTTATGATTATTATTATTCTTTGTATTTTTATTGCTACCACAATAAAAAAAACAAAGTCAGTAACTGTTTACATTTTGAAACAAAAAGGATTGAACAAATTTTCAAAAACCTATTTTTAAGGATTTTTTATTGTACGATTAAAACCTATTTTTAAGCTGAAAACTATAGATTAGGTTAATTTTCTGACTTAAAATAATACCCTCAAGGCTAAGACTTAGTTGAAAATATTTCTAATGTTAAAGGGTTTTAGTTAAAAAGAGACTGAAAGTAAGATTTATTTTTTGCGGTGCATTAATTGTTACAAGTTTTATTTCTTGTTTTTGTCTTGCTTTTCTTCTCATTCACTTTACTTCAAAGTTATAAGAAGCAAAAAATTTTGTTTGTATTTTCTCAAATTTGAAATAGGCAAGAAAATAACGTTTTAAAGAAACTTCACTAAATATATTTGTATTTCGCGCCAAATAATTTATTAAACTACAATATTTTTTTGTTTTCGCGGTTTTTAGTTCCAATTGTGAATTTGAGCGGTTGGTGCGGTTAATTTCGATAGTAGAAAATTCCATCCTTTCGCCCGTCACATATTTTTATACCTATACAACTCACATGTATAAAAGCGGAGAGTTTGGTTCCCTAAATCTGCGGTTTTCATTCTCCAGAAATTCATTTGGGGTATACTTTTCTTTTTTTATCTTCTCGTTTATATATATTCGCGTAGAACGCTCTTTTATCCTATATGCGAAATACATTATTAAACGTTGAATACACGTTATATAAAGTATAATATATATGAATTTTTATCCCGAAGGGAATATTTTTCTTTATATGACTTGGCTTTTTTCCTTTTTCTGTATACTTGACTATATATGGATGTAATTTGAATTTAGTAAGGTAATGAATTATAATTTTTATTTTTGATTTTCTTTTTCAATTACATGACCCATTTGGGTTACAACAACATTTGTTGTTATTGTGTTTGTTATGTTTGACGATAAATAATTAAATGAGTGTGCGGAAATCAGAAAAGAGAATAATGTGTCAGTGTGATATCAGGTGTAAGGGATCAGAGATCTCGCACATGTTGCATTTCTCGTGTTGCTCCCCTGGCGAGAATGATGCCGAGAGCTTAAATTCATGACCATAGCCAATTATGCGCTATTATTGTCCTTAATAGGATCAACGCCAGATCCACTGTGTTCTTATAATTCTCAGATTTAATGTTTACGAATTAATCTCTCGTCACAATATTTTTATTTTTTCCTTTTGAATGCAGACTATTAGTGATTCTTTTGGATGAAAATTATTCTTTTCTATTCACTTGTTTTTTGTTCGAACTGTTGATTTCGATATGAATTTTTAGGTTTTAAGAAGAGTTGTTGGATGTATGGTACAATGTGGTATGATTTTTATTATCGAACTGTAGTTTTCGTTAAAAATTTTTGGTTTTTAAGAAGAGTTGTTAAATGTACGGTACGATGTACTAGGATTTTTGTTCGAACTGTTGTTTTCGATGTAAATTTTTGGTTTTTAAGAAGAGTTGTTGAATGTATATTGCACAATGTAGTAACTATTGTTCTTTTAACTGTAGCTTTCGACATAAATTATTTGTTTTTAAAAAGAATTGTTGAATGTATGGTACAATGTACTAGGATTTTTGTTCGAACTGTTGTTTTCGACATAAATTATTTGTTTTTAAAAAGAATTGTTGAATGTATGGTACAATGTACTAGGATTTTTGTTCGAACTGTTGTTTACGATATAAGTTTTTGGTTTTTAAGAATAGTTGTTGAATGTATGGTACATTGTAGTATACGATTTCTGCTCGAACTGTTGTTTTCGATATAAATTATTTGTTTTTAAGAAGAATTGTTGAATGTATGGTACAATGTGGTATGATTTTTATTATCGAACTGTAGTTTTCGATAAAAATTTTTGGTTTTTAAGAAGAGTTGTTAAATGTACGGTATACGATGTACTAGGATTTTTGTTCGAACTGTTGTTTTCGATGTAAATTTTTGGTTTTTAAGAAGAGTATTGTTGAATGTATGGTACAATGTACTAGGATTTTTGTCTGAACTGTTGTTTTCGATGTAAATTTTTGGTTTTTAAGAAGAGTTGTTAAATGTACGGTAAACAATGTAGTATGAATTTTATTTCTTGAGCGTACAGTTGGGTTAGTAATTAAATAGCTAGAGTCGTAAAAACTAGTAGTGATGGTTTTATTAAAAATATTCTCTTTTTTCCAGTGATTGAAAGTATATACAGAGTAGAAGTTGCTTTATTCGCTTTGCCTGCGCTTTTTGTTTTCATGCAAAAATATTTTCTAGAGTAAATGAATATTGTTGAGGGATCGATCGTCATGAACGATAAAGAGGAGGGATGTCCCTTGCCTCAGGTTTCCGGAATGACCATCGACAGCCTGGTCAACCCCAGGTCGTCGGCCCGCAAATCCACGCGCCGTTCGCTATGACACGTTGCACTGATAGATCTCTATATAGCACATAATTCGTGTTTCAATTTTGTTTTTCCATTTTTTCTCCTTTTTCTTTTTTCCTCTCTTCTTTTTCTTTTTTTTTGTCCCGATTTTTTGTACCTATCTTTCCCGCTCTTTAGAATGGTATATACATATACATGGTGTTTATATATAATTATGATAGAAGGCAATTTAGGAGATTAAAATTTCCCGCGCAGTATTATATATATGTGTTTTGGCTTGATGAGTATGTATGGTGCTTTTTTTTCCTCTTCCTTGAAATATCGACGATGTGGATAAACAAGGAAGGACATTATATTTACATGAGAGGAGGTGGGTCGATGGTTTCAGGGAGATTCAGGACATGGTATTATTAATCACCGTCATCCATCATCGAGTCCGTGACGGGAGGTCAGTCTGGATAATAGATTCAATCCGGCGTCGATCGGGCCTGTGCCATTCTGATAGGAATAGTTGGCGTCCATCATTTTTGATTTTTAGCTTTTCTGGTATACGTTGTGCTCTATATGGGAAAATCAATTGGCTCTACCATCGTGTAGGTGATTTAGTCTTGAAACTTTAAAACAGGTGTATGTACTTAAGTTTGCTAATGATCCTAATGCCCTTGTTGTTGCTATTTTTGATCATTTCACATAGTTTTCTTGAATGTATCAAATTGATACTAATTTGGATCAAATTGATTGTTAATCATCCAAAAATCTGGACCAATTCTTTACAAGATCTACATTTTTGGTATCAATTCGTTGCCATTTGATATACTTTTATGTTAACAGTGATTCTTTTCGTTGTTCGCTGCTATTTTTGATCATTCCTTTTTGTTGTTTGCGGATTTTTTCGATCATTTCTTTTCGTTGTTTGCTTATTCTTAATAAAAGTAATTTACTGTCTAATATACTGTATACGGTATATTACAGCTTTGGTTGGGAAAAATAAGCAAATGGCGAAATTATTGGCTTGATCGTCGAAGCGGGAAATGTCCCGTGGAAGTGGGAGACGCGACAAACAACTGGAACGATTTATCCCGGCTACTAAATGCTGCTATATTCCTGCTAATTCCAGGAACAATCCCTCAACTGTCTGGGCCCCTCGACAGAATCACTGACAACTATATATACAACGTTGAGTCTCACTCTCTCTCTCTCTCTCTCTTCATTTCTGAATGCACCCCCGCGATCTTGTATATATGCATTTCTGTTTTTCCTCTCTTTCTTTATCATCACATGTATTATTGTCTGCGAATGTGTGCTCGTGTGAACTTGATGAATGCCGAGGAGAAAAAGGGCGAGCCCGCAACACGTATAGTTAGCATTTCATGGGGGCTTTATTTGGGGGTGTGACGAGTCGGTGTGTCTGCGGGGGTCGAAGTAAAAACCCTGGTGTTAAACGGTGCGATCTTAAGCCGTATTCCTATTCAACCATCCCTAAAGTACAACCAGTCATTTGGCATATATCATCCCTCTGAAAAGGAAGAGCTACTGTACTCGAAAATAAAAGATTTATTATTGCTTTATACACCTACGTATATGTATATAGATAAACGTACGTGTTTTTTCTTTTGGAACAGACAAATTTTTCGTTTTCGTATGTTTAGTTTCATTTTTTGGGGGGGTATCCCTATAGGATATACAACGGATTCGCCAAGAATTCCCATAAGTAGAAATGGTTCTACCTTGCCTATTTTTAAACTAAGCCTTTGGCTTTATTTACCAAAAGTAAAAACAAGGCTTTAGACATATTAACAATGAGCTAAAATCTCATTGTAGCAAAAGCATATCATTTAGCAAAAGTTAGAAGCAAAAGTTAAAATAAGCTTTAAAAATAATAAAGCCTCAACCGTATTAAAAATATAAGGCCGCAATGTATTAAAAAACGCAAGGTACGACGACTTCTAGTCATATGGACCTAGAAAACTATAAAACTATTTGGCCCTTTGCTAAACCCACATAGTTCAAGTGTAAAGTATAAAAATTTTTTTTTCTAAATAACAAACTTCTACTACATACCGGTGCGGTATCATGAAAGGAATCTTAAGAAATGCGGAGTAGGCTACTGTATTATATATGGGATATCTCGGCGCGCACTCTTTAAATTTGATTTGATTATATCGCAGTAAAATCAGTAAAATTCTTGACTAATTGCTCGTAGCCAGAATATTGAGTTTATTTATTACCTAGGGAGCTTATATTGCCTTATAAAATAGTAGCAAAAATGTTAAATATTATGGAAAGATTATATATATTTTACTTATCAGATGCAAGATGCATTTCCAGGGAATGTATTTTCGACGATAAAAATGTGTATATATGTATATATGTGTATATAAAATGGAATAGAGGGAGAGAGAGAGAACAGGCAAAGCTTTAAAGTGTTGCACCTTGAAGAGTATCATAAGCGACGGGCGCCGGATTCTAGTTCGTTTATCGTTAATCAAACAAGCCCTGTCGTCACGCAAATAAGCCAGCTTTCAGTGTATTATCACGAGAATATTCTGTATATAGGTATTAAATGTATTCGTTGTCGGTTTTATAAATTTTAATTATTATTATTATTATTTTTATTTTTATAATTATTATTATTTAGTTTAAAATAACTGATTGTCAGTTAAGAATAATTGATGTTTCGCAGTAGATTTTTGTTTAACTGATTCAATTAACCAATTGAATTTTTTTAGATGTTCTTTTTTTTTTACTGAAAATCAGTAATTTTACCATTGACTATAAGTTAAAACAATGATTTTTAACAGCGATTCAAATTTAGAGTGTTTAAAAAAATCGTTTCCCAAATTATCTATATTAATAAATCTGTTCGCAGTTTGAAGTTAGTTGCGTTGTTTGCTTTTTGTTTCTTCAATTTTTTAATAATTTTTCTTTTTAAATTTTTAAAATTTTAAAATTAATGTTTTGAAAATCATCGAATTATTGCAAAGAATTTTATCAAAAAATTCGATAATAATAGGATTCCTTTTAAAAATGTTATTAAATTCTCGTGATGAATTTCTTTGAATTTTTTTTAAACTAATGGAGTTTCTTTAAAAAATTTAATTGGAAATTTTTAAAACAATTGGATTTTATGAAGAAGAATTTTATTAAAATTGTATTAAAAATAATTGAATTCTTGCGAAGAATGTTATTACTATTTATAAAAATAATTGAATTGTTCAGAAGAATTTATTAAAATTTGAGAAAATAAATGAATTTTATGTTTATATATTTGAAGATTAAAATTCTTTCGAGAAATTCTATTAAAATTGTTTGGAAAATAATTAAATTTCTGCAAAGGATTTTACTATTTATAAAAATAATTGAAATGTTTCGAAGACTTTTTAAAAATTTTGAGAAATAATTAAATTGGTATGAAGAATTTTATAGAAATAATTGAAAATATTGAAAATTTTGTTTTCTTTTTTTATAAATATTTTGACAAAATAATTGAATTATTTTTAAGGAATTTAAAATTCTTGTTGAAATAGAATTTTATGGAAATTTTTCGAAAATAATTAAATTCTTTCGTGTGATTTTATTTGAATTGGATTAAAAATAAGTTAATTCCTTCAAAGAATTTATTTATAAAAATAATTGGATTTTTCGAAGAATTTATTAAAATTTTAAGAAATATATAAATTTTATAAAAATATTTTAAATAATATTTGAATTCAACCGAGGAATTTAATAAAAATTGTTTTGAAAATAATTCATATCCTGCAAAGAATTTTACTATTTATAAAATTAATTGAATTCTTGCGAAGAATTTTACTATATTTTTAAGAATAATTTAATTATTTCGAAGGATTTATTAAAATTTTAGAAAAAAATTGATTTTTTTCGAAGTGTGTTAAAAATTGATCTTTTTTGAGGAATTCAATTAAAATTGTTTTTAAAATATTTGAATTTTTGTAAAGATTTTGCTACTTAAAAAAATAATTGAATTGTTTAGAAGGATTTATTAAAACTTTAGAAAATTATTGAATTCTTTCGTGAAATTTTATTAAAATTTTCCAAATCTGAACAGTAATAATTAATTTTGTACTTAATGAGTGCATTTTCTAAATTTTGACTATGAAATTATTTTACAAATTTATGTTTGAAAATAAAAAATGTTGTAATTGGGTAAAATTGTCAAAAAAAAATTTGTTTGAATCAAATAACCGATTACTTTGTTTGTTATCAAATAAAATATTTACTGGATTCAAATAATTTTTATTTAAGTCAATTAATTTTGTATTTGAACCGATAATTTCCGTGTTTGAAGCAAATACGATTTAATTGTCTCAAATAAAAATTATTTGATTTAAGTAAATATTGAATTGATAGTATAGTGATGTATAATCGTTTGTTTGAATGAAATAATTTTTTTCCAAGCATTTTATGAAATTAGTAGAAATTTATATATTTGTAAGAAATTCCACTAGTAAATTAGTGAAAGATTTCTATTTGGTAGTAAATTTTACCAATAAATTAGTAAAAAAATTACTATTCGGTAGTAAATAAATTAATAATATTAAAAAAAAATAAATTAGTAAAAAAAATACTAATTGGTAGTAAAGTTTGTTAATAAATTATTAAAAATTACTATTTGGTAGTAAAATTTACTAATTCAGAAGACAAAAGTCTTTCACTAATTCAAATCAATAAATATTTTTACGAATTCAAATTAAGAGAGCGCTGAAAAGTAGAATTTTGAAATTGAAAGAAAAATGCTTGTTGACAGAATTTTTTTCAAATATTGAATATTATATATAGTTACAGACAAGACCTGCTTTTTCGGAAAATAAAAAAACAGCTGGTAAAATTACCACAGGCTTCGTAAATAATCAATTTTTTTTATCAGTTGAAAATATATGTCTTCCAGTTAGCCTCCGCATATAATTATAGCTTGAAATTAAGAGTTTTTCACAACCTTCGTCTAATTTGAATATTAAATTTTTCTGTCACTATAGTGTAAACATAAAATTAGTTTCTCCTTCGTTCTATTATCAATTTTTTTTTTCAACAAGAAGACGAATAATTTTCTTTTAAATATTAAAATTTTAAAAAATCGCTTTTTTTCTTATTGAAAAAATTTAATATTTCTTAGTCTTTGAATTTTTACGTTTGCGATAAATAATAAATTTTTTCTGCATTCACCTTTAACATAGTACAATTAATTTTACTTAGAATTCAAGGTTTCATTATTGTTATTATTATTATTTTTATATTTCATTATTACGCAATCACGTTAAATACACAACGTGAACAAAACCATGCGACACGTTTTTATTGTACTTTACTATATTTTGAGGAGAGACACATTAGGAGTGTCGCGTTTTCTTTTGAAAATAAAGTAAAATAAAATAAAATTAAAAAAAAAACTTTGAGAAAGCCGCTAAGTACCTTAGGTACAATCTCAATCTGTTGGAATCTTTTTTTAGGACCCAAAGGGCCCAGGTAAAAGAGACGAGAGCGCACGATCCAATGTTTGCGCTACAAACAGCGGCATTTTTTTTTGGTCTTTTCTCTTTCTTTCTTTTTTTTTTTTTTTGAATTTTGTCGGAAGGGACAGTGATATATACTACTTGCAAGTGTGTGTAATGGGACCTCGAGGCACTTGAAACTCAAAGATATCTTTTTTGGCTTTCGAAAAAAGGGTCCCGAGATTCTTTTTCTTCTCATTTTTTGACAGTAGAAATTGAAAAATTTGAGATCAAGAGTGGTATATGGAAATCCTTTTTCGGTAAAGAAGTGTCGGTTGCACTTTTGATTTTTGACTTTGGGAAATTAAGAAGGATATTTAGTCAAAATAGAGGGAAAAAAATGATGTGTCATTAATCTTTGTTGGTGGTCTTTTAATGTTATTAGCATGTTTTGATGATTTTTGGGTTTTTCTTTTCGGTTTTGAAGAAATTATCCATATATGAATTATGGAGCAGATTCGACTGTATATTTATATTAATGAAAAATTGTTATGAATCGAGGAAAAATGGCGAAAGTTTATTTTCTTCAATCCGAATATAGAAATTTATCAATGACATATTCATTGATTCGTTTTTTTGCTCTTTTTTTTTGCTGCACAATAACGCCATCGATTGAGCGAATTGTCGAGAGAGAGAGGCAGAGACGAAGCGTTTCCTTTGTTTTACGTAATTTCCGCGCCAATATTGGCTCGGTGTGTTTCATCGTCGTTTCAGGGCTCGAGTCTATTCGCGTTGGTTATATAGTTTTGTGTTCATCACAAACATATATCAATCAATATATATATATAGAAAACTTTTAAGATACATGAATGTGAATATTTTTTTCCTCGAGCATTTTATGCAATAAAAAAAAGCTTTTTGCTCTAATTGCCTTTCGAAAAGATGTATATAAACCGCAGTGATCAATAAAAATCATTGGAAGTTGTTTTGTTGAATTAAAAAATTGATTCTAAAGTCAGAGTTCTGGTGAACAAAAATTTGGTCCTAAAGTTTTGTTGACAAAGAACTAAAACAAATTTTGGTATCCCTCATGAACTTGATCTCGACGTATAGGAAAATATTCAGGTTTCTGTTTTTTTTTACTATTTTTACTACTTTAAATTCGCTAATACTAGAAAACAAGAAACTATTCACAAAAATTATAATCAACTTCTTTAAAAAGATTCAATTATTTTCAAAAGATATTCGAAATATTCAATTATTCTCAAAAAATATTCGAAATATTCAATTATTCTCAAAAAATATTAGAAATATTCAATTATTTAAAAAAAATATTTGAAATATTTAATTATTTTCAAAAAATATTCGAAATATTCAATTACTTTAAAAAAATATTCGAAATATTCAATTATTTTCAAAAAACATTCGAAATATTCAATTATTTTTAATATCTAGTATTTTCATCAAATTTTGTCCTTAAAATTCGATTATTTAACCAAAAAATTAATTCATTATTATTTTTATAAATACTACAATTCTTTGAAGGAATTAAATTATTTTTAATACAATTTTAAATCAAATTACACGAAAGAATTGAATTATTTTCAAAAATATCCATAAAATTCAATTTCAACAAGAATTTCAAATTCTTTAAAAAAAATTCAATTATTGTCAAAAATATTTATAAAAAAAGAAAAAAATTTTCATTATTTTCAATTATTTCTATAAAGTTTTTCATAACAATTTCATTATTTCTCAAAATTTTAATAAATTCTTCGAAACATTTTTATTATTTTTATAAAAAATAACAATTTCACAAGAATTTAAATAATTTAGAATAGTATTTAAAGAAAAATTCGAAAAAATAAATTATTTAAAATAAAATTTTCATAATATTTATTATGTTTCGAAAAAATTAATCGTTCAAAACAATGTTTATAAAATTCTTATGAAAAATTCAATTCTTTTCAAAAATAACAAAATTTTTTCTCAGAAATTCTATTTTCTTTTAAATATTTTAATAACATTTTCCACAATAATTCAATTATTTTCATAAATAATATAATTCTTCTTAGGAATTGAATTATTTTTAAACATATCAATCAAATTCCGGGTATAATTTCAATTGTATTAAAAAATTATTATTAATTCAAAAATCTTCAATATTTTACTATTTTAATAAAATTTTCCCTTTAGAATTCAATTATTATAAAAAAAAAATTTTGATAATATTCTTTGTACACGAACATTAAATTATTTTCCTGAAAAAAAAATTTCACAAGAATTGTATTATTTAAAATAAAATTTGCATACATTTTTTTGTTGAAAAGATCAAATGTTTGAAAATTTGGCATTAAATCCTTAGCAGTAATTTAATTCTTTTTGTAAATAAAATCATTGTCAGAATTCTTCTTAGAAATTCAATTATTTTCAAAAAAATCCAAAAAGAATTGTAAATATTTCATAATTATCTTTATGAATGCAAAATTCTTCGACAAAGTTTAATTGTTTTCGCAGAATTCCATTACTTTTAAATATTTTTAAAAAATTGTTCGAAAAAATCACTCATTTTAAACACAATTTCAATTAAATTTTTGTAAAATAATTCAATTATTCTTTTAGATTTAAATAAAATTTTTCCCAGGAATTCAATTATTTTTATAAATAATTCTTCGAAACAATTTAATTATTAAACATAAATAACAAAATTATTCCCGAAAATCCAATTATTTTGAGTCATTTTAGTAAAATTTTTCTTAAGGTTTCAATTATTTTCATAAATATTCATTCACAAGAATTCAATTATTTTTAAAAGTATTAAATATCTTCTTGTTAATTCAATTATTTTGCAAAATTTTAATAAATTCTTATGCAAGATATCGATTATTTTTATAAATAATAAAAAGCTTTTTGGAAATTGAATTTTTTTTATTAAATTCTAATAAAATACTATACAAATGATATTTAATGATTGTGAAATAATTTAATAGACTTCTTTCTAAAATTTAATTATTTTTAAAAACTTTTCTAAATTCAAGGATTTTTAATATTTTCAAAAAAAAACATTGATATAGATATTTCAAAAATTTTCAAACAGAATTCAATTATTTAAAAACTTTGTTGTAACAATCTTCGTAAAAATTCAATTTTTCTTTATGAATAATAACAATTTCTCAAGAATTTAATTATTTATCTAAGAGTTTGCATAAAATTAGTCGAAAAAATGAATTATTTAAAGAAATTTGTTTAATGTTTCGCAAAAATTAAATAATTTTTATAAATACTGATATTCTTTCATAAATAATAAAATTCGTTGCAGGATTTCAATTTATTAGCATTAGGATAAGAAAGAAGTAAACTTTTTTATTAAAAATTAGAAAAAAGTCAGGAAAATAAAATGTAGAATGGAATTTTCGTCAGTTTTATAAAGTTTCTAAAACAATTTTTTTGGTCGTCAAGTTTAATTTTTCTATCTACTTTTTTATTATCTAATTTATTATCTACTTTTTTTATATTATTTATATTTTTATTATCTACTTTTTTTATATTATTTATATTTTTATTATCTACTTTTTTTGATGCTTTTTTAAAATTAATTATCGAGTGCAAAGTCTTGAAAATTGAGTTCAACTAAAAATTATCCTTTAAAATAATGTCTATAATAAATGTACAGTTCAGTAAATGTTTATCCTAGTATAAAATTTCCTGACGGTAAACTGAAAATTCGAAACTAATTGTTACAAAATGTTTTGTGAATGAACCTCCTTTACTATCTACTACTACTACTAAAAATTTCTAAAAAAAACTGTGGGAAATTTCATTCATTCACTATAAGTTTTCATTTTCATAAAAACCTGTTTAAAAATTAGAACAAATAGAGTCATCGTTATAATTGAGGCTTGAAGGAGAGAAAGAGCGAGAAGCAATATATATAGACCTGTTGCCGAGGAAAATTTTCTCATGGGATTGATAAACATATAAAAAAAAGAATTGAAATATAGATGTGTGAGAAAAAGATGACCAACTTTTTGGAGAGCATACACACACATATATAAATATAGAGGTAAAAAAAAGCCACCCACTGTGCCGACAAAGATTGTGTATTTATATGGAAAATCTTTCGCCACTTGACGATCTTCGACATACGCAAATAGACACCTGGCCGCATAGACTTCTTTTTCTATTTTTGAAACTCTTGTTCCTCTTTTTTTTCTGGTAAATTAATATTTTTCTCTTCTCTTGAATTTTCAAAGTCTGCACCTGCACGAAAATAAGATTTCGATTTTTTTCCATATATATGTAATCTAGAAATTTAGGTTTCTATTAGTTGAGAAAACATCCTCTTTTATTTCACTTTGAGGTAACGTGTCAAAATGGAGGGAAAAAAAGGTTATAATTGAAAGAGATATGGAGTGTGTTGCGTTATTTTTTTTTGAAACTTCTTTTGGAATAGAAGTAGAGAGGAAGTAAGTATTTTAATGTTTGAACTGATGTAATTCGGTAATTTGGGAATTGGTATTGGTTTATAATGGTTGAATAAAACGATAAAGGAATCAGAACACTGGGTAATGTTCTGTAATTTTTTGTTTTGTTAAATGTTCGGTTTAAGGCAACTCGGCTAAACGGAAATTTTTACCTAAATGCCATCTAATCGTGGTATTTAGGTAGCAATCACTTCAGTAGTTGTTTGATTAAATCGCAATTTTTAGTCTGTAAGATTTAGACATCACAACTTGACCAAATGGTAATTCGGTTAAAGAGAATGATTCGGTTAAAGAGCTGCTCTTTTTTTTATTCGTTTGCGCAGGAACAATATTATTTTTCCCTCAATTTTGTTGTGACAGTATATATAAATATCGACTATCGAATAGCTATATATACTAATAGTGTATAAAGAATCAATTGAAGATCTTGTTAGAGGACGATTTCAGTGTTAGTTTACTGATTCTCCGGCATATATTTGGAGAGACCTTAGTTTTATTTGTTGGCATTAAAAATGTCAACCCCCTAGTACCGTCAGGGAGCACGCTTTTAGTCTCTTTTCCCTTTTTCAAGGAATTCAACACCTATTTTATATATTGTCTCTCTGCAATGTGCATATAATACTCGCTCTCATTTTCCCTTCCTATAGTTTGGTTATATATTTAAAATCAATATTCTTTCTTGAAAAATATTTTTTTTTCCCTGAATGTCTATATACAATGCGCAATTTACTCGAAAAAAATTATTGATGATGGTTGAAAGAAAACTATAAATTGTAGATATTTGCTATGTTTATTTTAGAGTTGGAAAAATTACATTTTTTAGTGTTGTGTTATTGGTAGTGTTTCTAAATTCTCTTTTTGGAAAATTGATATGACATAGTGTGAAACGTTTTGACGTTTTATTATCGTTATATTAATGCTGCAATGGGTGATTTATCGAAAAGTAATGTAGGTCGGGTGTAAATAAAACTCATTCATTTTATCAATCGATTGATATGGATGATAAAAAAAAACTATCAATGATATCAAAAGCTACTGACATTCTCTGGAATATGTTGTATATTTATTTATATATTGGTGCGCGGAATTTAGTGTATGTGAGTGTTTGTCTCAACAGATATTGTTCTCCCAATGATCAAGGCTTATGTGCGCTCTTAAATCCTCAACTAAAGGCTGTGTTTTTATCGCTGAAAGGGTCGAGAACCTCATATCGGTCAATGATGAGACAACAAGCAAACTTTCTTGTATAGAGAGAATACACTTTTATTCCCTTTTTATATACAGACGCGCTGTGATCAGGAAAATCATTCCTAATATTATGATTTATCTGTGAGCCTCTATTACAGAATTTCGTTTGCCTAACTTTTGCATATAACTGTTGAACGAATTTATTCATTTGCTTTGCCAAAAACGAACATGCTTCTTGATTCTTGAATGAAAATTTTGAGAAGCGTGTGCCATCATTTTTGGGTCACAAATGCCATACTATTTAGCGGAATACCTTCACGATATGAAAATTAATGCCCAAATTCGTATTTTCATTAGTGCAGCAATGTTTCTGGGAATTCCATTCGGAAAAGTTGATTTTCGTTTCGATTTCACGTATTTGATGATGGTTTATCAGCTCATAAGATTCGTATTACACACATACGTATATACATATCAGCAGACACACTGAAAATGGGTTTTCTCGCTCTTTCTGTCTCACTCACTCGCTCAAGCTATTATTTGACCGAACAAATCTTTGCCTTTGATTCGAGGGGTGGGGGAGTACTCGGTGGGGGCGTGAGTGAGAGAGAGAGAGAGAGAATGAGAGGTTCACTTGGATGGTTGTTTGAGTTGGTAATATTTGGAGTAACGCTTGGCTCGAGAGTTTACTGGATTTTGTTGGCAATATTGTAACTTTGACTTCCTGTCCTGACCTTTCTTAACTCAACTTATCCTAATATAACGTAACTTGGCTCAATTGAGCTCACGTGCCATTTATGACTCTGCAATTATTTGCTAACAAATATTCCCAGAAACGGAATAATATATATACACGTTTACAGAAATATTGTCAAATTTCAGAAACTTTTGTATTAAGAAGTCAAATTTTTATTTGTTTTAACGCTTTAATGATTAAAACACCATCGGTTAGGTAAAAACATCAATAATAAAAGAAATTTTAATTAACAGATCGAATTTGTTTGGTAGAATATATATCAAAATGATAGTATAACTCTGGAAATGTGCGCGGTATAAATAAATGTGGTTTAATATATGAATGAGTTTTTTTTTTGGTTAGAAAAAGGGTTTGTTTGTTTTGAAATGGATAAATAGGATGCTACGCTAATTAGTGATGATGGTCAGGGCACGAATATGGGAAAGTTCTGGTCAAATATAGTTGTCGCGCATTAATTACAAAGGGAAGTGGTTTTTTTTTTAATAATAGCTATGTTATATATATATAATGTAACATGCGGTATGTATAAGTTATGCAAAATAGGAGGTACGCAATCAGAATCGTTAACTAATCGTTTGAAAGGAATTTTAACCAGTTGATAATTTTTATGATTGAGGCGAGGTAATGGAATACGCGATTAATTAGCAGTTAGGGGAATTACGATGAAAATTAGCGAGCAAGAGAGAAAGAGAAGAGAATTGCACTGCGCAAGTTAATACAAATGCGATGTATTCGCTGGCAAATAAATAAATATTTGGTCATGAGAGCAGAGCAACTCAAATATGTTCAAGCAATGTCAGCAACATCTCTTCCATTTCTCTCTTTCGCTCTCTTTCTCTCTCTCTCTCTCCTCTGTTTTCGCACATCGTCTTCCTCTCTCACATTCACTTTCTCTATTGCACCTACCTCCCTTTCAAACATCAATCACTAAAATCCTCCATCTCGCTTTCTCTCTTGATTCACCATTTTCTCCCTTTACTCGAGCACTTGAAGGTTTATAGATATATATATATGCACACAAAGTTGTCTAAATATATACATGTGTATGTGTGTGTGTGCGTGTATGATTAAACATGTGAATGTGTGCATACTATTATATTCAACATATCTATAGACATATATGCCAAGTTACATATATATATATGTATATGTATATATGTAAACCTAAGTTCGTATTCGGTACAATATGTACCCAGTATACCCCGCGGTTGACTCTCTGGTGTTTGATTCTTGAATCACTCTGTATACGACGAGCGGTTAATCGCAGGTTAAATATTTTGGGTACCCGGGAGCTTGGTTCACACCGGATAATTCGAGTCTTATCCTTTTCTTCATATACTATATGTACAAATATTGGAGACACTTGTTTTAAATATATATGTACATAATATATATCTGTTATATGAGATGTTGTGCGAGTTTGCTGTAAACATAATCGAAAAAAAGATGTTATTTGGTTGGGAAAAAGATATATTCTAAGAGATTATACAAAATCTGATATCTAGATTTGGGAATAAATATAGCAATTTATAACTATTGGTACAGCAATATCACTGTAAAAACACTGCAAAAACGAGCATCTTAAAATACATTATAATCACTTTTAAAAGGATTAAAACAATCTTATTTTTCCATCTTCTATATCGTTGAAACTAATGCATTTTAAGATGCTTTGGATAACTTTTTGGAAACAACTAACAGTATTAAATATATTGATTATTAAAATAATCAAACCACTTATAAGTGACTACCAAAGTATCTTAAAATAAGATGCCTTCTTTTTATACAGTATATGATGTTTCAATTGTTAATTTAGTTTTCTGAGAACATAATTTTTTGGTTCAAAATTCAAAATCAAAAGTTTCTGTTTAAATAACTGTCAATTCGATTTAGTTTCAGTTTGGATAGATGTCAATTAGGAAAAAATGTCGATTTGAGTAAGAAGCAATTCAGTTGAGTTGGTTAAATGTAATTAGTTAAATATCTATTATAGGTTAAATGTCATTTTGGTTTCACAGTAAATCGTGAGGTATTAAAAAGTGTTGCAGATTAAATTATCACAAAAAAGATTAAAATAATCAATTTTTGTGTTATTTTTTACAATGAATGAAATTTCAGTTTATTAAAGTTTTTTATAACTATAAAACATAAAGATAACCAAGTAATAAAATCATTATTTTATATTATAAGAATATTATACTTCTTCAAAATTAGTTTCTCTATTTCAATTCAATTATTAATTTCAAAAATTTTTAACTACAATTTTACTTTCTATGTATTATTTTTAATAATAATTAATTAATTAATTTTACGAAATTTCAATTATTCCTGAATTCTTAAATTAATTGCAAATTAGAAAATAAAAACATCAAATAATATTTAAAAAAATTCAATTCAACGTTTTCAAAAATAAATTTCAAGATTCAATTTTTTCCAAAAAGTTCGCTCTTTATTTCTTTTAATATTCAATTGTAATCTAAAATTTTAACTGAAATTCATTTTTATGAAATGAATATAAATTTTTATTAAAAAATTCTACAAGAATTTAATTATTTAAATGCAAAAGTAAATAATTTATTGAATAATTGAATGTTTCTGAAAATTCAATCCTTATAAAGAATTTAAGTAACAAATTTTTTAATAATTCGATTCTTTTGTCGAATTTTATTAAAACTTTCATGAACATAATTACTTTTTTTCAAGGAATTCAATTATAATTGTATGAAAAATAATTGAAACGCTGCGATGAGTAGATTTATGAGAATTTACAAATTTATTTGTTTACAATTCAATTTTACGAAAATTTCAATTATTCGGAAGTTCTGTAATTAAGTATATATTGAAAAATAAAAACTTGAAATAATTTCAATAAAAATCCTATTAAACTTTTAAAAAGAATTATTTCTACAGAATTTTTTCAGTCAAAAATATAAAAAATTAAGAATTTCAATGATTTTAGTTTGAAACTTTTTCAAAATTTAATTATTTCCAAAAATCCAGGTTATAATGGTTTTAATACTTACAAGTACAATCCAAAATTTTGAACTGAAATTCATTTTTAAAACCATTTTTATTAGTAAATTCTACGAGAATTCAATTATTTAAATACAAAAATAAAAATTTATTAATTTTATGTTTCTTGAAATAGAATTCTCATAAAAAATGTTGTCAACAAATTTTTTAAATCATTAAATTCTTTGGACTTTTAATAAGAATTTTAATAAGATTTTTAAGAATAATTACATTTTTCGAGGAATTTGATTAAAATTGCATTAAAAATAATTGAAATTTTGCAATGAGTTTTATTATTTATGAAAATAATTGAATTTCTTAATAAATTTTATTATTTATAAAAATAATTGAATTGCTGTAGAAATTTTTTTAAAATAATTACATTTTTCGAGAGATTTGATTAAAATTACATTAAAAATAATTGAAATTCGGCAATGAGTATTATGTTATTTATGAAAATAATTGAATTCCTAAAAGAATTTTATTATTTATATAAATAATTGA
Organism: Leptopilina myrica (nomen nudum); assembly: GCA_032872475.1. Lineage (NCBI taxonomy): Eukaryota > Metazoa > Arthropoda > Insecta > Hymenoptera > Figitidae > Leptopilina > Leptopilina myrica (nomen nudum). The sequence goes on along the minus strand of CM065467.1, from coordinate 22,075,441 downwards.
ATCTCTGTAGAAATATTATTATTTATGAAAATAATTGAATTATTGCGAAGAAATTTATTTAAAAATTTGTAAATAATTGAATTCCTGTAAAAATGTTTATTATTTATGAAAATAATTGAATGTATGTGTAGAATTGTATTCAATTTTTTTTTAATAATGGAATCCTTTTGGAAAATTTTATTGAAATAGTAGATATTGAAAATTATGGAATTTTAGAAAACTTTTGAAAATAATTTAAATTTTGACAATAATTTGATTAAAATTTTGTATAAAACATTTGAATATCAGAGAAGAATTTTATTATTTATAAAGAGAATTGAAATTTTGACGTGAATTTTTAAAAAATTTTGAACACAATTGAATGTAGTAACTATGTTGCTAAGTTAGTTAGTAAGTTAGTAACACAGTTAGTAACTAACTTACTATTTTCCCTGGAGAAGCTTAATTCGTTGAATTTTTTCAAATCGTTGACTTTGGTGTTTAATTTAAAATAAAATATCATTAATAGTTAAAAATAATACCAAAATATAATACTTTAATTCTTTTTGGTGTGAATTTAATCCTAGAGGAATTAGACTGTTGCAAACTATTTTAATCAATTCTGGTGTTATTTTAACACCTCACGTTTTTTATTCCGCGCAATCAATTTTAATAGGTCACCTAATTCTTTTTGTCCTAAATTACAAAAAAAAAAATTACTCACATATACAATAACTTGAATGTCATATTGAAAAAGAAAGAAATCTTTCATTTCAGATATAAATAATTTTTTTTTCTTTTCTGTAAAAACATGTGTTTTATTATTGTCTGTGTCAATTTATATAAGTAAAATTTTTCATTCAATGAATTAAAGAAAATGATTTGAAACATTTTTTTCTTGTTTCTCTTTTAAATAATATACATGATTAAACGAGAAACAATATAATTCGTTTATAAATTTATAATAACACACATATCGCAATTGAGTTTAAAGAAATATATTTATCATTTAATTAAGCGCCGGCAACTGTCTAACAAAAGGAATGAAATTTTTATTTTATTGATTTACATGAAAAATTTGTTAAATGCAAACAAATTTTGATTTCTTCAAATAAACTTTTATTAGCTCACACAATATTGTTAAATAATAATTATTCTTTTTGTAAATTTAATTTTATAATTTCTTCTGCAAACTATTATGTATAATATGAATTGACATAATACACGGCACGCATTTTGTGATCTCTATAAATATGATTAATTTTTTCATTGAGGTTTTTGAAAAATTTATATAAGGCATTTGTAAAAACAATAGTTTGGTTCGAAAATTAATTTTTTTGAATTTAAATAGAAAATATTTTTTTTATAAATATATTTTTTCTACACGTCTGTTTTATATATCACGAGAACGTGAATATTTTAGTGTCTCGCCTTGATGCGCGCATTTGTATAATTGCGCAACGATCGAAACAGTGAATTAAAATTTATGGCGCCTAATTAGTGGCAAGGACTGATTGACGAAACGCCTGACACTTGAGTAAATAACCTTATATATCGTGTTTTAGTTTATTTCAAAAATATAGTTTTCAAATGTGTATAATGTCAATGCTTCGGATTAATATTTAGTGGAAATTTAGAAAGTTGCAAAAGAAATCATAAATTTTTTAATATTTCAGTATTTTTGAAATTATACAGGCATGATTATATATTGTATTTTGGAGGAAATATGTTACTTCAAAAATTCATTTTCGTTCGTTTTTATAATATTGAGGAAAGGTGAAACAATTGCAAAGTGTTTTAGTTCGTTGCATGAACTTTTTTTTTTTTTAATATCTACCTATCCTCCAGGTTCATGTCCCATCCCATAAATATATTTCTCTGATAAGAGAGACTGCGTCGTGTCTTGATAAGATAGTATGGCCCCTGAGAAACATGCGATGTTCTCTGTAAAAAATAAAATGGTCTCTCTTTTATAGCGAACGAAGCGTTAAAAAATATTTCCATTTTATAACAATTTTTATGTATGTTCATAAGTATTTTTTTAAAGGATTTATAATTGTCCTTTTGGGTACATTGAATAATTTATAGTCAGAATTAAGTCCATTTATTTTACTGTCACTTCGACGAAAAATAATAATTATTAAATAGAAACACATTTTTTTTAGAAATCAATTAAATTATGAAATTATAATAAAATCTATTCTACATATTCGATTGAGAAATTTTTTTGTTTGGTTTTCGCCTTTACATTTTTCTCTTACTGGAGTCTTTTTAAATATATCTATTATTTAGAATCTTTGGATTCTACTTTTTTTTTTTTTGACTCCATAGTCACACGCAAAGTAGAGAAAAAAAAGAGAAGATATATACCGAAGCCCCTTCGACCTCGGCTCTTTCGCGAAAAACGTCCGTACTCCACGCTCGTGTTTTAAAACTGTGCAAACAAAACTCGAAGCGGGTATCCATTAGCCCCCCTCAATTATTCGGAGTGGTATAACGTCGAAGAAAGTGAAGATGTTCGCGTGTGTAAGTTTCGTTAGCGTTGAGAATATTTCTATAACCAATGGGATATGGATATCCCATCAAGATTCCACATTTGTTGTTGTTAATATGTTTGCGAAATAATATTTATAATATAATGCCATATAGTATGGGAGAAAATAAAAATAATGTTGAAAATCTGATAAAATATCAACTTAATCAACAGGATAACTTTATTGAGCTCTGAGCGTGAGGAAGAAAGTGACTATTTTTGCCCTAGGGTAGTAAAGTATGTCTATTATCACCCTAGGGCAAGAATAATCACTTTATTGACCCGTTAGTGTGGTCAATAAGGTGCCAATTCTTGCCCTAGGGTAATAAAGTACTTATTATTATCCTAGTGTAATAAAAACCTTATTGATCTACGATCATAGTGAATAAAGCGCCTATTATTGCCCTAGGATAATAATGGGTACATTATTGGCCAGCAAAAGGTGAATAAAGTGACCATTTTTTCCCTGGGTCAATAAGAACTTTATTGACCTGTGACCATAGTCAATAAAAGTCAAATTACTGCCCTAGGGTAATAACCCATTATTACCCTAGGGCAATAATAGACACTTTATCGACCTCCCGACCATATTCGCTACCTTATATATTATCCGCTTTTTAAAATTATTTTTCGAGTAAAAAATATTTAGCGAAAGCGAAAGAATTAAGAAAATTCGCGTGAGTGAGTGGCAAATAATGATAATGAATTAAAACTGGAAATAATTGTGAATCGATTCTCGTTAAAGTTGGAACAGAGCTGCGGGTGTGGAACGAGGAGGACAAAGTGAATCTGTAATGGCGGAAAGGTACGGCGAGTGCTTTCTTTAATTTAAGAAGCAGATTTTGCCTCGTTAGCCAAATCAGGTTCACTTGGTTGCTTCGTTACCTTGCCAGCAGTTGATACAATTAATTAACGAAATTGTATTTAGTTCAACGAACGAGTTTTTTGGCAAATTAAATTAACTCTCCTTTATTCGTTTAATTATTTCCCTTGTTATAATTGTCAAGGATGAGAGAGAGAGAGAACCATTTTTTCCGCATATCGATGACGATTAATTAAGAAAATCTGTTTTCTTTCTTTATCGTTATTCGCGTAATGATTTCTCATTCTTTTGCTTCGTAATTACGTTCTCGATTTTATTTTTGTGCGGAGAATTCATGTATTTTTCTGTAATTTTTTTTTAATTTTCTAGAAGTTTTTTGTATTAATTATATTTATCTTTCTTTTTAGTGGATTTTTTCGTCATGACGTGCGCGGAGAGACATTTAGGAGGAACGGATGCGATGCCTAATGTGACGGAAGTATATATTCGATTGTGAAATCGAAGAGTAAATTTCCTGGGGTCATTAGAGGATTGTGAATCATTTTCCTTCGCCTCCTGCGTGGTAAATGGCTTTAGTCGACGGTTTACACGGCATCTTTGGAGTCATTTTCTGAGAAAAGAATCTTATCTGGTATGTTGGTACAAATCTTATCTCTTAACCAAGTGAATAAGTAAATATCTCTTCGCGCCAAGTTATATGTTCTCTTTTCTTTTGCATTGCTTTTAAATCTTCAGGAAATTGTTGGGTAATTCCTTTATTTCCTCTCTTGTTTCAATTTTGAAGGCGATGACGAAAATTATACGTCGCAGAAAAAGCAGAAAATTTGGATATAATTGTCTTTAGGATTATGTACCAAATTTAGGAAACATACGTTAATTGTATTTTGTAAATCTGTTAGTTGCAAAAAAACGTTTGTGCTTCAATCGTAAAACAAAAAAGCATGATTAATTTAGGTTGATGAGTCAGGAATTTTAGTGGTGGGTTCTTCAAAAAGTATGATACAATAGGTTCTCCCATGAGTAATTTTTAATGTTTTGGGAAAAAATCCAAGTGACTCAAGTGGCTAATCTTGTCAAATGCTGTAAAAATGTAGCGTAATGGAAAAGTACATAAAGTTATTTCCGTTTATTTTTTTCAGAATGGTTGGCGATCTTGTGTCTTCAACGTGGAAGGGATGGACGAAAGCTGGAGATCAACGTCCCTGGTATATACGTAATTACATGGACTCACGATCGATTCCTCCTCGAGTGAGTAATGAATTTTTTACGACCTTAAGCCGAAAGATCCGTTCGCGAATAATGGAGGACCGACTCCAATGAATTGGACGAGTCTTTATCGGTACAAAAATCTCAGGAAATGAAAGCCATTTTATTGGCAATCTTCTGATTTTTAATGTCCATATGCTAGTGGAGAAAAATGCCTTTATTCGATAGTGAAAAAAGGTTTTCAAAAATCAACTATAAAATATTTACCATCTATCCTAATTTTCGGTTATTCGAACCAGGTTCGAATGGTTCGGATAATCGAGATTCTGTAGTTGATCCAAAATCTGCTAAAAGCCACGCTAGAATCTTCTAAGACATATACCAAAATCTACGGCGAGATCTGCTAAAATCTTCTAAGATACACCAAAATCTACGAAATTGTGATAAAAATTTTCTCATTGGCATAAAGGGTTTTTTTTAGAAGTGTTTTGTTTTAAATAAAGCAGAACAGGTGTCTGGAGAGGTGAAAAGCGAGTACACTTTCGAACTCTATATATAAACTACTATTTCTTTGCGTGATATAATCGTTAATCGGAAATCGATTACAGTTATCGATTGACAGTGAGAAAATTCAGAAGCTAGCTGAGTTCCATACACACACATATGTCTAGTGTAAATGCACTGTTTGCTCAATCTATACTGGCAGCTTTGCCCTGGCAGTCTTCCTATCCAAGGACATATATATGTATATATTCACATACAAAACCCCTGGCAGCTAGTCAGTCAACCAACCAATTTCACCCACCAACCAACGTTTATCGATTAGAACCTTATCGAGGTATCGACTTGCTCGCTGCTAATATGAGTTCATCGTTTTATCGAAGCACCCACCAGAGAAAACGAAAGATTAGCCGACGATTGACCCTCTTTAATCTCTCCCCGATAAAATCCCACAGTCGCATCTATATATATGATTCTCTATTTTTAGCCAAGTTATATTCGCAAAAAAATCTTTCTTTCTCAATAAAGTTTCAGTAATTTTTTTAAATTTACAATCGAATAAGAATGTCTAAAGTCTAGGTTCGTGGAATCGTTCCTTTTATGTTCTTTTCGATACTTTTCGACCTGTTTTCGTTACGTATTTATGAATGATTGTTGACTAAGTATTAATCATCAATTATGATTTAAACTAACCAATAAACGAGATTAAATTTCGAAATTATAATTTCCAGTTGTGTTAAATTATATAACTGCGTAGCATTTTATTTTTTGTTGCTTTTTTTAATCATCATCAAGAGAAGATGTATATAAATGAAACAGAAACGGTTGGAAAATGTACAGCATGCGAAATTTGCAATTAGGCAGCTCGACGAATAATTAAAGAGCGAGAGCAAACGAACTACGGATTGACGCCGTTTGCAAAAGCAAAGCATATGGCGGATATCGTGTGACGCAAGTTTACTCGGACAGAGCAAGTTATACAACCTAACGTGTTGCACGAAACCTCGTCACTCATATATATACGCGAATACACGTTGAGATCTTGACGAGGTACAGGTCTGATTATTTAACATGGAGAACGGCATATGTTACAGTTTATGACCCCTGATGTCGTACTATATTGTAGGAGAAACGTCCCCTTTATTTTTGAATTATCGCAATTAACTCGTCGATCAAATCTAAACAATTGTTGTGTTGTTGCTCTTTTTACGCTGTGTTCAGTACGATGACCTGATTGTATATACGCAATTGAGGATTTCGATTGGTTTTTTATAATGCTGTGACAAGAGAAGGAAGTTTAGTGATAAAGGGATCCTTAATTTTGGAGGAGGTTCAAGGGATTTTTTCTTTCTGTCGCTATAAAAGAAGGAATTGTCGAAAAAGAAAAATTTGTCAAATTAGAAGCATTTGAAGCTTTTGGCGATAAAATTCATCCCTATTTGTCAGACAGAAGAAGAAATGTGATGATGGTTATTGCCTGTATATAGTTTTCCCGAGAAGGGCTAATAACATAATGGCGAGGGCCATTCAGAGTCAGCTCGTTTAGAAACCCTATTCTTTCCGTGACCTTATTCTTCGGTCATCTTGACCACAAGGATAACCTCAAGTATAACCGCGCATTTCGTTTTAGGTCGAAATGATGAGAATTATTCCACCTCCGTGATAATTTAATTCCTTGGTATACAATATAATTTCTTCCCTATTAATTAATATCTTCTTTAGAAGATTTCTTTCTTTCTATTCACCCATCAGAAATAATGGAACATCCGAAAGGAGATAAATCTTTCAAATACAAAGTTTTAGATGAATCTTGAGACCAAAACGGATGTTTCGTCTCTTATGGAGGATCTAAATATTCCTGTTGTGATCGATGGGGTAAAAATAGCCTGACAAGAACACCTTGTAATTGTTATACTTCTATTATCTTCCATATGGGTTTTAAAAGAAGTGTCTTGTTTTTTTTCTTGTTTTCCATCAAAGGGGTGTTCTTAATCGTCGCCCAGGAGAGGAGGCCTTCCAGGCAAAGTCAATGGACGAGCCGCTGCAATTTCTTGTTTGCTTATTTACTTCGTGTAAACAAAATGCGGGTTACTACTTTCATTACACAAACAATACAGACATTGTATCCGTCACGTTTTCACCGCGATTCACTTTGGTCTCACCATCTAAAAAACGAGAGAAAGAGAGAGAGAGAGAGAGAGGAACAAAGAAAAAAAAGGTAAGTACTTGAAAACTCCTCAAACTTTTCATCTCTCATCGTATATCCCTAGAGTTTTCGAGAGAGAGAAAGAGATGGGAGAGAGTGAATATCAAAAGTTTGTGTCGATATGGTAGATTTTAGTTTTTGGATTTTTCGAGTAATGCTCAAAAATTTTCATTAGAGTATTGAAGATTTGATTGTTGGATGTGTGCCAGTCGAGTTTTGGTATTTGGTATTTAATTGAGGTTTCATCAAGTTGCTATTAAACGAATTGATTCCAGGTTGTTTTTAGGGATTCCTGCGATACTATTTTAGATAGGAACAAAATCAAAGTGGCAAGTTTGCTTCTTTTTGGAGATTCCTGTACTGATATTAACCAACGCTTTCTTAGGCCAACAAGTGACGCTGCAGGAATCTACAGGTGCAGAATCATCCATGATCGAAGGTATAGAACAACTTTGGATCGAAACAATGATTCTCGTTTAAGCTACTTATAGGTGCAGTTACGTTTAATGATTCTCGTTTAAGCTATACTCATAGGAGCAGTTACACGTTTGAGTATATAGCTTAAACGAGAATCATTCGAAGAGGGTGCAATTTCAATCCATAATCTCGAGCTTAATTTCAATTAGATTATCGACAAGACAAGTTTTCAATAAAGGGAATCATAAAAATCACAGCGTAGAGGTGACAAGGGCCATATCACTCGCTGGTCCTCAAGCCACAACAATGCGAACAATCGTAAAGGTCACGTGCTGCAAGGCGGTTAATAACGGTGTAACAAAGGCGGCTGCAATGTTTTACAAACAGCTATTCGCCACGTGTACGCGCCCTGTCAAAACATTCCAAGTTTTCGTATCCACATTTCCCTCAAGCAATAACCCTATATACTATAGCCTATAGTATATTACACACACCAACTATATATGATGTACTTTTTTAGTACACGCGTGTACCATACGGAAATCAGTTTCTTTTTGCCAAAAAGGGTCCAGTGCAGTGGTCCAGTATACGCGCGTGTCTCCTACTCTGATCCACCCCTTACACTGTATAATACGTACACATAGTATATACTCTCGATGAAATAGACGAAAGACGAATATCGTGACCGAATGCATGGGAAATAACTGGAGTCTCTCGTCCTCACGTGAACGTTTATTGGAAAGGAAAGGACGAAAAACGCCCCGGGGAATTAATACTCGGGCGTGTTCATCATCAATTCAATAATACACCATTCACATATATATAAGCTATTTGCGAGACTCGAAAGTGCCTTTTTGAATTTAATAACCTGACTAATATGTATATGGTTGACTGAAACTTGTCCTTAGATGACACTTGAGATTTTTTTTATTGTAATCCATTTTTTACTTTTATTCATGAGAATAAATTAATTACTTAACACGTGCGCGGATGATAATTTATAGACACATTCGAAGAGAATTTGTTAATAGTAATTTCTACTTCAAATATAGCTGTTTTTCTAAGTATAGGAGTCAGCAAGAAGTATAATTTTTAAATACCATCACCAACATTTTCTGTAATTGACTAATTGCTGATGTTCATACCCAAAAACAGCTTTATTTTTGGGTATGAACACTAGCAATTAGTCAATTACTGAAATAATGACTAGTTTCTAATGTTCATACCCAAAAACAGCTACACTTTTGGATATGAAATTAGCAATTAGTCAATTACTGAAATAGTGACTAATTGCTAATGTTCATACCCAAAAACAGCTTTATTTTTGGGATATGAACATTAGCTATTAGTCAATTAGTGAATTACTGAAATATTGGTGAAAGTATATTCAAAAATGTATCTGCATAGATGGTATTTATAGGAAATGGTGTGTAAAATTCTTGTGCGACATACGTGGACGACAAAAGCCTCAGGGAATTTAGTGGTTTCATGTACCGACGGAACCCTTATAAGAGCCAGGGAGTACCATCGAAAGGTGGTTTACATCGTCGAGTAGCGAATCGTGATTAATTTCCCCCTTCTCCAAACGGTAATTGCTTTTTAAGTACCAGGGACTATGCGTGTGGGAAAGCTCAGATATATTCCAAGGGACCGAGTGTGAGAAGAAAGATAACATAATTATTTTCGACAAGTCTTCTCTCACCCGCGCAGTATACTATATACTATGATGGAAAATTTCTTTCTCATTATATTCGGATACTTCATTTGCTGCGAGGTTTCCTTCGTCGTTTTCTAATGTTGTAATTCACAATTGTCATAGGTACCGATGAATTTTTATCATCCGATGATTTATTACCGATGATTTGTTTAATAACTATATTAGTTATTAATGAATCTGGATTCAAGATAATATTGAAAACTCAACAAAAATGCAATTTGGTAGAATTTTATTTGGGACAAATGGCAATTTGGTAACATTTTATTTAGGACAAATGGCCATTTGGTTTCCCAGCAATTCGTTTTAGTGGATATTCGGTTAAATGACAATTTGGTTCAGACAAATGGAAATTTAGTTTAGTAGTAAAAATAAAAACTTGAAATAATTTCAATAAAAATTCTATTAAACTTTTAAATTGAGAATTAATTCCACAGGATTTTTTGTCAAAAACATGAATATTCATATTTTATAATAATTAAAGATGACGAAGTAATAAAATCATTATTTTATATTATAAGAATATTATACTTCTTCAAAATTAGTTTCTCTATTTCAATTCAATTATTATTTTCAAAAATTTGTAACTACAATTTAACTTTACATCTACTATTTTTAATAATAATTAATTAATCAATTTCACGAAATTTCAAATATTCATGAATTCTTTAATTAAATGCAAATTAGAAAATGAAAACATCAAATAATATTTAAAAAAATTCAATTCAACGTTTTCAAAAATAAATTTGAAAATTCAATTATTTCCAAAAAGTTCGCTCTATATTTCTTTTAATATTCAATTATAATCTAAAATTTTAACTGAAATTCATTTTTATGAAATGAAAATCAATTTTTATTAAAAAATTCTACAAGAATTTAATTATTTAAATGCAAAAGTAAATAATTTATTGAATAATTGAATGTTTCTGAAAATTCAATTCTCGTAAAGAATTTAAGTAACAAATTTTTTTAATAATTCGATTCTTTTGTCAAATTTTATTAAAACTTTCATGAACATAATTACTTTTTTTCAAGGAATTCAATTATAATTGTATGAAAAATAATTGAAACGCTGCCGATGAGTTTTATGAGAATTTTCAAATTTATTCGTTTACAATTCAATTTTACGAAAATTTCAATTATTCGGAAATTCTGTAATTAAGTATATATTGAAAAATAAAAACTTGAAATAATTTCAATAAAAATCCTATTAAACTTTTTAAAAAGAATTAATTCTACAGAATTTTTTCAGTCAAAAATATGAAAAATTAAGAATTTCAATGACTTTAGTTTTAAACTTTTTCAAAATTTAATTATTTCCAAAAATCCAGGTTATAATGGTTTTAATACTTATAAGTACAATCAAACATTTTGAACTGAAATTCATTTTTAAAACCATTTTTATTTGTAAATTCTACGAGAATTAAATTATTTAAATACATAAATAAATAATTTATTAATTTCATGTTTCTTGAAATTAAATTCTCATAAAAAATGTTCTCAAAAAATTTTTGAAATCATTAAATTCTTTGGACTTTTAATAAGAATTTTAATAAGATTTTTAAGAATAATTACATTTTTCGAGGAATTTGATTAAAATTGCATGAAAAATAATTGAAATTTTGCAATGAGTTTTATTATTTATGACAATAATTGAATTTCTTAATGAATTTTATTATTTATAAAAATAATTGAATCGCTGTAGAAATTTTTTTAAAATAATTACATTTTTCCAGAGATTTGATTAAAATTACATTAAAAATAATTGAAATTCGGCAATGAGTTATGTTATTTATGAAAATAATTGAATTCCTAAAAGAATTTTATTATTTATAGAATTCATTGAATTATTGCGAAGAAATTTGTAAAAAAATTTGTAAATAATTCAATTCCTGAACAAAAAATTTTAATATTCATGAAAATAATTGAATGTTTGCGTAGAATTGTATTCAAATTTTTTTAATAATGAAATTTCTTTGGAAAATTTTATTGAAACAGTAGATATTGAAAATTATGGAATTTTGGGAAACTTTTGAAAATAATTGAATTTTTGACAAGAATTTGATTAAAATTTTGCCAAATAATTGAATTTCATGGAAGAATTTTATTATTTACAAAGAGAATTGAAATTTTGACGAGAATTTTTTAAAAATTTTTAAACATAATTGAATTTAGTAACTATGTTACTAAGTTAGTTAGTAACTATACGGTTAAATAACAATTCGATTGTTTAAGAAAATTTTGAAATGCCATTTCAAATAAATGACTTTTCAGTAGTTTGGGAAAATGGTTAAATGTCAATTCGGCTAAATGGTAATTCGGTTACTTAGAAAAATGGTTAAATTTCAGTTGGAATAAATGGCTATTCGGTTGTTTAAGAAAATATAGTTAAATGACAGTTCGGTTGTTTGAAAAAATAATTAAATGACAATTCGGTTGTTTGAAAAAATGATTCAATGGCAATTGGGTTGTTTAAGAAAATAGTTAAATGGCAATTCCATTTTTTTGGGGGGAAAATGGTTAAATGTCAAATAAATGACAATTCGGTTATTTGGAAAAATGATGGTTAAATATCAGTTCGGCTGTTTAGAAAAAATGGTTAAATTTCAGTTTGGTTGTTTGGGAAAAAGATTATAAATGCCAATTCGGTTAAAATGACCTATACTTTTCATCTCTTTTTCCCTCCGGAGAGTTCGCAAATCGTTACACAATGCGAATAAATAATTATCAACATATAAACAATATTGAATTATTTTCGAATTGTTGGAAGATTTTGACGATAATTTTTTTTTTTTTTGTGTTGAATCATCGCGGGTGTGTTTGCGTCACCGCAAAATGTTCATATCTGCAACTATAAACGCGCGCTTTTCCGTTCAATCGATGAGAGATAATTCCGATTTACGATACGCTTACGGTCGCTAATTGTCTGATTTATCGACAATAAAACGATAATGCGATTAACATTGCATTCGACTGCTCTGCTGCGCTTCGCTGGAAAATTTGAATCTCTATCCTCTCCTCAATAGTACACAAAATTTCAATTATAATGCCCGAAATTACGATGATGCGATTCAATTGCTTAATCATTATATTTGTCAGAAGGAATTTTGTCAATGTATATATATATATGTTTTAATCGCGGACGGACGAAAAATTCATTTGTGTATTTCGAAGTTATAATTTTTATTGGAAACATTTTGTACTCTCTCTAAATCTATGAATTGGTAAAATTTTTTACTAATTCGAATTAGTGACTGACTTTTTGCTTTTGAATTAATAAACTTTACAAATAAATTAGTTGATATGACAATTTATTAGTAATGTTTACTAATTCAGAAGCAAAAAGTCAGTCACTAATTCCAATTAGTGTAAAGATTTTTACTATATTGAAATTTAGATATAGTATTTGGTATTTATATTGTCTTTTGTTTTACTTCTGCTGATGAATGTTGAGATTCTGTTGATTGGTTAAAAAGTATATATATATATTGTTTATTGGGGGATGAAAATCAATGGTTTCAAGATCACTTTAGTGCGTCCCTTTTATTAGATAAATCTTATCGTGATATCAATTTGTTGGCGGTCAGTGTTATAGGTATAGACATAATTGAAGGATAGTACCCTCTATTTTGTTTTTGTTGTTATAATATGAATCGAGTAAAGAACAGGTGGTAGACGGACGAGGAAGGGTAGCACGCGTCAAAACCACCCCCGTGGTAAGCCATGGTACGTAATACACCATGTCCTAGAGTTTAGGAGGCACAGCTGGGTGCCGTGTAAATGCTTGCTACCCCTTTAAAAGAAAGACAAAAAAAAAAAAAAAAAAAATAAAGTCGTACACTGCCACTTGAAAAAAAGGCCCCCCCTGGCAGCAACGTTCGAAATTCAGGGGACGCGATTTTCGAATACTTATTATTTTATTTGAATTTCCAACTTCACGGATGGCGCTAAACCGTTTTTGTAAACACACTTAAATACATTATTGACGCATTTAGGTTTTGTCCATCGTCGTCTCTTAATCAACCCTCGTCGTTAAATTTTCACTAACCGGAAATATTGTCAGATGACATGCGTGATAATTTTCTGCTATGTAGTTTTGGTTGTTAATTTTATTTTTTTCACGGGTGACGATATATAGTTGGAAAATAGTGCAACTCGCGGAGGAAATATTTTGACATCTTAAATTCTCTTTTGCTGTACGAAAAATTTCTTTCGACATTCGGTTTGAAAAAAAAATTGAGGACAGTTCCAATTTCGACAAAAAAAAAATTTAACCGGAAAATTAGTTATTCAGGACTAGATGAGAAAATTTTAAAGTCAGTAAAAGTTACTTTTGGAAAAAAATCCCGAGAGTCCGTAATTTGATTGAGAAAAGACGAAAAGTCCGTAATATTCGATATAGTTATTGGGAAATTTTGGAGGAGTTAAAAAAAAAACAGAAATTCAATTATTTTAAAGGTATAGAAAAAATTCTTCACAAAATATTTAGATGTGTAAAAAATATTTTTTAAATTCTTCGTAGAAATTTTAATTATTTCTAAAATTATTTCTTGGCAACTGTCAATTATTTTCAAAAATTGTCCCCAATTGAGTAATTTTTTAATATCCACTATTTTAATAAGATTTTCTGAAAGAATTCAATTATTTAAAATAATTGAATTGAACTATTGAATTAAATTGAATGGAAAAAATTCAAACTTTCAAAAATTGTTCCCAATTCAGTAATTTTTTAATATCTACTATTTTAATAAGATTTTCTAAAAGAATTCAATTATTTAAAATAATTGAATTGAACTATTGAATTAAATTGAATGGAAAAAATTCAAACTTTCAAAAATTGTCCCCATTTCAGTAATTTTTTAATATCTATACTATTTTAATAAGACTTTCCAATAGAATTCAATTATTTACAAAGATTGAATAAAATTTTACGCAAACCTTGAATTATTTTAGTAAATAATAAAAATTTCACAGGAATTCAATTATTTGCAATTTATTTTTTTATAAATTTTTTTGCAATCATTCAATTATTTTCATAAATAATCAAATTTCTACTAGGATTCAATTATTTTCGTAAATAATAAAACTGGTTGGAGAATTTCGATTATTTAGACAATTTAAATTGAATTCCTCGAAAAATGTAATTATTCTTAAAAAATTTTCTGTGTTTAACAAGAGAATTCAATTATTTAAAAAAAAATTTCGTAAAATTCTACATGAACAGTTAATTATTTTCATAAATAATAAAATTTTTACTAAAACTCAATTATTTTCGTAAATAATAAAACTCGTTGCAGCATTTCAATTATTTAGACAATTTAAGTTGAATTCCTAAAAAAAATGTAATTATTCTTAAAAAATTTTCTATAGTCGACAAAAAAATTCAATTATTTTTTTTTAAATTTTCGTAAAATTCTACGTGAATAATTAATTATTTTCATGAATAATAAAATTTTTACTAGGATTCAATTATTTTTGGTACAATTTTATAAACGAATTTTCTTGACAAATGTAATAATTCTTAAAAATTTTATTGAAATTCGTCAAAGAATATTTAATTATTGAATATTTTGTTCATACTTTATGTGAATACAAAATTTTAAGAAACATTTAATTGTTCAATAAACTATTTTCTTTATATTTATTTAAATAATAAAATTCTCGTAGAATTCTCTAATAAAAATTTATTTAAAAATTAATTTTAGATTTTATCATTGAATAGATTATATGTTGAAAGCGCATATAAGACCCGAAATTTTTAGAATTAATTGAATTTTGAAAAGACTTCAAGTAAAAATCTTTGAAAATCTGAATTTTTTTTAAACTAACAATTTTGTGAAATTTTAATTTTTTGAGAATGTTAAATGGTGGATTTTTTTAAAATTATTTGAATTTTTTATATTCTAATGAAAATTTAATTGAAGAATTCATAAATAATTGAAGTTGAGAAAAATTAAAATTTTAACACGAAGACAAATTTAATTTTGAAAAAGTTGCAAATTATTGGAGAAATTTAATTATTTTCAAAAAAAAAATTCTTAGTAGAAATTTTATTAGGTTGAAAATAATGAAAATTCATTTTAGAAATTTAATCAATTTCCTGAATAATAAATAACTCATCACAGAATTTCAATTATTTTTAGTACTACAATTTTAGTCGAATTTCTTGAAAATTGTTATTATTCCTAAAAATTATTATTCGTCGAAAGAACTCAATTATTTAAATTTTTATTGATGAAATTCTTTATGGGAATTAAATTTTAATTCTTAAAAAATTTTATTCGTCTCAAGAACTCAATTATTTGAAAATTTATTAACAAAATTCTTTAGGAAGAATTGAATTTTAAGATGCATTCAATTGTTCACTAAATTATTTCTTTTTGTATTGAAAATATTTAAATAGTTGAATATTCTATATAGTAGAATTTTCCAGTAAAAATTGATTTATAAAAATGAATTTCAGTTAGGATTTTAGATAACAATTACATATTCAAAACAATAAAACGTGAATTTTTAGAAATAATTGAATTTGGAAATTAATTTTTTTTATAGTTTAATTTAATTTAATTTTTTAGTGTAATTGAACTTTCTTTAATATTATTTAGAGTTTTTATTTTCTATTCAATATTTAATTGAAGAATTTAGGAATAGTTGAAATTTCGCAAAAATTAAATATTGTAAAGAAATGTTATGTTTGAAAATTGTCAAAGAAGGTTTTTTGAAAATTATTACCGGAGGAAAATAGTTAAAGTAACTTTTCTACTTTCATATGTAGTAAAACCTGAACTGTCAGGAACTTCTATTTTTGGTAAGTTTTACTATATACCTTCTGAGTAAATGCTGCTACGTTGGAAGTAAATTTTACTCATTTTTTACAAACATATTCTTTGCATGTAGTAAAATTTATTTCGAACGTAGCAAAATTTTTTCCGAAAGTGTAGTAAAAGTTACCAGAACAGCGGAGAAGTTTCTGACTGTTTTAGTTTTTACTATAAAACTATATAGTAAAAGTTACTTGAATATTTTTCTCCCTACAGTAATTAAATTATTAAACTCGACTTTTATTTTACTAATTAAGAGTTTTATTCTGATTAAAGGAAGAATCAAGAATTAGGCCGATTTTTTTAAGGTAACAGCTGAAAATATGTATGTGCAATGGTCGCAGAGATATCAAAATAGGAACATCTGTTTATAAATGTAAATTATCGAAGTGAAAGAGCACATATTTTCTTCTATATATATGTAAATAATATTTTTTCTTTTCTGTTTTTCTTTTTCTCTATAGTTGATATTTGATGGAATGCAAAATGATGTTTGATGCGAGAAGAAATGATTAATACTGCGGACGATGCAAAAGGGGGATGTGTGCAAAGCAAAATGGAGGCTCGTTGAGAGTATGGCGGATATGCGGCTATAAATAATCGTTGTGTGGAGGGATATATAGAAGAAGAACAAGGAGGACGAATAAATATATATATATGTCCTGTTTGTGTGTGCCCGTCCGCCTTGTCAATTATATTTCATGCCATCAGTTTGGTGGAATTTTTCGAACGCAACGACAACCGTCGATCAATATTTGCGCAGCCGGGACTGGAACCACGTCACTCGACCTTCCAAACACACATGTGAATGCGATCGAACATCGCAATGTCATACATGGTCGTCGTGTTATTGTCGTTTCTGAAAAATGCACCTAAATACAATTTTTTTTGTCTCTTCTTTCTAAATTCTCTCTCTCTCTTATTTTCATTAAAGGGAAATTAAGAGACTCTTATTTTCATTCGAGAGAAATTAATAAGAGACTCTAATTTTCATTAAAGAGAATTTAAGAGACTCTAATTTTCATTCAAGAGAAATTAAGAGACTCTAATTTTCATTCGAGACGCAAGAAATAGATGTACAATTTTTCTGATATTTGGAATAATTAAGATGCACTTGAGAGAGGAATGAATTTTTTGACGAGTGTCTGCTAGTTCTTGGAATGAAGAGACAGTTGTGGTTTTTTTTTTCTTTCCTTGCTTTTTCAAAAAAGATGTGACAAAAAAATTTTTTGAGATCACTCGCTAAACAGATAGTGACCGATATGTTTGCTGTAGGAATTATTGCTGTGATGTTATTCTTATCCAATATAAGAGAGCGAGTCTCTCGCACGTCTCGAGAAAAACCGCAAGTACTCTCTCGGTGTTCAACGCTAAATGTCTGTAATGAGTGATTATCTCGGTTAGCCTGGTTAACACGTGGCACCAAGGTAGCGCCAAGTATTTACATTCCACGACACGTGCCTCCAACATTTACGCAATCTGTAAATTTTTTCTTCCTCCATTTTTCTCTATACTTGAGACATTTATATATAATTATATTCTTCTTCGTAAAAGCAATATTATACTCGAAATGGAATCAGAAACACGTCTCAAATTAAGATCATTTGTAGTATCAAAAATACTGTATAGCAAAATAATTTTGATTCGTATCCTTGAAAATATTGTCAAAATCAATAATCAAAGCTTTCTTTCATTTTGTTTCCAATTTCTTTGGTATTTTTTAGGATCTAATTTTTTTGGTTTAGCCTATAATAGTCGCTTTTTGAAAAAATATTTCTTCTTGGTTGTGTTAATAAATGCGGTTTTATTAACACATTCGAAGGATTTATTTGTAATTGCAAAGTAAATGATGATGATAATGTGGGAATTTATTCATGTAATAATATGAGGTAGGTCATGGTGCCATGAGGTCATTTTTTTTTCTTCTTGGAAGTAGAGAAAAAAGAAAATTTTTTCCCAGAGTACTTCGGTCAAGTAAATCGAGGCTTGACGCAACGTCAATCCTAGGGACTTTCAGGATCCGGGCTGTTTGAACGACAAATATTTTGTCGTCAAACTTCTGTCGCGCGGAATGAACGTGTCTATATGTGCAGTGCTAATACAAAGCATTTTGCGGTCGTTTGCTAAAATCAAATTATATCCACTTGTCTCCATTTCTAAGTACAATCATATCATCATATCGTATCAAAATTTAATGAAATTCTACTTCATTCGTATTCGTGAGGATTATAATTATATGTTTCCTATGTTTGATGAATAAATTTGAAAAAAGTATGAATTTTTGCGTCATCCGGAAGAGTAACTCTGAGTACTAAAAATTTGTATTGAAAAAACGAGAAATAAGCTTTAACGAATGATGATAAAATGTTTACTGAATTAGTAAATATTTTAATGTTCTGAACTTTCGAATTTATTTTTATTTAATATTGTTCTTAGAATTAAAATTTTGTTGTACAATAATTTTGCGTAGTTGGAGACGAATGAATATTCCCGAAATCTGTTTTGACAAAATAGTTATTTGACATGAAACTCGCATTAACATTAATTTCATTTGACTTGATACTCTTTAACTTTAATTCCATTTAACATGAAACTCTTTAACCTTAATTCCATTTAAGATTGAAACTATTTTACTTTAATTTCATTTAACATGAAACTTTTTAACTTTAATTTCATTTAACATGAAACTTTTTAACTTTAATTTCATTTAACATGAAATTCAATCGACATCATAATTTCATTTAACATGAAATTTAGTCGATATAAATTTCATTTAAAATTAAATTCATTTAACCTTTGAAATATTTCATTTTACATAAAATTTTTTTACCATAAATTAAATTAGGCGCATAAAATTTATTTGACAAAAATGTAATTTTGTACGAATTTAAATTAACATAAAATTCATCTGACAAGAATTTCATTCAACATGAATCTCATTTGACATGAAATTCATTTAACATTTGATATGAATGAAAATTTTTATTTAATAAAATTCGTGTCAAATGAATTTTATGTTAATGGAAATTTAGGAAAAATTAATTTTATGGCAAATAGCATTTATTTTAAACAAATTTTATTACATGAAATAGGTAAATAACGTAAAATTATACGAAGAATTTAATGAAAATTTTCTGAAATAATTGAATTCCGGCGAAGAATTTTATTTTATAAAAATAATTGAATTCCGGCGAAGAATTTTATTTATAAAAATAATTTCATTCCAGCAAATAATTTTGTAAAAATCTTTTTAAATAATTAATTTTTTGTCAAGAAATTTCATGAAAATGGTATTTAAAATAATTTAATTCTTATGGAAATGTTATTGTTTATGAAAATAATTGAATTCTTGTTAAAAAATAATTTTTTTCTTTAAATAATTTAATTCTTTTCGAATATTTTATTGAAATAGTAAACATTAAAAATATTTTTAAAAATTTCTGAATGTAAATAAATTTTATGAAAATTCTTTAAAAATAATTGAATTTCTACAAAGAATTTTATTTATAAAAATAATTGAATTCCGGCGAAGAATTTTATTTTATAAAAATAATTGAATTCCGGCGAAGAATTTTATTTATAAAAATAATTTCATTCCAGCGAAGAATTTTGTAAAAATCTTTTTAAATAATTAATTTTTTGTCAAGAAATTTCATGAAAATGGTATTTTAAATAATTTAATTACTATGGAAAGATTTTTGTTTATGAAAATAATTGAATTCTTGTTAAAAATATTTTTTTCTATAAATAATTTTATTTCTTTCGGAAATTTTATTGATATTGGAAATATTTAGAAAAATTTGTGAATGTAATTAAATTTCTACGAAGAATTTTATGAAAATTCTTTTAAAATAATTGAATTTCTATGAAGAATTTTATTATTCATAAAATTAATTGAATTCGTGGTATGAATTTTTGTAAAATATTTTTTTATGTATTTAAATTCTTTTGAGAAATTTTTACGAAAATTGAAAATAATTGAATTTTGAATGATTTTTGTAAACAATTGAATCGTTTGAAAGAATTTGATTAAAATATGTTTAAAAATTTTTGAAGAATATTATTAAAATCTTCAAGAATAACTTTAATATTCCAACTGTTAGCGAATTTAATTAACGTTCAGTGAAACCTGTCGGAAAGGAACTTGATTTGTAAATTTTATTACTGTCACTAAAGTTCTTAAAAAATTGTTTTACAATTTAACATTTTAATATTTTTGCAATTTTTTAAAACTAAGTGAAAATAATAAAATTTCACATTCTTGTTGGAAAATTTTGGAATGCAAATAAATTTTTTTAATTAATTTGCATTCCGACGTTTTCGACTGTAATGCGAATTCTAAAACATGGAAAAAGTAACTTTTAGTGTCATAAGTCTAAAAAAAAAATATCTAAACAGTAGCAATAAAAAAAAGTGGTAAATAGATGAGTTCAAAGTCAGAATTTTGATGTTTACAAATAAAAATAAATTACAAATAGAAATAAATAACAGATAAAAATAAATTACAAATAGACATTAAATAACAGATAAAAATAAATTACAAATTAAAAATCAAAAATCAAGTCATTAATTAAGAGTAAACATTTTTATTGCGATTCAAATTTAGAGACAAGATTGTGATCTTAATTTCATTATGTTTTTGTTTATAGGAAAGGAGAAAATTTCGCATCTCATTCCTCGATATGAAAATGTGAAAGCAGTGCGGGGACGTTGTGACAATACACGAAATTAGTGTTGATAAAAAAAATGTTATAAGACATATTATTCAATATCAGCAAATATTTGTCAATCGTTAAGAGTTTGGAGAGATTGATATCGAAAAAAAGAAAATCGGGCAAAGAAGTGAGCTCGCGCGATGAGCGGTAAAATATTTATCTTTATACTATATATCGAGAGAGTGAGAGAAAGAGAGAAACGGTAACAAATTGACATTACCAGGTGCAATTGTCCTGCGTTTGAAATATACACAACAATGATGATATACACAAGTATGTGTGTATTATTTGTATGTATACCGTAAACATTGCTCGTGCAATGTGTTGTATCTAGGATTTTGAACTGTCAATACACACACAGATAGGAAGCTAAAAGTGAGACACATGTTTACCAAATATACGCCTGTCCAAGCACAAACGACACCTATTTGAGCGTATACATATTTTGCGCGCACACACAAGCGCGTGTGGTTTATATTATACGAAAAAAAAGAATATATATATATATATATATATATATATACATATATGTGAGTCGATATATAAGCTTTCGATTACCAAAGGCAACATTTCTTATTTACCTCTCAAATATTGAGTCATAATATTTTTTTATTTAAATCTTCCTTGTGTAGACAGAATCACTATATTATATATTGTTTCCCTCTGATTGTTCTTCTATTGCTCGTTCACAAAATGTAAACCAAATGTTGTTGATCTCAATCAAACTTGATATGAGTATGTGATAATTTATTTAGTACTTTCGAGAGAGAGAGAGAGAGAGAGAGAAAAATGTGCAAACTGATATGTACCTTTCTTTATTTCAATATTATATGTGAAATCAAGATAAAAAAGTGTGTGAAATTTTGTTTTCGAGACGAATTTCCATATCTGATAAATGTACACATTTTTTTAGTTGATTACTTTTTGCGATTCAATTTTCTATTAAGACGATTTTGGAATTGAATTTTCTATTTCCATTATTTTGGAATTGAATTTTTCACTTAAAATTACGTCGCATATTGTAAAATTGAATTTTCAATTTTTGAATTAGGACACATAGTTTGGAATTTACTTTTCACTCTGAGAAAGAAATTTATTTGATTCAAATATTACTGAGTACTTGTCTATTATCAAATAAATATTGAATCAAATATAGTTTTTATTTTATTTGCTTCCAAATAAAGAATTTATTTATTCAAATACAATTTATTTGATGGAAATAAAAATTATTTAATGCAAGTAAATATTTATTTGATGGAAATAAAAATTATTTAATTCAAGTAAATATTTATTTGATAATAGGCGCAAGAAATTTTTTCCGAAGTTTCTTATTCACTATATAATTTTGGAATTGAATCTTCACTTTCTTAATTTTTCATCACTAATATTGTTTTCTAGAAATGCATTTTTATTTTCTCTATTTTTTCTGTCGCATTTTACAGAATTGAATTTTTATTTTCTGAATTTTTCGTATTTGCTTTGAAAAAAAATTTGCAATTGTATTTAAATTTTCAGAAAATTCTGTATCTCTCTCGAGAAAAATTTTCAAATGAATTTTTATTTTCTGTATTTTCTGCGTCGCCTCTATTTTGCAATTGAATGAATTTCAATTTCTGAATTCGCTTTTTTGAGTAAAATTTGTAAATTGAATTTAAATTTTCTGCATTTTTTGTGTCTCTTTAAAGGCAAATTTTCAAATGAATTTTTGGAGTAAAATTTGCAATTGAATTTTTATTTTCCGAATTTTCTTTTTTGTCTCTTGAGAGTAAAATTTGCAATTTAATTTTTATTTTTTGTATTTTCTGCGTCGCCTACTTTGCAATTGAATGAATTTCAATTTCTGAATTCGGTTTTTGGAGTAAAATTTACAAATTGAATTTTTATTTACCGAATTTGTTTCGTCTCTTCAGATCCAAATTTTCAAATGAATTTTTATTTTCTGTATTTTCTTCGTCGCCGTTTTCAATTGAATGAATTTCAATTTCTGAATTTGCTTTTTGGAGTAAAATTTGCAAATTAAATTTAAATTTTCTGAATTATTTGTTTCTCTTTAGAAGAAAATTTTCAAATAAATTTCTATTTTCTGCGTCGTCTATTTTGCAACTGAATAAATTTCAATTTCTGAATTCGGTTTTTGGAGTAAAATTTACAAATTGAATTTTTATTTTCCGAATTTTCTTTTTTGTCTCTTCAGAGGCAAATTTTCAAATGAATATTTATTTTCTGTATTTTCTTCGTCGCCGTCTTCAATTGAATGAATTTCAATTTCTGAATTCGCTTCTTGAAGTAAAATTTGCAATTGAATTTTCATTTTCCAAATTATTTTTTTTTTTGTCCTACGCTGCGGAGATAATTTTGCATTTGAATTTTCCCTTTCGTAATTCTTTGCCCCGCACTTACTTATTTTTCACAATTGAATTTTCATTATTTCTATATAAATGAAAAAAGAAAATTTTCCCTTTTTCTCGAAGGTATTTCACTAAAATTCTTGTTATTTTCTAAATTTCCTCGCGCTGTGTGGAATGTCGTGTGCTTGGAATATATGAAACGTTTTTAGCACAAGATGCATTTTCTCTATACGATTTTTTTTTCTTCTTCTCTTCCCTTTTTTTTGTCGTATGAGACAGAGTCGTATCTTTCGCGAGACTGGTTAAAGACGCTGGTAGTTAATTAAGTGCTAACAAGAGGCAACCAAGTCTCAACCAGGTAAAAATTACATATGCAGCGACTATCTCTAAAAATATTTTCAATTTGACGTCTTATTTTTTTTCTTCTTAGACATTCTAGTTTTGTTCTTTTTTTCATTCGTTATTATCGCAAAAAATTCTGTAGATAATAAAAATTTACTCGGAAATTTAGAACCTTTTTTTGATCACGAATATTTTCTAATAGTTTTTTTTTCTATTTTTTCAATTCTAATAATAAGAAAGAATAAAAAACAAACAGAATATTTTTTTATTAGAATTAGAAAAATGGAAAATAATAAAAAAAACAATATTTTTACTTTGTTCTATTTTTCTAATTATAAAAAAAATTAAAATATGGAAATAAAATTCGTCTGGATAAACATTCTTGAATGAATAAAAATTGAGAATATTTTTTTATTAGAAATAGAAAGTAATAAAGAAAAAATATTTTTTATTTTTTTCTATTTTTCTTATTTTAAGAATAAAATTAAAAAATGGAAATAAAATTTGTCTGGATAAAAATTCTTGAATGAATGAAAATTGAGACGACGAAGAAGATGGCAAAATATCAAGAGATAAATCGGTGCGAAATTCAGTTCCGCACTTTTAATTGAATTTAGAACCGATGATTCCTATTGTAAAAATTAATTTTCATTTTCGCGAATCGTTCGATTAAGAAAAAACTAAAATTCGTTCTATTTTGAAAGAAAATATTATTTGCAATAGCAAATCGAAAAATTGCAAAATGAGAAATCAACTGTAAATATGGTTGAGAAAAGAATTCAAAATTCAATTTCAATTCAATTGAAATAATGTAAATAAATGAAATTACATAAATAAATTGCTAAATTGATAAAATTCTAACTTTGAATGTATACTTGTAGATGACTTGGAGGACCAGTGGGACGCTGAATGGTGCGCGGTGGCAATATATACGTGTGAAATCGTCGAAAACTCGTACGCGAGACCAAAAGTCACAAGCGGCATCGAGTGCTGTTCAAGGAGGAAATCTTGTTCTCTCTTTGGTAACGGGACACAACTACTACTATGAACCCAAAAGGAAAAAACGCGCAAAAGAACGAGAGAGAGAGAGAGAAAAAAAAGATGATTCTCGACGGAGAAGAAGTGAAAAAAGCTTGGAAGCGAGACAAGGAAAGAGGATGCAGGGAGAGGACGGGAGCCAAGCGAAAAGAGGCAAATTAAAATTCATGAACGCTTCGAGCGCTGTTGAATTAAAATTCATGGTGAAATTATCGCTAGCTCCTTGAAAACAAAGAGAACAGACTTATAGTAAGTACCTTCTATGAATTATTTCTTTGATGATAAATTTTTTGTTTTATTACAAAATATTGTTTTCTTTAGTTTTTGGTTTTTTGTCCGTTTTTTGTTTTGGGACAATATCGTATTTGGAATTTGGAAATGTATACTGTTATTTGTGACTTTTTGTTTTTAGTCCTCTTTTCTGTTGAAATATAGGATTCGCAGGTTGGCGTCGACAACTTTTCGAGATTTTTGGTGAAAAAGAAAATTGATCACTGATTTCGGATATTTTTGACTATTTTTTTTGGCGGTGGTTCAAACTTTGAAAAGTTTGTGGAAATTGTTTAATTTTTTTGATTTCGTGAAAGACATAATTTTTTTTCTCTTTGTCGACGCTGACTTTTGGAATTCTACTTCGAGGAAAATAATTTTTATTTCGAAATTGAATATTTGAATAATATTACCAACAAATTATCAAAAAATTCAATTCTTGCAACAAAATTAAAAAAATTTTAAATAATTGAATCAAGATTTTTATTATCAAAAAATTTTATTAAACTTGTATGGAAAATAATTTACTTTCTTCGACTGATTTTATAAATTATCAAAGAAGTCAATTCTCGCAACGAATTTTATAAAATTTTTAAAAATAATCGAATCAAGATTTTTATTATCTAAAAATTTTATTAAACTTGTTTAGAAAATAATTTACTTTCTTCAACTTTATAAATTATCAAAGAAGTCAATTCTTGCAAACGAATTTTATAAAATTATTATTATTATTATTATTATTATTATTATTATTATATTACAATAATAATAATAATGTTTTAATTTGTTAGCTTTATTAAAAATTAAATTTTGAATAATATTATTAAAAAATTCTAGAAAATTAATTGAATTTTGAAAGACTTTCAGTTCAAATTTTTATGTATATTTTGAAATATTAAGCAAATAAAGAACAATAATTAGTTAAATATTTATTTTACAAAAGTTATTAAAATTTGAAAAATTTAATTTTGAAATATTTTAAAAATGAGGTTTTTGAAAAGTAGTAATTAAAATTTTAAAAAAAGGTACTTGAAATCACAATAATAATTTTAAAAAATTGAAACAATTGGAAATTCTGTAAAATTTTATATTTTAAAGAATTTTATTTTTCCTCTTTAAAAATTGTCTTTTTTATATTTTTGAAATTATATCATTTTATGAATTTACAAAAATTATTCTATTTAAATAATTCAATTCTCGTATGGTTGAATTCTGATAAGAATTGATTTAACAAAAATTTCAGTTAAAATTTTAAATAATAATTAAATACTTAAACCGTTTTAACAGGAATTTTAGGAATTAATGAAATTTTAAATGGTTTTTAAATTAAATTCCTTGAAAATTTAAGGTGAGCAAAAGTTTAGAAATTTTTTAAAATTATTAATAACATTATTTTTCTTTAAAAATTATTATTTTTTAATAATTTTGTTCAAAAATTCTAAAAAAATAATTGAAACTAAATTTTTTTCAAAATACATCTATTTCCGAAAATAATTTTAAGAAATTGAAATAATTGAATTATTGAAATAAATTTTGAATTTTAATTCAAGTTGCTGTTAGAAATATTGAATTAAGAATTTTTATTAAATTTGTAAAAGCAAATTTTGAATGTAAAAAAGGAAAACAAAATTTCACGCTCGTTTAGTTTTGCTATTTTTTAAAATAATCGAATCAAGATTTTTGTTATCTAAAAATTTTATTAAACTCGTATAAAATAAAATTTACTTTCTTCAACTTTATAAGTTATCAAAAATAATAATTGAATTGTTGTGAAGAATTGAATTTTTTTAATTTCCTTCTCAACAAGAAACGTATCTAGAAACTCGTTTTCAACATTATGAAATTTAATATCAATGAAAATTAATCTATTAGGTTCGTTTATTTAAAAATATTCTTTAGTTTAAAACTAAATCATCGAAAATACTTTCAATTTTCTAAAATAAAATTTCTTTTATACCTAATCGAGAAACGAAATGAGAATGAATATATATGATGGATAGAAAAAAAGTGAGTGAGAGAGAGAGAGAAATTGAAAGTAACGCCATGGGCTTTTCGTAATTTCGTGAATGAAAAGGGTCCGAGACGACACTTCTGTAGCAAAATGACGTTGAGTGTACTCGAATAGCCACGTGGGACGTTCATCTCTTCCGTTCGCCATCAACTTTCGGTTCTATACATATATATATATACAAAATACGAGAACTGTACGCGATTCACATATTCGAAGCAATGTTACGTGTTTCATTCGACACAAGAGTCCTAGAAAATAATTCGATGTCACACCAAGCTGCGGTTTTACATCAAAATTCTCTCAAGGACTTGTGGGTATTCCAAGCGCAGATATTAATATATATATAACAATATTAAGTGCGCCACAAGATACGTGAAAATGACACGTGTAAATCAGTATTTCATATTTTTTTTCACACCGCATTTTATTATTTTACTTTTCATTCCGATTTTTCATTTCTTCGCAGTTTTTTCTTTTTTTCAAGTATACTCGAATATTTTTTACTGTTTTTGTTATTTATTACTTTTTTCTATTGTTTTTATTATCCATATAATTTTTTTTTATTTATCTTCAATTCATTTTTTTTTATTTTCAATTTCAGGAGTAGTTTTTATTGTTTTTTGTTATTTATTATTTTTATTATCCATATTATTTTTTTTTTTTATTTTTCTTCGCTTCATTTTTTTTTATTTTCAATTTAAGGAATATTTTTTATTGTTTTTGTTATTTATTATTTTTTTCTATTGTTTTTCTTATCCATATTATTTTTTCTTATTGTTTTTCTTATCCATATTATTTTTTTCTATTGTTTTTACTATCCATATTATTTTTTTATTTTTCTTCATTTCATTTTTGTTTATTTTCAATTCCAGGAATATTTTTTCCTAGCAAATATTTTTTAATCGAGTTTAACTATTAGTTATTGTATTAATTTTCTCGATTCCATTTTCTCGTTATTTTCAATTTCTCGAATATTTTTTACTTGCAAATCGAAACGAAGTTGATGTCCACAACGTTTATTGAACGAAAAAAATTTATTTAATTCATCCAAATATTATTTTTATTTCAATATTTAATTGTGAAATAATTATTATCGAAATATAAACATAAATATTGATTTTCGAAATATTTTTGTGTCAATATTGCAGCGTCGTTATTAATTTACTAAGTGGCATAATTTTTTTTCGTTGATAAACGTTGAGGAGTTCAACTTGCGGTAAATCGAAACGGAATTTGTCGACAACAAAAAAGACTGTACAATTTTTCTTCATTTTTTCAGAAAAACGGGTGAGAAGAAGAAATTTGATATTTTTGATAGACTACAAAGGCGGAAATCATAAGAAAGAGGAAAAAATGGATTATAATGGATTTTATTCCCAAATACAGAAAAAGATGAAAATTACTTATTTTTTCGGAAACGGAGACAATTTTTGAACTTTATTAAAAAAAACGGTCCATTTTTATTTTGGCGGAAGTGAAGAAAAATTACATTTTCATTTTCCCCTGCGGAAAAGGAACTCAATTGACAATTGACCCCGAGGAGATAAATATTTTCCATGAAAAGTAGAAAATAATTTCCCTAAACACTCTCACCCTAATCTGAATACTAACAGTCGTGTATATATTTTCCATAAAAGCGGGAAAAACTCGTCTCCTCACTTTTTGATATTAAAAGGCGCGTCGTCGTGTTATATATGTATATCTATATATTTTTTTCGTAGGGGGGATCAAATCGGTATTCAAATCCCAAAACAAATTCGTGACAAACCGAGCAATATGTAGCATTTAGCTGGTATTATTTTGAGCCTTTCGCTCGTCATTGCAGGTTCGTGAAAGACAGAGAGAGGGTGCAAAGCACAATACGAGATATTCCGCGCGCATATTTTCCCTATGGCTCGCTCTCTTGTATTTAATGCAACCATTTCCTCCCTTTTAGCTATATACTACAACCCACGTATATGTATATATATATATAGCTAGGGGGTCCCTAAGCCGTCCTGTCGCTCAAGCTTACCCCTGATTTACTTCGCGTTTACTGACATTCCAGTCAGGAACCACATTTGACGCCAGCGGGCAAAGTCCAAACGAGAAAAATCACGAGGGCGAGTGGGGGGGCAGAAATACAACTCCAAATCTGCTCAATTGTTTTCCGATACCCCTTGATAAAAGTGAATCCCCCACCGCCTCCCTTTTTTTTTATTGCTTTATTTGGGGTCACGGGTTAAACCGCGTAGCTAATAAATTTATATACACTCCTTTTCATAGACATATTATGATTTTATATCTTATTCCCTTCAGAGAAAAGTCTCTATCATTTCCCTCAATCTGTCAAGGAAGTGAAAAAAATATTAACCTGAAAAAAAAGAATTAATAAGTAAACGGAAAGATTTCTTAATTCGAAATTTAACAGATTATTCGGCTAATTACTTCAATTTTGTTTGGTACATTACCCTTTTTTAAAAAAGCTAAAAAGGGTAATTTATTTTTCAAAAAAATTAAATTATTATATTAAATAAGTTTTTAAACAAAAAAAGGTGACAGAAAGGTGATAAAATTCTTTAGACTAATTATTTTCAGTATAATTTTAATTAAATTCATTAACTTCATCGAATGAATTATCGAAAAATTCAATTCTTGCAACAAATTTTTTAAAATAGTTTAAAAATAATTAAATCAAGATTATTCTTTAAACATATATATATATAGGTGACAGAAAGGTGATAAAATACTTTAAAATATTTATTTTCTGTATAATTTTAATTAAATTCATTAACTTCATCGAAAGTATTTAAATTTTCTTTCGAAGCAATATTGAACTACAATATTTTTACCGAACTTAATACTTTTTTATTATTTTTCCAAATACGAAAGTTTCATTATTTTTAACAATTTTCAATTTTAATTAACTTTCTCAAAAAACATTTAATTATTGATTCAAAAGTACAATAAGGAAATAAGAATTGAATTATTTTTATAAATAATAAAATTCTTCGGCAAAGATTTTAATTATTTTCGCAGCATTAAATTTTGGTTAAATAAAAAGAAAGTAGGTATAAATATAAAAGTATTATTGAGTTCCTTTGACAAATTGTTAGCAAAAATTTAATAAAATAATTGAATTGTTGCGAAGAATTTTAATAGAATTTTTAAAATTACGCTTCCTTGGTTTAAAAGAATTCCATTATTTTTATTAAAAATATACAATTCTTTCCAGGAAAACAATTGATTTAATAAATAATTAATTAAATTAATGTACTGAAAATCATTGAATTGCTATAAAGTGTTATTTTAAAATTATTTGTAGAAAATTAAATTTTTTTTAAACAATTTTATTAGCGTTTTTGTATAAATTAATTACATTTTTTCAAAAAAGAATTTCATTCAATTTTGTAAAATAATGTAATTATTTGAAGTAATTGTAATTGAATTTATTTTAAGAGTTAAATCACAATTTTTTTCAATAATTGAATTCTTTCGAGAAAATGTATAATTAAAATTGTGTAGAAAATAATTTAATTTTTGGAAATATTTTTATTAATACCCTCGAAAATAATTGAATTTAAATATTATATTTTATAATAATTGTATTCTTTCAAGAAATTTTATTAACATTGTATTTAAAATAATTGAATTTAAATTTGAATTTGAAAATAAATAAATAAATTTTATTATATTTATGAAAATATTTTAATTCTTGCGATGAATTTTCTTATTTATAAAAATAATTGAATTCTTGCCGAGGATTTTGCAATATTCATAAAAATAATTGAATTTTTTCAAAGAATTTTCTATGAATTTGTGAAAATAATTGAATTTTTTGAAGGAATGTTTTTAAATTCTTGAAAATAATTGAATTTACATAATATTTTTTAAAACAATTGTATTTATTCGAGAAATTTGATTTAAAATCACGTATTTAAAATAATTGAATTCTTCCGAAATATTTTATTTAGGAAAATAATTGAATTTCTTTGAAGAATTTTATTATTTAGGAAAATAATTGAATTTCTTTGAAGAATTTTATTATTTAGGAAAATAATTGAATTCTTGCGGAGGATTTTGCAATTCATTAAAGTAATTGAATTTTTTCAAAGAATTTTCTATGAATTTGTGAAAATAATTGAATTTAAATATTTTTTAAAATAATTGTATTCTTTTAAGAAATTTTATTAAAATTGTATTAAAAATAATTGAATTTCTTCGAAGAATTTTATTATTTAGGAAAATAATTGAATTCTTGCGGAGGATTTTCTTATTTATTAAAATAATTGAATTTTTGCGGAGGAGTTTGTAATTCATAAAAAAATTGAATGTTTTTTTAGGAAATGTTATAAATTCGTAAAAATAATGGAATTTAAATAATATTTTTAAAAATTCTTGTATTCTTTCGAGAAATTTTATTACAATTGTATTGAAAATAATGGAAATCTTCCGAAACATTTTATTATTTATGAATATAATTGGATTTCTTTGAAGAATTTAATTATTTATGAAAATAACAATTGAATTTCTTTGAAGAATTTTATTATTTATAAAAATATTTTAATTTTTGTCTAGGATTTTGCATTTCTAAATTTTTAAAAATAATAATTGAGTGTTTTGAAGGAATTTTATTCAAAACTTTGAAAATATTGATTTTTTAAAAACATTTTCTGCCAAATTGTTAAAAGTAATTGAATTTGTATTAAAATTCTTGAAAATAATCGAATTTAATTAACATTTTAAAAAATAATTCTCCATTCTTTCGAGAAAAAATAAAACATTTTTTAATTTACAAAACAAAATAATAAATTGAATACCTCGTTCCGCGCGCTTGTATCATTTGCTAGTTATATTAATAGAACTTGAGTGAAGAAATAAAAACTGAAAGTGTGAGATTTCAATTTGTAATCACAAAAAAGATATAGGAAGAGGAGAGAGAAAAAAAAATTTGAAATAACAGGAAAACTAAACACGTGCTATGAAAATTGTTGATTATGTGCCGAGAAATATAGATAGGAATAAATGTGTAAATGCAGCTTGTACAGAATACATCCTCACCTAGCTGCACAATCAGACAGAGAGTGAGGCTTTGTGAATGTTGACTCGGAGTATATTTGTCTAGCAATGGAGGAGAAGCGAAGCAAGCAAGGGTATGGTCGACTCAAATATTGTGCTGTTTCATTCAGCTTCACGACGATCATAGACACATTATACATACACACATATATATATATTTATTTATTAATACTTCAATTTTTATGATGAGCTAAAAAGTCAAAAATTATTTTTTTAATCATTAATTTGCATACTTGACGATTTTTTTCCAATGGGGTAATTTTTTCAGTTTGGAAAAATTGTACATTATGTCGCACTTTGACGATTTAATTTTTGTCTAAAAAATTATTCTTTTGCATTGTATACGATTAATGATTAATCATACACACTTTACGAAAAATTAGAATGTTTTAGGACTAAAAGAGCTGCGAGGAGGAATTCTTTTTTTTTTCATCGCACAAGTGGGACGAATATAGGAATCTTGGAATAAACAAACTGGAAATATCGACTTATTGGAGTGGAAATTTCAACAGAGTATAGTATTAACTCTAAAAATAGCGTCGCCAACTATCAAGTTATAATGACATAAGACGTTTTCCATGGAAGTACTTTCATTTTTCTATATAATGAATTTTCAAGTTGAATTCAAGATATGAGGTGGACAAATTATATATTATTTCGAGAAAATTCAAAGGAAAATAAAGTGAAAAAAAAATTCTAAATAAATATATGGAATTTAGAAATGACTCGGCAATTCGGAGCAGAAAAAGAAAAAAAAAAAAAAGAAAATTGGTAAAAATTGGCAAAAAAAAATCAAAAATACGGAAATTTTCTCCCTGGGCGAAGATTTTTTTAACAATCAATTAACAAATCTCATGGGAAAATGTGTGAGTGCAGGAGCAATAAAAAAGGAATTAAATTTATAGAAGGCGTGTCGCTTATATGCCACGAGACAGAAATTGAGATCTTCATCATTTTCTGCTCTGAATTAAGGGAAGCGGGTTTCCGAGCAGCTCCGCGGGGATCTAATTATCAGTTTGGGAACTTTCGAAATTAATAAAACTAGCTGCCCGCACACCGCCACTCTCCTCATCCTGTGTCCGCGCCTTTTCCGTTATATTACTCTCGGAAGTAAAATCCAAGTTCGCTGTTGGAGAAAGAGAGTTTATATACGTATATATAGACGCGGCACACGCTAAAGGAAGCTTCAAGGAGTAGAGCTTGAATTGAAGGGTGGAAAAGTGCGGAAGAGAAGAGAGAAGGGAGGGTGATGAAAGTTGAGAGAAAGTAAAGGATAGTGAATCTTGCTAAAACGTGTTGGAGCCCAGGAGAAAGCTCGCTTTTGATGGAATGGGGAAGGCAAAAGTGTAGAGGAAGAGAGAGAGAGAGAGAGAGAGAGAGAGAACGGGTAACTCGAATCCAGAATTTGCCAGTCTAATGCCACTGAACTGAAACTCCACCCTCGAACTCCCCTTGAAAGTTTGCGGGGTTCAGACTTCTCAAGACTTGTCTCTTCGAACTCCTTCTTGCCGCCACATCGTAGTCGTAGTCGTCGTCATCTTGCGCAGCTACTGTCACCAGCACTTTCCCGATAATTTGGCCGCTCTTTCAATTTCGACGTCGCCCTAGGGAGCGTAGCAATTCCCTGCGAGAAATTTCACAGGACTTGTCGAATAGAAATTAAATGTCATATATATCATTTAGATTTTATTTTCCTTTTTTTTTTATAATGGAATTCGATTTCATAGAGGATTTTTCGGTGAAAAACAATTTTGTTATTTTTCTTATTTAACAATTTTGTTTTTTTACGGACCTGAAACGATTGAGTATAGAATATATTTATTTGCTTGATCTCTGCGATAATTGTTGTTTTGTATAAGCGGAATTAATTTTAAGAGAGAAAAGATTTTTTATTCTTGTGGCCAATTTAGGCGACGAAAAGAAAAAATTTTCTCTCTAATTTTTGTCATATTACCCTTTTTTCAAAAGGAAATCTCTTTGTTCAATTTTTTCTAAAATTTTTATTTTCTTCCTTTTTTTAAAATCATTTTTATTGAAAATCTCTAATAATTTGTTTTCAATTAATTGCGTGTAAAATTTAAAAATAAGAAAAGCAATAAAAAAATTGTTAAAAAGTAATTTTTTTATTTTGTCAAAAATGCCTTTTTGTTTCACTTTAATTTTTTCATATTTTAATGGGAAAGAATCTTTTAGTTTTCTTAATAAAAATGATTTTAAAAAAGGTAAAAAAGAGAAAGTTATTTGTAAAAATTGAAAAATCAAAATTTAGTTTTTGAAAAAAGAGGAAATAGACCATTTTTTTCAACGAAATATTTTTGGCATTTAAAATTTCATCAAAAATTCTTTAGAATCCACTGAAAAATCAAATTTAGTTTTTGAAAAAAGAAGAAAAAGATTATTATTAATATTCGTAAATAAAATTGAATTGTTTCGATGGTTTTATCAAAATTTTAGAAAATAATTGAATTTTTGCGAAAAA
Source organism: Leptopilina myrica (nomen nudum) (assembly GCA_032872475.1). Classification (NCBI taxonomy): domain Eukaryota; kingdom Metazoa; phylum Arthropoda; class Insecta; order Hymenoptera; family Figitidae; genus Leptopilina; species Leptopilina myrica (nomen nudum). Next base: position 22,040,980 of record CM065467.1, on the reverse strand, counting down.
TATTATTAAAAATTAATAAATGCTTTCATGAAATTTTATAAAAATTTATTATATTAAAAATAATTGAATTTTTGCACAGAATTTTTTTATTTTTATATAAAATTAAATTGTTTCTAAGGATTTATATAAATTTTAGAAAGTAATTGAATCTTTTCGAAATATTTTATTTCGAATTAAGAAAAAAAATCAATTTCTTTTCTAAAATCTTTTATTTTTTAAATAATTGAATTTTTGCAAAGACTTGAAAACGAATAAAGAAAAACATTGAAATTTTTCGTGAAATTTTTTGAAAAATAATTGACGTTTGGCAAAGAATTTTACTATTTACAAAAACAATCGAATTCGTTCAAAGAATTTTATTTTGAATTTTTTGCAAATACTTCAATTTCTGCGAATAGTTTTGATAAGTATTTAAGAAATTAATTACTTTGAAGAATTGAATTAAAATTCTATTAATGATAAATGAATCCCTCGCGGAAGAATTTTAGAATTTTCATAAAAATATTTGGATTTTTGTAAAGAATTTTATTAATCATAAAAATAGTTGAATTTCTGTAAAGAATTTTAATTTTATTTCTGAAATTAATTGAATTATTGTAAAGAATTATTAATTATTTCTTCAAAAGTATAATTGAATTCTTATGAAGAATTCTATTTACAAAAGATATTTAATTCTTGTAAGGAATTTTATTTTATTTCTGAAAATAATTGAATTCTTTGGAAAAATTTTTCTATTTTTATAAAAATAACTGGATTCTTGTAAAGAATTCTATTTACAAAAGATATTTAATTCTTGTAAGGAATTTTATTTTATTTCTTAAAATAATTAAATTCTTTGGAAGAAATATACTGTTTTATAAAAATAATTGAAATCTTGTGAAGGATTTGATTATTTATAGAAATAATTGAATTCCTGTAAAGAATTTTATTTTATTTCTGAAATTAATTGAATTGTTTAAAAAAATTTTTTACATTTAATTCTTGGAAGGAATTTTATTTTATTAATTTATTTGAAATGAATTCTTGTAAAAAATTTATTTTATTTCTGAAAAGAATTGAATTCTTTGAAAGAATTTTGCAAAATATTTTTTTTCAAAAATTCAATTATTTTGAAGACTTAAGTCGAAATTCAACTGAAATTAATTGAAGTCTTGAAAGGAATTTTACTATTTACAGAAATAATTGAATTCTTGTGCAGAATTTTATTTTATTTCTGAAATTCATTGAATTTTACGGAGTAATTGAAGAAAAAATTGAATATTGAAAGTAGCTGAATAATTTTTTTTATTTTTTGTAAATATTTGGCTTTTTTTGGAGAAATGTCATTAAGTTGCTATATTGAAAATAATTGAATTCCTGCGAAGAATTTTTTTATCCATAAAAATAATTGAATTTCTTTAAAGAATTGTATTATTTATGAAAATAATTGAATTGTTGCGGAGGAATTTAATATTATAATTATTAATATTAATAATAATTAATTTGAATAATTGAAATAATTGAATTTCAATTATAAATTATCAATAAAAAAAATTAGATGGACATTATTTAAAATATAATTTCGTAAAAAAAGTAAAAAGTAGAAAATATCTGCGATTAAATATGAAATTTCGAATCAATGGAAGAAAATACTTTTAATGCCGACGAATAGTCCCTATATACAAGTATGTATAACAAATAAAGGAAAATATTTTTCTTCTTTTTTTTTAAGACTCTCGGTAAATATTTTACTTGGCACTTGTGCGTCTCAAAAACATATATAAAAATCTATTTAAAAAAATCAGACTCCCAACTAATTTAAAAAGCAATTTCAGCGGTGAATAAATACATTATAGTTAATTGGCGTATAAATTTATGTAAACTCACTCCTTTATACATATAAACTTGTAGCTAATCTGTATGATTTGTCCTAAGCAATTGGAATTAGGCCATAGAAATGTACACATTTGCAGTTGTGTGTGTATGTGTATATATACTCTCGCGCGACGGCGGCGGGTTCAACCCAAGTCCACAAACGCGATTCGCTTTGCTCTTTCGCCATGTAATCCTCATTTTACGAGATAAAACGATGTGCAATCCCCGATACTCAGATTAAATACTGTTTGTTTAATCGAAACTACTGAACATAAATTCACGCCATATATATTTATCTCGCTCGCTCCTCTTTCTATCCTTTCGACAAAAACTCTCTACAAAATTTATACGTGTTGATTAATAATGCCATACACACACAGACATAAACCTGATGCTTTTACTTTTTCAACCAAATATCTCCTTTTTTATTGACTCTCAATTTATTTTTCTTGTTTATTTACTTTTCTACTTAAAATCAAAAACTGTCATACGGTTTGACTTTTACGATGTTGAGTTTATTATAATTTTAATCTATTACCTGATGGTGGTGTTTATTCGATAAATGAATAATGAAGGTATTTCGCATATTTTGTCTTCTTTTGATGATTTTTTCTAGGTATTTTTGAATAATTTTAAAATTCAAACTCCAGACAAATTAGATTATTAACTAATTAATTAATTATTCTAGTTTATTATTTTTAATTGAATATTCTTTTCAAGAATTTAACTATTTTTGCAAATTTTTACAAATCTTGGTAATAAAATACAAATATTTTAAAAAAATTTAATAAAATTATTCGAATGAATTCAGTTATTTTTAATATTCAATTTTTCAAATAAAAAAAAACATAAAATTGAATGAATTTCGAAATTAAAATAAAATTCTTCACAAGAATTCAATTATTATTGTAAACAGTAAAATTATTTGCAAGACTTCAATTCCTTTCAGTTGAATTTCGATTTAATTCTTCAAAGTAATTAATTTTTTTAAAAAAATATTTGATAAAATTCTCCCGAAGAATTCAATTCTTTTCAGAAATAAAATAATAATTTTATTACAAGAATTCATTTCGTTTCTAAAATAAAATAAAATTCCTAACAAGAATGAAATATTTTTTGCAAATAGAATTCCTCATAAGAATTCGATTATATTTTTGAAGAAATAAATAATAATTTTTTACAGCAATTGAATTAATTTCAGAAATAAAATAAAATTCTTTTCTGGAATTCTACTATTTTTATGAATAAAAAATTCTGCACCAGAATTCAATTATTTTTATGAAAATAGTAAAATTCTTCCGCGAGGATTCAATTATTTTTAATAGAATTTTAATTCAATTCTTCAAAGTAATTAATTTTTTAAATACTTATATCAAAACTATTCGCAGAAATTGAATTATTTTAAAAAAATTCACAATAAAATTCTTTGAAAGAATTCGATTGTTTTTAAATATTCTAAAATTTTTCCGAAAGATTAAATTATTTTTTTTAATAAAAAAATATTTGCAAAATTTCAATTATTTTTTAAAAAAATTTCACGAAAGAATTCAATGTTATTCTTTATTCGTTTTAAAATCTTTGCAAAAATTAAATTATTTTAAAAAAAAAGATTTTAGGAAAGTAATTGATTTTTTTTTCTTAATTCGATATAAAATATTTCAAAAGAATTGAATTATTTTCTAAAATTTTTATAAATCCTTAAAATCAATTTAATTTTATTTAAAAGTAAAAAAATTATTTGCTAAAATTCAATTATTTTCTAAAATTTTATTAAATCCTACGAAACAATTCAATTTTATTTTTAAATAATGAAATTTTTTGCAAAAATTCAATTACTTTCAAAATATTTTACAAATGAATTTAATTTTTTCCTTATTTGGTATAAAATCTTTCAAGTGAATTCAATTATTTAAAAAAAAAATTGTTAATCCTTCGAAACGGTTAAATTATTTTTTAAATAGTAAAATATTTGCAAAAATTCAAATATTTTCAAGAAAATTTTAGGAACGAATTCGTTTAATTATTGTAGAAAATCCATTATTAAACAAAATCAGAGAAATTCTTTAAAATAAATTAATTAGAATTTTCCAAAGTTTTAACAAAATTCTTCGCGAGAATACAATTATTTTCCGAAATAATTAAAAACTTTCGAAGAAATTCCATTATTCAAAAATTTTTTGATTACATTCTTTGCAACAATTTGATGATTTTCAAATAATTTAAAAATTGAAAATATTCATAAAGAAAAATTATTGAAAGAAAGTTATCAAAAGGTCTTAAATTAAAATTTTTGAATAATTTTAATTAAAAATTCTAAATATATAGTTTAATTCGGTTAAAAAATGTTAATTCAAATTTATTTTAAATTAGTCAATTATTAGTAATTTTTTAGAAGTTTTTAATTTATATTCAAGAAAAAATTTTCCAATAATCTAATTTTTGTAAAATTAAATTTTTTTATAGCGATTAAGAAAAAAGTTGAAATTTCGCCTGCAAACCAGACAATTTCAGATAAAATTTCGACTCAAATTACCGGCAAGAGTCACTAATTGGAAATTAAAGAAAAAAGTTGTCTTTTTATATATAGAGAGGGAAATTTTTGGAAAGAAATTAATTTTCAAAGTGTTGAATTATAAATTCTTTTGTTCTAAATATTAATATTTTGAAAAAGAAAAAAAAATTTCCTGCCATTCTTCTCTTCTTTTTTTTTATCGTTTCCCAAACCCTAGGCTATTACGGCAAGCCCTTTGGAATTAAGTTACGATCGAATTTCATGAAAGGCGGAGCTTTCAAGAGCCAACCAAAATCCTCAGATCAAATTTCCCATCTCTAATGGTTCTTCATTTCCATTCATCTGACAATTTTTTTTTCTTTCTCTTCTCTAAAAAAAAAAATTTTTTTTTGTTAAGTTTTGGGTAAATAGTCTGTAATAATTGTCGATAGAGAACAAAAAAGAAATGAAAGGCGAAGAGTAGAAATATTTAATATAAAATTTAGCATTACTCTTTTTGTGTTGTTAGATTTTTAGAGATTTGGTAGCAGCGCGCGCTTTAGTAGATTGCGTCGGAATAGAGGAGGCAATATCGTGAATTTACGCTCGACGAAGCGCACTTCGTGTTTCTCGTTTTGGTCTTCTTTTTTTTCTTCTTCTTTCTCTTTAGTTTTCCTCTCGTACTATCTCATTCTTATAGTTCTTTTTTTCCCCTGATTCTTCGTCTTCTTTCTCCCTCTTGATATTTCCCAAAGCAACATATATACCGATTTCGAGCATTCGCATCCCACGGGACTTTTCCTTCGGCTACAATTCCAAATCAACCCGACTCCTCTCTTCTCGTTTATATATCGAGCGAGAAAAACGCTCCTCGAAAGAGGAATGGGGAGAAAACCTCTCTTAAATCGAGGATTTCCTGCGATTTTATTTCTTGTTCGATAAAATTGCGACGAGAAGTTTGGAAAAATTTTATCTATTGGCAATTTTTTTTCTATTCAATTTGTGTTAAAGGGAAAAATTGATTTTTGAATAATGAAAAAGGAAATGAGAAAAGAAAATGAAAAAAATCGAAACGAAAGAATTCAATGCTTTTCTTTATTCGTTTTAAAATCTTTGCAAAAATTCAATTATTTAAAAATAAAAATTTTAGGAAAGAAATTGATTTTTTTTAATTCGATATAAAATATTTCAAGAGAATTGAATTATTTTCTAAAATTTATATATAAATCCTTGAAAACAATTTAATTTTATTTAAAAGTAAAAAAAATTCTGTGCAAAAATTCAATTATTTTTAATATAATAAATTTTAATAACATTTCATGAAAGAATTTATTAATTTTTTATAAATTTTTAATATTTTTCTCTAAAATACAATTATTTTATAAAATTTTAATAAATCCTACGAAACAATTGAATTTTATTTTTAAATAATAAAATTCTCTGCCAAACTTTAATTATTTTAAAAAAATTCACGAAAGAATTCAATGTTTATCTTTATTCATTTTAAAATCTTTGCAAAAATTCAATTATTTTTAAAAAAATCTTTAAAAAAATTGTTTTTTTTAATTCGATTTTAAATAAACAATTCGATATAACAAATTTCAAAAGAATTCAATTATTTTCTAAAATTTTTATAAATTCTTGAAAACAAGTTAATTTTATTTAAAAATATAAAAATTCTTTGCAAAAATTCAATTATTTTTAATACAATTTTAATATTATTTCATGAGAGTATTTATTTTTTTTTGAATTTTTAATAAAATTTTTCGCAAAAATTCAATTATTTTCTAATGTTTTAATAAATCCTTTGAAATAATTTAATTTTATTTATAAATAATAAAAACTCTTTACAAAAATTCAATTATTTTTAATACAATTTTAATAACATTTCATGATTGTATTTATTTTTTTTTTTTAACTTTTAATAATATTTTTGGCAAAAATTCAATTATTTTCTAAAATTTTATTAAATAATAGGAAACAATTCAATTTCATTTTTAAATAATAAAATTCTTTGCAAAACTTCAATTATTTTTAAAAAATTTCACGAATGAATTGAATGTTTTTCTTTATTCGTGTTTTAAAATCTTTGCAATAATTCAATTATTGAAAAAAAAAATTTCCGGGAAAAAAGTTAATTTTTTTTAATTCGATATAAAATATTTTCAAAGAATTCACTTATTTTCTAAACAACTTTTTATAAATTCTTGAAAACAATTTAATTTTATTTTAAAATATAAAAATTCTTTGCAAAAATTCAATTATTTTTAATACAATTTTAATATTATTTCATGAGAGTATTTATTTTTTTTTGAATTTTTAATAAAATTTTTCGCAAAAATTCAATTATTTTCTAATGTTTTAATAAATCCTTTGAAATAATTCAATTTTATTTATAAATAATAAAATTCTTTTGCAAAAATTCAATTATTTTTAATACAATTTTAACAACATTTCATGAGTGTATTTATTAAATTTTTTTTGAATTTTTAATAATATTTTTTGCAAAAATTCAATTATTTTCTAAAATTTTAATAAATCCTACGAAATAATTCAATGTTATTTTTAAATATTAAAATTTCTTGCAAAAATTCAATTATTTTAAAAATATTTCACGAATGAATTCAATTTTTTCCTAATTTGGTATAACATTTGAATAATGAAAAAGGAATCGAGAAAAGAAATTGAAAAAAATCGAAACGAAAAAAGAAAATTGAAAAAATCGAAACGAAAAAGAGAAAAAGGACAAAAAAGACAAAAAAGGTCGAGAAAGGGCGAAAAAGAGAAAAAAATAGTGAAAATGAATAAAATAAGAATCTAATAAATATGACATGAGTCCATATAAATATTGAATGTGTTATAAAAATAAATGTAGATATATATTTAACGAATACGTTTGTATTGCAGCACGCTTTCAAGAGAGACACAGACGCAGAGATGGAGGAGAGAGAGAAAAAGAGGCGCGTAGAAGAACAGAATGCCCGTAAAAACAGGGCCGACAGCTGAGTGTACACAGGGGGGAGACTCTTCTCTTTTGGCTCAAACTCTCGCCGCGCTCTCTTCTTGGTTTCCTCGTGTTCTCTACCCAGTTATATCATTTTTCTCTCTCCTCCCCAACCCCCCTCTTCTCCTGATTTCTCAATGGTACTAAACTCACTTTTAGTCTACCTCTCTCTTCTTTCTTCTTTTTTTTTACCGTCAACATTTTAAATCTACCCCATAATATACCCCTACCTATCATTTCTCCTCCCTTACACCCCCTTGAAGCCATCATGCCTATTGCACCTCTGGACCTATGCAAACAGCGTGGTATTCATTGGCTGACATGTACCGGGTCCTATACACGAGAACGTGTCCGTATGATTTAATGGATAAGGAAACCAGCATTATAAATATACATCGCTCGTATGTAATAAAACGTTACGGGATTTTTCGATTAATCGCGCTTGACTCGTATATCCCGGCAGCTATTTGGAACTTGGAGGAAATTTCTTTTTTGTTCGCGGGAAAATTTTTGAGAATTCATTAAATAGAGTATTTGAACAAAGGAATTGTTTTTACGTTTGTTGTTCTCTTATAATCATCTTTATGGGCGGAGAGAAAAAAATTTTTGTTTCGACCAAATATGCGTAATTTATTTGTGTTGTATAGCTGAAAGTAAATATTTGTCGCAGAATCTACTAAATTTTTTTTTTATTTGTTTTGAATACAAATTACAAAGTTTGGTTGAGGCAAATAAAATTGAAGCAAATTGAATTTTAATTTGGAATAAGAGAAATTATTCGAAGCAAACTAAATTTTAATTGGAACAAGAGAATTTATTCGAAGGAAATAAATTTTTATTGGAACAAGAGAATTTATTCGAAGTAAATAAATTTTAATTGGAACAAGAGACTTTATTCGAAGTAAATAAATTTTATTTGGAGGAAAAATTCATTCGGAGGAAATAAAATTTGTTTGAAAGAAGATAAATATATTTGAAACCAAATAAAATTTATTTGGAACAAGAAAACTGTATTTTTGGAGAAAATAAAATGTTTCTGAAGCAAATTCAATTTATTTGAAGCGAAAAAACTTTACTTGAAGCAAATTAAATTTATTTTGAATAAAAAAATTTATTTTAACTTCAAATTAAATTTATTTTGAATAAAAAAAAAATTTGAACAAAATACAATTTACTTTGAATAAAAAAAATTATTTGAACAAAATTAAATTTATTTGGAATCAAAAATAGTTTCTGCAAAAGCAAATCAAATTTATTTGAAGCTAATAAAGTTTATTTGGAACAAATAAAGTTTGTTTTAAGAAAATAAAATTTTTCTTGTTTGAATTAAACTTTTATTGAAAAATAAAAAATTTTATTTGAACGAATTAAAGTTTATTTGGAACAAGAAACATTTATTTGAAACGAAAAAATTTATTTAAAGCAAACAAAGTTTATTTGCAAGTTTAAAAATTTTCTGAAGCGAATATAGAGTGAAATTTATTTAAAACGAAAATTTTTATTTAGAATAAAAAATAATTATTATTATTTAAAACAAATAAAAAGTTTAGTAGATTCTGAGTTAATTACATATAAATATAACTCTGAGAAAAAATTAATTTCTTAGAAAATTTTGACACGTAAACGTTGGAGATAAATTTCTTTTCTAATTTTTCGTTTTTGAAAACGTTACGAATTTTTCTGTACTATATAACATAAAATCCAGTAATTTTTTTACCGAAGTTTGAATTTTGAATTATTATATATTTAAAAGAATAAGTTCAGTTGTAGATTATTTATTCTCTGTAGGTTATCAAGTCAAGCGCGTTTAATCAAGGAATTTATTAGAGCGAATTAATAATTTAAAGAGTTTCTATTTAATATTTTCTGGTAAATTTTAATTTTCTTTTTATTAAAGAATAAGTTGTCAAATTAATGGATTAATTTATTATGATAATTTTTTAGTACACATTAAATTTGTTTTATAAACATAATTATATTTTTGAAAAATAGAATGGAAATTTCCCAGCAGTATAAATTTTTCATAATTTTAAGTTTTGGGAAATTAAATAAGTCCATATAATTTACGCGCAGTAATTAATTTTTATTGAAATAGAACCTGGAATCCTTGCTTCTAAAAATGATTTTTGTTAAAATTGAACTCCCCTTGAAATTTCTTTGAGCATTACGAAAAGAAGTTAAAATTCCATCTGGAAATGAGGGAAAAACAAAATAAAATTTTCATGTCAACCTTATTGCTGTATATATGGTGAATATTCTCCGCATATAATCAAAGATCGCACAAGCGTAGAAAATAAATTCTCCTTCACCCTTGAGTTATACATATATATAAAAAAATTCCCTTGGGTGAATCCCCAAAACGCTTATTCGTGCAGAGACCAATAAGGTCACCCCCCCAGTCTTTCAATCCTCAGGGTAAGAATCATTCCCTGAGAGTAAAGTTTTAGATCTTTTTCCGAATGGCTGCTCATCCTCGCCTCCATCCCATATATATACTCGCAGCAAATCGCGGTTCAGATTGAATGTTCAAATATGGCTACTCGAAAATAAATATACGAAAAGATGTGTGGGAGTTTTTTTTCGTGAACCACATTTTATGATTAAAAATTTAAACTCTTTGTTATAGTTTTTTCAATTTTCGTCTATCAATTTTTTCTTTCGTATGTGTATATATTCACTGCGCGAATTGTCATTTAATCGATTGAGCGCAATTTTTCCCGAATTTAATCGCTTAAATCAATTTTTCGTTCATTCAACAATCAACTATTTTTTTTATCTTAACTCAAAGTAAAATTAGTAGAAATTTCTTTCTTGTTTGTAATTTCTGAACTCGTGGGGAAAATAATCTTTCTATTCTTTTCTGCAGAAATCTTCGAGTGATGAAAATTTCAGATTTCTGATAATATTAAATTATTTAAGGTGCTTTAAATTTAAAAATGCGTAAATTAATAGTTTTCTTTGAGTAATTATTATTATTTTCTGAATTAAGTGATGTGGAATGATTTAAGTGACAATTATTATTGACTCGAATTAATTGGTAAAGAATATTTCAAGTAATAATTATTATAGACTCGAATTAATTATTAAAGAATATTTCAAGTAATAATTATTGTCGACTAAACTTAATTGGGTGTAGAAAATCTTCTACTATATTAATAAACTTCGTGATCGAATTATTGCAAAGCATTTTATCAAAAAATTTGATAATAATAGAATTTCTTCTAAAAATGTTATTAAATTCTCGTGACGAATTTTATTAAAATTTGTACAAATTCTAATTAAATTCTTTTGAAGAATTTCTTTGAATTTTTTTTTAACTAATGGAGTTTCTTTAAACATTTTAATTGAAAATTTCCAAAGCAATTGGATTTTATGAAGAAGAATTTGATTAAAATTGTATTAAAAATAATTGAATTCGTTGCGAAGAATTTTATTACTATTTATAAAAATAATTGAATTGTTCCGAAGAATTTATTAAAATTTTTAAAAATAAATTAATTTTATGTTAATATATTTGAAGATTAAAATTCTTTCGAGAAATTCTATTAAAATTGTTTTGAAAATTATTAAATTTCTGCAAAGAATTTTACTATTTATAAACAAAAATGAATTATTGCAAAGAATTTTACTAATTATAAAAATAATTGAAATGTTTCGAAGAATTCATTAAAATTTTGAGAAATAATTAAATTATATGGTATGAAGAATTTTATAGAAATAATTGAAAATAATGAAATTTGTTTTTCTTTTTTATAAATATTTTGACAACAATTGAATTATTCTTAAAGAATTTAAAATTCTTGTTGAAATAGAATTTTATAGAAATTTTTGAAAATAATTAAATTCATTTGTGTAATTTTATTTAAATTGGATTCAAAATAATGTAATTCCTGCAAAGAATTGTAGTATTTATAAAAATAATTGAATTGTTTCGAATAATTTATTAAAATTTTAGGAAATAAATAAAATTTTTGAAAATATTTTAAATAATATTTGAATTTATCCGAGGAATTGAATTAAAATTGTTTAGAAAATAATTGAATTCCTGCAAAGAATTTTACTATTTATAAAATTAATTGAATTCTTGCGAAGAATTTTACTATATTTATAAGAATAATTTAATTCTTTCGAAAGATTTATTAAAAAGTTTTATTAAAAAATTGAATTGTTGTAAAGAATTTTTTTTAAATTTCTTTAAAAGTAATTGAATTCTTATGAAGCATTCTTATTTACAAAAAATATTTAATTCTTGTATGGAATTTTCTTTTATTTTTGAAATGAAATGAATTCTTGTAAGGAATTTTCTTTAAAAAAAAAATTTAATTAGAATTTTCAAAAGTTTTAACAAAATTTTTCGAGAGAATACAATTATTTTCCTAAATAATTAAAAACTTTCGAAGAAATTCTATATAATTCAGAAATTTTTTGATTACATTTTATTTTATTTTTGATAAGAAATGAATTCTTGTAAAGAATTTTATTCTATTTCTGAAAAGAATTGAATTTTTGTAAAGATTTTACTATACTTAAAAAAATAATTAAATTGTTTAGAAGGATTTATGGAAATTTTAGATAAAAATTGAATTTTTTCGAAGTGTGTTAAAAGTATTTCTAAAAATTGATCTCTTCGGAGGAATTCAATTAAAATTGTTTAAAAAATAATTGAATTTTTGTAAAGATTTTACTACTTAAAAAAATTATTGAAATTGTTTAGAAGGATTTATTAAAATTTTAGAAAATTATTCAATTCCTTCGTGAAATTTTATTTAAAGTTTTAAAATATGAACAGTAATAATTAATTTTGTACTCAATAAGTGAATTTTTTAACTTTTGAGTATGAAATTATTTTATAATTTTATATTTGAAAATAAAAAATTTTGTACTTTGCATAAAAACAACAAATGGAACAATACACGTTCCGTGCGCATGACATTTGCTACTTTTAAGTAATAATTATCATTTCTTAAAATTAATTAAATACGGAATATTTATTCCATACATTTATTAATAATTAAAAAATATATTTATTTATGATTGAATATATATTTGTCTAATTATATAATTTTTTGTTCTGACGCAGCGTAGGCAGGAGCTTTTCAAGATCTTTGGAAAAGAATTGATCGTGTTTGGCATGATTTTTAATAAACACCGCGGGATCAGACAGCCAGATGTACTATAGGCCTGTACTTGACTCGTTGTTCGTGGAGTACTCCCGGGGCTTATCGGAGCACTTTCGTACATAAAACTGGTGGATGGACAGGCAGGCAGGCCCTCTCACAAACACACACACACAGGAATATCGAACATATTACAAACCAGGAGAGAGAGAGAGAGAACGAAACGGACTCAATGCGAACAAAGCTTTACGCCATTGTTTTGTGCCGTCAATAATCCACTTGCCCCGACTTCGAGGACTCACTGCATCATCGGGGGTTTTGACTCAATTGGAAAGAGCAAACGAGGAAAAAAACGTCAAGGCCCTTCTTTTCTGCAAAAAAAGAAAAAAAGAATCATCATCTCTTCTTGATCCTGTGTCGTTCTCCACGTAAGACAATTTATTATTTTTCCTTTTGTTTCTCAATTTTTTATTTTATTCTCTCGATATCGATTTATTTATTTCTTTTCGTTTCTCGATATCCATTTATTTCTTTTCTTTTCTCGATATCGATTTATTTATTTTCTTTTCGTTTCTCGATGTCAATTTTTTTTACTATATATTTATTCTTGAAACTGAAATCGGAGAGACTAATTTATTTGAAATTTATTTTCCAAAAGGTGAAAATGTACTTCTGGGTCGAGGCTTTGCGGAATATCGGAGTCCTCCTAAGAATATCAGAGTTGAGACAAAAAACGAATCAAAATAGCGTTTTTCGTCTCAATTTGGAATCATAAAAGCTAATAAAAGTGTTTAATTAGTTTATATGTAATTTCCACCCTTTTTGAAATGGAGAGAAAGATCGCAGTGGAACCGTATAGTTAACGATGAGGGATATACCCTTTTCCGGCTTTCTGGATTATATATACGATCTGTCGAGAGATGCTTGGGCTTAAAGTCCTAGGAATTGGTATCGGATTTCCCAGGGAAGGAATCAAAGCGTCGGCAATCAAATGATTAAAGGCAGCTTCGCATGACTGGACAGGATAGCGCGAAATTCCCGACGGAAATCAAAGTCGTTGGCCATTCACCCCCCTTATTCCTCTCAAACTCTCACTCTCTCTCTTTGGTCTCAGGGTATACCTTGGTACAACATAGGAGACGACAGAAGTCCTCTCCAAACCCTTGTGAACAACCAGGCTTTGCCCCGTGCCCAACAACCACCCATTGGGGGATGGCTGCTTCTGCTTCTAAGCTTCCGCTCTATCTCTCTCTCTCTCTGGCGTCTCGCATCCCTCTTGGCAAACACCAGCTAGAGTCTTGCAGCAGCACACTGAATCCCGGGAATGTACCGGGTGCGGTCAAACCGACAGTTTACTGATTTATTGAACATTTTTGTCTTCTTGAGAAAATCTCGCATCCCCCGATGAAAAATATATAGTAAATATAGTTAAATCAAAATATTATTTTCCGAAAGGTGAGGATTTTTTCTAAAATTTCCCCCTTTTCATCGAAATTTATGGTTTTCCCCAATTTTATTCTTTGGAACAGTTTTTTTTCACGAACTCTTCGGATTTAATTGAAAACTTGTCATTTGATTTCAAATTTTCACAAGAAATTTTGAGTATGATTCGAATTCTTTTCTCGACGATTCGTGGAATAATTTTTACAAGATGCGAACAAGGTTCGTAAATTGCATAAAGACTCAGAGATTTGCTTGAAGTCCGTAAAAGTCAGTTTTTTTTGAAAAAAGGTCCGTAATTTTAATGAGAAAAGACAAAAAGTTCGTAAATTATACAATATACATAAGAGAATTTTGAAGAAAATGAAAAAACGAATGCATAAATTTAATTATTTTCGAAAGTAAGAAAATTCTTCGCTAAAATTCAATTACGTTCGAAAAATGTTAAAAATTCTCGTCAAAATTTCAATTTTCTTCAGAAATAATTAAATTCTTTTCCGAAATTTAATTTTATTCAACCATTTTTATAAAATTCAAGGTCAAAATTTAAATTAATTTCAAAAATAGTCCTCAGTTAAATTATTTATAATAACTACTATAATAAAATTTTCAAAAAGAATTCAATTTAAAAAAAATAATAATATTCTAAGCAAGCATTCAATTATTTTCAAAAGAAATAAAATTCTTCTCAGAAAATCAAATATGTCAGATAATTTTTTAAAATTTTTATAAAAATTTCAATTGTCCATAGAAATAATTAATTTCTTTTCTAAAATTCAATTATTTTCAAAAATTTTAATAACACTCTTGACAAAATTTTAATTATTTTCTAAAATTGTCCTCAATTCAATAATTTTTAATATCTATTTTAGTAAAATTTTTCCAAAAGAATTCAATTATTTAAAAAAAAAATATTCTAAACAAGCAGTCAATTATTTTCAAAAATTTTAATGAAATTCTTGGCAAAATTTCAATTATTTTGAAAAATTTTTCTCAATTCAATAATTTTAAATATCTATTTTAATAAAAATTTCCAGAAGAATTCAATTATTTAAAAAAAATAATAATAATATTCTAAGCAAGCATTGAATTATTTTCAAAAAATAAAAAATCATTTGACAGGAACTCAATTATCTACAAATTTTTTCATAAATTTCTTTGTTATATTCAATTATTTTCAAAAATAATAAAATTCGTCAAAAAAAAAATTTAATTATTAATAAAATTCTGTATAAGAATTCAATTTTAAGAAAGAATTCAATAAATTGTTTTCTCTACATTTCAATAATTGAATTCTTGTAGAATTTTCTATAAAAAATTGATTTAAAAATTTATTTCAGTTGCAATTTTTAATCATAAATGAATTTTAAAAGCATTAGAGCATGAATTTTTAGAAATAATTAAATTTCCATGAGGTTATAAATTAAAATCCTTGAAAATCTAAATTTTTCATATTTTAAATTAACAATTCTATGGAATTAATGTTTTTCCGAATGTTTAATTTTGGAATTTTTAAAAAATTATTTGAATTTTTCTTTTCTAATAGTTTTAATTAAAGAAGTAACGAATAAATAAAATTTTGTAAAATTGAATTGTAAACAAATCAATTTAAAAATTCTTAATTAATTTTTTTTTTAAATATTAAAAATAATGAATTTATAAAATAATTTTAGTTAAAAACACAAAAAAAATTAATTTTGAAAAAATTATAAATTACTGCAGAAATTCAATTATTTTCAAGAGTAATAATATTCTTCGGAAAAATTAAACCTTTTTTTAAAAGTAATAAAATTCTTCTCTGTGAAGAATTCTTCATTGCAGAAATTCAATTTTTTTAATGCAATTTTAATAAAATTTCTCGAAAAATTCTTAAAAATTTTATTAAAATTTGTCGAAAGAATTCAATTATTTCATAATTTTTTGATAAAATTCTTTATGGGAATTTAATTTAAAGAAACATTCAATTATTCAATAAATTAATTATTTTCTGTATATTTAAGTAATTGATTTATAATAGAATTTTCTAAAAAAAATTGATTTAAAAATGATTTGTTTAAATTTTAGATTTTAATTGAATATTAAAGAAAATATAACGTGAATTTTTAGAAATTATTGAATTTTTTGAATTTATTTTTTTTAAACAGAATTTGAACAGAAATATCAATAATTATTGAAAAAATAGAATAGAAAAATTCTAAAAAAAATCATTTTCTATTCTCAAGATGACAAAAGGTGTGAAATGAAATTTTGACGTATATATTTTTTCAACTTTGAAATACTTTCAAGATAGCATTCAATTCTGACTTCACAATTAACACTTTCAATTTACTTCTCTTATGACCAACTTCCGGTCGAACAACTTTTACAAGTGGTTGACGTGAACTCTGTAAACACACATGAGTCTAAAATTAAAAATGGAATTTATTATTTTTATTTAAATGAACAATTAATAATTAATAAATAACTAAATTTTATTGTCTCGATAGCAAAAAATGGTGCGAAAATCCGTCCTTATTTACAAAATTTTAAAGTCGAATAACAATCGAGGTCTGACTAAAGACGAAATTGTCAAAATACTTAAAGAAAAATATAATTTTCCTTTGGAAACAATAAATATACGGGAGGAAGTTCGCATTGCCCTTCGTACGGGAATTGATTTTGGAATTATTAGTAAAAAAAATCAGAAATACAAGTTGGTGTTTATTTAAATATATAGAAAAGACTTTCTTTATTTATAGTAATTTAATTTTTTTATTGTATTTTTATTTTTTTATTAGTATTTTTATTTCTTTATTAGTATTTAATTTTTTTTCAATGAGTGATACAATAAACTGTTTAATTTCAATAAGAGAATAAAATATACAGTAAATATTATTTTCCTCAAAAAAGATTTGTTACACTTCGGGGAAAAAAGATTTCTAAGCAACAAAAAAGAAAATCAAAGTGTAAAAAATGTTCAACGAATCGTCGGGAAGAAAATTCGAGTCCAGAAAAAAATAGACGGCCACCGGAAGTGCCGAATCCAACTGTTCCTCCAAATTTGCCGAATTTTAATCCCATCAGGCGTGATGTCCGTCAAGAACCATTTGCAAAACTCGTGAAACACCAAAAAACGAAACAGAAAGATTGACAGAAATTTATTATTCATTCGTATAAATAAATTTATTAGTATATTTTTTGAGACGTTTTTAAACATTTTATTGTATAAAATTAGTAAATTCTAATTCGATAAATTAAATTTTGTAAAATAAAATAATATAATATTAATAACAATATTAATAATAATAATAATAATAATAAAAAAAGAAAATAATAATTATAAATAAAATCACTTAATAAAATTTGGTGAGTTTAGAAACTTTAGAAAAGGAAATAATTTCATATTCAATTTATTTTCGTTACTATATATATTCGAGAGAAATCGCATTTATAATAAAAAATGTTCCCATAAAATTTCCTGTTGCTTCTTAAATTATATATAAATATATCTTGTTGAGTGAAACTAACCCATAATAGTTAATTTCTTGAATTTCTTTTCTTGGTTCCAGATAATTTTTCGATAGAGGTTTCACAATTCTTTAGCGTTCAGCAGTTACCGATGGTCATTTATCGCCGATTTTCCAGCCTGTTTATACGTAATGTTACATTGAAGAATAGAGGGGTTCCCGCTTTGAAAGCAATTTTAAAGGTTTTGGGGTGTATAAGTTCCATTGACTGCAAATTATCCGGAGTCGTCGACAACG
The DNA here is from genome assembly GCA_032872475.1 of Leptopilina myrica (nomen nudum). Lineage (NCBI taxonomy): Eukaryota > Metazoa > Arthropoda > Insecta > Hymenoptera > Figitidae > Leptopilina > Leptopilina myrica (nomen nudum). The sequence goes on along the minus strand of CM065467.1, from coordinate 22,023,331 downwards.
CTCGAGAAGTGAAATAACATTTCTTAAAGATGACCAACGATGTATATATATGTTGAGAGTTTCGATTTCAAAATCGGACCATATATGTAGTAAGCGGCAAAAATTGCCATGTCTAATTTTTAGGGTGAGACACGTAATCCTGGACATCCGGTACCTGTTATCTAGTGTAGTATTTTTTTTTCTTTTTAGATTATTCTTCTTCTTCTTCTTTTTCTTCTTGTAACCTCGTTCCCACAGTTTCGCTTCTTGCGAATCCACCTGTAATGTCCCGGAATTCCGGGAAGGAAAGCTCCTTTGACAAATTTATCCAAGCTTCGGATATTTTGAGACGCTTGAATGATAATTGTCTTGAAAGCGGAAATTTCAATTTTTTACTCGAAATTCGTGGACGAAATTTCTGCACGAGTGTCACGGGAAAATTATTAATTCGAATAAATTTTGTATTCCTTATTCAAGAGAATAATTTTAGTAATTTCATTTAGAGGCTTTAAATAGCTGAATTTTTAAAAAATATTATTTAAATTAAATTATTTTCAAGAGTTTTAATAAAAATTCAATTATTTTCAACAATATTGTGATGAAAAACTCTTTGAAAGAATTCAATTATTTTTATAAATTGTATAATTATTGTCAAGAATTCAATTCTTTTCAGATTCAATTTTTTGAAAAATTCCTATAATAGGAAAAAAATTCAATTTTATTGCAAAGGTAGAATTTTAATAAAATTTCTCTAAACGGTTCAGTTATTTTTAAAAATTGAAATACAATTATTTTTTAAACAATTCATTTGCGTTCTCAAAAGTTTTAATAAAATTCTTTACAAATTTCAATTATTTTAAAAATTTTCCATTAAATCTTCTTTAAAAAAAAATACATCATTTTATTGAAATTTAATTAAGTTCATCAATAAAAAATTTAATTCTTTACAAAAAATCGAGTAAAATTGTTTAAAAGAATTTAATTCTCTATAGATAATTTTAATATAATAATGTAATAGGAAAATTTTTAGTTACAAATTAATAATAAACACATTCGTAAAAAACATTTTAAAAATTAAAAAAAATTCTTCATAAAATTCAATTATTTTTAAAATAGTAAAAATTCCAGTAAAAATTGTTTTAAAAAATCCCATTCTTGTCAAGATAATTAAAATAAATTATTCAAAACAATTCAATTATTTTAAGGATTTTAAATAAAAATCTTGTCAAGAATTACATTTTGTTCAATACAATTTTAATTATATTTTCTCGAAAGAATTAAATTATTTAATAAAATTTTAATAAAATTCTTGGAAATTATTTTACTACATTCAAATTTTTTTATAAATACTTTACAAGAATTTAATTATTTTCACGTAAATCGACAGCTTAATTATTTTTGAAAATATTTTAATTCTTCAATAGAGTTTTATTTAAACACTTTTTTAAATAATTGAATCCCAGAGAAAAAAATTATGATTTCTACAAATAATTGAATTTTTGCAATATTTCTAGAAATAATTGAATTTCTGCAAAATTTTTGAAAATGATTGAATTTTTTGAGAGGATGTTTATATTAAAATTGTATTTAAATTTTCAATTACTTGAATTCCTGGGAAAAATTTACTATTTAATGATATCATTGAATTCTTTTGAAGAATTGAAAAAAAATTTTTAAAAACACTTGGATTTCTTCTGGAATTCAATTAAAATTGTATTTAAAATTGAATTACAGCGAGAAATTAATTATTTTTCAAAATAATTGAATTCCTAAATTGGATTTTATTAAAAGTTTTTTAAATAATTGAACTTCTGGGGAAAAATAAATTCTTTTTCCAAATAATTGAATTTTCTCGGAGAATTTTTACAAGGTTTTTAAAAATAATTGAAATTTTCGGTGAAATCAATTAAAATTGTTTTGAAAATATAAGAAAAATCCTGATATGAATTTTATTATTTGTTAAAAATAATTTAATTTTTTACCAAGATTTTTATGGTTTTTAAAGCGACTATAGAATTTTATTACAATTATTGAAAATAATTTGTTTCAGTAAATCGAAAATTTCATTATTTTTAAACATATTTTAATTCTTGAATAGAATTTAATTTAACACTTTTTTAAATAATTGATTTCCAGAGAAAAAAATTATTTTTTCTACAAATAATTGAATTTTTGAGAAGAATTTTATTAAAATTGTATTTAAATTTTTGAATTATTGAATTCCTGTGAAAAATTTACTATTTTATGATACCATTGAATTCTTTTAGAGAATTGAAAAAAAATGTTTAAAAATACTTTAATTTTTTCTGGAATTTCCATTAAAATTGTATTTTAAAGTAATTGAATAACAGCGAAAACTAATGATTTTTCAAAATAATTGAATTCTTAAATTATATTTTATTAAAAGTTTTTTAAATAATTGAACTCTTGGGAAAAAATAAATTATTTTTCCAAATAATTGAATTTTCTCGGAGAATTTTTACAAGGTTTTTAAAAATATTTGAAATTTTTGAAGAAATGAATTAAAATTGAATTCCTGGGAAAAAATAAATTATTTTTCCAAGTAATTGAATTTTTTCGAAGAATTTTTACAAGGTTTTTAAAAATAATTGAAATTTTTGAAGAAATGAATTAAAATTGAATATCAATTAAATTGTTTTTAAAATCTAAGAAAAATCCTGATATGAATTTTATTATTTAATAAAAATAATTTAATTCTTTACCAATATTTTTGTGGTTCTTAAAATGAATAAAGATTTTTATTACAATTATTGAAAATAATTGAATTTTAGGAGCAATTCAATTTCTTTCAACTTTTTTGATAAATACTTTATAAGAATTCAATGATTTTCACTTGCAGATCATTATAATTTTAAAATTGAAAACATTTATAAAGAAAAATTATTAAAAATGTTATTTATTTAATTTAGTTCTTTTAAAAAAAATTAATAAACAAATGCAAGAATTCAATTACTTTCAATATTCAATTTTAATTAAATGTAAAAATTGGGTTTTATTAATATTCGGAAAGGAATTTAAACACTTCGAGCTAATATGAAAAAGCAGTTCGTGAAAAAAGTACAAAACTGACTTTTGTTAAAAAAAGAAAAACCGAAACGCAGTAAATTTAGTTTCGAAGGGAGATAATTTGTAGTGTTACAAAAGCAAACTACTATATACAGATATTTATGGTGAAAAGTCGAATAGTAATTTACTTTATTTTCCAGAGAAATGGGAATCGTTGCGGAACTATATATATGTATGGCGACATGCTGTGTATATCGGGGTTGGAATTGTTACTAATCGAACAAATTCACGATGAACCTCTAATTATTACGTTCGGACAGTGGCGAATACTGTGTAATTTAAACGATTGAGTATATAGAAGAAGGGGAGTGAACATATGGCGGTCATCCGTGATTTTACAGCTATACTTTGTCGCTGCTTAATCTGTTGAACGTGTGGGGGAGTGCGAAGGGAATAGGAATCGTTGGGTATTGTATTGGCTTGCAACATGCAATTTAGGTACAATAGCGATTGCTGTCGATACTTGCCTCACACCCCCTATTGTTAAACACACAATGTGTTAACAATACTCTAACTCTTTTTGCTGCACTATGAATTCTATCTTGAAATATTTATGTGTCCTTGCCAACAATATTCTCCCCTCCACCTCCCATCACACACAGTCCCATATATAAACCTCAATCTGAGGAAAATGACTTTTCATTAATTATTATATCCGTCTAATTATTTAGTCCGTTCTCTTTTTTGTATTTTTTTCCTCTATTTCTTCTTTTCTATAGAATTTTTCTTTTGTAGACAATAATTTTTTTAGATTATTGCTTCTATTTAATTATCCGCATCTATAATTATTCGCTTCTATATTTCTTCATTTATTTCTTCTTTTCTACAGTGAAAATTTAATTATCCGCATCTATAATTATTCTCTTCTATATATTTTTTTCATTTATTTCTTCTTTTTTGCAGTGAAAATGATTTTTCACTTAAGTTATTGCTTTTATTTAATTTCTAATTATTTATTTCCATTTTCGATATTTTTTTTCTTTCTAATCTTTCTAATTCTATTCTACATTACAAGAATTGTTTTTCGTTTAGAATATTTTTACATTGTTTCCTTTACTTTTTGTAACTTAATTGAGAAAAGGCGAAAAGTTTGTAAATTGAAAGATATAATTTGAAGAATTTTAGAGAATTTGCGAATAATTGCAGAAATTCGATTATGTTCTAAATTATTTTTAAATTCTCGTCACAACGAATTTTAATATCTGATATTTTTGTTAAATTTTCCAAAAAAATTCAATTATTTAAAATAAATTTAACAAAATTCTAGAAAAACCTTTCATTCTATTATCGTAAAATAATAAAAATTTCATATAGGAATTAAAATATTTACAGATTTTTCTTATAAATTTTTCGATTGCAAAAATTCAATTATTTTAAAAAAGATAATAAAATTCTTTGCAGAAATTCAATTACGTTCAAAAGTTTTTTTAAATTCTAGTCAAAATTTTAATTAACTTCAGAAATAATTAAATTCTTCTCGAAAATTAAGTTAATTTTAAAATTAATAAAATTCTTCATAGAAATTCAATTATCTTCAAAAAATTGTTTAACTCTTGTCAAAATTTCAATTATTTTTAGAAAAAATTATATTCTACTCCAAAAATTCAATTATTTTAAGAAAAAAAATTTTATTCTCTTCCGAAATTTCATTATTTTTAGAAAAAATTAAATTCTTCTCCAAAATTCAATTATCTTTAGAAATAATTAAATTCTTCTCCAAAAATTCAATTATTTCGGAAAATTTCATAAAATTCTTCTTTTTAGAAACTCAAATATTTTCATAAATAATAAAACTCAATACAGAATTTTAATCATTTTTTACACATTTTTAATCGAATTCTTTCAAAAATGTAATTATTCCTTAATTACTCAATTATTAAAAAATTTATTGATAAAAACCTTGAAAAGAATTAAATTTTAAAACACAATCAATTCATCAATAAATTATTTATTTTTGTATTTAAATAATTTATATTTAAGTAGAATTTTCTAATAAAAATTGATTTAAAAATGGATTTCAGTTTATAATTGAATATGTAGAGCATTAGAGCGTGAATTTTTGGAACTAATTGAATTTTGAAAAGGTTTCAAATTAAAATCTTTGAAAATCTTATTTTCTCACATTTTTAACAAACAATTCTGTGGAATTAATTTTTTCGTGAAAGTTTAATTGAGGATTTTTTTTACATTATTTGTAGGGTTTTTTTTAAATACATATTTCATTGAAAAATTTCCGAATAATTGAAATTTTTTAAATTGAATTGTAAACAAGTGAATTTGCAAATTCTCAAAGAACTTTTTTTTAAAATTATTAAAAATAATCCATTTATGAAAGAATTTGAGTTAAAAATTGGAAAAAATATTAATTTTCAAAAAGTTACAAATTAATGCAGAAATTCAATTATTTTCAAAAACAATAATAATTATTCGCAAAATGAATCGAATTAAAGTGAAATAATCTGAATTAGATAGAAATTATTTTAACATTCTTCTGAATGGAAAATTACTGTTACATAAAATTTTTACTTAATAAATATTCCACTGAATGAATTTCAGTTATTTAACATAAATTTTTTTTAAAAATAGAATTTTGGTTAAATAAAAATTCGATTAGATAAAAAATTTGGTTAAATAAAGATTCGGATATAAAATAAAATTCGAGTGAATAAAATTTTTGTTAAATAAGGATTTTTCGGTTTCAGAAAAATTCAATTAAAAATTCAGTTAAGTAAAAATTCTTTATTCAGAAAATTCGGTTAATTGAAATTAAATATTAAAAGCAAAAAGAAAAGAATTGGATAAAATTGACGAGCGGACACTTCATCAACTCTTCCGCGCGGATATGAAGGTTAATTTGCGGGAACCTGTCATGTAGGGAAAAATTAGTGGAGACCGGAAGTTCATGACAATATCGTGATACGATGCACGTGTCTTGATATATTCATTTGAGTATAAATTTTATTTCAAGTGAATACGAAGGTCGAATGTGAAAAGACCCAAAAAATGTGTCTCACCGAAGAGTCTCACACAGCTGTGACACGCGTCAAATTCATTACTAAATTATATTACCATATATTTAGTAGGTTCTTCCCACGTGCAAGTTTCATATTTTTCAAGTATTACACATGTAATATAATAAAAAAAAATGTGTTTATAACTTTTGTGCCACATATACAAATTTTCATAATATTATAGATAGAGAAGCATAAATGTATTAAAGAATATTTTTTTATTTTTCAGTATTTCGTAAAGAAAAGAGGCGAATGGAGAGAGAGAAAAAAGAGAGAAAGAGAGAGAGAGGGGAGTTTTAATGGCACTTGATTAGTGAACAATAGGACCACAAGTAGAGGCAGACTGCACCAGAAAACATATTGTCAAGATCAGGTCGCTTATGAATTTTTTATTTATTTCACTTCAGTCATGTTAATACGCTCTTTTGAATTTTTATTCTTAATTCTAGATTTCAGTTTTTTTTTCCTTTTTACTTCTTTTTTCTTTTTTTAGAATTAATTTTAAATAGATGAGGAATTTCCCACAAAAAATTATCTGAATTCATTAAAAATAATTTTAGATGCTATAATTTCGAAAATCCCGCAGGAACGAATTTTTTTTTATAATTCATTTTTGAATTCACAATTTTAATGTTGGGAAATTGTTATTGAATTGAATATTGAAATTCAATGATTGAAAAATATTTTTTTTCCCTAAATATTAAGATTGTTGCTTATTCAATATTTTTAAATTTTATTTTTTGAATTCCGTGTCTTAATTCATTTCTTTGTGGAAAAAAATTAATTTATTTCAATTTCTCATACTCTCTCGTATGTGTCTATTGATGAGTTTCGTCAAAAACATTTTTATCGAGAAATTAGCATTATGACCTAAACTTTGTTTATTTAAATTGGGACATTCGATTAAATAAAAATGCTGACTTACTGTTCAAATAAAAAATTATTACAGCTTATCCAGAAATATTTCAAAATATAAATACTTATTGTACTATTTGAATATGAAAAGAAAAATTTTATTTTTTAACTGTAGACATTTTTGAAGAACAATTTAAATTTTGAATTTCGAATGTATCAAAAATGTACAAAAAACATAAAACTGTGAAAAAAGAAACAAAATTACTAAAATTTATTTAAAAATACAAAAAACGTAAAAAACTAAAAGTACAAATATTAAATGATTAAAAATACAATAACTTTAAAATATAACTTTGAAGTACACAAATTAAAATAGGAAAATAGGAAAAATTTTTTGCCCTTGCTTCAAAGTAGAAAGAGAATTATTTTATAGCAGAAAAGTATTGATGATGAAAAAAATAGAAGAACGAAAAGATAATAAAAGTCGCTAAATATTTATGGTTTTATTTTCTCAATTGGATTTCAATAAATTAAAAAAAATGATAACATTTTAATTCTGAAAATTTGAATTTCAAAATAAAACTAAATTCATTTTGTATCGCGACTTGATTACTCTTAGTTGATTAATTTCATCATAAGAAATCTCGCTGATTTATATTGACAGAAAATATATATAAGAATAGGTCGTTGACAGCAAATCCTTGAAAATATTATTGAGTTTGTAAAACGCGTGTTAAAATGCTAAAATTATCTTACACTTTGAAAAAGAAGAAATACAAGGTAATTTTATCAAACATTTTTTTTTAAAGTAATTTTTTTCAATTTTGTACATTTCTTCGAGTTTTTATTTTTACTATTAAGCCTTATGTAATAATTACTTACAATTGGGACTAATATTAAATACATACTTCATCTATATCATTCAAAAAAATTTATTCAAACAAAAATTTAAAAAAAAATTTTTTAATATAAAAAAATATTTTTTTTTATTAGCTTTGAAAAAAATGAAAATGTCATCATTACGTGTTAGTGTAATCAATTTTTTTTTCTAATGGCGTATAATAAAGTAGAGAAAAATTCCTCTAGCTGAGTGAAAAAACAAATTTCTAACAATATTTCCGTTAATCTTTTATTTGCTCATTTTTTTATTGCTTCGGGTTTTTTTTTTTTTATCTTTTTGAAGCAAATATTTTTCCTTGTGCCTTTGTAAATCAACACCAAGGATAACCTTGTAAATGAAAAACCTTCAGCAAAAGAGATGTGTAGATAATAATATTTTATGAAAGTTTAATAAGCAGCATCCAAGTCAATAAAATACCGAAACATATAATTAAAGAAGAAAACAATAAAATACAAAAGGGAGCAAAGAAGCAAATAGAGAAAATAGTTGCAAAAGTAGTGGTATTTTTATTTAATCGAATTTCCGAATATTTTTTAATTATTTTTGTTTTAATTTTTAAAAATCGAATTTCCGAATATTTTTTAATTATTTTTGTTTTAATTTTTAAAAATCGAATTTCTAAATCTATTTAAATAAATTTTTTTGTTGTAGAGAAAAATTGGAGAATTGTGAGAAATTTATGGCAAATTAAAAATTGTTAATTTAAATTTAGTTGAAAAATTGTAACAATTTTTTGTTTTTTTAATTTTTTATCTCGAATAAAATTTACAGTGGGAAATAAATTCAGAACTATAAATTTCACAGTGGGAAATTGCTTCTTTTTGATAAATATTGAATAATCATTTCCTTGGGATTAATTAGACTTGTGTTATTTATAGTTTTTAGTTTGGATAATAATGATTGAATACGTGTGACTTGGGGGTCGATCTCTAGTCGAAAAGGTGTGTGCCAAGGGTCGAGAAGTATAACAATAAAGACTATGCGGACTCGTGTCATGACAATTAGGAATTTTATTATCCAAGAGGGTGTTTCGTTTTTATTGCCAATAATGTGATACATTAGACGAGACAAGGTTTACTTAAAGCACGTACAATTTTAATGTCAATTTATTCTATGTATTCGCCTGTCCACTTGGCAAACTGAATTTCAAAAGTCTCTATTTTCAACGATCCCTTTCCTGAAATTTTCTTTTCTTTGTTTAAATGAATTTTTATTCTTTTATGAAATTTTTTTTCTTTTTGTTTATAGAAGAAATTTTCTATTTTTGTTTAGATGGAATTTTCTATTTTTATTTAGATGAAATTTTCTTTTTTTATTTAGATGGAATTTTCTATTTTTATTTAGATGAAATTTTCTATTTTTATTTAGATGAAATTTTCTATTTTTATTTAGATGGAATTTTCTATTTTTATTTAGATGGAATTTTCTTTTTCTATTTAGATGAAATTTTTCTTTCGTTTCTTCATTCGGATGAAAATTTTCTTTCTTTTCTTCTTTTTTTATTAAAATGTATTTTCTCTTTTTTTCACTGTGATAACTGAAATTGATAACAGCAGAAACTTATTGTACATTTTCTCTCGAAAGATGGTCTTATCTTATTCTCTTTATCATTTCTGAGATAAAATTTTGTCACGCGCGTTACGGAGTGTTGAAAAGTGTTTTTTTTTAATAATAATAATAAATATTTCTTCCGTGGCTTTCTCTCCTGAAACACTTGGATATATAAGGTGTTCGGAAATATTTTTTTTGAGGAGACAGTCGATTATTATTCTTTATTGTAATTCTCTTATTTTTTCGAGAGTGAATTTTCATTTGGCTATTTTTATTTGAAAAACACTGATGCAATTGACAAAAGTTTCTCCAAATTTTGCTTTATTTCAGAAAAAATCCCTTTTATCGCATTTCTATTAATTCGAAATTCTATTTTGCTCTGAAATTCAATTCAATTCAAAATTCAGTTTTATCGAATTTCTATTTAGTGGAATTTTAGTTAGAAATTACAAATTCGGTGTTGAAGTTTCTTTCGAATTTTTAATTTGTAGAAAAAGATAAGAACGATGAAATAATAATTTTCTTGGAAAAAAAAATTAAAATTGAAATAATTGGATCTGAATTTTTAGAAAAACAAAAAATAGAAAGAAGTCGAAGTTTTAAATTTTCTAGGGACAAAAATAAAATTGAATATGAATTTTTAGGGGGAAAAAATGGATTTGAATATTATTTTTTAGGGGAAAAAATGGATTTGAATATGAATTTTTAGGGAAAAAAATTGATTTGAAAAATATAAAGAAGAAGTAATAATCTTCTAGGGGGAAAATTAATTTTGGAGAAATTGGATCTTAATTTTTAGAAAAATATAAAAATCTGCTCCATTTGTAAAACAGGTTTTTTTTTGGTTTCTTTTTTTTATTCTGAATGACTCTCGAGTGGTCGAGAGTATATATAGCGAATCGAATATACAATTTGCACTTATGGTTTTTTTTTAAACAAAAGACTGTGGCATTTGGTGTATACGGGGCCAGTGATTTTTGGAAAACCTCTTCTCTAACCATAAACCGCACAAGAGTGACTTGGGTGTTAGGGGGACAAATTTTATTCTTCGTCGATCTAGTGTAAAAATTATATGTATATATATAGAGCCCCTGCTATGCAGTTATAAGTCTCTCGAAAGGGTGCCTGTGCACGGTTCGCAAATATCGATAAATGTTTGTTACTGCGGAAACGACGATTTAAACTGATTGCCAAAACAATTTTTATATCTCGTTGGAAAAAATATGTATCAATCATTCACTATAATATATACTCTGATTTACGTCGGCAATAAATTTAAAGTCGTATATAATTTTCATTATGTATCATTATGTCTTCAAGAATAATTTATTGTTTGGAGATAAATTTTTAAATAATGCTTTTTGTATAGAAGAAATTAAATTCCCAACTGAAAATAGTTGGGAATTTAATTTATTTTTAATTTTGTTTTATTTAATTTTATGTTAATAATCGAATAAGTATTTTTTATTTCGTTGACGATTTAATCATTTTTTCGTATACTTTTCTTCTGTTGCAGGCGCTGATGAGGCAAAAACGTCCTTTCCTCGCGGAGGGGAAAATTGGAAGAAAATTTGAGCGCCAGAAAAATGCCAAAAGTATTTATAAACTTTTTAGTTACCGTTTTGAAACGAACGAAAGTTTTTTAAATTCCATGTTTATCAGAATTTTTATTTATCGAATTCCAAATTAAAGAAACTGGTAGATAAACAAATTTGTACAGTGAAAAAAAAATTTATTTGATTCAAATAACCGATTATTTGACTATTATCAAATAAATATGAATCAAATATTTCAATATTTGAAGCAAATACTATTTAATTGATTCAAATAAAAATTATTTGATTAAAGTAAATATTTATTTGACAATAGTCAAATAATCGGTTATTTGAATCAAATAAATTTTTTTTTCTGTGTACTTTGCCGAATTTTCCATCGAAGAAATTTCGTATTTAACGATACAAAAATTTTAATTGTTTCTATTGGTAAAATTTATTAATTATTAATTTACGAAATTTGAGTTTTTACATTATAGGTCGAATTTCTACATTTAGCGGAAATTTGATTTAATTATTCAATCAGTAGAAAATTCGGAGAAATTGTCACAAAAATGACAAATTCGGAAAATCGAATTTAAGGGAAATTTATTTCTAAATTTGAATGTTGTCGTTTTTTTTACAGAGCGGGAATGACTTTCATTTGGAGACAAGAAACGATTTTTTTTTCGTCCCAATTGTTTGCGAATTGAGATTGTTGTCATTGACTCAAGTGGAAACAAATAGGACATTTAGTGGGTTTCAGGGATGTAACCTCATAATACGAAATGGCAAACGAATCCGCTAAGGGGTTACACACAGAGAGAGAAAGAGAAGGATACAAGAAGTGAGGAAAGCAGAGGAGAGGAGGCTGGCTGACATCTCATTTTGGTTTAGCTGAATAAAGAGCGTGTCATTCGATGAAGCTGACGGGGAAGAAGGACAAAGAATACCGAGAGGTGTGTGTGTGTGTGTTGGGAAAAAAAAGAACGAGAATGATAGAGAAAAAGAGAGAAAGAGATGTAGATAGAGAGGAGGGAGGGGGAGAGAAAAAAAGGGAGAGAAAGAGGCACGGATCAAGGCTAGTCTTTGCCAAACATCAATATTTGCGACCGCCCTGTTGGTACCTTTGCGAGGTTCAACCTGACTCGACTCGACTCGTCTGCCGATCCAACTACAACCACTCACGCCTCTCTCTCTCTCTCTTTCTCTCTCACTCGATGTACTCTTTTGTATGACCCAAAAGTGCGACAACTTTAATTATTATCGAGCCAATTTCCATTATCGTTTTTTTAACCGCATATATTTTCTCTCTTTCACTCTTTCGGTCGTTTCTTTTTCTTTTTATTTGCTTCCTATTCAATTAAGCACTTTTTTTTATTCTCGTGGAACTTTTATTTTTCCTTAATACTAATCTAATTGTTTATTTTCCATTTAGTCAAATTTTCAGTTAGGGGAATTATTTTATATATATACATTTTTTTCCACTTTGGAATAATTTTGAATTTGGCAAATTTTTGAAAATGTTTTTTTAAAGAAAATTTTAATTAATACAATTTTTGTAATTTCAAATTAATCGAAATTAAGTTAATTCTATTTGGTCAAGTTTTTAAATTTCGAAATTAAATTAAATTAATAGGGAATTTTTTTTACTCTTTTTTTATTTTTTTAAAAATTAGAAGCTTAGCAGAAACTTTGCGTGTAAAAAAGTCCGTTTTAAATTTGAAATTTTGTTTAATGTATACAAATTTTTGGAAAATTTTCGGAGCTTTTTATTAGAGAAAATTTTTGCAAATTTAAAATTAACGGAAAATTTTAATTTGACTTAGAAGAATGTAAGTTTTTTAAGAAAATTTTTGTTCTAGCCAATTTGCATGTATTATATAATTCAAATTTTGAATTTTTACGAGAAATTTAATTAAAATTGTTTTGTAAATATTTCAGTTCTCAAAAAAAAAATATAGTGGACATTTTTTTAAATAACTTGAATATTTTTTAGTAAAGAATTCTTTCAAATTTTAAAAAATAATTTGAATTTGAATTTTTTTAGTAGAAAACTTCTTAAAAGAATCTAATTATTTTTAAAAATTTAAAAGAATTCTTTACTAAAAAATATTCAAGTTATTTTGAAACATTTCCATTATTTTTTTTGGGGAATTGAAATATTTCCAAAACAATTTTAATTCAATTTCTCATAAAAATTCAATTATATTTTCGAAAATTTTGATACAATTCTCAGCAAAATTGAAATTATTTTAAAGAACTTTAATAACCTTTGTTGCTGAAATTCAATTATTTTATAAAGAATTGTAATGAAATTCTTCGCAAAAATTTAATTATTTTAAACAAATTTCAATAAAATTCATTACGAAAATTCAAATACTTTCAATAGAATTTTAATTAAATTACAGACATAGAAATTCAATTATTTTCGAAAATTTTAATACAATTCTTAGTAAGATTTCAATGATTTGCATATTTTTATAAAATTTTTCTCTGACATACAATTATTGCAGATAATTATAATAAAAATTGTTGCAGAAATTCAATTATTTGAAAAAGCTTTTACAAAAGAAAACATTTTTTTGAAAATTACCATTTTTACTAAAACTTTTTCTTTATAATCTTTCCGATTTTTAAATTCATAAAATTCTAATTTAATCCTTAAAAAATTTGAAAATACCAAAAAATATTTTATTATTTGAGAAAATAATTTCATTTTTGCAAATATATAACAAAATTTTTAGCAAAAATTTTCAATAAGGTTCTTTATGAGAATTTAAGTGTTTATAATACAATTTTAATTAAATTTATCGTAAAAATTAAATAATTTTTGAAAATTTTAATATAATTTTTAGCAAGATTTCAATTACTTTTTTTCTTTTTAAAGAATTTTAATGAAAATTTTTTTAGAAATTCAATTATTTTAAAGAATTAAAATAAAATTTTTCAAATACATTCAATTATTTTCAAAAATTTCAATAACATTCTTTATGAAAATTGAAATAGTTTTAATACAATTTTAATTAAATTATCGGTTGAAATTCAATTATTTTCGGAATTTTTAATACAATTCTAAGCAAAATTTAAATTTTTATTTGCATAATTATCAAATTTTTCTCAGAAATTAAATTATTTTAAAGAATTTAAATACAATTTTTCGCAGAAATTAAATTATTTTAAAGAATTTAAATAAAATGTTTTGCAAGAATGAAATAATTTTTTCAAACACGAAAAAAAATCTTCACCTGTAACAACTATAACATTCACTATATTAGCGAAATTTTTAGTTATTGCAACGAATACTTTTGCTATTTCAGCGAAAATAATCACTGTTTCAGTTGAAGGTTTTTTTACGCGTGAATAATAAAATATTTTTTTGATATTTTCTACTTTTTAAAGGATTAAATTAGAATTTCATGAATTTAAAAATCGAAAAGATTAAAAAGAAAAAGTTTTAATGAAAATGGTAATTTTCCAAAAAATGTTTTCTTTTGTAAAAGCTTGTTTTTTTTTTTGCTATTTTATTATTATAATATTATGCAAATTATTTATGTGTTGAATTGTTCGTTTTCTGAAAAAAGAGGGAACAAATTTGAATGAATTAAAATTTCCCCCAGTTTCACATCCATTAAATGAGAATTTCAATCTTCTCTGTTGAAAATCTATGAGCACACACAATATACAGTATACATTCAGCCGCCACGAAACATGCCAGCTTGTATGCGCAGGAAATGTTGACTATATGTAGGGACTAGCCTGTGTGGCCATTCGATAATGCAACCTAGCCCAGAGCACAACTTCCGCTTCTGTTACTAACCTGATCTCGATAATGCATATATATATATATATATATATCTGACTTATCACCCTTGTCACACCTGCTGCAATTTTTTCTCATCTTTTTCAAGTCTCCTCGTTCCCTAGAATAGCAAATTTTCCTTTTTCCATAATTAAAAACGATTTTAATTATACAAAATTACCTGAAAATTTAACAAATTAATTACAAAATTAAAAAAGAAATTCGGAGTAATTCAAGAAAGGAAATACATATTTTTTCTCCTCCTCTAAGAGTGACGAAAAATTAAAGATAATAAAATACGTCTTTTATTTATGCAAAATGATAAAAAAAAGAGAGAGAAAATGTGTTGAATAAAACGAAAATGACGTAAGTTTTACATGTACATTTCCTGTGTAGAATCATTATTCGTGAAGATAATAATGTCGTTTAAAAAAAAAGGAAAGATAGAAAAAGGCTATAGTTTCGAGAGAAAAAAAACAGTGACGTGAATGCAAAAGGTTACAAATATATATATAAAAATAGAGAGAGAAAAAAAAATTTACGTCGTTTTGTAAATTTAACGACCATTTTTGCAGTTGTCGACGATAGAACACATATTTTTCGCCTTAACCCGATGATTTCGTAGGACGGACGTTAGCCAGAGTTTCTGTAAATATTGAAATTGGCTGCACAAGCCGATGCGTGCTGCATTCTTCGAGGAACTCCAACAACTCGAGGTCTCACGTACCAAGTTCGATCGCCGCCATTTGTACGACCTCGTTCCACCTTCTCTTCTCGGGTGTGTCTCGTTTATAAAATGGCACTGAAATTCCTTCTATCGCAATATTATTCCTCTTAGATTACAATTAAAATATTGTAATTACATACTTTTCCGTCCTCCCACATTCGATGAAAATTGAGATGGGAAAAAATTGTTTTCTGTCTTACGATTTCAATTTTAGTCAATTCTTATATTCTTATACTTTTGTACTCTTATCTATATTCAATTCTTAGTAAAAGAAAGCTTTCTTTCTTTATTTTATTTATTTAATTTAATTTATTTATTGATCATATTTTTTATTCTTATTACACTGAAAAAAAAATTTATTTGATTCATAAATAACCGATTATTTGACTATTATCAAATAAATATTTACTTAAATCAAATATTTTTTATTTGAATCAATTAAATAATATTGGATTCAAATACAGTTTATTTGATTCAAATAAAAATTATTTGATTTAGGTAAATATTTGTTTTACAATAGTCGAATAATCGGTTATTTGAATCAAATAAATTTTTTCAGTGTATGTATTTATTTAAAATGCGCCATTTTTCCTTTTTTTATTTTTTCTATGAATTTCTAATTTAGTTAATTTACTGATTCGAAATTTGAAGAAACAAGATGAATCTAAATTTTTTCTTTTTTTTATTGCAGGAAAATTCATCTTCGCTTGACGACTAAAATCGAAAAAAATGAGGAAAACATCCAGTAATGAAGTTTTGGTTCCAACTTCCAACGTATTATGGTAATAAATATTCTTCATTTTTTAAAATTTATCAGGACTCAGATTGAATGACTTTTTGAATTTTTTCCCAAAATTTTCTAAAAAAGGCGAATTTTTTCGACTTTTCTTTACAAATATTGCAACAAAATGCCATTTTTTTTGTAAAAAAATTCAAGATTTCGATTTTTATACTCTAAAGAATAACTTTATATATTAGTTTCAAGTCATTTAAAAATTCTTTTTCGATAATTGAATATTAAAGAATATAAATTTAAAAAATACTTAAATAATTGAATTTTTCTAAAATTTTATTAAAAATAATTGATTTTTTTTCAATTCTACTAAAATTTGTGTAAAACAAATTGTGAAGAAGTCTCAGTAAAAATTTAGGAAAATAATTGATTTTCAAATATTTAAATACAAAATTTTCAAATGAACATTAATAAAATAAAAATGAATTATCATTTGCTTCGAAAAATAATATAAAAATATTGTTGAGAGAAGTAATTCTTCAGAATTTAATTATTATAATTGTCCTAAAATTTTTGTTTACAAAAAATAATTATATTCAAATTTTTGAAAAAAATAGTTTCTTAGGTTTATAATAAATTACAAACTTTTTTATGGAAACAATCATATTTAACTGTTTGATTAAAATTAGAATTTTTTTTTATTATATTGTTTTAAACATTCAATTACCTTAAAAAAGTAAATTTAATTAGTTTTTAAAAATTCAGTTATCTTAAAAAAGTAAATTTAATTTAATTTAATTTTTAGTGAAAAATTCTGGGAAAATTTAAATAAATTTAATTAGTTTTAGAAAAATTAATTTTTTTAGAAATTTTATTAAAATTTTGGAGCATTTGAAGCAATTTTCGAAAATTTCAATTATTTGAAAGAGATTTAGCGAAATTTCAATTATTCGTTAATTTTTCAGTTATATATAAATTAAAAATCAATTATTTTACGAAAATTTCTTTAAAAAATATTCAAACAAAATTAATTTTAAGAATTTCTTTATTTGCAATTTTTAATAGTTCACAGTAATAACTTTTATTTGTAAAATCATGGTGAGCTGCGCAGTTTTATTAAAAATAATTAATTTTTAAAAAATATTCGAGTAAAATTTTTAAAAATGAAATTTTGAAGAATTTTTAATAGAAATTTCAAAAATATTTGAATTCTCAAAAAATTTCAATGAAATTTTGACCATAAAAATTAATGAAAATTAGCTTCAAAGAATGAAGATATTTTTTTTAATATTTGAAATTTTAATGATTCAAGTACTAATTGTAATAAAAAACAATTTACGTAATACTTATAAATTTATTAAAATGTGAATTTTATTTAAGAATTTTAAGAACACTTTTTTAAATAATTAGAGAAAAATGGGAATTAATATTAAAATAATATTCGCAGAAGCCTTAAAGTGGAGTTAAACGAAAATTGCATTAAGTGGACTTTTTTTTTAATTTGGAGAAAGATGGGAATTATTATTAAAATCAAGATTAAAATAATATTCGTAGAAGCCTTAAAGTGCATTTAAATGAAAATTGCATTAAGTGGACAATTTTTTTTTTAATTTAGAGAAAAATGGGAATTAATATTAAAATAATATTCGCAGAAGCCTTAAAGTGCAGTTAAATGAAAATTGCATTGAGTGAACTTTTTTTTAATTTAGAGAAAAATGGGAATTATTATTAAAATAATATTCGCAGTTAAATGAAAATTGCATTAAGTGGACAATTTTTTTTTTAATTTAGAGAAAAATAGAAATTAATATTAAAATAATATTCGTAGAATCCTTAAAAGTGCAGTTAAATTAAAATTGCATTAAGTGGACAATTTTTTTTTTTTTTGCAAAAATCTGGAGGGAAAAATAGAGTGGGACAAGTGACGGGAATTTCATTAGTTAAAATTCATCAAATAGTCGCGGGAAAATGTGAATAGCTGGTGTACAATGTATAAGCTGGAATGTATCGTAATCCCTTTGCATTACCATTTAGATTAGTTAGATTTGCAGGTAAACAGAGCGACGCAGAAACCACACAGGACGACTACAAACATGCACACACTCATTCACATGGACATACAACGAGCGCCAGGCAGCGGCGCGACATTTTAATTTCATCCATGATAATTACTCTCAAACGGATGGCTTTTTAAGTAGATTAAAATATTCGTTGTGCTGCCGACACTATTTAACAGTGAGGTATATATACACTGGGATATAATTAATGTATTTTCGACTACATATGTATATATTCACACACATACACACAAATTTATATATATATATATACAGGAAAATGCGTCGCGCCTGTTTTGCAATTGCGCGCACTCTCAATTCAATTTTAATGCGCCACTGTGCACGCAATTTTAACTGAATTTTCACTCTAGTACCTTGTAAATCTCATTGCCTCCTCGTAACTCAATTCTCTGGCTCTTTGTAAATGTTCAATTTCACCGATTTTATTATTTTTTTACTATAGAAAATTTGATAATGAAAAACAAAAAATGTATAATTAAAAAAAAAGGATTTTTGAACAAAAACAAACGAGTTTTGTTCTTTTTTTTGAAAGAATTTTTCTGCTTTTCACATTTTATGCATTGAATTATTCAAGCAACTTTTAATTACCAAGCGTAGCAAATTATTATTTCATTGACTTGTCCAAACAGAATATTTCACAAGCGCTTAACTGGAATTTTTGGGAAAATTTTCATTTAAAAACACATTAAATGTAAATTGACCTGTTTATAATTTGTTTTGGGAGAGAAAATAGATTTTTATCTTTTTTTTTCTGGCGAAAAGGTTAAACAGGATGGAAAATTTTTATTTTCTTATGATAATTATTGTATTGAGAGAATGCGGTAATGAATATATATATATAAAAATTCGGTTAATTTAAAATTAAATTAAATCGAATATTAATCGAATTCTTGCGTAAAATCAACATTCAGAAAGAAAAATATTTTTTTTACAAAGAACATTTGGGAGAATTAGCGTTTATTAGTAAATTATCGAGTATATTTTATATTAAATTATATAAATAGAACCAGTTTGTTCAAATGTTTGAGTTTAAGTAATCAAATGTGCGATAAACTGGCAAGCGTTTAATTATTCTATTAACTAATTAATTAAATTGCTATAATATAAATGACAAATTTTAGAAAAATAACATATAAAACAAATAAATTATTTAAATTAAATTTATTTTAATTTTCTTTATATTTTTCGAAAGAATAAAATTATTTTCTAAAATTTAAATAATTCCTTCGAAACAATTTAATTTTTTTTATACTCACAATCAGTTAAATTTATCGCAAGAATTAAATTAATTTTTGTAATTAATTAAATTCTTCTCACAAATTTAATTATTTTCAATACCATTTTCATAAACTTGAATAATCAAATATATCAATCATAATTATTAACAGACACGTTCATTTTAAAAAAAATTGAAAAAATTCTTTGCTTAATTGTTTTCGAAATTTTAAATTAAAATTATTTCAAAAACCTACTTTGTTTATAAAAAATTTTAAAGAAATTCTTCAAAAGAATTTAAATATTTACAAAAACTGGAATGAAATTATTTTTAAAAAGTTAAAATTACATTCGATAAATATAATTGAATTCTCGTGAAGAATTTTATTTGAAGTTTGGAAAATATTTGAACTAGAAGAAATTTGAGAAATTTTTGTAACCAATAAATATTACATTTTTTTATTAGATTTTTTCGAAATTAATTACATTTTCTCAAAGATTATTCAAAAAATAATTAAATTGTTGCGAAGAATTATATGATTTTTTTAAAGTAATGTAATTTTTTAAAGAAATTTTATTGAAAATTTTGGAAATAATGATTTTTTTGAACGAATTTCATCAAATTTTTTTTTATAAAAAATAATAATTTTAAAATTATTGAAAAATTTTACAATATTTAATAGTTTAAAAAATAGATTTTTTTTAAATAATTGTATTCTTCCTAAAAATTATATTAAAATTGTATATTTAAAAGAATGAATAATTCTAAAGAATTTTATTATTTATGAGAGTAATAAAATTCTTGCCATAAATTTCTAAAAACAATTAAATTGTAATGAAAACAAATTGAATTTACAAGAAGCATTTTATTATTTATGAAAATATTTTAATTTTTCAGAAAAATTAAAATATTTTATGATAATACTTCAATTCTTGCGGAGGATTTTTCAATTCATAAAATTAATTGAATTGCTTCAAAGAATTTAATTTGAATTTTGGAGGAATTTTATTGAAAATTTTGAAAATAATGATTTTTTTAAATGAATTTCATCAAAATTGTTAAAAATATTTGGATTTTCATTAAAACTATTGAAAATAATTGAATTTAAATAACATTTTTATAAATAATTGTATTCATTCAAGAAATTCTATTAAAATTGTATATTTAAAAAACAATTAATTGCTAAAACAAATTTAATTATTTATGAGAGTAATAAAACTCTTGTAATAAATTTCCAAAGAATTGAATTTAAAATGAAATTAATTGAATTTCTGAGAAGAATTTTATTATTTATAAAAAATAACTTGATTCTTACGATGAATTTACTACTGATGAAAACTAATTGAATTGTCTCCAAGAAGTTATTAAAATTTTAGAAAATAATTTAATTTTTTCGAAAATATTATAAAAAATTAAAAAAAAGTGAATTCTTTTATGAAATTTCATTAAAATTGTATTACAAATAATTTAATTCTTTGCAAAAATTTAAAAATTTAAATTTTTTAACGAGTTAAGAAAAAAATTTAATTCTTTCGTTAAATTTTATTAGAATTTTGTAGAATTTTAAAAAGTTTGATTATAAAATTGTTCAAAAATTTATATTTGAAAATAAAAACGTGATTTGTATTCGAGGGATTTAATTAAAATTGTGTCCAAAATAATTGATGTCTTAAATTGGAAATTAGAATGTAATCATAATATATCAAAATAATTGAATTGATTCAAGACATTTTATCAAAATTGTATTGAGAATAATAAAATGCGAACAAAGAATTTTATTACTTACGAAAATAAATACTTGCTGGTATTATAATTTAAAATAAAATTAATATTTAAATTTTTCTTCTTTTTAAAACTATGAAGATCCTAAAGTTCTAAACGTTCAATTGTACAAAATTTATTTATTTCTTCTAAAAATTAAATTTTTATTGCAATTATTTTGTGTCACTATCCAAAAAATTAATTACTCAGTTTCTAAACGTAAAATTTCAGTTTTTAAATTTTTTTATGATTAGTAATTTTTTAAAAATATCTTCAATACAAAAATATTTCGTTCATTTGAACGTTGAAAACTTGAGGAACATTAAAACTGTCATTTGTATAAAAAATTGAATTGAAAAAATTGAAAAAATTCAAATTCAAAAATTAAAGAAGAGAAAGAAGAAGAAGAAGAGAAAAAAATGAATATGAAATGCGCTCGAAAGAAAAATTGAAAAAATTCAAATTCAAAAATTGAAGAAGAGAAAAAAGAAGAAGAAGAAGAAGAAGAAGAAGAAGAAGAAGAGAAAACAATGAATATGAAATGCGCCCGAAAGAAAAAATTGAAAAAATTCAAATTTGAATTTGAAAAAATTAAAGAAGAGAAAACAAAGAATATGAAATGCGCACGAAAGTCGGGATTGAATATTTTTTCGGATTATATATATAGTTTATATAACCGCGCTGCTAATTTTGACAGTGTCCCGAGAGAGCTTTTTTGATAGAATAAAGAATATATATATATACATGGAAAGAGAGAAAGTGTTTCACGACATACGGGATGCAGTTAGTGTAAACAATGGACCACCTCCTTCTCTCTTTTTAAAAGAAACGCCTAGCATGTTTGATGGCCATTCATGTACATTCAAAATTGAGGGTTTAGTTTGTGTTGGTCCCATCTTTTGGAAATGTGTATATGTGAATAACACTCGTGCAATCTTTCATGTGGGTGAGGTGCTTATTGGGACCATATATAGGGAGGCTGAGCGCAGAAACAACCCTCTAGTCAAACATCGCAACATCAATCAGCACCAGTCACTCAACCTTGGGGCCATTGGCACACCGACATACCGATATTGCCTATTTAGATTCCCACTAAAATTTGTCGACAATTTTTATCGTTAGACAGATTTTATATACTTTTCTTTTTCATTAGATAATCTGTATTTTCTTATATCGATAATATATTTGCTTTTTCTCCCAATGTTATAAAAATTACTATTTCTTTAAGTAATTTTTTTTTGATAGAAAAAATTTTGTTTTAGCTAAAATGAGAATTGCTTTATCTTCCAATTTCCAAAATTACTATTTTTTAAAGTAATTTTTTATACAGTAGAAAAAAATTTTGTTTTAACTAAAATGAGAGTTGCTTTTTCTTCCAATTTCCAAAATTACTATTTCTTTGAGTAATTTTTTATACAGTAGAAAAAATTTCGTTTTAACTAAAAAGAGTTTTTTTTTGTCCGAAACAAAAATTTTCTCTTCGTTATAAAATTGGTTCTTTTTGTTTAATCTTGTTTTCTAAAATTCTTTCTGTAAAGAATAAAGATTAAGGATAAAAAGTAGAATTTAAAAAAAAATATTGAGCAAGGTTTTAATTTGCGATGAGAATTTGAATTCTCATCTTTTCTTATCAGAGCTAGTTTGGAAAATTATTTATTGCGAGCGCTATTTCGTGCCAAGTTAGCAATGAGCTCCTTGGTGCGGTGCGCGCGGCACCATTAATAGCGAATTTCATCACTGCCGCTGTTGATAACGATATTTGCGCAAAGCCCTTAGAATTTAGACCCTGTTTTACAACCCGGTCCCTCATAAATACTCTCGGCTAAAGCTTATGCAGTATAAACGCATTTGCTGCGCTCTCCAAGAATTTTGTTTCATCTCCGCTTTATATCACGAATTTTCGAAAATAAATTACATTTTTTTATGTATTTTTGTAAAAAGAATCGGAAATTACATTTACAATCGTGCCAAGAATTAAATTATATTAAATATATACAATTTTAATTAAATTCTCTCGAAAGAATTCAATAAATAAAAATAAAACGATTTTTGTATTTTTATAAACTAGTTAAAAATAGAAAACAAACCTTTAAATAAAATTGGAATAATTTAATAATCTAGTGCGAATGATTGAAGAATTAAAAAAAACTTCTTATTATTATTATAATAAATTGTCAAAAAACTTATTATTATTTATTTTTGCAGGTCCTTGAGGAATCGTTGGGGCAACCCCTTTCATTGGATATTGAAAATTCTTCCCCTTTAATGGGGGGATTTCCTTTTGCTCGCGCATGAGAAAACAAAAGTCGCATCTTTGGGTATCCCGAAAGGAAAACAATGTTAAGTGGCAGGTCGAAACTCGACAACGAAGAAGAACAAGTATGGATGTGCTGTTTTGCATTTTGGACGGCATTAGCGACTGGTATTATTGTAAGTTGACATTCATAATTTTTCAAACCCTCGCGTTGAAATATGCGTGTTTTGCTTATAAGTCCACACCACCCCTAACATTCACAAGAAACGTGTCGATTTAATTTTAAATCCGCCCCTGAATCATTCACAGCATTCGTGTCCCCTCAGCTTTTTCTCTTCGACAAGTGCTTTGGAAATTAATAATTTCCCCTTTACTTCTTGTTTCCATTCTGTTAATGAGAAATTGGTATTAATATTTCCTTGGTAATTAGTGCGAAATTTTAGAACATCGAAATATTCAAGGCCTAAATTTTCAGACTTATTTGTATGTTTTTTTTAAGACAAAGAAATTATTTGAATTTATTTCTATTTTATTTCTCTATTTTAAATTTTAATTCATTTATTTATTCAATTTTTTTTTATCTGATTTCAAGACTTTATTTTCGATTTGGTTTCAAATGGAAAATTTTTGAAAAATTAAACTCTAAACAATTTTAATTGAAAACGATGGAAATTTTCAAAGTTTCTGTTTAAATTCTTTTGAATTTCGTTGAGAATTTTTGCATAAATATTTGATTAAAAAATTTTCGTAAAATCGATTTCGGTTTCAAATTAAAATTTCCGTAAAAGTAGATTTTTAATAATTTTAATTGAAAATGCTAGAAAAAATAAGAATTTTTCACGAAACAATTGTCAACTCATTAATAAAATTATTAATAATTAATCAATTTGTTGTCCTTGTGCAAATTACAAAATTTTTTATTTTTAAACATAAATTATTAAAATAATTTCATAGTCAAAATTTAAAAAATTTACGTATTATGTACAAAATTAATTATTACTGTTCATATTTTAAAAATTTTAATGAAATTTCACGAAAGAATTCAATAATTTTCTAAAATTTGAATAAATTCTTCTAAACAATTAAATTATTTTTTTAAGTAGTAAAATCTTTACAAAAAATCAATTATTTTTCAAACAATTTTAATTAAATTCCTCGGAAGAGATCAATTTTTAGAAATATTTTTAACACACTACGAAAAAATTCAATTTATTTCTAAAATTTTAATAAAATCCTTCGAAATAATTAAATTATTCTTATAAATATAGTAAAATTATTCGCAAGAATTCAATTAATTTTATAAATAGTAAAATTCTTTGCATATCAATTATTTTCAAAACAATTTTAATTTCATTCCTCGGTTGAATTCAAATATTTTAAAATATTTTCATAAATTTAATTTATTTCCTAAAATTTTAATAAATTCTTCGAAATAATTCAATTATTTTGATAAATACTACAATTCTTTGAAGGAATTAAATTATTTTTATAATCCAATTTAAATAAAATTACACGAAAGAATTTAATTATTTTCAAAAATTCCCATAAAATTCTATTTCAACAAGAATTTTTGAATTCTTTAAAAATAATTCAATTATTGTCAAAATATTTATAAAAAAGAAAAACAAATTTCATTACTTGCAATTTTTTCTATAAAATTCTTCATACCAATTTAATTATTTCTAAAAATTTTAATAAATTCTTCTAAACATTTCAATTATTTTTAAAAATAGTAAAATTCATTTATGTTTATAAATAGTAAAATCCTTTGTAAAAATTTAATTATTTTTAAAACAATTTTAATAGAATTTGTCCAAAGAATTTTAATCTTCAAATATTAACATAAAATTCATTTATTTTCTAAAATTTTAATAAATTCTTCGGAACAATTCAATTATTTTTAATACAATTTTAATAAAATTCTTCTTCATAAAATCCAATTGCTTTCAAAATTTTTAATAACAATTTTTAAAGAAACTCCATTAGTTTAAGAAAAATTCAAAGAAATTCCTTAAAAGAATTTAATTATAGGATTTTAAAAAATTTTAATAAAATTCTTCACGAGAATTTAATAACATTTTTAGAAGGAATTCTATCATTATCAAATTTTTGATAAAATTCTTTGCAATAATTCGATGATTTTTAATAAATAAATTTTAAAATGGAAAATATTTGAAAATAAAAATTATATAAAAAAGTTAAGAAACAAAAAATAAACTACAACTAACTTTAAACTGCGATCAAATTACTAATACACGAACTTTATTAATATAGAAGAAGGTTTTAATTTTCAAATTTTTAAAATTATTTCTAAAGTTCAAATGAATTTGTTTTGGAATTCGTTGAATTCATACATATAAATATTTGAATAATTTTCGATTCATGGAAATTTCGTAAAATTAAATCGTAACGATTTCAAAATTATTTTGAAGTAATTATTTTTTCCTCGATTTATTGAATCCTCAAGATTGAAACTCGAAAATTATTGAAAATAATTTAATTAGACAAGATTTTTGTAAAAAAATTCTAGATAATAACTGAATCAAAGTCATAGAAATATAATTTCTGACTAGTCACATTAACAATTTTTGTAACTCATTTAATTTCAAAAAGTATCAAATTTACCGTTTTTGCCAATTTTAATTTTTTTTTTTTTGATTATTTTAATTTAAAAAAAATTGTCAGGGGAAATGTCAAAATTCTGTCTACTTTATAAAGAAGGGAAATTTAAGTTTTTGTATCAATCCTGTAAATAGTATATATAATATTCTATTGGTCCGAAAGAAATGTCCAATTACAATGAAAGTGAGTAAACATTTCATTTCCTGTGCAAAAAAAAAACGTAAATATATATAGTACATTTTTTTCCAATTTTGTTAAAAATCTCGAATGAGAGGAAGGAGGAAAGTGAATGCTGTTCAATTTTGATAAGTGATCAATCACATATTGGATATATAGCTTGAAAGAAGTATTGAAAGTTGGATGTTGTTTCAGTGACTCATTATTTGAAAAAGGATAACAAGGTCCTTGGAACGTGCGAGCACGTCCCCAAAAAGGACTATCTATATATTTCCTCTCTTCGATTCAACGTCATCGTTGTAAATATCTCTCTCTCGAAACTAGTATAAGAGAATTATAAAAATCGAATTTTTAGGAATTTTACAAATTTCATTTTAAATTTTCTAACAAATTTGTTTGGGTGTTAAAAGCATTTTTAAAATGGTTAAAAAACTCGAATTCTTCTTAAACATTTTCTTAACTTTTGTGTCAGGTGCGTCATCATCATCATCATCAGCAGCTTCGTCTTCTTTTTTCATCATCGTCATCAGCATTGTCGTATTTTTCAAACAGTTTGTACGTATCGTTTGGAAAAAAAATTCGTGCAGAACATTGTTAGAGGAATAAAATGAAGGCATGTGTGTGTATAGATAGATATATACAGAGAGGAGAAAGAGACACGATTCTGAAGAGTGGGAGAAGTAATTCACGTTTCCTCGGCTCGTCTTCAAAAGACTCGGAATATATTGTCCTGCAATGCAAACAGTCCCAGACGCATTCGGTGTTCCACTTTACTTCGAGTCTGGTAAGACGCCTCGTGTGTTTGCCCACAGGCAAATGTGTTTCCTTAGGCTGTCCGAAATGTTTGGACGAGCCCAGCAACCAAGTACTTGTCAATTCGACGTAACCAATCAAGAGCACGGCTTTAAAAAAAGAGGAAACGACTCAAAAGCCGAGGCTTCAACGAAATTCGAGTTTGCCTTTAATGGATTAAGTCTCCTCCTCGCTCTCTCAATTTTGCTCTCTCTCTTTATATTTATATGTAAATATATTTAGGAGATTTGAAAAACATTTCTATTCCAATAAATCCAGATTTGTTATTATTGCTTCCATTATGATTTTCAATGTAATATCTCGAACATCGCACTTATCTGGAGTTTTTTTTAATACGATTCGTTACTATTTAGATTCCTTTGTTAGATTTGTGGGACATTTTTCGAGAATTTGCTCTTTTTCTAGAGCATTGACAGGGTTGCCAAAGGTCAGGGAAGTCAAGGAATTCAGGGAAAGTAAAATTGGTCAGGGAAGTCAGGGAAAAGTCAGGGATTTTTACTAAAAGTACTGGAAAAAAATGAATTTTTAAAATTCATGAGAAAACTGAATTTTTTTTCTTTTGCCTCGTAAACTATGAAATTACCACAAATTTTAATACAAAACATTCAATTTTTCCTATTTCTGACAATAATTTCTTCTTGAATAACTTAAATTTTCAAAAACTATCATAAAATTAATAATTAATAATAAATAATAAATAAATAAATAATAATTAAATAAAATTAATAATAACTATCATAAATTATGACTTATAAATTATTTTATGAATAATTTTTACAATTTTCATAAATATATTAGATTGATAAAAGAAATTTTAGTTAAAAATACTAAAAAAAAAATTAGATTTCGGAAAAGTTACAAATGATTACAGAAATTCA
Organism: Leptopilina myrica (nomen nudum); assembly: GCA_032872475.1. NCBI lineage: Eukaryota > Metazoa > Arthropoda > Insecta > Hymenoptera > Figitidae > Leptopilina > Leptopilina myrica (nomen nudum). The sequence goes on along the minus strand of CM065467.1, from coordinate 21,995,354 downwards.
ATTATTTTCAAAAGTTACAAAAATTCTTCACAGAATTTCAATTCTGTTCAAAAATTTTTAAACACTTCTCGTCAAAATTACAATTATTTTTATAAATAATAAAATACTTCATTAAAATTCAATTATTTTTAAAAGTTTTAATAAATTTCTTCAAAATAATTCAATTATTTTCATAAGTAGTAATAAAATTTTTCACAGGAATTCAATTATTTAAAATACAAAATTTAATTAAATTTTTCGAAAAATATCAATTGTACAAAAAGAATTTTTATAAATAATAAAATTCTTCACCGAAATTGAATTACTTTTATAAACTTGAATAAAATTCGTTGTAAGAATTCAATTATTTATATAAACTTGAATAAAATTCATTGGAAGAATTAAATTATTTTCAAAATTAATAAAATTCTTCGCAAAAATTCAATTATTCTCAAAAATGAAAAAAAACATATTTTCAAAATTTCAATTATATTTATAAATAAATCAAAAAATTCTTCATCTAAGTTCCATTATATTTAAAAATTTTAATAAAATTCTTGGCAAAATTCCACAAGAATTCAATTATTCAATTTTTAATAAATTCCTTCAAAATAATTCAATTATTTTCATAAGTAGTAATAAAATTTTTCACAGGAATTCAATTATTTAAAATACAAAATTTAATTAAATTTTTCGAAAAATATCAACTCTACAAAAACAATTTTTATAAATAAATAAAATTCTTCACCGAAATTCAATTACTGTTATAAACTTGAATAAAATTCGTTGTAAGAATTCAATTATTTATATAAAAATTGAATAAAATTCATTGGAAGAATTAAATTATTTTCAAAATGAATAAAATTCTTCGCTAAAATTCAATTATTCTCAAGAATTAAAAAAAATATATTTTCAAAATTTCAATTATATTTTTAAAACAAAAAATTCATCTAAATTCAATTTTAATGAATTAATTCAAAATAATTCCATTATTTTCGCAGGAATTCAATTATTTAAAATACAAAATTTCATAAACTTTTTCGAAAAATATAAATTATTTAAAAAATTCTTCTCCGAAATTCAATTATTTTTATAAACTGGAATAAAATTCGTTGGGAGAATTAAATTATTTTTAAAATATAATAAAATTCTTCGCAAAAATCCAATTGTGTTCGAAAATTAAGGAAAAAAATTCTTGTTAAAATTCCAAGTAACTTTATAAATAATAAAATTCTTCTCCAAAATTCAATTATTTTATGGAAATTTGAAGAAAATTTAAATTATTTTCATAAGTAATAAAACTCATCGCAGAATTTTAATAATTTTTTATACAATATATATTTTAATCAAATTCCTCAAAAAAGTTATTATTCTTAAAAATTTTATTAAAATTTGTCAAATTAAATTCATATATTTAACAATTTATTGATAAAATTCTTAATGAGAATTAAATTTTAACAAAGAACATTCTATTATTCAATAAATTATTTATTTTTTAATTTAAATAATTGAATTTTTCTAGAATTTTCTAATAAAAATTGATTTGAAATTGAATTAACGGATAATCGATTTATTATTATTTATGAAAGTAATTGAATTATTGCCACGAATTTTATTATACATTTTTTAAAAATAATTTAATTTTTTTGAGAAATTTTACTGCTTGTAAAAATAATTGAATTCTTGCGAAGGATTTTTTTTAGGATTTTTGTAAATAATTATAACCTATTCTGAAAAATGTTATGGTAATTTAAATTATTACAAAACACGAAGAAGACAAAGCATGAAGAGTGATCGTCTTCTTCATGTTTTGTAATAATATATTCTTATAAGTTGTTTAATTTAAAAAGGTTTGAATTTGAATGTTTTGAAGAATTTTAATTCCTACAGAAAAATAATAATGATTAAATACTTATTTAAAAATTTAGTTATTGATGTTTTTGAATAATTTTACAATTAATGAAATTTGTAAATAAATTTAATAGTACATTTGATTATCTAATAATTTTTAGAGTGAATCAGAATATTCCTCAGGGTCAGGGGAAAAGTGAAAATTTTGTCTGGAAATCAGGGAAAAATAAAATTAAATATTTGTGGCAACCCTGATTTAATTTTTGTAGGCGCACAGTTTTTTTGATAAGTATATCAAATTGATACTAAACTGAATCAAATTCATGCCAAAAATCTGGATTAATTTTTTATCTGATCCATGTTTTTGGTATCAATTCGTTGCCATTTGAAACTTTTAAATTAACAGCGCGGAAAATTTATTTTTGATGGGAAAATTAAAAAAATGATTGCTTTTCATATATGGAAAATTGTGTCACAGTAAAATTGTGAGTATAGTTGCGAGTATAGTGAATTTTGTGACATCGCGAGGAAAAAAGATTATAAGTCTCGTTTCATTTTATCATTTTCGTTCTCTATATAGCCGATGTTTCTTTAGAGGAGGGATTTTATCAAGAATTTCCTCTTTGGTTTTCGCTCTTGCTCTCGCTCTCGCTCTCTGGTTTCTTGCCTCGTCCTCTCCATCCCTTTTCGTATATTTCGATCAAAGCGCCTTCGGCTCTCTGCAATAGACGTTACAGGCCGGATTATACACGTACACAGAGAGTTTGGTTCCTGTGTGCCGCTACAACAATGGTTGTAGAGACACATGTAGGCTCTAAGTAGGTTGTATGTGTTGGGATTGCAAACATGTTTGCAACGTTGTCAGGCGGGCAGGAAATTACGTCCGCCTTTAGCCGCTCTCTATATTACACCTAACTCTCCCGACCCTCTGGCTCCGCTCCGGTACCGTCGAGCTGCCGCCAACGCCAATGCCGTCACCACACCATCGCATCATCGTGTCCCGTCCGTGTAACGTCCACAGAGAACTCTCCAGCGTTCGCCAACGGTGTACTTGTGTGTACTTAGGGTACAGGGTTGTTTCATGCAAAGGTATGTACCTGATGCAGATACCTTCACGTATATACATACAACCAACCTGCATGCGCCCTGCGCTGCTGGTTATATCAGACCTCTAACAATCTATCTCGTTCCATATATAGAATACCGCATGAAAGTCCCGGAACTATACGAACGAAGCTTATGTTTCAAAATTAGTTTCAAAAATTACACATTCGAATAACGGAGAGCCGCGAGATGTTAAAATTTCCTGCGCGCTTTCATATCTATATATATAGTTGGAAACACACCAAAGTCCACAATTTTCTAATTTTCGATTCTAAACTATTTTTTTGTTTCAATTTGGCAAAATTAATAATTGCGGGGTTGCAGTAAAAAAATTTGCTCTTGCTTCTCCCTCAGTTTCAGGCGGAATTTTCCCTCTCTCTTGATTTCTGTAAATAATTCAAGTTCAATTAGAAAGGAAAAAAATTTTCAAAAACAAAAATTGAAAAATTGCTGTCAGTACTCAGTACCGTATTATTAATTATTATGAATTGATTTCTGTAAATAATTCAAGTTCAATTAAAAAGGAAAACAATTTTTAAAAACAAAAATTGAAAAATTGCTGTCAGTACTGTATTATTATTAATTGATTTCTGTACAAAATTCAAGTTCGCAATTAAAAAGGAAAACAATTTTTAAAAACAAAAATTGGAAAGTTGCTGTCAATACCGTATTATTAATTATTATTATTAATTATTATTATTATTAATTAATAATATTAATAATTATTATATTATTAATTAATATAATAAATAATAATTGAATGTTAAAAAATTGTAATAAAACAATTGTAAGAATTAATTTTTTATAAATATTGAAATGAATTATTCATTAATAATAACATATTTTTTGAAAATAACTAAATGTTCTGAAAAAACTTTTTTTTAAATATTCAAAATAATTGTATTCAACAATTAAAAACTTTTATTAAATATTTTAAGAAATAAATTTATTAAAATAAATGTAAATCCAAACAAAATAACATCAATGTTTTATCAGAATTTTTTGCAAATAATTGAATTCAATTAATATTTTTGAAAAATAATTGTATTCGTTCGAGAAATTTTACTAGACAATTTATTAAATTGAAAATAATTGCATTCCTTTGAAGAATTTTATTATTATTGAAAATAATTGAATTCTTGCGAAGAAGTTTATTAATAAATGAATAGAATTGAATTTTATTAGAAATTTTCAAAATCCTGATTAAATTCTTCTAAAGAATTTCTTTGAATTTTTTTTTAAATATCTATTTTCTTTAATAATTTAGATTGGAAATTTTGAAAGTAATTGAATTTTATGAAGAATTTCTTTCAATGTTTTAAAATAATTGTTTATAAACATTAAATAATTGAAAAAAATAATTAAATACTTTATTCTTGAAGTTTATTAAAATTGTTTTAAATATAATTTAATTTCTGAGAAAAATGTTATTATTTATAAAAATAATATAATTCTTGCGAAGAATTTGAAAGTAATTGAATTTTATGAAGAATTTCTTCCTTCAAATTTTGAAAATATTCGCTTATGTTAAAAATTATAATTAAATACATTATTAATGAAATTTATTAAAATTGTTTTCAATAAAATTGAATTCCTGTAAAAATTTTTATTATTTCTAGAAATAATTAATTTTGAACGAATAATTTTACTATTTTTAGAAATAATTGAATATCGTATCGAAGAATTTATTAAAAGATTGGAAAATTAATAAACTTTTTATTTAATTTTAATTTATTTTGATATTTTTATTTCTTCGAAAAATGTTATTAAAAATTCGAAGAAATTTTACTGAATCCTTTAGTGAAATTTTATTTAAAAAATTGACATACAAAATTTTTTCTTAACAAAATGCGTCATTTTTTTATTTAAAAAAATGATTTAATATTTTATAAGACTTTTCCTTAAAAATTTGGAAAATAATTGAATTTTTGAATTAAATTTTATAGATAATCTTTGCAATGATTGAATTTTTTAAATTAAATCACTTTTAGAATTATTTTTTAAAGAATTGAATGTTTGCAAAGAATTCACTAAATAATAATTGAATTGTTTCTTTGGATTTATGCAAATTTCAGAGAATAATTGAATTTTTTCGTTAAATTTTATTAAAATTATATTCAAAATAATTTAATTACTGCAAAGAATTTTACTATTTTTGAAAATAATTTAATTCTCCCGAAGATTTTTATTTATATATATGTAAATAATGGAATTCTTGCGAGGAGTTATCTTAAAATTTTTGAAAATATAAGCAATAATAATTTATTATCTACTTAATAAGTAAATTTTTTAAATGTTGATTATGAATTTATCCAAAAATTAAAGTTTGAAAGTAAAAAATTTGATAAATTGCTATTGTTATTATTGTTAGGCAAATTAAAAAATTTATATTTTCAAATATAAATTTTTGAATAATTTAAAAATTTTCAAAACTCATTTATTAAGTGCACAAAATTTATCACTATTGTTTATTATTACAAAAAATGTAATATAATTCTTATCAAGAAGCCAATTAATATTAATTAAATTTCCCTGAAAAATTTAATTGTTAAAACAATTTTAATTGAATTCCTCAGAAGAATTCGAATTGTTTAAAAAAATTTTTTTTAATTCAAATGTTTATTTTTTCAAAAAATTTAATATAATTCTTATCAAGAAGTCAATTAATATTAATTAAATCCCTCCGAATAAAATTTAATTGTTAAAACAATTTTAATTGAATTCCTCAGAAGAATTCAAATATTTTTAAATTCTTCCTTCTTAAAATTCTATTATTTTCTAAAATTTTAATATATTCTTTGAAACAATTCAACTATTTTCATAAAACAATAAAATTCTTTAAAGGAATTAAATATTTTCAATGGTTGAGTCCTGTTATTATATGAATAAAGAAGATGACGCTGCTGATGATCGTGGTGGAAAGAAAGATGATGATAATAAAGACGAAGGTGATGGACATTAAGAAAACATACAACTACTGTCAGATATACAAAAAATATACAAACTCTACAGTGTGAATATAATTTTTAAAAAAATTTCGAGAATACAATATATGTTCTACTCTATATATGTTTTATATGGAAAAGCGTGCATCACAAGGGATGAGGAGAACGATCCCGAAAACAAACAAACTCCATTGAATGTTCTCCGACAGGGGGATTTTTGCCAAGTAGACCCTTCCAGAATTTAGCCCCGGAGGTTATGAGATTTTATGAGACTCAAAGCGGTTTACGAATCCAAAGATCTCCGCGCTTTTCATCCCCTTTCTTGAATATCGAGAAAAGGGATGCGATTTTTCAATTATGTTCCTGACTTTTGCTTCATCTTTTCTTTTTTTTTGAGGGAAATTATACTTTTGATACTTTCTCTCGACTTTGGAAATTGGAGACATTTTATTGATTATCGTTATTCGAACTGTCGTCTTCCCTCAATTGGTGGTTATAATTTTTTTTCAACTGCAAATCATTATTAACTGTAGCAAATGTTTTTTCATTGATTTTAAAATTAAAAAAGTAAAATGTATTTTCAATTTATATTGTTAAGAAAAGAATTTGATTTTAATAAAAATTTGTTTGTTTTCAGCTCTGAAAGTGCGCCTCTTTCAGTGAAGGATGAAATTTAGACGCGCAGAATATAAAGAATCTTGGGATAATGTCGTCATGGACAACATCGTCGTCGGTTTGTAATGACAAATCAAAAAATAAATTTCTTGATAAAAAGATGTTAGTTTAAAAAACATCAGACGGAAAAATTGTCACACGCTGAAAGAAACAAACGGAAAAATGTCAATCTATTCACGAAGAAGAGGAGATTTTACACAAATTTTCAAGTTGGGAAAAGAAGATAATGGATAAAAAAGAAGAGGTATGTGTATATATATATATATTGAGAGTACAAATCCCTCTCGTCCCGCGCACCATTCGAATTTCCTGCGAGCGTGAAGTCGTTAGGCATTTTCTGACGCGAGATAAAATTCCGAGAAGCTCATTGAAACGACTCTTGGCTATATGTACGGGACCGGGTATTGTTTTAACGTGTTTGAGTCAAATATTGACGCAAGTCGGGACTCTCGCTCGGCCTGGAACGGGTCGGAACAGAACGGAACGAGATGAGACGAAACGACCCACATAACATCCATCGTTGGTACAAAGGTAACGAAGGAGAGAAATGACTGTGAAAAGTGATCAGAGAGAGAAAGGAATAACGAAACGTGTATATATATACATCTATAGGAGAAGAAAGTTTTGTAAAAAAAAGAAAGAAGAGGAACTCTTGGCTTCAATTCAATGTTGTAATAGATACATCATCAGTTAGATATATTCTTTGTTCTTTCCTAATAGAAGGGAAAATTTTAAATGGCGCATTATTTCTATTATATTCTTTAGTCATTAATTCGGTTATTAATTAATTATTCCTGTATTTTCACCAGGACTTTCGTTAATTTGAATTTTTGTCAAGGGAAAAATTTGTCACGAATTCAAAAATTGATTAGTAAAAATTTTCAATTTTATAGAATTTTATTTTACAGAATTTTCAATTTTATAGAATTTCGTTTTACAGAATTTTCAATTTTATACACTGAAAAAAAAATTTATTTGATTCAAATAACCGTTTATTTGACTATTATCAAATAAATATTTACTTAATTCAAATAATTTTTATTTGAATCAAATAAACTGTGTTTGAATCAAATATTTAAGTATTTGAAGCAAATATTATCTAATTGATTCAAATAAAAATTATTTGATTTAAGTAAATATTTATTTGATAATAGTCAAATAATCGGTTATTTAAATCAAATAAATTTTTATTTCAGTGTAGAATTTCATTTTACAGAATTTTCCATTTTAAATTAATTTCATTAGAAAGAATTTCGATTTTTTTTTTGCGAAAAAATGTTAATAATTCAAATTCTTCTGAAATTAGTTAAACTTTTTAATATATATTTAATTTCTTATTAAAAATAATGGATTTATAGAAAAATTACAGTTAAAAGGACTAAAAAATATTGAATTTTTGAGAAGTTAGGAATAATTGCAAAAAATTCAAGTTATTTTTCAAAAAGAACAAAATTCTTCTCAAAAATTAAATTGTGTAAAAAGTTTTTTAAATTTTCGTTTCAATTTTAATTATCTTTTATAATAATAAAATTCTTCTACAAAATTCAATTATTTTGAAAAAATTTTTATCAAAACTTCAATTAATATTTTCAAGAAATTTTCAAAAAAAACAATTATTTTGATAAATATTAAAACTTTTACAGAAATTCAATTATTAAATTATTTACAAATTTGTTTATAGCTTCTTGTGCAATTATTCAATTATTTTCGTGAATAATACAATTGTTTACAGCGGATTCAATTATTTTCAAAACCAGTAAAAATCACGGCAAAAATAAAATTATTTTCCAAAATTTGAATAAAATTCTTTGCAAAAATTTTAATTATTTTCCAAAATAATACAATTCTACAAAGAAATTCAATTACTTTCAAAAATAATACAATTCTTCAAAGAAATTCAATTATTTTTATAAATAATAAAATTCTTTGAAGAAATTCAATTATATTATATTTTAATAAAATTCAAAGTAAAAATTCAATTATTTTTACAAATAATTATATATTTCACCAGGATTCAATTATTTTCATTAATAATTAAAATCACGGCTAAAATTTAATTATTTTCCAAAATTTGTATAAAAATTCTTTGAAGACATTAAATTATATTGGAAAATTTTAGTAAAATTCAAAGTAAGAAATCAATTATTTTGTGAAACTTTAATAAAATCCAGAACAACAATTTAATTATTTTCAAAAATGATAGATTCAATTCAATTGAATCTATTCTGAAGAAGAAATAAAATTCTTCTTCATTATTTTTATTGTAAAAATTTTTTTTTGTGAATTGAATTATTTTTATTTAAATTAAAGAATAAAACTCATCGTAGAATTTCGATTATTTTAATACAATTATAAACAAATTTCTCGAAAAATGTAAAATTATTTTGAAATTCGTCTCAAAGATATTTAATTATTCAAACATTTGTAGATAAAATTCTTTTTGAGAATTTAATATTAAGAATCATTCAATTATTCAATGAATTATTTATTTTTGTATTTAAATAAGAATCGAATTTTCGTCGGATTTTATAATAATATTTTATTTAATTAATTTAAAAATTAATTTCAGTTGAAATTTTATATAATAATTGAATATTGATAATAAATTAGTATTTTTTTAAATTAGTATTAATAATTATTTTTTTCATTTTGTAATTGAATATTAAAAGAATTTTATTGCGGATTTTTATAAATAATTGAATTTTGAAAAGGTTTCAAATTAAAATCTTTGAAAATCTGTATTTTTTCTTATACTTTTAACTAATTATTTTGTAGAATTCAATATAAAAATATTTTTTTTTTCAATTATTTCAAGGTGTATTTCGGAAAAGTAGAATTGTAAACTAATATTTGAAAGTTCTCAAAAAACTTTTTCAAAATTCATTAAAAATAATTGATTTAAAAAAGAATTTTAGTTTAGAAGGTTTGAATTTTTTAAAGAATTTCAATTCTTACGGAAGAATAATAATGATTAAATTTTTATTTGGAAATAAAGTTATTGTTGTTTTTGAATAGTTTTACTTTTGAACAAATTTGTAAATAATGGAACATTTTTTTGGAGTATATTTAATCATTTTTGGAGTAAATCGTAGAATATTCTATGGGGCCAGGGAAATAGTGAAAAAATTGTCGATGGAAATAAAAAGAAAAAGGCAGGGAATGACAAAAAATGAATAATTAAAAAAATTGAACTTTTTTTGTCAATCCCGATGGTTTCTAATTTATTTTCGATATTTCTTTCGTAATGTGAATAGAAAATTTCAGAGGAAAGAAATATACATTTTACGTGTATATATTATATTTTATTGAATTGAAATACGTATTATTGAGTTTTTCGTTTTTGTATATTTTGAATTTAGGAGAGCGAGGACAGTGTGTGAGAGAGAGAGAGAGGTCTCTCGCATTTCTTGGTCATTGCATTGGCATTTACAGGCGTTTACACACTAAAGGCATTTCACAAGCTGTGAATGCCCGTGTAATGCATTGCAAACATTTTGCCATTGCCTCATCTACCCTCGCATTTATATATATACATATAGAGACCTATAAATAGGGGAATAATAATATTCTGACCGGTATAGGACATTGTGCTTAATGTTTGGACATGTGTTCCGCCTAGGTCACGCCCTTTGTTACCATTTTCTATGCATGTTTACCAGTTTAAAATGTTGCCATATAACGTTTGCGAACTCGTCATAATGTCATAACGATGACACGCGTCATTTTTGTCGACAAAAAAAAAAGAAAGGGAAAAAGTGAAATTTGCCTTTTTTTTTGTTACGTTTCACTTTGTTTAGATCAAATATTGTATAATATGATGTCTTTACAGAAAATGAGAATTAAAAAGTCATGATGATTCGGTGGATTTTATATTTTTACTATATGTGGAATAGGTCAGGAGGTTTTCTCTAAAGGATTCGATTATTAAAAAAAAAAATAGTAAAAAACGAACAAAAAATTTAAGGAAATTGGATAAAATTATCTTTATTAAAACTCAATTATTTTGGAATACAATTTTAATTGCATTCTTTGAAACAAATTCAATTGTTTTCAGAAATAAAAAAAATTATTTAAATGAAATTCTATTAACTTCAGAAATAAAAAAAATTATTTGATAAAATTCTATTAATATCAGAAATATAACAATTCTTCAAAAAAATTCTATTATTTTCATAAATAATAAAATATTTCACTGGAATTTAAATACAATTTTAATAAATTAATTAATTTTAATTTTAGTTTATCAAATAGTTTAAATATTTTCAAGAACATTGATAATATTCTTTACAAGAATTCAATTATTTTAAATACAATTTTGACTAAAATTCACGACGGAATTTAATTATTTTCAAGAATGTGAATAAAAATCTCCGCAGAGATTTAATTATTTTCATAAATAATAAAATTCTTCACAGGAATTCAATTAAATTTATTTAATACAATTTTAATAAAATTTCACAAATAATTCAATTTAAAAAAAAAATTCTTAAATAATTCAGTTTTTTCAATAAAAATTTCTCAAATAATTTAATTTTTTCCAAAAAAAATTAATGAAATCTTCAATTTTTAATTAAAATCCTCGACGGAATTTAATAATTTTTAAAATTTTTAATAAAATTCAACTCAGAGATTCAATTATTTTCATGAACAGTAAAATTATTTAAAGACATTCAATTCTGTTCAATACAATTTTGATAAAATTTCCAAAATAATACGATTTTTAAAAAAATATTTAAAAAATTGTATAATTCTATTTTTATTTAATTCCTCAACGGAATCTAATTATTTTCATACATTTTAATAAAAATTTTAACAAGAATTCAATTAATTTCATGAATAATAAAATTCTGTGTATTCAAATTTAATAATTTTTGAGACTAATAAATTTTTTCATTGAATTTTTATTTTTTCAAATAAAATTTCCCTAAAGTATTATCGCTTATTTTAAAAAAATGTCATAAAAAAATAAGAAAAAACTCAATTATTTTCAAAAATATTGTTAAATATTTTTACAAGAATTCAATTACTTTAAATATAATTTTAATTAAATTCCTACACGGAATTTTTTTTTTAATTCTAAAAAAATATCTTTTGGGTTTCAATTACTTGTTTTCGATAAATAATAAAATTCTTCACAGAAATTCAATTATTCAATTGTTTTTCAAAAATATTAATAAAACTATTTACAAGAATTCAATTTTTTTTTTAATTAAGAATTGTTTCTTAAAATATTATTAAAATTTGTAAAAAGAATTATTTTCAATTCAGGGAATTTAATAAAAATTTTATTAGAAACAATTGATTTGTTATAAAAATTTTAATTAATTTTTAGAAAAAAGAAATTGAATTCTAGAAGAATTTTATTGAATTATTAGAATTTTTTCTTTAAAAATAATTGAATTCCTTCGAAGAACTTTAATATTATTTATGGAAATTTAATTCTTGCAAATTTTATTAAAATTAGTTAAAATAATTAAACTCTAGCGAGAAAAATTTTATTATTAACGAAAACAGTTTACATTTTTTTCATAAATTTTATAAATTATTTAAATTATTCGACTTATTTGAATTTTATTGACTTTTTTTGAAATAATTAAATTGATATTAATAAATGTTATAAAAATTTGATATATGAGTAAACTTCCACTTGTTAGAGTTTCGAATAATTTTAATTAATCTAAAGCTGACTTATTTACATATCTTTGAATTTAAATTTGAATTTGAATGGAAGGAAGAGTAAAATGAATAAAATGATTTTTTAAAGAAACATCCAAAATGCACCTGTGTGAAAAATGTTAATGAACGTCATTATCAATAATAATAGTTCTTTATCAACTTAAATGTCACAATATTAAAAATTCTATAAATATATAAAACAAATTCCATCTTTTTATATTTTTATTAAAATTATTAAATTTCTATAAATATAACAGAATAATAAAAATTTAAAACTGAATAGAAAGAAGAAGAAGAAAAAGAAAAGTGAGGAAAGTATATATATATATATTTTTTTAGTGAGGATTCACACACACACACATTATCTTATAAAAGTGAGAAAGAATTAATATATGGTTAGACTTTTTGTCAGCAGTGAACTCTTTTCACGAAAAAAAAAGAAAGAAAAAGAGAAAAAAAGTCATCTGCACGGCTCTTTTTTAGGGAAATTTATATTCAAAAGATGGTTCGGCACGCTTGTATGGCGTGAATGGACCCCCGGTGGAATAGTTGACGTTAAATTTATCTCTCGTAAAGGTCTCAAGGTATATTTTGTGGCTTTAGTCCTTAGTTCCTTGAGGATTACAAACCCTAGACACACTGGTGGTCTCCTGGTGTGATCCTATTCATATGATTTTAGAAGTAAATTTAAAGAAATACCCACAATCTTTCGTTTACATTTACACATGTAGACATAAAAATAAATTCATTGTTAATATATTTTGTCGATGGTGTTCTTCTAGTCAATGGTAATTGTTGCAATTTTCTTCTTTTCTTTGCTTTGGACACGAGCCACGTGTGTCGTCAATTTTCTTTTTTTTTGCATCTTTAAAAATCGAAATAGAATTGCTTTTAAAATTTTTCAAGAAAGAAACTACAAATATTGTCGTGTGCTTTTTCTTTAAAAATTTGTCTTGTACATAATGGAATGTTTGGTCGTTTTTCACTCTTCACTCTTCAGGACAATTGACTTTCAATTCAGGATAATTTGAAAATTGGCATTTTTGTTATCGAAATTTGTCAGAGGTTTAGAACTATGCTTTGAATTCAATAAAAGGGAAAATTGATTCTACTAATAAATAAAATTTTTTGTTCCAGGGGAAAAATGAGGACAATTGAGAATGGAAGGAATAAAATTTATTCAATGTTCATTATTTTCTGTTTTGTAAATATTTGCAAATTTATGAAACTTTTGTTTAGTATTTTTTAAATATTTTTCAATAGGGTGACATTCTATTTAATATTACTATGCAAATTACATTTTTTCAAATATTCATTTTTTATTAATTTAAGATTCAAACTTTAAAGAAATTCAATTTTAAACTAGTTTATTAATTAATTATTCTTGTTTATTAAGTTCAAAAAAATTTGACTAAAATTCTTCGCAAGAATTCAATAATTTTCATAAACAGTAAAGTTCTTTGCAAATATTTAATTTATTTTTAAACTAATTTTCAAAAACTATTTTTAAGCAATTTCAAAAATAATATTTCAATACATAATTATTTTCCAAAATTTTTTTAAATCCTTTGAAACTACTTAATTATTTTTTTAATAAAATTGTTTGCAAGAATTTAATACTATTTTCTAAAAATTTCACAAAAGAATTCAATTTTTGCTTAATTTTGTTATAAAATATTTGCATAAAAAATTAAATTATTTTAAAAAAAATTTCACAAAATAATTAAATTTGTTTCTTAGTTATCATTATACAATTTTTCAAAAGAATTCAATTTTCCTTAAATTATAATAAAATTCAATAATTAAAATGTTCAATTAAAAATTTTTTGAAAAACATGATTATTTTAAAAACTTGAAAGAAATTGTTCATAAAATTCTATAATTTTGAAAATTTTTAATTAAATTTATTTTAAAAAACTCGATTAAAAAAAATTCGAAAAATTTTTTCAAAAAGAATTTAATTATTTTTGAATTTTTAGAAAATAGTATTAAAATATAATAATTTAAATAATTTAAATAATTCAATACATAATTATTTTGAGAAATATGATTATTTTAAAAACTTGAAAGAAATTGTTTTCAAAATTTTTAATTAAAATTACTAAAAAAAACTCCATTAAATAAAAAAAAAACGCAAAATTTTTTAAAAAAGAATTTAATTAGAATTTTCAAAAATGTAAACAATATTCTTCATGAGAATTCAATTATTTTTCTAAATAGTAAAATTCTTCGAAGGATTTGAATTATATTCTTAAATTTTTCGGCAAAAAGTTTTTTTCTTATTTTGATACTATTTTTTTAATAATTTTTCTGTTTGGTATTTTTTTACTTATTATTTATGTAATTAATGTATTTTTTACTTTTGTTTATTTTTTTTACTGTTATAAATTTTTTGATTTTATATTTTTGATTAATTTTATTTTTACTGATGTTATTTATTATTTTTAAATTCTTTCTTATTTGTTTACTATTTTTTGGTAATTTTCCCCTTTTAGTATATTTTTTGACTCAGTTTTATCATTTTTTTGATTTTTTATTCTCTATTTATTTTGTATCCAAATTTGTCACAGAATTTTGTTTTCTACTGTTTTTTTAAAATTATTTCTATCATAACTATTTTATTTAGTTTTGGCTTATTTTATAAAATTGTAAAATTAGTTCTGCCATTTATTTACTTTTTTTGGAGATTTACTGTTTCTATATTTTATTACAATTTTTATTAGAATTTATATTTAAGCACAAAATTTTGTTCCTTAGTATTCTTACTATTAACTATTTTATTTACTTTTCCATTACTTTATGAAATGGAAAAATAAATTTTCACTTTATTTTCTTGACTCTTTTTTTATAGTTACTTTTTTTATATTTTATTTAAATTTTTTTCGAAATTGTAATCGAATTTTTATTTAAATGTTATTAGGTGCTTTAAATAATTTATATTATTCTCTTTTAAATATATTTAATATAATAATATATTTAATTTATATATTTAATTTAAATATATTTAAATATATAATTTTAATTAGTTAATAATATAATTTATATAATTTTAATTAGTTAGCTAATTAAGTTTTATTACAAAAAGAAGTCGAAAATAATTATTTAGCAACAAAAAAATATTTTATTTGCCTTCAACTTTAATTTTGTTTTTTTTCGTTGCAATATTGCCACTCGAATTATTGGCGGGAGTTAATTTTCCTTTTTCCCACATTTATAATCCATATACATAAATGAAAACTGTAAAATTTCCAATAACTATTTATTATATATTCTTTAGATGACGAAGGAAGTGATCATCTTCCGTTTTTGACTTTCTTTTGTAAAGATGATGAGAAATAGTTGAGAATGAATTTGCCATATATATAAGTTATTAGATTTATGTAAGATGCCGGCGGAAGCATTGAAATGACCAAGAAAATGTTTCTTTTTTTATATATATAGTAAGGAAAGTCAAAAAAAAATTGTCCGGATGTGTGGGTCGCATTGTATTTGACAATAGGCGGAGCTCAATTGCCATGAAATTCGTGTTGTACCTTTTCTTAAATTTCTTTTGACATACCTTGAATATGGTTTCGGAACACATTGCTTTCATGATTCGTTTTCTATATATATATTTTTTTGTACTATATTTTGTCGATTTTTTTCTTCGCCTCTTTCCGCAAGGTAGATAGATTACAAGAGGAAAATTGCTTTTAATGACGTGTTACAAGTGATTTTCCTTTTTTTTTGTGGGTGTGTAATTTGGGAGGCGTTTTCACACTATATATTCATCAATGATTGAGTGTGGGAAATGTTTATGACACGAAAAAAAAAATTCACACGATCTTATCGAGCAGGTTGCTTGTGTGTGACACTTTATTTCCAATTCAAATTTTTGCAGAATTTTTTTTTTGCTTATTTAAAAAAAAATTTAATGTGAAAAGTATAAATGAAACTGATTTACGATCAAATAATTTGTCTCAGGTAATATCGATGTTTTATTTAAATGTGAGAAAAACGAAAAATTATAGGGGAGAAAGTAGGGACGATGAAATTATTGATTATGCTTTTGTATGGTAATTACTCTTGTAACTTAATTCATTAATTTGTTAAAAACAGATTTTGTGTTCTGATAAATATTTTTTATTTCGGATACATTCTATTTGCTTTTAATTCAGATTTTATATTTTTTTTCTAAGAATTAGCAAAAAAAATTGAAAAGGAAGGGAAATTTTTAACTTTATAAAGTAGTGGCGTGATTATGTAATCTGTTTTTTTTATCTCTTTTTAAGGAAAGCGAGACCCTCGGAATCATTGTTCACGGTTAATTTGTCGGCACATTTTTGTGTAAGGTGGATGAAAGGACGAAACGGACGATCATCAATTCCGCTTCATGAGGGAAAGTGACCTGCTGCCCCTCCCCAAACAGGAAAAGAATCGACACCCTCAAAAAAACAGACATAAAAAGAAGCAATCAAAAAGTAAGTTTTTCATCTTTCTTTGAATTTCCTTCTTGACACTTTACCAAAATTCGATAGATTTATCCGAGTCAAAGTTTGATTTTTGTGTTTTTGCAAATTTTTCTAGTAAAAGTGGAGGCAGTGGAAGATATGCCCTGAGAATTGGGGCAAAACTTCGCATCGTGGGAGACGGCTAGTAGTTTTTCCTCACGGGACGACGCAATCGATGACTGCCTCGCACGAAACACCCCCAGGAAATGGCAGTATATTCAAAACTACACCGCCCCTATCATTCTTCAATCGAACAATAATTTTGTTGTCGACTCTTGTAAGTTCTAATGGATATCATATTATTAGGGCGTTTTGGAAATGACAAACGAATGAATATTATTCTGTCAACATCAATCTAGGACTCGAAATTTGTATACATATATTGCTCGTGTATTTTTCACTTGTCGAGAAAAATTTTCTTTTCTATTTCATTTTTATTCGAAATGGTAGAATTTATTTTCAAGATGTTCGTAGAGTTCTAAAAAAATCAGGTTTCGTACTCACCTATACAATTTCTATTTATTATTTTTTTTTACTTCAAAAAGCTACTTTTTTAGATTTTAGCATAAACGTTTAAGATTTTTAATTTTTCATTACAATCGGTAATTTTATGGAAATATTTTGAAGGGAATGTTATTCACAAAAAACTTGTGAATCACGTGGCGCAGAAATCGTTAGTTTAAAATTTTCTTTCTAAAGAAATCGTAGTTCTTTAATATCTTTTGATCAAGGGAAAAATTTAATCTAAGAAAAAATTTTTTTATATCTTTTTTGCCTCGTAAACCAAAAATCTCTTTAAATTTGGAAAGAAATGAAAAGATCGCGGTTTGACGAAAGGGCAGATAAATGGAGTGAAAGAGATAGAAAGAGAGAGAGAGAGAGAGAAAGTGATTGAGAATCATGAATGAAATTTAAAATTCGGTAGCGAATTGATGCTTTTTTGGGGCGAAGCATGAGAAATTAAGGAAGAATGCAATGTAATGTTATATAGGAGTTTTGAAAATTGAATGAGAGAGAAACATGCGGTAGCAGAAGCATGGAAGCGCAACATTGAACTTGCAAGAGCTAACGAGATCAGTACTCATATATATCCGGGGCTGGTGACTGCTTGTTTACTGATTGGCTTAAATCAACTCTAAGCCGATCCAATCCAATCCGTGGCTCGAGGCCAACAGCCCTCGCTTTTTTTTCTCAATGTATATATACATATACACTGTATAAGACTTTTGAGCCAAAAGTTCAAATGTACCGCTTGCCCTATCTTATAAACTGTATTTAGATTTAACAAAAAAAAAAATCCCCGCAGGACAAATGAAAATCAAGAGTTTCAAACTCAAAGGCTTCCCGCTATTGGAATTAGAAATCGATCCGACTTAACGATTGAATCGATTCGCGAGTTTTTTTTTTATTCCTGACACAGTGTGTCACATGTAAAGACTCTTTTTTTGCTATAATTATTATCTATCTATACTTTTTTGTTTCTTAACTTTTTTTATATAATATTTTTCTTTTCAAATATTTTCAATTTTAAAATTAATTTCATGAAAATCATCGAATTATTGCAAAGAATTTTATAATAATAGAATTCTTTCTAAAAATATTATTAAATTCCCGTGAAGAATTTTTATAAATCGTAATTAAATTCTTTTAAGGAATTTCTTTGAATTTTTTTTAAACTGTTAAAGTTTCTTTAAAAATTGTAATTGAAAACTTTGAAAGCAATTGAATTTTATGAAGAAGAATTTTTATTAAAATTGTATTAAAATTAATTGAATTCTTGCGAAGAATTTTATTACTGTTTATAAAAATAATTGAATTGTTCCGAAGAATTTATAAAAATTTTAGAAAATAAATTAATATTATGTTAATATTTGAAGATTCAAATTCTTTCGAGAAATTCTATTAAAACTGTTTTGAAAATTATTAAATTTTTGCAAAGGATTTTACTACTTATAAACGTAAATGAATGATTGCAAAGAATTTTACTATTTATCAAAATAATTGAAATATTTTGAAGAATTTATTAAAATTTTGAGAAATAAATACAATTTATGAAAATATTTAAAAATATTTGAATTCATCCGAGGAATTTAATTAAATTTGCTTTGAAAATAATTGAATTACTGCAAAGAATTTTACTATTTATAAAATTAATTTAATTCTTGCGAAGAATTGTACTGTATTTATAAGAATAATTTAATTATTTCGAAGGATTTATTAAGATTTTAGAAATAAATTGAATTTTTTCGCAGTGTGTTAAAAATATATTTGTAAAAATTGATTTTTTTCAAGGAATTCAATTAAAATTGTTTTAAAAGTAATTGAATTTATTGAATAAATCGATTGATTTGAATTATTTAGAAGGATTTATTAAAATTTTAGAAAATTATTTAATTCTTTTGCAAAATTTTATTAAAATTTTAAAAAATATAAACAGTAAAAATAATTCATTTTGTACTTAATAAATGAATTTTTTAAATTTTAAATATGAAGTTATTTAAAAAATTCATATTTAAAAATAAGAAATATCGTTAAATGGATACTAAAAATTAAATAATAATAAATTAATTAATAGTAAAAGTATTAATAATAATAATTATAATACAAAATTAGGTCAATTAAATGTTAGACAAGCTCAAAATGAATCTACAGAAAATTATTCCCGAAAGATGTTTTTTAGTTCAAATAAAAATACAATTCAAAAATCAGGTCACACAATCGAATTCAAATAAAATGTTTTTTTCATTGAAAAATATATATGTAATCTTTTTATACATACATATTGTATATATATATATATATATATGAAAAAAGGGAAATTCCGTTGCATCTTTTATTCACGAATGAAAAGCGATATCATCTTTCATTGTTGATGCAAAATCGTAAAAAAAAAATTTAAGAGAATAAATTTTCAAATATGGGACCGATAATCCGGTTGTAATGCAGAACGCGAATGGCTTGTAAAACGCGCGGTAGCCAGAAAGGCTGTCAACGGCACCAGTAATCTCTTTTGGTTAATCGTGACAAATTATAGACCAAGTTATGGGTCTCTTATTCTCTCTCCCTCTCTCTCTCTCTCTTTCTTTCTCTATCTCTTGTATAACATTGTGTGCCTCCTCGTGGTCCTGAGATGAATGGGGCGACTCTAGGTGCCAGGTGGGGCGTGCTAGCACTACGCTGGGTAGCAAACAATTATTATAACACCCATAGTCACAGCGGGAAACCCGTTAAAGAGCATTCAAGTTGATTTCGATCTTATACTAAAACGATATGTATAATATGATTTTAAAAAAAAATGACGCGTGGCTAGATGGCAAACAACATTTCTTTACTTATCAAACAAATTTTACGAAATTTTCTCTAAATATTATTATTTATATTAAATTTTTTCTCTGTAAGAAGTATTTTTGTTTTTACCATTTTTTTCTAAATATTTTTACTTTTGGCAATTTTTTTCTCTCAATAGTTTTATTTTTACCAATTTTTTTCTTTGAATATTTCTATTTATACCAATTTTTTTCTCTCAATATTTTTATTTTTACCAATTTTTTCCTCTGAATATTTTTATTTTTAACTAATTTTTTTCTCGTCCTCCAAAATTGTATTCTGTCTGTTTATATGCTAGACTAGAAAAAAAGAAAAAAGGGGAACAAGCAAAAAAATTCGGTCAATTGATAATTTTGCGTTAAAAAGGAATAATTTTATTGGAAATTTGTTAATATTTTTGTAACTTTAATAATTTTGAAGTATAACTTTATTTTTATACAGAATTTCACTAATTTTTTCGAAAAGTATTCAATTATTTCGAAAGATTTAATTAAAAACTCTTAAAAGTAATTAAATTCTTTCAAGGAATTTAATTACAATTGTACTAAAGTTAATAAAATTCTAAAATAAACTAATTTTTTTCTAAATTTGTGAAAATCATTGAATTTTTTCGAGAAACTTTATTAAGATTTTTGAAATGTAATTGTATTTTCAAACAACTTTATAAAAATTATATGTAAAATAATGGAATTTCTCAGGAAAATTTTTTAACCCGCAGAAAAATAATGAAAATCTTGTGACGAATTAAATTAAAATTATATAGAAAATAATTGAATAGTTATATAGAGATTGTTACGAAAATTTTTCAAAGTTGTAATTGAATTCTTGGGAAGAATTTTTTGGAAATTTTCAAAAACAACTAAATTCTTGTAAGCAATTTCCTTATTTAGAAATTACATCAAATTGAATTAAATTTCAAAAATGAATTTGATTAATAATAAAAATAATTGAATTCCCATCCAGAATTTTATTTAAATTTGGGAATACAATTAAATTTCTCGAAAAAATTTTTTCAAAATGTTTAAAAATATTTAAATTCCTTCGCAGGATTTTATCATTTATAGAAATAATTGAATTCAAGACAAGAAATTTATTAAAACTTGTGAAGAATTATAATATTTTTAAACATAATTGAATTCATATTTAAATTTTTTGTATTATTTTTCAAAATAATTGAATTTTTGTAGAGAATTTTATTATTTATGGTAATACTTGAATTTTTGCGAGAAATTTTGTTAGAATTGCATTGGAAATAATGTTATTCTTCTGAAGAATTTTATTAACTATATTTTTGCAAAAAATTTTATTATTTATGAAAATATTTGAATATTTTCGAGAAATTTTAATAAAATTGCATTGAAAATAATTGGATTCTTCTGAAGAATTTTATTATTTTTGAGAATAATTTAATTCTTATTCTGAATTTTATTAAAATTTTTAAAAATACTTAAATTTTTGCAAAGAATTTTATTATTTATGAAAATGAATTTCTTTAAAGAATTTTAATATTTTTGAAAATAATTGAATTCTTATATTGAATTTCGTCTTAAAATGTCAAAATAATTGAATTTTTGCAGAGAATTTTATTATTTATGGAAATAATTGAATTTTTGCGAGAAATTTTGTGAAAATTGCATTGAAAATAATTTAATATTCTTCTGAAGAATTTTTTCAACAATTTTTTAAACAAATTTGAAATTTCAATAAAAATTTTATTTAAATTTCTGAAAATATTAAATTAAAATTAATTAATAAGTGAATTTTTTAATTTCGAATCCGAATTTACATATTAATTGTTAGTTAAGAATAAAAAGAAAGAATTCAGACAGAATAAAAATTTGTCGAAATTGTATTTTGAGTTAAATGGAAAATTCTACTAATTAAGTAATTTTTTTCATTTTCCAAAGTCTCAAATTTGACTTATAAAACTTGAAACAGTTTAAATTAAAAGCAACAAACAACTGAAATTATAAATACAGAGAGAATAAAATTTTTTCCTAAAAGAATTTCAGAATAGAAAAATTTCGTTTACTAAAATGAAAGAGTTGTTGAATTACGAAATTTTTTTTAAAGAAAAAACTCAGAGATCTATGAATAATAAAATAAATTTGAATGTTTACAGATATGTGTATATAAAGCGAAGGGAAAGAGGAGAGAGGATATGTATATCAAATTCAGATTCGGGACTCATTTACGATTATAATTTTGGAGAATTGTCAATCCGCGAGATGCGCTGGAGAAACTGGAACGGGAGTGACGGCTTTCCATCGTGACACTTTGCTGTTTAGGTAAGATATTTGTGCTCGCAAATATTTGGAGATTGTCTACAGCCCCCCTAACCACTGTGCACCACTCTATCGACTCTTGTTACATTTAATGAATAGCATACTAACTCCCAACATCACAAATGTACATACTTCAGGAGAATGTTGATGCAAATATGTAAACAGAACGGTTACATAAAAAAGTCCCTAAATTATTCTTTAATACACAGATACTTTTACGCTCTCTTTTTCTCTCTTCTGCTCTTTTTCTCTGCTTCACTATATATATTTTTCCCTGTTTCACTCTTTTTCGCTGTTTAATTTTTTTCTCTCTTCTTTACTCTCTTTTTCTTTTTCCCTCTTTTCCTCTGTTTCACTCTTTCACTCCTTTTCTCTTTTTCACTCTTTTTCTCCCATTGCATATACTCTTTTTTATTTAAAAAGCAACAGTTTTGTTATTTGACACAGAAAATATTTTTAACTTACTGTAACTTAAAAATATTTTCTGTGTCAAAGAACAAAAACTGTTGCTTTTTAAATAAAAAAAGGGTAATTTGTGTAAAAAAAAGTAAATTTGGTAAAAAAGTTAATTTGTCTCTTGATTGAAAATTGTGGACTAGAATTTGTATTTGATCGAATTTTTTAATATGTTTAAATTGACAGAATTATTTAATTTAAAGAGAAAATATTTAGTAAATTTTTCTTTCATACAAATGAAATTTTATTTATCTTGAGTTTTAAAATATTAATCAAAACAATTTGTAAGTTTTATTTACATTTCATTGAAATTATATTTTGTTTGATTTAAAAAAAAATATATATTATTAAAGATATAACTCGTAAATTTTGTCGACAGAAAAATTGTAACCTTACGGGAATAGTGGAAAAAATTCACTAATATTCTGCGATTTAGAGAGTAAATAAAAATTGTTGGTAAATAAATGAAAATTCTTTTGAATTAAAAAGTTTAATTAATGAAAATTCTTTTAAATTAAAAAGTTTAATTAATGAAAATTTCATTAAATAAAAATAGTTTAATATTAATGAAAATTCGCTTATGCTAAAAAGTTAAAAATTAAAATTTACAATTTGATTGAAGCTTCGCAATTTTAATAAAAATTCAATCATGTAAAATGTTAATTTGCATAAAAATTCTGCGTTCTAATTAAATATTCAGTGACGCGATAAAAGGGGGGAATTCGATTAAAAGCATAAAAATTCTGTCAAATACGAATTCTATTCAATAAATTGCAATTTTATTATTTAATTATTCTTTTTTTTAAATAAAAATCTGTCTATAGGTAGCAATTTTACTTTTTGAAATTTATCTCTTGGTAAATTCTATTCTATTTATTAATCAATTAAATTGGAATTCATTGATAATGAAACGATCCATTGGAAATTCGAACTAATGAGTTTTAGAGAAATTAACTCTGCGCTCTTACTATTCATTGCCAATTAAATTAAGGCCAATTGAATTTTCAAATTATTTTCCAAGTTCTATTCTTAAATATTTTATTCCATTTTATTCTTCTTCCTATATTTTATTTTCTATATTTTATTTTTTCTTCCTACTTTATTCCACTATATTTTAATCTTTTTTCTATTTCATTCCACTACATTTTATTCTTCATTCTGTTTTCTTCTTTTTTCTATTTATATATTTAATTTTATTTAATATACAATTTCGACAAAATTCAATAATCAAATCTTTAATTTCCGTTATTAACAAACACGAATATCTTCTAAACATTTGAAATAAATTCTGCATAAAATTCAATTATTTTTATTAATAATAAAATTCTTCGCTGTAATTCAATTATTATGAAAATTTTTAATAAAATACAGAAAAAGAATTCAATTATTACCATAAATAATAAAATTCTCTGCAAAAATTCAATTATTTTGAAAAATATTTATATAATTCTGAAAAAGAATTCAATTATTGCCATAAATAATAAAATTATCTGCTGAAATTCAATTATTTTGAAAAATATTAATAGAATTCTGAAAAAGAATTTAATTATTTACATAAATAATAAAATTCTCTGCAAAAATGTAATTATTTTAAAAAATATTAAAATTCTTTCAAGAAATTCAATTATTCTGAAAGATTTTAATAAAATTGATAATAAAAATTCAATTATTTTTAAAAATTACAATAAAATTTTGCGAGAAAATCCAATTACTTTCATGAGTAATTAAATTTTTTCCAAAGATTCAATTATCTTTTTAAGTAATAAAATTCTTTGCAACAATTTAATTATTTTGCAAACTTTTAATAAAATTTTAGAATAAGAATTGAATTATTTTCAAAAATAATAAAATTCTTCAGAAGAATTCAATTATTTTCAATGCAATTTTT
This sequence comes from Leptopilina myrica (nomen nudum), assembly GCA_032872475.1. Lineage (NCBI taxonomy): Eukaryota > Metazoa > Arthropoda > Insecta > Hymenoptera > Figitidae > Leptopilina > Leptopilina myrica (nomen nudum). The sequence goes on along the minus strand of CM065467.1, from coordinate 21,970,678 downwards.
TCAAATTTTGCTAGAATAAATTTAATTATTTTCATAAATAATAAAATTCTCAGCAGAAATTAAATCATTTTTAACAATTTTAATAAAATTCAGAATAAGAGTTTAATTATTTCCAATAATAATAAAATTCTCTGCAAAAATTTAATTATTTCGAAAAATTTTAATGAAATTCAATATAATAATTCAATTATTTCCATAAATATTAAAATTCTTTGCAAGAATTTTATATATTTTGCAAAATTTTAATAAAATTCAGAATAAGAATTTCATTATTTTCAAAAAGAATAAAATTCTTCAGAAGAATTGAATTTTTTTTAATGCAATTTTATCAAAATTTTTTAATAAAGTTTTGAAGAACAATGAATAAAATTCAATTACTGTCAAAATTTTCAATTTAAATTTTTAAATAAAAGTCGATATTTACAAAAAATATAAAAAAAAGTATTTTTAATTTCGATTTTCAATAAATTAAATAAAATTCTTCAAAGGATTTCAATTATTTTCATGTAAATTATACAATTTTTCGAAGAATTTCAATTATATTCATGCGTAAATAATAAAATTCTCAGATGGAATTTAATTATTTTTACAAATTTTATTAAAATTCTTGGACAAAATTGAATGATTTAGAGTATAAAATAATTTTAAAATTGAAAAAATTTAAACGGGAAACTTATTATAGAAGTTAGGAAACAGAAAAGCAAACAAAAACTACATTGAAAAAAATTTTCTTTGATACAAGTAGACGATTATTTGTCTAACATCAAATAAATATTTACTTGAATCAAATAATTTCCATTTAAATCAAATAAAATGCGTATTCGAACCAATAATTTAAGTATTTGAAACAAATGTACGAATTGATTAATGGTTTGACGATTTTAATCGATTTAAATAAAAATTATGTGATGCAAGTAAACATTTGTTTGATAATAGAGACAAGCATTCGTCTATTTCGCTGAAATAAATTTTTTTCAATGTTACCATTGTTCATTGTTATTCTTAATTACTCTGTAAAGAGATTACCAGAATACAAGGATTATTAATATAGATAATATATTTTATATTCTGTTACATATTCTAAATTCTATTTATTTGTTCAAGATGCAGTGAGAGAAGAAAAGGAAAGAAGGACAGAAAGAGAGAGAGAGAGAAAAAAGTATATATACCTTTTTAAGAAAATAACTGGCTAAAAATATGCGCTGGGAGATTTTAAAAAGGGATAGATGAACCCTTGAGTGTTGAGAAAGCTCACAAAATTTTTGCATTTTCTCGTTTATATATATATATACATTATATGTGTATATATATATATATATATATACCGCGAAAGCGTCACGACGCCGGGCGTCGTCGTTTACCAAGCACACATTGATTCACTCGTTGGCTTTATACTACTATATACTTCCATCGCGCGTTTCTCATCTCATCGTCGTGTGCGTATATATATGGGCTTGAAAATTGCATTCGTGTTCGGTCCCCATACACTTGTACACGAGATTTTCTATATACATACAGTACTCACTGTGTTTGTGTGCACGATGTCAATATTATACGACAAACACACTTAAATAGGCTTAAAATACTAACATCATCCTCATTCTACCGGCACTCTGTGAATTGTGTGCGCTATGACTTTATAGAAGTGTTTAGTCATATTGTCAAAGTTTGCCACTGTAGTACAAATTATCAGCCCAATATTATGTGGACAAAATCTTAACTATCATATCAATACAAAAAAAAATGCCCACACTTCTTATTTTCAAACATCCAATAATTCTATAATTCCGTTTTCATTTTTCAATATTTTTGTTCAAAATAGAAAAAATTTCGTTCAATTAAATATATACAAAACTTTAGCCAAAGCAATTATTTTCCAAATTAATTAATTTTCGTTTGTAAAAAATAAAATTTTCCATTACTTTAGTTATTATTAAATTGATTATTAAGTTAATTTAATTAAGTTTAAAGAATTTAATTTAAACCAAAGTACCTACATTTTATTAATAAACAGGCGAAATTTATTACAGTTTAATTTAATTAATAAAATTTCGATATTTAAATATTTAATTTAATTTAACTATACTAATTCAATGTATGTCGTAATTAAATTAATTTAATTTAAACTAAAGTAAATTTTATTAATAATTAAAATTATGAAAATTTAATTTCTATCACAAATTCAACATTGAAATATGTACACAATTTAGAATCGAGATTAATTACTTGATTAATAATAGAGTAGATTTTCTGGGGTTTTATTATTTACTTATAATTTACATATAGATATATACATACGTGTGTAATAATAATTTAACTGGTCACATATATGACGAGGATCTTTGGGTTTTGTGGCGATGACCGCAAAACCTTCCTAATTTCCTAACGTTTCGAGGATTAAAGGACAATTGTGGGAAAAAAACCACAAAAGTCCTTCTGCTACTGGATATGGTATAGCAGAAGGTTAGTAAATTATTTTTATTTATTGCTGTGGAACTGAGTAATATTGTAGACGATTTTCTTAAATATTCGGGTTCAATTATATTTCTTATAGACATGAATTTATATCAAATTGATCGTAAAAAAGGAATAAATTATAAAATAATAACTATATTTGTATAAATGAATTTTTATGAGCTGATTGAATTGATATTTAGCCCTTATTGATCACCTGATTATCGAATTATTAACGTAAATAGTAATAAGGTTCTTCAGAAAAGATAAATTATTATAGCGCATAGCAATATAAATTACCTACCTTGAAAAAATGTAATAATTTTCGAAAATTTTTGTTGAAATTCTTCAAAAAAATTCAATTATATTCATAAAGAATAATATTCTTCGCAGAAATTCAATTATTATCATAAATAAACAAATTCTTTGTTGAAAATTCAATTATTTGAAACAATTTTGATAAAATCCAGAATAACAATAAAATGATTTTAAAAAATAATAAAATTCTTCGAAGGAATTCAATTATATCAAAAATATTGAAATTCTTCCGCAAAAAGTAAATTATTTTAAACAATTTTAATAAAATTCAGAATAAAAATTCAAGTATTTTCAAAAATATTAAAATTCTTCCAAGAAAATCAATTATTTGGAAAAATATTAATAAAATTCAGAATACGAAATCAATTATTTTCAAAAATATTAAAATTCTTCGAAGAAATTCAATTATTTAAAAAGATATTAATAAAATTCAAAATAAGAATTCAATTATTCTCATAAATATTAAAATCTTTGGCAGAAATTAAATTATAAAAAATATTAAAGTTCTTCCATGAAATTAAATTATTTAAAAAATTTTTTTATAAAATTCAAAATAAGAATTCAACTATTTAGAAAAAATTTAATCTAATTCATAATAACAATTCAATTATTTAAAAAAATAATCAAATTATTGTAAAGAATTTAATGATTTTCAAAGTTTTTGATAACATTCGTCAGAAGAATTTAATTATTTTCAAAAATATTTAAAATTTTTGAAATAAATCAGTTATTTTAAAAAATATTAAAATTTTTCCAAGAAATTGAATTATTTTAAAACATTTAAATAAAATTCTTTAGATGTATTCAATTATTTTCAATGCAATTTTAGTAAAATTTCTTGAAAAAGTTTAATTATTTTTATAAATAATAAAATTCTTTGTAGAAATCCAATCATTTTGAAAAATTTTAATAAAATTCAAAGTAGGGATTCAATTATTTTGAAAAATAATAAAATTCTTAGTAAACATTAATTATTTTGAAAAATTTTCAGAAAATTCAGAATGAGAATTTAATTATTTTCCAAAATATTAAAATTATAAAAAAAAATTTAACGATTTTCAAAGTTTTTGATAAAATTCGTCAGAAGATTTTCATTATTTTCATAAAAAATAAAATTCTCTGCGGAAATTCAATTATTTGAAAAAATATTAATATAATTCTGAATAAGAATTCAATTATTTTCATAAATATTAAAATTCGTTGAAAGAATTCAATTATTTTCTAAAAATATTAAAAATCTTCGAAAGAATTTAATCATTTTCAAAAATATTTTGAATATCTTCGAAATAATTCCGTTTTTTTTTAATATTGAAATACTTGGAAAGAATTCAATTATTTTCAATTCGATTTTCATTAAATACTTCGATGAAATTTAGTTAATATTTTTAAAAAATTTCAATTAAATTCTTCGAAACAATTCAATAAATTTCATGAACAGTAAAATTCTATGCCAGAATTTACATATATTTTAAAAATTTTAATAAAATTTTATTCAAGATTGAAATAAATATTAAATGTAATATAAATAAATTGTCGCTTTATCAAATTTTTAATTGTAAAATTTTCTATAAGACGAAATTGTCAGTGTAGAAAATATTTCATTAGTTGAACTTTCATTTAAACGAAATGCATTTTTATGAAATTTCTATTCATCGACTTTAATTAATCTTTTTGTTTTTCTTTTTTTATTATCGCCTATAAGTGATTTCGGCTATTTATAACAAAATTTATATTTTACATTATTTTCTATTTACGTTTTTGACTACAAAATTTAAATTATCAATTTAGTAATTTTAGAATCGAGAAATTAAGCAAAAAACGCAAAGTTTTGAAGAATATTTTTAAAAAGCCGAATAATTTTCATTTAAACGAAATTTCAATTTTAAATTTTATTCATTGTTATTATTTCTCAATCAGAAGAACCGAAGGAAAAATAGGTTTTGAATTTAATTGAAATTTCGCAAAGAGAAATAATGTTTTATTATGTTTATTAATTACAAATAATAACTGTATTTCGAATTTGGTTTCTGTTTCAGTGAAAGCGAAATTCTTTGGGGATTTTTATTGCAATGTCAGCCCGGAGGAAATAATATCAGACAGCTTTAGAGACCGGATTTTGAAATCGTCCCTTTCTGCGCGAAACGAGATTGTGTCAATGACGCTCGCTTTGGAGGCGCGAAGTGTAAATCGAAATATCGTTTTTCATTCCGTTAGTGGATGGCTCTCTCTCTCTCTATCGACTACAGCCCTTTTTTTCGTCCACCAATTCAAATGTGTCGAATTCGTCATTTCCGCAGATCGGTTTGGATCCGCAGCGGCAACGAGGGCAAATAATACAACGATGAGGACGAAAGTAAACGCAACACTTTGATCGTATGTGCCGCGCGGTCGCTGCTACACCGTGCCGACTACTATATAGAGAAAAGAGAGAGAGAGAGAGGTACTATTTTGGCCAAACATGATGTGCACGTGTATATTTATGTGTACCGATCACTATTTGAGAGTGAATGCACGTAGTTGCACAATTATGCGTTATCTATGCCCACATGACGTGACGGGTGTTTCTGGTCACCCGATGTATTGGCCTAGTCAACTACGATATGCTCTTCTCTCTCTGTCTCTCTATGCGCTATAGCAAGGTTCAGTTGACAAATCATTAACTATGCATCGAGCCGGCCAGCAAATACTCGTTACTAGTGCCTCGCCCGTTGTGGTGGTGTTCCTCCCTTCGTCCCCCTTTTCCACCTGTCCATCAGCCTTTACCTCCTTTGATGCTTTCTTCATCGGGTTCAGTTTCTTTATTTTATTTTATTACTTTTGTTACACATGAATTTTATTAATGAGTCAAAATTTATATTTGATCAAATTATCATTGAATTATTAACGTAAATAGTAATAAAATTCTTCCGAAGAGTTAAATTACTTTCGAAGCAATCTAAATTACCTTCCTTGAAAAAAAGTAATAATTTTTTTAAATTTTGATAAAATTCTTCAAAGAAATTCAATTATATTCATAAAGAATAACATTCTTCGCAGAAATTCAATTATTGTCATAAATAAACAAATTCTTTGTTGAAAATACAATTATTTAAAACCATTTTAATAAAATTCAAAATAATAATTAAATTATTTTAAAAAATAATAAAATTCAGAATAAGAATTCAATTATTTTCAAAAATATCAAAATAAAATTTATATTTTTATTTATTCATCAAAATTTCTCGAAAATATTCAATATTATTTTCAAAAATATTAAAATTCTCCCCAGAAATTCAATTATTTTGAAACATGTAAATAAAATTCTTTCGAAGAATTCAATTATTTTCAATGAAATTTTATCAAAATTTCACGAAAAAATTGAATTCTTTTCATAAATAATAAAATACATTGCAGAAATTCAATCATTTTGAAAAAAATTTAATTAAAATTCAGAATAAGAATTCAATTATTTTCAAAAATATTATCAAAATATTTTTTTTAATTTTTATCAAAATTTCTCGAAAATATTCAATATTATTTTCAAAAATAATAAAATTACAAAAAATTCAATTATTTTTAAAGATGTAAATAAAAATTCTTTAGAAGAATTCAATTATTTTCAATGAAATTTTATCAAAATTTCACGAAAAAATTTTATTATTTTCATAAATAATAAAATTCTTTACAGAAATTAAAACATTTTGAAAAATTTTAATCAAATTCAGAATAAGGATTCAATTATTTTCCAAAATAGTATAATTCTTCGCAGAAATAAATTAATTTGAAAAATTTTTATAAAATTCAGAATAATTATTCAATTATTTTTAAAAATATTAAAATTATTAAAAAGAATTTTATGATTTTCAAAGTTTTTAATAAAATTTCCTAATTTTAGATTTCTAATTTTTAAAATTTGCATCTACCATTTTTACTAATGAGTCAAATTTCTATTTAATCAAATATTCATTAATTGAAATTTCCTAAAATTATAATTGTCCTAATTTTATATTCTTAATTTTGATACTTCCTATGAATACAAATTTCCGAAAATGTAAATAAAACGTGCTCGAAAAAAAGGTTGTTAATAAAAAAACATAATTAGGAATCTAAAAGTAGGAAAATCGTTTAGAAATAATATAAACAATTGTAATTTATATTTAATCGAACTTTAATATGGAATTATTTCTATTTTCTTCTGTAGGACATATTATTAATTAGCAGAATTTTTATTATTTATTCTATTCTACTTCCTTATTCTAATGTATTTTTTTCTTTTAGGTGGACATTGAGACGGTGGTTCTAAAGTAAAAGACGACGAAAGAGAATATTTTTCCGCAAGCTTTGAAAAACTCGTGGATGTAATTTTGGAATTTTTCAAAGAGAAGAATTCACGAAGGAAAGGTGATATTTCATACTAATTTTTTAGTGTTATACAAAGAGAAATCAATTTTCGTATTTAAATTAATCGAAATTTGGAAATGCTATACCATTACATCAGAATTTGGTGGAATTGAATTCTTTTTGGATAAATAAAATTCTTGAAGGAATAAAATAATTATTTTCAATACAATTTTAAAAATTTCAATTTAATTTTAATTTACTTTCATCTAAATAATAAATTCTTTGCAAAAATTCAATTATTTTGTAAAATTTTAATTAAATCCAAAATAAGAATCCAATTATTTGCTATAATATTACAATTTTTTGAAGAAATTCAATTATTTTCATAATTGTTCAAATTCTTCGCAGGTATTTGAATATTTTTGGAAAAGTTTTAAAAAACTTTTGAAAAAATTCGATTTGAATGATAAGTAAAAATACAATAAAAATTTTACAGGAATTCAATTATTTACAATTTTTTGTTCTAAATTTCTTCGCAATCATTCAATTATTTTTATAAATTATAAAATTTCTACTATGATTTAATTAATTTCGTAAATAATAAAATTCTTTTTAAGAAATTTAATTATTCAAAAAATATTGAAATTCTTTCAAAGAATCGAATTATTTTAAAAATATTAAAATTTTTCGAAAGAATTCAATTATTTTCAATGCAATTTTACCAAAATTTCTCAAAAAAAAATAAATTATTTTCATAAATGATTAAATTCTCTGCAAAAATTCCATTATATTGAAAAAGTTTAAACAAATTCTTTCAAAGAATTCAATTATTTGCTAAAATATTAAAATTCTTGAAAGTAATTCAATGATTTTAAAATATTGATAAAATTATCTTTATAAGAATTCAATTATTTTCAATACAATAGTAATAAAAAATTTCTAAACAGAATTTAATTATATTGAAAAATAATAAATTCATCACAAGAATTCCATTATTTTTAAAAATATGTAAATTCTTGGAATGTTTTTAATAATTTTTAGAAATATTGAGAATATTGTTTTCAACAATTCAATTTGTTTCAATACAATATTAATATAAATTTCTTCGTAAATGTATATTAAATTACATTCAAAAATATTACAAAAGCATGAAATTATTTTTCAATTTTTTAATAATTGCTCAAATGAATTTAATTATTATCATTGAAATTTGTTTATGATATATAATTTAAATGATTTGAAAAGAATTTGATAAAATTTTTACTAAGAATTCAATTATTTTCAATATAATTTTAAATGACCTCCATCGTCTTCAATTAATTAAATTTCTCAAACAAAATTTTAATTTTGCTTAATATTTCAAACTTTTGGTAAAATTGTCTCTTTAAAAATTCAATTATTTTGAAAAATGTGTAATAAAATTCAAGGAAGCTATTCAATTATTTTCATTAATTAGACGAGTTTTAATTTGATAGAATCATTTTGTTCGAATTGACAGAATTTAGAATTTACAAAAATTAAATGAAAATTAAGGTAGAATTTTTAAAGTGTAATATTTTATTCACAGGGGTATAATTGTTTTTTTCGTGACAAAATTTGTTTTTTTCAATTTTGTTAATTATAGAAGCTAAATAGAATTTTTTATATTAATAATTCCATTAAATAGAATTTAAAAAAAATGATGAAAATTTCATTTTCCTTAAAGTTGGAAGGCGAGTTTAGTAGAATATAAATTCTGTTTGAAAGTTTGATTAAATAAAAATTCAATGTTTGTGAAATTGAATAAAAAACTGAATTGAATGATCGAATGAAAATTCTATCAATGGAAAATTGTTTTCGGATTATAATGAATTTTTTCTTTTGTAATAGACTATGTGTGTAGTGTTTCTAGAGAAATTCGACGGTTTATGTATATATGGGCACGCAGAGAAATAGAAGCAGGGGAGATGAAACTGAATATGACGACGAGGGGTGGCTGTGGTCTTTTCGCGAGTATATATAGTTATAGTTACAGTAGTTTAGCTGGTCGATGGTGCGGCCCGCCCAGCTATGCGCAACCAGTGCGCGAGCCACCATGTTTAATGCTCACGAATTCGTTCATCTTTCATCCCTCCGGTTTTCAACTCTTTTCTCTCTCTTTCTCTCTCTATACATATCCTACAGTCTCTAGTTAAAAAATATTCCAACATTCATTTTTATATGACAAAAAAAAATCCATAAATTTGCCAAAGCAGAAATAACAAAACGAATTTTTGAAATTTTCCCGTATATGTGAAACTTTTTCGAAAACCTTTTGTTGCGGAAACTCCACCTTTTTCCTTCTCATTCCCTTTTGGTAAATGTTTCGAGGTTTCAATTTCAACAAAATGCAGTGCACAGAATCGTCAACAACGACTGCTTTGTTTTTTAACGTGTTTTTCACGAGAGCTGATTGTATTTTTAGCTGCCAAATTGCAGCCAATCATTAAAGAGATGAAATGGAAAAGGGAGGACAGTCGGGAGGGCATTTTCATGGTGAACTTTTCCCGTTTAATCGAGTTCAAATTGCAGACAGACAATTCAATATATTTATTAAATTTTTTTCTTTAATTATTTGGTTCGAAATGAATATTTTAAATAAGTAGAATAGGGGCGGAAAACACATTTTCTTTTGGAGACAAAATAATTTTTTTCTGATAAAATTTTAGTAAAATATAAATTCTCTTTTGAAATATTAATAATTTTATTCATACAGGTAAATTTTTCCTTGCAAAAAGTTTTTTTTTGGAATTAATATATTTTAATAAAATATTTTAATAATAAAAAATTTTTATATTAAGAATAAATAAATTTATTTTCTTTCTTGTTCAGAACTTTATTAAAACTTGTCAAAATTATGGATTTTTTGTAGGGAATTTTTATTATATATATATGAAAATAATTAATATGTTTCGAAAGAATTTTATAATTTTCTATAAAATTTAATTTTTTTCCGTGCTAGAATTTTTAAATAATTAAAATAATCAAACTAAACATTTGATTATAGAATTTCTTACAAAGTTTTCAAATAATTTAATTCATCCAAGGATTAAAAAAATCATAAAATTATTAAAATAATATTAAATTAAAATAAATTAAATTTAAAAACTATATAATAAAAAAAATTTTCAATTGTTCTCATAAATAATAAAATTCCCTGCATAAATTTAATTACATTTTGAAAAATATTAATAAAACTTTGTAAAAGAATTTAAATATTTTCAAAAATATTGGAATTCTTCGAAATAAACTCAATTATTTCCATATATATAGTAAATTTCTTTGCAAATAAATTTAATTATTTTTGAAAATTTTAATAAAATCGTGAATATGAATTTAATTATTATTTTAAAAAGTAGTGAAATTATTTAGAAGAATTCAATTTTTTTCTATACAATTTTAATTAAATCTCTAAAATAAATTTAATTATTTTACAAAAATGTTGTATAAAATTTCCAATTCTCGAAGAAATATAATTATTTTCAATACGGTTTTAACATTTTTCGCAAAAATTCAATTATTTTCGGAAAATTTTAATAAACTACAGAATAATTATTTAATTGTTCACATAAATAATAAAATCCCCTGCAGAAATTGAATTATTTCAAAAAATATATTAATAAAACTTTATAAAAATTGTTTTGAAAATTTTTAAATTAAATTCTTTACAAGAATTCCATTATTTTCATAAATAACAAAATTCTTTACAGAAATGAAATTATTGAATCAAATCGATTTACTTTTTAATTTATTGGAATTAATAATTTAGTATTAAAATTTTTTTAACGTTAAATTGTATTTAAAATAGTTGAAATCATGAGAAGAATTTTATTTATAAGAATAATGTAATTCTTCAGAGGAACTCTATTGTTCATAAAATTATAATTGAATCGCTTTGAAGGATTGATTTAAATTATAAAAAAAATTGATTACACTTAAGAATTCAATTATTATTTTAAAAAGTTGTAATATTCTTTATAAGAGTTCAATTATTTTCTACACAATTTTATTTAAATCTCTAAATTAAATTTATTTACCAAAAATTTTGTATAGAATTAAAATATTTTAAGCAATTTCTTATCAGTGTTAAATAGTAAATAATTAAATACTTTTCAAGAATTTTTTTGAGATTTTTTTTTTGTGAAAAATAATTTAGTTTTTTAAATGATTTGATCCAATTGAAAATTTTTAAAATAATTTCTATTAAATGACGATTTTTTTAAACTTTTTAAAATAATGGAATTCTTTAGTAGTACTCTACTATTTAAATTAATTGAATCGCTTCGAAGAATTGATTTAAATTATAGAAAATAAGTGATTATAGTTAATAAACTTTCGTTAATTTGTAATCAGAAATCATTGGAAAATTGAAGTTGATATTAAAAAAAATGAAAGCAAATCAGAATTAATTAAATACGGAATTTCGCACGCGCCTAAAATTTGCTAATAAATAATAAAATCCCCTGCAGAAATTGAATTATTTAAAAAAATAAATTAATAAAACTTTATAAAAATTGTTTTGAAAATTTTTAAATTAAATTCTTTACAAGAATTCCATTATTTTCATAAATAATAAAATAATAATAATTATAATTAAATATTTGTTTAGTACAGTTAATTGAATTGGTATTTAAAATAATTGCATTCTGGAGAAGAATTTTATTTTTTTATAAAAATAATGTAATTCTTTCGTAGTACTCTACTATTTATAAGATTATTATTATTATTTTAGAAAGTTGTAAAATTCTTTAGAAGAATTCAATTTTTTTTTTTACAATTTTAATTAAATCTCTAAAATCAATTTAATTATTTTCCATGTGTATAATTTGAAAATATCAAATATTTATTTATACAATGAATTCAATTAATTTAAGGAATTTTATTGAAAAAAATTTTGATGATCATTGAATAATTTTTTAAAATTGTCACCATTTTTTCTTCTTTTTTTGGGGGGGGAAAATTTTTCTAAGTTGTCAATTGAATGTCTTTAAGTGGTCTCTATTTATTATCGTCTCTCCAAGTCTCCCCTCATTTAATTCCACGTAATTAATAAACTTTTACCGTCTCTCTATGCCGGCTCTTGTGCTGCTTTTAGTCTCTCTCTTTATCTCTCTTTCTCGCTCTCTTTCCTTCCATACTTAGAAACGACTGACACAAGCCTTGTTCTCTCAGAGAACGCCCGAATTCATCTTCTCTTCCAGTTTCACTTCAAAGGAAGGCTTCTGCTGTCTACCCCTTTTCAGTGAAAAACCACCTTCAACCCGCTCCCGTACCCCCCTTTTCCCCCCCTTCAACCCTTATATATACCCATTCCAACTTCTCAAAATCCTTTACTCTATGATGCTTCAAAGACAGCCTTTCTTACGGAGTCTCTCAATATTATAGCTATATCCTCTTCTATATGTCTTTTTTTCTGCGATGTTACAAATGTTTAAGATTTACGCGCGAGCATCGAAGTAAAAATTTTTTTTTTTTCACTTCAAAAAATTCATTTTTTTTTGGGATATAAAAATCAATAAAAAAGAAATATCAGCGAAAAATTAGAGAGACGAGTGAAAATTTTTTATATTTACCAAATAAAATTATTTGTAAATTTATTTTTCGCTAAATATTTGTTTTTGTAAAATTATACTGTTTGCTTATAGGAACATATATTTTTTTTTATTTGGTGTAGGTAAATAGAAAATTTAAATTTTAGATAATGAATGACAATTTTTTTTTTCCAAAGCGAAATATTTGTTTTTATGCAAAAAAGGAAATTGGATTTCGTATAAAAAGAAAAAATTATTTATTCATAAAATTATATTTATTAGAGAGAGAGAGAGAGAGAGTGATTAAATACGTTTCCGTAAAAATAATTATGCATATATAAATAGATCTTGGATTAATTCGCTTTTAATTTTGTTTACTTGCGGATAAGTTATTCTTTCTCTTCCTTCTCTTTTTTTTGTGTATTTATTAATAATTAAAACCTTTTTCGAATACAAATATTTATTGGATTTTTATTTTCGTTATCATTAGATTGTTTATGGAATTACTGAATTGGAGAAAATTTCTATTTTTGTCAAATCGAAAAATTTATTATTCAGTCTTTGAAAGAAAATTTGATTTAGCAGAATTATTATTAAATTAAAAATTTTATTGATAGTAATTGAATTCTCTTGTGAAGAAGTAATAAATAATTAGCTGGTTAATTATTAAATTTACCAGTTAATTAAAGAACTTGAGTAATTAATATTTCTCAACTTGAAAACTGAAGTTATTGAAAAATTGATGTTTGAAATTAAAATTATTGTAATAAAGTCCAAAATCGTGTTTCGTGCACTAGCGAGGGGAGTAATTATTTAATACTCCTTTCAATGACAGATTTACAAAAAAATTAATGTTTTATAATCACCGAGAGTAGGTTTTAGAAATGACTTTTTAAAAAATTGAATTGTGCGTGTTGATTGACACATGATGCACTTTAATAATGGCATATCCGACATATAATATATGTAATACATAATTAAAACATTGATGGGCTAAGTGAGCATAACGAAAGAAAAGGGAGTTTAATCGTTTGGTCCGTTTTAAGCGTATTATAGACGATGATGCGTCGACAATGAGGCAAGCATTAACCACCCCCGTGCCATGAAATTGCAGGATAATAACTTACGTTGCCCAAGGTTGAATTCAACGATCGACAGGACAACCGTACAAACTGAACTATACACACCCCTTGATATACCGCACTATGACGTGCAGAATAAATTAAATATGAATAGGCAAAACGAGTCCGACTGTATATTATATATATTTAATTGTCATTTCCAATTTCATTTTCAATAGCTGCTGGCATCTATTTCATAAGCACGATTGTCTTTTAATGATCTACATTTAATTCTTATATTAGCAAATTTTAGGCGCGTGCGAAATTCCGTATTTAATTAATTCTGATTTGCTTTCATTTTTTTTTAATATCAACTTCAATTTTCCAATGATTTCTGATTACAAATTAACGAATGGTTATTAACTATAATCACTTATTTTCTATAATTTAAATCAATTCTTCGAAGCGATTCAATTAATTTAAATAGTAGAGTTCCTCTGAAAAATTAAATTACTTTTATAAATAAATAAAATTCTTCTCCTCAATTCAATTATTTTAAATACGATTTTAATTAACTTTATTAAACAAATATTTAATTATAATTATTAACATATGCGATTATTTTAAAAAGTTAAAAAAATTATTTTCAATATTTTCAATTGAATCAAATCATTTAAAAAACTAAATTATTTTTCAAAAAAAAAAAAATCTCAAAAAAATTCTTGAAAAGTATTTAATTATTTACTATTTAACACTGATAAGAAATTGCTTAAAATATTTTAATTCTATACAAAATTTTTGGGAAATAAATTTAATTTAGAGATTTAAATAAAATTGTGTAGAAAATAATTGAACTCTTATAAAGAATATTATACAACTTTTTTAAAATAATAATTCAATTCTTAACTGTTATCAATTTTTTTTAATAATTTAAATCAATCCTTCAAAGCGATTCAATTATAATTTTATGAATAATAGAGTTCCTCTGAAGAATTACATTATTCTTATAAATAAATAAAATTCTTCTCATGAATTCAACTATTTTAAATACAATTTAACTTTAAAAAAATTTTAATACTAAATTATTAATTCCAATAAATTAAAAAGTAAATCGATTTTATTCAATAATTTCATTTCTGTGAAGAATTGTATTATTTATGAAAATAATGGAATTCTTGTAAAGAATTTAATTTAAAAATTTTCAAAACAATTTTTATAAAGTTTTATTAATATATTTTTTGAAATAATTCAATTTCTGCAGGGGATTTTATTATTTATGTGAACAATTGAATAATTATTCTGTAGTTTATTAAAATTTTCCGAAAATAATTGAATTTTTGCGAAAAATGTTAAAACCGTATTGAACATAATTATATTCCTTCAAGAATTGGAAATTGTATACAACATTTTTTTGTAAAATAATTAAATTTATTTTAGAGATTTAATTAAAATTGTGTCGAAAATAATTCAACTCTTATAAATAATTTCACTACTTTTTAAAATAATAATTAAATTCTTATTCACGATTTTATTAAAATTTTCGAAGATAATTAAATTTTGTTTGCAAAGAAATTTATTATATTTATTGATTTTTTTTTAATTAATTAAATTTCTGCAGGGAATTTTATTATTTATGAGAACAATTGAATTCTTATTCTAAATTAATAAATAAATTTATAACATTTTTTTAAATCCTTGAATGAATAAAATTTTTTGAAAAATTTGTAATAAATTCTATAATCAAATGTTTGATTTTAATTATTAACAAACACAATTATTTTAAAAACTGGAAAGAAATTCTTTATAAAATTCAATTATACTTTCAAAATTTACAACTAAAATTATTAAACAAACTCCATTATAGTTTAAAAATGTTGTAAAAAATTCTTCACATGAATTTAATTAGAATTTTAGGATTTTAGGATTATTAGGAATTAATAGAAGTTGGAAGAAATTTTATTTTTAATATTTTTAATAAAATTTTTTGCAAGAATTCATTGATTTTCAATACATAAATTTTAAAATTATGTAAATTCAATTTTTTAAATTATAATTCTGTTAAATGCGGAATTTAAAAAATGAAAATTTTCTTTTTTTAATATTGAAAGGAAATTTTAGTAAAATATAAATTCTGCTTTGAAATATTAATAATTTTATTCGCAGGAGTAAATTTTTTCTTGCAAATAATATTTTTTGTCGAATGTTGTTAATGGAAAATTTTCATATTAATTAAAAATAAATAAATTTACGTTTATAATAAAAAAACAGAAAATTTCTGTTAATCGAATCGAATTTGTCAAAACTATATTTTTATATACATCGATAATAATATCCAAGATAGAGATATAATGTTATAAGGTATATATGGGAATATTCGATAGACTATTTTTTCTGTGAAAGAATTAGAGACATAAAAATGCCAGGATCATCGATAAAAATTATATTAAGGGTTACGCGACATATATAATTATGAATAAAAGCCACGCGCTTCAGTCTTGATATACGACACGTAATAGACGTTTAGGGCGTTTGACCCTCTTTTTTATTTATTATTCTTTTTTTTTTGCTTTCGTATCATCCACGTGACCGGAAACTAAAGAGAACGGACATTGAAAGCTCATCGTGCTTGAGAAAAACAAAAAAAGTTTGTGTAATGAGTGTGCGCAATAATTACATTTAAATTACAACGATTTCGTCATGTTTATTCTTCATTTATTATTTATCGTGAGAACGATGTTCAATTCCAAAAAAAAAATTATTCACATACTGTAAATACATGATGGATTTTTATGATTGTCATTCTCGATTCTTAATATTTTATATAGAAAAAAAGGGGATTAATAATTTTGTTTACATGTACTTTATTCATAAGTAATAATGTCATATTTCTTTTATTAACTAATTAATTCAATTTATTCGTTTCATTTGTCTCTTTTTTTGGAACGAAAGTATCAATTTTTTTTTGTTTTTTTAATTGTTGGAATTCATAATTGAAATTAAAAAAAGAATTTTTCTTAGTATATTTTATATAATTTATATTATAGATTTATTATAATTTATTTTAATTTATATGATTTGAGTATTATTTTATTTATGTTAAAAATATTTTTTTTATTGTATTTCAGGTCAGGGAATTATCACGGGACTTGTGTGGAGTTTAATTTTCAAAGAATATTCAACCACGAAACGTAAATGTGTAAGTAAACAGTTTAAATGAGATCTTTATAGACGGTCGGCAAATTCTCTCCTATACGCCAAACAAACATGTTGCCAACCGATAAACCATGTTTTGATGTGATTTACACCGGTTGTTAATTTCATAACTCATGAGGTATGTATAATGTACAAATTATGGAAGCAACTAATCTTCTTTTTTTTTTTTTTAATTCACAAAGACAATTTTTGATAAGAGTAGCAATTATATAAAAATTTGTAACAAAAATATTGTCTTTTTAACATGTTAATGACTTTATTTATCGCACGCGTTCTAAGAATAATATAATAATAATACTAAAAGTATAATTATAATTTTCCGAAATAATTGAATAATTTCAGAAAAAATTTTGAAAATTTCAATTCTTATCAAAAAATTAATAATAATTATTTGGATATTTTTTTTTATATTTAAAATTTATTTGTTAAATCTTTTTATTTTGTTACGTAATGCACTGAAAATTATTGAATTCTTGCAAAGAATTTTGAGAAAAAATTGAGAGTAATTGAATTACTTTGAAGAATTTTATTTTATCTTTATACGAAAATAATTGATTTCTTGCAAAGAATTTTATTAAAATTTTAGAAAATCCGAATTCGAAACTGTGAATTCCTTTATGAAATTTTATTTAAATTGTATTAAAAATATTTGAAATTTTGCAAAGATAAATCCTTCAAAATAATTAAATTATTCTTATAAATATAGTAAAATTCTTCGCAAGAATTCAATTAATTTTATAAATAGTAAAATTCTCTTCAGGATATCAATTATTTTCAAAATAATTTTAATTAAATTCCTGGTATGAATTCAAATATTTTAAAATATTTTCATAAATTTTATTTATTTCCTAAAATTTTAATAAATTCTTCGAAACAATTTAATTATTTTTATAAATACTACAATTCTTTGAAGGAATTAAATTATTTTTAATCCAATTTAAATAAAATTACACAAATGAATATAATTATTTTCAAAAATTTCTATAAAATTATATTTCAACAAGAATTTTTGAATTCTTTAAAAATAATTCAATTATTGTCAAAATATTGATAAAAAATTCATTATTTTCAATTATTTGTATAAAATTCTTCATACCAATTTAATTATTTCTCAAAATTTTAATAAATTCTTTGAAACATTTTAATTATTTTTATAAATTATAAATAGTAAAATTCTTTGTAATAATTCATTTATGTTTATAAATAATAAAATCCTTTGCAGAAATTTAATTATTTTCAAAACAATTTTAATACAATTTTTCGAAAGAATTTTAATCTTCAAATATTAACATAAAATTCATTTATTTTCCAAAATTTTAATAAATTCTTCGGAACAATTCAGTTATTTTTATAAATAGTAATAAAACTCTTCGCAAGAATTCAATTATTTTTAATGCAATTTTAATAAAATTCTTCTTCATAAAATCCAATTGCATTACAAATTTTCAATTAAAATTTTTAAAGAAACTCCATTAGTTTTAAAAAATAAACTAATTTACGATACGTTTTTTTAATTAATTTTACTGATTTTTAAAATTAATTGCTGAATACAATTATTTATATTTATTCAGCTAGAACTGAAACGTGTAAAATAATTAATTTTCAAATTCTTGTTAAGAAATTAATTAACATCGGTTTTTTTTCTATTCGCAGTTCCTTTAGATTCCCCCACGGAAAATCATGGAAAGTTTTCAAGTGCCTTTCAAATTGGAAGCAATGTTCAAACTTCGAAACTATACTTTCAAGTTTCAAAAAAATTCAACGCGCATTAAGTGTTCAAATTTTTTCTGAGTTTGGAAATAAAAATCATCATCGACAGTTGGATCGTCAAAACTTAGGAGGGGAAAATTTGTTTCACTCTTCTCGTAAAGAACTAATTGTTAAAAATTTGCCAGCGATCGAAAATGGAATTCATCTGAAATTAAAAATATAAACTGCAGGAATTGGATCAAGTGTTCAAATTTTTTTCCTGGATTGGAATAATCATCGTCGGGACCGTTGGATCGTCAAAAGTAGGAAGAGGAAAATTTATGTTTCATTCGACTCATGTAAAGATAGCAACAAATGTCAAAAACTTTCTTGCGATTGGAAAAGGAATTTATCAGAAATTGAACATATTATGGACTGTTATGGATTGTATAGAAACTGAAGAAGAGGAAAATTGGTTTCAAATTTCGTAAGGTATGGAATACTAGTATGGTTTACATACTATATTAAAAAAGAATATAATATATATTCTAAAATAAAAGGAAGGGAAATTTAACTAAAAAAGAAGAAGAAGAAGAAAAGAATTCACTTTGTCAAAGTTAATTAGCTGACTTCACTTTTTTCCGGTTTGTGATAATTTTTTTTCTCTCTCTCGATTTAATGAACAAGAGACTTTGACTATCATGTGCGATAGATATATGAACTAGATAGGTAGATTATCGTCAGTGGTGTGCTCCTGGTTATGATCCAAGTGATGGTCAGAGTCAGTCAATAGGTGTACGCACACACACACAAACACATGTGTATATGTGTTCATCCGTTCGTTGCTGATGCGAATAAAAAGGGGAGGGAGAAGGTGATTCCAAAGGGGGATTCGAAAATGGCCAGGACAAGGGATGGTGAAGAGAAACGAGAGGGCAGAAATGGGTTGTACGATCAAGGGGGAGTGGCGCAAACATTTGCCTGCCGCCCGGTAAATTAAAAGCACACAGAGAGAGGAGTGAAGTGAGAGGAAAGTATACGCTTCCTCTTCCTTTTCTTTCCTACTATCTAACTCCAAAAAGGTTCTCTTAAATCTAGCAAAAAAAAGAGAGAGAGAGAGAGAGAGAGAGAGAGAGAGAAAAAAAATCCACTCCTTTCATTTACGATACACCCTCCACTGAATCTCCTTGGAGACTTATATATATGTATATACACTCCCGTGTTCGGAGAACCACTTTAACTCATCGCTATATATCTGATGATGACCAGTTTCATTGACTTTCTTTTCTAATCAAACATGTATGTCCTCTCGTTTCTTTGAAAAGTTATTTTTTTGCAAAAAAAGAATTCGATAAACTTTTTTTTACAAGTATACCTTAAAATACACATTTATGTAGTAATCAATTTTCGATGTTGAAATTGAAAAACGAATCATACTTTTAGTTTGAATTTATGGAATTTTTAAATTAATTTTTAAAAGTCCGAATTGATTTAAACGAAAATTTTGTATTTTTTTAAGGATTTTTCAGTTTTTTCTTGTAAACTTCTTCAATTCGGATCGATCGATATCAAAGTAATAATTAAAATTACATTTTTTGGAAATTTAATAAAATTTTTTTCTCGTCACTTACAAATTTTTAAAAAGCCTTTAATTTTGAATACAATGCCATAAAGTTTATTTATTTTGTAATTTTTATTAGATATATTCTAAATAATCTAATTCTAGAACAATTTTTTTTAAAGTCAATTAATTTTATTTCATTTAAAAATGATTTTAGTTGCAAAATGTTACAAACTTTCGAAAAGAATATTCATTGACTGCGCTTGTCAATTTTAGATAAGATTTCAAAAGGTTTTAAAATTAAAATTTTTGAAAATTTTAATCGAAGCTAAGAAATTAATAATAGTTAAACATTTATTTTACAGATTATTTGATTTGAAGATAATTTTACTTAAAATGCCGAAAAAATTGTATTTTTTATTAATTTTAATTCAAAAGAACTTGAATTTTCATTAAATAAAGAATTTAATAAATTAATTTTATTAATAAATTATTAAATTAATAATCGAAACTTTAGATTCTATTTTTAAAAAATTCAATCAGTTGAAGAATTTTATTAGCGATTTAAAAGAATTCGAAATCTCAAAGAACTTTAATTTAATAATTGGAATTAAATTTTGTAGATCACTGTTAACTTTTAAATTTATTTATAAATATTTTTAAACATTAATAAATTTATGTTTATAACTCTCTGGAATTTATTTATTTTTGGAAACTAAAACATTTGTTTAAACCAAACTGCTAATATTAACTTTTAAATAAAATTATAAAACTTTAAGAAATTCTAGAACTTAATTATTTAAAATAAATTTAAATACATTTAGGAAAATAATAAAAGTTAATAAATTAAATTTTTTTTGATTAATTATTTACTGTTTTAAAATAATGTTAACTTAAAATTTTGAATAATTGAATTTTTATGAAGAGTTTCTTTTAAATTTTTTAAATAATCGTGTTTATTGTTAATTGTAATTAACGATTTTTCTATTAAAATATATTCAAATTATTTATAGAAAATTAAATTCTTTTAAACAATTTTATTAGAGTTTTTTGTAAATAATTACATTTTTTTAAAAAATTCATTAAATTTTCACAAGAATAGTGAAATTTTTTCCCATAACTTTAATTTAAAATTTTGAAAAAATTGAAATTTACTAAAAATGTTATTAAAAACTTTTGAGAGCATTTCAATTATTTAGAAAAATGTTTTTACAATTTTTTTAAATAGTTGAACCGGATAGAAAAATTTTATTACAATTGTACTGAAAATAATTATATTTTATTATTTAAAAAAATAATTGAATTCTTACAAAGAATTTTAAAATTCATAAAAACAATTGAATTTATTGTTTCAAAGAATTTTTTATCAGAATTTGTTGAAAAAAATTGAATTAATATAATATTTTTTTAAATAATTCTATTCTTTAGAGAAATTTTATTAAAATTGTATTGAAAGTAATTCAATTCTTCCGAAATATTTTATTATTTATGAATATAATTGAATTCCTTTATTGAATTTTTTTATTTATAAAAATAATTGATTTCCTTTATTGAATATTATTATTTATGAAAATATTTTAATTCTTCCGAAGAGTTTTCATATTCTTGAAGATAATTAATTTCTTGCGGAGTATTTTCAATTCATAAAAATGATTCAATTGTTTCGATGAATTTTATTTGAATTTTTTGAAAATAATTCAATTTTTTTTTAGAATTTTATTGAAAATTCTCGAAGATAGCGAAGTTATAGACACTGATTTAACTAATTTTATTTTTCATAATATCTTAATTTTCATTCAGAGGAATGAGGGAAAAAATGAAAATTCTACCTTTGGAATTCAGGGAGAAACAAAATTGAATTTTTAATAACAGCAACCGTTTGTTAACATTTAATGAAGATAATATTGACAATGTAAAGCGGAAATAAATCTCGACTGTGAATTAATAAAACAATTTTCCTATTCTATATTTAATTTTTTCTTTTTGTTTAAAGTGATATTTTTTCTTAAATAAAATGGACTATTGTCTCGTTCGTTTGACACCGTGTCTGAATGAGTTCACATATACCGGTTTTATGCATGTCTCTATAGTTGAAACATAGAAGGGATACTAGTGCATAAGTCTGTATGTTGACACGCAAATATTTACCACAGTGTACACATTAACCTTTTGCCCCCTCATCTCTTCTTATCAAAGCACTCTTTTTTTGACTTTACACCCCGAAAACTTTTTACACTTTTCACAATAAATATATATACAAGTTCTATTAAAAAAATTATTTCACCGAATTAAAATTTACTTTTTTTCAACTTTTCTCCTTTTCTGTAAACTTTCATCATGGTCATAGTTTTTGAATCTGTTATTTCATTACTTACAATAGATTTTTTTTTGTTTTAATCTAATTTATATTTTTAATCTCCTTTTTTTAATTTTACCTCTTAATATATAATATTTTATAGTTTTTGAATATTCCATTTTCTCGAATTATATCTGGAATTGAAATTAATTTTTTAAATTCTTTTTTTTTAATTCTATCAGAAAGTTTTTATTTATACTTGAATTATTGTTTTCAGAATTTATTGGAAATTTTTCTTTCGACATGATTTTGAACTCCCCGAGATTATCGTCGTCGCGCACTTGGATTGAGAAAAAAAATACTGAAACATCAGGATTAACTGAAGCACTTCTATATATATATACACTCGACTAAACAAAACATACTTTGATGGTCTCTACGGGAAATATTTCTTCGTTTTGATGCAAGCAACAACCCTTTCATTGAAGGTATTTTCTAAAAACAATATTTTTCCTACAGCCGAATGGTAAAAATTGTTGCCATTAAAATTATATTTTTGGTTTTTGTAAATAAAAATAGGAAAAAGTGTACAAAAATACTAAATAATAAAATAAACATAGTGGGAAAAAGGAAAATGAAAAATTTGTGGAGCTTTTCAGAGAATCGAAACAGATTATTACTATATGTATTTTTTTTAATTCTATACACGTAGTTCGGAAGAAAAAAAAATTAATTAAATATAATTGATAAAACCGGCTTTATGCTGCAAAAAAAAGTGAAAGTATCGATGGTGTTAAAATGTTTACGAGATATTATAAAGATGCAGAAATATTGTGAATGAAGACAGGTAGCCTTCGAATTAATTATCATACAATCAAAATTCTGACAACCGGTCTTTAATGAAAGTAAAATCTCCATTTTAACGCCCACGCAAAAATTCTCTCCTCGTACTTCAACCCGAAAATGCACTTTAATGATTTCTATTTTTTTAATAGTATTTTCTTTTTTTCAGATTACTTTTTCCAATAAATAAAATAAATATACAAGAATTTCGTGCGATGAAAGAAACATATTGTGATTTTTATTCACTTATTTCGACAATTTTTGAAGGAAACAATGAAGCACTGTTGTTTTAAGAATAAGGATGCGAGAGAGAAAAAATCGAGGAGCAGAAGAAGAAGAGGAAGAATAAGTTGAGAGGGAAAAAAAATGAAAGAGAACTTTTTAAACACGAGTCTCACACGAGATATGTGCAACCTATGGTGTGAGAGAAGGATATAAATACAACGGTGTGTTCGTCAAAAGGTGAGATGTGGGTTTATATAATTGAAGGGCCGTTCGGTAGCCAGTTATCCTGATTAACACATGGACCACACACGATGGTTTCCTTCTTCCGAGTATTAAAAAAAAAGAAAAAGTAAAAACTCTTCTATTACTTGACATTGAGTCGTAGTCTGTGGTAATAAATAGGTTTCTTTTCTTAGTACAGTCAATTTGCACTAAAAATCTAATTCATTGACACTTTAGAATGTTCTTCTAAATGGAACAAAGTTCCAATTAGAGAACATTATTAACGTTTCCCCGAAATTCATGTTGATTCCAGTTTTTTTGGAGAGATGACCTTCTTTTTTCGAAAAAGCGACATTTTGAATCTAAAGTATAATTTTTTTCTCTTTTGGAATGAAAATTCAATAAAATAAAAATTTTATTAGTTAACAAAATAATTAGTTTCTAAAATTTTAATGAATCTGCCAAAACAATAAATTGAATTATTTTTATAAGTAGTAAAATTCAATTTTAAGACAATTTAATACTTCAATAAAATAATAAAATTCGTTGTCGTAAGTCAGTAAAAATCAAAGTTAAGTTAATTAATTAGTTAAGAATTAAATTGTTTTTAAAAAATTATAGCATAATTTTTTTAAATAAGTAAATGTTTAGAAAGAATTTTTGGAAAATTTTTAAAATAAGTCGTATCCAATCAAAAACTTTTATTAAATATTTTTAAAAATAGTATTCTGTTGAGAAGTTTTATATTAAAATACTTGTTAAAAAATATAATTCCTGCGATGAATAAAATAATATCTGATTTTTTGAAAATAATTTAATTTAATTAATATTATTAAAAATAATTGTGTTCTTTCGATAAGTTTTACTACAATTAAATTAAAAATATTTCAATTCCTATTGAAGAATTTTAAATTAATGACAATAATTAAATTCATGCGAAGAATTTTACTAAAAAATTAAAAAATATTCTGATTAAATTCTTTTAAAGAATTTCTTTGAATTTTTTTAAATAAATTTTTTTGTTAATAATTTTAATTGAAAATTTGGGAAAGAATTGAATTTTATAATGAATTTCTTTCAAGTTTTTAAAATAATTGCTTCTGTTAAAAATTCTAATTAAATATATTATTTTTGAAGTTTATTAAAATTGTTTCGCGATTTACAATATAATTGAATTCTATGAGAAAAATTTTATTATTTATAGAAATAATTTAATTCTTGCGAAGAATTTTACTATTTTTAAAAATAATTGAATTGTTTCGAAAAATTTATTAGAAGTTTGGAAAATAAATGAAATTTTTTTGGGGAAAATTTTATTAAAAATTGGAAGAAATTTTACTAAATCATTCAGTGAATGTTTATAAAAAAATTCACATAATAGAAGTTTTTTTAAACAAATTGTGTCATTTTTTAATTTTCAAAGAAAGTAATTTAATATTTTACAACAATTTTTTTAAAAATTGGGAAAATAATTCAATTTTTGAGATTAAATCACTTTTAGATTTATATTTTTAAGAGAATTGAATATTTGCAAAGAGTTTAGTAAATAATTGAATTTTTTCAATGGATTTATGCAAATTTCAGAAAATAATTGAATTCTTTCGTGGAATTTGATTAAAATTGAATTAAAAACAGTTTAATTTTTGCGAAAAAATTTACTATTTACGAAAATAATTGATTTCAGACAAAAAATGTTATTATGTATTTAAATAATTGAATTCTGGTAAAGAATTATTTTTCAATTTTGGTAAATATAAGCAATAATAATTAAATATTTACTTAATAAGTGAATTTTTCAAATTTTGATTATGAATTTATTCAAAAATTGAAATTTGAAAAAAAAGAATTTTTTAATTTTCATTGGAATACATTGAAAATCACTTTCCGCGCGTATAACATTTGCTAGTTCAAATATATTTATAAATAATAAAATTCTTCTAAGGAATTCAATTATTTTCAATATAAAAAAACTCCCTTTAATTATTTTCAATATAATTTTAGTATAAGGCAATAATTAAATGTTTAATTTTAATTATTAAGAGACACGATTATTTTACAATTTTGAAAGAAATTGTTCCCAAATGCAAGTTATTTTAAAAAGTCCCATTTAAAATTATGATTACGAAACTTCATTATTTAACAAAAAATTCAAAAAAGTTCTTAAAAAGAATTTAATTAGGTTTTCAAAAATTTTAATAAAATTCTTCACGAGAATTTAATAACATTTTTAGAAGAAATTCTATTATTATCATATTTTTTTGATAAATTTCTTTGCAATAATTCGATGAATTTTAATAAATTAATTTTAAAATTGAAAATATTTTAAATGAAAAATTATAAAAAAAAGTTAAGAAACAAAAAAAGCAAATCACGACTAACTTTAAACTGCGACCAGATTATCGGATCTCAAACTTTATTAATATAGAAGATTTGGAAAATATTTGAATTCTTTAACAAAATTTTATTTAATATTAAAATAAAATTGAATTGTTGTGAAGTTCACAACGTTTATAGTCAACGAGTTCTGAAAAAAAAATTTTTTTTAATGCAAATTTTTATAAATTTTGGTAAAGAAAATAGTATGTTTATTTTTTTTTAATAATGATTTACACAAAAAATATTTGTAAACAGAAAATTTTGATTTATTTTTGGTAGGAAAATAATTTTTTTGCTTTCAATCGTTGATTATAAACGTTGCGATCTTCATCGACGTTTTATGAGGGGAAAAAGTCGAAATTCTATAGGAAAAAACAAACATAAATTTTCATTGCCAAAAAAATAATTGGAGAAAAATTTCTTTTTAGTTTCAGGTTGAGAAAAATATGGAAATCCGGTTTTTTTTTGTTTCGATAAATATTGAAACGAATGAAATGGATTGAATTCGAATACTTGCGTGTGGGATAGCGAGGTCATCGCGAGAATATTTAAGCATAAAGGTTTTTTGGGGTGCTAAAGTGACTCGTTGATTTTGCGTAACACGCGGTCTATACCTGTATATACATATACTTTTAAATTTATATACAAGAACCGTCCTTATTCGGTACTTATCCATATATTATATATGTATATACGATGTCTGGACTGACTATCATCCAACTGATGATGTAGGTACTTGCTGCGCGCACAACCCTTGACGACACTTGAGGCAGACTCGAGAAAAAGACCCCCCTTTCTACATGGGTGGTCCATTCCTTACGCATTCATATTATATAAGTTCAGCAAAGTTCAAACCGAGGACATCAACGCGAGACATAACAACATATATCCCTTGACCTCTGATCTCGGTAAAAAAAATTTACTTGAATTTCACTTCTCTTTATATTAGGTCACTTTGCTCTCGAAATTCATTATGATTCACGCATGTATATATTATGATGATGATGATGATGATTATGATGATGACTTTCAATTCTTCTAGCATTTCTATTCTTTGTGTATTTACATATATTAATTATTTAAATATTCATTTAAATATTCATTTTTTTCTTGTTATATTTTGAAAATGTAAAATCGTTGTATTTCGGTAATCTGTTCGCATATTGATATTTCAATAACTTGCTTAACTTATGCTTTTTTGTTTCATAACAATTTTAATAATTCTTCTTTTTAAATGTTTTTCAATTTTAAAATTAATGTATTGAGATTCATTGAATTCTTGAAGAGAATATTGATTGAAAGATTTGAAAATAATTGTTTTTTCGAAGAATTTTACTTTTTATAAAAATAATTTGGAAGGTTTTCAAAGATTTTTATTATTTTTGAAAAATGAATTCTTGCGAAGAATTTTATTCAAATTTTTGCAAATACTTATTAAATTATTTGGAAGAATTTCTTTCAACTTTTCTAAAATAATGGAGTTTTTTAAATAATTTTAATTGAAATTCTGAGAGTAATTTAATTTTATGAAAAATTCCTTTCAACTTTTCAAAGTATAATCCTGTTTGTTAGTAATTGAAATTAAACGTTTCATTATTGAATTCTATTTAAATTTTTAGAAAAATAATTAAATTCTACTCTGAATTTTTTTACAATTTTTAAAACAATTTTATTCATACAAAAAATTTTATTAATAGATTTGAAAATGGTAATTAAATTCTTTTCAAGAATTGACTTGGATTTTTTTCAAACAATGGAATTTCTTTAACAATTATTTTAATTGAAAATTTTGAAAGCAATTGGATTTTACGTGAAGAACAAATTTATTAAAAATAATTGAATTCTTCCGAAGAATTTCTTTGAAATTTTTTTAACTAATGGAGTTTCTTTAGAAATTTTAATTAAAAATTTTGAAAGCAATTGCATTTTATGAAGAAGAATTTTATTAAAAACAATTGAATTCTTGCGAAGAATTTATTAAAATTTTAGAAAAAAAAATTTCTGAGACGAATTTTATTATTTATAAACAGATTTAAATCATGTTAAAGAATTTACTACAAGTTTAGAAAACAAGTTTTATCAAAAAATGTTATTAAATAATAATTGAATCCATTCGTGACATTTTTTTCAAAATTTCATTCTATTAAAAATATTTCAATTTAAGTTAGTTGTTTCCTTTTTTGTTTCTTAAATTTTTTAATAATTTTTCTTTTCAAATATTTTCAATTTTAAAATTAATGTATTGAAAATTATT
The DNA here is from genome assembly GCA_032872475.1 of Leptopilina myrica (nomen nudum). Lineage (NCBI taxonomy): Eukaryota > Metazoa > Arthropoda > Insecta > Hymenoptera > Figitidae > Leptopilina > Leptopilina myrica (nomen nudum). The sequence goes on along the minus strand of CM065467.1, from coordinate 21,942,297 downwards.
AAATTCTTGCGAAGAATTTTATTACTATTTATAAAAATAATTTAATTGTTCCGAAGAATTTAAAAATTTTTAGAAATTAAATTAATTTTATGTTAATATTTAAAGATTACAATTTTTTGGAGAAATTCTATCAAAATTGTTTTGAAAATAATTAAATTTCTGTAATGGATTTTACTATTTAGAAACATAAATGAATTATTGCAAAGAATTTTACTATTTATAAAAATAATTGAAATGTTAAGAAGAATTTATTAAAATTTTGAGAAATAATTAAATTGGTATGAAGAATTTTATAGAAATAATTGAAAATAATGAAATTTGTTATTCTTTCTTATAAATATTTTGACAATAATTGAATTATTTTTAAAGAATTCAAAAATTCTTGTTAAAATAGAATTTTATGGGAATTTTTCGAAAATAATGAAATTTTTTCGTGTTATTTTACTTAAATTGGATTAAAAAAATTTTATTCCTTTAAAAAATTGTAGTATTTTTAAAAATAATTAAATTGTTTCGATAAATTTATTAAAATGTTAGGAAATAAATAAAATTTATGAAAATATTTTAAAATATTTGAATTTATCCGAGGAATTTAATTAAAATTGTTTTGAAAATATAATTGAATTCCTGCAAAGAATTTTACTATTTATAAAATTAATTGAATTGTTGCGAAGAATTTTACTATATTTATAAGAATAATTTAATTATTTCTAAAGATTTATTAAAATTTTAGAAAAAATAGAATTTTTTCGAAGTGTGTTCAAAATATTTTTAAAAATTAATCTCTTACGAGGAATTCAATCAAAATTGTTTTAAAAATAATTAAATTTTTGTAAAGATTTTACTACTTAAAAAAATAATTCAATTGTTTAGAAGGATTTATTCAAATTTTAGAATTTTATTGAATTCTTTTGTATAAAATTTTATTATAATTTTTTAAATATTTACAGTAATAATTAATTTTTTACTTAATAAGTGAATTTTTTAAATTTAGACTTTGAAATTATTAAAAAAATTTATGTTAGAAAATAGAAAATTTGGTAATTTGTATAACAAATATTCGAATAAGTTGTAGAAATTTTTGTTAATTAATTTATGAATCCTAAGGAATTGTAGACAAAAATTACGACAAATGAAATATTTGAAGAATGAAAATTCGTATAAATGGTAATTTTTCTTTAATGAAAATTTGGATAAATGGAAATTTGTGTTTTCTATAAAAATTCATAAAAATAGAGAAAATTTTACGGAATTAAATTTCAAACGTCTAGCGGAAGAATATAATCGATATTTTATGTTTCTAATTCTTTTTCTAACTGATAAATCATGAGTTGCAGTATGAAGGAAAGAAAGCGGAATATTAAAAAAAAAGACTTTTAGATTTTAGCCCATTTTGAGGACAGCAAGATGGCCGATTCATCATGGCACTTTCTGTAACTTCTAGAAGCAGGACGCAGGACGAGAAGGGTATTCCTCGCCTGCTATCGAAAGATAAGGAACGGACCCCATATTCTCGTTTCACCTTCCTCATACCACAGTTTACGACCTTTGCTCTCTCACAGTGACCTTTTTATATATATTTCTCATCGCTGGAATTATGAAACAAATATTTTTAAGTATTTTTTCCCGAATAATTTTTGTTTCCTTTAAGAAAAAAACTAAACATCGAAAATATTGTTTATACAAAACTATTTACAAATCGAATTGTTACAATTTAGTTTCACTCTGAATTTTATTCTATTAAATACGGAAATTTTTTCCAATTATTTTTCTTTTAATATTTTTTTCTATATTCGATATTCTTGTTTTAATCTTTATTTTACGAAATAATGTTTCTTTTTCTAGTTTTCAGTAATTAATTGTAAAACATATTTTTTAAATTTATTCTCAATTTTACAGAATTTACTGCATTGTAGAGACATCTTTGAGGAATGTCGTGAATTGTGTTGGAATCTTCATTACCCTACTGTTATCCTGGACAGTTACACAGTTGTGTGTCCTCTTCAATCAGCCGAGAGCCATGATCAGAAAAGTATACGTTGTGAAAAAATCCAAAAGTGCCGTAGAAAATTATAAATAGTAATAATAATAGAGGAAAGATTGTTTTATCGACAAGAAGGGGCAAATTTACAGAGATACTTTAGTAAAAAAAAAAAATTGAAAATCACGTAAACAAGTGAGTATTATATAAAATAACAAATTTATATATTCCGAAATAATTATTTCCTGGAGAAAATAGTATATAATTAAATTATATGCGGTATAAATTAGATTATCATAAACAAGTTTCTAATTGTTTTATTTGCATTTCTTCAAATTTCAATCTCTAGAATTTGGAGTGAATTTTTATTTTATTATCTTTTTCTCCATTTCATTTCGTTTCTTGTTTTTCTTTTATTTCTCCATTTTGAGTTATTTTTAATATTATTTTGAGAATTTGATTTATTTAAATAGAGTTAAGGGAAAGAATTAATTTGGAAGAATTATTAGAGGGAGTATTAATTAGAGATTGAAGTAAATCAGGATTTTTTTTATTATTTTATTTGTTAACTTTAATGTTATTTACATTAAAAGTTTCTACGTTTATTGTAGCATTTTGTAACATATGTTTTGTTATTCTTTAGGGGCTTCTTTTCACCGCAACTCTCGAGTAGACAATCTATTATTTTTGTATGACTTTATTGATATTTTTTATTTCTTTTTTTATTGTTTTTAAACTCCATATTTTTTAAAGTAGGCTATTCTAAATACGTCATCAATGTTATGGGGGCTTTAGGATGTGACGTATGCAAGTCGTTATATATATATATATATTACTAAATAGAAGTTAAATTAAAGAGAAGATAATTTACTTCTATATCTTTATACTGTCATTGAAAATTGTTATCTATTTTCTCTATTTTTCATATTTTTATCGATTCCTCTTTTTTCCTTTTTGTGTTTATTTTTTATATTTTTAATTTTTATTATTCATTTTATTGAGCTATTTTCCAGTCAGTGAAGTTAACGATTAACATTGGAAGTTGTCTTGGCAAAAAGAAGAAAATGTTTAGCTTATAAATTTATTTTCTAGTTATTGATCAAAAAAGTATAATAAAAAAATATTTTTTTTTGGGAAAATAAACAAAATTTGTAATAAAAAGAGAAAAAAGTGTTTAACAATTTTTTTTCTACTTTCAGATTGTTGAAAAATGCCCTTTTGGTATTATGACAAGGAGGAGTTAAAAGACACACCTTCATTTCGAGATGGAATCAATTGTGAGACGGAAAATCGTTACAGAACTGAAGGTGCAAGATTTATTATTGATACGGGAGCAAAAATGGATTTGGGTTACAATACAATAGCAACGGGTGTTGTTTATTTTCATCGTTTTTATATGTTTCATTCTTTTAAAACATATCCACGTTATGTAAGTTTGATGGAGTTTAGAATTTTATAACCATCACTGCATCGAATAGTGATGAAAAATAATTTTTACTCTTATAATTTTCTCCATACAGGTGACAGCGTGCAGTTGTTTATTTCTAGCCGGAAAAGTGGAGGAGACGCCAAAAAAATGTAAAGACATTATTAAAACTGCCAAAGGTTTGTTGACTGAGGAAAAATTTGCAAGTTTCGCCGAAGATCCTAAAGTAAGTGCTTTTAGGAAATTCTCCTTTTCGAAAATTATTCTTTATCCTTTTTATCTTTTGCGATATGCAAAATGTGTTTGTAAACAGGTGAAGGGGAAAATTACAAAATACGAATGAAATTTTTATTTATTTTCGTATTTATGGAATTAATTTTTAAAAAATAAAAATGAGAAAAAAAAATAAATAAAACTAAAATTCGAAGTAAATGGAACATTTGTTTCAGGAGGAAGTGATGACGTTAGAAAGAGTATTACTACAGACAATCAAATTCGATTTACAAGTCGATCATCCTTACAAATATCTCTTGAGATATGCAAAATGTTTGAAAGGAGACAAAGCCAAATTGCAAAATATGATTCAAATGGCTTGGACTTTTGTTAATGACAGGTAGATAGATTATTAAAATGAATTAAATTTCATTGTACGTTAATAATTGAAATTATTCCTCATTAATTCATTCAATTATTAATATAAATTAATATTAATTCATATTATTATCTTTAATACAATTCAAATGTTTAGAAAAATTTTATTGCAATTTTTTAAAAATAATTGAATATGTAAAAGAAATTTTCTAAAAATTATCTTTATTTTATAATTGAATTTTTCCTACAAATTAAATTAAAAATGTGTTAAAAATAATTGAAAAATAATTGAATTTTTTATCAGAATTTGTAGAAAATAATTTGTTTTTTATTAAAACTTTTGGAAATAATTGAATTTAAATAATATTTTTACAAATATGTAATTCTGAACATATTTTAAAAATTTTAATAAAATTTCACGAAAGAATTCAATAATTTTCTAAAATTTTAATAAATCATTCGAAATAATTAAATTATCCTTAAAAATATAGTAAAATTCTTCGCAAGAATTCAATTAATTTTATAAATAGTAAAATTCCTTGCAGGAATTCAATTATTTTCAAAACAATTTTGATTAAAAATTTGAATAAAAGTCTTCAAGAGAATTTAAAAACATTTTTAAAAAGAATTCTATTATTTAAAAATTTTTGATAAATTTCATTGCAAAATTCGATGATTTTAATATTAAAAATATTTAAAAAGAAAAATTATAAATTATATTTAATAATATAGATTTTATTTCTATCTCAGAATTTTCTTATTTATAAAAATAATTAAATTCTTGCTGAGAATTTTACAATTCACAAAAATAATTTGTTTCCAAAAAATTTTTTCTAATTTTTAAAAAAAATAATTGAATTTTTCGAATGAATTTTATTAAAAAATTTTGAAAATAACGATTTTTTAAAAAGAATTTCATGAAAATTGTAAAAAATAATTAAATTTATATTAAAATTCTTGAAAATCGAAATCTGTAATATTAAATTTAGCAAAAATGATCAATATAAATTGAAGTAATTCATTAATCAAGATTATCAAGATTTTCAAGATTAGTTTCGTTAATTAAATTTACCAGAAGCAATTTTATTTTATAAAACTAAATTAATTTTTTTTTTCCAATCACCCAGAAGTAATAGTTTTTTTTAATTTTTTTCTGATCTGATTACAGTTTATGTACAACACTGTGCCTTCAATGGGAACCTGAAATAATTGCAGTCGCTTTAATTTATTTAGCTGGACGATTAAGTAGATTCGAAGTTGTCGATTGGAATGGAAAGCAACCAAAGCATTTAAAATGGTGGAATATGTTTATAGAAGACATTACAATGGAAATTTTAGAAGGTGAATTTGTTTTTTCCCCCCACTCAGAAACAATGTTGTCTTTTTTGTGACTATTAGTTTTTATTTATACTTTTTTTTTTGAAATTTATTTAAATTCTATCAAACGGTAAGAAATAATACAAATTAAGTATTAGGTAGTGAATATATTATTTATACTTTTTTTTTTAAATTTATTTAAATTCTATAAATTTGTATTCACTTTTCAGATATTTGTTTACAAGCCTTAGATTTATATCCCCAGACAAATAGTTTTAAAGTTCTGGAATCTCATTCCTCGGATGCAACTAATGGAACGATCAGGGAAAAGCCTGCAACACCGCCGATTGTTTCGACTGTAAACACTTCAAACGGTGAGAAATAATAAAAATTAAGTATTAGGTAGTGAATATTAAGTATTAATTATCAAATATTGAATATTAAGTATTAAATATTAAGTATTGAATATTAAGTATTAAATATTAAGTATTGAGTATTAACTATTAATTATTAAAAAGAATTTATTAATTCGATATGAAAATACCTGAATGGTAAAGAGAAAATAGTTTTAGATATTGATAAATAGCTTTACAATGATGAAACGATGGAGAAAAAAAATGGGAAAGAATAAATTTTCTGCAATTTTAGTTCCTGTGACAATCACAAGGATTTCAGCCACAGAAACTAATTCAGTGCCTGTTAATGAACGTCCAGTGGATGACGTTATCGAGAATGCAAGACTGATTGAGTCTTCGGTGCAATTTCAACCGTACACTATGAATTTCTCAAATAATCTTATTTATCCTCCGGTATATCCTCCACTAGATTTATCAATACCGCCGCCAAATGTGGTTCCAATGAAACCCATTGCTCCAAATTCCAATGCAATAAGATATTACCACACACCTCCCGCAGATATGCCACCATCACTACAACATCAATTTCAATCTCATTTCAATTATTCTCCAAATCTTTCCTACATTCCTCGAATACCTGGACCACCACCATTCACCAATCAAACCTATTATCCACCAAAATTATGAACTCTGTGATAAATGATTCATAATAATCGTATATATATTCTATAAAAAAAAAATATATATATATATTGTTGTCTATATTTATAATTTACTTAAACGTTTATTATACATATATATTAATTGGTGTATGTATTTTTGGTAAAAAGAATTTTAATTGTAAATAGAAAATTATATCTTATAATATTCGTTTTATTCAGTTTTTCGGTAAAGAAACTCTAAAATTTTTTAATTTTCTTTTTTTTTAAATCAAAAAAAAGAAAATCAAGATCGATCTTTTCGATCGTAGCGCCACGGCGAATTTCATAAACACATGCCGCCTTCGAGCAGTAGTGACAAGTTTTCTAACACAAGTTTTCCAAATCTACCCTGAAACAAAATGGTCAATTTTATTTCAGTCATTAGAGAATCGTTTGTTGTCACTTTTTTTAATTCAGGAACAAATAAAACAATTGTTTTTTAATTCAAGAGGAAACGAAACGAAAAATATTCTTTATTTTCTACCTTTTTTGCCATATTGATCAAGAAACGTGTAAATAAATTCATTTCTATGATAATAAGCGACAGGATCGATTGACTGTTTAGAAAATGTTCCTTGTAAACATGTCAGATATAACGACCGTGATGGTAATCTTTAATTCTTGAATATCAACAAAGGACAATTAAGTGGTAAAAAAATAGTGAATTTACTAGCTGTGATTTAAAAATTAGTCAATATTTCAATTGTGAACGATAATAGAAAGGTGTGTGCTCATCAAAAGTTATTTATCGTCACAAACAATTCAAGTAATAGGCAAATATCAATCGATACTGTCCAGAATTTTCCACATTTTGAGGTTAGAATTCATGGCTTTATTTTCATTTTCCCAATTGTTTTTTTTTCTTGTTAATAATTCCGCAGGTGTTTAATATCAATTGTTGTAAATTGACTAAAATTCATGTTTCTTTTCAAACAAAAATACGGGTTTTTTTCGGATTAAAAAAAAATTTACAAATGTATATAATTTGGAAATGATGAAATTGTTTAATGTTTGTATTTTTAATTTTTAGAAATAAAGAAACATGCCATGCTGGTATTATGAAAAGAAGAATTTAAAAAATACACCTTCGGTTCAAGATGGTATTGATTATGAGACAGAATCACGATATCGAAAAGAAGGTGCCCGATTTATTATTGATACTGGGACGAAAATGGATTTGGGTTATAATACAATGGCTACGGGAGTTGTTTATTTCCATCGTTTCTACATGTTTCATTCGTTTAAAACTTTTCCACGTTTCGTAAGTGACAATTTTTTGGAATTTTTCCTTTTTTTCTATGGGGAAATTGATTTTTATTGTGGTGGAATTTTTGTGATTTTGAAATTTGAAAATTTAATTTTAGGTCACAGCGTGCAGTTGTTTGTTCCTAGCCGGAAAAGTCGAGGAGACGCCGAAAAAATGTAAAGACATTATTAAAACAGCAAAAGGAATTTTGTCTGATCAAAAATTCGTAACGTTTGGAGAAGATCCAAAGGTAAGAATTCTTAATTTTATTTTATTTATAAATTATTTCTCTATTTTATTGTGTATTTTTTATTAATATCGCAATTTTTCTAAGAATATCAAATTGAGACAAAAAGAAGAATCAAAAACGTTGCTTCGAAACACTTTTAGAGCGTTTTTTTGTCTCAATTTGATATCCTTACGAAATCTGATTAAAATTAAAAATTAAAAAATTAAATAGATTTAGATTTAGATTTTAAATTAGTAAAAAAGAATTTTTTTAAAAGTAATGATAGATTTTTTTCCGATAAATTTGAATATTTTAGTGAAATTTCAAATATTAACGAAGTTAATCGATTTACAGGAAGAAGTAATGACACTGGAGAGAATTCTTTTGCAAACAATTAAATTCGATCTCCAAGTGGAACATCCTTATAGCTACCTTTTAAAATACGCAAAATCTTTAAAAGGTAATTGTCAGAATTTTTCATCAATTTTTCTGATTATTCCCAAGGCTCGATTTTACAATATTCTGATTTCAGGTGACAAGAATAAATTACAAAAAATGGTACAAATGGCGTGGACTTTTGTTAATGATAGGTGAGTTTTTTTTCTGATTCTTTCGAGAAATTTTACTACATAATTAAATTTAAAATAATTTCATTTCTGTAAAGAATTTTATTATAAATGAAAATAATTTAATTCTTACGGAGAATTGTATTATAAATGAAAATAATTGAATTCTTGCGAAGAATTTTATTGCTGTTTATAAAAATAATTTAAATGTTCCGAAGAAATTATTAAAATTTTAGAAAATAAATGAATTTTATGTTAATATTTGAAGATTAAAATTCCTTCGAGAAATTCTTTTAAAATTGTTTTGAAAATAATTAAATTTCTGCAAAAGATTTTAATATTTATAAATATAAATGAATTATTGCAAAGAATTTTACTATTTAGAAAAATAATTGAAATGTTTTGAAGAATTTTATAGAAATAATTGAAAGTAATGAAATTTTTTTTCTTCTTTATAAATATTTTGACAATAATTGAATTATTTTTAAAGAATTCAAAAATTCTTGTTGAAATAGAATTTTATGGAAATTTTTGAAAATAATTAAATTCTTTCGTGTAATTTTATTTAAATTGGATTAAAAATAATTTAATTCCTTCAAAGAATTGTAGTATTTATTAAAATAATTGAATTGTTTCCAAGAATTTATTCGATGTTTTGAAAATAATGGAATGTTTTCGAAAAAATTGATAAAAAATTTGAAGAAATTTTACTGAACCATTGAGTGAAATTTTATTTTAAAATTCACATATTAGAAGTTTTTTTTAAACAAATTGTGTCATTTCTTAATTTTTAGAGGAAAAAAATTCATATTTTACAAGAATTTTCATAAAAATTGGGAAAATAATTGAATTTTTGAGAATTAGAACTTTTAGAATTATTATTTTTATGAAAGTTAAATGTTTGCAAAGAGTTTACTAAATAATTGAATTATTTCAATAGATTTATACAAATTTCAGAAAATAATTGAATTCTTTCGTGAGATTGTATAAAAATTGTATTGAAAATTATTTAATTTCTGCGAAGAATTTTTACTATTTATGAAAATAATTAAATTCTTCCGAAGAATGTTATTATGTAGGTAAATAATTGAATTCTTGCAAAGAGTTAGTTTAAAATTTTTAAAAATATAAACAACAATTTGTTATATAAATATAAACAACAATAATTAAATATTGACTTAAGTGAATTTTTCAAATTTTGATTCTAAAATTATCCAAAAACTAAACTTTGAAAGTACAGAATTTTGTAATTTTCATTATAATAAATTGTAAATCACTTTACGCGCGTATAACATTTGCTAATTATTAAAGATAATTGATTCAAGAAAGAAACTAAATTTCTGTTTTTGTCTGTTTGAGACATTGTAAAAAATTAAACTTTTTATATTCTTTTTTTTATTTTTTACCTAAAAATTGAAATTAATGTTTCTTTTTCTTCCAGTCTGTGCACGACACTGTGTCTTCAGTGGGAACCAGAAATTATAGCAGTCGCTCTAATGTATTTAGCGGGAAAATTGAGTAAATTTGAAGTCGTCGATTGGAATGGCAGACAACCAAAACACTTAAGATGGTGGGACATGTTCGTCGAAGATGTCACAATGGATCTTTTGGAAGGTAAGCTTCTTTTTTTAAATTAAAATAAAATAAAAATAAAAAGTAACCCTCAAAACAAAAAATTTAATTTAATTAAATTAAAACTAAAACTCATATGTTGTTCGTTTATTTTCCTTTTCTCAGATATTTGCCATCAAGTCCTCGATTTGTATTCTCATGCAAATAATGCAAAACCCCCGGATTCACCTCCATTGATTGCTTCAACTGAAACTGTCCGCGAAAGACTAATTGCCCCGCCATCGATAGAATCAGCATCGAGCACGCCAAACGGTAAGAAAAAAAACAATTTCTAAAAATTCCACAAAAAAAAACAAGAAATCATTTTTGACAAGAATATAAAAAATTGAAGTACAAAAAGAAAGAAAAATATTATTTTTTGCAGCTGGTATTACAGTGAAGCCATCGAAAACGGAAACAAATTCAGTGCCAACAAATGGCTGCAATACAACGGAAGCAATTGAAAATTCCAAACCAATTGAAGTTGCCGTTCATTTTCCATCGTACCCGACGAATTTTGCAAGTACCACGAATTATCCACCTGTTTATCCACCGACAAATATATCGGTACCACCGCCGAGTGTCAATACATTAAATCACATTGTACCTACGACGCATAATTTAGGTACACCAAGTTCAGTTAGACAAATACCAACAGTCTCGACGCCCACACAACAACCATTTCCGCCTTATGGTTATCCATCGAATTCATCATTCTTCTCGGGTGGCACGCCAACTGGTCCATCGAGTAATCAACGTTCATATTATCCTTCACAATCGTAGTAGGATAAAATATTTTTTCAAATTATTTTTACTACTTTTGTCCCCCACACACAAAACAAACAAAAAAAAAACAGAAAGAAAACAAAAAATATACGTTGAGATTCATGAGTTGTCATGTAAGTGCTTTTTTTAATAAAAAATAAGAAAAAAAAAGGATTTTTCGAATTTCTTTTTTATCTAAAACTTTGACATTGATTTGAAATTTCAGATGAAGAAATTAGAGAAGTTTGAGGAGATTAATTATTAAAGAAGACATTATCGTAAAATATAATTTACATTTACATGTAAAGATTACCTTTATTAAAAATGCCACTACGAACAGATGAGAATTCAGGAAGATTACGATTCATTAATTCGGAAAATAGTTCGACAAGTGGATGGGCACTTTTTGAATCGAGAACAAAATTGTCAGTGTAAAGGACAAAGAGAATACCGTACGATGCTTTTATTTCTGCAAACGAGAGTGCTGAAAATGAGAAAGAAAAATTAATCCCAAGGATCGTTATCATGGTTGCCACGCATTCACCTTTTTCAAATTCCCTCACTTTTCCAAGTTTACCAGGTTAAAAAACGGAATTTTTCCAGGTTTTCAAAACAACATTTATTATTAATTAGAAACTTATTGAAAAACTCGAGAATTCAATTATTTTCAAAAGTAACATAATTCTTCAATAAAAATCCAATTATGTTCAAAAATTGCCAAAAATTCCCGTCAATATTTAAATAAACTTTATAAATAACAAAATTTTTCTCCAAAATTGAATTATTTTCAAAAATTTCAATAAAATTCTTGCCAGAATTTCAATTATTTTTTATATACAAAATGTTCGACAAATTTATCGAAAAATGCAATTATTTAAAAAAATTTTATTGAAAATGTTTAATAGAATTCAAGTATTATTTAAAAATTTGTTGATAAAGTTCTTCGCGACAATTGAATTTAAAAAAAAGTTAAATTATTTGATAAAATGTTTATTTTTAGAGTTCAGTAAATAAATTCTCGTTGAATTTTCAAATAAATAAATAAATATTTTTGAATATGATATTCAATTATAATGGAAATTTTCCTGAAATTTATTTTTAATTCAATATTTATATTAAAATTCTATAAGTAATCAATTTTTAAACTATAAAAATAAACAATTTCTTAAATAATTGAATGTTTCTTAAAATTAAATTTTCGTGAAAAATTTTTATAACATTTTATTATTATTATTATTTATTGTCAAGAGGTAAATATAAAAAAAACTTTAACAATAATTTCATTTATCGAGAATTTAACATTTTTTTAAATCCTAATTAAATTCTTTATAAGAATTTCTTTGAATTTTTTTTTAAACCAATAGAGTTTCTTTAAAAATTTTAATTGAACATTTTGAAAGTAATTGAATTTTATGAAGAAGAATTTTATTAAAATTGTATAAAAAATAATTGAATTTTTGCGAAGAATTTTATTACTGTTTATGAAAATTATTTAATTGTTCCGAAGAATTTATGAAAATTTTAGAAAATAAATGAATTTTATGGAAATTTTTGAAAATAATTAAATTCTTTCGTGTTATTTTATTTAAATTAGATTAAAAATAATTTAATTCCTTCAAAGAATTGTAGTATTTATCAAAATAATAATTGAATTATTTCGAAGAATTTATTAAAATTTTAGGAAATAAATAAAATTTATAAAAATATTTAAAATAATATTTCAGTTCATCCGAGAAATTTAATTGAAATTGTTTTGAAAGTAATTAAAATCCTGCAAAGAATTTTACTATTTTTAAAATGAATTGAATTCTTGTGAAGAATTTTACTATATTTATAAGAATAATTTAATTATTTTGAAAGATTTATTAAAATTTTAGAAAAAAATTGAATTGTTATAAAAAAATTTCATTCAAATTTTTGAAAATAATTGAATTTCTGAGAATAATTTTACTTCTTTTAAAAATAATTGAATTTCTCTAATAATACGTATTTGCTTCAAAACTCAATTTGTTTTTGTGTTTTTAAGTAAAATTATTCTATAAATCCGTTATTTTCAACAATTTTTAACAAAAAATTTAAATAATTTTAGATGAATTTTAGTTATTAAGGTTTTTTTTTAGAAATTTTTTTGATGAAATTCATTTAAAATTGAAATTTTACAAATTTTGAAATGAAAATCTTTTCACGTTCATCTACTTATGGCAATTGTAAAAAATATTCGTTTAAAATTGAATTAATTTTGAAATATTTCAGTAAAATTAGATTTCAACAATAAATACAATTAGAAAACAACAATTTTCCAGGATTTCGATCAAAATTCCCTGACTTTTTAAGGTTTTTTTAAATTTTTATAGAATTCCCTGACGTTTCCAGGTTTTCCAGATTTCGTGGCAACCCTGAATTTATAGAAATGGAGATTGTGTTTTTACCTCCGGCTGCTACTCCAGATATGATATTCGGTTGACTTAAATTTGGCGCATTGATCTTTAACGAGTTTCTCGCCTCCTTCGTCGACAACGATTTCAAAAATGAAGGATCACTGCACTCTTCATTGCTCTTCAATTGCGACACGTGACAATTGGTAAGTGCAATTATTTTCTTTGCTTTCGTTAAAAGACGTTGAATCTAAATTTAGAAAATTTGCATTAAAACAGAACTTCATTAGAAATTATAATATAAAAATACAAGTTCTAGAAGAATTTGTATTAATATTTGATTTAAAAGACGAAGCTATAGAAAATTTTAGTGAAGTTGAAAAAAATAGGAAGGAAAATAATTTTTCGAAATATTTACCGTTTCGATAAATTCTCCCGCTTCCGTTAAATCGAGTTCGGTGCTAACGAGACAAACGAGAGAGTTTTCTACTTCGTAAATAATTGAAGACTTCTTTTGCGATTCGTGTTTTATGTTACAAATTTTCTTCGCGTCGTGAAGTATCGTTTCTTTCGTGAAACCTAAAAGTAAACAAACATTTTAGTATTAAGAAATTAATACAAATATTCACCTTGTATTTAATTAATAGGTAATTGAAAAAATACAGGAAAATTATTATAATTATTATGAATTCATGAATACAATTAACAATTTTCTTAGACGAAATATATTTATAATTTTTTACCGATTACCATGTCACCCTCGACGATGATCAACTTTTCAATACTCGATGGTTCCTTCTCTAACCATTCCAGTGAAAATAAACTAAAAACCACAAGTTAATTAAAATTTACCCAGTAAATTAAAATCCACTCTAGTTAAAAATTACAATTCTGTCAGTTTTCGTTTTTTTTTTGAAAATAAAATAAAATTTTTGTTTATCATATTAGCCAAAAAGTGAGGTTAGTTTTTGAGAGGACTTACGGTTCTTGTGCAGAATCCTGTAATTCTTCGTCATCTTCATCGAGCCAAAAAGCTCGCGATGTTGGCTGTACAATTTCACCGAATTGGCTATTCATTTTTAACTGTTATCCCAAAACGAAAACAAAGTTCAAATGAAGTCCAACAAGTTGCATTTGGACGTGACAATTTCATTTGAAAAAATTTTTCGCGACCTCTATAATTAGGTCGATAAGAAAGAAACTCCACCCGGCGAAGTATCGACAGATATACGTATAAAAAAAAAGAAAAAAAAATACAGAACTTCTTTTCTTTTATTTATGTTTACAAAGTTGTTTTCAATGAAATTAATTAGAAATCAATGAATTCCAGAGTGTAAATACCGATTTATCAATCAATTGATTTTTGCCTAATACTTTCCAAAAGGTGCGATTGAATATTAAGAGGTGAAAAAAGGGAAAAGTCGAGAAAAACAAAGAAAAGTTTGTCAATTTTGAGGTTAACCGTTAAAATGTTAGAATTGTTATCATTAAATGTTGAATAGTTTAAAACATTGAAAGCGACTTTAATGAAATTGTTATTTTATAAGCATTTAATGTGTCATATTGAAAGGTAGTGCCATTGTGGAAATAAAAGTATTTACTGAATAGTGTTGTTTGATTAGAAACGTCAAAATGCCTTGTGAAATGATAACACTGCAACTCGGACAATGCGGAAATCAGAGTGAGTTTATATTTATTACGGAAAAAGAGGGAAAATTGAACTGTTTAATTATTTACAAACTGAATAGTAGCTGCTTTTAAATTTTGTTTTAAAAAAATTGAAATTTTCTTTCAGTTGGATTCGAATTTTGGAAGAGACTTTGTGCTGAGCATGGCATTAGTCCGGAGGGAATTTTGGAAGATTATGCGACAGAAGGAACTGATAGGAAAGACGTCTTTTTCTATCAGTCTGACGATGAACATTACATTCCACGTGCTGTTCTCTTGGATTTGGAACCGAGGGTTATTCACACAATTATGAATTCTCCGTATTCGAAGGTATAATTTACCACGTTTGAAGTCCACAACGTTTATCAACGAAAAAAATTATTCACTTAAGTAAATTAATAAAAGATAACGCAGCAACATTACAAACAAATTTTTATAGAAATAATTGAAAATAATTAAATTTTTTTTCTTTTTTAAAAATATTTTGACAATAATTAAATTATTTTTAAAGAATTAAAAATTTCTTGTTGAAATAGAATTTTATGGAAATTTTTCGAAAATAATTAAAGTCTTTCGTGTAATTTTATTTAAATTGGATTAAAAAGAATTTAATTCCTTCAAAGAATTGTAGTATTTATAAAAATAATTGAATTATTTCGAAGGATTTATAAAAATTTTAGGAAATAAATAAAATTATGAAAATATTTTCAAATATTTGAATTCATTCGAGGAATTTAATTAAAATTGTTTTGAAAATAATTGAATTCCTGCAAGAAATTTTACTATTTATACAATTAATTGACTTCTAGAGAAAAATTTTACTATATTTATGAGAATAATTTAATTATTTCGAAGGATTTATAAAAATTTTAGAAAAAAATTGAATTTTTTCGTAGTGTGTTAAAAATATTTCTAAAAAGTGATGTCTTTCGAGGAATTTAATTAAAATTGTTTTGAAAATAATTGAATTCCTGCTAAGAATTTTACTATTTATAAAATTAATTGAATTCTTGTGAAGAATTTTACTATATTTATAAGAATAATTTAATTATTTCGAAGGATTTATTAAAATTTTAGAAAATATGAACAGTAATAATTCATTTTGTACTTAATAAGTGAATTTTTTAAATTTTGACTATAAAATTAGTTTTAATTTAATTATATTAAGTTTTTTTTTGAAAGAATACAACATTACAAACAAAATATTTCGAAAAAAGTAGATTGATGTTTGTGTTATGATAATAATTGATAAATAAATATTAAAATACAATGATCCTAAAGTTTCGAACGTTCAAATGAACGAAAATATTTTTTTCACTTCTAATTTGTATTTTATTTCCAAAAAAATTACTTTCCAGATTAAAACAAATTAATTCTAAACTAAATATTGTTTATTTTCAATTATTTTTCTTTTTTCGATGGTAATTTTGAAAAATATTTATGGTGGAAAAAAATTTCGTTCATTTGAACGTTCGAAACATTAGCTCCATAAAATAAAATAAAAATAAAAATTATATTTCTTTTGATAGCTTTATAATCCGGAAAATATCTATTTATCGAAACACGGAGGCGGTGCAGGAAATAATTGGGCTTCAGGTTATCATCAAGGGGAGAAACTTCAGGAAGAGATTTTCGATATTTTGGACCGGGAAGCAGATGGAAGTGATAGTTTGGAGGTATATTTGTTTTTTGCTTTCTCTTTTGAAAAATAGTTGGAAAAAATAAACATAAGAAAGAAAAGAAAGAGAAAAGAAAGACTAAATTTAAAAGGTATAAAATAATTTCCGTTGTAATTCTCGCATTTTTTTCAGGGTTTTGTTCTTTGTCACTCGATAGCCGGTGGAACTGGTTCGGGAATGGGTTCATTTATGCTCGAGAGTTTGGCCGATAGATTTCCGAAAAAATTAATTGAAACTTACAGCGTTTTTCCCAATCAGGACGAAATAAGTGATGTCGTTGTTCAGCCGTATAATTCTCTACTCACGTTGAAGCGATTAACGCAATGCGCCGATTGCGTTGTTGTCTTGGACAATACGGCTCTAAATAGAATTGCCTCGGACAGATTGCACATACAAAATCCAAGTTTCTCGCAAATTAATAAATTGGTTTCGACAATTATGTCTGTCAGCACCACTACACTCAGGTAATATTTCTTTTTTTTGAAACTTAATTTTTGTTGTAATGTGCAAAAATTTAATAGCGTCAATTGGATGACTAGTTGTCAATTACCAATTTTGTAAATTAGTTAAAAGTTTGTCAATTTATATGAGTAAGAAAAAATAATTTTTTTCTGTTCTTTTATTAGATATCCTTCGTATATGAACAATGACCTGGTGGGCTTGATAGCGCCTTTAATTCCTACTCCGAGATTACATTTCCTGATGACAGGTTACACTCCACTTACTACAGATCAAGAGGTGCGTTTATTAATTCTCTTCGGAAGAATTCCATTATTTTCAAATATTAAAAAAAAATATTTAAAAAATTAATCGAGGGGAAAAAAAAAATTTACCTACAAAATAATTTTGAAATCCTTACAAAAAGAAATTTTACGAAATTTCAATGAATAAAAAATTAATCAAATATTTATAAATGAATTCAACGAATTTCAAAAGAATTTAAATAGACATTTAGAAATAATTTGAAAAATTAAAAAATTAGTATCTTCTTCTATATTAATAAAATTCGTGATCCGGTAATCTGTTCGCAATTTGAAATTAGTTGTTTCTTGTTTGTTTCTTAACTTTTTTTACAATTTTTCTTTTCAAATATTTTCAATTTTAAAATTAATGTATTGAAAATCATCCAATTTTGCAAAGAAATTTATCAAAATTTTTTAAATAATGGAAATCTTTCTAAAAATGTTATTAAATTCTCGTAAAGAATATTATTACCATTTTTAAAAATCCTAATTAAAATCTATTGAAAAATTTCTCTGAATTTTTATTTAAACTAATGGAGTTTCATTAAAAATTTTAATTGAACATTTTGAAAGCAATTGGATTTTATGAAGAAGAATTTTATTGAAATTGTAATAAAAATAATTGAATTCTTGCGAAGAATTTATTAAAAGGTTAGAAAATAAATGAATTTTATGTTAATATTTGAAGATTAAAATTCTTCCGAGAAATTCTATTGCAATTGTTTTGAAAATAATTGAATTTCTGCAAAGGATTTTACTATTTATAAACATAAATGAATTCTTGCGAAGAATTTTACTATTTAGAAAAATAATTGAAATGTTTCGAAGAATTTATTACAATTTTGAGAAATAATTAAATTGTCATAAAGAATTTTATAGAAATAATTGAAAATAATGAAATTTTTGTTCTTTTTTATAAATATTTTGACAATAATTAAATTATTTTTAAAGAATTAAAAATTTCTTGTTGAAATAGAATTTTATGGAAATTTTTCGAAAATAATTAAAGTCTTTCGTGTAATTTTATTTAAATTGGATTAAAAATAATTTAATTTCTTCAAAGAATTGTAGTATTTAGAAAAATGATTAAATGGTTTCGAAAGATTTATTAAAATTTTAGGAAATAAATAAAATTTATGAAAATATTTTAAAATAAATTGAATTATTGTAAGGAATTTTACTATATTTATAAGAATAATTTAATTATTTCGAAGGATTTATTAAAATTTTAGAAAAAAATGAATTTTTTCGAAGTGTGTTAAAAATATTTCTAAAAATTGATCTCTTCCGAGGAATTCAATTAAAATTGTTTTTAAAATAATTAAATTTTTTTAAAGATTTTACTACTTACAAAAATAATTGCATTGTTTTGAAGGATTTATTAAAATTTTAGAAAATTATTCAATTCTTTCGTGAAGTTTTATTAAAATTTTTGAAAATATGAACAGTAATAATTCATTTTGTACTTAATAAGTGAATTTTTTTTATTTTGACTATGAAATTAGTTTTAATTTAATTGTATTAAGTTTTTTTTTTGAAAGAATACAATTAATAATAAAAATATTAATTAAATTCAATTATTTTCAAAAACGACGATAAAATTAAGTTTAGGTACTTTTAAATTTACTTTTTTAAATTTACTTTTTAAAAATTTACTTTTTTAATTTTACTTTTTAAGTTCACTCTTTAAAATTATGAATTAATTGACTAATAAAAACAATTACAGGGAGCAAGTGTTCGAAAAACTTCAGTATTAGATGTTATGCGACGATTACTGCAACCGAAAAATATGATGGTCTCAACAGCTTTAGATAGAAATGCTGCACATTGTTATATATCAATTTTAAATATTATCCAGGTAATGATTATATTATTACTATAATTATTATTATTATTATTATAATTATTATTATAATTAATATTATTTTCTTCAAAAAAAGTGGTACGTGTAAAACGTTATTTATAACACGCTCCGAAGAAAATTAGCTTAGAAGTTTATGATTATGTTATTTTTTTAATTTACTTCTGAAAATTTCAAACATAAGTTACAAGTTTTTGCTTCTGTGGAACTTTTGATTTTTTTTTGTGCTAGAAAAGTTAATCATTACTAATGGAAGAAAAATCAATTAACAGGGCGAAGTTGATCCCACGCAAGTTCACAAATCTTTGCAAAGAATTAGAGAGCGAAAACTCGCACAATTTATTCCCTGGGGTCCAGCCAGCATCCAAGTAGCTCTCTCCAGAAAATCTCCTTATATTCAGAGTACTCATCGCGTCTCTGGCTTGATGTTAGCAAATCACACCAACATCTCATCGGTATTTTCATTTTTTAATAAAATAATTTTGTAATTTAATATTTTACAAATAATTATAAATTCATATTTGTAAATATTTGCAAATTTTTATAAATTAATATTTGTAAATGTTTATAAATTAATATTTGTAAATATTTATAAATTAACATTTGTAAATATTTTTAAATTCTAATTTTTATGATGCTTGGATTGAAAATTTTGTATTCTTTTTCTCAGCTTTTCGACCGAGCACTGCAGCAATATGACAAATTGCGTAAAAGAGAAGCATTCTTGGAGCAATTCCGCAAGGAGAAAATGTTCGAGGAAAATCTCAACGAACTTGATAATTCAAGAGAAGTGGTCGATTATTTAGTGAAAGAATATCAAGCGGCAACAAAAGCGGACTATCTTACTTGGAGTCCAAGTAAAGCGGAATGAAGAAAAGACAAAAAAAAAGAGCTGGTACGATTTCTATGATTTAAAAACATTATCATACTTAAAATTTTCCAAATATTTAAGCACATTTTCTGAAAAATACTCAGTTACATTCTTTTATCAGCGTTATAGAAATCAATTTTTTCAGTTTTCTAAAATTAACAAAAAATTAATTAATTAATTCAAATATATTTTTTTATTTTCATTACAAGCCTGAAAAAAAATGATTTTTTTTCGGAATGAGATATTTGTAAATGATACACGATTGATATTTATTCAAGAAATCTATTTTTTCCTTCAAAAAGTGATTGTATAAAAAAAAATGCTTAGAAAATAGATTATCGTTTGTAGAATCGTGGAACAAAAATTATATCAGTTTATTTACTAAATTATAATTGTTATTGTTATTGTAAAGTTTGAAATGAACTTTGTCAGCTTTCGAGAATAACAGATCTTGCAAATTCTGGAGGTAGTGTTGCAATTGTTATATAACCTGTGTGACCTGGCAGTGTTTTTGGTTCCGAGACTGTTAGTATTTTATTTTCATCTTGTTTGATTTTTAATTTTCCTTTTTTCTTCGCCGGTTCGCCGTTTATTTCTTCATCCTAAAAATTTAGTTTTTCCAAATTAAAGTTATTATAGTTTATATTCTAAATTCAAAAAATTGTCAGTGAGATAATATTCCATTGAAATTTATTCCAATTAAAAATCAATTCAGAAGATAAAAGTAACGTACTTTTAAACTTTCCAAGTCTAGAATTGGAATACTTTTGTAATGAACTTGCAATTCTGTTTGTAAATTTTCATAGGTTTTTATATCTTCGAATCCAGTGGCAGCTAATTTTTCACACGTTCTTTGAACTTGTTCGATGCACGGAGAAAACGAACAGAGTTTTCCACCTTAGAAACAATTTTTTTTTTGGTTAAATTATATTTACGAAATTGTATTTACAATATAATTTAAATTACAGTAAAATGAATGTTTACTTTTAGAATTTAGTTTCAGAAATTGTTTGCTTATTGAAATTTTACGTTTAATTACCAGATTCTTTTAAAGCGTCGACGGCAAAGTCAATTGTCTTCCAAGGATGAGGTAAATCTAGAAAAATCGCATCAGCTTTGTTTTTCAAATCATCGCCGAAGCCCTCGGAGCAAACATCTCTCAGTCCAACAGTGACAAATTCATCAAGACCATGAACTTGAAATTCGTCTCTTGCTACGTTTACTCGATTCTCGTGAAAATCGAAGGTATATAAATGACCACTGGGTCGTACGGTGCGAATTAAGGCGTGAGAAAGTGATCCACTTCCGGTTCCTGGAAGAAAAAGATCAATATTCAAAGATAATGTGTTCAGGGTTGCCACGCAACCTGGAAAACCTGGAAATTTCAGGGAATTTCAGGGAATTTTATAACAATTGAAAAAACCTGAAAAAGTCAGGGAATTTTGATCGAAATCTCGGAAAATTTATTCTTGAAATCTAATTTTACTTAAATATTTCAAAATTAATTCAATTTTAAACGAATTGTATTTACAATTTTCGTAAGTAGATGAACGTGAAAAGATTTTCAATTCAAAATTTGTAAAATTTCAATTTTAAATGAATTTCATAAAAAAAATATATATATATAAAAACCTTAATAACTAAAATTCTTCTAAAATTATTTACATTTTTTAATATATATTAAATTGATTATTTAAAACTAACAGATTTATAGAAAAATTTTACTTAAAAACACTCAAACAAATTGATTTTTGAAGCAAATACATATATTATTGGAGAAATTCGATTATTTTTAAAAGAAGTAAAATTATTCTCAGAAATTCAATTATTTTTTTTTTATCTTTTATTAGTTATTCTTCAAAGAATTTAATTATTTTCAAAAATTTGAATGAAATTCTTTTATAACAATTCAATTTTTTTCAAAATAATTTTAATAAAACTCTTGGTAAAAATTTAATTGATTTCCAAAAATGTTTCGAAATTCAATTATCTTCATTGTTTGCTATTTTCATAAAATTCCACAAAACAATTCAATTATTAAAAACCAAAAGTTTAATAAAATTAGTCTGAAGAATTCAATTATTTTCACACGCAATATAATTCTTCGCAAAAATCCCACTATGTTTGAAAATTTACAAAAAATTCTTGTCAATATTTAAATTGTCTTTAAAAATAATAAAAGTTTCCTCCGAAATTCAATTATTTTCAAAAAGTTTAATAATATTCTTGACAGAATTTCAATTATTTTCAAAACAATTTTAATTGAATTCCTCGGAAGAGATCAATTTTTAGTAATATTTTTAACACACTTCGAAAAAATTCAATTTTCTTCTAAAATTTTAATAAATCCTTCGAAATAATTAAATTATTCTTATAAATAAATATAGTAAAAGTCTTCGCAAAAATTCAATTAATTTTATAAATAGTAAAATTCTTGGCAGGAATTCAATTATTTTCAAAACAATTTTAATTAAATTCCTCGGTTGAATTCAAATGTTTTTAAATATTTTCATGAATTTTATTTATTTCCTAAAGTTTTAATAAATTCATCGAAACAATTCAATTATTTTTATAAATACTACAATTCTTGGAAGGAATTAAATTATTTTAAATCCAATTTAAATAAAATTACACGAAATAATTTAATTATTTTCGAAAAATTTCCATAAAATTCTATTTGAACAAGAATTTTAAATTCTTTAAAAAAAATCCAATTATTGCCAAAATGTTTATAAAAAAGAAAAACAAATTTCATTATTTTCAATTATTTCTATAAAAATTCTTCATGAAAATTCAAATATTTTTATAAATATAGTAAAATTCTTTGCAATAATTCATTTATAGTAAAATACTTTGTAGAAATTTAATTCATTATTTAATAAATTGTTTTTTTATAGTTAAAGGAATTGATTTCTTGTAGAATTTTCAAATAAATATTGAATTAAAAATAAATTTCAGGAAAAATTTCCCATTATAATTGAATATCATATTCAAAAATATTTATTTATTTGAAAATTTTGACGGGAATTTTCGGCAATTTTTGGAACACAATTGGATTTTTGTTGAAGAATTATGTTACTTTTGAAAATAATTGAATTGTTGAGTTTTGAAATAAGTTTCTAATTAATAATAAATGTTGTTTTGAAAACCTGGAAAAATTCCCTTTTTTAACCTGGAAAACCAGAAAAAGTCAGAGAATTTGAAAAGGGTGAAAGCGTGGCAACCCTGCTGTATTTTATTAACGTAGAATATTAATTTATATTTAATTTATATTAATTTCCATTTTTAAAAAATTGAATTTAGTGAATTTACCTGATTCAATGACAACACTTCCAGGTCTCAAGTCAAGTAGATGAATAATTAGACTTATATCCGCTGTGTAAATAATTTGTGTCCGATGAGGAAGGGTCAAGGTCCATAATTCAGGAGTTGGTTGCAGTACATAGCCAAATCCCTTCGTTAATTGTACTTTCGAACCATATTCCTTGCCTACGAGATCAATTACCTTTAAAGCCCCGTAAGTTGTTTGAAATGTGTTGTCGACAAGTTCTCCCTTTTTATTCGTTATTTGCCGTTTGACTTCAATTGAATGCATATTCGTCGGTCCGAAATATAAAATAATCACGTCTCCCTCATCGACAGACAGTTTTGTTTGCTTAAAACTCATACTAAGCAAAATATTTAACAAATCTTTAGTCGTAAAAATTCACCTCTCCTTATGTGGGAGTTTTTCCAATTATTATTTAAACAGAATTCAATCTCGTACAATGTAAATTACACTATTTATTCGATAGACATTTGTTTTATTTCATTTTATTGCATTCTATTTATTTTACAAAAGAAGCAGAAGAAATTTAATTGTTTAGAAAAAGAATTCACTGCACGTCCCTGCACGTGGAGTTGATCGCTGTCAAACATGTTTCCATAACCTATAAAAAAATGAACGAGAGAAATAGTATATATAATAATAATGGATAATTAATCTAATTTATTAATAACCAAGTAAAATTTAACTTTGCCATTTATTTACAACTATAAAATTAATAAATATTTATTTTAATTAATTATTTATGTGAAAAAGGTGTTAGTTCCGGGTTTGTCCGCTCGAAATAAGTAGATGTCGCCCCGAAAATGTCAATTTCTTTTCCTGTTTTTCTATTTTCCTTTAAAATCATATAACACTAAACTAGCATTCTCATTGGCTAGATTTGAATTTGCGCGCGAACTCAACAGGCCAATGAGAGTATTGTAAAACCTTAAGGCGCATTTGCACATATTGAAAAACCATTGGTTTTTCGTTCCCGCGCACATTTGAATTCAGCCAATGAGAGCGCTAGTTTCGTCGAGGGCGAGTCACGTGACAAACTCGAAAACCTAACGAGCATTTTTGGAGACGATTTTTTCTCTTAAATTCATTAATTAATAGAAGTATTGATGAATTTTGACGTTGTTAATCATTCTTAATGTTAATTTCAGGTTATTTATTACCAAATACGTTGAAAAATGTGTATTTTATTATAAATAGGTCTATTAGTGAAAATGCCTCGAGCCATGGCGACAATGCTTTCATTGTGGTAGTGTTTGCCGGCCATGCCGGACGCCATGTGCTTCGAAAAGTGTTTTATTTACTTTTAAAAAAGAACGTTAATTTATCAATTTCAGTGAATTGGTCAATTGGTGTGCTGTGATTTGGCAAAATGTGTCTTTTTATCAAGAGGAGGAAGTTTACTGTTTAATTCGTCCAAGTACCGCTGGCCCTGCTGACATGATCTACTCGGTAAATCCTGTAAGTCAATTTTCTTTGTTTCAATACTTTTTTACTTATTTTTCACTAATGATTGCTGAATTTTTACTGTTTGTTCTCTTGTTTATTGCTATTTGTGTTTATTATGCTTTGAATTGGCATGTTAACCGTGAAAATCGTGACGAAATTATGTCGAGTTTTAACGCACGTGCAAAAGTGAGGTTAGGAAACTTAACAATGCTTTGTTCGCTATTTTTTGGTTTTATTTTTTATTAAAACAGAAAATACATGTAAATGTATTGAAAAATGATGTAAAATTTGAACACGTGGTACTAAGTGCTCTGCTATATTAAAATCGGACACGTATATTATAATTATAGTAGAATTTAAAAATACGAAATACGTAAAAATTTTTTACGGTAATGGTAATGACAATTTTTTTGGTATTCGATTTTATCAAATTCGGATTTTTCGAAATTTTTTTTTTCTTTTTGATCATTGTAATTGGTGCTTTTTTCTCGAATTTATATTTAGGGGATTTTTCTATTGCAGTTCAATTTTTTTCGAAATATTTTAACTTCTTTTGCTTCCATTGTTTTTTAACTGTCGGATTTTTTGCGAATGTTTGTCTTTTCTATTCTGTGTATATTCTTTGCTTTCTTTGCTCATTTTTTAAAAACTTGTCTCTTTAGGCTTTCTTCAAATTTTTTTTTAGCTTTTGTCCATTTTTTTCTGCTCTTGCTTTCATGCTTTTTTTGGATAAAAAGAAGAAATTCTTTTTCGCAGTTAAATTTCGCTTTGTCTTGCATCGGCTTTTTTCTTAGTTTAGTTTCGAAATAAATATTAGCGATTTAACAAATAATCTTTATTTTGTTCAGAGAGGCATTTCGAGTTTCTAATCTGGAGCAAGGTTAATTTTGTCATCTCTAAATTTACGAGGAATTGGTGTCATCACGTAAACGAATTCTCAACGAGCAGTCTGCGAATTTATTTATTTTCGAAAATCAATTTAAATTTTAGGAATTAATTACTCATGGGGAAAGAAAATGTTCCTAATGTTTTGAACGTTCAAAATGATCCACAATATTTTTTTACCTCTTCTAATTTATATATTTCGTAACAAAAAATTTTTTTTTTCTATTAAAACAAATTAATTCTAAACTAAATGTTCTTTAAATGTTGTTTTATTATTTTTCTTTCTTAAATAGTAATTTTCTGAAAAAAGTAAACGGAAAAAAATTTCGTTCATTTGAACGTTCAAATTTAATTAATAAAAAAAAAATAAAAAATACATAAAGAAAATTAATTTCGGGGAATAGATAAAAATGTTGGAAACAAAATTAATTATCTGAAAATAGATAAAGAAGTTGGAATGAAAATGGTTAGAAAAAATGTTAAGAATAAGAGGAATAAAGGAAAATGTGTTATTATCAAGAAAAAAATGTATATTTACTTCGAGAATTATCTGTGAAAATTTTCTGAATGGAAAATGTGGAAATATGTTGAATTGGAATTCCTTTGCGGGGGGATTATAATAAATTGAGTCATTATATTGGTTTCTTCGTTGTATTGTTCGAATATAGAAATATTTTTTTTTTGAAAATAACTCATCGAGATTGATAGATAATTAATTATATACTTAGATATTTATTTATTAGAATTATTACTTATTCATTGTTACATATTAATAATTTATTATTAATTATGAATTGTTAATTATTGATTAATTATTAATTATGAATTGTTAATTATTAATTATTCATTATAAATTATTGGTTATTTATTAATTATTGATTATTAATTATTGATTAATTATTAATTATGAATTGTTAATTATTGATTATTAATTATTGATTAATTATTAATTATGAATGGTTAATTATTAATTATGAATTGTTAATTACTAATTATTGATTATTAATGATTGATTATTAATTATTATTCATACCTGAATTTCGATAGGCATTCGTAGAAAAATTGCAATATATAATTACACGCTCGGTCTGTTATGGAGCTTTGTCCTATAAATTGGACAAATTATATTTCCCTGATACCGAATCTCTCGCTATATCTCATAGTAATTGCTTGGCTTCTGATATACAATCCCAGCAGGTAGTCGGTTACCAGTGATATTTGTTTTGAGAAACATAATTAATTGCTTCGTCAGGTTTACCACACAATACTCTGTCTTCGTGTTGATGACGTTGACACAATTGAATGCTTAATCATTAATTCTAGATAATTGACTATAATACATAACTTGTTTGTCAAGTTAACAACTGATTTGTTGACTATAGTTTCCAAATTTATCTTTGACCAAAAAAAAAAAAAATTCTAATCGTTCTATATTAATTGTGTACCTGAATTTATTAGTTGTATTTGTATTATTTCGATTTTTGATTCGAATTTTGATCTTTTGTTCTCTGATTTTTTATTTCAATTCGAACATTAAATCATTAGTTTGTATTATTTCGATTTTTGATTTGAATTTTGATTTTTTGTTCTCTGATATTTTATTTTAATTCTGATTTTTTATTTCAATTCGAACTTTAAATCCATATTTTTTTTCAAACCACGTATTTTTTATTATTTTGAGGATAAATTATAAATTTATATTAATTACGTAAATTCTTGTGACACTGGAAAAAATTTATTTCAGTCGAACGAAATTATTTGTATATTAAATAATTTTTATTTAACTGAAATTTATTTGTTAATAAATGGTATTTGCTTCACATACTGAAATTATTGGTACTAATACAATTTGTTTGATTTCAAAAAAATTATTAGGTAAATAAAAATTATTAAGAAAATAAATTTCATTAAGTACCTAAATATTTATTTGATATTTTAATATTTTACTAAATATCTAGTGAATATTTATTTTTGTTATTTTTTTTAGTATTTTATTATTAAATTTAATATTTGAAATTTTACGTGAAATATTTTAATGTTTAATTTAATATTTAAAAAACTACTTGTTACATAAAATATTTCAAAATTAATTACTGAATTAACATTTGTGTTGAAATTTAATTATTAAAAGCCAACGAAACTTTGGTAAATTAAATTTATTTACAAAAAATATTATTCTTGGAGAAATGAGGGAATATTACGTTTATTCGGTTTTAATTTCACAAGAGAGGAAGTTCAAGTTCAAAGAAGTAAAAAAAAAAGTTGTGATAAGAATCAAAATAAATTTGCTCTCTTTCCTTATTCCTGTATAATTAAGACAGTAATAAGAATTTTACATTAAAAATTTTAATTAAAAAATATTTTTGACACTGTTTTCTTTTCTTTTCTTTAAATTTAATTTTCATTTCATTAGTATTTTTGTATGATTTAATTAATTTATTTTTTTTTATTTATATTTTTAATTTTCATTTAATTAATT
Source organism: Leptopilina myrica (nomen nudum) (assembly GCA_032872475.1). NCBI lineage: Eukaryota > Metazoa > Arthropoda > Insecta > Hymenoptera > Figitidae > Leptopilina > Leptopilina myrica (nomen nudum). Next base: position 21,914,173 of record CM065467.1, on the reverse strand, counting down.
TTTCCTTTATATAATTTACTTTTATATTCATTCATTCGTATTATTTATTGAATTTTTTTCTCGTTTTTACTTTTTTCCTTTTTTATTTCTTTTTCTATTACGACTTTTTTCGACTTTTTCGAGTTTTTTTTTCAATTAAATTCTTCGCCTTGTGATTTTTCAAAATTGACTAAACAGGAATTAATTTTTTTTTCCTTTATATAATTTACTTTTATATTCATTCATTCGTATTAATTATTTAATTTTTTTCTCGTTTTTACTTTTTTTCCTTTTTTTCTATTGCGACTTTTTTTAAATCTTTCGAGTTTTATTTTCCAATTTAATTCTTCGCCTTGTGATTTTTTCCAAATTGACGAAACAGGAATTAAATTTGTTATAATAGTTCAAAAATATTTTAAGAAAAGGGAAAAAATATTTTCAAATTTCCCTTTGTGGTGAATATTTTAGCGATGTGAAATTTAATATTTTTCGTAGTAGAGAGGAAAATTATGTACTATATATATTTATGTATATATCGATATTCTCAGATGTCAAGCGACTTCTTAGAGTGTACGTAGTGTATTAGATTTCTGCGGCAAAATCCTTTCTCCTCTTTGCATTTAGTTTGAAAATAGCAGAGGCTTGAATATGACTATATTACTTGAGAGAAGTAATCGCGTAATTTTTTCCTTGCAGTCTCTCTGTATGAAAATAATTGTTACTGTGTTTTAGATAATTACAAAGTGATAAGTTATTTAACCTTTTGTGTCACGTTAAGATGTGTGTTTTTGTTTATTCTTTTTTCTTTTTAATGCATTTTCCAAGAATTATGAGCGTATTTTTTTCTCATTCTGTTTGTTATGTGCGTGAATAATTGTAAATTTAGAAACTTCCCGTTCTCATCAATTTTGTGACAGTGTTAGTGGTTAGTAAAATTTAATTACTGGATTTTTTTTTAAGAAATAATTTCTTTAAATAAATAAAGAAAAAATATTTGGAAATAATTTATTCTGTTGTGGGATTATTTTAGTTTTGGAACTCAGTGGAGAATTTTATTATTTTGTCTAATTCATAATTATAATATTTTTTTTCGTTAAAGTTTTGTAGTACTTGTTTATTCAGTACTAGTTTATTTAGTACTAGTTTTTTTAGTATTAGATTTTTTTGTTTCAGTTTTTTCGTATTAGTTTTTTTCAGTATTATTTTTTTTATTAATAGTTTTTTTCAGTATTATTATTTTTATTATTAGTTTTTTCAGTATTATTTTTTTATTACTAGTTTTTCAGTATTATTATTTTTATTATTAGTTTTTTCAGTATTATTTTGTTTATTATTAGTTTTTTCACTAGTTGTTTTCTTCAGTAATAGTTTTTTTTAGAATTAGTTTTTTACTATTAGTTTTGTTTTTAGTATTTTATTAGAAAATTTTTTTTTTAGAAATTGTTTAGAAAATTGTAAATATTCCTGTAGTTTTGCTTTAGAATGAAATCGGTACGTGCACGTGGTACAGAGAGGAGCAGAATACGATTTTACTTTCACTGAGACTCGACTTTTTCTTGACGATTGTTCGACCTGTTTATTGAGGTTTAGTTTAGAAAGATTTTAATGAACTTTATCTTTTAATCTCCGTCTGACGCTCAATTGGTTTCAGAAGAGAGAAAATAAATTTTTACTAATTATTTTTTTTAAACATTATTCAAACTTTTTTACTTGTAAATTAATCTTTAATAATTACAATTATTTAATTTTTACTGTAATTGCTGTTGGAGTAATGAAAACAATTGAAGTTTTTCTAACGGATAATCTATTTTCAACTAAAGATTTAGAAAAGGATTTTCACTATATTAATTTTGAAAATTAGATTTTAACATTAAAATTTTATTTTCTTTTAATTTGTATTTTTTTTTCTTTTAGTGAAAAAGTTAAATTTTAACGTTCGATTCAAAAGTATATAATAAAAGTTTCAAAAGTTTTGAACGTTCTAATTAAAAATAAATGAGAATATTTTTATTACTGCGCTTTTAATTTTTATTCTATTGGAAACAATTAATTCTTAATTTCAAATGTTTAATTTATATTATTTTTCAGTTCAGTATAAAAATTATTTAAAATTGTTTAGACTGAATTGCTTTTAAAATTACTTTTTGTAAGGAGAAAAATTTCGTTCATTTAAACTTTTACAACTTTATGGAAATAAAAATTTTTTAAACAGCTAATGCTAATTATTGCAATAATTTTGCAAAAATTTTTATTACTGTTACTTTACTGTTATTTTATTTACTTTTACTGTTATTTGTTAAACATTTAATCACTAATTAGTAATCAGATTGTAACAGTAATTAAAATAATAATCATGATAATATTAATTATAATAATAATAAAAATAATAAAAATAAACTATTTAATAAATATATAAATTATTAATTATAGTAAAAAATTACAGTGAATATTAATTTTTTTAGTTCAAAACAGAAAATTTTTTCCAATTTTTGTAGATAAAAAAGAAGAAAAAAAATTCTTTAGTACCAATTGAATAAAAAACTGCGATGACAATTACTGTAGGAAGTTTGTGTAATAATTAGTCATTTTTAAATTGCTACGTAAGAAGCGTGTTATTCAATTCAAAATTTTCTTTGAAGGTTGCAGTTGTTGTTTCTTTTAATTTTTAAATTGGAAAAATTGAATTTCAATTAATTGAGAATTTAAATTTATATAAACACTAAATTATTATTTTTGTCATTTAATTATTTATTTTCTAAACACATATATGAAGTGATTATTATATATATTTATTTATCGTATTTTTTTTATTATTAATCTATTTATTATCTATTTATTTACTTAACCGGTAATCAATTATTTTTTTCTTTATTTATTAATTAATTTAAAAAAAATTATTATTACCAGTATAAAAAAAGCTTGGTAAATACTGAAGAAATACAAAATAAAATAATAATAATATTTGATTTATTAATTGTTGGTTATGTACTTAATAAATACTTAAAAAATACTTAATAAATAAAAAAATAATAGATAAAACAGTATTATGTAAAAATTTAAAAAAAATCTTAATTATTCGTTTATATTTATTTGAAATATCTCATTTTTATCGAAAAATAACAAAAATTTGCTCTCGAGTTTATTATAATTACAAAATTGTTTGCAATTGAGAATAATAATAATTTAATTTTAATTTATTTGACAATTAATTTTAATTAATAATAGAATAAAATCATCAATAATAAAATATCTAAGAATAAACATAATGATAAAATGAATTAAAATTTACTATTGTTGGCAATATTGTTAATTTACATAAAAAAAAAATAAAAAATGAATATTTACTTAAATAAAAAATAGTTACATAAATCAAAAAAATGTTAACTTGAATTAATTAAATGTTTAATTGAGCCAAATTAATATTTACTCGAATCGAATGAAGATTTACTTCAAGGAAATGAATATTTATCTAGATAAAAAATAAATACTTTAAAAAAATATTTACTTGAAGCAAATAAATGTTTACTTGAATAAAAAAAATATTTACTTGAATCAAATGAATATTTACTCAAAAGGAAATGAATATTTACTTCAATAAAGAAATATATTTACTTGAATCAAATTAATATTTACTTTAGGAAAATAATTATTTACTTGAATCAAATGAATATTTACTCAAAGGAAATGAATATTTACTTCAATAAAGAAATATATTTACAATTTACTATTGCTGGCAATATTGTTAATTTACTTAAAAAAAATGAATATGTACTCGAATAAAAAATAGTTACATAAATCAAAAAAATGTTAACTTGAATTAATTAAATGTTTACTTGAGCCAAATTAATATTTACTCGAATCGAATGAATATTTACTTGAATAAATAATATTTACATGAATCAAAAAAATGTTAACTTGAATTAATTGTTTATTTGAATCAAATATATATAATTAATCGAATTAAATGAAGATTTACTTTAAGGAAATGAATATTTATCTAAATAAAAAATAAATACTTGAGAAAAATATTTACTTGAAGCAAATAAATGTTTCCTTGAATAAAAAAAATATTTACTTGAATCAAATGAATATTTACTCAAAGGAAATAAATATTCACTTGAATAAAAAAATATATTTACTTGAATCAAATTAATATTTACTTTAGAGAAATGAATATTTACCTAAATCAAATAAATATTTACTTGAATAAAAAATATTTAGTTTAATCAAATAAATAATAATAATAATAATAACAATTTATTTGAATCAAATAAATGTTTTCTTTAATCAAATAAATGTTTACTTGAACCAAATAATTTTTTGATTTTAATGAATTCAATGGTATTTGCTTCAAATACTGAAATTATTGATATACAAATAGAATTCTTTTTTGTATTATTGATTAATTATTGTTTGGATCAAGTAAATATTTATTTGTCAATAGAAAAGTAATCGTTGGAGTGAAATAACTTTTTTCTCGTATAGAAATCTAAGAGAGAATTGAACATTTTGAACGCGCCATAGAATATCGCAGTAAAATTGATGTTATTTATCAAAGTGGATAGTAACGAGGCTTGTTGTGAATAAATTTCCCGTTCTGTTATCAAGAGGTCGCAGTAGGTACCTAATAATCCTTTGAAATGCTGCAGAAGCGTTAGAGAGAGAGAGAGAGTAGCCTTCGTGAAGTGCTAAACAGCACTGTCACTGTTCTATTGTCGTGGAAATTCCAATGTAGACGATGAATATTGCAAATTCGAGACGAAGCTTAGCGAACTGTTACAACTGGACGATGAGAGCCGATAGTGTAAAGTTCGTATAGAGTGAGCGTGTTGATTCCCTGCAGGCTCCTTTGATAACGCTTTCGTTGTCAATACAGGAATACGTTCTCTATGATCCTGCCAATAAAACAATGTGATAACACAGGCTTAAAGTTGTTTTTCAATTTCATTACATTTTTATAATATTTTTCTTTTTTTTTTGTTCCTTTTTTCAATTTCTCTCTTTTCTTCTTTGATCGTTTCCTTTATCATTTCCATTTTTCTCTATATACTATAATTTGTGAAAAAGGATTTTCTATAAATTTCTCAGTCTCTCTCTCTCTCTTTCTCTCTCCTTTGATCAATCAAATAGTTTGATATAGTTCAATTATTTGTTGTCTGATGCAATAATTTTTAGATTTGGAAAATATCAGTTACACAGAGGAAACAAAAGTAAATAAAGTAACTTTATACATTTTTGCAAAGTGGGAAACATTATTTTTTTTTCAACAAAGAAATTTTTTTTTAGCTAGGAAATAAATATGTTTTGCTTTTTTTCTGTACGGGAATAATTTTTGTTTCTAAAAAAATTTTATTTTTGATGTACGAATTTTTTTTGTTTGTTTTTTCTGTCTAAAAATATTTATTTTTGTTACTCAAATATTTGTTTTTGCTCTAAAAATATTTATTTTTGCTCTACAAATATTAATTTTTGCTAAACAAATTTTTGTTGTCTCTATACACAAATATTTATTTTTGCTACACAAATATTTGTTTTTGCTCTACAAATATTTATTTTTTGCCACACAAATATTTGTTTTTGCTCTAAAAATATTTATTTTTGCCACACAAATATTTATTTTTGCTCTACGAATATTTAAATTTTTTACTCTGATGAGTAAATTTTAATAATTTTTCAAACAGCAGAGAAATTAATTTTGTGAATTCATATTTAATTTAATTAATTAATTAATTACACAGTTTTTCTGAGGTTTTTTACTTTAGTAAAATCTAAATTTTACTACTTTTTTAATTTAATTTAATTAATATCAACGACTGATTTATTTTTTGCTTCTGAATTCAGATAAAATCTAAAAAAACGTCCGGACTTCCTTGTTTAAATTTATGTATTTTATTTTTTAATAAAAATGTTGCAAAAGTTAAGCAAAATTCTCTCGTTAAAATTGTGTTTCAAGTTTGATGAAATTTCTGACAGGAGAAAATTATTAAATACTTTTGTAAATTGTCTAGTTTACAGAATTTATTTATCTTATTTAGTCGAAAGGAAAAATTGGATTTTATTTTTTTTTTTACAAGTTATATATATTTTCAACTGAAGCAACTGAACACATTTTTTTTAAACATAATATTTTAAATATTTTTTTTAGTAAATATTTAAAAAAAAATTACTCTCTTGCTATAAAGAGAAACAACGAATTTAAACATTCAGAGTTTTCATCATTTATTTTTTAAATATCTGACGCAAGATTATTGCAATAAAATTGTTATTCGATGGAGAAAAAAAATTAATTTTGTTTTCGTTTCGACGTGCAGAATTTTTGAGAAATAATTTTTAAAATATTTACTTTTTAAGTAGAGGATTTGAAACAAGTTAACAGTTTTTCTTTAAATAAGTATTTAAATAAATGGAAATTGTAAACTTTTTTTATTTCGTTAAGAAAAAAAATATATTTGGTAATTATAATTGTAAATTATAATATTCGCCATTTAAAAAAGAATTAAATGTATTTTTTGAAATAATTTTTGTATAATTATAAATTTTTAATTAAATAATAATTAAATAATGATTAAATAATAATTAAATAATAATTAAATAATAATTAAATAATAATTAAATAATAATTAAATAATAATTTAATTAAATAAATAAAATAATAATTACATTAAATACAAAGAAGAATTGGGAAATTTTAACTGATTCAGATTTAGAGAGTAATTTTTACCAACAATTTATTTGATAAATATTAAAAATAGTGAAATTTACTTAATTTCGGAAATATTTGTATATATAGTAAAAATAACCAACTAAATTGTGCATAAAAGTTTAATTTCTGCTCTATAGAAAATTGAATATTTACTTTAATGACTTCTTGCCAGTAAAGAAATAGAAAAATTGAAATTCAAATTTTGATTTAAAATTTTCAATTTTGAATTTCAAATTTTTGTTGAAATTAAAATATTACTAAATTTATTAATCTAATTTAATATATCAGTAAAAGGTGTTATAGTGATTATTAATGCCGTTGCAGGCTAAATTAATGCGAGAGATATTGGAAATTTTGTAAACTTGAAAACGGATATACTATTGTTAAGCTGTAAATCATTTAATGATATTATATAATAGAAATTTTAATTCCATAATTAATGATTTCATTAAGGTTTGAGTTTAAAACTATTGCCATAGTTTCGTGCTCCTCTATATTCTCCAGATTACCAAATCAAATGCTATTGAATTTCACTTATATATACATATATTGAAGATAAAATTAAACATACGGCCGTTCATCATTATCGATGAGTTTGAATCTCGATTTTAGTAATATCAAATATTGGAAATTTCTTTTCTGAAAATAATATCAATTTAAACGTAGAATTTAATTGATTTTACTTTTGGTAATTTCAGTAATATCAATTTACAAGTTTATCAATTTTCTGACGGTTGGGAGATATTTGCTGGAAAAGAATATTTTATTAAATTAATTATTATGATTTCATGGAATTTATTTATTTGTTAGATTTTAGCAAATTATTAAATTATAGGTTTCAGTAAAATATATTTTCTAATTTTTCAATAAAGTTTTACGATAAAATTCATTTATTTTCTAAAACTTCTAACACATTCGTGGAAACAATTCAATTTTTTTTTTAAAGTAAAATTTTTTGCAAGAATTAAATTGTTTCTATATAAATAAAAAAAAATTTCATTATAATTTTTAACAGAAGTGATTATTTTAAAAACTTGTAAGAAATTGTTCATAAAATTCAATTACTTTGAAAATTTTTAATTAAAATTACTAAAGAAAATAGTAAAATTCTTCACAAAAATTAAATTATTTTCAATGCAATTTTAATGAAATTTTACGAAAGAATTCAATTATTTTCTGAAATTTTTGCAAAAATTCTATTCTTTTAAAAATAATTCGTAAAGTAACTTAATCTCAAAAATTCAATTATTTTCCACACTTTTAAGAAAATTCTTAAAACATATTAAATTATTTTTTTTTAATTAAAAAATTACACAATTTTTTTTTAAATTTCATTATGTCAATTTTTTAATAAAATTTCACTAAAGGATTCATTACTAATAAAATTTTTCAAAGGAATGCATTTATTTTAAATTTAATTGTAGTAAAATTTTTCGAACGAATACAATTATTTTCAAAAATATTCATTAAATTCAACTATTTATATTTTCAAAATTTCAGATAAAATTCTTCAGAAAAGCTGAATTAATATTTTAAATATTTAAATTCATTGGCGGGAATACTTTTATTTTTAATAGTATTTTTGTAAAATTTTTAAACAGAATACATTTATTTTTAAAAATATTTAATAAAAGTTTTCGTTTGAATACGACTTTTTTTTTAATTTTCTAAAAAAGTTCTTTTCTCAGATGAAAATAATTGAATTCTGAAATGATATTTTATTATATTTATGAAAATAATTGAATGTTTTCGTGGAATTGTATCAAACATTTTTTTTTAATAATTAAATTTTTTAATAAATTGTATAAAAACAGTTAATATTGCATGTTATTGAATTACGAAAAATTGGTGGAAATAATTGAAATTTTACAAAGAATTTGTAAAAAATTATCAAAAATAATTTAAGTTTTGGACAAAATTTTGATTACTCTTAAAAATAATTGACCGTCTGAAAAGAATTTTGATATTTGCGAAGATAATTGAAATTTCGACGATTTTTTTTGAAACTTTTCAAAATAATTGAATTTTATAATTTTTATAAAGATAATTAAAATCTTGACGAGAATTTTTAAAAACGTTTTCTAAGTAAAATTGAATTTCCGAAAGGAATTTTATTAAAATTACTAAAAATAATTTAATTTTTGGGTATAATTTTTTTTTCTCGAACTACTTTGAAAATATTTATGTAATAAAAAAATTCATTTATTTAAAATTGCGGATATTTTTTAAAAACTTTGAGAGTTTACTGAAAAAAAATACAGAAAGCAAATTAGAAATTTTATTTTTTGCTTTTAATAAATATTTACAGTGCAGCAAAAAATTTTCCGTATTTGAACGTTCAGAACTTATGGATTGTATATTTTATACTCTTAGACAAACAGAAAAAAAATACAATCAATAATTACAGTTGAAATAAAATATGTGAAAATTTAAGATTTTTCAAAATTCTATGTTTATTCAAATATTATTGTTACAAAGATTTATCAAGAATTCAATTGTTTTCATTAATAATAAAATTCTTTAATGGAATTTGGATTTTTAATTTAATTGTAGGAAAATGTTTACAATTATTTTCAAAAATCTGAATTCAATTCAATTATTTAAAAAAAAGACTTGAAAAATTAATCGAAAAAACTGAATTCTTTTTTTTAAAATAGAATGTAGAATTATTAATTCAATTTTTTAGAAGTATTTCATTTCTCAACGGAATACATTTATTTTTAAAAATATATTTAATAAGAGTTTTCGATTCAATAGAATTAGTTTGAAAATTTAAAAATTTCTTTCAAAATAGTGATATTTAGAAAAATTATGTTAAAATTCTTTAAAACAATTTAATTATTTTTATAGATTGTTAGATTGTTTGCAAGAATTTTAATGATTTTTATTTGATGAATTAGGTGTGAAATTGAAAAAAATTCAAAAGAACAATTATTAAAAATCTTGGGAAACAAAAAATGCAAAAAATAACTAACTTGAAACTGCGAAACAGATTATTGGAACCTAACGGTTATTAATGCAAGGAAGATTATTATTTTTTATCAAAAACTGCTATACAGATTATTCGGAACATAACGATTATTAATATAAAGAAGATTATTATTTTTTATTTCGTTATTTTTTTTTTCATACAGTGCGGGAGCTATAGTATAACAATGAATTCGCTTTATTTCGCTTTATATAATTTTTTCGTCCCTGACATATTTTTGTGAAAGTGAATAAATAATGTCAGTGAAAAATTACGCTCATCAATACACGTTGCAAATAAAAAATGACGAAAATCGAAGGGAAGATTACTGTTTTAGTGATTCTTCAAATGAATCAGAGGATCTTTTTCCTTTGATCCGACAAAAGCTCGATAGACGTAAGATGAGAGATTCGGTACAACTAAAGGGAAATAGAATCAATTCTTCCTGTCTTGTTAAGGTGAGTTTTTTTGTTTATTCCTTTTGTTTTTATTTTTGTTTTTCATTCCGTGATTCCTCTTTCTGAAATAGGATATAAATCGAAACAAAGGCATTTTCTTTTAATTACACTTTAATCTAGTTGAATCCAATGAGATTATTAGGTCGAGACTTTTAGAGAACAGGAGGAGCTGCTATTTTATTCTGTATGGGATTTTTTGTCCTCCTTTTTTTCTTCTCTTTTTGCTCGAATTGTTGTTTTTATACTCTGATGAGTATTTTTTCTGATAAAATAAAATTTTGTTCTTAAAAGTATATAAGATTTTTATGAACAGTGGGAAATATTTTTATTTTAATTAAATTGAATATTCATTTTGTGAAAAATTTTAATTCAATCAAATATTTATTTTGTGAACAATTTTAATTAAATCAAATATTCATTTTGTAAAAACATGTCTGTTAAATCAAATATTTATTTTGTAAAAAATTTTAATTCAATCAAATATATTTTTTGTGACAAATTTTATTTGCAAAAAAATATATTTTTCACGAAGAAACAATTTTTGAGTTGCAATTTTTCTTTTGTTATTCAGGAAAGAGTGTAAAATATTCAGAAGCAAATAATTGATGTGAATAAAATATTATTTGGCATAACTAAATATTTATTTGATAATAGTCAAGTAATTTATTCTTTTGGTGAAATAATTTTTCTTTCTTTGCAGACGTGACGTTTAATAATCGATTTTATATAATTAAATAATGAGAATATTGCGATTTAGCTTTCGGATTATTTGAGAATTAAAATCCTCGAGTATAAAGCTAATTAAAAAATAACGAATATTTTTTGTCAAGATAAAAACATTTGATAAAAGAATCAGAATTAATTAAAAAAATATTAAGTAAAAAAACTAAATACTAATTAGAAAATTAATTATTAATTATAAAAAACTAAGTGTTGATTAAAAAATAAATGCTAATTCGAAAATTGAATATTAAATGTTAAGTAAAAAGATTAAATGCTACTTAAAAAAATTAAATTTTATTTGAAGAAATTTAATTTAATTTTTAATCATTTATTTTTTTCGAAATTGAAAAAAATGTTTTTTCTCTAAATCTAAATTTTGAATAAATTGAAAATTTCCAAAGGGGATTTTTCTATTTTTGGAAATTGTTTTTAAGAAATTGAGAAGTTTCCTTGGACATTTAAAATTCGAAATTCAATTTTGATTCAGTGAGTATTATCAAATATTTACACAAGGTGGATTGTAACTATTATACTTTTGCTGTGTAAGACGAAGAAATTCTCGCAAAGATTCTTTGCTATTCGCGCTTATAAATCTTTAAAACGTCACCGATAAATCGAACTTAAGTAAATGGTATTTTACTTTACTCTGAGAATTTTATCTGGACTGTCGCTCTCTTTGTATGAGTTTCTTTACCATATGAACCGTTTGATCGATTTTGGAAAAGTTTTTTTTTACTCTTTTCTCTTGACAATATAATGTATATAAACTGTTAAGGAAAGAAATTTCTAAAAAAAAAAGTTTTTCATGTTTCCTACAAAAGATGGATTTTGTGTATCAATAATATTTGAAAAAATATGAAATTTTGAAAAAGTTAAAATTTTTATTTATATTATTTCAACTACAATTTTCGGTTGTATTTTTTTCTGTTTGCCCGAGAGTATAAAATTATCTTTGCAAATATCAAATTTCTTTTCAGACGGTCAATTATTTTTAAGAGTAATAAAAATTTTGTCCAAAACTTAAATTATTTTTGATAATTTTTTACAAATTCTTTGTAAAATTTCAATTATTTCCACCAATTTTTCGTAATTCAATAACATGCAATATTAACTGTTTTTATACAATTTATTAAAAAATTTAATTATTAAAAAAAAATGTTTGAAACAATTACACGAAAACATTCAATTATTTTCATAAATATAATAAAATTTCATTTGAGAATTCAATTGTTTTCATTGCAGAAATACAAATATTTTTTAGCTTCTTTGAGATTTAAATTTTTCGTACTGTTAACTAATAATTAATTTTAAGAAGAATTTCAGTTAAAAATTTTGGGAAAATAGAAATTGAATTTAAATGATGAATAGAATTTGAAATTTTTGAAAATCTTAATTCTTGTAGAAAAGTAATAATAATTAAATATTAAAAAAAAAGAAGTTATTGATGTTTTTGATTAACTTTATACTTTTAGAAACATTATAATTAAATACTTTGTTGTTGAAGTTCATTAAAAATTACAAAAAATTTGTTGATAATTAAAATTTTGTAAAGAATTTAAAAATAATTGAATTTCTGAAGAGAATTTTAATATTTATTTGTGATGGTAATTGAATTTTTGATGGAAAGAATTTTTTAATTAATTTAAATTTTCAAAATAATTCCATTCTTTTGAAGAATTTTATTAAAAAATGAAAATAATTGAATTTTTGCGAAGAATGTTATTTAAAATTTTCAACATCCTGATTGGATTCATTTCAAGAAATTCTTTAATTTTTTTTTAAATAACATATTCTTCTTAATAATTTTAATTGATAATTTTGAAAGTATGAATTTTATCGCGAATTTCTTTCAAGTTTTTAAAGTAATCGATTTTGTTAAAAATTACAATTAAATACTTTATTTTGTTGAAGTTTATTAAAATTTTTTTCAAAGTAATTGAATTCTGTGAAATTTAATTTTTTTATTTATATAGAAATAATTTAATTCTTGCAAAAAATTTTCCTTTTTTTAAAAATAATTAAATTGTTTCCAATAATGTATTAGAAGTTTGTAAATAAATGAATTTTATCGAAAAACTTTATTGAAAATTAGAAAAAATTTAACTAAATCCTTTAGTGACATTTTATTAAAAAATTGACAATGATAAAATTGTCATATAAACAAATTGTGATAGTTTTTTAATTTTCAAAGAAAATAATTTAATATTTTACCAGAATTTTCTTAAAAATTGGGAAAATAATTGAATTTTGAAAATTATATATTTTACAGACAATGTTAAAAATAATTGAATTTTTGAGATTAAGTTACTTTTAGAATTATTTATAAAAGAATTGAATGTTTGCAATGTCTTGACTTAGTAATTGAATTGTTTCAATGGATTTATGCAAATTGCAGGAAATAATTGAATTCTTTTGGTTAAATTTCATTAAAATTGTATTGAAAATAATTTAATTTCTGCGAAGAATTTTACTATTTATGAAAATTATTGAATTCTTTGGAAGAATTTTATTATGTTACGAAATTGAAGTCCACAACGTTTTTTAACGAAGTTGAAGTTCACAATGTTTATCAATGAAAACAATTTAACGAAGTTGAAGTTCACAACGTTTATCAACGAAAAAAATTTAACGAAGTCCACAACGTATGTCAACGAAATAAATTTATTTAATTCATCCAAATATTTTTTTAAATTTAATATTAAATTGTAAAATAATTATTATCAAAACATAAACATCAATCTTTCTTTCTAAATATTTTTTTGTCGATATTGCAGCGTCGGTTTTAATTAATTTACTTAGTGAATAATTTTTGTTCGTTGATCAACATATTGTGGACTTGAACTTGGTATTTATTTTGTATGAAAATAATTGAATTCTGGCGAAGAGTTATTTAAAAATGTTTCGAGAGTAAATTTCCGACTATTTGTAAATTGAAAAAAAAGTCATGTGTTAATAAAACATTTTTTGTGGTCAGTGTATAATCTTCCTTGTTTTGGAGGAGATTGAAGGTTGAATGGTCACTTCCTGCTATATAACATTGAAGCTATATTACGTATATGGCTTGTACTCGTTGTTCCTGTCGTTGGACATGAACTTCCTTTTATGTACATTGAATATTAGGGATAAATTGCATGGAGAAGCAAATATACACTGTGCCAAGATTGTATTGTGTATCGAGGACATTCGTGGCTAGTGGCATCATGCTGGAACAAAGCGATATGTTTTGGCAAATATTTGGCCAGTTAATTTTCGAAGGTGCATCCGTTGCTTCATATATACCCTCCTCTTGTTACCTTGCAGGCGTTTGCTTTTAAGGCAACATCCGCTTTTGAGTATTCCCTATTTTCCCTTCACTTTATCTTTACTAAGAAAATGCGCAGATTGTTAGACTTGGTTGCAGATTGTGTCATTGAACATTCCTTTTATTTTGATTAATGTTGCCCATTTTTCTTTAAACTTTCATCCACTAGTTGGATTCATTACAGAAACTGGCATCCAGTTAGTAGCAAAGTAATTTTTAAAAATTATGTTTTACTTTTGCTAAATAAATATTTTGAAGTTAAATATACATTAGAATCACTAAAAAGCTGATGATCCCAAAGTTTTGAACGTTCAAATGAACGAAATACTTTTTAAAATGGATATTTTAAGAAAATACTAATCATAAAAATAATTTTAAAACTAAAATTTTACATTTACAAACTCAGTAATTAATTTTTTTGTCAGTGACACAAAGTAATTGCAATAAAAATTTAATTATTAGAAGAAGTAAATGAACTTCGTTCATTTGAACGTTCAGAACTTTAGGATCTTAAAAACTGTCACAAAAACTTAGCACCTTGATTATAAAAATTAATTTTTACTTTTGCCAAATTTTAAAGTTAAATATTAATTAGAATCATTAGAAACTGTCATCCAGCTATTAGCAAAGTAATTTTTAAAAATTAATGTTTACTTTTGCCAAATTTTAAAGTTAAATATTAATTAGAATCATTAGAAACTGGCACCCAGTTATTAGCACCTTAATTATAAAAATTAATTTCTACTTTTGCTAAATTTTGAAGTTAAATATAAATAAGAATCACTAGAAACTGGCACCCAGTTATTAGCACCTTAATTATAAAAATTAATTTCTACTTTTGCTGAATTTTGAAGTTTAAATATAAATTAAAGTCAAGGAAAGTTTTGTTTTATGCTAGTAATTTTGTTTTTAAAGAAGAAATAAAGAAAAAATAAAGAACAAATAAAGAACAAAAATAAAAAGTAGAAAGATAAATAAAAAATATAAATAGTGAAATTTTAAGGATAAATGAAAATGGCGTGTCCTCACTCTTGAAAAATATGTGTTTTAGCAAATGGAGAAGGATTGTTTGATTCATAGCCCAGGGCGAGAGTTGAGCACAGATAATATTTCTTTGTCTATAAAATCCACTCTTGGTGCAGTATTTTTATTCATCTTGTTCTGATATGCTAAAGTGCAAAGTAATGTTTTTCGCAGAATTTGTGGGCGAAAATCTTCTTTTTTTTTCTAAAACTTTATTTCCTACAACGCCATCTCATTTCATAATATATAGCAATGCAATTTATAATTACGAATTATAATTTTCCGAATGGTTCCAAAATACAAAAATTTTCTCTTTTTTAAAGAAGAGAAGCCTTTTAAAAAAAAAGGTTCTTATCATAAAAGTAATAAATAATACTTTTCTTTTTTAAGATAGGGAAATTTACACGCATGATCATGTTTACTAGCACAATTGATTTTTTCTCGTTGCTTACAATTTCGCTGTTAATAATTAATAATTTAATAACAATGAAGTTTATTGTTAGAATATCGTAATTCGTATAACATTACCTTCCGTTTTGGAAATTATTTTAGTAGTTTATAAATAAGTAAATAAATATAATAATATGAAATTAATAAATGTAAACAAATATATGATAAATATATAAACAAATAAAAACAAATATTTAAAATTAGTATATAAATTTGAATTAGTAAAAATGTTTACTAATTCGAATTAGTGACTGACTTCTTGCTTTTGAATGATTAAATTTTACTAAAAAATAGTATTTTCTACTAATTTAGTAGTAAAATTTACTAATTCAAAGGAAAAAACTTAGTCAATAATTTGAATTAGTAAACATTTTTACTAATTTAAATTTAGAGAGTAGAATAATTTTTGAAAGAAATAAAATTCTTCAAAGAAATTCAGGTATTTTTAAAAATTCTAAATTCTAAATTTAAAATTATCTTGTCAATTATCTTGTCAAATTTAAATTTATCTTGTCAATAATTCAATTATTTTTATAAATAGAAAATTTTTTTCCCAAAAATTCAATTATTTTCAAAATTTTGAAATACAATATCTTACAAAATTTCAATTATTTTAAAAAGTTTTTCGTAACTTCATTATTTTTAATATTTACTATTTTTATAAAATATATGAAAATATGTGAATATTAAAAAAAATTGATACAATTCTACGAAAAAATTCAATTATTTTTATATAAATAAAAAAATTTAATTTAGGAATTCAATTATTTTCATAGCAGAATTTCGAATATTTTTAATACAATTTTAAATAATAAATTCTTTAAAAAATGTAATTATTCTTTAAAATTTTATTAAAACTTGACGAAACAACTAAAATTTAAGAAATATTTAGTTATTTAATAAAATTCGTTACAATAATTGAAATAATTTCATAAATATCATTTTGAATTCATAGCAAAAAATCAAATTATTTTCTAAAATTTTTAATTAATTCTGCAAAAGAATTCGATTATATTGATAAAGAAAAAAAATTGGTGTTAAAAAATCAATTATTCTAAGAAAATTCTAGGAAATCCAATTTAATTAAAATTAAAATTGATAAATATCAAAATTCAGTTCAAGATATTCAATACTTTTGAAAAGTAATAAAATACTTTGTAGATAGATATTAAAATATTTTTAACATTTTTTAAAAATTCATGTCTAGAACTAAATTATCTTTATTAATAAATTTTTTGTAATTCTTCTCAAAAATTAAAATATTGTCAAACATTTTAATAAAATTCTTGTTAAAATTTCAATTATTATGAGAAATTTTAGTAAAATTCTTGACAAGATTTCAATTATTTAAATGAAATTTAATAAAATTCTTCGACAATGAATTCAATTGTTTTGACAAATTATTATTTAAATTCTTCTTAAAAATACAATTGTTTTTAAAAATTTAAATTAAATTCTTCAAAAAGTTTTCAATTATTTTCAAAAATTGTTCAAAAATTTGAATAAAATTCTTTAATAATTATCATAATTTTCATTTAAATCTTAATTAAATTCCTTAAAATGAATTAAATATTTTTTCCAAAGTTGTTAATAAAATTCTTCCTAAAAAATGAAATTTTAAGAAACATTTAATTTTGATTGAATAATTTTTTTTGAATGTTAAATTAATTAAAATAATCCAATTCTTGGGAAGATTTTTATTTCAAATTTTCTTTGAATTTTTTTTTTTAAATAATCTATTTTTCTGAATAATTTTAATTGAAAATTTTGAAAGTAATTGTATTTTATGAGGAATTTCTTACGAAGTTTTTAAAATAATTGCTTCTGTTAAAAACTATAATTAAATACTTAATTGTTCAAGTTTTTAAAAATTGTTTAGAAAATATGATTGAATTTTTGTGAAAAATTTTAGAAATAATTAAACTTTTGAGAAGAATTTCAACTATATACCTTTAAAAATAATTGAATTGTTTTCAAGAATTTATTAGAAGTTGGGAAAATAAATGAATTTTTTTTTTTGGAAAAATCTTATTAAAAATTAGAAAAAATTTTACCGAATTCTTCAGTGAAATTTTATTACAAAATTGACATAAAAATTTAACTGAATCGAAGAATTCAGTTAAATTTAATTTTAATTGACATGAAATTTTTATAATCAAATTGTGACGATTTTTTAATTTTTAAAGAAAATAATTTAATATTTTACGAGAATTTTCTTAAAAATTGGGAAAATAATTAATGTATTATAATTAGAAATTTTACAGCCAATGTTAGAATTGATTGAAGTTTTGAGTTTACATAACTTTAGAATTATTTTTAATAGAATTGAATATTTGGAAAAATTTCAGAAAATAATTGTATTCTTTTGTGAAATTATAGAGGAAAGGAAAGTTAAATTTTTCCTCCTACCCTGATATTGATGTGGTTATAATTTTTGGAGGCAAACTTGAAAATACTGACACTAGTTCGCTCTCTATTGTTCACTAAATTTTTTTATCTCCCACTTCCACTTTTCCCTTTTTTTAGTTTTAATTCTATATTTCAGTTTTTAGTTTAATTTATTTATACACGATATGATTTTTATTTGCTCCGAATTTACTACTGCGCATTTGTCTCGTTGATTTATATTTTTATGACATCATTTCCTATAGTCGAAAATGAAATATATCCATTGTATTCGTGAAAAATTGGCAATCGTGTGCAAAGAAGAGTAAAGAATAGCGAAAGAGGAAAAGAAGATGAAGAAGAAGAAGAAATAGAAGAAAAAAAAATTCGGAATGCATAAGCGTTATTCTAGCGTAAAGATAGGAATGTAAGTTGAAAGTGTCCCGTGTCAGGGTGCATTCTTTTCATTGCTGGACTTTGGGATCGAGTGGAGGTCGTGAGACCTGGGAGACCTGTAAATCTAACCTCGTCGACCAAGTCACGTGCCATGGTTTGGGGGGTTGCTACCATCGCTCTCTCTCTTTTTTTTTTTTTTTTTTTTTTTTTTTTTTTATACTCTCTGTGTACTATATATATATATACACCTTGAGCAATTTTCTGTTCTCTCAACTCCTTTTCAACCCCGTAGACTCGTTCTCATCTCTTGTGAAAGTAGAAAAATCCCTTGAAGTCGCTGCAACCATGGAATGTCCCGGTGCGTCTCTTTCTCTCTCCCACTATTTTTTTTCTCTTATCCCCGATATACTCTTCTTTTACTTGTTGCGTTTTCATCCCCCTAAACATTGAAAGTCTTTACTTTTATCGCAAAGGTTTTTCTCTTTCGACAACATGTGGGGGCTTAACCAATTGGTGGGAAAGTGAGTTTCCCTGCTTTTTTTTTATACCCTCATATCGCATGATGTAGTATTATCCCTGAAAATTGTGTTTCTCTCCGAGAGTTCGTAAAGAAAAAGTGGCGAAATTCCTTTTTTTTTTGGTGGAAGTTTTCCTTCCCTGAAAGTTATTGTATTTGGGAATTTTTTTTTTTTTATGACTGATGAATATCCGGATTTATTTTGCCTTTTTTTTTACTCCTTTTTTTCGATGAGAATTTTGAGGAAAGTAAAATTTTATTTTTAGTAAATATGTAGAAATGTAGAAATTTGGGAAAATATTATGGTTTTAGAGAGATTTACTGGGGAATAAAGGGGAATTTAAATTGACCGGGAAAAAACCGGGAATAAGGTGGGAATTTTTTTCATAGATTAAAAAAAGTTCTTAATAAAATTAAAGTAAGTTGTTCTTATAATTTTTAAATTAAAAAATGTTCTATTTTCAAATACGAACTTCGCAATTTGAAAGTGTATTCTTCTTAGGAATTCAATTATTTTCATAAATAAAAAAAAATTCTTCTCAAGAATTCTATTATTTTCAAAAATAAAAAAATATTCTTCTTAAGAATTCAATTATTTTCATAAATAAAAAAAATTTTTCTCAAGAATTTAATTATTTTCATAAATAAAAAAAAATCTTCTCAAGAATTCTATTATTTTCAAAAATTAAAAAAATTCTTCTTAAGAATTCGATTATTTTCAAAATAAAAAAAATCTTCTTAAGAATTCAAGTATTTACATAAATAAAAAAAATTCTTCCCAAAAATTTAATTATTTTCATATATAAAAAAAGTTCTCCGTGAATTTAATTATTTTCATCATTTTAACAAAAGTCTTTGCAAAAATTAAATTATTTAAAAAAAAAGTAAAATAATAAAATTCATATTTTTAAACATTCCAAGCAAGATTTCAATTATTTTTATAAATAATAAAATTCTCCACAAAAATTCAATTTTTTTCAATAGAGTTGTAATAATGTTTTACGAAAATATTTAATTATTTCTAAAATTGTTTGCATAAATAATAAACTTTTTCAAAGGAATTGAATTATTTTCGAAAATTTTAATAAACTTCTTCAAAGGAATTGAATTATTTTCGAAAATTTTAATAAAATTCTCACCAATAATTTCATTTTTTTGTAAATAATAATATTCTTTCGAAAATTAAATTAATTTTTATAAAAAAAAATATTTCTTTGAAGAAATTCAATTATTTTCAAAAGTTTTATTAAATTTCTCCCCCAAAATTCAATTATTTTTATAAAAAATAAAATTCTTTAAAGAAATTTAATTATTTAAAAAATTTTTTTTTTAAATTTCTTCGCAACATTCTAATTATTCTTAAAATTAATTAAATTCTCCGCAAGAATTCTTTTTTTTTTAGAAATAATAATATTTGTCGAAAATTCAAATTAATTTAAAAAAATCATTAAATCTTTTGCTGAAATTAAATTATTTTTAATACAATTTTAATGAAATTTCACCAAAGAATTCAATTATTTTCTGCAATTTGCATAAATCCATTGAAACAATTCAATTACTTTCTGCAATTTTTGCAAATATTTAATTCTCTAAAACATAATTCTAAAAGTAACCTTAATCTTAAAAATTAAATTATTTTTAACATTGTCTGTAAAGTTTACACTTTTAACAATTCAATTATTTTGCCAATTTTTAAGAAAATTCTAGTAAAATATTAAATTATTTTCTTTCAAAATGAAAAAACTATCACAATTTGCTTATATATAAATTTTATTATCGTCAATTTTTGAATAAAATTTCACTAAAGGATTCAGTAAAATTTTTTCACAATTTTTAATAACATTTTGTTTAATTTATTCCAAAATTATTTTTAATTTAATATTTATTTATGTAACAATTATTATAATAACATAAACATCAATCTTTTTTTTCTAAATATTTTTATGGCAATATTGCTGCATTATTTTTTTTTATTTATTAAGTGAATAATTGTTTTGCGTTGATAAACATTGTAGACTTCAATGTCGTTAAAAAAACGAAAAAGAATTCGGACTTTTATTATTTTTATTTGCTTTTAAAAAAATGCTTTCTATTTTAATTTTTTATGAATTATTATACTGTTCTCTAAATTTGAATTATTTAAAAATAATGTATTTGATAGTTAAAAAAACAGGCACTGATTTCAATATAGTATGTAAATAAATTTAAATTTTGTAAAAAAAAAAATTATGGAATTAAATAGAAAAATTGTGAAATTAAACGGATAATAATTAAATTTGTTCTAGAATATAATTAGAAACTTTTTAACGAATCGAATTTTCAACGTATTTTAATTTAATAATTGGCAAATATTTGATATTCATTTATTTCTCCAGCAAATTAAATTTTATTACTTATTAAGTAAATAATTAATTCTTACTGCTTATTGTTGTCCAAAAATTTTCATTGGCATTGTTCTAAATATAGTTTTAGGAACACTAAATAATTTTTTATTAACAATTGTTAGTAAACTATTAATAAAGTTTGCTTAAAAAGTAATTTTTCATCTTCTGCTGATTTTCGGCTGTGGTTATTTTTATTAATTATATAAATTAAATTAATTTTGATGACCCAGGTGTTAATTGGCATTGTTCTAACTAAAAGTTTGGGGATAGTAAATAATTTTTTTAAAAACAATTGTTATTAAACAAATGACAAAATTCGCTCAAAAAATAATTTTTAATCTTGTGTTGATTTTCGGCCGTTATTTTGTTAGTTTAATTTTTTTAATTTTATCAATTGTGAATTAAATTAATTTTGATGACTCAGATACTAATTAGTATAGTTCTAGCAATAGTTTAGAAATAGTAAATTTTGTTTTTGAATTAAAAAAAAATTCTGCAATTTTTCCTCAACTTTTCTTCATTAAATGTCGAAAATTTCCATATTTGAAATATAACCGAATATCGATGTGTGGAGGGGCGATATTACAATTGCTAAACAGAATAAATGTATATACACAATAAACCTAAAGAGGAAGAAAATTAATTTCGAACAGTTGTGTGTGTGTGTGGCCTTCGGGGAAATTATCGAACAAAAGTTCATTTTCAACCTTTCGCGAAATACAATTACAACTCAAATCGAGGCCTTCTGCGAATGCTGAATTTTATAAAGTAATTTCCACCTTCAGGGCTTTTCAATTAAGAAACACAATGTTTTTTAAGTTTAATACTAGTTTCGAGTTTTAATAAACTTTCTTATTTTTTTCGGTCAAATTAGTTCGATCTTTAATTTTCAAATTTTAAGAAAAGAAAAGAAAAGGTGATGAAGTCGTCGTTTTCTTTTTAGAGTGAATGAAAATTTTATTTTCTTATGAAAATAAAAACGCCTTGTTGGAAAAACTGTTCTATTACTCTGGAAGTTTCGTTTTGGTTTTGTGATTAAAAAAATTTTATTGTAAAAACAATTTTAATTGTGTGATAATTTTTTATTGTCAGAACAATTTGAATTGTGTGACAATTTTTGATTGTCAGAACAATTTGAATTGTGTGAGAATTTTTTATTGTGAAAACAATTTGAATTGTGTGACAATTTTTGATGGTGAGAACAATTTGAATTGAGTGACAATTTTTTATTGTGAAAACAATTTGAATTGTGTGACAGTTTTTTATTGTGAGAACAATATGAATTTTGTGACAATTTTTTATTGTGAAAACAGTTTGAATTGTGTGACAATTTTTTACGGTGAGAACAATTTTTTATTGTGAAATCAATTTGAATTGTGTGACAGTTTTTAATTGTCATATTAAATATAATTTAATTTTGAAAATAGAGTTAAAATTTGGAAAAAAGATGAAAAGAGTCGATAGGCGATAATTCTTTTTTTCCACTGCAATTAACATGTACGGATATTCTATTTGATGGTTTAGAATAATATTATTTGGAAATTAATGTCTTTGAAATGGTTTCAAGACAGTTGTCAAATAACATTGGTGTCAAACGATATTACTCTAATTGCAACATTACACGTCATAGTTTACATTAATGAGATACTTCGTTGATCTCTAGAGATACTATTTACATGTATACCCATTAGCATTCCTCATAATGCACCTCTTGCATCTCACCTCTTGTAATCAACTCAATTCTCTTAAATATGTCAAGCAACATTTTAGACGGATAATTAATTAATTAGTAAAGAATTTTTTTTTTCCTTTAGGTTTATATATATATAAAAGGATGTAAAGTAAATTTTAATCATACATTCCATGAATCTTAAGTTCCAAACGTTCGAATGAAGAAATTTTTTTTATTTTTTTGTCAAATTAAATGTTTGTTGTTGTAATTATTTTGAGTTATTGGCAAAACAAAAATTAATTTAATTACTCTAAGTCCAGAGTTTTTCTAAGGAAGGTAAATTGAGACAAAAAATGAGTGGAAATTGTTGCATCGCAACAATTTTGGTGTTTTCTGTTAAATAATAAAATTATCCGCGAAAATTCAATTTTTTTTATAAATAATAAAAATCTTTCGAAAATTCAAATAATATTTAGGAAAAGTAAATTTTTTTTACAGACATTCAATTATTTTCAATAGAACTTCAATAATATTTCATGAAAAGATTCTATTCTTTTATAAACTTTTTGCATAAATAATAAATTTCTTCAAATGAATTCAATTATTTTCCAAAATTTTAATAAAATTCTCCCCAAGAATTCAATTATTTTCATAAATTAATAACATTCTTCGGAGGAATTAAATTATTTTCTAGAGAAGTAAATTTTTTGCAGAAATTCAATTATTTTCAATAGAATTTTCATAATATTTTACGAAAAGATTCAATTATTTTCTAAAATTTCAATAAAATTCTCCCCAAGAATTCAATTATTTTCCAAAATTTTAATTAAATTCCCCCCAGGAATTTAATTATTTTCATAAATTAATAACATTCTTTGTAAGAATTAATTTATTTTTAAGAAAAGTAAAAATTTTTTTACAGAATTTAAATAATTTTCAATAGAATTGGAATAATGTTTCACAAACAACTTTAATTACTTTTTTTTTTAGAATTTTTGTATAAAAATTTTCAATAATCTACAATTTATTTTTTTAAATTTTAATGTTCCCATTAAAACAAATATATTATTTTTTTTATATAAAATAGTCAAATTCTTTCCAAAAATTCAATTATATTCAAAGTACAATTTTAATATAATTTCACGAAAGAATTCAATTAATTTTTTAATCTTTGCATTAATTCTTTGAAACGTTTCAATTTTTTTGTAAATAATAAAATTATTCCAAGAAATTCAATTATTTTTATAAAAAGTAAAATTTTTTTTCCATTTATTCAATTATTTTCTATAAACTTTAAAAAAACAAATTTTGAAACAATTCAATTTCTTTTATAAAAAGAAAATATCTTTGCAAAACATTCAATTATTTTCGAATATAAATAATAAAATTCTTCGAAGAAATTTAAATTATCTTGGAATATAAGTAATAAAATTCATTAAAAGAAATAATATATTTTTATAAATTATAATTATAATTCAATTTTTTTTATAAATTTATATCATTCTTTCGAAAATTCAATTATTTTTAAGAAAAGTTAATTTTTTTTACAGAAATTCAATTATTTTCAATAGACTTATAATAATATTTTACGAAAAGATTCAATTATTTCGAAAATTGTTTGCATAAATAATAAACTTTTTCAAAGGAATTCAATTATTTACAAAAATTTTAATAAAATTCTCACCAATAATTTCATTTTTTTATAAATAATAATATTCTTTCGAAAATTCAATTAATTTTTATTAAAAAAATTATTCTTTAAAGAAATTCAATTATTTTCAAAAATTTTAATAAATTTCTCCCCAACAATTCAATTATTTTTATAAAAAATAAAATTCTTAAAAGAAATTATTCTAACTATTTTTAAAAATAATTAAATTTTTCGCAAAAATTCATTTTTTTTATAAATAATAATATTTTTTCGAAAATTCAATTAATTTAAAAAAAAGTAAATTTTTTGCTGAAATTAAATTATTTTTAATACAATTTTAATGAAATTTCACCAAAAGAATTCAATTATTTTCTGCAATTTGCATAAATCCATTGAAACAATTCAATTATTTAGCAAAGTCTTTGTAAACAACCAATTCTTGCAAAAATAATTCTAATAGTAACTTAATCTCAAAAATTCAATTATTTTTAACATTGTCTGTAAAGTTTACAATTTTAAAAATATATAAATAATAAAATTCTTCGAAGAAATTTAAATTATCTTTGAATATAAGTAATAAAATTCATTAAAAAAAATAATATATTTTTATAAATTATAATTAAAATTCAATTTTTTCTATAAATTTATATCATTCTTTCGAAAATTCAATTATTTTTAAGAAAAGTTAATTTTTTTACAGAAATTCAATTATTTTCAATAGACTTATAATAATATTTTACGAAAAGATTAAATTATTTCTTAAATTGTTTGCATAAATAATAAACTTCTTCACAATAATTCAATTCCAAAATTTTAATAAAATTCTCCCCAAGAAGACAATTATTTTCATAAATTAATTAAATTCTTCTAAAAAATTCAAAAGAGTAAAATTCATTGCAGGTATTCAATTATTTTTCATATTCAATTTTAATAGAATTTCTTGAATGGATTCAATTGATTTTTGAAAATTTTTAATAAATATAAAAATAAAATTTAATTTCGTTTGAAAATTGAGAAAAATTGAAAATATTATTTAAATTATTTAATTTAAAGTAAAAAATATTATTTACCATTAATATCTGCTTATTTTTAAATGGCATTCTACCTGGTTTAAAGAAAATTTAGTCAAAAGAAAAATACCAGCATTTTTGGACTATTAATTTTTTTTTGTGAGAGATGATTTTTTTTTTTTTTTTAAGGACACTTATTTTTATTTAACGCTGCGATAAAGACCGTTTATTTATTCCATGATAGTGGAGAAATTTCGTGTATATATGAGCGAATAGGTTGGAAGGATGCGCGCGTGGTTATATTCTCCCTTAGAGAAGAGCAGTATATCACTGTAAGTTGCATAGTATCCTTACTCTCCTGGTGTTAAATGGTTCGAGCTGAATTATAGGCTAGGTAATTAAATCAAGAAAATACTCGACGCTAGAGGAAAACCCTCTCTCTCTCTCTCTCTCTTTTTCTCTCTCTCTCATATAATTCGTCCCGTGATTCTTCATTCGGCTCACGTCAAATAAATCCATCGTTAGATATTAAGCGCTTCATCTTTTGAATTTCATTGTAAAAAATACCACCGATGCATTGCACAATCGATATTGAATTCGGCTGTCTCTCAAGAATGTCATTTTCCTTTTATGGCCCATCGATTTTGTCACAGCTGCGAATATTAAACTGAATTTTCATAGGGAAAAAATTTAAATTCCTAGAGATTAACTTTTTTAAGTCTGCTTTTAAAAATGTTTTGAATAAAAAAAATAGGAGAATTAATGGAAAATTCGATTTTGAACAAAAATTATTCTCTTAATAATATTTATTTAATTGCATTTTTAAAGAAATAAAATTGGGGTTTAATTTCTCCACTTGAGAACGCCGAGGTCACCACTAGATGGCCGGATTTGTCGCCACTTGCTGGCGACCTTGGCGTTCTCAGGTGGAGAGTAATTTTTGTTTACCTTTTAAACTTTGCATTAAAGAGAAATTAAAAAAAAATTTGTTTAAATAAATAATGAAAAATTGGCAAACTATAAAATATGTGAATTTATTACCAAAATTCCGCTCTTTTTGAAGGAGAGGAAATTTTTTTTTTCAAAAACCACAATTAGGGAAAATTCGAAATAATCTAATTCCTATGGCAATTTGGAGGGGTGGAAAATTATTTTTCAAAAACCCCAATTCTATTGAAAATAATTGAATATCTGCAAAAAAACTTACTTTTCTGAAAAATAAATAAATTTTTCCGAAGAATGTTATTAATTTATGAAAATAATTGAATTCTTGGGGAGAATTTTATTTAAATTTTTGAAAATAATTGAATTTCTTTTAAAATGTTTTTTATCTTTTCAAGAAGTTTAAGAAATAATTGAATTTTTTCTTAAAAATTAATTGAAATTGTCGAAAGAACGGTTATTGTTTATAAAAAAATGAATTCTTTAGGAGAATTTTATTATTTTTAAGAATAATTGGAATCTTGCCAAGAATTTAAAAAAAAAATTATTTTAACATTAAATTTCTACAGATTTTTATTTTTTATGAAAATAATTGAATTCTTGGGGAGAATTTTATTAAAATTTTAGAAAATAATTGAATCTTTTCGTAAAATATTATTACAATTCTATTTGAAAATAATTGAATTTCTGCAAAAAATTTACTTTTCTTAAAAATAATTTAATTCCTCCGAAAAATGTTATTAATTTATGAAAATAATTGAATTCTTGGGGAGAATTTTATTAAAATTTTGGAATTGAATTCTTGTGAAGAAGTTATGAAAACAATTTTAGAAATAATTTAATCTTTTCGTAAAATATTATTATAAGTCTATTGAAAATAATTGAATTTCTGTAAAAAAAAATAATTTTTCTTAAAAATAATTGAATTTTCGAAAGAATTATATAAATTTATAAAAAAAAATTGAATTATAATTATAATTTATAAAAATATATTATTTCTTTTAATGAATTTTATTACTTATATTCCAAGATAATTTAAATATCTTCGAAGAATTTTATTATTTATATTCGAAAATAATTGAATGTTTTGCAAAGATATTTTCTTTTTATAAAAGAGATTGAATTGTTTCAAAAATGTTTTTTTAAAGTTTATAGAAAATAATTGAATAACTGGAAAACAATTTTACTTTTTATAAAAACAATTGAATTTCTTGGAATAATTTTATTATTTACAAAAAAAAAAAAATGAAACATTTCAAAATTTATTTTAATTTTTGAAAATAATTGAAATCTTTATAGATATTTTTCATTTATGCAATAATTTTCAAAATAATTGAATTTATTTGTGAAACATTATTAAAATTCTATAGAAAATTATTGAAATTCTGTAAAAAAATGTTGGTTTTCTTAAAAATATTTTAATTCTTCCGAAGAATGTTATTAATTTATGAAAAATAATTGAATTTTTGGGGGGAATATTATTAAAATTATTGAAAATATAGTTAAATTCTTTAAAGTTAATTTGTATTTATGCCAAATATTTTCAAAATAATTGAATTTCTGCAAAAAAAACTTACTTTTTTGAAAATTAATTCAATTTTTCCGAAGAATTTTATTAATTTATGAACATAATTATATTTTTGCGTAGAATTTTGTTTAAATTTTTGAAAATAATTAAATTTCATATTTTCATTTCATAAAAAATGTGAATTTATGACCAAAATTCCGCTCTTTTTGGAGGAGAGGAAAATTTTTTTTCCAAAAACCCTAATTAGGGAAAATTCGAAAAAATCTAATTTGTCAATTTGGAGAGGTTGGAAAAATTATTTTTCAAAAACCCCAATTAGGGAAAAGCCGAAAAAATCCAATTTCTATGGCAACTCTATTTTATTTGTCAATTAAACAAAAATTGAGAAGGGAAATTTACTTTTAAAAATATATTTCTCATATTTTTTGATTCAAGAGTGTACACTGTACATAAAAACTTATATGCTAGAAAATATATATAATTTTATCGAATGTATTTTCGATCAAAGGAAAACGATTTTCTTTGCCCAGACTCTATGAGTAGCGAAAACCAAAAAAAGTAGACTTTTGATTTCAAAGAAGTCATTAGTTTCGCTATTTGATTTTTCTACTGTGTATGTGTATAAATATAGAGAGAGAAAAAAGAGAGAAAAAGAGAGAGAGAGAGAGAGTTGTAGATATATAGACACAAAATGGGATTTATAAAACAGATGAAACGAAATGATACACACAAAAGTATCGGTTTTAAATCTCGCATATGTAAGCTATATATTACGTATTCAAATGCAATATCAGTGGAATGCAATATTTAGTCTCACCCATTCAATAATCAATACGCTGCCCATCCTCTATGTACTTTATGTGATTTCGGCAGAAAGAAAGATCGCTATCGGAAAACGTTTCTGCTAAAACCCGTTTCTAAAGCGATAAATATAACTTTCAAATTCACATGAAAAAGCATTTCGAGGCTCCAGCCTCTATTTAGTATTGAAATATTACGCCTCGTCATCAAAAGTTCTCGGTGGGGACCAAAAACACAAAACAAAAAAAAATTGGAGCCAAAAATTTAAAAAGCCTACAAATATTTATTTTAAAGCGAAAAAAAATTTATTTCTTTACAGTCCCAAGTAGATTTTTTTCTTTTATTCGAGAGATAAAATTTTTACAAATTTCTCCACTAGAGAAATTTTAAAATTGAATCGAATTCTAAAATATTTCTACAAACAATAATCTACATTTATAATCGTTGTATTTAGGTGAAAAGTTCGATGTTTAAAGTTTGTTGTTTGCATTTTCATTTTTACCTTCTTTTTCTTAAGTGTTTTAAATTTTAAAACTTATGAATTATACTTTTATTATTATAATTAATTAATATAATAATAATAATAATAATAATAATAATAACAATAATAATAATAATAATAATAATAATAATAATAATAATAATAACAATAATAATAATTATTATTATTATTATAATTCAAATAATTATAATGATTGCATTCCTGCAAAGAATTTTATTAAAATGTTTGAAAATAACTTGATTCCTTCAAAGAAATTTATTATTTATCAAAATAATAAAACAGTGCAGTAGTACTTTGTACGAAAGGGCTAATTTTGACCCTATGTTTGAATAAATAAATAAATAAATAAATAAAATAATTGAATTTAATTAAATTTTGACGAATAATTTTTTTAAATACGCAAAAAATTGAATTTGTAACGAATTCGAAAATAATTCAATTCCCTTGAAGAATTTTTGTCGATTTTTCTAAAGTAATAAAGTTCCGTTAACAATTTGAATTGAAAATTTTCAAAGTAAATTAAATATGACTGAAATTGGAAATAATTGAATTATTCAGAAGAATATTATTGTTGTTTATAAAAATAATTGAATTGTTTCGAATAATTTAGTGGAATTTTATAGAAAATAATATTTAAAAGTAATTGAATTTGCTTTGAAAGACTTGACAAAACATTTTTAAAAATAGTTAACTTCTTATGTGAAATTTTATTAAAAATAACATTGAGATAATTGAATTTCTGAAAAAAAGATTCACTTTTAAAAAAAAAAATAATTGAATTTTCGAGTGAATGTTATTAATTATAAAAAAAATTAAATTCTTGCGGAGAATTTTATTAATTGAAAGAATATTCAGAATTATGGGAAGAATTTAACAAAAAAAATGTTGAAAATAATTAATTTCTTTAAAGAATATTTTTATAATAAAATTTTTCCAAAACATTAAATTATTTTTATAGAAAATAATATTTTTTGAAGAAATTAATTATTTACAAAAATTTTTTTTTAATTCTTCGCAAAATTCTAATTATTCTTAAAATTAATAAAATTACCGCAAGAAATTAATTTTTTTTAAAAATAATAACAATTTCAAGTTGTTATTTATTGAAAATTAATTATTTATTGGAAATTTCTGAATTTCTTTTAAGAAGCTTTTTTTATGCAAAAAAATTTATAAAATAGTTTATTTTTTTCGTGTCATATTATTAAAATTCTATTGAAAATAATTGAATCTCTGTAAAAATGATTTACTTTTCTTAAAAACAATTGATTTTTCCAAACAATATTATTTTTTGCAAAAATAATTGTATTCTTGGGTAGAATTTTGTTTCAATTTTTGAAAATAATTGAATTTCTTTGAAGATACTTTTTATTTATTGAAAAAATTTAAATAATAATTTAACCTTTTTGTGAAATATTTTTAAAATTCTTTTAAAAATAATTTAATTTCCGTATGTAAGTAAATTTTACTTTCCTCGAAAATAATTGAATATTATTTATTAAAATAATTGAATTTTTGCGAAGAATTTTTTTTAAATTTTGAAAATAATTGGATTCTTCCGGAGTATTTTATTATTTATGAAAATAATTGAATTCTGCCGGAGTATTTTATTATTTATGAAAATAATTGAATTCTTGAAAAAAATACGTTTTTAAATTGAAGTTTATATTTGAATAGAAAATTTTTTTAATTTGCAACAACAATAATAAAGCGAATAGTATGCTTCGTAGTGATAATAATTCTTATAATAATATTTGATAATAATTTTATAATAATAATAATAATAATAATAATAATAATAATAATATTAATAATAATCAGAATAATTACTATTTTTCTCTAATTCATATACGCTCAGATTTATACGAGTTTTGTGTCACTAATTTTATTTACGACTAAAAAGAGAGAAACATGTCCGGATTATATATGCCAATACTAAATTAGCTTTTTTCCCCCTTTTTTTTAAAAAGGAGTTTATGTAAAACTGAAATTGTTTTAAAGCAAAAAAAAAAGAAAAAAATAAAGAGAAAAAAAAGAAGAACTGAACAGTGGCTTCTCATAAAAGAGTAATAGAAGGGAAAGAGAAGCGACTAAATTCGCATGATATACTAGAAGTGAATTATATGATCTCCCTACCCATCGTAAAACGCTATATATACGAAAAGTGGACAAAAAAACCCGAGAAAACAGTATACACACTAAAGAATCAGGATTGTGATATAAAACTGAAGATAAAATCTTTATCCAATATATCTAAAATTCCCGTAAATTCACGATATATATATATATATATATATTAAAAAAAATAAATTTTCTTGTTTCGTATATTATAAGTGGACGATAAAACTGAGTAATAATTTTTAGAATCTTTAATTGATTATTTAATTTTTTAAGGAGAAGGAAAAAAAACATTTTTTGGTGCACGTAGAAATAGCAAAACTAGTAAATTATTATTACTATTATTATTATTATTATTACTTTTATTATACTATTTTAACTGATTATTTAATTTTATAAGGAGAAGGAAAAAAATTATTTTTTGGTGCAAGTAGAAATAGCAAAACAAGTAAATTATTATTACTATTATTATATTATTTTAAACCAAGTTCAAGTCCTCAACGTTTATCAACGAAAAAAAAATTATTCCACTTAGTAAATTAATTAATAACGACGCTGCAATATTGACACAAAAATATTTAGAAAATCAATATTTGTGTTTTTATTTTGATAATAATTATTTCACAATTATTTAAATACTAAAATAAAAATAATATTTGGATGAATTAATTAAATTTTTTTCGCTGATAAACGTTGTGGACTTCAACTTCGTTATTTTAATTGATTATTTGATTTTATAAGGTGAAGAAAAAAAATACTTTTTAGAGAAAATAGAAATAGCAAAACTAGTAAATTATTATTACTATTATTATAATATTTTTATTATTATTATTAATATATTATTATTATTATTATTATATTATTATTTTTATTATTATATTATTATTTTTATTATTATATTATTTTTATTATTATTATTTTATTATTTTTATAAACTATTACTTTTTTGAGAAGAAATCTTTTCTATTTTTTCGATTAAAATCTTCTTTTGTGATTTAAATTAAATTGCGATAGTTTCTTGAAATTTTCGTAACTGACCATGACAGGCGTTGCACTTTTTCCGCGCACCGATAAGAATGGAAAAAGTAACTTGAACTCAAGACTTAATTAAAACTTGGTTTCATTGAAAAAGTAATATATCTGCTTTGCTGTCGAAGAAAATTCCTTGTCACATTGCAAGCACGTATATATTGGTTCAAAAAAAAAGGAACCAAAAAAAAAAAGAAGAAAACTAAAACCGCAATGTCAATTTTTTTTTTCACGAAAGTGTTCTATTGCAACTCGACAGTTATAAAGCGGATACACCTGCCGCAACTAAAAGACCCTTTTCATCGACTTGAACTAATAAAATACTCTCTTAAAGAAATAGCAAAATTTATTGTAAAATCACAACTTTCGGAAAATAAGGGAAATTTAATTTTCTTTTTTCAAAATATATTTTTTTTTCTGATATTTAATATTTTTTTTTTGCTTTCGTCTATAATATCAGTGATCGTTAAGTAATATTCTTCTTGAACTAAAAGAAAAATTTATTGAAAAATCGAGTCAATTTTTTTCTTTTATTTTAAAGACGATAATCTTTTAAAAGTGGACGAACAGAATCGGTTGCATTAAAACCACGGTGATGAATTATTTTCTCGATTTGTTAATGGAAAAAACGGAAGTGAAAGAGGAATAAATCTGATTGTGGTTGAGAAACGACCAGAATTTTTTTTTGTCCCCATTGTAATGACTTTTAATCAACAACCACGTCTTTCTGGAGAAAAATTTATTTTTTCGACTATCTGAATAAAAGAGGACTCTACATTTTTAATTTAAATCAACCATTAATAATGATAAAAAAATAATAATAGTAAAAAGTAATTATAATAAAAATAAAAAAAAATAAAAAAAAATAATAAGAATAATAATAAAAAAAAATAATGATAATTATAATAATAATAATAATAACTGGGAATTTTAATACTGCAAAAAGGGAAAAAAATAAAAATAATAATAAAAGTAATAATAAAAAAATGATAATGATATCAATAATAATAATAACTGGAAATTTAAAAACTGCAAAAGGGAAAAACTTTTAGTCGCTGAAAGTAAAGAAAAGTCGTTTAAAAAAATTTTAATCTTTCACATATTTCCCTTCTTGACGAAAAATAATTCGATGCTGCAATAAATAAAATAAAGGAAGTTTTATATTGAATTTATTGTCAACATGAGTAATATTTATACTGTGAGAGAAAAATGAAATAAATGATTAAGAAAAACTTTTATCTGAAACGTAAGAAACAAAAAGAAAGTGAATAATAAATTTTCCTAAAGTTGTTTATAGATAAAATTATAGACAAGTTACAAATATTTCTCTTTCAAAAAGTTTTCTGCGCAGAGAAAACCTCGATAAATCGAATCTCTATAAGTCTCGCAGAGAAATATATTTATTTGTTTCCTTCACTTTTGTTTCATTTTACAAAAGAATTTCTATATTCTCTATTTTGAGAAATATTTTCTTTTTTTAGTTTTACTTCGTTATTATTTAGCGGATTTTTTTTTTGTTAATATAAAAATTCGAGATAATTAAAATTTACAAATATTTTTATTTGAACTGAGTCGGTAGAAAAGTTGTATGAAATTTTATATGTTTATTGGATTTATTATTATTTTGTAAATTGGAAAATGATATATTTTCAGGAATAAACAGTAATTTTTGATTTAGTAGAGATTTTAAATTTGGAGAATTTGTTTATTATGTACGTAATATTAAATATTCTTGTTTATTGTTATTTCAAAGTTTGAGTAAAATTTGGTGCAATAATTTAATTATTCTTATAAATAAAAATATTCTTTAGAGCAATTCAATTATTTTTATTAAAATTTTAATACAATTTCTCGAAAGAATATAATTATTTTTAAACATATTAAATTCTGAATTCGATTATTTTCAAGAGTTTGAATATAAATTCATCAATTATTTTCAAACACATTTGGTAAAATTATTTTTTAAAAATTATTATTTTGAAAATTTTGAATAAAATTCCTTTAAAAAATTTAATTATTTCCAATAAATAAAATGAAATTCGTCGAAATATAATTTAGATATTTTATTGAATTTTAAAATTCTTAGCAAGAATTTAACTATTTTCATAAATAAAAAAATTCTTTGTAAGATTTAAAATATTTTTTATAAATAAGAAAATTCTTTGTAAGAATTAAAATATTTTCATAAATAAGAAAATTCTTTGTAAGAATTAAAATATTTTCATAAATAAGAAATGTATAATAAATAAATAAATAAATAATAAAATTCTTTCGAAGATTTCAATTATTTTCATAAATAATAAATTGTTTCGGAGGAATTAAATTATTTTCAATACAATTTCAATAAAATTTCTCGACGGAATAGAATTGTTTTTAAAAATATTAGTTAAATGCAATTATTTTAAAGAGTTTTGGTAAAAATTTGATTTTTATTCATTCTGATAAAAAATTCTTCTAAACAATTCAATTATTTTTGAAAATCATAAAATTCTGAGAAATTTATTTATTTTCAATACAATTTTAATTGAATTTCTTGGAATTCAAAATAATTTCAATTAAATTTCTCTAAAAGCGTCAATTATTTAAGAAATTTTAATGAAATTTTTCTAAACAATTCAATTGTTCTCAAAAATTGATAATAAAATTCTAAGTAAATGTCAATTATTTTTAAAATTTTTAAATAAAAATTCCTCTAATAAATTACTTTATTTTTACGAATCTCAATCAAATTCTTTTAAAATTTGTAATCATTTACAAAAACTCTAATAAAATTGTTTAAATGAATTTTATTTTTTATGATTAAATTTAATTTAATAGGAAAATCGTTCATTATAATTACAATTAATAATAAATACGATTATTTAAAAAAAACTAAAAAAAATAGTCTTCTTAAAATTAATTTATTTTCAAAATTTTCAGTAAATAAAAACTTTTATATTTTCAAGAATATTGATGAAGTTTTTCAAAACGATTAAATTATTAAAAACATAATATTAATAAAAATCTTTCCAAGAATTAAATTATTTTTATTACAATTTTAATTACATTTTCCCGAAAAAATCTAATTGTTGCAAAAAATGTTATTATAAAATTGTTGAAATCTTGAAAAACGTCGATGTTTTTGACAATTTTTGGAGTTGAATATAAAATTTTTGCATTTTTCTAACAAATTGGAGCTTTTATTTAATGAAAGAAGAGCTTTTTCTGAAATGCGCAGTTACTCAGAATTTTTTTTGTAGAATTTATTTCCGATTCGGAAAAAATTGTATTTTTAAACACGACGATGATTTTGATAATTTTTTTAAAACAATTTTTCGAGTAGAATATTACATTTGGACTTTTTTCGTCAAATTAGAGTTTTTTTTTTATGAAAAAAGAGTTTTTCCGAAACATGGAGGTAATCAAAACTTTTTTACAATTTATCTTCGATTCTAAAAAAAAATTTTTATTTTTAAAAATGTCTTTGGTCCTGAAAATTTTTTAAAACAATTTTTGGAGTCGAATATTAAATGTGGGATTACTTTTAATTAAATTGGTAGCTTTTTTTTATTAAAAAAGAGCTTTTTTTGAAACACGGTGGTAGTTAGAATTTTTTTTTACAATTTATCTTCGATTCAGAAAAAATTTGTGTTTTTAAAAAAACGACAATGGTCTTGACAATTTATTTTTTAAAATAATTTTTGAAGTCGAATATAAAATTTTGATATTTTTTCATAATATTTAAGTTTTTTTATGAATGAAGAGCTTTTTCTGAAACGAGAAATTAATCAGACGTTGTTTAGAATTTATTTCCGATTCAGTAAAAATTGTATTTTCAAAGACGACGATAATTTTGATAATTTTTTTATAAAACAATTTTTGGAGTCGAATTTAATTTTTGGCTTTTATCGTCAAATTGGAGTTTTTTTTTATTAAAAAAGAGCTTCTTTCGAAACACCGTGTTAGTCAGAACTTTAATAGAATTTATCTTTGATTCAGAAAAAATTTGTGTTTTTAAAAATGACCAAAATTTTGATGAAATTTTAAAAACAATTTTTGGAGTCGAATATTAAATATGTGGACTTTGTTTTTGTTAAATTAGAGCTTCTTTTAACAATAAAAGCTTTTCTCGAAACTTTTTTAGAATTTATTTCAGATTCAGAATAAATTGTGTTTTTAAAAATAACGATGGTTTTGATAATTTTTTTAAAACAAGTTTTTGAGTCGATTATTAATTCTGGGCTTGTTTTGTCAAATTGGAGTTTTTTTTTTAAATTAAAAAAGAGCTTTTTCGGAAGCACACGGTGGGACTGAGAACTTTTTTTAGAATTTATTTCCGATTTAGAAGAAATTTGTGTTTTTATAAACGATGATGGTTTTGACAATTTTTAGAACCAAGTTTTAAATTTCGGCTTTTTTCATAAAATTGAAGCTTTTTTTTTTGTTAAAAGGGAGCTTTTTTTATTTGCGATTATCCTAGTGTAGAATTATTGTAGAATTATTGTAGAATTATTGTAAAAATATTGTAGAGAATATTTGTTGAGAATATTTAATATTATTGTAGAATATTTGTAGAATGATTCTGTAGATTAATTCTAAGTGAAATTTTATGTATAAATTTTTTGACCTATAGAAAGTTTTGGATAAAATCAATTGTCGTGGGGTTGATTTATATTTTCGAAGAGTATTATCGGCACTATTCGCTATAGAAGCATAGCAATATTTTGATGAATGTGAATTGGCGATGATACTGATTGCTCGTGATTCTGACTGGTGTAACATTAGCAACATACTGTAGAACGTGCCCGTGTGGATACCATAAATTACATGGTAGATACAGGACCTACTTGCGTCCCGGCCAAAATGGTACAGTGCATATTCGGTACTATATGCTATATATATATATATATCTATAGCTGTAATCAGAACTTAGGTAGGTCATACTACGATTTCGGATACTGCTTCCCTCCATTGTGTCTAATACAAAGCAGTCAAATTTCCCTCAATTTAGATATCATTTACTTTCATTACCTCTCTCATAAATTATTTTCTTCTATTTTCTCACCGCTATCAATTCTATTCAGTATTTTAATAAAAGTCTTCCTGGAAATAATTTCAAAATTTTAATTAAAACTTGAAAATTAAATTAAAAATTGAAACTGATTCTCTTATTTAAGAGTGTTTGGTTAGGAAATCAATTATTTTTACAAACAGTGATAATCTTCGTTTGAAATTAAATTATTTTTAATATCTATATTATTCTGATAAAATTTTTCAAAAGAATTCAATTATTTAAAAGAAAAATAGTGATTCTTAATTTTTTCCACCTTCAATATTAAAAAAAAAATTTATGAACCTTTCTGGAACAATTCAATATTCATTAACCATGAAGAAAAAAATTTCCACTGGAATTCAATAATTGAAATACAATTTTCAATGCAATTTTATTTGAAAGGATTCGCAATTATTAAAAATAATTAAAAATTAAAATAAAAAACAAATAGTTTCAAAATTTTTTGATAAAGTTTGTTTATAAGAATTAAATTATTTTTAAAAATAATAAAATTCATCGCAGGAATTCAATTAATTAAAAGTTTTGATTAACTTTTTTTTTGGAAAAGATTGAATTATTTTTTTAAAATTCTAATAAGATGATTAAAAAAATTAAATCTTAAAAATAATCAAATTCTCGGTAAGAATTCAATTTTTTTGATAAATAATAACATTCTTTGGAAAAATCAATTATTTTTAAGAAAAGTAAATTTCTTTTTTACCGAAATTCAATTATTATCAATAGAATTTTAATAATTTTACACGAAAAAAGTAAATTATTTCTTAAATTTTTTGCACAAAAAAAACTTCTTCAAAAAAATTCAAAAATTTGCAAAAATTATAATAAAACTCTTCCCAAGAATTCAATTATTTTTATAAAAAATAATATTCTTTGAAGAAATTAATTATTTTCCTAAATAGGAAAATTGTTATAAGATTTCAATTATTTTAAATTTAATTTTAATTGTATTTCTCGAAAAATTCAATAATTTTTTTCTATTTTATTAAAACACGTCGAGAAAATTCAACTGTTTTTGGAATATTTTATTAAAATTCTCCAAAAAATCCAATTATTTCCAAAAATTCTAATAAAACTCTCTACAAAAAAGAATTTTTTTTTATCAATACTAAACATTTTTCCTCGGGAATTCAAATATAATTGAAAACAAAATCATTTATAAAATTTCAATTATTTACAAATGGATTTGAATTATATTTCTCGAAAAATTCGTTTATTTTTGATGATTTTATTAAAATTCTTGGAAAGAATTCAATTATTTTTTAACATTTTATTAAAATGCTTCTGAAAAAGTCAATTAGTTTCAATGATTTTAATAAAATTCTTCACAGGAATGGAATTATTTTTACAAATACTTAAATTTTTTCTCGGGAATTCAAATATAATTGAAAACAAAATCATTTGTAAAATTTCAATTATTTACAAATGAATTTCAATTATATTTTTCGAAATATTCGTTTATTTTTGAAGATTTTATTAAAATTCTTGGAAAGAATTCAATTATTTTTAGACATTTTATTAGAATTCTTCGGAAAAATTCAATTATTTCTAAAAATGTTAATAAAATTTTTCCATGAGAATGGAATTGCTTTTTTTTACAAATATTTCAATTTTTCTTCAGAAATTCAAATATTTAAAAAATATAATTATTGATAAAAATTCAATTATTTGCATCAATCGTAAAGTTTTATTGTAGAGGATTTCAAATTTTTTTCAATTTAATTTTAATTATATTTATCGAAAAATTCAATTATTTTTTAACATTTTACTATGATTCTTCGAAAAAATTCAATTATTTTCAAAAATTTTAGTAAAATTCTTCATAAGAATTTAATTATTTTTACAAATACTTAAATATTTCTGAGGAATTCAAATATTTTAATTAAATTATATTATAATTCTCTGCAAAAATTCAATTATTTTCACAAATCTTAAAATTGTTTGTAGGATTTCAATCACTTTCAATAAAATTTTAATTGTATTCTCGATAAATTCAATTATTTTCGTATACTTTATTAAAAATTTTTGAAAAAATGTTAAAAACTTTGATAAAATCCTTTACAATTTTAAGATTTAATTCATTTTTTAATAATTAATCAAGTATTTAATTTTGTATTTAAATAAATCAATTCTTCTAGAACTTTTTAAATAAAAATTGATTGAAAAATGAATTTGAACTAGAATTTAAAAAAATCATTGACTATTAAAAACTTTATAGTATGATTAGAAATATAATTGGAATTTCAAGAGATTTAGTCTTTAGAAATTTTAATTTTTTGTAAATCTGTAAGGAAATATTTAAATATTGATTTTAAGTAATTTCTAATTTATTATTTAAAAAAAAAGATTATTCACATGTTGAATAATTTAATATAAAAATTAAAAAGAAATATTAATTGTGTTTTGAAAAATTACAATTTTTGTAGTTTTTAAAACTAGTTTAATTTCAATAAAGAAACTTTTACATACTGAAATTATTTCTCGAAATTTTAATTCGTATGAGAAAATTAATTAGGGCTAAGTTTTTAAACATTTGTCAAAAAAATTATTTAAATACGAATACTTTAAATTAGAAATTATAAGAAAAATTAGTTTTTTGAATAATTTTGCAATTAAAATTTTTTTGAAAAGCTATGAAAATTGTTGCGATGCAACGTTTCAATTGGAGAATCTTAGAAAATCTGAAACTAATCGTAAATAATAAAATAAATAACAACAAAAATAAGGAAACAATTGAAATAAAAGAAAGTTTTTAAAAAAGAAAAAGATACGAAAAATAGTCCAACAAATATGTTTGAAAATTCAAATCAACAAAATATTTTTTGAAATATCGATAATTTTTTATACTTATGTGCACTGAGAAAAGAATATATTTGAATCAAACATAATTATCTTTGCTATGCAGTCAACCAAAAATTATATTTGAATTAAAGATAATAATTTTGATTCAATACAGAATAAATTTGATTTAATAAAAATTATATTTCATTCAATTATAAAATGTCAATGTGTTTAATTTAAACATATTTTTGAAATTGATTACTTATTTTTGAATAGATGGAAAATTTCGCTCAATGTGCATTGGAATAAAAATAAAAAGTATGAATTGAATATTTTTAAATTTAATCATATTATAGAGAAAAGTTATTACGCAGAGAGAGTACATTTTGGTTTTTATTTATATGAAAATAGATATATATGTGAAACCTCAATGAAGTTTTAATTATTTTTCTCTTTATTTTCGTTGTATGTATTTGTATGCATTATAAAACGCTCGTATTATAAATATCTTTCAATATTTTTTTCGACTAAATTCCATTTTTTTCATTCGAATTATTAATCGAAATAATTTATGTATTTCAAAGCGAAAAAATTTTTTTTTTTTTGCCGTTTGTTTGTATTTCTCCTCGAAGTAATTAATAATTTTTCTTTTTTTTTTTTGGTATTATTTTACACAATAGAAAATGCCGTAAAATTGTATTTATTTATGGAGAGGAAAATTTATTTTCCAGAGTTTAAATCAATGTGCAGTATGTTTGTGTGTGTGTATATATTTTTTTTGTAGTCAATATTTTGTTTTTGTTTTTGTATCATTAATGATCAGGCACAGCTGGGTTTTTGGCTCAGGATTTCAACAGATCATGTGTTCGGTTGTGCCCTCGTGCCCGTTCTCTGTATATTGCAGGGGTCGTGTAATAATTCAACGCCGCCATTATTGGTGCAGTCCCATAAATTTGAATTACCTCTGTGCGGAATATTAATAATCCTACGGTCTACGACAGCAATGTCGGTGTGACCGAGAGAGAGCGAGAGAGAAATAGAGAGAGAGAAAGAGAGAGTTATACCCGATTAAGTGTTGTAAATAAAATGCAGATTCTATCGACGTTCAATGCTCATTGAAATTGAGAGGAAGAAAGAAAGATGGAAAATAATATAAAAGAGAAAGAGAGGGGGGGTGTTTGAAAGTCTTATGAGAATAAGAGGCAGATTTTGCATTTTCATTATTCCACACAGAAAAATACTACTCTGATGCCAGGGAATGAAATAAATTCACAAAAGCTTTCCGAATTTTTTTCTGTTTTTCTTTTTGTCCTTTATTTTCACTTCACAGAGAAGATTGTAAATCAGTTAAAAATTTTCTACAATAGGGTGAAATATTAATGTTTTTCTGTTACGAAACAATTTTTTTTCTGCGATTGACATTTTTTTTTTTTTAATGAACTTTAGTTTTAGAAAATAATTTTAAGGGCGAAAAGTTCCTTGACGAGGGTTTCCATTAGAAGGCATAATTTGTTTTTTTTCCTTTTTTTTTGTTTCATTTGGTTTATTTCCATTGTGTAGTACATAAGGGTTTGTGGAACAAAGTTTCCTACCATTTTAGGAATAATTCAGTCCCCTAAAATACTGGGAAGATAAATTGTTGTGCGAGTTGGAAAAAAAGATGGTAAA
This sequence comes from Leptopilina myrica (nomen nudum), assembly GCA_032872475.1. Classification (NCBI taxonomy): domain Eukaryota; kingdom Metazoa; phylum Arthropoda; class Insecta; order Hymenoptera; family Figitidae; genus Leptopilina; species Leptopilina myrica (nomen nudum). Next base: position 21,872,134 of record CM065467.1, on the reverse strand, counting down.
GAAATACGAAAGTCTTCTTTTAGGAGTTATTTGGAGATTAAAAGGATATTCGAATATTAAATGAAAAAATTGAAAAGGAACTGTAAATTGGGGTCAATTTTTAGAAATGGAAATTATTAGAATTATTAGAGTTCTTGTAGTTTGTAAAAATAGGAAATTTTTTACAGCAAATTTGGTAAATAGTTTAGGAATAAAAATTAAATTAATGGAAATCATTTGAAATTTGATAATTTGGGAATAAAAATTAAATAATGGAAATCATTAGAAATTTGATAATTTGGGAATAATAATTAATTTAATGTAAATCATTTGAAATTTGATTATTTCGGAAAATTCTCACCATAACACTTCGAATATTCAATTTATTATCTAAAATTAATTTTAACCGAAATTCAAATTAAAATTAATTCTTATTACTAAGTTCTACAAAAATTCAATTAATTAAATACAAAAGTAAATAATGGAATTTTTTTTAAACTCTAATTTTTAAATAGAACTTTATCAAAATTAAAAAAAAATGACTTATTCTTTCGCAAAATTTCAATGATCAAGAATAATTGTATTTTTGTAAGAACTAATTTAAAATTGTATTGCAAATAATTAAAATTAAATTTAAATTAAACCGAATTTAATAGTTTAAATAATTGGACTCAAGCAAACGAATTTTATTGAAATTTTGAAAAATAATGTTTTATAACTTTAAAAAAGTGAATTCTGTCGATAAATTTTGTTAAACGTTTCAATTTTATAATAACTAAATTCCATAAATAAATTTTATTCAAATTGTGTTGAAAATAATTGAATTTTTCTAAATTATTTTATAATTTATGAAAATGATTGAATTTAATTCGAAAAACTTTTTATATAGTTGAAAATAATTTTGGAAAATTTTATTTTAAATAGAAGACATTGAAAATAATTGAATTTAGAATAATTTTTGACATTAATTAAATTTTGAACAAGGAATTTTATTAAAATTTTTTGAAAATAATTGAATTATTGGTATTTTATTACAATTTTTACAAATAATTACATTCTTTTAAGAAATTTGTTATAAAATATGTATTAAAAATAATGATTAAAATTTAATGAATAAATTATATCAAAATATTTTAAAGTAATTGAACTTCTTTAAAAAATGTTAATAAAATTTCATTTACAAATTCATTTATAAATTTATTAAAAATAATTATTAAAATATTATTGAAAATAATTGAATTCCTGGGAATAATTTTATTATAATTATAAAAATAATTAAATCATTTTAAAGAATTTATTAAGAATCTTGAAAATAATTCGATCATTTCGTAAAATTTAATAAAATTATATTGGAAATAATTAAATTTTTAGAAAGAATTAAATAATTTATAAAAATAATTGATTTTTTCAAAGAAATCATTAAAATTTTTGAAAATAATTGAATATTTCAGAAATTTTTTATTAAAAATAAAAAATAATAACTGAATTTTTTGTGATTAAAAAATTGTATTGAAAATAATTGAATTCTTTAAAGAATTTTATTATTTATGAAAAGAATTGAATTTCTCAGAAGAATTTTATTATTTGTAAAAATAATTGAATTCCTGATGAAAATTTTATTACTTGTAAAAATAATTGAATTCCTTCGAAGAATTTTATTATTAATAAAAATAATTTAATTTTTGAAAATAATTGAATTCTTGTGAAGGATTTTATTATTTATAAAAATAATTGAATTCTTGACGAGTATTTTATTATTTACAAAAAATAATTGAATTCCTAGTAGAATTTTGTTGTTTGTAAAAATATTTGAATTCCTGAAAAGACTTTTGATTATTCGTAAAAAATAATTGAATTCATGTGAAGAATTTTACAAACATCTTTTTAAATAATTTATCATTTTTTCTTAAAAAGTTTTATGAAAATTGTTTTTCAATAATTGAATTTATTTCTGTAAAAATTTTATAATTTATGGAAATAAGAATTTAAATGCAAAAAATAATTCCTAAAGAATTTTATAAAATATTTTTTTAAATACATTATTGAATTCTTTTGGAAATTTTTTTTTTATTAAAATAAATGTTGGAAATAATTGAAATTCGAAATTTTTTTTGGAAAGAATCAGATCGTTTGAAATAATTTTATTAAAATGTTTATAATTAAAATTTCTAAGAATTGTATTAAACTTTTTGAGAATAATTTTTTTTTTATTTCAACTATTAACTGATTTACTGTTTTTTAATTTCTAAATTCAGACCGAGGCCTTAAAATAATTAACTTATAAATTAAATACTAAAAAATAGTGATAAAAAAATAAGTTCAAATATAATGAAAAATAAAATAAATCCGTAAGAATGCAAAATCTTCAAAATATTTTTCGATATAGAAAAATTAAAGACCAAAAAAAAAATCGATGAGCGAGAGTGAGAAAGAGGGAGAGATAATTTTAAGTTAGTGAGGTTTTTCACATTATGAAAAAAAAATAGAAGGCGAAGAGACTTTTTAATGGCCGATAATAAGTCATTATCACACTTCTCACGATCCCAAGTGACCAGTTGTGATTCTCGGATAATTTATTGGAGTAGAGTTGGTTGCCAGGGATTGTGGGGTAAAAAAAGCAAAAGAAGAAAAAAAGAAAAAAAAAAGACAAAAAAAAAAATTAGAGAGAGAAACGAAAAATCTCTCAGCATTGGGTGGTAAATGAGCGGGCCAAAGAAACTTAATCAACTGCTCGAGGAGGAGTTTCGTATAAAACGACAATTAGATTTTACGAGTTCGCGAGTGAGTAAGCGAGTAGAGGAGACGAGAGAAAACCCTTCGCGAGTTTTCCGTGTATAAAACTTGTGAAACTCAGTCACGCTTTAGGCTCGAACTTGAGACTCATCCTCGTATTAGTTAAAGATCTTTTGCTAGACTCTAAATATATTTTGACTTCGTTTACTGGAATCACTACTTCAAAGAACTCCCTTTAATCACGTATTCTTGTTTTTCCCCCCTTATTCGCAATTTATTTTATTTATTTGTTTATTTAAGATAAATAAATATTTAAATTTTAGTTTACTTATTTTTATTTTATTCGTGGATAAATTAGTAAATTTTAACAAAGAAATTAGTAGAAATTACTATTTATAAATTAAAAAAAAATTAATAAAGTAAAAAGTAAATTTGACTAATAAATAGTTTTTATTTACAAATAGTAATTTCTGCTAATTTATTCGTTAAAATTTACTAATTCAAAAGCAAATAGTCACTCACAAATTTATTTAATAAATTAGTAGAAATTACTATTTATTAGTACAATTTACTAATAAATAATGAATTAGTAAATTACTAATTAATAAATAGTTATATTATTTATTACTAAAATTTACTAATAAATAAAAATACTATTTTTCAAATAAATTTACTAATAAATAATTAATTAGTAAATTAGTAGAAAAATTCAAAAAGCAAAAAATAATTCATTAAATTTAAATTACTCAATACTGTTTAAAAAGTTTAAATATACCAAATCAAAAACGTACAAATACGTTTTTAATTTGTATTAATTATTTTTATTTCCCGTTCGTACAAAAGTAATAATTAAAATTATTTGATATTAGTTTTTTTTCTTTCCATGGAAATTTTATTATTTTCTTTGATAAAAACTGCAATTTTCCAAAATATTGAACTATTTTTCAGCATTTTGAATAAAATTATTCAGAACTTTAATAATTTTACACAAATTAATAATGTTATTAAAGTTTTACAACAATTAAAATACACAAAGATTTCAATTCCAAAATCTTTTGGAAAATTTAATTATTTCTAAAAATTAAAACTACACATAAGTTTCAAATATTAAATTATTATCGAGAATCTTAACTGAAATTAGTTTAGTTAAATGTAAAAATAAATATTTTGATGAATAATTGAATGTTTCTTAAAATTTAAGACTTATAAATAAATTTACAAAGTTTTTTTTAGTAAATGATTTCTTTCGAAGAATTCGAAGAATAATTTCATTTTTCGAAGAATTCATTTAAAATTGTATAAAAAAAGAAAGAAAATTAAATTAAATAAATGATTGAATTTCTGTGACAATTGTATTATTTATAAAAATCAGGGATAAAAATAATTAAAAAAATTTTTTTTTATATTACAAATTTAATTATGTTGAAGAAAATTTAAGTTCTTACGAGGAATTAAATGTTTGCAAGGAATTTTAGGTAAAATGTTTTTAACTATTAAATAACAAATTGGAATTTACAAATATGTTTTTTAAACGTAGTAAACATCAGTTAGAACGTAGAAAACTTTACTTCGAATGTAGTGAAACTTACAAGAAATGTTTTACTATAAAAGTAGGAAAAGTAACTTTATATTTTTCTCCGTGCATCTTTGCTTGTGAATTAGTCAATTTTGCTAATAATTTAGTAGGAATTAGTATTTATTATTCGTAATTTGTTCTATATACCAAAAAATTAGTAGAAATTAGTATTTATTAGTAAAGTTTACTTAAAACAGTAAATTAGTATTTGTTATTAGTAAACTTTACCAAGAAATAGTAAATTAATATTTATAAGCAAAATTTACCAGTAACTAGTAAAAATTTACTAGTATTAGTAAATACTAGTTTACTGTTTTAAGAGAGAAATTAATATTTATTAGTAAAATTTACTAATGAATAGTAATTTCTCTATAAAAATAGTAAATTAATATTTATTAGCAAAATTTACTAATTTCCTATTGTTTTGCAAAAATTTTTTTAATAAAGAATGTTATTAACATTTTTTCAAACTAATTGAATTCCATAGAAGAATTTTATTATTTATAAAAATCTTTCAATTCTTGCGAGGAATTTTAATAAAATTCTTTGTAAAATAATTTTTTTTCTTCGAAAAACGTTAGAAAAAAATTTTGTTTTAACTTTGAAATATTATTGAATTTCTATAAAAATTTTTATTGTTTATAAAAAAAATTCAAAGGTTTGCAAGGAATTTTACATAACAATTTTTTGACTATTAAACAACCAATCGGAATTTATGCGTTTAAGAGAGAATTTACTATTTATTAATTAAATTTTGTGAAGAATAAAAGTAGTAACTTTTGATAATTTATTAGTAAAATTAATTAGTGTTTATGAGTTAAATTTACTAATAACAAATACTAAATTACTATTTTTAGAGAGAAATTAGTATTTATTAGTAAAATTTACTAATAACAAATACTAATTTACTGTTTTATGAGTAAAATTACTAATTTAGTAAAATTTACTAATGACAAAAAGTAAGCTACTACATTTAAAGAAAAATTACTATTTATTAGTCAAATTTTGTAAATAACAAGTAGTAATTTCTACTATAATGCTAGTAAAATTTATTAGTGTTCATAATTAAAATTTTCTATTGATAAATATTCATTTCTATTTTTTTATTAGTAAAATTTATTACTGTTCATAAGTAAAAGTTTTTAATAACAAATATTAATTTCTATTAATTTTTTCTATTAAGGAAAATTAAACTAAAGTACTAGTAAGATTTATAAGTATATGTATTAGTAAAATTTACTAATTTCAATGTAATGGAATAACACATTTCGCACCTTTTTTTCAAATCATCTTTAAAATTTTTGTCTAGAAAAAATTTTTTTTTAATATAAATTACTTTATTTTTTCTATAACACATACGAGGAGAGTTTTCGTTTTTTCTTCTAAATTTAACGACCTTAGTCATGATGATTGGGAAAAAAATCGGGCAATTGCGTTAAAGGTATAAACGCAGAGATTCCCATTTGTGCATCGGTTGCGAGCGTTTATTGGTCGCCTCCCTTTTATAGCACCCACTAAATTCCAAAGGAAGAATTCTAGGTTCTATAGTTTCATAAAGATTTTCCCCGAGAGAGAGAGAGAGAGAGGTCAAAAACGTGTGCTGCCTATAAATATGACATTTTCCAAAGTTTCTCCCATCGCTGGGAACCTTGGAAAATTTTCTCTCTAAAAGTCTCAAAGAACTAAAGCCAAAGAGATTTTCCACTTTTTGTAAATTCACTTATTTTGGATTTATTTTTTTTTTTGCATTTTGCCACTTTTTCTTCCACGTAGAACTTAATTTCGAAATAACTTTTCGAGAAAGGTATCAAAATGAGGGAAAAAGAAAAAAATAGTTGAAAATTCTTTTTTTAATTATTTCGTCGTCAATTAATTGATTTTTTCGAAGAAATTTATTAAAAAACTGCTTACTATATTACTAAAATTTTATTATTTATGAAAATAAGTAAAAATAGTTGAAAATTATTTTTTTAATTATTTCGTCGTCAGTTAAGTGATTTTTTTTTTAATTTTATTAAAAAACTGCTTATTATATAATTGAATTACTGTGAAAATTTTATTATTTATGAAAATAAGTAAAAATAGTTGAAAATTATTTTTTTAATTATTTCGTCGTCAATTAATTGATTTTTTCGAAAAAATTTATTAAAAAACTGCTTACTATATAATTGAATTACTGTGAAAATTTTATTATTTATGAAAATAATTAAAAATAGTTGAAAATTGCTATATAATTGAATTACTGTGAAAATTTTATTATTTATGAACATAAGTAAAAATAGTTGAAAATTATTTTTTTAAAAATTTCGTCGTCAATTTATTGATGTTTTAGAAAAAGTTTATTAAAAAACTGCTTACTATATAATTGAATTACTGTGGAAATTTTATTATTTATGAAAATAATTAAAAATAGTTGAAAATTATTTCGTTGTTAGTTACGTGATTTTTTCGAAAAATTTTATTAAAAAACTGTTTATTATATATAATTGAATTACTGTGAAAATTTTATTACTTATGAAAATAATTAAAAATAGTTTAAAATTATTTTTTTGATTATTTCGTAGTCAATTAATTGTTTTTTTTCGAAAAATTTTATTAAAAAACTGCTTATTCTATAATTGAATTACTGTGAAAATTTTATTATTTATGAAAATAAGTAAAAATAGTTTAAAATTATTTTTTTGATTATTTCTTTTTTTTTTGTTTACAATTTTGAATCATTAATTTTAATGCAATTAATATGGAAAAGTGTAACAAAAAATGAAGAATCTTTTTTAGAACTGATGTTGAGAAAATTCTGAAATGCAGAATTATAAATTCTTAGATATAGAAGGGAGAGTGTGAGAAAGTTTTAATGAGTTTTGAGAAAACTCGCTTGAAATTGGAAGTTTATTTGCATTTTCTAAAATGCATAAATAAAGCACACCGGGGGAAAAAAAGAAATTAGCGACAAATAAAGAAACACTTCTTTTTTTTTTCTATTAAAAAAATAAAAAATAAGCCAACACACATATGGCAATTAATGACTTTTACCATTCTCGCGTGTTAACTATGTTTGTAATGCAAGTTCATTTTTTTTTATTTTACTCGTTTCCCCTATTTTTTTTTCTTTATTCTAAAAATAAAAATGTTAAAATCGTTCATAAGTGTTCTCTCTTTTAAACCGCACGCGTTTTCCAGTGGTTAATTAGCATTTTCCGAGCGTGCACATTTGGTACTTAGAGAAAAAGCGCTACACGGTAGCAATTGATATTCATGAACTAATTTGTATTGACCACCCCCCTCTTTCTCTTTCTCTCTCTGCCTTCATTACTCTGTAAATGCTATTGCAGTATGTAATTAATTTTTTTTAATGACATATTTAATATTTTCTCATTGGACATTGGAAATTTTTCCCTATTTTGGAAAAAAAGGGAAAAAAAAAATTTTTTTTCGGGTATCAATTTATTTTTGAGTATAAAATGAAGTGGAGGGAGATAATTTTTTTTTTTTTTTGAAAGAAAAATAGAGAGAGAGGGGGGGTTTTTTGTGTGTTTATTACTAAAGGGGATTGGTTGGTTTTGTGTTGAAACATGTGGACGACAGTGGAAAGGGGTTTTGAGAACGGAGATTAACATAACTGCGTGTGTCGCCTGGGTATTCGAGCTTTAAGAGCTTCATACGCTGGAGAATACAAAATGCAGACAAGCACAGTTTCGCTTTTAATGTGTGCATGTGAATCGCTCTTTAAATTTGCTCTCGTGTGGGTGAGTGACTCGAAAAGTCACTTGCACGCAGTGCAAAAAGAAATATTTCACATTAATTCAAATTTAATACTAATTTCTTAGTAATACGGTTATAATCACAGACTGTGTCACTTCTTTCAATTTTTTTTTCGTCTTTTCTTCATCTTCTTTCAATTTTGTTTCCATATTTTTTCATTTTATTTTCTATTTCTTTTCTTTTTCTTTTCTCTTTATTTTCTTTTTATTTTCTTTTTATTTTCTCTTTATTATCTTTTCCTTTTTATTTTATTTTCGTCAAGAGAATTCAATTATTTAAAAATATATTTTTTAAACCTTTTTGCAAGCATTCAATTAATTTCATAAAAATAATTAAACTTTCACTGGAATTCAAAAAAGAATTTAAACAAATTTTATCATGAAACTTTTTGAAAAAAATATAAATTAATTAATTATATTAATGATAATTTATTTTTTTCCGAAACACATTTTTGCATGAAACTTTTCGAAAAAAATAAATTATCATTTATTTTTTTGGAAAAATTAAAAATATTTTTAAGGGCATTTGAACCATTATGACGTCACATTTGTAAATCACATGCTTTTCACTAATTGTGACGTCATAATGGATTCAATTTTTTTTTAGAAAATTTAATTTAGATACTAGATTTGGAAAATAGTAATTAAATTTTGACAAATATTTCAAAATGAATTATGTTTCTACTAATTTTTGAAAGTAATTAAATTTCTACAAAGAATTTTATTAAAATTTTTGGAATACAGTTTAATTATTGCAAGGAAATTCATTAAGAATTTTTTAAAATAATAAATGTTTTTCAAGAAGTTTATTCAAAAATATAAATGAACACAATTATTAAATTTAGTAAACGAATTGTGTCCAAAGTTTTAAAAATAATAATTCATTTCAATTAATTTCATTAATAATTAAACTTTCACTGGAATTCATAAAAATTTTAAACATATTTTTGAATGAAACTTTTAGAATAAAATAAAATATCATTTATTTTTTGATAATTAATTAATTCATTAATTTTTTTAATGATAGTTTTTTTTTAAAGTTTCATGCAAAATTGTGTTTTTGAAAAATTAATTTAAAATTATTTGAACAGGAATTAAAATTATGAGATAAGTTTTTTTATTTATGAAAATAATTGAATTCTTGCAACGAATTATATTAAAAGTTTATTTTTTATTAAACTAATTAATTTCTTACGAAGAATTTTATAAAAATCTTTTTAATCAATCAGTTTAAAAAAAAAGAAATTTAAATAAAATTCGTTGCAAGAATTGAATTATTTTCATAAATAAAAAACTTTTTGTAGAATTTCAATATTTCATGTTCAAATAATTTTAAATGAATTCCTCGAAAAATAATTGCAATCATTAATATATTAAAAATGTTTATTAAAATTCATCGAAGAAATTCCTGAAATTTTCAGAAATTTTAAAAGAATTTAGAAATAATTTGTTTATTGAAATTTTATATAATTATTTTCAATAAATTTTAAATTGAGCTTTTTTTTGCAAAAATTTAACTATTTTTACGAATTTTAAATATATTTCTTACAAACGATATTTTATTTTAATCGCAAATATTTTAGGAAATTCAAATCATTTTCAATATCTACAATTTTAATAAAAAATTTTCCAAAATAATTTAATACATTTTTAAAAAAATTTCCATAAAATTTCTTGCAAACATTTAATTATTTTCATAAATAATAACAATTTTTACAGGAATTCAATAATATTTTAATGTTAAAAGTTATAACAAAATTTTGTTATAACATTTTTCGATGAAAAAAAATTATTTTACAAAGAATTTTATCAAAATTCTTCCTAAGAATTTAAAGATTTTTATAAATAATAAAATTCTTCTATGGAATTCAAATAGTTTGAAGAAATTTTAATAACATTCTTTATTAAAAAATTTACCAAAAGAATTGTAAATTAGTAAATTTTTGACATTGGTGATTGTTGTCTTATGTCTTTTTTTTTATTTAAATGTCAAAGTAAAAGTTTCTTTGAATTCAAATAGTTTCTCGGAAAAAATTTGATATTCACACTTTGAATGGGAATTCAAGTCGAGTAGATAATATGAATATAAAGTATTTTGCGAAAAGGGAAACATTTATCTCGTTCACATTTAATGTGTGAATGAATTTTTTCTTGTCACTGGGATGTACGTCGTGAGGCAGGTCGATTTTTAATCGTTCTATTTTGTCTCGCAGGGGAAACAAAACGCTCGTAGCTATTTTTACGCTTTATATATACTTTTCACGCTATTTTTTTTTGCTCTCGATTTTAGAGGAATTTGTTTTTGGCACACGAATTATTTTTACTTTTAAATTTTAGTCTATTAATTGATCGATTAATTGTTTATTTATTTTTTATTTATTAATTATTTATTAAACTATTAATAATAACAATAATAATAATAATAGTAATAATAATAATAATAATAATAGTAAAAAAAAATAATAATAATAATAAACGGTAAAAATAATAATAATATTAATAATATATTTATTATTAATTAATTAATTTTTAATTTTGACAAATTATTTGTTTACTATTTATTATTACTATTATTTCTATTATTTTTGTTACAGTTTTTATTTTTTTTTATTGTTTTTTATTATATTGATCTTTCATAAGATAAATTTTATATAAGTAAAATTTTTTTTCAATAATTGAATTTTTTCTAAATTTCTCAAAATTTAAAGTTAGTGGTAAGAGATAGTTTCGATCAGACGCGAACTGTTGGACACGTATTTTTTATTTTAGCAGTAAAAGTATTTTTGAACGGACAGTAGTTAATGTCAATTTAAGTCAGACTTCGTAGGTAATAATTTTCTCTTCAGTGGTAAGAAGAATGTAATTTTTGACGTCAGTAGTAAAGGACAGTTTCAGGTCAGATATTAATCTAATTTCATTTCTACCTTGAAATTTAATCCAATTTTTTTTAAACATAAAAAATTTGCGACAAAAAAAATTATTTCGACAAAAAGTATATGTTTTCCTAAATAGAAACTAAATTTGTATTTTTTTTTCAATTTTATTTACTTTTCTTTAAATTTTATTTAATGTTGAAATTTTTATTTGGTTTTTTTCAATTTTATTAAAAGTTAAAATTTTTGTTTAGTTTTTCCTTAAAGTTTATTTATATGTTGTAATTAGTATTTTAAAATTTTATTTAATGTTAAATTTTGTATTTAGTTTTTGTTCAATTTTATTTATGTTAGAATTAAAATTTATATTTATGTTAAAATTTTTATTTAGTTTTTCTTTAAATTTTATTTATAAGTTAAAATTTGTGATTAGTTTTTAAAAATTTTATTTAAAGTTAAAATTTGTATTTAGTTTTTTTTCAATTTTATTTAATATGTTAAATTTTTTATTCAGTTTTTGTTCAATTTTATTAATGTTGAAATTTGTGTTTACTTGTTTCTTAATTTTATTTATGTTGAAATTTTTATTTATTTAGTTTTTTTTAATTTTATTTAATGTTAAATTTGGTATTTAGATGCTGTTTTTAAACGTTACTTATATGTTAAAATTTTTATTTAAAAAACAAGACTTTCTCATTTTTGATGAGAATGGAGAAAATTCACACAATTCAAAAATTTCAAAGAAATGAATAAAATAGGGGAAAACAATTTTAACGAAAGGAGAAATAAATGCAAAATGAATTTACGAGATTTAATATTTAAGTGTATTCTATTGCTTTGTGTTCTGAATTGCCTGCTATTTTGGGTTTTTATTTTCGCAACGTTGCTCATTAGTTTGAGTTTGACGTGCTCATTGTTTTCTTACAAAACAATTCAATTTGCATAATGCTGTAAAGTGAAATACAGTTTCTTTTACCAAAAATTTCATTAATTCATTTTTCAGTCATTTCTAAAATGAAGAAATGCACTTTCATGTTTTTCCATTATATACGATAAAACATTGTTTCCACAACCATAAATGTCAATTTACTGTTTGAAATTGTAATTTACGTTTGCACCCGTTGGGGTCCCTTTGGGAAGTTGCATTCTTTTCCAAAGAAATGCAGTTGGCATTTGACAAAAAAAGAAAACTGCGTCATTAGCATATTAATTTCGAAATATTTTTTTTTCTTTTTTTTAATTTTAATTTTTTTGTATTATATATTTTTTATTATATTTTTTCTATTATTTTTTTTCTATTATATTTTTTTCTATTTTATTTTTTTTTACTATATTTTTCTTTCTATAATATACTTTGATTGGAAAGTGTATTTTTTAGAAGTTAATAGAAAAAAAATTCCGTTCATTTGATTGTTAAAAATTTGAATGAATTTTATTTGCAATAAAACTGAATGTAACAATGAATTGTTTCTCACAAATTCGAAAAAGCGAAACTAGTCAAAATTTTCCAGTTATAAAATTTTATTTTATAAAATTTTCCTTTCACTAGATTTTTCTTTAATCGAATTTAAAATAAAGTCGAATTTCTATAACACAATTTTCGTCTAATCGAATTTTTTTTTGAATAAACTTTTAATCTTTTTTAAATTCTCTCAATTTCAAGACAAATTCGATAGAAAATTCTTTCAATTTTATTTATTTTTAGTTAATTTTTTTAGTTTTTAGTTTATTTATTTAGTTTTTAATAAATTACAAAATTAAAAAATTACAAATTTACAAATTAAATTAAATTTACATTTAAGTTATACAAATTTTATGGTTTTTGCCTACTGTTGTTACTAATTTTGTCCATCAACAAATAAAATAGGAATTTAAATTTTAGATAGAAATTCCCTTGAAAGTTCAATGAAATAAAAATTTAATTACCCGAAAAATTCGTTTGCATAAAAATTCGATTAGATGAAAATTCTCTTAAGGAGAAATTCAACTTCATTTAAATTCAATTATAGGAGAAAAAAGAAAATTCTGCAGAAGGAAAATTTTGTACCTACAATAAAATACTATCAGTATAGAAAATTAAAAAAAAACGACTTTTGTCGCGCTTCGCTTAAAAAAAATTCAACTGTCATTTAAAAATTATGAAAGAAAAATTGAACAAAAGGATTTCTCTTTTATTCGCGAAAATAATTGTTAACTAGGAAAATATACGAGCGCCTGAATTATAATTCACTTCACTAATTAATTATTTAAGCAAATAAATTGAGATAATTGTGTAAAAATAGTTTTTTACAATATTATAGGAAAATATTTTTTACAATATTATAAGAAAGTATTTTTTACAATATTATAAGAAAATATTTTTTACGATATTGTAAGAAAATATTGTTTCTAAAAATATAAAAAAATATTTTATACAAAAATATAAGAAAATGTTTTTTACAAAAATATAAAAAAATATTTTTTACAAAATCATAGCTGTAAAATTATTTTTTTCAAATTTTTTACCAATATTTTTCTAAAAACGTGTAAAGTTTCAAAAAATCGATAGTCGGTTTAAAACAATCGTTGAATTGTTTAAAGAAACTTATTTTTCCAAATGTTGTTAAAATTCTTTTTTTTTAATTCTTTTTTTTTTAAATTCTTTTTCCAAAAAGGAAAAAAGTGTTGGCAAAGAAAAAGAAAAGTGATGAGGAAAATTATTTAAACGAATGGAAATAATTTCTTGAAAGGTATTCGATTCACTATATGTGAATAATTGTTCTGGGGGATGAAACCTCACGTGAAAACGTCTCTTTCGATGACCACGTGCTTTGCATGCAATTCCCTGAGGCGTGAATCTGCTACTCTGTGGCAAGTGAACCACGTAACGCTTCATATGAGCAACGAGAGTTCGTATTGCGGCTGTGCATTCTCTTGTTAACGGATTTTCGCCCTTTAGCAACCAATCCCTTGTCACTGATTTCTCACCTTCAAAATCCCATACATCCAAAAGTCACGCTTACATTTTATTCTTTGCGAATCATTTTTTTTTTCAATTCCTCCGATAAAACTCTAGAAATTTTATTTTTTTTCTTACAACATTCTCAAACTATTATAATAAATAAAATATAAAATACTTTCACTAGAAGGAAAAAAATTATTTCCTAGACAAATTATTGGATACTTTTCTATTATCAAGTAAATATTTACCTGAGTCAAATAAATTTTATTTAAGTATAATATAATTTTATATTTTTTGAAACAATAATTTTAATCTTTGAATTAAATATACTATTTCAATAAATTGAAAGAAAATTGTTTGATTCAATTCAAATATTTTTTTGGATAAGTAAATGACACTTTTAATTTCGAGGTGAATTACCTGTTTAATGCTTAAATAAATAAATAAGTAAATAAATATATAAATTAGAAAGTACTTAAGTAAAAAAAATAAATAGGTAAATAAATAAATATATAAATACATAAATAAATTAGAAATTACTTCAATTGAAAAATAAATAAATTATGCCTAATAAATAATAGATTTTAAATAAATCTAATTTAAGTAAATTTTTGATTTATTTAAATAAATGAGCGAAAATATAGTCTGCCAGAGATTGAAATTTTACATTTTGCTAAAAATCTAATAATAAAAGTACTTTTTAATAAAAAAGAATTTTAATTATTAGATTTTTTTTCATATGTTCTCTTAAAATTAAAAAAAAAACCCTCGAGTTCTAAATTAAACAAAAAAATACGCAATATATTTATCAAATGAACGAATATTCTCTCGAACCAAAAAGAAAAAGCTTGAATTTTTATTTTTTAAAGTCCATTTCCAATAACGAGATTATTTATTAAAAATTTCGTTTCCTGATGAAGAGAGAATTTAATTCACTAACAGAAATGTTGCCTTTTTATTCTAAATAGTAACAACGATAATACAAAAATTAGAAATGGAAAATAATAATTTTAATAAAATTGTAATAAAATTATTTTAAAAAAATTATAAAAAAAAATTAATAAAAAATAATTATAAAAAATGATAATAAAATATAATAATAAATAAATAAGAAACAAAATAAATAGAATTTGAATTATTTATTAAAGTATATTAGCGCAATTATAATCACAATAACAATTATAATAATAATTATTATAAGCATTGTTATTATAGTCATTATTATTATAATGATTAAAATAATACTGATAATACCCGTGTAGAAAAATTTCGGGGCAGTCTGGAGTCCAGTGATTGCCCCAACTAGACGCATCTGGACGGTCTAATCTAGACTGTCTAACTGTATGCTATATGGGATTTATTTGAACGGTCTAATCTAGACTGTCTAACTGTATGCTATATGGGACTTCATTGGCATCACTAGAATTCAAATTTTTTAAGTACAATCAAGAATTTAGTTCCCGATTTGTAGGTCTTCTTTGAATTTATACATGCACAATGGGTTGTCACTTCAAAATTGAATAAAATAATTTAGTCAATCTAAAGAATCGTTCAAAAATAAATATTGTAGATTTATATGAATTATTATAAATAAAAATAAAATTTAAATCTATACATTTAATGACCAATTTTACTTAGAAATTACAAAATTGAATTTTATTAGAGTTACGTTTACAATTTTCATTAATCACTTTAAACTTTAATTTGATATTTTATAAAGTTTGAATTTGGAATTAATTTAATTAAAAATTTTTAAAAACTTCGATTTCTGAATAATGTCTAATAATTCAAGTTTTCCTGAAATTAGATAAATTTTTTAACATATTGTATTTGATTAATTATTTAAAATAATTTATCTGTAGAACAATTTTAGTTAAAAGCACTATAAAAAATTGAGTGTTGGACAAGTTACAGATTATTGTAGAAATTCAATTATTTTCCAAACTTTTACCAAAATTCTTGACAAAATTCTAATTATTTTTCTAAAATTTTCTTTAATTCAATGATTTTCAATATCTACTATTTTAATAAAATTAAAAAAAAATTGAATTATTATAAACGAAAATTTCCATAAAATGTAAGTAAAAATTTAATTACTTTCATAAATAAAAAACCTTTCACAAAATTTCAATAAGTATTTACAAATCTTTTATAAGTTTCTTCTTATAATAATTCAATTATTTTCATACGTACCTAATAAAATTCTTATTATTTTTAATACAACTTTTATCGAATTCTTTAAAAAGTGTATAATTGTACTTAAGAATTATATACTTTAAAAAATTGTTGAATGATTATAATTTATTGTAGTAAGAATTAATTATTGAAATATTCATTTCTAATAATAATAATAATAATAATAATAATAAGTTATTGGCATTAAATATATACACAAATCTACATGAATAACAATAATATGTACTATTATTTTTAATAATTCATATATTCACATTACATTGAATAAACATAAGAAACGAGTAAATTTAGGTAAATTATTAAAAATTAAAAAACTGAAATATTGAAATCGAATCTCAAATTTTTAATATTAGCACTGCTCATTAGCCGCCTGATTAGCTCGTCCAGTCTGGACCAACGCGTGGTTCGAACGTCACTTATCTGATTAGCTCACGATCAGACAGTCTTTTCAGCGCCCGATTAGAGAATAGACTGTCTTTCTGGCAACACACTAGAACCCAACAATTTTTCTACACGGGTAATAATAATAATAATAATAATAATAATAATAATAATAATAGAGTTATAGAATTAATTTTAGAAATAGCTTTACTATTAATAATAATAAGATACGTGGCCGAGACGAAAAAACAAATTATCAAACAAAAATATTGCACTATTAAAAAAAGAAACCCTGCGCAAAAAATAAACTGAGTAATAAAAATAAAATTTGAACGAGAAAAAAAAATATAAAGTGAAATATATTTTACCTCCAGGGACGAGGAAATGATCGGATATCACGAAATTCGGTATATAATATAATTGCAAGAATTCATGAACGAATCCCAGTGCGCAATATCAAATTAATAATACAAATTGAAAGCATGAACATTCAAAAGATAATTTTCATTTATAATTAAACGTGGCGAATGAAAAATTCCAAACAAAAAAAGTTATTTCCCTATTATAATATTCGCCTTTCATGTCTATTTGACATTTTTTACCCTCCTTTTTTCATATTATTCGTAAGTACATATAAATATTTTCATCCAAAAAACAATTTTATTGTGCTGGGAAAAAAAATAATTTTTATTATTAGTAAGGAATAAAAAATTTACTTAATCCAAAATTTAATTATTTAGATAACTAAATTGACATAGGAATTCAATTATTTTACAATAGAAATATCAATTATTTAACAAAATTTGCATATACAAATTTTTTACAATAATTCAATTATACTTTTTACTAATAATATTTTTCATGGAAATAAAATTCAAAAAAAAACTTTTGACATAATTCTTATGCAAGAATTCAATTATTTTCATAAATAATAAAACTAATCAAAGAATTTCAATAAATTTTAATACAATTTAAAATTAATTAACAGAAAAATTGAATGAATTAATTCATTAATTTGAAAAATAAATTTTCACGTTTCCTGAAAATATTTTTCCTGAATTCAAAACAGAAAGCTAATAAAAGGCAATAAACGTTTAGAGAGAGAGAGTAAAAAAACGTTAAATAAGAGTAAAAATAAAAAAAAATTAAAAGTAAGAAGAAAAAATTTGATAAGGGTGAACTCTCTCTCTCTCTTTCTCGTATTCAAGGTAAATGCGCGCACAATACAATTATAAAAATGACATGCACAAAAGTAAATATTCTACAGTACCAAGAAATTGTACGAGAGTTTATCTTTTTTCTATAAAATATATGATACGAACATTATCAGACACAGTGACTTTTTTTTTTTTTTTTTTTTTTTTTTTTTTGTACTCGTGTGTTAAACAACACATGGCCTCTGCTCTATAATGTAGCTTAGATATTATCAACGTTGACATCTCTCCATTTGTTACATGTACTTTGATACAGCATCTCGTTATTTTTAATGAGACGCCTTACGGAAAATGTCATAAAGGACCTCTTGAGTTTCATCCTCAATTTACAGATGCAAATTTTTTTAAATATCTTCCCTCCCCCCCCAAAAAAACATAGAAACACTATCAGCCTCGAGGTTGATATAAAATATGTTTTTTTCATTTTTAGAACAATTCTCTGTTGCGCATTTTTTATCTGCTCAAGAATAGAAACTAAAATGGCATCGAAAAAATGGAAAAACTGTGTAATTTTTTCTTTTTTGTGTCAATTTTTATTTATTTTTGTTTATTACCTTAAATTGAGAGAGAAAAAACGAATCAAATAATAGTTTTCATTTGTTTTCCTTGTCTCAATTTGATATCATTGGAAAAGCTGTGCCATTTTTTCTTTCTGGGCCATTTTTTATTTAATCTCGTTTATTACAAAAATGTTGTGCAAACCTTTAAATGCTTTTATAAAATAATACAAATTTTACAAGAATTCAATTATTTTTCAATAAAATCTTAATAATACTCAATTGAAATTAAATTAAGTAACAATTTTAATGAATTTTTGATAAATAATAAAATTTCTAGTAGAAAATTAATTATTTTCATGAATAATATGTTTGCAGGAATTTAATTAAGTTGGTAAATAATAAATTACTTTTTAAAAATTCAATTATTTTCATAAATAAAAAACTCTATGCAGAATTTCAATTATTTTTTATACAATTTTAATCGAATTCCTCAAAAAATGTAACTTATCCAATTATTTTTGAAAATTTAAATAAATTTCTTCGGAAGAATTCAATTATTTTCAAAAATTGTAGTTCTTTTTGGGAATTAAATTTGAAAAAATATTAAATTATTCAATAATATCTTTATTTTTGTAATTTAATAATTGAATTTTCGTAGAATTTTTTTAAATAAAAATCGATTTAAAAATTATATTCATTTAACTTTTAGATAATTCGGAGGAATTTTGATTTAAATAATTGAATTATCTATAATTTTCTACAAAATATTGAATTTAAAACTAATTTTAGTTGAAATGTAAAAAAAAAATGTTAGAGCGTGAATTTTTAGAAAGAATTGAATTTTAAAATTTGTTGGAAAAATTCTTAATGGGAATTAAATTTTACGAAACATTCAATTATTCAATAAATTATTAATTTTTGTAATTTAATAATTGAATTTTCATAGATTTTTTAAAAATAAAAATTGATTTAAAAATGATTTTTAGTTAAAATTTTACATAATAATTGAATTTTGAAATTAATTTTTTCGAAAAAGTTTAATTTACTTTTTTTTGTATTATTTGAAGTAATTTTTATTTTTTTTTTGTATTATTTTTTATTTTTTCTATTTATTTAATAATTGAAGAATTTATATTGTAAATAGATTTTAAAATGATGAAAGAGGTTGTCGAAAATTATTAAAAAGAATCGATTTAAAAAAGAATTACAGTTAAAAATTCTTGAAAATAATAATTGAATAGAAAATTTAATTCCTTACGTTTTTACCAAAAGGAATTTTAAATTTGACTTTTTAGATAAAAAACGAAATTATGACATTGGAATAACTTTTAATCCGATTGTTTGTCCGATTCTTCTGTTATTATTTTAAAACATGAAGGAATATTTTCCTATTTTATAATTAAGAAAAATTTAATTAGATTTTAGGAGAAGTAGAATTTATTTAGATTTGGGTAAAATATTCTCGGTTTTGACTCGAACTGGTTATATTTTCCGCAGTGTTAGTAATTTTTTGTTTTTTGTCCTTAATGTCCGTATTTTAAAATACTTTCTCTGGCGGAAACTCTGAATTTTAAAAATAGCAGCATTAGTGATTTTTTTTTTTTTTTTTTTTTTTTTTTTAAATAAAAAAGGTATTAGAAATAATTTTTTTTCGATTCTAAAAGGGAAAAGAGCTAAGAAACTATTTTACGAAACAATAATAATCTCACATCTTATTCCATTTTTTTCTCCTTTGCCAAAAAAGAATTTTGAAATTGAAAATTTTTACTTCCGGAGATAGAGAGAAAAAGACATTCGAATCGGATAAGAATCGAAGCAAAGAAGAAAAAAAAACGAAAGAATTGCTCGAGAATGCATATATAATTCTAAAAAGTCTAAGAATGAAGAGGAGCGCGGTCATTGTTGGAAAGAATATGGCGAGTCTCGTGTAACAAGAGAGCGCTAGCCTGAAGCAAAATATATTTCTCTATATTCAGTTATCTTTGCCCTCCGATACTATCGAGTTTCTAGCTTTATAATGTCAGATTCTCTCCAATAGACTGAGAAAGAGATAGAGAACGGGTGAATTGAACTTACCCACCTTCATCCGGTCTGCAAAAAAAAAAAAAAAAAAAAAAAAAAAATGCCGGTACAGCTACTGCCAACGTATTCCCTCGTCTCAAGAAGCGAAAAACTAGCTGACGTCGCTCTTCACAACCACATTTCAAGCATTTTCCCCCCTCCTTACTTCTTTTTCTGTGTCGAAAAAGTGTTCTCCCCAAAAATAAATATCTCAAAAGTTGATTTCATTGGGTAATTTTCCAAAAAAATTTAATTTAGGATTTTTGTTTAATTTGTGGCATTTTACACAATGCGAAATTTCACTCAAAATTTATTTTCACTTCATTTAAGACAAAATTTATTTTTAAATTTCTCTACACTTCATTTTTTTTAACTTTCAGTTTAGTTTTAATAAAAATTTATTTCCACTCTATTTTCACTTCACTGTCATTTAATACTTTCACTCCACATTCACTTAAAATTTATTTTTACTTCACTCCGCTGCACTTCATTTTATTTTTAAATTTCTTTTCACTCCATTTTCTTTTAGCTTTCACTTCACTTTCAATCAAAATTTATTTTCACTTTATTTTCACTTCACTTACATTTCACTTTCACTCCTTATTTACTCAAAATTTATTTTCACTTCACTTATACTTTACTTTTAGTCAAAATTATTTTAAACTTCACTTTCATTTCACTTTCATTTCATTTTCACTCAGAATTTCTTTTCACTTCGTTTTCATTTAAGTTTCACTCCACTCTCAATCCAAATTCATTTTCCATTCAGTTTCAGTCAAAATTGCACTCAAAAATTATTTTTAATTTTCTGCTAATTTATTTTTACTCAATACTAATTTTTATTCAATTTACACTTCACTTTTACTTTGACTCCAAATTTATTTTCACTTCATTTTTAATTTACTTTAACTTCACATTCACTTTACTTTTACTTCACCCTATACTTCACTTTCATTCAAAATTTACTTTCACTTCGCTTTAACTCAAAATTTATTTTCACTCTATTTTCACTTCACTGTCATTTTACTTTCACTCCATTTTCACGTCACTTATACTTTACTTATAATCAAAATTTATTTTTACTTTATTTCAACTCAAAATTTATTTCCTAATTTTGTTGCAATCCATATTCTTTTAACTTTGACTCCATTTTTAATAAAAATTTATTTTCACTCCATTTTCACTTAACTTTCAGTCAAAATTTCTTTTTACATCACTTTTATATAACTTTCACTCAAAATTTATTTTCACTCCGTTTTCATTTAACTTTCACTCCACTTTCAATTCAAGTTTATATTAACTTTCAGTCAAAATTGCACTCAAAAATTATTTTCATTCTACTTTCAATTCATTTTTACTCAAAACTCTATTTTTATTCAATTTACACTTCACTTTCACTTTGACTGAAAATTTATTTTAACTTAATTTTAACTCAAAATATATATTCACTTCATTTTCACATTGCAGTCACTCTACTTTCACATTCACTCAAAATTTATTTTCACTTCATTTTCATTCCACTTTCACTTTGATTAAAAATTTATTTTCACTTTAATTTAATTTCACTTTCATTCAAAATTTATTTTTACTTCACTTTCAGACTACTTTCATCTTCATACAAATTTTATTTCATTATTCTTTTTCTCTAATACGAACTCAAAGTCCACAAACAATGTTTCTCTACAAAAAAATATAGTGAAAAATAAGTGAAGTGAAAAAATAAATTTTGAAATTAAGTGGAATGAAAATAGAGTGAAAAGAAGTTTTGAGTGAATGTGTAGGTAGACATGAAATGAAGTGAAAATGAACTAAAAATATATTTAGGGTGAAAGTGAAGTGAAAATAGAGTGAAAATACTTTTTGAGTGAATGTGAAGGTAAAGCGAAAATGAAGTGAAAATAAATTTTGAATGAAAGTGAGGTATAGATGAAGTGAATGTAAAATGAAAGTGAATTGAAAATGTAGTGAAAATAAATGTTGAGTCAAAGTGAAAGTGGAGTGAAAGTAAAGTGAATTTGGAGTAAAAATAAATTTTGAGTGAAAGTGAAATGAAATTGAAGTGAAAATAAATTTTGAGTCAAAGTGAAAGTAAAGTAAAGTAAAGTTAATGTGGAATGAAAATGAAGTGAAAATAAATGTTGAGTCAAAGTGAAAGTAAAGTGATTGTGGAGTGAAGATAAATTTTAAGTCAAAGTGAAAGTAAAGTGAATGTGGAGTGAAAATGGAGTGAAAATAAATGTTGAATCAAAGTGAAAGTAAAGTGATTGCGGAGTGAAAATAAATTTTAAGTCAAAGTGAAAGTAAAGTGAATGTGGAGTGAAAATAAATGTTGAGTCAAAGTGAAAGTGAAGTGAAAGTGAAGTGTAAACTGAATGAAAATATTGTTTTGAGTAAAAGTGAATCGAAAGTGGAATAAAAAAAGGTTTTAAGTGCCATTTTGCCTGAAAGTGAAAAGTGAGTGAAAGTGAAGTGAAAATAGAGTGGCAATAAATTTCGATTGAATGTGGAGTGAATAATTGGGTTAAAATAGAATTTTTCTCTGGGTGTTAGATTTAGAGTACATGACAGCAGCAAATAGGCCTATGAAATTAAAAGATTACACGAGTGGTAAGTTCTATTCATAATTAATAATGAAGTGTCCTTGTGTGAAAACAATAACAATGAATTAAATTATGTAAATCGAAATGTTGATTCGCATCGTTGGAAAATAATTGCAAACACGAATGCGTTAAGTCATGATCAGTGCATTGCCAGCAATGTAGAAATGCACGCGAAAGCTCGATCGATTCAAGTCGGGTGTACAATATAGACACACATGCAAATAATCTCTCTCTCTCTCTCTCTCTCTCTCTCTCGCTCTCTCTGTTATTGCAACGAACAATAGCCAATTGTCCGATTAACGTTCAAAGGTAAGCTTATACTCGCTTCACTCCCTTCACTCGATTCTGTGTGTCCCTATTTCGACAATGCTCTAAATTTCCAGTAAAACGCTCAAGATACTCCGCTAAATACCCTAAAGGAAAATAATTATCCACTCCATTTGTTTTTATCGCAATTTCCACACAAACTGTTCACGCCTTTTTCATTATTTTATGAGCTATTCACAATTTTCCAATTTTTTTATATTTCTTTTGAATAAAAAATATTTTAATCTTTAAATAAAATGTATTTTATAATATTATAAGATTATATAATTATATAAAATATTTATATCATATAAATTTATTATTATATTATTATTATATTTATTTATATAAATATAAAATATATAAAAAATATTTTATAATATTATACTATTATATAATATAAATTTTTTTATTATATTATACCATTATATCATTATTATATAATAGAATATATAATTTATAATATTAGGTATTTAATTTTATTTATAACTAAATTTTGTATTATTTGCTTTATTATTATACGGAAAAATAAATTTCTTTGAGTCAAATAAAAATTGGTTGATTCAATTACATACGTGTCTATTATTATCTGTTTTAAATATTTATTTAAAAATAAGGAATTATTTACTGGATCGAAATATTTTATTTTTTTGGATTAAAGAAACAGTTATTTGGGTAAAATAAAAATTATTATTAATAAATAAGTAATTATTACATTTTACAATTAAATTAGCAAATTTTACGCTCGCTAGGGCAAATAATATGTGATATTCAGATTATTAATAATGCATTTTTTTTTATTCAAATTTAAATTTTTCAATAAGTTGATAATAAAAATTTGAAAAATTCATTTATTAGACTAGTAGGTAAATATTTAATTTTTATTGTTTATGTTTTGAAAAATTAAATAAATTAAAAAAACTCTTCGTAAGAATTCAATAATTTTCTTAAATTAATAACACTCTTCGGAAAAATTTAATTATTTTTAAGGAAAGTAAATTTTTTTTTACAGAAATTTAATTATTTTCGAACACAATTTACATAATATTTCACGAAGAGATTCAGATTATTTTGAAAATTTTTGGCATAAAATAAAAAATATCTTGAAAGAAATTCAAATATTTCGAAAAAAAATTCTCTTCAAGAATTAAAAGAGTTTTATAACAAATAAAACTCATTGAAGAAATTTAAATATTTAAAAAAAATTTTTTAATTCTTCCTTAGATTTAAATTCTTCTTATAAATAATAAAATTCTCTGCAAGAATTCAATTTTTTTTATAAATAACATTCGAAAATTCAATTAATTTTTAAGAAAAGTAAATTTTTGTACGGAAATTCAATTATTTTCAAATAGAATTTTAATAATATTTCACGAAAAGATTCAATAATTATCTTCCTAATTTTTTCATATACATATAATAAAATTTTTCAAAGAAATTCCTTTATTTTCCATAATTTTAATAACATTCCTAAGAAAAATTAAATTATTTTTAAGAAAAGTAAAATTTTATTGCAGAATTTCAATTATTTTCAATAGAATTTTCATAATATTTCACAAAAAGCTTAAATTATTTTTTTTTCTTAATTTTTAATAAATTTTTTTTTAAATGCACAATTATTTTCTAAAATTGTAATGATTTCTTTGAAAAAAATCCATTCTTTTTACATAAATAGTCAAATTTTTCTCCAAAAATTCAATTATTTTCAATATACAAGTTTAATAAACTTTCACAAAAGGATTAAATTAATTTGAAAATTTTTTTTTTGCAAAAATTCTTTGAAACGTTTCAATTATTTTTATAAATAATTATAAATCATAAATAATCATATTTCACGAAAGAATTGAATTCTTTTCTGAGATTTGCATTAATCCATTGAAACAATTCAATTATTTATAGTAAAATCTTTGCAAACAATCAATTCTCTGGAAAATAATTTTAAAAGTGATTTTAATCTCAATTATTTCTAAAATTGTAAAATTTATTTTCAAAATTCAATTATTTTCCAAATTTTTAAGAAAAAATCTCGTAAAATATTAAATTATTTTCTGTAAAAATTAGAAAATAACACAATTTGTTTAAAAAAAAATTTATTACGTCAATTTTTTAATAAAATTTCACTTAAGGATTGAGTAAAATTATTTTTAATTTTTAATAACATTTTTCGAAAAAATTCATTTATTTTCCAAACTTCTAATAAAATTTGGAAACAATTCAATTATTTTATAAAAAAGTGAAATTCTTCGCCAGAATTAAATTATTTCAATTAATAATAAAATTCGTCACAGGAATTCAATAACAATTTTAATAAATTTCAACAATAAAGTATTTAAGTACAACTTTTAACAGGAAGCGATTATTTTAAAAACTTGAAAAAAATTCTTCAAAAGAAGTTAATCAGGTTTTTGAAATTTTTTAATTTTCTTCGCAAGAATTCAATTATTTTCATTAATAATAAAATTCTTCAAAGAAATGCAATTATTTTTAATTTAATTGCAGTGAAATTTCTCGAAAGTATAAAATAATTTTAAAAAATATTAATTAAATTTAATTATTTTCAAGAATCCTGATAAAATTCTTTGGAAGAACTGAATTTTTTAAAAATGTAAAATTAATCGTAGGAACTCAATTAGTTTTAATAGTATTTTAATAAAATGCCTTAATTGTATCAAATAATTTAGTTTAGTTGAATCAATTAAATATTTTATTTGTGTTAAATAATTATTATTATTTATTTTTCAAATAATTTAAATTGAATAAAAATTTTTTTCAGTGAATCTTTATTATTTAATGTCTATATTTATTTTTTTTTGAAACATTTTCTATTTTTCTGCTATTTTAACAAAAAAACTTAGTTAAATATAGTTGTTTTGAATTTTATCAATAAAATAAATTTCAGGCTCGGCTTCACGATATTTTTTGCGACATTGAACTACTAAATTTTTTTTTATTTCTAATTTATCTATTTTTTACATTATTTATTTACTAAATTTCTTTCTAAATTCAGTTTTACATAGGCGTGAAATATTTTTTCTTCGAACAAAAATAAACATTCATTCTATAAGCAATAGATAAAGTTTAAAAAAAAAAGTGGAAAATAAATATTTATTTCATTAATAAATAAATGTTTGTTGTTTGTCATCGACAAATAGAATTTCTAAACAAATGTATAGCAATAAATATAAAAAGAAAAAAAAAACTTCACAAATGGGTAAATATTATCAAGCCAAAACCGTTGGATTATTTGTGGAGTCGTAAATTTTTTTCGCCCTTCCAAAAAAAGAAAAAAAATATCGTAAAAAATAGACGACGAGCGAAAATTTTCAATATGTTAAAATCGTTTTTTCCTTTTTTTTCCCCCTCAAATCACAATTTTTCAAATGTTGATGACACTCAAAGTCAAATTGTGCGGTAGAATAAACAATATTGGCGCGCGCAACGTTAAGTTTCGGGTTGGGCAATAAATTTTTTCGCGACACACATTTCCGTGGGGTCAAATCGGTGTGAAATTTATGCAAATGCCTCGCGCTTGTGTGTTTTTGTGGAAAAAAGCCACCATATTTTTTAAATGTGTGTGTGTGTGTTTGTGTATAAGACGGAAGTCTACGGCAAACAAGAGAAGAATGTGGAAATGAGGAAATGGCGTGAAAACTCCCCAACTTCACTTGAGACGCAACGGCTCCTGGCACGAATTCATGCCAGGAGTGAGAATCAGCGATTTTATGAGTACCCGTAGATTGGGATAGATTGTGAGAGAGAAAAGGAGAAAAGGGCGGGAAAAAGGGGAGAAAGAGAAAAAGTGATGTCTGGAGAGTTTATGATGTTCCCTTTTACTGTTACAGTATGTTCTCGGGATCATAAATTGAACAAGCAATCATTTACATTATCTATTCTTTCAAAATGAATCTTCTTTTTTGCAATACTTTTTTCCTTTTTTTTTCTTTTTTTCTTCTTTTTTTTTGCTATCTTTATTATTATCTTCTTTGTTCGCAACTTTTGTCATTTTCGAATTTTTCAAATCGTCTCGAAGGAGATTCTGATGTGGTGCGATTTTTAAAATTGGATTTTGGTTGTTGAGAGTGGGAACATTTTATTTTGAATGTAGAAAAGTTTTATTTCTCCATTTTTTTGACATAGTTTTTTTTAAACTATACATAAAGGAAATATTTTAAATATTTAATAAAATTATTTTTACACACTGAAAAAAAATTGGATTTCGGTTGTTGAGATTGAGAACAGTTTATTTTGAATGTAGAAAAGTTTTATTTCTCAATTTTTTTGACATAGTTTTTTTTTTATTTTTTGAAAATTTTTTTTAAGAGGAGAGTACACCTGTACTTTTAACTATACATCAAGGAAATATTTTAAATATTCAATAAAATTATTTTTACACACTGAAAGAAAATGTATATTAAAATTTTTAAAAGTATTTCGCAATTTGGGGAAAAAGTGCAACAAACCGAAATTTTGATGAAAAAAAAATTATAATTTAAAAAAAATGTATGTGGAATTTATTAAAGTTATATTAAAATTGAATAAAAATTCTTGATATTTGATATAATTTTACTAATGTAAAATAAAAAAAATAAATAAATATTTTAAATATTTAAAAATTTAAAATTAATTAATTTTCAATTTTGAAACAAAATTTTTATTTTAAATTTTAAATATTTTTTCCCACAAAATTTTTTTTAAAGTTTAGTATATTTTTTTATTAAAATTTCGGTTTGTTGCACACTTTTTCCCTAAATTGCAAAATACTTTTACAAAATTTAATATACATTTTCTTTGAGTGCAGTAATTTTTCGAGAGGAATTCAATGGTCATAAAAATAATTGTTGAGAAAATATTTTGACCCTTTTTGAATTTTTAATTTTTCTAAAAATTTATAGATTTTGGAGTCCATGCGTAATTTTGTAGAAAATATGTTTTTTGTTCCCCTAAAAAATATTGCCGAATGCAAAAATTAATATTTACAAAAGTTTTAGCATTTTTACATTAAAAATTGTTTTCAACTTTTGTAAATATTAATTTTGTCATTTAGTAATTTTTTTTTATGAATACAGAAACATATTTTCTACAAAATTACGTATTGATTTCAAAATCTATGAATTTTTAGAAAAAAAATGAACATTCAAAAAGGGTGAAAAATTTTCAGACTAATTTTTTCTATATGACTATTCAATTACTCTCAAAAAATTACTATAAAAATAATTTTATTGAATATCTGTAAATTTAAAATTGACAAAATTTTTACTATTTCGAATTAGTGACTGACTTTTTGCTTTTGATTTAGTGAATGACTTTTTGTTTTTGAATTACTTAATTTTACTAAAAATTTAGTAGAAATTACAATTTTTAGTGAATTTTACTAATTCAGGAGCAAAAATTCCAATTTTTTTAATAAAAAGTTTCCATAAATTTTAACTTGGGTTTGAAATTTTTCTAGGATCAATTTTAATGTCAATTTATTATAACTTTGCTTCAATTTCAATTTTGTTCAATTTTTATTTTAATTTAATTTTTATTTTAATTCAATGTTTATTTTGGTTCAACTTTTAATTGTTGTTTAATTTTTTTTTGTACATTTTTTATTTCGATTTATTTTTCTTTTGGTTCACTTTTTATTTTGCCTCAATTTTTATTTAGGTTCAATTTTAATTTCGATTTATTTTCACTTTGGTTCAGATTTAATTATGGTTCAAATTTTTCTTGGTTGAATTTTAATTTTTATTTATCTTCCCATTATTTCCATTTTTGTTTTGGTTAAATTTTAACTTCGGTTCAATTTTAAAATTGATTAAAATTTAATTAATTCGAAAGAATTTTCAAATTATATTTGTTGAAAATAAATTAATTAGCACAAATTTTCACAAATTCGTGTGAAATATCTGAAAATAATTTTTTTTTTAAATCGATAATTATTAAGGAATATTCTTTAATTTCGTAATCAAGACTTTTGTGAATTTTTTTTTAATTCATTATTTTTCTTTTGTTTCAGGTATGGCCAGAAATTGTGAATACTATTATTTTTTAATGGAATGAAATTCGACTTTAGCAAACATCATTATATTATTCAATTCACCAAACTGATGACAAATACGTTTCATCTAATCGGTAAGTGACAATAATTTTTTTGTTTTTTTTGAAAATTGGAAGAACATTTGCTCTCGGAGTATTATTAGAAAAATTATTTATTTCAACCTGTGTTAATAACTTAATATATAAATTGCTTTTGAAACAAAAAAAAATTTTATTTTTAAAGGTAACATTTTTTAAATATCTTTAAAATTAAAAATATTTTTTTACACCAACTTCCTGGACATTGACTTAATAGAAAATTTCTGTCACTTTTTGACAAATTTGTATTTAAATTTTAATCTGAAAAAGACAGTTTTGGTAAATATTTTTCTATTTTCGTAAATTTCTAGGTAATTACTTGAAAATTTATAGTAATAGAAAAATTTTAGTAAAAACAAACCAATTTAGTAATTTTTTAGTTAAAAAAACTACTTATTTAGTTACAGTAAAAATTTCAAAGTAATTACTTGAAAATTTTGTCGTAATAGAAACATTTTAGTAAAAAAAAAACTATATTAATAATTTTTTAGTAAAAAAAATCGATTTAAGTAGTTACAGTCGGTTTCAGTCAGACTAAAATTATGCTATAACCCTTTTTGTATATTCTCAGTAGTTAAAAACTCTTTGAGTCAGACAAAAGGTAAAATATTCCTGAAAGTAGTAAAAAATCTCCAATAATTTTTTTTAATCCAAACAAACTTGCCTTCTTTTTTTATTTGTTTTTGGTAAAAAAAACAATTGATAAATTAATTAATAAAAAAGATTTTTTAAAAAAGTAGAAAACATTAAAAAAAAAATTTTTTTTATTAAATATTTGACAATTTAAATTAGGAGCAAAAGAAATATTTTTCAAGTGCAAAAAAGGTCAGACAAAAGGTAAAATATTTCTGAAAGTAGTAAAAAATCACCAATAATTTTTTTAGTTTAAACAAACTTGTCCAATTTTTTTTTATTTGTTTTTGATTTAAAAAAAAACAATAAGCCAACAATTGGTAAATTAATTAATAAAAAACATTTTTTTGAAAAAAGTAAAAAACATTTTAAAAAATTCTTTTTAGATATTTGACAATCTAAATCAAGAGCTAAAGAAATATTCTTCGGCTGAAAAATTCTGAAAATAGTCCTTTGAATTTCGTTTATCGATTCTCGAAAAGTTTCGTGACGTGAAAAGATTTACAAATGAGTTGTGTTTTTAGTGAACGAAAACTGGGTACGTAATTTTTGGGGGTTTCTTTTTTTTTTTTTTTTTTTTTCTTTCTTTGTTGCGAGATCTTTTTGAGAAGGAAGTCTATGCCGTTGATTCTGATGGAAAGAACAGTAGGAACGTGTAAACAGAACAACACTCCCTTCTCTCTCTCTCTCTCACTCTCTACTTCTCTGTCTCTTTTTCTCTCTACTAGGAACCTGAGAGGCATTACAATCTAACGGCCCTCAGGTTCTGAATTCACGTTTGCTACGTTATTCTGTAACGTTGTCCGCAATACGTTTCTATCCGTGTTCGGAATACAGGAATATTGAAATACATACCAACGCACGTATTCATTCATGTGCAGATTTTTTTTTTTTTTTTTTTTTTTTTTGAGGACTTCTTCTTTTTTTACAATTTTGCTTAAATTATTTTCGACAATTGACGAGCGAAAAAGAGATGATATATTTCTTTTTTTTTCGCACGCACTTTGGAATATAAAAAACTGACAATTGTCCTTTTGAAAATATTTTTTTAAATTGAATTATATTTTTTAAATTCAGTGCACTTGTATTGGCAATTGTATTTTTGATACAGTTTTTTTTTTAAAGAAAGGAGAATATTTTGATTTTATTTTATTCACGTGGATATTTTATTATTGATATTTTATTTTTTGTTCGTGTTTGTTTTTCGTTATGGATTTGTTCTTAATTTTTTATAACATTGCCCGGAGAAAGTAGGAAAGAATTACAATTTTTATTTTGGTTTGATTTTAATTGTTATTTATTTTTACTTTGGTCCAATTTTAACATTGGTGGAAATTTTTTTGGTTCAATCTTAATTTCTTCTTATATTCAATTTTTACTTTGGTTCAAATTTTTTTCTGTTCAATTTTAATGTCAATTTATTTTGACTTTGATTTAATTTCAACTTTTGTTCGATTTTTATTTTGGTTCAACTTTTAATTATGGTTTAACTTTTTTTGGTACAATTTTAATTTCGTTTTAGTTTTCCTTTGGTTCACTTTTTATTTTGCCTCAATTTTTATTTAGGTTCAATTTTAAATTCGATTTATTTTCACATTGGTTCGGATTTAACTGTGGTTCAAATTTTGTGGTACAATTTTAATTTTTATTTATCTTTTCCTTATTTCCATTTTTGTTTTTGTTAAATTTTAACGTTGCTTCAAATTTTATTGTTGACTTATTTTTACTTTGTTTCAATTTTGCCTTTCGTTCAATTTATATTTTAATTCAATTTTTATTTTGGTTTAATCTTAATTGTTAATTAATTTCCATTTTGGTTCACTTTTTATTTCGGTTTAATTTTAATTTCATGACAATTTTTATTGATTTAAATTTTTCTTTCTCTCCAATTTTTTTTAGATGGTTTACTTTTACTTTTTTTGGTTTTTCTTTTTGTCCAATTTTTATGTTGTCTTATTTTTAAATTATAATTTCGATTCAATTTTTATTTTGGGACAATTTTTTTTGGTTCAATTTTTCTATTAGTTTATTTTTTGTTTTGGTTCTATTTTAACTTTGGTTTAATTTTTATTTCGGATTTATTTGTATTTTGGTTTAAACTTTTTCCGGTTCAATTTAAATTTTCACTCAATTTTTACTTCGGTTCAATGTTAATTTCGTGTCAATTTTTATTTCGGTTCAATTTTCATTTTTATTCAACTTTTATTTCAGAAAAATGTTTATTTTTTTTCATTTTTAATTCAATTTTTTACTTTGACGTAAAATCAATATTGATTTATTTTTTATTTACATTCATAAAAATATGAACCTAAATAAAAATTGAATGAAATAACAATTTTCATTGATTTTTTATTTTGGTTCATATTTTTATTTCAATTCAATTTTATTTCTTCGATTTTAATTTACGTTTATTTTCATTTTTCTCCGATTTTGGTTTGCGAGAAAAAATAAAAACTTGAATTTAACTGTTAGAAACTTTCTAGTTAATTTTTTTTTTACTTTGACGCAAAATTATTGCAATGAAAATTTTTATTCGAAGAGGAAATAAAGAAATTATGTTTTTTTTAAATTTTTATAAAATTTGGATCAGCAAATTATTAAAAATCTAAGTAAATAATAAACCAATTAAAGAAAAGGTTTTGTAAAAAATAAAGTAATTTTTATTTTTAAATTTTTAATTATTGTTTTGATGTAAGCAGTAATTACTCGACAAAATTATAGTCTGAAGAGAAAAAGAAATGAAATTGACTGTAAAGAATGAAGAAGTTATGGAGAAAAAAAAGGAAATTGAGAATATTTTTTAACTTAATTAAACTCGATAATTAACAAGAAATTTAGTTGAGCCTCTACAAGTTTGCAAAATAAAGAGTGTAATTATAATGAAAAGCGTTATGATTTTCTAGTTAAGATGAGGCTGAACAGCAAATGAACTAAGCAGCCTACGGCTAAATCCCTGTATTATACTTCTTGTCGGGTATATATATAAGGCGGTCGCCCCAGTAAAGGTGAAATTCTTGACTTTGCCCGCAGGACACTAAATTACCTCTTCTGCATTTCTCTCTCGATTGCTCTTTGCACACCACCATTTTCTGTGTGTTGCTTTTGCAGATCAGAAAAGGGGTGACACGGAAAATAAGGGGCTTCGTGCGAAAAGATTCTTCAACAACTACCCCAAGGGTATTTTTTCTCTCTTTTTCATAAATTATACACTACCACCCCTTCCCCCATTTTTTTTCCGTACATGACGCACCAAAAAAAAAGAGAAGCGAAATTTTTAACCAATTGAAAGGCACCTAACGAAAAATTTAATCGAAATAAAAATTAAATAGAAATAAAAACTTAAACCTAAATAAAAAATTAAGTGGAAATTAGAATTGAACGAAAAAAAGGTTGAACCAAAATAAAAATTGAACCAAAATAAAAATTATAATTGAGCGGAAATAAAAATCAAAACTAAATTGAAAAAAACTGAAAGAAAATATGTCTCCAAAAAATGAATCGAAATAAAAACTAGAACGAAATTAAAGTTGAACGAAAATAAAAATTGAACCAAAATAAAAGTTGAATAGAAATTAAATTTAAACCTAAATAAAAAATTAAGTGGAAATTAAAATTAAACGAAAAAAAGGTTAAACCAAAATAAAAATTGAACCAATATAAAAATTGAACCGAAACAAAAATTGAACAGAAATAAAAATTAAACCAAAGTTAAAATAGAACCAAAAAAAATTGAACTGAAAGAAAAATTGAACCAAAATAAAAAATGAAGGGAAAGGAAAATTGAACAAAAATAAAAATTGACAAGGAATTAAAATTGAACCAAAAATAAAAATTGAACCAAAAAAAAATAAATTGATATTAAAATTGAATGAAAATAAAAATTGTCCTGAAATAAAATTTGAATCTAAATAAAAATCAAAGTAAAAATAAACCAAAATAAAAATTAAACCGCACACAATTGACCCAAAATAAAAATTGAATCGAAATTTTAAAGTAAGAATAAGCAAAAATAGAAAAATTAGACAATTAGAAAAAAAGAAATCGAAATAAAAATAAACCAATATAAAACTTAGACAAAAAGAAAAATTAAATGAAAAATATAAATTAAATCGAAATTAAAATTAAACTGATAAAAAATTTCACCCAAATTAAAATTGAACCAAAAAAAAATTGTCTGGAATTAAAAATTTAATGGAAATTATAATTGAGCCGAGATAAAAATTGTTCCGAAATAAAAATCAATGCGAAGTAAAAATTAACCAATATAAACATTTGACAGAATGAAAAATCGAACCAAAATAAAATTCAAATCAAAAGGAAAGCAAACCAAAGTAAAATTGAACTAAACAAAAAAATTAAACCAAAATAAAAATTGTTCCGAAATAAAAGTCAAACTAAATAAGAAATAAATAATAAACCAAAATAAAAATGAATCCGAAAGAAAAGTTTTCTCTAAATAAAAAGCGGATCAAGATGAAAATTCAACCGAAATAAAAATTGCCCCGAAATAAAAATCAAACCAAAGTATAAATAAACTAAAATAAAAATTATACCAAAATCAAAATTTAATGAAAGTGCAAATAAATAGAAATTAAAATTGAACCGAAATAAAAATTGAGTGAAAATTAAAATTGAATAGAAAAAAGTTTAAACCAAAATAAAAATGAAATCGAAACAAAAATTAAACCGTATTAAAAATTAATCCAAAATTAAAAAAGACCAAAAACAAAAAATAAGCTGAAATAAAAATTGAATCGAGATGTAAAATTAAACCGAAATAAAAATTACCCCGAATTGAAAATAAAACCAAAGTCAAAATAAACCAAAATAAAAATTGCACCGAAATAAAAATTGAGCGAAAATTAAAATTGAATCGAAAAAAGTTTAAAGCAAAATAAAAATTAACCCGAAATAAAAAATGCCCGAAATAAAAATCAAACCAAATTAAAAATAAACCAAAATAAAAATTATACCGAAATTAAATATGAACCAAAGTGGAAATAAATAGAAATAAAAATTGAACCGAAATAAAAATTGAGTGAACATTAAAATTGAACCGAAATAAAAATTGAGTGAAAATTAAAATTGAATCGAAAAAAGTTTAAACCAAAATAAAAATTAAACCGAAACAAAAATTAATCCAAAATTAAAATAGACCAAAAACAAAAAATAAACTGAAAGAAAAAGTGAACCAAAATAAAAATTGAATCGAGATGTAAAATTAAACCGAAATAAAAATTGCCCCGAAATGAAAATAAAACCAAAGTAAAAATAAACCAAAATAAAAATTGCACCGAAATAAAAATTGTCCTGAAATAAAAATTCAACCTAAGAAGAAAAATTCAGCTAAACAAAAAATTGAACCGAAAGAAAAATTGAACTAAAATTAAAATTGAACTCAAAGAAAAAAATCTACCGATTAAAAAATTTAAACAAAAGTAACTAGACGCTCAATGTCTGTAAATAAATAAGAGAATCGATAAAGAAACCGATATTTCCATTTTCTAGATAAAAATATAATGGATGATGATGATAAAAATGAAAGATGAAAAATCGAGATAAAAAAATAGTTTAGTCGTGGAGAAAAATTAGACAAATATTTCAAAATATGTATCGGAAGTCTCGATTTTTTTTCTTTTTCTACTTCTTCTTCTTCTTTTTTTAACTATATATATATATATATACAAAAAGCTTGCGCAACCATAAAATAAAATGTATGTAGCAAGAAGCAAAAATGGAGCAAACCTATTTCTCCTTTATAGGCACACGTAGACCATCTTGAAACTACTCAAGAAATTGCATATTACCTGAGGGTAATCGATATTCGATTTACCCCTTCTGCACGCGAGCTATCACTAAATTTCCTAAACGTGGCACGTGTATAATATTTCGAATGAGCTGTTACCATTTTCTGTGACTTCTCATTAACACCGCGAGCAATCAAATTATTTTTCTCGACAATGGAGGAAAAAAGAGAAAAATTCCATAATACGGAACATTTTTTGAGAAACATTCAGTTGATTAATCGAATTTAGCTCAAATTTTATATTGGATTAACATATTTTTCGGTTCAAATTTAATGTCGATTTTGTTATAGTTTGGTTCAGTTTCTATTTTTGTTACATTTTTATTTTGGTTCAATTTTTGTTTTGATTCAATTTTTATTTTGGGTCAATTTTTGTTTTGATTCAATTTTTAATTTGGTTCTAATTTTTTTGGTTCAATTTAAACGTCGGTTTAAATTTTTTTCGGTTCGATTTTAATTCTGATTTATTTTCTACTCTAATTCAATTTTAATTTTGGATCTATTTGTTTTGGTTCAATTTAATTTCAATTTGGTTCAATTTTAACTTTGTTGCAAAAATTTTTACGGTTAAATTTTAGTTTGTATTTATTTTCTCTTTAGTTCAATTTTTATTTTGCTTCAATTTTAACGTCGATTCAAATTTTTTTCGGTTCAATTTTAATTTCGATTTATTTTCTACTTTGGTTCAATTTTTATTTTAATTTATTTTTTTTGTTCAATTTTAGTTTCAATTTATTTTCATTTTCGTTCAGTTTTCACTTTGATGACAAATTTTTTAGGTTCAATTTTAGTTTCCATTTATTTTCATTTTAGTTCAAATTTTAACGTCGGTTCAAATTCTTTTCGGTACAATTTTAATTTTTATTTATCTTCTACTTTGGTACAATTTTTCTATTTGGTTCAATTTCAATGTCGGCTTATTTTAACTTTGTAAAAAAATTGAATAGAAATTGAAATTAAACCCAAGTAAAAATTGAGTAAAAAATAAAATTAAATCAAAATAAACAGAGTTCCAAAATAAAAATGAAATGTAAAATTTTAAATGAAGTGAAAGAAAAAATTTAATTAAAACAAAAATTAAAGCAGAGTAAAGATTGAAACAAATAGTAAATCAATTTAAATTAAAATAAAACCGAAAAAAGGTAAAACCAAAGTTTAAATTGAACCAAAATAAAAATTGAACTGAAGTGAAAATTAAAATTGAACTAAAATAAAAAATGTCCTGAAATAAAAATTTAATATAAATTTGAAATTAATCAGGTATAAAAATTAAACAAAATGGAAAAAATCGAAAAGAAAACACTTAAACCGAAAGAAAAATCGATTAAAAAAAAAATTGAATCAAAATAAAAATAAATCTAGAATTTTAATTTTGGTTTTACTTTTTTTTTGTTCAATTTTAATTTTAATTTATTTTTACTTTGGTTCAATTTTTCTTATTATTCAATTTTAATGTCTACTTATTTTTACTTTGAAAAAAATATTGAATAGAAATTGAAATTAAACCCAAGTAAAAATTGAGTAAAAAATAAAATTAAATCAAAATAAACATAGTCCCAAAATAAAAATGAAATGTAAAATTTAAATTGAAGTGAAAGAAAAATTTAATTATGACAAAAATTAAACCAGAGTAAAAATTGAAACCAATTAATATAGAACAAAAATAAAAATTATCCTGAAAGAAAAATTGTTTTGGAATAAATTGAATCGAAATTAAAATAAAACTATAGTTATAATTTTGGTTCAATTTTAATTTCCATTTATTTTTTCTTTGGTTCAATTTTAATTTTGAGAATTTAATTTTAATTTCAATTTCTAAATATTTTTACTTTGGTTGAATTTTTGTTTAGATTCAATTTTTATTTTCATTTGTTTTCAATTTGGTCAATTTTTTATTTTGGTTCTAATTCTTCTTTTTTGGTTTAATTATAGTTTCTATTTATTTTCACTTTACTTCAATTTTTATTCTTGTGCAATTTTTGTTTAGGTTTAATTTCAATTTACATTTATTTTTTCTTTCGTTCAATTTTAATTTTTGTTCAATTTTAATTTTGAGAATTCAGTTTTAATTTCAATTACTAATTATTTTTACTTTGGTTCAATTTTTGTTTAGATTTAATTTTCATTTTCATTTGTTTTCAATTTGGTTCATTTTATTTATTTTGATTCAATTTTCATCTAGATTCAATATTAATTTGCATTTATTTTCTACATTAGTTCTGACTGAAATTTTTGACATAAAAAATATTAAACTTAAAAAAAAATTATGGGGAGTTTATGAAAGTTATATTAAAATTAAATTAAAATTCTTGATACTAAATTTCACATAATTTTTTTTTTCAATGTATTTATGTATTTTTGTTTTAATTTTAATTTTCTTTCCTTTAATTTTGTATAAAATATATTATTTTCAATATTGATAAAAATAGAAAAGAAAAGTGATTAAAATAAAAAATCTAATCCGATGAAAAGCAGTGACGAAATGGAATGTGTGTGTGTGTATAGAAAAAAAAATGAAAAAACTGGAAGGTAAACAGAGTTGAGAAAAGAGTATGAAATGAAAAGTCGAGATTTCGTTGATTCACCGATTTCACGATGAGAGGGGAAGAAATCGAACTAGAGTATCTTTCTCTCTTTTTTTTCACTATATACGTAGCTTTTTCGTTGGTCGAGTAATCAAAGTCGACGTGAATTCTATAGGGAATTTTGAAAAGAGATCGCGCTCCTCACTTGAATTGCCGATACACGATATATATATAAATACACATGTATTTATTTATTTGTATTTGTATATATATATATATATAGATATATATATATATATATATATATATATATATATATATATATATATATATATATATAGATATAGGAATTTGTTTCACGTCGTCTACGCGCATTTCGCATTTATATATAGAAAGTCAACGTTAATGGATATCCCGAGGGTGTTATGCCGTTTTGCAAAGCGCGACACAAATCAAAATATAAAATGAACCACCGGCTATCCCCATTGCCGGCGGAACTAGTGAGAAGGGTCGTTCCACAGGGACTATTAATGCCGACTTCCTGTTTATATCAAGAGCAAAATCGGTTTATCTCCAGTGGCATTTTCTCTACTATGGCAAAAGGAAACAGAAAAAAAAAGAAAAAAAAAAGAAGTGGGAAAAGAGAATTAAAACTCGACCCCCATTCCCCTTCTCTTTTACTCTTTCGACTTAGTAGCAAAGTTCAAATATAGACAAAAAAAAAGAAATAAAAGAATAATCAGAAAAAACAACACCGTTGGGGTCAACTACTTGATGTATTTTAACTTCTCTTGGTTATTTCTTCTTTTCGTTTTATCGTTTTCGTAAATATTGTTTCTCTTGATAATTACGCCTCCCTCCCCTTTTCCCTTTCCAGGGGGAGATTTTTTCCTATCTTCGGAAATCGTTTGTTTACCTTCTTCGTTTATTTTATTTCTTTCTCTATTTTTTTCCTCTGTTTTTCAAATTAAAAAATATTTTTTTCTTGTTTTTCAAATTAAAAATAAATTTTTTCTTATGATTTTCTTCTGTTACTTAAATTAAAAAATTTTTTTCCTTCTGATTTTCTTCTTCATCTTCTTCTTCTTCTTAAATTTAAATTACTTAAAAATAAGAAATATCTAATTTTATTTTGTAATATTTCTATTTTTCTAACTTTTATTTTTCATTATTCGTTATTTAATTTTTATTTTAAATTATAAATGGAGCATGAGAGGAAAATAAAAATCAAATCTTCTTTTCAAATTTAAATTACTAAAACTTTAAAAATAAAAAATAGCTAATTTTTTAAAAAATATTTCTACTTTTTAACTTTTATTTTTCATTATTCGTTATTTAATTTTTTTTAAATTATAAACAGAGCATGAGAGGGAAATAAAATTCACATCTTCTTTTCAAATTTAAATTACTTAAAAATAAGAAATACCTAATTTTATTTTTATTTTTTCAACTTTTATTTCTCTTTATTCGCTAATTTATTTTATTTTTATTTTTAGCTATAAACGGAAAAAAAACCATATCTTCTTTTCAAATTTAAATTACTAAAAATTAAAAAATTAGAAATAGCTAATTTTATTTTCTATAATATTTCTATTTCTATTTTTGTTACTTTTATATTTCTCGTTAATCGTTATTCGTTATTTTTATTTTTAATTATAAACGGGTCATGGGAGAAAAATAAAAATCATGTGAAGCTGTACGGAAAACAAGTAAGAAGAAGATAATCTCCTTAACTCTTGTCTTCCGTTACTTTTTTTTCTATTCTTGTTTCCTTCCTCTCCTATTTAGTTTTTTCATTTTTACCTCGTTTTTTAGTTCGTCGTTCTTAATTTTTTTCTTCTTTTTTTCATTTCAGATTATATTATTTTAAAATATAGAATTCATTCGATTGGAAGTAAAAAATTTTAATATCCAATCTTACAATTTCGTTTTTTAAAAGAGAAAGTCAAATTAAATTTTAAACTCGTTTTGAAGAATTTAATTTTAAACATATAAAATATAGTTGAAAATTGCATTTGAATAAAAATTGAAATTTTCTATTAATAAGAAACATTTGTTAATCTTTTAGGTTATGTTACTTAAATCATTTATTATTGAGAGAAAATTTAATTTTTAATTAAATATAACCATAAATTGTTGAAAATGTATAGAAAATCCTTACGCTTCTGACAAAAGGAATTGACATTTTTTAAGGTAGCCTTCTCTTTTAAAATACGAAGTTATGACATTGGATTAACTGTTGTTCCGATTATTTGTTAGATTCTTTCTGTCAAAAAATTAATAAAATTCTACGCAAACCTTTAATTGTTTTTATAAAAAAAATAATACAAATTTCATAGGAATTTAACTATTTTTAGGTTCGATTTTTTAACATATCTTTATGTTATTTGACCTCAGGAGTTCAAAAATGACATGATGTAAACATCATATTTACATAAATATCTCCAAATTATAAAGAGCTTTTGGGCTGAATTTTTTTTTAAATTGTAGGTCTCATCTGCGGACATAAAATGAGAGTACTTTGAGATAGATTAATAAAGTTTAACTATTTATTTTTTTGATTTTTAATTTTTCAAAACAAAGTTTTTTGCCCATAACTTTAAAAAAATGTTAGGACACCTATAAATGTTTTTCTCTAATTTTTAGAGTTTTTTTAGACGCATCTTTTGAGCCCAGAATGAACATTTTTCGTTCGTATTCACCGGAGATATTAAACTTTTAAAAATCAAAAATTTTGGAAAATAAGACTTTTTTGAGAATTTTGTTGAAAAATGTAGAAATAACATTAAAGCTATAGTTACCAACTTGTAGAGCATTAAAAAACCCTTCGATTGACCTATTTTTGAAGTTATTTCGATTAGAAATAAAGAAGTTATTGATATTTTAAAAAACAGAAATTGTGAAAAAAAATTTTTTCATGTGAAAGTATTAAATAAAGAGAAAAAAATATTACAGCACTTAAGAATAATTATTCAAAATTTATACTTTATTGTTATTAACATCTCTATATGAGGAAGCGAAGTGTTCATGAAATAAACACAACAAGATTTACGAAAACGAATGAAATGAGTACCAAAAGTATATCAAAAATTTATAACTTGGCAGCGGTTTCTTTTTTATGCAGTCAATCAAAAATTATCTTTGAAATAAACATAATAAATTTGATTCAATAAAAATTATGTTTAATTTATTTATAAAACATCTTTAATACAAATATATTTTTTTGGTTGACTCCTTACTTATTTTTGAATTAAAAACAATTTTTTCTTATTGTCACTGTACTAATTCAGTTTTAGAGAGTTTATTTAAATATAATTTCCAATGATTTTAAATGTTTAATTGTTTTTTGTCCTTCTTTGGTAATTTTGGAAAATATTTATATTGCAAAAGAAACAAGTCGTCAAATTTTAGACTTTGTGGATACAATATTCCAATTTAGATGACGAATTTTGAAAAAGAAATCTTTTCAAGTAAAAATAGTTCCGTACCTATTCGCATATTGTTTGGTATTTAAGGTTAAAGGTTATAGGCTTTAGATATATATAGGGAATAAGTTGGTTCTCTGTGTGAGTTTTGCTCTTTAAATTTAAAGAGGATAAATTTATCGTTGACCATTATCAAGTTTTGCAGAACACACATATAGAAGAAAATGCAACGGTATGAACGGTATCTAATCAGAGTAATTAATCAAGATTTAACACTGCCAAAAACCTTGCACGTCTTTTATCACACTGAATACAAATTACGTTGGGTCAGGTTTTACCCTATGATTATCTCTCTTGTACGTTCAATGAAGTGATAAAAGACGAAGGTCAGGATAAAAAGGTCACTGCGGTACATTGACAGGGTCGTTTTTTTTTAGGTCAAGCCTACTATGTATCTATTGTTATTGTTACTATCAAAATGAGATTCTGATTGTTTACATTTATATGTATGTGAGAGAGAGTGAGAGAGGATTTTTTGGGAGCCCTTCTTGTATATCATTGTCCCTTCTACCCTTTTTTTCTTTCTTTTTTTGATTTTATTTTATTTTACCTTTATGTGTGTGTGTGTGTGTGTTGCTATAGATATTCACGTCCAATGCAGTGGTAGGCATTCAACAGGTATACAAGGTTCGAGTTTATATCCCCACTCACTCTTTCTCTTTCTCTCTCTCTCTCGGTTGTTGGTCCTGGCTCTTGGATCTGCGCTCAGACCGCGTATTCTTGTTCAGTTTCAAGCGTAGCGCCTCTATTCGCTTTCAGTTTAGCGCCGCTTGTCGAAGTAGTCGCTTCTCGCGTCGAATTTTTTTTCCTCCAAATTCGTGAAATCATTTTTCTTCTCTTTTTCCCCCGAAGAAGGTGAATTAGAAAAAAAAAAAAAAAAAGAAAGAGAAAAAAGTTTGTCTGCTCTTATGAGTAGAAATTCTATTGTTCAATTTATTGGGGTCGTTGCACCCTGCAACGTTTCGCCCATTATCATCCCCTTTAAAATTCGATTGAGATTCTTCTTTTTCGAGTGAGAGAAAAAGAGAAAAAGAGAGAAAGAGAAAGAGAGGGAAATTTATCTTCTTTATAAAGTGCACCGTACCTTTTATTCTCATGTGGTTTCTTGTGTATGACACTGTGCAAAAAACAACGGTTTTGTGCTTTTAAAAACGGACTATTTTTGCATAAGGACTCGTGACTATTTGGTTAGTATCAATTTTGTATTGTTGGTTAATTTTTGAATTGTATTTTTTGAATTGTTATCGTTATTGGTACAGGTTTACTTTTTTTTAACGGTAATTTGCAACAATGATCAAATAATGTAACGTGTTATTAAATACAAGGAGATAAGAAATAGTAGTCGATAAAAGAGAAGCGAAGAAGAAAAATTAATCAGATGCAAAAAATTAAAACTTCCCACCTATCGTTATTTTTTAATTTTTTTATTGTATTTTCATAAATAAAATTGTAAATCTTAATTCAATTTGATTTAAATTTACATTTGCGAATCAGTTAATAATAACTTGTCTGGAAGTAAAAAGTTAGTCCCCAATTGAAATGGTAATAGTTTTACTGTTAAGTTAAAAATAACTGTTTAGTTAATAACAAACAATTTAGTTAAAAATAACTGTTTAGTTAATAATAAACAATTTAGTAAAAAATAACTATTTAGTTAAAAATAACTATTTACTTAAAAATAACTATTTACTTAAAAATAACTATTTAATTAAAAATAACTATTCAGTTAATAAAGCTGACAATCAGCTGATAATGATTGTCACTTAACAAGAACTAATATTCTCTCTCTAAATCTGAATTAGTAAAAATATTTACCAATTCGAATTAGTGACTGACTTTCTGCTTTTGAATTGGTAAACTTTACCAATAAATTAGTAGAAATGACTATTTATTAGTAAAATTTACTGATTCAAAAGCAAAAAGTCAGTCACTAATTCCAATTGGTAAACATTTTTACTAATTCAAATTTAGAGTTTCAAAATATTTTTTCACTTATATTCTATTAGTCAAGTATTAGTAATTTTTCTAAAACTTTTTTTTAATTAATATTCACTGACAATTTTTTTTAATCTTTGGAGAAGTAAAAACTAAGTTTTCATATTTATTTATGTAGGAGAATATTTTTTCACTAATATTCTATTAGTCAAATATTATTAGTAATTTTTCGACAACTTTTTTGTTACTAATATTAGTCATTTTTTCACTGACAATTTTTTTTTTATCATCAGAGAAGCAAAACCTAAATTTTCATTTTTTTTTCTACTGACAATTTGTCACTATGTCACTGAAAATAATTTTTTTTTTACTGATAATTAGTCATTTTTTCAATGATGATTATTTTTTACTTATTAGAGAAGCCGAAACTGATTTTTCCTCTATTTGTTACTGATAATTAGTCATCTTTTTTATTGATAATTTTTTTTTACTAATTTTTTACTTATTATAGAGGAGCAAAAACTAATTTTTCGTTTATATTTCACTGATAATTAATCTTTTTTAAATTCATTCAAAAATTTGTTTCTGATAATTAGTCATCTTTTTTATTGATAATTTTTTTTTACTAATTTTTTACTTATTATAGAGAAGCAAAAACTAATTTTTCGTTTATATTTCACTGATAATTAATCTTTTTTAAATTCATTCAAAAACCGATTATCGGTAATATTTGACTGATTGTCAAAAAAGAATAATTGAAAAGTTGGTAAATTTTTCCTAATTGAAGTCAGTTGAGAAAATTCACTAAATTGTCAAATATTTTTAATGACAATCAGTCATTTTTTCACTGGGGATTATTTTTTTTTTTACTAATTAGAGAAGCAAAAAAGTCAGGCTCTGATTGTCATTTTTTTCACTGATGATGACAGTTATTACTTATAACTAATTATTATTAGTAAAATTTGCTTTTCTGTT
Organism: Leptopilina myrica (nomen nudum); assembly: GCA_032872475.1. Classification (NCBI taxonomy): domain Eukaryota; kingdom Metazoa; phylum Arthropoda; class Insecta; order Hymenoptera; family Figitidae; genus Leptopilina; species Leptopilina myrica (nomen nudum). The sequence goes on along the minus strand of CM065467.1, from coordinate 21,827,534 downwards.
CATGTCAAAATTTTTTATTTAAAAAAAACTTTTTTTGGTTTTAGTTATTTGTTTTTTTATCTACTTACTATGCACTAAGAACTAAATATTTTCTTTTAATAATTATTTTTTACTAAAAATTAATTTTTTAAAAATAAAAATTAGTTATTTTACTGAAAAGTTGTCAGTTTAATAAAAATTAGTTTTTTTTTTACTGAAAATTTCATTACTTTCTTTTAATAATTTCGAATTTTTTTTCCACTAATTACAAAAGAAGAAAGTCAATTAAAATTTTGCGAACAATTACTTATTTTTGAATCTTAAGTAACAATTGAGTTTTGAATTTGTCTATCATGACAACGATTCGAATTACTCTCAATGATTCTTATTGTTTCAAAAATTTCTCGATTAAAGACGAATTTATTATTAGCCAGTTCATTAGATTTAAAACTTTCCAATTGGAATTAAATTTGAACTCTATATATTCTTTGTATGATAAAAAGTTTTTTAATTAATGGCCTCAAACATTTCTCATTTATGTGACGCGGATAAATTTACAGTTATCCTGCAGATAATATCTCCTCAAATTTCATTTGTTTATCTTCAATCAATTTTCAAAGTTGAAGACAAACAGAGGTGTCAAATTCAGATTGACATTTATCCCTTATCAATTAAGTTCCAGTTTATATTTTTTTTTTGTAAACAAAAATGTTCGTTTCCCTTCTTCTTTTTTTAACTTATTTCTTTTTTTTTTCTTATTTCAATTATTTTTGTATTTTCATTTTCTGAGTGTATTTAAAATATTTTGGGTGAAAAAAAATCATTCTTTTCGAGTGCAATAATATTGAAGTGCAATTTTTTCTTTTTGAGTGCAGTATTGTCTTTTCAAGTGCAATACTTCTTTTTCAAGTGCAATAATTATTTTTCAAGTGCAAAACTTCTGTTCCAAGTGGAATACTTTTCTTTTCAAGTGCAATACTTTCTTTTCAAGTGTAAAAATTCTATTTTCAAGTGGAATACTTTCTTTTCAAGTGCAATTCTTTCTTTTCAAATGCAATACTTTCTTTCCAAGTGGAATACTTTTCTTTTCAAGTGCAATACTTTCTTTTCAAGTGTAAAATTCTATTTTCAAGTGCAATACTTTCTTTTCAAGTGTAAAATTCTATTTTCAAGTGAAATACTTTCTTTTCAAGTGCAATTCTTTCTTTTCAAATGCTACTTTCTTTCCAAGTGAAATACTTTTCTTTTCAAGTGCAATACTTTCTTTTCAAGTGTAAAATTCTATTTTCAAGTGCAATACTTTCTTTTCAAGTGTAAAATTCTATTTTCAAGTGCAATACTTTCTTTTTAAGTGTAATTCTTTCTTTTCAAATGCAATACTTTCTTTCCAAGTGAAATACTTTTCTTTTCAAGTGCAATACTTTCTTTTCAAGTGTAAAAATTCTATTTTCAAGTGAAATACTTTCTTTTCAAGTGCAATTCTTTCTTTTCAAATGCAATACTTTCTTTCCAAGTGGAATACTTTTCTTTTCAAGTGCAATACTTTCTTTTCAAGTGTAAAATTCTATTTTCAAGTGAAATACTTTCTTTTCAAGTGCAAAAATGTTATTTTTAAGTGCAATACTTTCTTTTCAAGTGCAAAAATTTTATTTTCAAGTGCAATACTTTCTTTTCAAGTGCAAAACTGCCCCTTTAAGTGCAATACATTCGTTTTAAGTGCAGTACTTCACTTTCGATTGGAATATATTTCTTTTAAAGGAGATAGAACGAAATAAAACAAAAAAGAATTCGAATTTTTATTTTGCTAAATTGAAGTGCGATTTTCAGTTTTAAATATTAATGAAAATGAACTGATAGCAGAAGAAAGAAAATGTAGAAATCAATTTTAAAATAATTGGAATTTTAATTTGACAAAAGAAAGAACTTTTCTATTCCCTCTTTTTGTTACAAGTTAAAATTTCGACAGTTTTTGAGGAAAAAGGATAAAAAAGAGAATAGAAATTGATTAAATTTCCCTTTTTAAATTTATGGTGCACGTTGGTTTTGATAAAAGTTTTCTAAAAAGAGATGAGGTGAATTTAATTTTTCTATTTTTTTTTGTGATACACACGCCGAAGTGTATGTTTATATATATATATATATTGAGATTCCCTTGACTCTAAAGCAACCCAAGGCTAGGTTGGCTTGAATTTATATCTATATATGTACTATACACATAGAGTTCAGATTGGAAAAGCAGTGAACCAGTCTTCATAACCACTTAACTAGCTGTCAGTGCTATAAAGTATAAAGTGATGTTCCGGCTTATACGGCTTGTTATTGTAATCGAACCATGAGGAATGATGAATTTCATTTTTTACATGATGAAAATGTATTATTTTCCCGCACGCAATTTTGTGCGAAATTTTACTGTTTTCGTTGTGTTATGTTTTTATTTTATTTCAAAAAAATCAGTGTTTTTTTGTACTTTTCGGAATTTTTTTCAACCATTCGGAAGAGAATAATTTTTTTTTTGGTTCGTGGAAATAATTTTTTATTTTGAACGAATAAATTTTATTTAGCAAAATTAATTCTTTATTTTGCAGTAATAATTTTTATTTAGCAGAAATTTTTTTTTGTTAAATTATTAATTTTTTTTTAACACATAACTTATTTTATTTAGCAGGAATAATTTTTTTTTTTGTTAAATTACTTATTTTATTGAACACAAAAATCATTCTATTTAGCAGGAATAATTTTTATTCAGTGTAAATAATTTTTTGTTTATCAAAAAATTACTTTATTTAGAAGGAATAATTTTATATTCAGCGCGAATAATTGTTTGTTTATGAAATTCTTTTTTATTTAGCACAGGTAACTTTTTATTTAGCAGAATTTATTTATTCTTTAAGACAAATAATAATTTGTCCCGTACAAAAATTATATTTAGCTGAAATAATGTTTTATTTAGCGCTAATAATTTTCTATTAAGCACAAATAATTTTTTATTTATCACAAATAATTTTTTATATATCACAAATAATTTTTTTATTTGACACAAATAACTTTCTATTTAGTAGAAAAAAATTTTATTTGAACAATGATTTTTATTTAGCATAAATAATTGTTTATTTATCACAAATAATTTTTTTATTTTGCACAAATAATTTTCCCTGTCATCAATAATTTTATTTAGCACAAATAACTTTTTATTTCGTTGAAATAATTTTTTACTTCGAACCAATAATTTTATTAAACACAAATTAAAATAAAAATTTTTAAAATAAAATAATTATATTTTTTATAATTGTCGAATTTGTTTTAAAAAAAGAAAAAAATAATTCTTTACAATGATATTTAGAAACATGTTTCGCTAGTTACGTCATTTTTTTCAATGTTTGCGGTTAAGAACAGGATTTTTATGTATTTAATTGGAGAAAAAATTCTACATTTGCAGTTAAACATTTATTAAAGAAAATAATTTTTATTACAATGTGAAGTAACTTTATGCGTCAAGTGTTATAACGCGCAGGTAAAAATAGAATCTAATTTAAAGAGAGAAATAGGCTACCACGTGTGTGACAAGGTAAAGTCACTGGATGGAGAAAGTTATTTTGTGTTCAAGTAGCGCATTACACTGACGGTGACTGAACTGGGATTTTTAACCTTGATCTTTGATTCGTGGATAAAAATGAAAAATTTCCATTTTTCTTTCGCAAAATTTGCTAATTTTCAATTTCACTTTCATTGAAGAAAAATTTTCTGTTCTTTGATTTTTCTTTTTTTCGTTGACTTATTTTTGTTTGTTTTAAAATTAATTTATGGTCCACAAGAATTGAACGTTCAAATAAACGAAATATTTTTTATTGCAAATATTTTCGATTAAATTTTGAAAAATTAAAATTAAAATGAAAATTAAAAACCGAATTTTATCATTTGGAAATTTTATAATTAATTTTTCTTTGACAGTGTCGCAAAATTATTGCAATAAAAATTTAATTTGGAAAAGAAATAAATAACCTTCGTTCATTTCCAGTGTGCAAAACTTTTATGATCGTAAATTTTTTTTATTCAAATTAACTTTTGTTATTAAATTAAATTTACTGTCTTATTAATTAAATAAACTTTTGTTGCTAATGAAATTTATTTCTCTATTAGTTAAATTAATTTTTCTATTAATTAAATCAATTTTCCTGTTAATTAACTAAACTCTCCTAATAATTAAATAATTAACGCAAAAATTCCAATTTCAAGAGAACAAAACAAGTGAAATTTATTAAATACTTTTGGGAAAATTTTCAGAAAGCTCATTATACAAAATATAGCCGAAAGTTTTAGAATAATTTAGCAAAACGTTTAATATTTAAAATATTTCCTTGTAGAATATTTTCCTGATGTTCGAAAACTTTGATAATTGAAAACTTTATCCCTTAAATCGTAAAATAGTTGCTGGGAAAATTTTGATAGTTTTTGATTATTTTTTTCCACAGCCAAAAGTGTAAAAAGTAATTTTTTTTTCTTTATTTAAAAATTGACTTTCGATTTCAAGTAATGAGGAAAAAAAATCTTATTGTCGTATAAATGATTTATTGACGTTCATTCTCTGGTAAATTTGCATCGACTGGGTCATTTACCTCTTACATACATACGTCTCTTTATTTATTTAACGAATTTCCGAATACAGAAACTAATGAACATTTTATTTTTAATTGTAAAATTAATTTGTAAACAAGAAGAAAACTTTTTATACTTCATTATATTTGTAACAAATTGTTTTTATTGCAGAAGGAAAATATTTTGTTTTTAGATTCTCTGAACGAAAATAAAAATTAAATATACTCTGTTACATTATAAATTGCGAACAAAGTTTAACACAAAATTATAATTAATTTATGGAAATGAGTAATTTCTGAAAATTTCCAGTGGTTTAAATAAATATGTACAATATTCAACGTCGATGAAGTGCGCAACGTTTGTGATCAGCGATTGAAAAAAAAATTCCTTTTGTAAAACATTTTAAAAAGTGATCAAAGTATTTTTTTATACGAAAATTAATTAAAATTTGCTTAAAAAGTATTTTTTTATACAAAAATGAATTAAAATTTGCTTAAAAAATATTCTTTATACAAAAATGAATTAAAATTTGCTTAAAAAATATTTTCTATACAAAAATGAATTAAAATTTGCTTAAAAAATATTTTCTATACAAAAATGAATTAAAATTTGCTTAAAAAATATTTTCTATACAAAAATGAATTAAAATTTCCTTAAAAAATATTTTCTATACAAAAATTAATTAAAATTTGCTTAAAAAATATTTTTTATACAAAAACTAATTAAAATTTGCTTAAAAAATATTTTTTATACAAAAATGAATTAAAACTTGCTTAAAAAATATTTTCTATACGAAAATTAATTAAAATTTGCTTAAAAAATATTTTCTATACAAAAATTAATTAAAATTTTCTTAAAAAATATTTTTTTTTTCTATAAATGTTGTGATTTTCACCAACAAAATTGTACATAAATATATTTATTAATTAAAAATTTATTGTAAATTATAATTTAAAAGTTTATTATAAATTATAGTTTAAAACTTTATTATAAATTATTATAATTAAAAATTATTGATTAATTAACAATTAAAAGTTACTGATTTAGTATTAATTAAAAATTATTGGCTGAAAATTTATTATTAATTATTAAATAAAAATGATTAATTAATAATTAATTAATAATTACTTCTAACAAGTTATTCAATAAAAATTATTTATTAATAACGAGTTAGTCAATAAATATTATTTATTTAATTACAAATTATTAATTATTAAAAAAATGTGACTCAATTATTAATTCGAAAGCAGTTTAACAATTTTTAAAATTGTGTTATGAATTCTTAAGGGAATTAATACTTTGTATATTTTTAGTCGACAGATTTTGTTTCATTTTCTTTTTTACATTCGAATAGCAGTTGAATGTATCTGGTTAATTTCAAGTTTATTAATCGGGAATCACTGACTTCAGAGATAATTCTATTTACACAAATGTTTTTCCCCTTCGTAACGATTAACATTATTTGATCATTGATGCAGTTTTAAAGACCAAATTGAATTTTAAAGGAAGTAAAATATTTTTACGGTTGAACAATTTTTGCCTTTTTACAATATATGTATTAATTATTTATATATACAATTTTTATATATTTTTAAATATATTTTTTAATATATTTTTACTCTACTAAATTATAAAATGGTAATAAAAATAAAAATGTTTAAATTATTAAAATATTATTATAGAATAATGGAATAAAATGTTAAATAAATTATATTATTTATTAGTGCAAAATTCGGATGTTCGGACAAAACCGAAAGATGTCGACTACTAATAATAAATAAAATAAACAATATAAATATATGATTTAAATAAATATGTTATATTTGTTAATTATTATTAATTATATTAATAAATATATTATTGACTATTAAATGCGATTATTCTTTGAATTTTAAAACTTCGAAAATAGAAAATTGTGCATAAAATTCAATGACTGTAATTATTATAAATAAATTTACCTATATTTACTATATATCGTTTACAATTATTTATTTTTCATAATATTCTCTACAGAATTGTATATTTTCGAAATTATTTTATTCTGTAATATAATATTAAGGAAACAATGGTAAATTTTGTAAAAATAATTGTATTAATTGTGAAAAGGTGAAAATGGTTCTTTCCTGTAATTTAAGTTTTTTTTGTGGTTTTTTTTTTTGGTGAAAGTATTGTCATTTATATGTTAAAAAGGTGTGACCTCTTTTTGTTTTCGAAAATAATTATATGCATAATGTCTTAATATCTGCATGTCCTGCATGTTTGTTATTATTATTATTATTATTATTATTATTATTATTATAATTTTTATGATAATATACGATAAAATCTGTGTTAATTACTCGAAAAGAGTATAGAGTCTTCATTAGCCGAGCAGCATTAATTACGCGATGTACTCGAAAACTCGCGTGTAATCATATATAAAATATAAAAATCGCGAAGCAACATTCGTCACCGTGAAAATAATTACTTGCATAAAATTGATACGCTAATGAGAGTTTGAATTTCAGAAATGTCACCACCTGCCTCTCATGACATTTTATTTATTATTTATATATATATATATATATATATATATATATATATATATATATATATAAAATACAATAAATAATTAATTAAATAAATAAGTTAATAATTAGTTTAATAAATAAAATAATAAATAAATATTTAATTGTAGTTATTTAATTAATTAATTTTTTATTTTTGTATTATTTTATAAATAATAATAATTATTCATAAATTTATAATTTATGATTTATAAATTATTTATAATATAAATATAAAAATTATTGATAATTATTATTATAATTTATATTTTTATAATAATAAAAAAAATTATAATTTATAATATAATTTATATTTATAAATATTTACAAATAATTTTTGTTATTATTTATTATTTTTTTATTATATTATATTATTTATTGTAAACTTATATATATATATATATATATACACGTGAATATCCGTTTCTCTCATTTCTGTTCAATGTTATATGATTGCAACTCAAGGAATTGCACGATTGATTTTATCATTTCCTTTTCTCGTTCGTGCTGAAATTCTCCTCCCATCAGAATTGAATGAAATACAAAGTTCTTGTTATATTGATTAACACGTATAGATATATAGGCATTTTCAGGGCTTATTGGGAAAACAAATTGACTGTTTTATAGATATTTCAAAATTTATCTATTTCAAAATTAGCGCAAACAGAAAATAAGTGCATGAATACTTTGCAGAACAAGGTATTTTTATTGTTTTCGCCATTATTTATTATTACTTTCTTCATTATTATAATTATTCTTTAGTTTATTATTGTAACTTTCTTCTTTTTATTTTTTCCATTTTATTTTTATTTTCTTATTTTTTCTTGTAACTATTTTTAATTTTATTTTATTTTTACTATTATAATTAATTATATATTACAATTATTTTTTCTTTTTGTAGATTTTTTTTTCTATTTTTATTGTTATAATTATTTCTGGTTTTATTTAATTATTTTTACATTTTGTATTTCTATTGTTACAATTATTTCTGGTTTTATTTGATTATTTTTACATTTTGTATTTGTTTTTTCCATTTTTCTTGTTGTAACTATTTTAAATTCTATTTTAATATTTTTACTATTATAATTCTTTTTGTAGTTTTATTTTTTCTATTTTTATTGTTACAATTTTTTTTAGTTGCATTTCATTATTTTCACTTTTTGTATTTCTTTTGTTAGAATATTATTTCTAATATTTAATTATTTTCACTTCTTGTATTTCTATTGTTAGTATTATAACAAAACAAAAAATAATAATAATTAAACTAAAAATAATTATAAGACAAAAATAATAATGAAATCAAAAAGTAATTATAACAATAATTAACGCAATGAGAATAAAAATAATAAAATAACACCAAAAATAATTATAAAAAGACGAATACAAAAAAGTTAAAATAGAAAAACACTAGAAACAATAGTAACAATAGAAATGCTAAAAGTAAAAATAATTAATTATTAGAAACAATATTATAACAATAGAAATAATTAATAATAAAATAAGTAAAAAAATTAAATATTGGAAATAATATTATAACAATAGAAATACGAGAAGTAAAAATAATAAAAATAAATAAATTAAAATAATAATAAATGATGAATAAATAAATAAATTTTTTGTTTTATTATTATTTTTTGTTTTATTACTATTTTTTGTTTCATTACTATTTTTTGTTTTATTATTATTATTTTTATTTAATTATTATTTATACAAGTATTATTTCCATTGTTCCTACATTGAAGAACGTGAAATGTATTGTTTCACTCTTACGCGCTCACATTGAAATTTTGAATTATTATACAAAGTAGAGCGAATATTATTTTCTTTGAAGAAAATTACACTTGTCAATACGAATAAATGTCCTTTTCACATTTATATTCACGTCATATTTCTCTTATTTTCAAATTACAAATTTTCCCGTTTTTTCGATAAAACGTTTCAATTCAGAGAAAAAGTATATATATTTATTAAATATAAATTCTTACAATATTGATTAGAATTTTTATTAAACTTGATTTTTAAACTCAAAATAGTTTTTCCCTATAATTAAAGTTACACCAGAAGAGAAAAAAAAGAAGGAATGAAGTAACTTTTACCATTTTACAAAAGTGTCTGGAATTTTTCTTCTCATTTCTGTCAATTATTATTTTCCTTCTCTATTGCCTTAGATTAAATTTCGCTTCTACAGTTGATAAATATAATAAAATACTGAAAAAATATAATAAATTTTTATAAAATTTTTGATAATAAAAAAGTAATGATGATAAAATTGTATTTTTTCATTTTTTACTAATTTTTGATGAATAGTAAAATTTTTATTTATTACGATATAAATGTACAATATTTATTACAATGTAAATAAAATTTATTTATTACAATATATATAAAATTGATTTAATACAATACAAATAAAATTTATTTAATACAATATAAATATAATTTATTTATTATAAAATAAATTTATTTATATTTTTTACTTTCTCTATTGTCTTAGATTAAATTTCGCTTTTACAATTGATAAATATATTAAAATACTGAAAAAATATAATAAATTTTTATAAAATTTTCGATAATAAGAGTAATAATGATAAAATAAAAAAATAATAATGATTGAATATAATTTATTTATTATAAAATAGATTTATTTATATTATATTATTATAACATTTATTATGAAATAAATGTAATTTATTTATTATAAAGTAAATATACTTTATTTATTATCATACAACTATAATTTATTTACTACGATATAGATATAATTTATTTATTTATTTCATTCTGAAATAGTAAAATTTACTCATCTGGAAATAGTAAAAATTGACAGAAATGCCGTTAACTTTTTATTTTGTACAAAAAGTGGAACTTTATTTCCGAGACTTTACTCGTTTTCTTCGTGACATTGTCAATACGAATAAATATCGTGACAAATGACGTTGAATTATGAATATCGACTAAATAGTTACGTGGAAAAGGAAAAAAATTCAAAATTAAACTATTATTATTAAATTCAGAGAAAAAATTGTTAGCAAAATTGTTACAAAACAATAAATTTTTTTTTGAAAACCAATTTTGATACTTTTTTTTTGTCTCAAAATTGGTATCATTAGAATAACTCAAATAAATAATAATTAAATAATAAATTGAAAGAAAAAAAAAATTTTTGATGGGAGAAAAATTTGAGTGTTACAGTGGTATAATTTTTTTTTTTTTTTTTTTTTTTTTTTGAAGTTGCATTGCAAGAACCATACGAGTTCCAATTTAGGTGAAGTGCACGTAAAAACACATACTCCTCATTTTTCGTCGATACTTGGTTCGCAAATGCACTCTGAAATGGAAACAAAATTCAGTGCTAGGCGTCTGTTTGTATTTCAACCATTTTCGCCCTCAGGGGCTTTTCCACGTCTTGATCGGGCATCATTTTAACGTTTTTCCCTTTCCCTTTTTTTCCCTCTATCCTCTCTTCCTCTTGCGAATAGATTTCGTGCCGTGAAATATTCAACAAAAATAAAGGCGACAAAGAAAAAAAAAGGAAAAAACCAGTTGAGGACAGATTTTTAGAAATGCAACGTTTTCTTAAAAATAAATAATTCATTTTTATGCAAAGATCGACGAGCAAAAAAAAAATTTATATATCATTTCTCGGGGAAATATGAGTTGGACTCTCTCAAGCTCTTACAACTTCTTTAGTGTGTATTTTGCTTTTCAAAAAAAAAAAAAAAAAAAAAAAAAAAAAAAAAAAATGTGAATGAATGAAATAAATAAATTTCAAATTTTTCTAGATTTGCTAAAAAGTGTTTTCAGTTTACGAAATTTTACTTTTTACTGTTTAAATTTTAAAACCAGTTTTTTTTAGATTGTTTAATTTATTTTTTAGTTTTTATTATTTAATTTTATTTTATTTTACTTTTTGGGAATTTAATTAAAATTAAAAAACATTTTCACTAACTCAAATTTAGAGAGTATAAGTTTAATAAATGTTACGTTTTACTATAAATTTCTTTTTTAAAAATAAAATTAAATAAAAATCCACTGCTCTCCTGTCAGGAATCAATCATTTTAAATTATTTAAATCATTTTTAGATGACAATTTTAATAGAAATTAATAAAATTATTTAACAAAAATCTGAAGAGATTTAATTTTTAGATGACCATTCATTTTAATAGAAATGAATTAAATTATTTAACAAAAGTCTGAAAATATTTCATTTATAATTTAATTTTCTCTTTTTAACAATTTTTCGTACATCAATTTTCATTATAAATTGTCTAAATTAAATTGGAATTTTCATTTTAATTGTTAAATGCCAAAAAAAGAGTGGAATTAAATTATTAATTGTACTATTTTGCAAAATTTTCTCTCCCACGTTCGTGTAATTGTCGATTTTTTGATGGATTGTTAATAAATTAATAAACGTGCGACATTTTATAAGAATATAAAAATGATCAGACAATTATCGTTAATATCGTCAATGACTGTGAATAATTTATAAATGAAGTGTGTTTTAATTTAATTTTACTTTTTTTTCCCCTTTATTGATGAATATTGCAAATGCTGAGAATTTATTTTTTCCGTAATTAAAATCTAATATTAAAAATTCTATTTTTGAAATAATACTTTTAAATGTTCAGTGTTTAAAATTAAATACATTAAAAATTTGGAATTTAATTCTAAAAAGTGGAATTAAAAGAATTTTGTTAAAAATATTTAATTAAGAGAGAAGGGAAATTTCATTCATTTTGTTAATTAAGATTTAATTGCAAAAAAGGAATTTAATGAATTTAGTTAATAAATTCATAATTTATTGTACAGAAAATATGATTTCTCGGAATTTTATTTAGCATTTAATTCCACAATTTACAAATTTATTTTAATTATGATAATGAATAATGTACCTATAAATTTTTTTTTAATTAATTAATACCACAAATATGAAGTAATGAAAAAAGTGCGAATTTTTTTTTCAAAACGGAAATTAGATTGAAAATATTTTTAAATCTTGAATTTAATGATTAAATTTTATACAATTAATTTAGTAGCAAAATTATTTCGTATTATTAAATAATTAATTAAGAAGAAAAATTACACTATGAAGAATAATAAAATCAATTATTCTTATGAGATGATTTTTCCACTTTTTTAAATAATAATCATTCAATTAATTAATTAAAATTTTCTAAACTTTGAATTTGTAAAAATATTTAACATTTCGAATTAGTCACTGATTTTTTGTTTTAGAATTAGTAAATTTACTAAAAAATAATCATTTATATTAAAAAAATAGTGAATTTTACTAATAAATGGTCATTTCTACTTAATTATTAGTAAATTTTACTAATAAATATTAATTTCTACTAAAAATTAGTAAAGTTTACTAATAAATACTAATTTCTGGTAAAAATTAGTAAATTTGACTAATAAATAACAATTTGTACTACAAATTAGTATAATTTACTAATATATAGTAATTTCTACTAAATTATTGATCAAATTTAATAATAAATAGTAATTTCAGCGAAAGAATTAGGAAAATTTACTAATTCAAAAGCAAAATATCAAGCACTAATTTAAATTTTAAAAATATTTTTACTAATTCAAAAAATTAATTAATTAAAAACTCTCTTTTGAATTAGTAAAAATGTTTATTAATTTTAAATTAAATTAATGACTTCATTTTGACTTTTAAATTACTTAATTTTATTTGTAATATTATTATTTTACTTACAATTCATTTGTAAAAATTTACTAATGAACTTTTTGCTTTTGAATTTGTAATTTTTACCAATAAATTAGTAGAAAATACTATTTATTAGAAAAATTTATTAATATATTAGTAGAAAATACGATTTATTAGTAAAATCATTCTAAATTTGAATTAGTAAAAATGTTTACTAATGTTAAATTAATGACAGAATTTTTTCTTCTAAATTACTAAATTTTACGTATTAAATTATTATTTTTCTCACACTTCGTTAGTAAAATTCACGAATAAACTTTTTGCTTTTAAATTTTTTCATTTTCGGCAATGAATTAATAGAAAATACTATTTATTAGTAAAATTTACTAATAATTTACTAGACATTACTATTTCTTAGAAAAATTTACCAATAAATTAGTAGATGTTACTGTTTATTATTAAAACTTATTAATTCTTTAGTTGAAATTACTATTCATTGGTAAATTTTACTTATTTAAACTAGAAATTACTGTTCATAAGTAGATCTTACTAACTTTTAGTAGAAATTAATTTTTATTAATTAAAATTAACTAATAATTTAGTAGAAATTACTATTTATTATCAGATGTAAAAAAAATTTTGTTGAAAGTAGTTTTTACAATTAAAATTTATTAATAATTTACCAGAGATTACTAATTATGAGTAAAATTTATTAATACTTTAGTAGAAGTTACTATTTAATAGTAAAATTTACTGCTACACTTTTTTTTAAATTTAGTAATTTTTACTAATAAATAGTAATTTCTACTAAACTATTACTTAACATTTTTTTTTAACAAATTTGAAATATTTCTAAGTAATCTAAATAATTTTTTATAATAAAAATAGAAAATTACAAAAATATTCTTAATAATAAAAAGTTACTGTTACTAATTTCTGTTAATAAACATTTTTACTAATTTAAATTTAGAGAAAGAGAGAGAGAGAGAGAGACAAACTTTTATATCTACAACAAGAAATAAGATAAGAAAAAAATACATATAGTTGACAAAGAAAAATGATAATTGGTTGCTAATAAAAAAAAGAAGAAGAAGAAGAAACAGGGTGGTTACAATTAATGATATACGTTTCAAAGTAATATAAATTATATGAAACGAAATGCTCTTGAATTTGCTAAAATGAGAAAACTTTCCCGTCGCGAAATTTATTCGCGTAAATGAAATGTTACCAAATGAAGTTGAATTTGGAATTGGTGAGGGGGGGTGGTGACCTTTTTTTTTTGAAATAAATTCTGTCGTACTTGTAAATCTCAAACTCTCCGCGCGAATCTTTGCGATTTTTCCACCGCCGTGCGAAACGAGAAAAGAGAATTTTATATATAGATATAAATATAAACTCGGTACCACGCAGATCTGTTCCAATATCAAAAAGATACTGTTAGATTTTGTATGCATATATTCAATTATTCATGCTTGAAATACATCTTCGTCAAAGTCAACAGTTGAAAGAGCGACGCTACCTATGCTTTGCACTCGTTTATTTTTATTTATATATAGCTTTTTATATATGTATATATATATATATATAAAACAAAATGGTTGCAAGTCCTTTCCGATTTCCATTTAAATATAAAACGCTGCTCGGCTGAAAAATTAAATACAGCTTTTATCGAGCTCTGGTCGTGTTGGCCGTGTGCTGCTAGTGATTAATGGATTTGAATCGAAAAGGAATACCACGGACGAGAGAGAGAAAGAGAGAGAGAGAGAGAGAGGCAAAATTACCGGTGGCAAGAGACGGGAATCGGTGACTTCTTGGCTCCTAGAGGACATCAGCCATAATGGCCGAGGGCAGATTCGATGTAAATGTAAGTTTTGACATTTTTTCTTCTCTTTTTCGCTAAACCATTACTTGAAAACCGCATCCGGAGCTCTTTGAATTCGAATCAAGCGAGAATAACTAATTTTATAGTAAAAATCCAGTCACTAATTGTATTAGTAGTATTTTTAGTAATAAAATTGCTTAATAATGAATTGATGAATTAATAATGAATTAATGAATTGATGAATTAATAATGAATTAATGAATTGATAATTAATTAATGAATTGATGAATTAATAATGAATTAATGAATAGATAATTAATTAATTAATAATGAATACTGCAAAAAATCCCGTGTCTTAAATTAAGACACTTTTGCTCAATTAAGACGCTTTTGTCCCACTTTTAAATCACCTGTTTTTGCAGTGAATTAATTATTAAATTAGTAAATTTGTTTTTTTTGAAAATAATTGATAGTAATTGATAACAATTGATAATAATTAGATGAAAACTAATACATTAATAAAAAAAGATTCAAAGAGAGAAAATTGTGGTTTGATTTCTCCACCTAAGAACGCCAAGGTCGCCGCTAGGCGGCTGATGCCTAGCCGCCTAGCGGTAACCTTGGCGTTCTCAGGTGGAGAAATCAAACCACAATTTTATCTCTCTGAAACTATTTTCATTTTATAAATTCAGTCCTCAACGTGAATTATTTTTTCAAACTCTTAAAAAGCATTTGACATTTATTATATTAAATTATTATTAATAAATAAAACAAGACATCCTGCAATTTTTGTCGAGAATGTAAAATTTGTTTCGATAGTAAAAATTAAATACGTCGAAGTAAAACAATAGAAGGAAAGAATAAGGAAAAATTAGAAAATATATTTTTCTTTTTGGAAAAAATTATGATTCAAATTTCGTAGAGGAAAAAAAATTGTGTAGAATTTTTTTTTTTCTAATCTTGGAAAGAAGAGATTTTTATTCTAATTGTAGCTTTTAGTCTAAAGAGTCATTGAATAACAAAAGAGGCGAACATATATGCATAGTTTGTAATTATTCCAATTATAAAATTTTCCATTATTTATTTGAGTGAAATTTTTAAACTTTTGAAGCTTTAGTAATTTTTATTGTGAATTACAATTTTATTGTTTTTAAAAAACTTTTTGGGAATAAAAGGAACACGGGGGAAGAGTGTTTTTGAAAAATAATAATAAAACTAATAAAATAATAATAATAATAATAATATTAAAAATAATAATAATGATAATTATAATAAATATTCAGAAAATTCCTTCACAATTATTAAATAAATTAATTTTTTTCGATTTTTGGAAGTCGAATATAAAAGGTAAAAGGAAATCACGCTTTTACCTTTTTATAAAGTAGACGTTATACACGTCTTTCAAAAATAGATAAAAAAAAATTTTTAAATAATAATAATAATAATAATAATGAAAAATTGTTGTTAAAATAAATGTCAACATAAATAAACATAAACATACAGTTTCAATTTTTCATGACCTTCAGGTCATGTAAAATTTATTTCAACAACAAATTATAAATACGGACGTTAAAAATTTCATAACTCAAATAATAATAAATAATAAACAATAATAAATGATAATAAATGATAATAAATAATAATAAATAATAATAAATAATAATAAATAATAATAAATAATAATTTATATTTATAATCTTTATGTTTCGGTAATTATTTTCGCAATCTGAAGTTAGTTGTTGTTTGCTTTTTTATTTTCCAACGTTTTTTAAAATAATTGTTCATTTTAATAAAAATTTCATGAAAATCGTTGAAATTCTTGCGAAGAATCTGACAATTTATAAAGATAATAACATTGTTTAAAAAAATTTTAACTTAATTTTTGAATAATTCAATGTTTTGAAAGAATTTTCAAAAAATTTACAAAATAATTGTATTCAATCGAAAACATTTAATAAATAATTTTAAAAATAAATTCTGTTGAGATATTTTACTAAACTATTAAAAATAATCGAATTTCTGCGATGAATTTTACTATTTGAAAAAAAACAGTTTTTCCAAAGAATTTTATCAGAATTTTTGATAATAATTGAATTTAGTTAATATTTTTGAAAATTCTATAAATAATTTTATTCTTTCGAGAAATTTTACTAAAATTGTGATAAATATTATTGTCTCCCTTTGAAGAATTTTATAATAAATAAAAATAATTAAATTCTTGCGAAGATTTTTTATGAATTTTTTTTTTTAATAATATTTTTTCTTTAATAACTTTAATTGGAAATTTTGAAAGTAATTCAATTTTTCCAGTGAAATTTTATTTAAAAAATTGACATAATAAATTTTTCCTAAACAAATTGTGTCATTTTTGAATTTTTAAAGAAAATCATTAAATTTTTCAAATAAATTTTACAGACAATCTTAGAAATAATTGAATTTTTGAGATTGAATCAATTTTGGAATTATTTTTAAAAGTATTAAATGATTGCAATGACTTTGCTAAATAATTGAATTGTTTCAATGGATTTATGCAAATTTCAGAAAATAATTGAATTCTTCCGAAAAATTAAATGTGAATAATAATTGAATTCTTGCAAAGAGTTATTTAAAAATTTGTAAAAATATAAACAATAATTATAAATATTTATTTAAGTGAATTTTTCAAACTTTCATTATGAATTTATTGAAAAATTTTAATTTGCCAATAAAAAATTTTCTTATTTTCATTGATAATTAATCGAATATCACATTGCGCCCGTAACATTTGCTAGAAATAAATAATTGTCACAATAATAAATAATAGTTAAATAGATATTTCATAAAAGGAAAAAAAAATGTTTCGAAAAAGAAAAAAAAATTTCCTTTAATAACGAAATGTTTACTTTCAAATTATGTAGTTCTAAATTGATGTAAATTTTTCTTATAGAAATTTTTTTTCCTATAAAATTTTTTCCCTTTAGTACTTAAGCAAAATATTTGTTTAAATAGACAAATATAACTTTCACATATATTGTAGTTATTTTGGTAAACATTTTTAAAATTGAATGCAACAAACATATGTATACTTCTCGGCTCTCTATATTGAAACATATTTCTCTTCCACCTTGGATATAAACATACAAAACACGATGTTACATAAGAGAAAATAAGGTCAAATTTCCATGAATATTTATTTCAATGGAATGTAATATGAATTAAATTATTTGAATATTTAAACTAACGTTTTATTCTCAAAATTAAAGTTTAACTTTTAGTTATATTTTAACTTTTTTAATTTACTGCCTCGAGCAAATATTTCAATTATGAATTAGTTTTTTCTATAATTAACTACATATGATGTATTTAATTATAATTTCACTCACGTCAGTTAATTTTAAGTAAATTTTTAATATTTTTAGTATTTTTTAAATTTTTTTAGTTAATAATAATTAGTAAATTTTTACTTGTAAATAATAAATTTGGTACACTGAAAAAGAAAATTTATTTGATTCAAATAACCGATTATTTGTCTATAATCAAATAAATATTTACTCGAATCAAATAATTTTTATTTGAATCAATTAATTAGTATTTGCTTCAAATACTGAAATATTTTATTCAAATACAATTTATTTGATTCAAATAAAAATTATTTGATTCAAGTAAATATTTATTTGATTATAGACAAATAATCGGTTATTTGAATCAAATAAATTTTTTTTTCAGTGTATAATTAATATGATTGTAATAATTATCTAATAGAATTTTTTAATTCTTTGAATTTAAATTATTTAAACTAATAATTTTATTCCGATTACTTCTATAAATAAATAATATTTTTAAATATTATTATTATTATTATTAGTTTTTAATTAATTATTAGAGTCAATATTGCCTTAATATTACCGGACAATATTGACAAAATTTCTGACCTAAAATACCGAATTATATTTGCGTATAGAAATTTTGATTTATAGCGACTCTTATTTTGCAAGATCAGCTCCTAAAAAAAAATTAACATAATTTATTGCTAAAGGGAAGAATGTAGAGAACTTTATTACTTTGAAAAATTTTTAATAAGAAAACTTTTCAAGTTTGTGGTTATAAAAAAAATTGAAATTTTCTCATATACTCAAAAATCCTTTTGAGAATTCTTAATTATCGAAGGAATAAAAAAAAATGAAAATTTTTTTTTAATTATTTAGAAACACTTGATAAAAAGTTTTATACTCTTTTTTTTATACATTAATATTTTTCCATATAGAAATATTTCCAAGAAAATTTAGTGCAAAATTGTGAGAGAAATATTGCGCGAATAATTACACGTATATATAGTTGAAAATAATTTAGGTTTATGAGTGCAAACATATAGTAAAATGGAAAAATTTTAAATTTGTCTAAAGGTTAAAAATAAATTAAGAGACTTGGTTCATTCAAATGACATCACTATGTTTGCTCTAGTATTTAAATTCGTTACATTTCCAATTAAACGTTAAATATACAATTGTCTTTTTCTCAGGAAAATTGCGAGTGTATTTTTCCTTAATAATAATTTCACGAAATTCATTCTTTTATTTTTCTGAAAAAGAATATTATTAATATTAATTGTTAGTATTATTAAATTAATAATTTATTAATTAATAAAAATATTATTAGTTAATAAAAAAATTAATAATAATTAAAATGGTAGTAAAAATTAAAAAAAAATAATATAATAATATTAATAATTCAGATTTAGACAAAAGGTAATTTTATAACTTTGGTGAAATTCGCAACGTTTATAGTCAACGATTTCTGCAAGAAATACTTTTTTAAGAAAATTTTTGTAAAGTAAATAGTACGATTTTTTTTTTTTGAATAATTATTTAAAAACAAAATATTTGTGAACGAAAAATTTTATTCTTTTTGGTAGGAAAATAATTTTTTTGCTTTCAATCGTTGATCATAAACGTTGTGAACTTCACCGATGTATTTTTTTATTAAAATCAAAAAAGAAGTTAAAATAATTTAAATTTAAAAGGCAATTTTTTTTTATTTATATTCATTTTTTTTCTCGATAAATGAATCTTTTTCTATGTGAAAAGTTTAATCATGATTAAAAAATTGCAAACAAAAATTGATTGCTGACACTTTTGGTTAATATCGAAATAATGGCGCCAAATCGATTGTTTATTATAATAGCGGAAACAATTTTGTTAGGCAAAAAAAAAAAAATTAATAGTCTTCTGTCAGAAAAATCATTTGTTGCCTGAATGAAGAGAGATTCATTAGGGTGGTAGATTACTTTTATTCACGACAGTCCATATTTCGTCAAATTTCCGCTTGGAAACCATTAAAGCTGAACAGGTAATCTCGCAGAATCATCTACCCGCATTTCCGTGGCGTCACGTGCAGTTTTAAATTTCGTGTTTTTTTTTGCTTTTTTCCCTTTGTTTTTGCTTTTTCTATGTTTTTTTTTAAATTTCCTAGTTTTCTTAATTTCTATTATTTTCTTTTTTGATGAATTTCTTTTTATTTTAGTTCTTGCGGTTCTCTTTTTATTTTACTTTTTCATTCTCTTTTTATTTTACTTTTTCGTTCTCTTTTTATTTTACTTTTTGGTATTCTTTTTATTTTACTTTTTGAATTTTCTTCTTATTTTATACATTAAGAAATTTTTTTCTATTTTTTGTTGTTGCTAAATTTCCGCATATTATTAGTTTTCAATTTTCATTTTATTTTATTCGTAGATAAATTTTTTTTTTCTTTTATTTTCCTTTTTTTGGCAATTTTTTTTATTTTAAATATTTTTTGACCTTTTTTGTTGATAAATTTTCTTTTATTCTATTTTCTGACATTCTTTTTCTTCTGATATTTCGATTTTCTTTTTATATTATTTTGTAGATAAATTCTTTTTTTATATTCAGTTTTGATAAATACTCTTTCTATTTTTTGACATTCTTTTTTATTTTGTTCGTTGATAAATTCCATTGACAAATTTGTTAAATTTCTTTTTATTTTATTTTTTGACCTTCTTTTTATTTTTTTTTTATTTTTGTTGATAAACTTCCTATTATTCTATTTTTTGATTGTCTCTTTATTCTGTTTTTCGACTTATTTTTTATTTTATTCGTAGATAAATTTTTTGTCTTTTCTTGATAATTTTTTTTATTTTATATTTGTTTATCATCTTTTTTTTGTTGATAAATTTTTTTTTATTCTATTTTCTGATTTTCCTTTTATTCTTATATTTTTATTTTCTTTTTATATTATTTTGTAGATATAAATTTCTTGTTTATATTCAGTTTTGATAAATTCTCTTTTTATTTTATATTTTTTGACTTTTTTTTATTCTATTTGTTGATTAATTCCTTTTTCGTTATAGTTCCGGCAAATTTCTTCTTATTGTATTTTTTGACCTTTATTTTATTATTTTATTTGGGTTGATAAATTTGCTTTTAATTTATTTTCCGATTAACTTTTTATTCTGTTTTTCGATTTACTTCTTATTTTATTTGTTGATTAATTTATTTTTTATTTCAATTTCCGATTTTTTTTATTCTATTCTTTGGCTTTCTGTTTTTCCTCTTTTTCGATTTATTTTTTTATTTTATTTGTTGATAAATTACCTTTTAGTTTATTTTGCAATTTTCTTTTTATTCTGTTTTTCGATTTTCTTCTTATTTTATTTGTTGATAAATTTCTTATTCTTCTTCTTTTACCAAATTTTGTTTTATTTTATGATTTAATTTTCTTTTTATTTTGTATTTTTTGGTTTTCTTTTTTATTTTATTTGTTGTTAAATTCCTTTTTCTTTTCAGTTTTGACAAATTTCTTCTTATCTTATTTTTTGGTCTTCTTTTTATTTTTTTATTTTGGTTGATAAATTTCCTTTTAATTTATTTTTGATTTTCTTTTTATCCTGTTTTTCGATTTACTTTTTAATTTATTTACCGATTTTCCTATTTTATTACGTTTTTCGATTTACTTTTTATTTTATTTATTAATAAATTTATTTTAAATTTATTTTCCAATTTTCTTTTTATTCTATTTTTCGATTTTCTTTTCATTCTATTTTTCAATTTTCTTCTTATTTTATTTGTTGATAAAATCCTTTTTTTCTAAAATGGACAAAATTTCTTTTTATTTTATATTTTAATTTTCTTTTTATTCTATTTTTAGATTTTCTTTTTATTCTATTTTACGATTTTCTTTTTATTTTAATTGTTAATAAATTCCTTTTTATTTTCCGTTTTGACACATTTCTTTTTATTTTATTTTTGACCTTTTTCTTATTTTATTTTTGATCTGCTTCTTTTAATTTAATTTTTGATCTTTTTTTTATTTTATTTTTAATCAGCTTCTTTTTATTTTATTTTTTGTCCTGCTTCTTTTCATTTTATTTTTAAGAAATAAAAATATTTTTCCCTTTTTTTCTTCATCATTTTTAAATTGGGAGAGTGAAAATTTTCAGTAAACTCGTGTTTCTTCTTTGAATGCCTAAATAGGCAGCAGGAAGTAAAATAGCTTCATGTTTTCGCTTCATTTCCTAATCGATGACGTCACATGAGATAGGTCCTGAATTCAATGGTGCGCGAAATTAGTAAATTTATATTATATTATTTTCTTCTTTTTTTTCACCTTTGGTTTTTCATGGGATTACAAAAAAAAACGAAAAAAAATAGTAAATCCCCCCCCTCTCCGCCCTTCCTTTCTTCACTGAGCAATTTCTCTATCAAGAGCACAATTCTCCAAACCATTTTCTACCTGTCAGTGTGGAAAATTTAATAAATAATTGATTGCTGTATCGTGAGAATCTACACGTGACTTTGGCGCATGATACGTGGGGAGGGGTTTTTTTTTTTTTTTATTCACAAATTTTCAGATTTGCGTGTAACGTTGAGGTAGAAAATTTCGATTTTATTCCCTCCTCCCTGTTTTTCCCGAACTAAAAAATTGGAATTTTGCTATAAATTATTCTCGCACTTATTGGTGATTATATTTATTTTTAATTTGGTGAAATAATTATTTTTCTTGGTTTTCTTTTTCGAAAATTGTCATGAAAAATAAAAAAATATTATTTAGTTAGAGGAAAAATAATAATTAAATTAATATAATTTATTTATTTAGAGGAAAAAATAAAAATTGAATGCAAAATAATATATTCTAATGAAAAGAAAATTGGTAATAAAAATAGTGACGTTAAATTGAAAATTAAAAAATTTAGAGACTAAATACTATAATAAAAAAAAGGAATATAAAGTAGAATTTTTTACTGATAATTTTGAATTTTGTATCAAACTTTGAAATGAATTTTCTTTCCCCCTTCTATAGATTTTGTAGAACGAATAGAGTGTCATTTCAATTAGAAGGTAAATTAGACTAAAGGTGAATTAGTCATTATTAGCGATGCTAATGCACAATTAATTTTCGCCGTAAATTGAAAAGCAAAATTTCTCCGCGGCTTAGCTTTTGAGACGAGAGAACGCCCATTAGTCAAATTGAAGACTAAAATTTATTAGCAAAGTATTAAAAGCCTTAATTGCAATTACCTCTCTCGGATTCAATAGACATTGTTTACCCACATGATAAAAGCTCGCGTGTAAAATACACTCCCCCCAGGGCAACATTTATATTACAAATCGAATAGACAAAACAATTTTCGTGTTATATTATAGCATTATCTTGATATTTAGTTTTAGTGAGAAAAAAAAACAAGAATAATTAAAAATAGAAGTGTTAAATCTTATCTTGATAAACTATATAGAGGGGAATTTTCCTTTCAAACAAGAAAACTATAATGCAACGAAACTTTATCTCCTTCTCTCTTCCTCTTTTTGTGTTTCCCTATTCAGAAATATGATTTCCTCATTTTACATTCATTATTACAACGAATCATGATAACCGCGCGCTCAAGGAGAATGTTTGTTTCGTTTGAATCGAGTTTAGTAAACTTCCTCATTTTGCCTCCAACAATGTACGTTAAACTGTCTCAAGCAGGAGTTTCGAAAATTCCCTCATAATTCTGATAAATTTAATGTTACGTTAGATTATTATAATCAGTATATATATTCGACGCTGGAAACTCGCGAAGACAATTTTTCATTCATTTAAATTCATATTTCATGGAATTATTGCTTTCAGCTCGAAAGTTCGAATTTACATTGTTGGACAAATTTTACATTTATATTATTATTATTTAATTTTATATTTCTTACTATTATTATTATTATTATTAATATCATTATTAACATTATTATTATTACTATTATTTTTATTATTATTATTGTTATTATTATTAATATTATCATAATTTATAATAATTTAATAATAATAATTTATCATAACTTCTTCCGTCTTTAATATTATAAAATTTATTATATTATTTTATATTTTATTACCAACATTTATTAACAGAAAATACACACTTAAATAGCTTTTTTTTTTGTAAAATTTTAATATTAATTTCGACTTTAAATAAAAATTTCTGAATTATCTACTTAAATTAAATTAATTCGTTACTTAAATTAATAAATTAAAGTAGCTTTGAATAATAATATAAATAAATAATAGATGCTGCTAATTAATAATAATATTGTTAAATAAATAACCAAATGTTTAACAATAAAGTAAATTTCGTTGATATTTTGAATCAATTACCTAAAAATATTTAATTGTCTGTTTACTCCTAACCATTAAAATTATAATTTTCAAGAATTTTTTATTATTTTAGTTTTTTTTTATTCATAATTGTAATTTAATTGTCTGCATTTACTTATTACTTGTATTATTTTATTAATATTCTAGAAAATGAATTTTTAAATATTTATAAATTAATTTTTAAATGATGAAAGAGTTTTTATTTATAATATAATTGAAAAATTTTGAAATAATTGAAATTTCATCAAATTTCTTGTTAATTAAAATTTAGTAAAACTTCTCGACAATAATGGAATTTTCTAATTGAACTTTTGGCAATAATAAAAAAAAGTTCTCGAAATTAGATTTTAAAAATATTTTTAAATAATTTTTATTTTTAAATAATAAATGTTTTAATGATATTTAATTGAAAAATTTTTAAATAATTGAAATTTAGTAAAATTCGATGACAATAATTAAAATTTTTAGAAAATATTAAAAAATAATAAAAGTTTTTTTTAATAATAATTATATTTTACAGAATATAAAAAATAATGTTCATGAAATGAAATTTTAAAAATATTTTAAACTAATTTTTTTAGGATACTATATTTTAAAATTTTCTACAATTGAAATTAATAAATAATTGAAATTCAGTAAATTATTTTGATAGTTAAATTCTTATAAAGAATTTTGTTGAAAAATTTTCAAAATCCTGATTAAATTATTTCGACGAATTTCTTTGAATTTTTTTAAATATTATATTATCTTTAACAATTGAAATTAAAAATTTCGAATGTAATATTGAATTTTATAAATAAGTACATTCTAGTTTTTTTTTAAAAATAATCGCTTCTGATAAAAATTACAATTAAATACTTTATTCTTTAAGTTTATTAAAATTGTTTTCAATATAATTGAATTCCTGTGAAAGATTTTATTATTTATAAAAATAATTGAATTCTTGCGAAGAATTTTAATATTATTAAAAATAATTGAATTCTTTCCAAAGAATTTATTAAAAGTTCGAAAAATAAATAAATTTTTTCGACAAATTATATTAAAAATTGGAAGAAATTTTACTGAATCCTTCCAGTGAAATTTTATTAAAAAAATTGACATATTAAAAATTTTATAAACGAATTATGTCACTTTTTAATTTTCTAAGAAAACAGTAATTGAATTTTGAGTTTTATAATTATTTCTAAGAGAATTGATTTTTTGCAAAGACTTCACTTAATAATTGAATTGTTTCAATGGATATACCCAAATTTCAGAAAATAATTGAATTTTTTTCGTGAAATCTTATTAAAATTGTATTGAAAATAATTTAATTTCTGCGAAGAATTTTATTATTTATGAAAATAATTGAATTCTCCCGAAGATTGTTCTTTTGTATGCGAATAATTGAATTCTTGCAAAGAGTTGTTTTAGATTGTTTGGAATTATAGACAATATTAATTAAATGTTTACTTAATGCGAGTGATTGTTTCAAATTTTAAGTATGATTAATAAGTGATTCTGTTTCAAATCTTGAGTACGATTAATAAGTGATTTTTTTTCAAATTTTGATTACGAATTCATCCGAAAATTTAAATTTGACATAAAACAGATTTTGTAATTTGCATTATAATAAATTGAATATTACATTCCGCAGGTAACAGTTGCTAGTTATTGCATACAATGTTTAGAAGATGAATAATAAGAATAGTAATAAAAATAATAGTAAAAATAATAATAATAATATTAATAATAATAATAATAACAAGAACCGAATGTTATAACTAATTCAGAACATGAAAGTAAAGTAGTGTTATAGGGAATTTGTGATTCGAATTTAATCTCATAACACCACTTTCTGATCCTTCATTACGACCCTGGATGCATTCATATGTATACAAGTGTTTCGTTTAGGAAAATAATATATGCACACGGACACAAAGAATTTGTCCCTCTATACATGTATATTTTAGGGTGAATGTTCTCCTGCAATACAATCAAGTCAAAACCCTCAGCAGCAGCCAAACTTACCACACTGGGAAAACTGTCGGCTTCCTCTATACATGTATTGCCACATCCATGCTATACAGCATCCCAGTAAAGACACTAACATCTTTAAACCCAAACTATACACTCGCAATGATATACCGTGCATTAAAGTACGATAGAACCTTCCGAAAATTCCTCCACAACAGCAGCAGTAGCAGCAGCTTTCAAAATTTCCCCTTAAATTTTCTAATTACATTTCGGCATCGATGCTGGAAAATTGTTTCCTATAATATTGTATGCATATTCTCTATCGGATTTAGTCTTATTACTTTCTTAAACTCTTCTCTTCTCATCTCTTATACGCCTTATATTCTTATACTCCTTACACTAGATTATTATCAGTATTAGTATTAATTTTAATATTGGAATTGTTACGTCAAAACAAGAAACCTTTTTAAATATACCTAACGTTCCTCGTTTTAAATTAGGTTCATAAAAGAATCTAATTTTGGATGAGGATAAGTCAATGAGCCTACTAAATGTTGTGAGAGAATAATTTATTGAAAAACCAACAAGAACGAAAAGAGTTGACAAAAATACAATGAGTACAAAATTATGAATCTTACTTAAAGAATAATGATTACTTGTTGTGTGGTGATCCGATCTTGAATGGTGTTGAGCACTAGACGTAAAGGGACCACTCAACTGTTATCCTTAAAGGTTACTAAAAAATTAATAAATAATATTAATTATTTGTTTACACTAATGAGTTAGTGTCCTTACACTAGATTATTATCAGTATTAGTATTAATATTAGTATTAATATTAGTATTAATATTAATTTTAATATTGGAATTGTTACGTCAAAACAAGAAACCTTTTTAAATATACCTAACGTTTCTCGTTTTAAATTAGTTTCATAAAAGAATCTAATTTGGCATGAGGATAAGTCAATGAGCCTTCTAAATGCTATGAGAGAATAATTTTTTGAAAAACCAACAAGAACGAAAAGAGTTGACAAAAATATAATGAGTACAAAATTATGAATCTTACTTAAAGAATAATGATTACTTGTTGTGTGGTGATAACCTGGTAATCCGATCTTGAATGGTGTTGAGCACTAGACGTAAAGGGGCCACTCAACTGCTATCCTTAAAGGTTGCTAAAAAATTAATAAATAATAATATTAATTATTTGTTGACACTAATGAGTTAGTGTATTCCGTAAAAATATCTGCTTGTTCCAGACGGTTGTCGCCTCATGAGCAAATTTCGATGGTTCGAAATTTGGTATGCGTTGTTTCAATATTAGACTTTTGCATACACTCGAATTTCCAAGTTTATATTTTGGAAATTGTTAAAATTTATATTTAAAAAACTAATGTAGATTGATTTCAAAATTAATATTTCGGGAAATAGTTATCGTTGCACGTTCAAAATTAATACTTGGAGTTGGTTATATAATGTTCCAAATAGTTGGAGTTCACCTTTAAATAATATTGAAAATTATTATTTGCAGTTCACTTTTAAATAATGTTCAAAATTAATACTTGCAGTTTACTTTTAAATAATATTCAAAAATAATACTTGGAGTTTACTTTTAAATAATATTCAAAAATAATACTTGGATGGTGATTTGAAATTTATTTGAAAATTAATATTTACGGAAATAGTTCACTTCTAACGTTGTACGTTGAAGATTAATACTTGGAGTTCACTTTCAAATAATAATACTACTTGGGACGATGTTCACTTGTTCACAGGTAGATCCGGACTAATTGGTTTTCAAAAAATTATTCTCTGTTCTAACCAGAATTTGTATAACTTTTTATATAAAACATTCCTCATTAGTGTAATGCTTTGAAATCATGCACATGTTGATAATGGTTTACTTTTCTTTCTTATACTTGTTACAATTTGTATTTTGTTAAAAATATATAATAATAATTGCCATATGTTGAAAATATGCTGAATATAATAATATAAAATACATAAAATACATAAAATACATAAAATACAATAATAATATAATATATAAGTAGAATACAATAAGGAAATACATGCATAAATATTATATTGAAATTGTGTACATTAACAAGAAGTTACGGACGTAACGGTATTAATATTAATTTTAATATTAGTATTAATACTAATTTTAGTATAAATATATTAATATTAATATATTAACATACTTAAAATTTGTCTTTATAAACTTAATTAATAAGATATTAAATTTCGAAGTAACGCTGAGCAAGTGGGAATGAAATTATATTATATAGAGATTGTGGTTTTGCGGATAGACAAACATTGGATGAGGATAAGTAAGATATGTTCATAGTTATACGGGTTTCTCTTCTCCGCTACTGCTGCTGCATAACATAACTACGACAACCATAAACCTCGCTCTCGCTGGTACAAAAGCTCCACTTCTTGCCAATAAAGACGCAACATATAAAAGATTTATGAAGGTATAAATTAACTTTTTTTCTTCTTCTTCTTTTACAATCACTTTAGATTGCACAAGACCTTCTTCTCTATAATATCAATTTGACAATGTCGTGTCATATCGATTGTAAATAATCTTCTTTGGATTTTTTCCTTTTTTTGTTGAAATACTATTTTCAAATATTTTCTTTAGAGAAAAGTAGCTTCTTCTTCATCTTTTTTTTTTAGGAAAAATAGTGTATCATGTGCAAGATTAGATTAGATTTGATAAATTGTGTCGTAAATCCGACTATATGGAGTTTGTATAGTGTTTTTAGTTTCCAAACCACTTTTTAGGATCAAGTGGAATTAGGAGAAAGGTTTAAGCTGTTGTAGCTTTCGCTTGTTTTCTAATTAGTTGTAACTAGTTTGTAATTAGTTGTGGGTTCAACTAGATGATGCTTTCGCTAATTTTGGTTTTAATTTATATGTTTAAACTGTTTACTGCAGTATTTGGAGTAATTAGTTGCAGTGGATAGTGGACATCTTCCAGTATTTTTGGTTATGATTAATTCTACCAACTCTTGAATTAAAACTAAAATTAAAATTATTATTAATTAATTAATTTAATAATAATAATTAATTAATAATTAATTTTTAATTTTAGTTTTGATTCATTATAGTCTTGGCTAATTGTAGTTCCTAACTGCAGTTTAGACCCATTATACTTCCAATTAATAACTTTTTTTTATATAATATTTGTTTCATCGAATAGTTGTAGCTTGTAGCTTTAATTAATAATTATTCTTGACTAGTTTTGTAGCTTCAAAAGAGTTTCGTCTACAATCTTCATAATTAGATGAACTTCAAAGTTTTACATTTAAAGTTATTAAAAAAATTTAACTTTTTAATAACTTTTAAGAAATTAAATGATTGTCAGAAGTAATAAACTTCTTCGCATAAATTAAATTATGTTTAAAAATTTTGTTAAATAATTTTATAAATAACAAAATTCTTCCCCAGAAATCAATTATTTTCAAAATTTTAAATAAAATTCACCGCAAGAATTCAATTAATATAAAAATTTTTTTTTTTAATTCAATTATTTTCAATAAAATTTTAATAAATAATTAAATTTTTCGCATTAATTTAATTATTTTTAGAAATAATAAATTACTTCAAAGGATTTCAATTATTTTTACAAGTAACACAATTTTTCGCATGAATTCAATTATTTTCACAAATATCACATTAAGAAATAATAAATTAATTAAGAAATCAATTTATTATTTAAAAAATTTTTTAAAACTCTGAATAAATTTACAAAATTTAATAAAATTGATCATAGAATAAAATTTGGTTTTGTAAAATATAAAATTCTTCCTAGAAATACAATTATTGCAAAAAATGTTTGTAAAAATCGAAACATGAAAATTCGGTTTTAAAAAATATTCAATTATTTAATAAATTATTAATTTTTTTATTTAAATAATTGAAATCTCGAAAATTAAACATAAATAACAAAATTATTCCTGGAAATTCAATTATTTTGAGACATCTTGTAGTAAAATTTTTTACAAAATTCAATTATTTTTATGAATAACAATATTCATCACAAGAATTCGATTATTTGTAAAAGTATTCAGTTTCTTCTTGTTAATTAAATATTTTAATAAAATTCATTGCAAAAATTTAATAATTTTAAAAAACTTTTCTAATTTCAATGATTTTGAACATTTAAAAAAAATTTACAAACAGAATTCAATTATTTAAAAATTATTTTGTTAAAATTTGCGTAAGAATTCAATTTTTTTTAGTGAATAATAACAATTTCTTAGGAATTTAATTATTCAAATAAGAATTTGCATAAAATTAGTGGAAATAAAAATTAATTATTTAAAAAAATTTGTTTAATTTTTCGCAAGAATTGAATGATTTTTGATAAATATTGAAATTCTTTCATGAATAATAAAATTCGTTGCAGGAATTCATTTTATTAGCATTAGGATACGAAAGAAGTGAACATTTTTTTATGAAAATTAGGAAAAAGTCAGGAAAATAAAATATAGAATGGAATTTTCGACAGTTATTTCTAAAACGATTTTTTCTTTGGTCATCAAGTTTAATTTTTCCATAGCTAATTTTTTACTACTTTTTTAGGCTGAAAACTACTTTTTTTTAGAAATGATTTATTTTAATTTATTTAATTTATTTTAATTTATTTTAATTTATTTAATTTATTTTAATTTATTTTAATTTTTTTAATTTATTTTAATTTATTTTAATTTATTTTAATTTATTTTAATTTATTTTAATTTATTTTAATTTATTTTAATTTATTTTAATTTTTTTAAATTTATTTAATTTATTTTAGAAATAATTATTGAGTGCAAAGTCTGAATTAAGAAAGATCGTAATTATAAATATAGTCAACAATTTTTTTTGAGTGTCTAATAATTTTTTATTAGACTTCAACTTTGGTTAAAATTTTGTTCAATAACAAAAGAAAGGGAATAGTAAAAAGAAGATTCTTATTATGTGTTTCTTTTTTAGTTTGAAAAACAAAATGCGGAGTAGGTCGCTAAACTTGAAAGCAAAATGAAGGCAATATAGTTACTGTCCACGGGGTAGTTTTATAGTAACACAGAATAAATTGGCATAGTTTTTTCTGAATCTGAAGTTGCTGATGTACTATTCTTTTGTTCAATGTGAAGGTTTACGTATGTGTGCACATGTGGAGAAAAGTTTTGCTTGTTCTGCCCACTTTTTTTATTTTTTCATTTCTTTTTTTTTTTTTTTGCTCACGACTGACCGCATTATTTCCCTTGAACAATGCTATTCACAATTTTTGAAAGTTTCTTTAAAATTCCCTTGAAGACGCGCGACGCATTCCATATAGAATATATTTCTCTGTATACAACGGAAGTAAAAAATGCATCCAGTTGCGTATATTTTTCTAATAAGTCAAATGTCAGAATATTTTTCTTTTTTCGATCCTTTTTCTTCTTTTGGAAGAATCCTGTTTGCATCTCTTAATTTTTGAAATTCAATTGAAATTAATAATTAATTTTTTCTTGATAAAAATATTAAAAAATTTTTGTTGTTTCCTCTGTTGTCTAGTTTTGAAGGTTCAAATTTTTTATTGGTAAAAATATTAAAAATTTTCTGTTGTCGAGTTTTGAAGGTTCAAATTTTTTTCGTGATACAAATATTAAAAATTTTCTGTTGTCTAGTTTTGAAGGTTCAAATTTTTTCTTGATAAAAATATTAAAAATTTTCTGTTATTTCCTCTGTTGTCTAGTTTTGAATGTTGAAATTAATGAAAATTTGACTTGAGTTTCCGAGAGTTGGAATAATTTGAAATATTATAACTATTCGACTGTAAAGTTGTACACAATAATTTCGGTTAAATTTCATCGCAATTTAATTAGTGGTCAGAAGTTGATAATTGAAGACTATACATAACCAAATTACGATATTATATGTGGCGCAAGGATATATTATTCTAGAGTGCGATAAAATTGACTTTTAACCAGTTTTAACAGGAGAGAAAAAAAAGAGAAATAAATCTGGTCTTGCAAATCGAAAGGCGGACCCGCCTTTCACTTTCTGACTTTCTTTGGCGAATATTTTCGGTGGACGCCTTCAATCCTCGTCGCGATTGAAAAATTCAAATAGAGAGCAAATCGAATTTTTGAAAAAAAAAATATTTTAATTTTTTCTATTGGACATTATTTGGACTTTAATGAAAAAAAGGGTTTTTTTCAACAGATCAGAAAAATTAGAGAATTTAGGGAAAAATAATGGAAAGTAGAATTGGTCAGGAAAATCAGGGAAAAGTAAGGAATGTTAATGAAAAGTACTGGAAAAAATTAAATGTTTGGAATTTATAAAAAAAAATTCTGAATTTTTGTGACTTCTTCGTTTGCATCATAAACAATGAAATTAGCAAGAATTCTTGAACAAAATTCAATTTTTTCCATTTCTGACAATATTTTATTCTAAATATGACTTAATTCTACTGAAGAACAAACAAAATTTTTTAATTAATTTAATAAATTATTTTTTTAAAAACTTCAATTTTAATACTGTTGATAAGTTTCAATTTAAAAATTTTAACTCAATTTGAAACAATTCAACTACTTTAATAAATATTGAAATTCTTTACAAAAATTTAATTATTTACAAAATTTTTTTTTATTTCTCGTCGATATTTCAATTATCTTTATAAATAGAAAAATATCTTGACGAAATTTTATTTTATTCGGGAATTTTTATAAAATTCAATGTAAAATTCAATTATTTTCATAACTAACTATATTCATCACAAGAATTAAATTATTTTTTAAATTATTAAAATTCTCGACAATATTTGAATTATTTAAAAAAAAATCTAAAAAGAATTTTCGTCAACATTTTAATTATCTTTATAAATTAATAGTAAACATTCTTTGACAAAATTCAATTATTTTCAGGTTTTTTAATAAAATCCATTGTAAAATTCAATTATTTTCATAAATAATAGTATTCGTAACAAAAATTCAATTATTTTTAAAATTATTAAAATTCTTCGCAGAAATTTAATTATTTAAAAAAAAATCTAAAAAGAATTGTCGTAAACATTTCAATTATTTTTGTAAATAAATAGCAAAAATTCCTCGACAGAATTCAATTATTTTCAGAATTTTTAATAAAATTCATTGTAAAATTTTCAATTATTTTCATAAATAATAGTATTCATCACAAAAATTCAATTATTTTCAAAAGTAATATTATTATTCTCATAAAATTAAACAAAAATTTCAATCATTTTCAAAAAAATTTTATTAATTTAATGATTTTCAATATTCTACGATTTTAATTTTCCCAAAAGAATTGAAAAAATAAAATGTTTACAAAATGATTTAAAATTAGTCCTCAAATTCTTCTCGAATACTTAAATGATTTTCATAAAATTTTAAATTCTTTTCAAAGATTTAATTATTTTTGTAAACAATAAAATCACTTGGGGAAAGTCAATTATTTTTTTTTAATTAACAATATTCATCAGAAAAATTCAATCACTTTCAAAAGTAATTAAATGCATTTATTTTCAATAATTTTAATAAAAAGTTAGATGCAAAATTCAATTATTTTTAAAAAATTTCTCTCAATTCAACAATTTGTATATCTATTATTTTAATAAAAGTTCTAAAAAAAATTCAATTGTTCAAAAAAAATTTTGACAGGTTCTTCTAGGATATTTAATTTTTTCTTAAATATTGAAAATTTCACAGGAATTTAATTATTAAAAATAAAATTTTCATCTTTTTTGCGAAATAATCAAATGTTTTACAATTTGGCATCAAATATTTTTCAGTAATTGAATATTTTTTAATGATTTTAAAATTCTATTCAATGATTTATTTTCATAAATAATAAAATCATTCGGGAGGAAGTCAATTTTTTCATAATAATAACAATATTCATCGCAAGAATTCAATTAGTTTCGAAAAAAATGTTAAACTTTCGAAAATCTTACTTTCCTAAATATGGAAAAATAATAATGATTAAATATTTATTTAAAAATGCAGTTATTGATGTTTTTGAATAATTTTCCATTTGAAGAGATTCGTAAATAAATGTAATAGAAACATTTATTTTTTGAGTATCTATTTTTAGATTGAATCCGAATATTCTTCAGGGTCAGAAAAAAGTAAAAATCAAGTTTGGAAATCTGAGAAAAGTCAAGAAAAAATTAAATTAAATTAAAGTTTATAGAATAGTTTATTTAATAATTTTTTTTTTTTAATTTTTTAATGTTATTAAATTCAATTTTTGTGGCAACTTTGAAAAGGAAATAGAATGAGAAAATATAACAAAAATTTTCCATACAGAGAGTAGAAATTAAATTTAATAACAATATTTGAAAATAACTTTCAATTTTGCAATGAATTTTATTTTAAAAAAATATTAATCTATAAATAATGTAATTCCAAATCTATAAATTTTGGAAAAAAAATACTCAAAATCTAAAGATTGGAATGTTTACGATGGCAATAGGAACAGGTCATAGAATATAGATTCGATTTTCTCGGAAATTGTCCTTTTTGTGCAAGATCATTGGGCAACATTTTCTTATCATAGTTGAGCTTAAATATAAATTTTTTCCACATAAATAAAAGTTTGGAAATACTTTTCTTCTTTTTTTTTGGGTGAATCTGTTTCTTTTTTTTGTTTTCCTCTTTCTCTCGAGGACGATGATAATACGAGAATAGAATTGTACCCGCCAATATGGGAGGAAGCTTCAAGTTGCAATGTGCCTTGGTCTTTCTCAGATAATTTGACTCTTACTTCCGGTATATATTTGCATATATCGATAAACATTTGCATGCATCTCCACACAATACGTGATCACGAAGCCGAAGCTTAAACAAGCTTCTCCAGCCCTTAGAGCATCGCTCCGACAAACCCAGAATCCATCCCATCTCGACTCTCGGGGGTTTCCGGGCTTCGAGATTGTTATACGAATCAAGTGGGATTAGGCTGCCCATATTGCACCATATATAGATATATATATATTAGAGTTGTTAACCACTATATATATTATATATATATAGTATAGAGTAGGAACACAGGAGATTTAGTACCGATATCAACCAATTGCTTGGTCAAACTATCTGATTCTCAAAAGCTTCCAAATCGTGGTTCGAAATACAAATTTATTTCTATTTAGGTCAATTTGTATCTAATGTTACGTCATCGAAACATATTTTCAATATTTATAATAATAATAAAAGTAATAATAATAATAATAATAATAATAATAATAATAATAGTTTTTAATCCTTATTTTTTAATTCGATTATCGGAAGAGTGTTAAATGAAACAATGTTACATTAGTTGTGCAACGTTTCGATGTCTTGGTTTGACACCATCATCAGGCCACTTGTCATTTCACAAATTTATTTTAAAAAAAAAAATTATTTAAATAAATAATTTGTACGTCGGTGAAGTTTGCAACGTTTATGATCAACGATTGAAAGAAAAAAAAATTATTTTCTACCAAAAAGAATAAAAATTTTTGTTCACAAATATTTTTTTTGTAAATCAATATTAAAAATATTAAACGCACTATTTTCTGTACAAAAATTAATAAAAATTTGCTTAAAGAAATATTTTCCTTCAGAAATCGTTGATTATAAACGTTGTGAACTTCACCAACGTTAATTTGTTATATTTGTCACATTTGTAACATGTCACGAAAAAACATAAAATACGTCAAAAAATTAAAAGTGAATAAATTAAGACAAAACACGGACATCTCGTACGAGTGACAAAACAAGACATAATAATAATAATAATAATAATAGTAATAATAATAATAATAATAATAATAATAATAATAATAATAATAATGGGAATAACAACAAATATTTGTTAATAACATATTATTGGTTTTATATTATTAACAATTGAGGGGCTGAATGCTATAATGTGTTAGAACAATTTCCCTAACACGTTAAAGCATCCAGTCCCTCAATTATAAAATAAACAATTATTAATTAATGAAAATAATAATAGTGAGAATAATAAAATAACAATTAAAATTAAGCAGTAATAAAATGTAACAACAAATAATAATTAATTGTAACAATAATAACAAGATAATAATAAACTGTAACAAAATAATAATTAATAATGACAAGATAAAAATTAAGGGGAAGGAGTAAACTTACCCCCTCTTATAAGGAATTAAATTTTATAATTTTATAATTTTAATTGAATGAGTTATGTTTAATAAGATACTTTTGCTAGTAATGGAAAACTGGTTTTTTTTTTCATAGGAAGTTCAAGAAATTTAAGAATAAAGGCAAAAGAAAGATCTTAAAATTTTTAATTTAGTATAAAATTTAGACCTGATTAAAAATTAAATTTCTAATGAATATAAATAAATAATATTTATAAATATATAATATATGGGAAAAAATTTTTATCTCTTATAAAAATAATTAAATTTGAAATTAATGATGTTTTCCTTTATAAAAATAATTTGAAATTTTAAATTGATGAAAATTATTTCTTATAAAAATAACTAAATTTGAAATTAATGATGTTTTCCTTTATAAAAATAATTATAAATTTGAAATTGATGAAAATTATTTCTTATAAAAATAACTAAATTTGAAATTAATGATGTTTTCCTTATAAAAATAATTATAAATTTGAAATTGAAAAAAATTATTTCTTATAAAAATAACTAAATTTGAAATTAATGATGTTTCCCTTATAAAAATAATTGAAAGAATTTTAACGATGTAAACAATAATAACAAACTGTAAATATCAAGTTAATGAAAAATTGTAATAACTATAAATAATTAACAAACAACATAAAAACTCTAATATTAAATAACTAAAAATTGTAAAAACATATTTTGACTCAGACGAAATGAAACACGTGCGATGAATTATATAAAAGAATAATTGAATTGTTAATGATTTAATCACTGGGTATTGTTTAATTATTATAAAATATAAAGAAACTAGTTTTTATTTATGGAAAATAATGGAATTTTGTTGAATTCCTGTAAATTTTTTTTTTTTTTAATAATTAAATGTTTGTGTTAAATTTTATTGATTTTTTTGTTTCATAATTGAATTCTGTAGGGATATTTTTTATTAAAATATTGAAAATCTTTGAATTAAGAAGAAAGTCTTTTTTTAATTGAAACTTTGACATGAATTTGAATAAAATTCTGGAAATAAATTGAATTTTACTACTTTCAAAAATAATTGAATTTCTGTGACGAATACTATTATTGATAAGAATAATTGAATTTTGCAATGAATTTTATTTAAATTCTGGAAAATAATTTTAGTTTGTTGAAGTATTTTGCTATTCATTTATAAGAATAATTGAAATGTTGACAATTTTTTTCATTTTTTGAAAATAATTGAATTTTTACTATTATTTATGATAATAATTGACTCTCTGAGAAGAGTTTATTTAATTTTCCAAATATTCGAATTCTTCTGACGAATATTGTCATTTATTAAAAAAATTTGAACTTTCTAATGAATTTTATAAAAGTTTCTTAATCTAATTATAAATTTTGGCGAAGAATTTTGCAATTTATAAAGATCATTGAAATGTTGACAATCATTTTTTTTAATAATTAAATTTCTGGAAAGAATTAAAATATTTATTAAAATAATTGAATTCTTTGAAAGAATTGCATTAAAATTTAAAAAATCGAAACTAATTTCAACAGAATTGAAATAAAATTTTTTTTAATAAAATTCTTCACTACATTATTTATAAGTAATAACTTTATGGCAGTTCTACAATAGAAATAGAAAAAATTGAAGTTTTTTTCTTTGAAGAATTCGTGATAATTTTGTAGTTAATAAGACGAACAAAAAGTCAGAATTTTCTTTCCAAAATTGAAATAAAGTTATAATCGATTTAGAGAAGAAGTTTAGTTAAAAATTGTTGTAAATAATAATTGAATTAATCATTTTATCAAATTATTATAAAATGTGAAGAAACGAGTTTGTTCTTTTATTTGAACTCCAACTGGTTATATTTTTTTTTTGTCTCAGAATTGGTCACGTAATTGATTATTTTTGCTCCCGTAAAGTCCGTATTTTTTTTTTTAATACTTTCATTCATTCGAACTCTGAAAATTTAGGACTAAAATATTGTTTCGTATTTTGTTTCTTTTCTGGCAAACGTTGCACATGGCGATAAAAATACGTCAATCTTGGCAATTTCCCACTGGAATGTAGTGGAATTTTTGGAGTAAAATTTTCAAACATATTGCGCCATTTAGGTTTATATTGGCACAAGAGAAAAAGAAGAAGAAGAAGAAAAAAAGATTTTTCTTACAAAAAAGCAGAATTTATTATAAATTTTCCAACCTCGAAATAGTGTGTGCTTTATCTAGTGGATATTTTTCATAGCCTTCAGTAGTAAATATTTCAGGAATCCATATAAAATTCCATTTTGAGTTATCTCTCCGTTGGAGATTTTCTTGGTGCGTGTAAATGCAGGAGTGAGTGAGGCCGAAATGAAATGTAAAGCAGTCAACGTTGGTGCACTTAAGTTGAGAATGTGGTGTGTTGGCGAAAACACGCATATAAAGAGTGTATTCTTTTTTTTCTCTCTCTTTTTTTCACCATGAGAAACGAGAAAAACTTTTCCCTCCGCAACAACAAGAAAATACTCGAATATATCCCAAGATTAAGGAAACTTTGTTAGTCCCCTTTTAAATTCCTTATAGAACTCAAGAGTTTGGAAACTAACGTATTTCCGTAAATGAGGCGCGCTCAACTTTAACCTATACGAGTATAGACTTTCTCCGAATGATGTTCAAGAAATTCAGTTTGAACATTTATTTATATAAAATATAAATTGAGAGAAAGTCATCGCGAAAGGTCTTTTGTAATTTGTAATAACTTGTTTTTAGCAAAGTCTCATTTCGAGAATACGTGATGAGAATTTTTAGCCACCACTTGTCATTGTTATTGACATTTTAAGAGAATTGTGTCGCCTACATGAATATTCATTAATTCACTGTCTTTCATTTTTTCTATTTATACTTTTTTTTTTTTAATTTTCATAGCAAAGAGTATTTATATTTTTTTCTTGTACTTTTCAAGTATATTATTTATTATTATAGATTATAGATTATTAAAATTATTATTATACTATCAAAAATTTGTTAAATTGTTAAGTTAAAGTTAAAGTGTCAAAATGTTAAAAAAATTAATTCAAAAAAAATATATTTTAAAATTAAAATGAACAATTAAAAAAAGAATTGAAAAATTATTGGTTCAAATTTTTTTTCCATAAATATAAAATATGAATTGGATTATTGGTTATTACTGTTCTCAAACAACTATCAAAAATTATTATTACTTAGGAATTATTTAATAAAAATTTTATCTAAATATTTTTTTAAATTATTTCAAGTCTAAAAGAAGTTGCGTTTATAGTATTCAAAAATAATTGAATTTAATTAGAAATTTTAAAAAACTTGGATTTTTCACAAAATGTTAATAATTCAAATATTTCTTCTTGAAATTAGATAAATTTGTCAATATTCATTTAAGTGATTATTAATAATAAAGGATTTTTATAAAAATTTTTATAATAATTCAATTTTTTCTTCTTAAAATTTGATAAATTTGTCAATACTTATTTAAGTAATCATTAACAATAAAGAATTTATAAAAAAAATTTTTGTTGAAGACATTTTCAAAAATTACATTTTGGAGAAATTAGAAATAATTGCAGACATTCAATTATTTTTCAAAGTAATAAAATTCTTCTTATAAAAGTTCAATTATGTTCAAAATTCCAAGAAAAATTTTTTCTGAAATATTTGAATGTTTGTGTAGAATTTTTTAAAAATTATTAATCAAAATTGAATTCTCGGGGGGAAAATTCTATTTAAATAGCAGAACATTGAAAATCGTTGAATAAAGAAAATTTTTTGAAAATAATTGAAATTTTGCCGTGACTTATATTTACTTTTGAAAATAATAATTTAATTCCTGGGATGAAGATTGTATTATTATTATATTTTATATATGAATTTATTTATGATTTTTTTTTATTATTGATGAAAATAATTGAATTTTGCAAAGAATTTTATTAAAATTTCTGCATAAAATTGAATTTCCTTTAAGAATTTTTCTATTTATTTCCAATGATAATTAAAATGTCTTTAAAAATCACAAAATTCTTCTGCAAAATAATAAATATTATTTTCATGAATTTCCTAAATGAATTCAATTATTTAGAAAAAAATGTAATGAAATTGAATTAAAATTTTTAATTATTTTCATAAATAAAAATAAAAAAAATTGCCGAGGAATTCAATTAATACACTTTTTTTCATAATTTTTATCGTAACTCAATTAATTTCATAAATAAATGATAAATTTTTTATGAAGTGGATTATTTTTATAAGTAATAAATTTGTTTCGGGAATTCAATTATTTTCATAAATTATAAAGTTCATTAAAGAATTTTAATTATTTTTATAACTGTTTTCAGGAAATTCTTGGAAAAATGCAATTATTCTTAAAAATTTGATTAAAATTCTTGAAAGGAATTCAATTATTTAAAAATTTGTTGTTAAAATTCTTTACAAAAATCTTCTCTACAAAAAAATTCTCCACAAAAATAATTCTTAAAAATCATTCCAATTATTTAATAAATTATTTACTTTTGTACTTAAATAATACAATTTTATACAAATTCCTCGAAAAATGTAATGATTCTTAAAATTTTTTTTTTAATTCGCCAAAAGTGCAATTATTTAATAAAATTTTTGTTTGTAATCATTCAATTCTTCAGTAAATTATTTACTATTGTATTGAAATAATTGATCAGTTGATATGGAAAAGGTTTCAAATTAAAGTATTTGAAAATTTGAATTTTCTTATACTTTTAACTGTCGAAAAGAATTAATTTTTTCAAAAAATATTTAATTTAATTTTTTTTCAAATAATTTGTTTCCAAATTCTCAGAAATTTTCCTATATTTTCATAAGGAAATTTTTCCAAACGTTTCAGAAAATTTTTTCTAATATATATATTTTTCTACATTATTTCGTTGCTCGTTGAAATGTTTCTAAATTCTTAGTAACTTTTTAATTGCAAATTCTAAAAGAACTTTTTCAAAAAATGCTTTTATAAAGTTGATTTAGAGAAGGATGTTAATAAGAAAAATTCTAGAAAATAATAATTGAATTGATAATATTTTCTAAAAAGGAAAAAATTTTCAATTTTAATTAAAAGCAACAATTGACAATTAGAATTAATAAACCTTTTTTTTTTCTTTACTTTTAACAAACATTAAATTTTATTAAAGCAATTGTAATTTATAAATAAGAATTAGAAATGATGCAAATTATTTCCTTATGAAAGTTATGAGAATTTTCTACAAAAATATTTTTAAAAAAAGAGAAGATGTAATTTACTTTAAAATTTTTCGCTGATTGAATATTTTGAAGTATGAAGATTTCTATTTCGAAATAGAAAATGTAATGTTTTTCCCAAAAGAAAAGAATAAATTTGTGAATAATATTGTTGTTGAGAAATAAAATTTTTGGATATATTAATTTCTTAATCATAATTTTCGAACAATAAACAATTTTCTAAGCTTTTCAATAAATTGAAAGGAAAGAAATTTGCTAATTTAGATCAGTCAGACGGAATTTGTTAGAAGAAACTTAAAAATTATATTAATTATATTAATTCTATTAATTACTGATTCAAATTAAGAGAGTTGGTTTAAAACAAAAGTTTCCTTTAGTGATAAAATAGTTGAAAAAGAAAATATTGCTAGAATTTTCCCAAATTACTGAGTTTGATATTTAAATGAAATTGAAATTCGCAATATTGAGTAATTACAGTAAATCACTTTGATGTTGTTTGAGAAGATTGAAAATTTCGTTTTGGAAGAGAATCTGATTTTGATTAAATGCGCCTTTATATATATAAATGGGATTTAGAGGAATGGCATAATTTATGCTTGATTGTGTTTGCGGTACACGTATAAGCCACACGTGTATAGTTGCACATGTGCATCGTTACATTGCACGATTCTAACCCATGCCAAGATGCATTAAAATTTGATTCGCCGAGTGCGACGTTCAGATTTCAGTGCCGCCGCTGTTGCATTCACTTGTGAGGCTCTCCAACACCTGTGTCGTTGTCGTTGTCGTCGACGTATATATACAACACAACACACGCGTTCATAAATTACATTTACAGCATGAATTTCCAAGAAACGCGTTTATCGATAATTACTTTATAATGTCACACTTTTCATTTTAGTCACACTTTTATCATTTTATCCACTTTATTCGTATTATTCGTTTCATTTATTTTATTCAAGAAGAAGAAAAAAATTGATAAATAGAATTTACGAAAAATCATATTATTTTCTTCACTTTCTTTCAATCACTGTATTTTTGAATTTTTTATTTAAAATTACGCGCCTTGGAAAAAGTGTGTAAATATATAATAAATTAATAAATATAAATAAATAAACAATAAAGTATTGTTATAAATTTGCCGAGTGATATCTTCAATCATTATTTATAAATAAATAAACTTAATGTTAGAATAAATAAATAAAATAAAAAAATATAAATAAAAAAATTGTCACAAGATTAGAAAAATCAGGAAAAAGTCCGATTTTTATTAAAAGTATTGGAAAAAAATTAAATGTTTAGATTTTATGAGAAAATTCCGAATTTTCTTTGTCATTTTGTTTGTCATATTAACTATAAAATTGCCATAAATTTATTAGATATAAATAATGTAGTTATGTATTTTTTTTAAATATTAGTTTCAATTCTGTTGAAAGTAGTTTCAATTTAGAAAGATCTTTCCAAAAATTTAATTATTTACAAAATTTCTTTAAAAAATTCTCGTCAAAATTTTAAATATCTTTCTAAATAGCAAAATTCTATGCCAAAATTTAATCAAATTAAGAAATTTTAATAAAATTCAATGTAAAATTCAATTATTTTCATAAATAACTATATTCATCGTAAGCATTCAATTATTTTTAAAATTATTAAAATTTTTCGCAGAA
This sequence comes from Leptopilina myrica (nomen nudum), assembly GCA_032872475.1. Lineage (NCBI taxonomy): Eukaryota > Metazoa > Arthropoda > Insecta > Hymenoptera > Figitidae > Leptopilina > Leptopilina myrica (nomen nudum). The sequence goes on along the minus strand of CM065467.1, from coordinate 21,784,309 downwards.
ACTCAATTATTTAAAAAAAAATCGTAAAAGAATTGTCGTCAACATTTCAATTATCTTTATAAATAAATAGCAAAAATTATTCGACAAAATTCAATTATTTTCAGGATTTTTAATAAAATTCATTGTCAAATTTTCAATTATTTTCATAAATAATAGTATTCGTCACAAAAATTCTTTTTTTTTTTTTTTGAAAAGTAATGAAATTATTCTCATAAAATTAAACAAAAAATTCATGTTAAAATTTCAATCAATTTTAAAAAATCATTACAAGAAATCAAATATTTTTCAAATTAATAAAATGCTTAGCAGAAATTCAATTATTTAAAAAAAAAAAACTAAAAAAAAAATTTTGAACATTTCAATTATCATTATAAATAAATAGCAAAAATTCTTCGCCAAAATTCAATTTTTTTCAGTATTTTTAATGAAATTCTTTGCAAAATTCAATTATCTCCATAAATAATAGTATAAATTCAATTATTTTCAAAAAATGTAAAAAATTGTCAACTTTTCAATTATCTTTATAAATTAATAGCAAAAATTCTTCAACAAACTTAAATTATTTTCCGGAATTTTAATCAAATTCATTGCAAAATTAAATTAAATTCTTTGCTCAATTGAATTATTTTCATAATTAATGAAAACAAAAATTCATAAATTAATTCAAATATAAAATATAATAATACAATCTTCATCACAGAAAATCAATTATTTTTGAACGTAATAAAAGTCATAGCAAAATTTCAATTATTTTCAAAATTTTTTCCTTATTCAATGACTTCCAATGTTTTTCTATTTCTATAAAAATTTCCCCCAATGAATTCAATTATGAAACAAAAATTTTGATAAATTTCTACAAAAGCATTGAATTATTTTCTAAAAAAGAAAAAGAATAAATAAAAATTTCACAAGAATTCAATTATTTTAATAAAATTCCACAATAGAATTCAATTATTTAAAAAGAATTTTGATATAGTTCTAGACAAATATTTAATGTTTTTGTAAAATAATCAAAATTTCACAGGAATTCAATGATTAAGAATTGAATTTAAAAAAAAAAAGATTTTTGAAGAAAAAATACGTTTTTTCAAACTTTTCTACGTGAATTCTTCGCAATAATTGGATTATTTTCTTAAATAATAAAATTCATTGCTGAATTTCAATTATTTTTATAATGTAATTTTAAGCGGGAATCTTCTTATGTTTTTATTTACTAATGTATATTTTAATTGAAAATTCTGCTAATAATTCAAATTTCGCCTAAAATTGAATTAAAAGCAAACGGATTTAAAAATTATTAAAGAAGAACGTTTTCAAAAATTACAAAAAAATAATTGATTTAAAGAAGAATTTTATTTAAGAATTGTAGAATAAATAATAATTTGAATTGAAATGTTGAAAATAATTTTTCAATTTATTTTAGTAACAACATTCCTTGACCAATTGATAAAATCATTAAATTTTATCACATACTCGGTCGCCTTTAATTGCTTAATTAAAATTAACCTCTTCAATTTTTTTTACCAATAATATTCTTACAAGTTATTAAATTTCCAAAAAGATTTAAATTAGAAATTTTTAAAATCTTAATTCCCGGGGAAAACTAATAGGTAAATATTTATTTAAAAAAAGTAGTTATTGATGTGTCTTCGAGTAATTTTACGATTCAAGAAATTCGTATAAGAAATTTAACAGAATATGTTTTTGAGTAAATTTTTTTCCTTTATTTTCTAAAAAAGGAAAAAATTTTCAATTTTAAGCATTTGAGAAATAGAATTAATAAACCTTTTTTTTCTTTACTTTTAACAAACATTAAGTTTTATTAAAGCAATTGTAATTTGTAAATAAGAAATATAGAAATGATGCAAATTATTTCCTTATGAAAGTTATGAGAATTTTCTACAAAATTTTTTTTACAAATTATCGAGTTTTATATAAATGAAATTGAAATTTGCAATTATTGAGTAATTACACTGAGAAAACAATATATTTGAATCAATCTTTGTTATAAAAAAAATAACCACAAATCATCTTTAAATTAAACATAATAGTTTTGATTCAATACATAATAAATTTTCATTCAATAAAAACTATGTTTAATTCAATTAGAAAATATTTTTAATTGAAACATATTTTTTTGGTTGACTACTTATTTTTGAATTTAAAAAAAAAACACTGTAAAAAGAGAGTTCTAAATTAGAGCTAATTTCGGTATTGAAATAGAAGCAAATTACGATTTAGTACCAAAATTGGTATTAAATTAATACCTTTCTTTTTACAGGGAAATTTTTCTCAGTGTATAGTAAAGCACTTTGATGTGTCTGGGGAAAAGTGAAAATCAGTCACAGGGAAAAATCGGGAAATCAGTACGAATAGTCAGGGAAAGTTAAAATTAAATTTTTGTGTCAACCCTTTTGTGAATTTTTTTTGTGAATATAATTTTTAGCTAGGTTTGGAAAATAGATACATAAAGGAAATATAGAATACATGGAAAATGGGGGAAAAAATATTTGGATCGAAACTGTCACATATACTTATGACATATATTTGTGTGAGTCTCCTCTCTCCTCAGAATTTCGAATTGCCGAGCAATTTTCCATTCTGTTCTTAGTTCGTTCACATCGTTCGTCGTCGGAAAGCTCCTCGCAAGCTTCTTTTCGTTCCTCCTTTCAAAACCCCTCTTATACACCTCAAAACGTTTGCGAGTAAGAATTGAGTTGGCAGAGGCTCAAAGTGGTGGAGTTTCAAGATATGCCACGCTACCATGAAACTTGGTTCTCTCCCATTTTCAATGGTTCAGTTGAAAAGAGAGAGCAAGAGAGAGAGAGAGTCTGCCGTACGGGTGGATCTGACATTGCAAAGGAGGAAACGACACTCGGTTCATGATGTGGGAGGTTTGAGGGAGTTAAGAAAGTCACTCGCCTACGCTTCGACTTTAAGGGAAAGAGGGATTTTCATGCGAGATTTACTTCAACGAAATGAACTTAATATTGAATTGAATTCAACTGATTTAGGCTGGATGTCAGGCGTTATTGCATTCCCTATCTTTTTTCCGGGAGCTTTCGTTAGTCACACTATACCTGTCAATTCAACTATTGCCGAATATTTTTTGTCCCCCCTTTTTTTATTATTTAATATTTATTTATAATTTATGAAAATTATTTTAAAAAATCTGTATTAATTGAATTCTTCAGCAATTTTTTTTTTATTTATGAAAATAATTAAATTTTTGACTTTAATTTTATTAATTTTTTTTTTTAAATAATATTGAATTCTTTTAGGAAATTCATGAAAATAATATTTATTATTTTGCAGAAGAATTTTGTGATTTTTAAAGACATTTTAATTATCATTATAAATAAATAGTAAAATTGTTAAACAGAATTGAATTTTTTTCAGAAATTTGAATAAAATTCTTTGCAAAATTCAATTATTTTCATGAATCATAAAAAAAAAATTCATAAATAAATTCATATATAAAATATAATAATACAATCTTAATCACAGGAAATAAATTATTTTTAAAAGTAAATAAAATTCATGGCAAAATTTCAATGATTTGCAAAAAAAATTTCTTTATTCAATGATTTTCAATGTTCTACTATTTTAATAAAATTTTCCCTAAAGAATTCAATGTTGAACAAAAATTTTGATAAAATTCTACACAAACATTCAATTATTTAAAAAAAACAAAATAAATAAATGAAAATTTCACACACTGAGAAAACATTATACTTAAATTAAATAGAAAAATAGTTTTAAATGATTTTGTTTAATTTAAATGAGTTTGTAAGTTTAATCAAAATTTATAGAAAGTATCTACTACTTTGATTCAAAAATATTATTTGTTTGAATAATTATATTTAATTCAAACATATTTTGTTTTGGTTTAAACGAAAAATATGTTTATAAATTTTATGTTTGATTCAAACTTAAAAGTTGATAATAAATAATTCAAAATCAACTATAAATTATGTTTGAAATTTTGAATAAAATATATTATTTCTGTAAATGAACCAAAAAATATGTTTGAATTAAACTTAAATTTGTTTGACTGTATAGCAAAGATATTTTAAGTTTGATTTAAACAAAATATGTTTGAAATAAATAAATAATTAAATTCTTCTTCGAAATATCAATTATTTTCAAAAATTTTAATAAAATCCATTGTAAATTTCAATTATTTTCGAAATTTTTCCTCAATTCAATGTTTTTTTAACAGGTATCTATCTATACTATTCTAATAAAATTTTTCAAAAGAATTCAATTATTTAAAGAAAATCTACTAAAATTCTACACAAACCTTTAATTATTATCAAAAAATAACAATTTTACAGGAATTTCATTATTTGCAATTTTTTTTTATAAATTTCTTCGCAATATTCAATTATTTTCATAAATAATAAAATTTTTACAGGTATTTAATTTTTTTTAAATAATAAAATTCTTATTAGGAATTCAATTATTTTGATGAATAATAAAATTTTTACAGGTATTTAATTTTTTTTTTTGAAATAATAAAATTCTTATTAGGAATTCAATTATTTCGATGAATAATAAAGCTAATTGCAGAATTTCAATTATTTTTAATACAATTTTAATCGAATTCCTCGAAAAATGTAATTATTCTTAAAAATTTTTATTAAAATTTATCAAAGAAATTTAATTATTTTAATAACCTTTGCTACAATTTATTTATTCGAATTTAAATATTATTTTTAATATATTTTTGATTAAATTTCTTTAAAGAATAAAATTATTGCATTCAAAATTTTTAATGCAGTTCTTTGCGTAAATTATCAATTATCTTTATAAATTATAAAATTCTTCTCTAAAATTGAATTATTTTCAAAAAATTTTAATGAATTTCTTGGCAAAATTTCAATTATTTTCAAAAATTTTTCCTAATTTAATTATTTTTAATATATATTTTAATAAAATTTTGCAAAAGAATTCAAATTTTTTGAAAATCGATTTATACAATTTTTTAAAAGACTTCAATTTTAAGAAACTTATGTAATTATTCAATAAATTGTTTTTTTGTTTTTAAATAATGAAATTCTCGTAGAATTTTCTCATAAAAATTGATTTAAAAATGTATTTCAGTTAAAATTTTAGATTATAATTGAATATTAAAAGTATTAGAGCGTAAAGTTTTAGAAATAATTAAATTTTGAAAAGGTTTCAGATTCAAATCTTTGAAAATTTGAATTTTTCATATTTTTAATTTTAACTAAGTAACAATTCTGTGGAATTAATTTTTTTTTGAGAAATTTAAGTTGCGAATTTGTTTAAATATTATTTAAAGTTTTTATTTTCTAATATATAATTAATTGACGAATTTACAAATAATTCTTATTTTTTAAATTAAAACAACTTCATTCGTAACTAAATATTATTAAATTTCAATTATTTTTATGTTCTGGAAAGTAATTTTCAAACACACTGCAGGTGGAAAAAAAATTGAACGTTCGAAACTTTAGGTACTAAAAAAAAATTCTATTTGATATAAATGATAAAAATTCCCTTTTTTACTTGTCTATTAAAAAAATATATATTTACTTGAATCAAATAATTTTTATCGAATCAATTAAATTGATTAATTAATTTGATTTCAATTAATTGCTTGAAATATGTGACGCGATCTGAAGAAAGGGACCTTAGAAGCAAATCACTTTAAGGTTATGTTAGTGTTACTGTTTTGTTGATAAAAAGTTTCTTTTTACTTTTTGCGAATTAAAATCAGTGTTTATTAAATATTTCAGTTACAATATAAACTTGAACATTAATGATTCACTTTAACAGTTGATAAATTTTTTGTATTTTCGTTTAAAAAATTCCAAACATAACCTATAATTTATTTGATTCTAAGATCCTTTTCTTCAGATCGCGTCACATATACTGAAATAATTAATTCAAATACAATTTATTTGTTTCAAGTATAAGCTTTAAATATAAAATTCTTTTGGTGATAAAAAGAGAGAGAGAGGGAGAATATTTTTCTGAATTGTAATTTTTTTTAAGGAATAGTAACAAATTAGAGTGTCAGAATAGACTGAAAAAAATTTTCCTTTTTTTTTGGTGTGTATAAAAGTTTTCCTCCAACTGAATAGCAAAAGAGGTTCTTCTCTCTCTCTCACTTCACAGAAAAGTTGTGTTTCTGTGTTCATTCCCGTTTCATTTGCTATTCATAAGAGACATGCCCAGTTGCTGCCGGGGAACTTGATAGCTTCAGGGGACACAGATCTCTACTGACAACACCGACTACAAATGCCCTTTGCAACTTTTCGCAAATCCTCCATTGACACACTATATTCCTGCTTTCAAAAAAAAAAAAAAAAAAAAAAAATTACATTCTTTTTGATAACATCATTCGAATATTACACACGATTATCTCCTTGTAGTTGAAAATCTCAAGGGATTACTGCGTAAAATAATATTAAAATATAAGGTCACTTTTTCAGACAAAAAAAAAATTTATTTTCGAATTCTCTTCTAAAAAAGAGAAAGGAAGTTAAATTAATTACAATTGATAGAAAAAATCGACTATTGATTGAATTATAGTCAAAAATTTGTTTTTTGTCAGAAAAGAAGAATTAGATGTTGATATTTATTAGGGAAGGAATTTTTCAGCAATTGAATTACATTAGATAAAAATATTAATAATAGTTGTAATTATTATAATTAGTAATTATAATTAGTAAGAATTGATTTTTGTCAGAATAGAAAAATTAGATGTTGATATTTATTAGGGAAGGAATTTTTCAGCAATTGAATTAAATTAGATAAAAATATTAATAATAGTTGTAATTATTATAATTAGTAATTATAATTTGTAAGAATTGATTTTTGTCAGAATAGAAAAATTAGATGTTGATATTTATTAGGGAAGGAATTTTTAGCAATTGAATTGAATTAGACAATATTAATAACTGTAATTACATTTGACTTGTTTCGAATGTTCAAATAAAGAGAAAAATTGTTAATTAAAAATGTTTTTAAAAATTTCCGATTACAATAATTAAATTTAGAGTTAAAAACAAAAATTTTACATTTAGAAACAATAATTTTTTTGACACTGCCACAAAAAATTTATGGTTTCTAAATCATTCTAAATAAATATAATTTTTTTCTTCAAATTAAATTTTTGCTACAATTTTTTGTGTAACTTCAGAAAAAAATTATTAGAAACAATAATGTTTTGACAGTGACACAAAAAATTTATTGTTTCTAAATAATTCTAAATAATTATAATTTTTTTCTTCAAATTAAATTTTTACTCCAATGATTTTTTGTGTCACTGGCAAAAAAATTATTAGAAACAATAATTATTTAGAATTATTTAGAAACAATAATTTTTTGTGTCACTGACAAAAAAATTATTGTTGAATAAAAAATACTAAATGGAAAAATTGAATAAAAATTTTAGGTAATAAGCAGAATGAAAAATATTCAACAAAAGATGTAGTAGAAATAACAAAAATTAAAAAAGAACAAAAATGTGAAAAACAATAGACAGTGAAATAAAAAAAGTATAATTACATTTACAGTTGTAATTATTGTACTTCCAATTATAGTGGTAATTATTGTAATTATAGTTATAATTATTGTCATTATAATGATGATAATACCTAATTTGGTAATAACAAAAATACTAATATATTATTATTATTAATATGTTGGGAATTATAATTATTGTATTTTGTTTTCTTATCTTTTTAATAGTTTTTCTTTTTAATTTTTTAGTGTCATGAGAATCGTTAAAATTCTTGCAAAAAATCTTACAATTTAGAAAAATTATTAAATTCTTCTAAAAAATTTTAACACAATTTTTGAAAATAATTGAATGTTTGAAAACATTTTTTTTTAATTTTAAATTGTATTCAATCGAAAACTTTTATTAAATATTTTTAAAAATAAATGTATTCTCTTGTGAAATTTTATTAAAATTCTATTAAAAATAATTGAATTCCTGCGATAAATTTTACTGTTTAAAAAAATAATTCAGTTTAACCGAATAATTTTATTAGAATTTTTGAAAATAATTGAATTTAATTAATATTTTTAATAATTGTATTCTTTCGAGAAATTTTACTAGAATTAAATTTAAAATAATTGAATTTCTTTGAAGATTTTTATTATTAATGAAAATAATTGAATTCTTGCGAAGAGTTTTATTCCAAATTTTCAAAATCCTGATTAAATTCTTTTGATGAATTTCTTTGGATTTTTTGTTTAAATAATCTATTTTCTTTAATAATTTTAATTAAAAATTTCGAAAGTAATTGAATTTTATGAAGAATTTCTTTCAAGTTTTTAAAATAATCGCTTCTGTTAAAAATTATAATTTAAAACTTTATTGTTCAAGTTTATTAAAATTGTTTTGAAAATTATTTGTTTTCTGCAAAGAATTTTTCTGTTAACGAAAATAATTGAATTCTTCCAAAAAATGTTATTTTGTATGTAAATAATTAAATTCTTGCGAAGAGTTATTTAAATTTTTTTTAGAAAATATAAACAATAATTAATTAAATATTTGCTTAGTAAGTGAATTTTTTAAATTTTGATTACGAATTTTTCGAAAACTGTAAATTTGAAAATAAAAAAGTTTTGTAATTTTTATCATAATAAATTGAATATCATGTTATTATTATAAATATTATATTATTATTAATAATTAATATTATATTATTATATTATTATAAATATTATTATAATTATTATTATAATTATCAACTTTTTTCCCTAAAAAGAATTTGACATATGAACCAAATCAATAGTAAAATTTATGATCGTAATATTCGTTACACGAATTTTTTAAGTGATGAGAAAAAAAAGAAGAAAAGAAATAAATAACAAAAAAAAAATGATGAGAAAAAATTAACCAAATCCGTGCATTATATACGTTAGCAAAGATAGATAATGCTGACATAAACGAAGCGTTTATCTTTTTACACACAATGTGCTTATCATAGTTTCCTTCCTTCCTCATTGAGAATAGTAATTTAATTCAGACAAAGCAAAAACTTTATGGATAACGTGTATTATATACAATTTATAATGTAATTTCAGAAAAAAAAGATTAAAACTTTTTTCCATTTAGAAAAAAAAACAGAAAAAAAATTAAAAAAAAGAAAAACTTGAGAAAAACTCGTAAGTTTTTTTCAAATTTTTCTGTTTTTATTTTTAAATTAATTAAAAATTTCTTTGGAAAATAAATTTTGTTTTAAAAATAATTACCCTGAAGAACTGCGATCCGACAATAAAGATAGCGGAGAAAACTGTGACGAACAAAGTTTGAAAAAGTTTTTAATAATTTAAAGTTGATTTTGTCATTCGTCTTCTTAGTTATATAATTAAAATAAAATAAATTAAATAAAAGATAATATTAAAAAATATAAAATTAATGAAAACTTTCAAATAAAATAACAAGTTTTTAAACATAACATTATTTAATTACCAAAAATAGTTTTTATTAAAAATATTTTCATAAACTACTGATTACGATATAAAAATTAAAAGCTTTAACTCGACATTTAGAAACATTTTATAATTAATTTTTTTATGGTATATAATTAATTTATTTTTTACATATAATATATTTTTTTATACCTATATTTTTTATATTAAAAATTATTTTAATAACAATTTAATTTGAGGGAGAAATAAATTACGTCCTTTTTAACGAGTTCAGAACTTTAGGATCATGAAAATAAGATGAATAGAAAATTAATAGAAAATTAAAATTTAAAATTAAAAAAAAAATTTATAAGTTTTTGAAAAATTGTAATTAAAAATTTTAGTTGATTCCCAGAAAATAATTTTAAAAAAATTTACAAAATTAATAGAAATTTAAAATTAAAAGAAACTTGTAAGTTTTTTGAAAAATTGTAATTAAAATTTTTAGTTGAATTCCCGAAAATAATTTTCAAAAATTGAAACAATTATGAAAATTTTCTCAAACTTGATTGAACGAAAATTTTATTTCTAACATTAATTAGAAGCTGATTAAAAAAAAATTAAATAAAAATATATATTAATTTTCACGAAGTTATTAATAAACTGAATCTAATTAATTAACACGAGATAAGGAGTACGTAACATTTAAGTAAAGATTTATATTTTAAAAGTGCCTCAAAAAAAAAATAAAACTAACACCATAAGAAGATGTTAATACACGTTTTCCTGAGCGGAAATCCCTTAAAAGAAACTTGCCACAAGTCTATCTTTGACTTTTTCATAAGAGTCTTTGAAAGTTACTGTTGTTGTTTTATTTATTTTTTTTCCATCTTCTTTGCTCTCATAGTATTTAGTTTGACTACTTTGACAGGAGTTGTTTAAACATGCATAGCTCTGAAGCAATAATCGCACAGTAAACTTTCAAAGGGACCCCTTTTTCTTCGTTGAATTGAAATTTTCTCTCGAAATATGTAAATGCACTTCGAAGGCGAATAAACTTTTTTACCAGGGGCATCTAAAAAACCAATTTTCTATTTCTCCTGTAAAATCTATATATGTATATAAGTATAAAACTTGCTTTTTCTATTCGTTAAACATTACAAGTTCTGTCATGAATTTTAAAATGAAATTTCTTAAAGGGAACACAGAAAAGAAAGTAAAATAAAAATTTTATTTTGTTTATCATATTATTGTTATCGATACACTAAACAAGTTGAAATTTATTTTCATCCTTCAGTTTATTTTTCTCCAATTTTATCCATTGATGGAAATCGTCTACAATTTATTTATATTTTATTACAATTATTATTAATATTATTATTATTACAATTATTATTATTAGTATTATTATTATTATTACTATTTTTATTATTAATATTATTATTATTAATATTATTATTATTATTATTATATTTACCTTTATATATTAGAATTATAAAGTTCGTTTTATAATGAAACGAAACAATTTTAACTTTATTTCGTTTGTGAGAGAATTTTCATGCCGTCTAGGCGACTATTTAGTGAACTAATTTGGCGCGAAATTTAAAAACGGAAAAATTTAACTAATAAAAGAAACAGTTTATTATTATTATTATTATTATTATTATTAATATTAATATTAATATTAATATTATAATTATTATATTTATCTTAATATATTAAAATTATAAAATTATAATCTTCGTTTCATAATGAAATGAAACAATTTTCGCTTTTTGGCGCGAAATTCAAAACCGGGAAAATTTAATTAATAAAAGAAAAGTATTATTATTATTATTATTATTATTAATATTACTATTTATTGTTGATATTAATACTTAATAAAATAAAAATAATAAATAATTATTATCAATTTACTATCAATTGATGGTCCATAAAAAAGTGTATAAAGTTCTTCCTAATATTTTGTTAAAATTCCTTTAGAAATTCTACTACTTTGTTCTAGTAAAATTCAATAGAAAATTCACTGGATTTTCTGTAGAATTAAAATATGTAGAATGATTCTAACGAATTATTTTTTTATTTTTAATTCGAAAATTTAATTTATTAAATATAAATTGAGATTAGTTTCTCTGGTAAATTTTTGTTAATTAAAATTTAAGCGCCATTGTGTGGTAACTTTATACTGCTTCCGAAAATTCTATTTTATATATATATATATAACACATATATTGCATTCACGTTGTGTGTATTAAAAATGTAATTTTACGAGATAGATATAAACTGATCGTAAAGTTTAAATCGTCCATTTCGTAAAATCTATCTGATGGATTTTAGTTTAAATATTCCTCTTGTCCTGTGGGTAACAAAGAGCTTTATAAACTCAATTTACTAAATTCAGTTTTTGACGACTTGCAATAAAGAATTTGTTATTTCTATTTTGAATAAAGTCATTTGTTGGGCTTGATAAACGGCGTATGGAGAATAAATGCTCAATTGCATTTTAATGTAAATAGATGATACTGTTTTTGTTTGTAAATTTATATATAAAACACTAAAATGTTGAAAGATTGAAAATATTCGAAATTCAATTATTTTCAATATTTGTAGTATTTTTTAAATAAAATTTCACCTTTAAAATTTAAATTAATTTATCAAAAAAAAATTGATAAATTTCATCCAAAATTCCATTGTTTTTATAAATAATACAAATTCCAAAAGGATTTAATTAATTTAGAATAGTATTTTTAAGAAAATTTCGAAAAAATTAATTATTTAAAATAAAATTTTCTTATTTATTGTATTTCGAAAAAATTAATGGTTTAAAACAATGTTTATAAAATTCTTATATGAAAAATTCAATTATTTTCAAAAATAACAAACATTTTTAACAGAAATTCCATTATTTTGAAATATTTTAATAAAATTGTTCGAAAAAAATCACTAATTTTAAAGACAATTTCTATTAAATTTTTGTAAAATAATTAAATTATTCTTTTAGATTTTAATAAAATTTTTCCTAGGAATTCAATTATTTACATAAGTAATTCTTCGAAATAATTCAATTACTAAACTTAAACAACCAAAAATATTCCCGAAAATTCAATTATTTTCAGGCATTTTAGTGACTTTTTTTTGCAAAATTCAATTATTTTCATAAATAACAATATTCATTAAAAGAATTCAATTGTTTTTAAAAATATTAATTTTCTTCTTATTAATTGAATGATTTTGAAAAATTCTAATAAAAACCTTTCACTAGAATTCAATTGTTTTTGTAAATAATAAAAAGTTTTTTAAGAATTGAATTTTTTAAATTGAATTCTAATAAAATACCATACAGATATTTAATTATTGTAAAATATTTTAATAGAATTCTTTGTAAAGTTTAATTATTTTTCAAAAACTTTTCTAAATTCAATGATTTTTAATATTTGAAAAAATTGCAAACATTCAATTATTTAAAAATTTTGTTTTAAAAATCTGCATAAAGAAGTCAATTTCATTCATGAATAATTACTATTTTTTTAGGAATTTAATTTTTTAAATAAAAATTTGCATAAAATTTGTCCGAAGAAATAAATTATTTCAAATTTTTCTTTTAATTTTTCGCAAGAACTAAATGATTTTTATAAATATTGAAATTCTTTCACGAATAATGAAATTCATTGCAGGAATTCAATTTATTAGTATTAGGATAAGAAAGAAGTGATTAGAAAAAAGTCAGAAAAATAAAATATTGAATTGAATTTTTGTCAGTTTTATAAAGTTTCTAAAACGATTTTTTGTTGTTGTCAGTTTTAATTTTTTTAATGCTGCTTTTTTACTACTTGTTTTTTTACTCTGAAAGCTACTTTTTGATATTTTTTTTGAAAATAATTATCGAGTGCGAAGTCTGCTATTTAAAAATCATTTTTGGTTTAATAGAAAGATTTTCTTTTTAATGTAAAATATTAATGTTTAAAATAAAATTTTTGTACTACTTAATGTCTGACGTAGAATTTTTGTACTACTTAAAAATTACGCCTCACCAATAAAAAAAAAACTTTTTCTACTGCGATATAGTTTTGTCTGGCTTAAAAGGTTTTTTTACTACTTACCAGACATTTTTGGTTTGTAAAGAAGACTTTTTTTTTGGTGTTAAATTTTAATTTCGGAGACAAAAATTTTTTTACTACTTGAAGAGAAATTTTTGTTTTAATAAAAAATTGTGTACTACTTAAAAATCGTGTTTTACAAACTACATTTTGTTTTCTACTTGAAAATATACTTTTTCTACTTAAAAATAGAGTTTTCTCTAGTAGAAAATCAGTTTGCAAGTATATTTCTGTTGCAAAACTTTTTACGTCTGACTTGAAGGATTTTTACTACTTAAAATTCTATTTTTATCTGTAAGAAAAGCTCGTTTTTACATTGAAGAGTATCATTACAATAGATTTTTACTGATACAATAGAGTTTTACTACTTAAGAAATGATTCTTATCGAATAGAATAAGCACTCTCTATTGCAAAACGTTTTATGTCTGATCTTAAAAGATTTTCTCTACTTACAAGGCAATTTTTTGTTTAACGGGAAAAGTTATTTTTTTAGTGTGTAAAAAATTTCACTCTGACTCAAAATTTATTTTTACTTCGTTAATTACTTACATTTTGCTACTTACCAAGGAATTTCTGTCCATTGGTCGAATCTTTTTTCAGTTTCGAATATTTGAGTTTGACTAAAATTTTTTTTACTACTCAAACCTGATGGATTGATTTCTACTATAAAATCTCTTTCGTCTGACTTAAAAGGTTTATACTACTTAAAAGTCAATAGACTTATTCTACTTTTAAAAAAATAGAATAAAAGCTTGATTTTTACTTTGAAAAGTGTTGTCTGACACTATCGATTTTTACTACTTGGAAAATGACCTTCATTGAATGATTTTAGTATTTTAACTTTAAAATTCTTTTTCTCTGACTTAAAAGGCAGAATACTACGTTAAAACTCCTTTTTTACAGTCTAACTCAGTAAATTTTATATTTAAGGTTATGTTATTCAGTGGTCACGTGCCCCATTTACTTTACTATGGGAAAACTTCCCACTGAATAACATGACCTTAAACGACAAATTAATAAAAAAAAATAATATAAATTTGAACCTGAAATAAAATTACCAACTCTGATTTACTTTTTCTTGTTGAAAAAAAGAAATTCTTTTCTACATGTTAGCTGTAAAGTAACTCCATTGGGTTCTAAACCACGAGTACAAAGGTTATAAGTTATGAACACATTTATTTGTATTTATTTCCAACTTTCAACAAATAGGAGAAAAATTCTATTTATAAATAGGTTGGCATTATTTTTACTATATGCGAGCCCAAAACGATAGGGAGTAGAAAAAAAAAAGAATTTGTAATACAGTTGCGTTATAGTCGTTGTTGCAATTTCAATATCAAGAAAAAGGAATTCAAGATCGGTCATGAAAGTTTCAGCGGCGTCGCGACGCCCGAAAGCATCGTCGTTGGAGATTTCAGAAAGTTCCCCGAACCCCCGACCTGCCGTAAACAAGGGATGCTCGTAAGTATTCTCTCTCTCTGTCTCTCTCTTTCGCTCTCTTCTCCTTATTTTGGAGAGAGGGGGGAAAAGCGCTCCACTAGAGGAGAGCGCACGAAAACGCATCCACTTATCAGTTGGGAATAGTAGAAGGAGAAATGGTGAACAGAGACTGCACCAAAATGCGCACAGACACATCTGCAAAATTGCCGTGTGTACGTTTTATAGTAGATTCGTACTATAGATTTTCCGGGATGGGAATAAGCGAGAGACGGAATAAACGCGAGAAAGAGAGAGAAAGACAAAATAAACGTTGGAGAGAAACAGGGAGATGGAAAGAGAGAGAGAGAAAGAGAAATGAGAGAAAGAAGGAGATAAATAGAGAAAGGGAGAGAGAAATAGAGAAAGAGAGAGAAAAACAGAAGGAGAGAGAGAGAACGAGAGAGAAATACAGAAAGAGAGAGAGAGAGAAAGAAAGAGAGAACGAGACAGAAATAGAGAGGAATACAGAAAGGAAGAACGAGAGAGAAAGAGAAAAAGAGAGAGAAAGAGAAAAAGAGAGAGAAACATAGAAAGACAGAGAGAGAGAGAGAGGGAGAAAGAGAGACCCTTTGGTTATAGTACACACAGTACCCGACGCTCTCCTCTCCCCAGACCCAGATTCCAAGAAGACCTTTCTCTCTGTCTCTCCTCCCCCAGAGCACTTTGACCGCGTGCCAAGCCTGCAATTCTTAAACGCTTTTCTGGATTTTCCTTAGGAGAGATAATCCATTTTGGAATGGGAATGAGAAAAGAGGAGGAGGAGGAGGAGGGGGACGGAGGTCTACCGGGTAAATAATATCTCGTGAAAGATTATTATTCCTACCATTGCGAAACGATACTCAAGAATCAAAACAAACATTAAATTCTCATGAAAATATAGAGAGAAAAAGAGAGCTGGCAAAATTATATTTATATATATTCTCGAGACAGTTGGCATTTTTATATATACTAATAATAATGGCTAGGAAAATTTTGCGAATTTAAAATTTATTATCACTAATAGATAATATATAATAAAATTTATAAAACGGCGCAAGTAATGTAGATACTTTAATTTCACAAAAGTAATAATGTTATCATTACCTAAAGTAAGAAAAAAACATTAGTTCAACATTCGAACTAACTTATTGTGCAGTGAAAATCGTATAAATAAATTTTTATTACACAAAAGACCCAAAGAAACAATTTGGAAAATTTAAATTTCTTTGGTCGCCATATTGGAAACGCCATTTTGAATTTTGAATATCCAATTGCAGATTCCCATGCAGCGACCTCAAGAATCGCAGAGAAACAATTTTTAAGCGAATCTACGCTGAGAAAAAAAACTATTTGATTCAAACAATTTTTTTTTGAAAATCAAACCTATAAAATATCTTTGCTATGCAGCAAAACATTTAACTTTAATTCAAACACATTTTCTGGTTCGGTTCATGAACTTATATATTGAAATCAAACATAAATTGTAATTGATTTTAAATTATCTGCAGTTAACTTTTAAGTTTGATTCAAACATACAATTTTTAGACATAATAGATAGTGAATGTTGTAGAAGTTATTGTTAAAATTCAGATAATATTTTTGTGGCCTTTGGTCTATTAAGTAAGAACAGTATTTAATAGACCAAAGGCCACAAAAATATTATCTGAATTTTAGACATAATTTTTGGTCAAACCGTAAGAGAAAATATGTTTGAATTATAAATATAATTATTCAAACAATAATAATCATACTTTTGAATCAATGCAGTAGATATTTTCTATATATTGAGATTAAACTTACAAACTAATTTCAATTAGACAAAATCGTCTAAAATTTTGTGTTTCATTTAAGTGTAATGTTTTTCTAAAAATGTGAATTTTTAAAAATTTTGTCCGATAAATTTGTTCGGCCATTTGAAAATTTTTAAAACTAACATCGACTTCGTAATCAGTGACCCAAAAACTCTCTGAGTAAAAAAATTCAAGTAAATCGAGTAAATTTTTAAAATTTTTGTTCGACATATATTGGAACCGGAATTTTGAATTTTAAAAATCGGATTATATATTCGTGATGAGCGACCTCAAAAACATGTAAACACTAAATTTTATTATATTCCATTAGCCATTACTGAAAAATAAGTATATTAAATTTTGTAAAAGTATTCAGCAATTTAGGAAAAAAGTGCAACAAAAGCGAAATTTTGATATAAAAAATACTAAACTTTAAAAAAATTTAGTAAAGTTATTTCAAAATTCAATAAAAATTCTTTATATTTGATATAATTATACTAAATTCCACAAATTTTTTTTTAAACTATAGTATTTTTTATATCAAAATTTCGGTTCATGGCACTTATTCCCTAAATTGCAAAATACTTTTACAAAATTTAATATACATTTTTTTCAGTGCAGTCTAAACAATTACTTACAAAAAAAAAGAAATTTATATTTTTCACAATTTAATGTATAAAAATTGGCCATATTTAATTTTCTATTTTATAAATTTAGAATCTGAACACGAAAAAGAAACACTTCAGTTACTTTCAGGGTATTTTCAATTATTTTCTGTTTACAAAATTATATATTTTTTTAATTCAACACAAAATTTCAGAGGTTTCAGGCGTTAATGGGTTAATTGTGAAGTAAATTAATTTTGCTGACCCAGATAATTATCGGAATTCTTCTGGCAACACTAGGGGACCAGTAAACATTAGTTTATTAATATTATTTTTGTGAATAAATGGCAGAGTTTGATTTAAAAAATAATTGTTCATCGTCTGCTGATTATCGACTGTGGCTACTTTTTATTAATTGTGAATTAAATTAATTTTTTCGATCCAAATAATGTAAAAATGTGCTTTATTCCCAGATAAAAATAGAGTTTTTGATATTAAAAATCTTTTGCGTCAGACATAAAGAATTTTGCTTCAGAAAATTATTTTTTACTAGAGAAAAGTATGTTTTTAAAATAAAAATTAATATTATTATTATTATTTTAAATTATTATTATAAATTATTATTATTAGTATTATTATTGAAACGGTCTTTCAATAGTCAAAATTAAAAATTATTAAAAATTATTCAAAGAAAAGTAAATTATAAATGATAAAATAATCATCTTGTAGAAATGAAAAACGTGATAATTTTAACAATACAAAATATAATTTCAGTTAAATTTAATTGAGATTATAAATAAAGTCAGTCGAGTACAAATGTACTTTCGAAAAAACCGGGTAGAATTTCTGTATACGAACATAAACTTGAAATTGATGATACGAGGCCATTTTTTTAAACTTATCCGATTCCAATGAAACTCAGAGAAAGAGAGATTAAAGAATTAAACAAATTAATAAATCTACATATTATTGAAAAAATAAATACATCGTACGTGAATCCAATTTGTATTTCAATGAAAAAAGATGGTACTATAAGATTTTGTCTAAATGCGAGAAAAGTGAATGTCAAAAGTCGAATGTCATTTTAACACTGAATTCGGTATTAAAAGTGTGTGCATCAAAATTCACCTCGAAGAGGTTATTTTATCAGCAAAAATGAGGTAAATTTTCGTTTATAAAAAATTTATCTTTACTAAGATTACCCTTTCAAAATTTATCCGCGTGAAAAACAACTCTCAGATCTCTGCATGAGATTAAAGACACTTTTTAAGTAGTCGAAAAATTTTACATCAGACATTAATGGTATTTACATAAAAGAAAAATTTTCCCATTTAACAAAAAATGGTTTTCTAAGTAGTAGTAAAAAAGCTTCTTAAGTCTGACAAAAAAATATTCTACAGTATTATTTTTGTTTTTGATTAAAAATGTCTGACTGCAGCCTGAAAAAAACCTACTGTGAATACTAGTCACGTGGTAAAATAAAAGTGGAAGCAAATTATAAAAAATTACAAAAAAAAAATTACAATAAGGAAAAAAAAAGGGAAAAATGCAGAGCGAACCGAGAGAAAAATAGGAAGATTTAATCGAAAGATAAAAGTAAAGAGTAAAAAGTAGAAAGAAATGTGACGAATGTAGGTGTGAAAGATGGAGGTCTGACGACAGGATTTGCAATAAGCCCTACGACTGCGGGAAAGTAATCTTGCCTACTGCCTTCGTCAGTTTGAAAAAGTCTGAGTGCCAAAGGAAGAGGATCGAGGGAGAAAAAAAAAGATAGAAAAGAGAGGGAAAAGAGAGGGAAAAAATAGTAAAGAGAGGGAAAAGAGAGACAAAAAATACTTGTAGCAAAAAAATACTTTTAAGTCCAAGCATTTTTTTTCCACCACTACACTTCTCTTCCGCCCTAGTAAACCCTCTTTTCTAAATTTTCAACAATTTTTATTCCTTGTTTTCTTTCTTTATATGCCCGTGGCTTCCGCTAGTCGGAAAATCGACAGCGATAAATATTGGCAACGCCCTGTATTGTTACTTCGCGTTGCACCAAACAATAGGTCGAATAACTCAGACTGAATTGAGGAAATTTTTTTTTCTCTCTCTCTCTCCGTATAGTTTTCGAATAGCGTCTTTCAATTTTCACCACCTTTTCTTTTCCCTCCTTTTTTTCGGGGGGCGTTCGGTAATAAAAAATCTTTTTCGTGAAGAAAATTTTCTTTCATTATTGTTGTGTAAATGTCGGATTCAATTTATTATATTTAAATATTATGTGGGGGTGTTTATATTGTTTGGGATCATTAATCTTTTCTTTTTACATGGAAATCATTTTTTTTTGAGGGGGGAAATTAATGTATTTATTCATCATCTAATATGAAAATAGTTTCAGTTTAGAATATTTTTTTTTCATCGTCTGGTATGAAAATAAGTTTTAGTTGAGATAATATATTTTTATCATGTGGTATGAAAATAGTTTAATTTTGAGGAAATTTTTATCATCTAGTATGAAAATCGTGTTATTTGAGAATAATCTTTCATTATTTGCAAAAAATTCTTCGTAGAAACTTTATTGATTTTAAAAATTTGTCAAAATTCAATTATTTTCAATGTCTACTATTTTGATGAAATTTTACAAAAGTATTCAATTATTTGAAACGAATTTTAGAAAAATTAGTCTCAAGAATTCGATTATTTTCAAAATTTACGAAAATTTTAGTCTAAATTGCAATTATCTTTAAAAATGATACAATTTTTCTCCGAAATTTAATTAAATTTTCAAAAGGTTTTAATAATTAAAATCTTAGAAAATTTGAATTTTTAATATTTTTAACGAAAAATTCAGTAAAATTCATTTTTTTTAAACTATTATTTGCTACTTTTTTATTGTAACTTCTTCAAAAATTATTTCCATGATTACAATTATTATATTTAGAATTTTCATCTAAAATTCTTCTTTAAATCAATTAATTTTAATAATTTTCATGAATATTCTTTGACAATTTTGCAAATACATTTGTTTACAATATTTAATTTTACGAAATTTTAATTATTCGTAAAATTCTTCAATAAAATATATGTTAGGAAGTGAAATTTTTAAATTTTATCTAAAATTTTAACTAAAACTTATTTTAAATATCGATTATTTTGAGATAATTTTACAAGAATTCAATTATTTAAATGCAAAGAAAGTTAATTTATTAAATAATTCAATTTTTCTTAAAATTCAATTCTGGTTAAGAAATTTGGCAACAAATTGTTTAAATAATAAAATTCTTTTGACGAATTTTAATAAAATTCTAAAAATTGTATTAATAATAATTAAAATTTTGCAATTAGTTTTTGAAATTTTGAAATTTTTTTGCCTGGAAAAGTAATTGAACGTTCGTGTAGAGTATTATAAAAATTTTTGTTTTATTTTTTTTACTATTTTAATTATTAAATTTTTTGACTGTAAAAATAAATGTTTTATTAAATAATTCAATGTGTTGTAAAAATGAATTTTTAGAAAGAGTTTTATTAACAAATTTTGAAATAATTGAATTCTCTTGGTAAATTTTAATAAAATGTTTATCAATAATTTTATTTTTCGAATAATTTAATAAAAATTGTACATATATATTAGTAATCATTGAAATTTTGTCAAGAATTTTATGAAATTTCTTCAGAAATGTTTGAATGTCACAGAAAAATTTTATTATTTATAAGAGTAATTGAAAATTGACGAGAATTATTGTAAATTTTTCAATATAATTAGATTTTTACACAGAATTATATTACTTTTTGAAAATAATTGATTTCTTGAGAAGAATTTCATTAAAATTTCTCTTTAAATAATTAAATTCTTTTGTTAAAATTTTTTCGAAATAGTAGACATTGAAAATCATTGAATTTCGATAAATTGTTTTGAAAAACAAAGGAAAACAATTTTGAAATTATGAAAATATTTTAATTCTTTGAAGAATAAATAAAATAATAATTGAATTTTTAAAAATTCCTTATTTATACGTAAAAAAATAATAATGATTAAATATTTATTTAAAAATTCATAAGTTATAAATGTTTTCGAAAAAGTTTCTAATTAATAATAAATGTAGTTTGAAAAAACTAGAAAAATTCCATTTCTTAACCTGGATAATCTGGAAAAGTCAAGGAATTTGAATAGAGCAAAAGCGTGACATACCCGGATTATTAATTAATTTATTACTTTATTTATTAATTAGTAAATTAATATTATGAATCAATATTATGAATAAATATTCTTAAATAAATCGATTCATTTAAGAATACTTTTTCATTGTCTAACTTTATGAAAATACTTGAATTTTATAAATATTTATTCATCATCTAGTATGAAAAAAGTTTCATTAAAGAATAATTTTTTCATTAGCTATGTATAAAAATAATTTAATTTGTAAATAATTTTCTGTTTCTTGAGAAAGATGCAAATGTCGAGGGAAAGTTGAATTAGTTTTAGATGCAATGTTTCCGAGTTTATTGAAAATATAACTCGCTAGTAGGAAATGCTAGTCCTAGAAATCCAATTATCTGACGAAACCGAGCCGATTCGGTATGTGTTGTACTGCAATCCTCTCTCCCCCCTCCTTTCTCTCTCTCTCTCTCTCTCCCTCTTCTCTGTGTATGTATGGAAGTCGAAAGAGGGTTTTTGGTGTGGACACAACGAATTGACTGGTTCAAACCAATTTTGGTTATATTGGCGACTCTCTGAGACGAAATTTTCGGCTCAGTCGTGCGGTTTATATGCTTACGGACTTAGGTTCCCGAAAGTCAATTAGTCAGACTTTCCTCCCCCACCCTGGAGTCCTTTTTGTTTAAGTCTTCTCTCTCTCTCTCTCCCTTCTTCTTTAGACTTACATATACCTTCTGCCAAAAAAGATCTCTTCATCAATAAAAGGGTCTCAATTTTCTCCTCTTTTGCTTTATTGCCGCTTGTTTCTTCATTCGTTGATCCCCCTGCAACAATAATATACAGGGGTCTATTTATATCACCGTAGAAAATAAAATTGTTTTTTTTGTGGGGTAGTTGTGAAAAGTATTAGTTTTCTTTGAGCAATTAAATAGAGGAACTTAAATATTTTAGCTATATTTATATTTTTGTAAATGTATTTAATAGTGAAGAAGAGATTTTTGGCCGAATAATCCAAACAATGTAAATTTGCAAAATTAATTCAAAATTATAAATCCAAACACTTAGTAAAACACATTTTGTCAAATTCAATTATAATTATTCTCGCTCTCTTTTAAATTTGGAAATTAAAGGTATTTATTATCACATTAATTTTATAAAAAAATAAATTGTTTTTGGCCAAATAATTCAAACAATGTAAATTTGCAAAATTAATTCAAAATTATTAAATTAAAAAATATAAAACCAAACTCTTAGTAAAAAAACATTTTTCCAAATTCATTCATAATTATTCTCGCTCTCTTTTAAATTTGGAAATTAAAGATATCCATTATCACATTAATTTTATAAATAAATAAATTATTTTTGGCCAAATAATCTAAACAATGTAAATTTGCAAAATTAATTCAAAACTTTGTAAATTAAAAAATATAAAACCAAACTCTTAGTAAAAAACATTTTTTCAAATTCAATTATAATTATTCTCGCTCTCTTTTAAATTTGGAAATTAAAGATATCCATTTTCACATTAATTTTATAAACAAAAAATTAATTAAATTAAAAAACAGTACTTTTACATTCACGTATTGAAATTTCTACTTTGGATAATATTTATAATATTTATATTTACCCAATAATTATACTCCTAAACTTAAAATTAATTTTTTATTTTTAAAATTAAGTACTAAAAACTAAACTAAAAATACGGAATAAAAAATATTAAATTAAAAACTGATCCACTTGTTTCGAACGTTCAAATAAACGAAGCAATTTTCATTAAAAATATTTTTAAAAATTTCTGATTAGGATAATTGAATTTAATGTTAAAAAAAAATTTTAGATTTAGAAACGACTATTTTTTTGACAGTGATACAAAATTATTGCAATAAAAATTTAATTTGAAGAAAAAAACCAATAGATTTCCTTCCCCACAAATTTCTAAACTTAAGGATCTTATGAAAAATAGAAAATAAATTATATTAAAAGAATTAAATAAAACAAATAGAAAATGAAGATTAACAGAAAAAAATAAAATGGAAGATATTGAATAAAATATTCAAATAAAAAATATTACTTAACATTTTAATTATCAAATTAATATTAAAGGAGATATTGAACAGAAAAATGGAATGAATAATATTGAATAGAAAAATATAAGGAAAAAAAAATTACAAAGAAAAGTAGAATAAAAAATTTCATATAGAAAAATAGAATAAAAATACTGAATGGAAAAATAAAATTTCAAAATACTAAATGGAAAAAGAAAATAAAAAACACTAAATGGAGAAATAGAATAAAAATTTAAAGTAAAAAACAGAACATAAAATATTGAACAAAAGATGTACTTGAATAACAAAAATTAAATTACAAAAATGTGAAAAACAATAGACTGTGAAATAAAATATACAATAAAATATAATATAAAATAAAATACAAAAATAAAATAAGTCTATGAATATGAAAATAACAACAGAAACGAAAGAGTATAATAAAAAAAATAAAACACAATTTAACAAGAGAAAGAAAATAATAAATTTTATTTATTAGAGGTATAAATATAAAACAAAAAATAAATAATAAAAATAATATATTATTATTATTATATTATTTATGCGAATAAAAGTCGAGTTTGGTAAAATTAATTTCAATTGTACTGTCGATATAGTGACAGAAAAATGAAAACAAAGTTTAGACACTTGAAGGTGACTCAGGGATAAACAATCGCACTGCAGGTGAAGAGAAATTGAAAAGAAAATTAATATCCACTCTTCAGTTGCTATCAGTGATTCAATCTATTTAAACGTGTTCATATTTCCTAGTGTTGTCGGAGAATATATTTTTTGAATATTCAATTGATTATGTAAGTGTTAATTAATTTTTTACTACTAAAAGGTTATTAAAAAATAATTTTTATTATTTTCTCTTAAACCCTAATTATTATAATCGATAATTTTTAAATTTAAATTTCACACAAAGTTTTCAAATTAAAAAAAAAGGTTTTTTTAAAAGTAAAAGTGTATTATTTTTGAATTTATTTGCAAACTTTGGTTATTGAAATTTACAAATTAATATATTTTACAAAATATTCAAACTATTTTTGAGCTTCAATACAATTAAAATTGTATTATTTTTTTATTTAATTACAGACATTATTTATTAAAATTGAAACGCAATTAAAAATGTTAATGTCTTTTTTTGTTTTTCTTTTTGTTGATGTTTTTTTTATTATTTAATAAAACAGAAAAAATTATTGTTTTGAATTAAATATAAGTTAAACATGTTTTGTTTTGTTAAATAGTTAGTTTCAATTATTAAAATAGAAAGAAAATTAATTTGTTTTATAAAACATTTGAATTATTTTCTTAAATTAAAAATTACTTTTTAAATTAGTTAGGTACGAATTTTTATTTGTTTATATAATGAAATACAATTAATGTATTTTAGTAAAGATTGAAATTTATTTTTTAAAATTAAAACTGAATGAAAATTGTATTTTTATTTAATAGTTTGTGAATTAAGCACAGATTTCAATTATTAAAAAAAAATTGCCGAATTCATTTTACAAAACATTTCAATTAAAAATAAGTTAAAAATGTATTATTTTGTAATTTCAATACATAATTAAATTCAAATTATTTATAAACCTATAAAAATCTATTTTTTTACGTTGAGAATTGAATTTTTTAATTTTTGCTACTTCGTGTAGTACATAAATAAAATAATTTCCAATTTAGGAATTAAGTTACCAAGTCGAGTAAAAATTATTTTTGTTTGGGAATTTTTATTTCTATTCTTTATTACATTTGGAAGGATTTTTTTTTTCCATTACTTAAGTATTATTTTTGATTTGCTAAAAGTGGGACAGAAGCTCGTTAACTGTTCTTCTAGTGAGAGTTATGAGCATCGTTTTTCATTCTTGACAAAACAGACACCGTTGATTAGCAAGATGCCACCGACTCTAGTTACGATTAGACTGTCGTCAAGCATTTACTGCAAATATCACGAGCAACTCTTTCGAAAAAGTGTGTATTAAAAATATTAAGACAGAAACTTTTTAAATTAAAACAAAAACTATTCTAACTGTTAAAGAAAACGAAGAATTTTTCTCGTAAATATTAGAAAATTAGCACTTCATTTGTCATGAGTGGGAATTTTTTTTATTTTATATAGGAAATAATTCGAAAAATAAGAAGGAAACTAAATTGAATATTTTTTAATTAAAAAATTAATAAAAAAAATAATAATAGAAATAATTTTATATAGGAAAAATTTCTAAAAATAGAATATTGAATAATATAATAATGATAAAAAGGAAAACAATAAATTTATGTAAAAAAGAATTGAAGAAACATAAGAATATTAAATATTAAATAATAGAAGGAAAAAAATGGAGAATAAGGAAAGAAAAAGAGGTGAAACTAAGAATAGAAGAAGGCAAGAAAAATAGAACGAAAAAAATGAATAGAAGAAAAAAGTTGAAAAATAATAAAACGTAGGAATTAATTTAAAAGAGAAAAACAAATTTACAAAGGAAAAGATTTCCTTTTTTTGACATTTGAAATATACATTATTTTGAAAAAGAGAATTGTCTCAAAAAAAATTTTTTTATTCTTTTAATTTGAAAATACAAACACGAATAAAAAAAAAATTATCTTGATTGTCTGTGACAGACATTTACATTGCTCTTGACGTTGCCGAGTATATAGTTTTCTCTATTCTAATGTTTGTCCTTTCTCTGTTTTCGCAAAAACCGGTCAGTGCAGAATCGACGAAAATGAAACGTCAACTGCAGTTTGGACTTGAATTGTTTGTATTAACTTCCAAAAAGTAATTTGATCGCATCTAAATTCCGCAATTTTCCTAAAGTAAACTAGAATATAAATTCCCTATACCCTCGTCCCGAAAAAAGGAAGAAAAAAAAATTCTCCTTCAATAGCCATTAGACGTAGAATAATTATTTTTATTCCTAAAGATCCTCGAGAAATCCTTTAAAATAAACTATAATATTTTTCAAATTTAGCAAAAATTCAATTATTTCCATAAAATTTGACGAAAGAATTGTAACTTTTTTCCTACAATTGGTTATCAAATTTTTTCAAAAGAATTCAGTTATTTTCTAAAATTTTGAATAAAACCTTGGCAAAAATTGAAATGTTTTTTTAAAATAGTAAAATTTTTGCAAGAAACTAATTATTTTTATAAAGTCTCAAGAAAGATTAAAAATTAAATTTAATTTAAATTAAATTTTTTTCTGAATTCATCAAAAAATTGTTTCAAAAGAATTTAATTATTTTCAAAAACAATTTCAATTGAATTTCTCGGAAGAATTTAATTTTTTTTAAAATTCCAATTATTTTCGAATAAAATCAATTATTTTCTAAAATTTTAATAAATCCTTCGGAAAAAAATCAAAACTTTATTAAAATAGTAAAATCTTTTTCCTGAATTCGTTATAATATGGTTTTTGAAAGAATTTATTTATTTTCAAAACAATTTCAATTGAATTCCTCGGAATAATTTAATTTTTTAAAAAATTCTAATTATTTTCGAATAAAATCAATTATTTTAATCAATTATTATAAATAGTAAAATTCTTAGCTAAAATTTAATTACACATCAAAAAAAAATTTTGATTTTAATTATTTTTATAAAATAATAAAATTCTTCTGATGAATCCAATTATTTTTGAAATTTTAACGGAAAAATAGTTTCATTTGTCATATTTCACTATTATTTTTTAATTTTAGAAAAAAATTTAAAGTAGTAGAAATTACTATTTTATAAGTGAAATTTACTAATTTTTTACAATTTTTTTATTATTGTCTTATTTATTTTGTAGTATTTTTATTTGTATTAATTATTTTTAACGACCCTTTTTGTTAATTTATTTTTTAATTATATTTTTCATGAATTATTGTTATTCTTTATTAATTTTTTATTTTCTCATTTTTTAAACCTTACAAAAAAATTTAATTAACCAATTTCCATATTGAATTTTTATTTCTAAATTTTAGTAAAATATTCAAAACAGTAAAAATTACTGTTTTATAAAGCAAAATTTACTAATTTAAATTTAGAATTTTTTTTATTTATTGACTTTTAGCTTTTGAATTAATAAACTAGTAGAAATGACTATTTATTGATAAAATTTACTAATGTAAATTTACTCTTCTTTTTTCAATTTGTATTAATTTTTTTACCACACTTTATATGAATTTACTTTTCGTTTTATTTTTTATAAATTATTGTTATTCTTTATTAATTTTTTATTTTTCGTTTTGTAAACCTTACAAAAAAAATTTATATTGCCACATTGAATTTTTATTATTAAATTTCAGTAAAATATTCAAGAAAATAAAAACTTCTGGTTTTATAAGTAAAATTTACTGATTTATATTAACTCTTGTTATTCTTATTTCAATTAATTTTTTAATTTATTTTTTAATTGTATTTTTAATCAATTATTTTTATTCCTTATTATTTTTTTGTAATTTCTCCTCTTTTAAATTTTAATTAAAAAAATGTTATTTGTCCCATTGAATATTTTTTAGCAAACTATTCAAAATTCAGCAGCAAAGGAAAACGGAATGAAATGAATAATAAATTTCACCAATAAATAGTAATTTTTACTAATTTACTAGTAATGTTTAACAATTCAAAGATAAATTATTTTTAATTAAAAGTATATCAAGAGATAATGTTAGAAAATTATATTCAAAAGCGTAAAAATTCAGTCTTTAATTTTAATTAAATAAGTAAATATAATTAAATAAGTAAATAATTAAATGAGCAAATAATTTAATAAGTAAATAATTAAATGAGTAAATAATTAAATGAGCAAATAATTTAATAAGTAAATAATTAAATGAGTAAATAATTAAATAATTTAGTAAACAGGTTTAATAGTAAAATTTTTTACTTATTTGCGGGCAGTTTGAAAGGAAAAGTAAAAAAATTCCGAGAGAAGTTAAAATAATATTTTTCTCTAGATCTAAAAATGTTAATCCGCGCATTTTTTCTTTGTGTCATTATTTATTTAGAAAACCAACTTTATTTTGATTTTTTCTCCTCAGAACATTTTTTTTTTTTTTTTTTTTTTTTTTTTTTTTTTTTTTGATGCCTTAGAGAGTATATGAATGAGCTAAATTTTCTCGGGCTTTTTACTTTTTTATCACTCGCTTTTTCTGGGAGTGAAGAGATTCTTTTGAAAAATTAGGCCGTTACAGTAGGGCACTGCGGAAAGCACACACAAGGTATGCATCAGAAGTGCCCTAGGTACACTTGTTCTCTCTTTTTCTCTCTCTCCTATATGTGTGAATTTTTGTGCTGATGTAATAAAAAGTTCACAAGTCGAGACGAATAGGCAATAATAATATTGTTCTAGTGTTGTACACACATATATGTAGACAATATTCCTGAGGATTTCTTCTATATACATGCGAATACAGTAACATCGTGTGTAGGTTTTGCAGTGTCGGCAACAGCCATTATCTGAGGAGTCAGAAAATTTACGAGCGTTCTTCTAATTGTTTTCATGAATTTTTTCCCTTTGTCATAGTTTTTTGTGCCACATCTCAGATAAATGACCGCAATTCCGTGTGGAAACGGTGAATAAGAGGCGTACTCGGTGTTCTTTTTTTTTTTTTTTTTTTTTTTTTTTCTATCATGCATAGTACCACTAAAAGTTAGTAATAAACGCGCTATATACGGTTTGTGGAAAGAAACAATTAATCTAAAGTATTTCTTTCCACTAACGTGGAGAATTATTTTCAATTTACTTTCCTATCTTTCTCTCTCTCTCTCTCTCTCTCTCTCTCTCGCACTCTTTCTCTTGTGACTTTCGATTTATTAACGTCTAATACGATCTTCCGGAAGAGATAACGAGCGTTTTTTTTCCCACTTTTATTTATTAATTTTCGTTTTATATTTTATTTTCCGTGTATTTTTCATGACCAAGTTGCATGTGACAAATGAAAAAAGAAATTCCTCTTGATCATGATTTTTAAAAGCGAAATTTTTAATATTGGGTGTAGAAATTGTTTAAATAAATAATGGAAATTCAAACTGAAAAATTATTTTCTTTAATAAAATAATAATAATTAATAATTAGTGTAACTCTTCATAATATTTTAAAAAAGTAAAGTGATTTTTAAAAATCCAAAAATTATTGAAGCAAAATTAGAAAAACATGTAGAAAAATGATGAATTTTAAGTATTTCGGTTTTTCAAATTTTTATAAAATAAATTTTTTTAGCAAATCATGTAGATAATTAAAAAAGTAAAGTGGTTTTAAAAACCCAAAAATTATTGAAGCAAAATTAGAAAAACATGTAGAAAAATGATGAATTTTAAGTATTTCGGTTTTTCAAATTTTTATAAAATAAATTTTTTTAGCAAATCATGTAGATAATTAAAAAAGTAAAGTGGTTTTAAAAATCCAAAAATTATTGAAGCAAAATTAGAAAAACATGTAGAAAAATGATGAATTTTAAGTATTTCGGTTTTTCAAATTTTTATAAAATAAATTTTTTTAGCAAATCATGTAGATAATTAAAAAAGTAAAGTGGTTTTAAAAACCCAAAAATTATTGAAGCAAAATTAGAAAAACATGTAGAAAAATGATGAATTTTAAGAATTTCGGTTTTTCAAATTTTTATAAAAATTATTTTTTTTAGCAAAGCATGCAGATAATTAATTAGACATTCGAAAATTTTAATAACATTATTTAGAAACGTTTCTCTCATTTCAATTAATAACAAACTCCACAATTAATTTGAAAAGTTGATAGAAATTCTCCTTTGGTAAAATTATGCTATACATTCAAAATTTTTGTATAAAATTATTAATAAACCATTTTAAATTTTTTCTTTTCAAAAAATTGTTGAATAACTTTATCGAAAGAATTGAATTGTGTCTGAAAAATTTAATAAAGTTTTTGAAAATAATCATTTTTTTTCTATAAATAAATGATCTTTAATTAAATTATTTATTGTACAATTTTTACAGAATTTCGTGAATGAATTAAAGTATTTGAAAAAGGGGAATCAAATTCTAAAAAGAATTCAATTATTTTATAGAATTTTAAGAAAATTATTCAGATTCTTTTTTTAATTACAATTTTTGACAAGCAGAGTTAAAGAAATTTATCCAAAGAACTAAAATTGTTTATGAAAATTCTAATAAAGTTAATCAAATGAATTATTTTTTGTATAAATAACTGTTTGCTTCAATTAAATTATTTTCAGTACACTTTTGACAGAATTTCTTGAAAGAATTAAATTTTCTTTGAAAGATCTGATAAAGTTTTAGAAAATATTTTTTTTTTCTATAAATAACTGTTTAAAAAATTATGAAACGAATTCAATTATTACATAACAATTTTAACAAAATTTAATAATGAAACACGATTATTTTGAAAAACCTTTTAATTACTTAAAAAAAATTCTTTTGAACATTCAATTACTTCAAAACTTTTCAATTAAACATATTTGTAAAAATTTCAATTAAATTTTCAAAACAATTTCAATTAAATTTCTCGCAACAAATTCAATTATTTTTAAACATCTTAAAATTCTACAAAAATGCCATTATTTTAATAAGTTTTTGATAAAATTTCTTATAAGACTTTAATTATTTTGACATACTTTAATTTTAAAATTGAAAATTTTTGTAAGGAAAAAAAATTTGATTTAAAAATAAATAAATTTCTATTAGTTAGGATACGAAGAAAAACATTATACAATTAATAATTATTTCATTAATAATAAGAAAAATGTATATTATTTATTTTATTTGTTATCTTATTAGAACAATATTAATATGAAATATTAAGGCAGGAGTGGTGTTTAAATAAATTAACAGTCTTGATAAAAAAAAAAATTAATTGTATATTTTAAATCATAATGTACTTGACAATGAAGGTCATAAATAAGAATAGAATAGCAAATATATTTAAATAGGTGAATTTAAATGAATTTAAATTTTAAAACAAATGGATGGAAGGGTTGCTTTTACTTCGTGATTTCTAACATTGTTTGAAGACAGTATTATGTCAGTTAGATATACAGTGATTATATAAAATGAATTAGTTTCGTTACTGAAATAACAAAGATCAAAATTTTGATTCATTTACATACTAAAATAATACAAGTTAGTTGATTCGAGTACTTTTCCCCAAAAAATATTTCCTTATCTTTAATTTTACGAAAATTTAGTTTCCCTAGGCGAAGGGAATTAGATTGCTTAGCATTTCAATTATTAATTCAAAATAATTGAACTGAAAAAGATTTTAATTCTATACTCACGTTCTTCTTTACTATCTGTTTACTCTATTTGTATATTTCCTTTATTTAATATGCAACATTAGATTTTGTAACTAAAAAAGTTCCGAATTTTTTGGTTTTTAATTTTAAGATTCAAAATTTGTATTTTTTCCCTCGTCCTTTAATGAAGAATAATTTTGTAAACCCGTCCAAACAAAATAAATAAATACAAATTACACTGAAAAAAAATTAATTGATTCAAATAATCGATTAATTGATAATAGTCATTAAAAAAAATTAAAAATCCGATATATTTTTAAAAATTATCAGAAAAACAAAGTAGTTACAATAAGGCAAGGAATTAATGATACAATTATTCATCATCTACTATGAAAAACTTTTCATTTAAGAATATCTTTTTTTTCTCTGAAAAAGATGCAAATGTTACGTAATAAAGTTGAATTAGTTTCAGGTGCAATTTCTTCCAAGTTTAATAAAAATATTTTCAACTTATTCCCTTAAATGCTTTTCGAATCGATAAAGAGTTCATTTCATTTTAATTTAATGACGAGCATGACTTTTTTTCACACAAAATACACCCCCCAAAAAAAGGAGAAAAAAAATTCAGAAGAACGAAAATTAAGTTTTGTAATTTAATTAACCTTGATATTAATGTTCCAATTTTTTCCAAAGTACCTACCCAGAGAGAAAGAGAGGAAAAACTTTTTCGCTCCATGAATAATAACAATAATGTACTTTCCGTTTCTGTTCGCCGTGACATCGAAATTAATTACATTTTTTCGTTTGGTAGGGGAAGAAGTGTATTATATACCATCTTCTTTTTTTTTCTTTTTCAATAATCAGTTTCCGGAAATACGAAAATGAAATTCATATGTTTGAATTAATTTCTAAGGCATCAGTTGCACGTGTAGTTTTAATATATATATTGTAAGGATTCATGAGAGGGAGGAGAGGGAAGGGTTGGCTTTAATGAATTTTGACATTAATTTTCAAAAGCAATTAATTATAAAAATCCTTGGCAAGCAGTTGCGCGGGGGGAGAGTGTCGACCGGAAGTGGCCAGCAGGGAGAGGATATTGGCTAGTATTACGTTGGACTATGGCCAGATGAAACGCGTAGATTGGATATCCCAATATCGAACTAACGATAACCTTTGTCTGGGTTTTGTACGAAAACACAATTTTGATCGATCGGAATCGGTTTGGGACATCGCACTAGTTTACTAGAGAGATATGCAACGGCCTACGGCTGCAATGTACTCGTGTAAGTACATGTATGTCGCAGACACGCGATTACATTCTGTGGTTTTGGATTGAACGTGTTTCATGAAAACGAGATGATATCAAATTTGCTAGAAATAACTTCATGGAAATGGTTTTTGTCGACATATACATTTGAGCAATTTTTTTTTCAGTGTTTTATTTTCTCCTGCATATATATGACAGCATTTGCCGGAAGAAGAGAAGGAGAGAAAAATATTAGCCAATTTTTTAAAGTGAATAGAAAAATACAAACAATACAGACTGAAAGTTCTTTTTTTATTAATGAATATGGTTTGTTTATTTTTTTTTGAGAAATATTTTAGTCACGTCTTTTCGTGAGAAGAGCGATGAGAGAAGGGATGTGTAACATCTTAATTGAAAAGATTTTTTTCGGTATATAGTGAAGAAAAGTAAGAAAAATATCTTGCCACTTTTTTTGGAATCAGTATAAAGAAGAAGATTCATTTTTCACACCTTCTTATTTGAAATATTCATGAAGTCTATTGTTCAAGCTTTACTGCTTTCATTGTGTATACAAAAAATGAAAAAAACGTGAGGTACTGTGTTTCGGCAAAAATATAGGGGGCTAAATTTTAATATTCCACTTTTTGCTGAAAAATTTCCACCTGCTACTTTCATAATTAAAGCAAATTTAATTAAATTCCCCCCAAAACGTAATTGCTGTCGAAAATATTAAATAAATATTAAACATTTATTTGATAAATAAAAGAAATGTAATCTAATCGAACGTTAAGTCGTTTCTGACTAATTAATTACTAAGAAATTTAGAATAATAATTTACAAACATAATGAAAAACTATATCAAATTTGCTAGCAAATAATATCTCCTTATAGGCGAACAATTTTTTCCTTAACGAATCCTTAGAATTCAATATTTTTTATTCATCATCTACTATGAAAAACGTTTCACTTAAGAATATTTTTCTTTTTGTTGAAAAAAATGCGCGACTCGTGTTAAATAAATAATTAGTACAAATTAATTACCAACTAAAAATTAATGAATCACTCTGTAAAATATAATTTTCAGTATCAAAAATTTCACCTCTCTGAATGTAATATTGTTAAACAGGAGAAATTTCCCCGAGAATAAATAGAATGAATTAAAATTGTTATTTTGCTAATTAATTAAAGGATATATTCTTGTAATAATATTTCATCCATCTTTCTCTCAGCGAGTGCTAATTACCTGAATGTTTTAATTATAACTTAGCGCATTAATTAGACATTGTAATTTGCACCACTCTCTGGAAATGGTGAATAATTTGGGGCCTAAGTAGACGAATCGAAAAGTACTTGATTTTTTTTTCCAACATCATTTTTAATTGGTAGTCTGCAATTTTTTTTCCTACTATTTTTATTTTCTTTTTCTGTTCTTCTTTTTTTTTTAAAGTTAAAAGGTAAATTCTTTCTAGTTTCATGGCAAGGATTATTGACTTGGTTGCGGTGTTAATTAGGAACCCCAACCTAAAGTGAAGTTTCTCGCTGCACCACCATTTCGCTGTGGTTGCGAACGAACCCTTGTAATTGTGGCTTGTATACTCTGTCGCGTAATCTCCAATGGGGTAGCATGGTTTCTCTTAGGAGACTGAGTAGAAAGGAGAAGGGGGGGAGAGGAAGAGGGTCTAAAACATATTTATTATTATGCGACAATCCCACGAGAGTGAGACATATAGATATTCATGGCAATGATACATCTCGAATTACATTTTCTTTCTGAAAGAGTGAGAAAGAAAAAAAAAACTTTTTAACTTGTAAATTAATACATTCCTCATAATTAAGAACAGTGAACTTTGAAAATTAAATTTATTAGTACGGTTCCTTATTCTCTTTTACTTTTGGAAAAAATTACCTCTGAATTAAATCCTTTATTTTTTTGTTGAAAACATATTTTCTAAAAAGGGAAATTAAAAATAATTTTAATTAAATATTTATTAATTAGAATTAAAACATATTCTTTTCCTACTTTTTTTTGGGGGGGAGGATTGTAATTAACTTGGTTGTGAGAATTATATTTACAAACAGAGTTCAGTCTGAGCAGGTAGAATGTTAACCTTCAAAAATATTTACTCCAATATTTAAAATATAAATAAATTAAATTTGTCGTTAATTAATGATTATTTATTTATTTCCAGA
The DNA here is from genome assembly GCA_032872475.1 of Leptopilina myrica (nomen nudum). NCBI lineage: Eukaryota > Metazoa > Arthropoda > Insecta > Hymenoptera > Figitidae > Leptopilina > Leptopilina myrica (nomen nudum). The sequence goes on along the minus strand of CM065467.1, from coordinate 21,749,129 downwards.
TTAGCGCATCTTTCTCTAAAATTTTCTTTAATGAAACGTTTTTCATAATAGATGATGAATAAATAGAATTAAATACAAGGAATAATTCGTTACGAAGAAAATTATTTTGCACAAACAGAATAATTAGAAAAATTGTCGTTTCGTAAATGAGGATAAAAAAATTCTTTTTATTAAAATAAAAAAATGGATAAATAAAGAAATTACAATAAGAAAAGGACGATGGAAATATTCCAAAAGTTTGTAAAAAATATTTGCACTTTGTTTAAAACAAAAAATGATAAAGAAGAAATATTTTTAAAAAGAGAGGCATTGTTTAATATTTTAAAAAGATTTTTGCCCTCAGTTTAATAATATAATTTTCCTACATTTAAAGGAACAATGAACACGAGTTTAAAGTTTTTTTTTTGAAAAAAATTTCTTTGCATTCTAAATAATAATGAAATTAATAAACTTTAGGATTCATTTAGTAGACCGTTGGTCAAAGGATTTATACATTATGAATTTGATTCACAGGATGTAGATAATGAGAAGCTCTAAATCTATTTAATTAAATTTTAACTCCTCCAGCGTAGTAGTAGCCATTTTGTGTGAGCTGCCAACGGTTATAAAGACAGATGGAGTTTAATTAATACTTCTCGAAAGATTTTTACTATTTTTTTTTCTACTTTTCATTTCCCAACTCTTATTTCTCATTTCACTTGATTCGCACCAAAGTCTTTTTGTACATTCAATACAGACTGTTGTTTAATAATAATTATTTGACAAATTAACAAAATTAAATTAAAAGATTATATTCTTTTTCTCTCCTTTTCTGTCTTTAAATGCTTTTTGACAATTTATAAAATAAATCATAAGTTTAAATATTTTTATTTATTAATTTGTATATTCATTTATTTCCTAAAATAACAAACTTAGATAAATTTCAAAAAATAGTTTAAAATAGTTACATTATTTAGCTCTATTTGTGGGAATAATTTGCGAAAATAAATTTATAGAAAGAAAAGTAAATTTACTTGATGGGTGAAATGTATTACACAATAGTGTAACTTCCGGATTTGAAGCCTTCCGTTCATTAAACCTAGTGCAGTTTCAATTAGTCCATACGTGGCAGTTTATGTCCCACGTGTCTGACTCTTGGATCGAATAATTACTAATTAATCAGCTTAAGAGTTTAAAGTGTATTAATCCTCTATAGTTGCAACTAATCAAATTTCAACTACTTTGCTGGAAATTTGAGTCGAAATAAAATATAAACGCAATATAAATTTTTGAACAAAAATTCTCCATTCTAAATATGCAAAAAAAAAAAATTGCAAATAAAATTCACCTGGAATAAATAAAATCGAATTATAAAACTTGAAAGAAAGAATTTAATTTTGAATTTAAGTAAAGAGAAGTTTTTTTTAGTCATACGACTAAAATGGTAGGAAATATTTCGCTTTTTTAAAAGGCCGAAAGACCGATGAATGAATGGAAAGAAGAAAAAAAGAGGGGAAAAATCAGAATAAAAATAAAAAAGTTAAAAAGGAAATAGAATATACTGAAAGTAAAATTGAGTTTGCTTATTTCAAAGACAAATAACTGTGTCAAGTGAATTTAAACTCTATTGACATTCGAAGTTTATGGAAAAGTCTGTTTTAACTAGCAAGTTCGAGAAAACAATCTCGAGACATTCTTTTCTCAATATTCCAACTCCTTGCTTTTGAGTCGAAATTTAATTTTCTATCGTAAATAACAGAGGATAATTTTTTTTTAAATAAATTAATTTCGTCTATAATTTTTTATTTAAAACACTCAAGGTTCTGAAAAGGAAAAATTTGAAGGTGCATTTTGAAAAAATCAGGGTTGTCAAAGGTTAGGAAATTCAGGGCTAAGTCAGGGTTTTTTATTTAGCACACTGAAAAAAACTAAATTAAAATCACGAATTTTAATACAAAGACGAAAATTTTTTTATTTTTGACAAAAAATTATTTTTAATATTTTTTTAATATTTCACAAGTTTTAACGCAATTATCTTGACAAAATAACAAAATTTTTCGCAATAATGCAATTATTTTATTTTGTGAAATGTTTATCAAATTTTTCTACAAAATTCAAATATTTTCATAAATAATAAAACTTATTGCAGAATTTCAAGTCTTTGAAAAAAGAAATGGTTTTTCAAAATTTTATTTAAATTCGACTAGAACTCAATTAGGTATTTAAAAAAGATTTGGAAAAAAATAAATAATTATTTAATTTTTTTGCATTAATGACAAAATTTTATAAGAATATGATTATTAAAAAATTTTTTTATAAATTCTATCGCAATAATTAAAAAAAACTGATCGCAAAATTTTAATAAATTATTTTTTTGTATACAAATAATTGAATTTTAGTAGATTTTTATAATAAAAATTTATTTATTTATGGATTTCGGTTAAATTCTTAAATTATAATTGAAATAGGTATTGGAGTGTGGATTTTTTGAAATAATTAAATTTTGAGAAGGTTTTAAATCAAAATTTTTAAAAATTGGAATTTGGCATATATCTTAAACTAAAATAAATTATTTTTAAGAAACGTTAATTGAATTTTTTAAAAAATTATTTGAAGTTTTTATAAATAAATCAATTTGAAAATTGTCGAAGAACTTTTTAAAAACTTATTAAAAATAATTCATTTATAAAAGAATTTAACTTAAAACACAAAAAAAACTTAATTTTTGAAAAATTTGAAATTATTGCAAAAGTTCAATTATTTTCAAGAATATTCGTAGAAAAAATTAAATATTGTTCAAAAATAATAAAATTCATCTTAGGAATTTAATAATTTTAAAAATTTTACTAAAATTCTTCAAAAATTTGTAAATTCTTTTCAAAAAGTTGTTATGAAGTTCTGTAGCACAATAAATTTTTTTTAAAATCTTAATGAATTAAATATTTTCAAAACTTGTGAATAAAATTCTTCCTAAAATTTGGATTTTAAGAAACATTCAATTATTGATGAAATTATTTATTTTCGTATTTAAATACTTAAATTCTAGTCATTTTTATAATTAAAAATATTGATTTGAAAATGGCTTTCAGTTAAATTATAAGATTAAAATTGAATATTAAAAATATTGGAGCGCGAACTTTTTGGAAATATTTAAATTTTGGAAAAGTTTCAAATTAAAATGTTTGAAAATTAGAATTTTGCATATTTTTAACTAAAATAATTTTTTTTTAAAAGTTTAATTGAATTTTTAAAAACTCATTTAAATGAAATAAATTAACTTTTTTAAAAAATATTAAAAATAATTCATTTTTAGAAGAATTTCAGTTAAAAATACGAACAAAAAAATATTTTTGGAAAAGTTAGAAATTATTGCAAAAATTTAGTAATTTTCGAGAATATGTATTCTTAGAAAAAAGTAAATAATTTTCAAAAATAATAAAATTTTTCATAGGAATTCAATATTATTTTTGTAAAATTTTAATAAAATTCTTTAAAAATTTGTAAATTCTTATCAAAAAATTGTTTTCAAATTCTTTAATATAATAAATATTAAAATCATATTTAAGTTCCAAAAAAGAAATTAATTATTTTTAAAACTTGTTAATAAAATTGTTCGTAAAAGTTACATTTTAAATAACATTCAATTATTGCAGAAATTATTTATTTTTGTATTTAAATAATTGAATGCACGTGTAATTCAATTATTATTTTTCGTACTTCTAACTGAAAATTCAGTAGAATTAATTTTTTTTTAAGTTTAATTGAATAATAATTGAAGTAATTGATTTAAAGAAGAATTTTATTTGAAAAATGTAGAAAATAATAATGATTTAACATTATTTTTTAAATGAAAAAAAAAAAGTCGTAAAGAATTGTTGTCTTTACAATTGACGTGAAAAATTCAAAATTCTGTCTGGAAATCAGGGAAAAAATTAATTTTTTCTGTCAATCCGGAAAATGACTAAAAATTCAAAGAAAATAACAAATTAAAATCAATTTATTTGCAGAACTAGATAATTATAGAAAGATTTTCGTCTTTAAATTAATTGTGTGACTTGCAAATTTATATCTCTTGTTCTGAATCTGAAAATGATTTGCCTTCAAGGGTCATTTGTTGTGGACGGCTTTGGGGTTAGGTATATTATTGTCCAGGAGCAGTGTATCTGCTTAGGTAAGATTGTAGAATCATTAGTCTGACACTGAATGGTAGTTGAGATATCCAATGGCTATCACTCTTCGTCTTTGACTCGAATACCGGATCGTTAGACAAAGTGAAATTCGAACTCAATCCGCCAAAGGGTAAAACAGTGATTGCTTGGTCAACAAACCAATAATGGGGGTAATTCGAAACTTCGCGGAACGTTAACTTCAAATGCTAATTAAAGATTCTTTTCCTGACATTAATTAATTGATAACTAAAAGCAATATTGGAATTTCATTTCATTGTTGGCTTTCGTTTTACATTTTTTTTTCTCCGTCATTCTTTTTTTCTTTTTTTTTTTACTTTACTTTACTTTACTTTGCCTTCAATAAGTTCTGTAATGTATAAATTACATTGTATATTATTTTGTTTCGTATAATTAGCTTTCATTTTACTTTTCTTTTTTTTTCTTTTTTTACTTTACTTTCAAAAAGTTGAGTAATGTATCAATTATATTTTCTATTTAATTTCGTTTTTAATTAATAGACAGCATTGTATTAATTATCATTGTTCTCTTTCTGACAAAAAATTTTAACAAATTACAATAAAAATATTTATAAAATACAATTTGTTGAAAATTAATTTTTCTGAATTTCTGAATAAAGTTATTCAAAAAATAAATATTTTTCAGATTTTCTGAATAAAGTTATTCAAAAATTAAATATTTTGCAGAATTTCTGAATAAAGTTATTCAAAAATTAAATATTTTGCAGAATTTCTGAATAAAGTTATTTAAAAATAAAATAAAATATTTTGCAGAATTTCGGAATAAAGTTATTCAAAAATAAAATATTTTGCAGAATTTCTGAACAAAGTTATTCGAAAATTAAATATTTTGCAGATTTTCTGAATAAAGTTATTCAAAAATAAAATATTTTGCAGAATTTCTGAATAAAGATATTCGAAAATTAAATATTTTGCAGAATTTCAGAATAAAGTTATTCGAAAATTAAATATTTTTCTCAAATTAATATTTAAAATAAAAATAATATTTATTACATTATAAACAATATTTTTTCCACAGGAATTAAAATTTCGAATAATTTTGATGCAAAACACTTTCGTATTTAATTATTTCGAATAAAATTGCAATTGTTCAAGTCTTGCAGAAAATTTTAGAAAGTTTTCGAATAAAATAAATTTTAATAATTTTGATAGAAAAATAGTATATTGATAATTTTGTACAATAAATATTCAAATATATTATTATACTTTTCCAGCGGTTAAATTTTTCTAAAATTTAAATTTAAAAACCTTTTTAAATTCAATTATCATTAGTAAAAATTTCTGTTATAAAACTCTTAGTATTTAATTTTTTTTCTAAAATTTCAACTAAATTTTTTTTTGTGTAAATTAATTCTTACCAGAATTTAGATACGATTTTTATTATTTTTAATTTTTGAATTATTTACAAGGAAAAATCTTTGTAGAATTTAATTATTTTCACAAATTTTTAGCTAGAGCCTTTCAAAAAATACAATTATGTTTAAAAATAATTTTTGAAAGTAAAAAAAAATTGAGTTCTTTAAAGTTGTTGATTTATTTTAATAAAATTTGACAAAATTGCGAATCGTATCAATTTTTTAAAAACTATTTTCGGGAATTCAATAAGAAAGATTTAAATATTTATTTATAGAAAATTATTTATTTTTGAAAAATTTAACTTGGAAATTCTGAAAAACCAGATTTTTAAAAAATTGTAATTAAAATATTTTATTTTAAAAAATTATAATTAAAATAGTTTATTTTATAAATATTTTAATTACAATTTTTTAAAAGCCGGATTTTTTCAGGATTTCTAAATTAATTTTTTCAAAATTAAATAACTTTAATTAAATAAATATTTAAATCTTACTTATTGTTATTTTCTTGTCAGCGAGAATTAAAATTTCAAAGTACTTTCAATGGCGTGAAAATTTTCTAAAATTCCATAATTTCTAATAGTTTTAATTGCAATTTTTTCCAAATTCAAATAGTTTTTGGAATTTTTTAAATAAAATCAAATAATTAAAATAAAATTGATTTTTTTCTTACTTTTTAGGATAATAAATAATTAATTTCGTTTTTCTTTTTGTTTCAGGTGAGTAAGACGATAAAATTCAGAAAAATTTTTATTATTCATCGCTAACAATGTAAGTGACAATTAAATTTTATCAAAATTTACATTCACTGAAAATTTTATTAGTGGATTTCCAATTTTTTTTTTCAGAAAAAAACTGTAAATTCACTAGTTTTTTGCAGAAAAAATTGAACCTTAGAAAAACAAAATTCTATGTTGAAAGAAAAGGAAAATTCAGTTAAAATAGTAAAAATGAAGTTAAAAATAAAATTTAAATTACGGTCTAGAAATTAGAAATTAAAACAAAAAATAACAGGAAATAGGCAAAGAATATTTTACCCTGAAAAGTGAATAAGTTTGAAAAAGAATTTTTCTAGAATAGCTAAATAAATTTTTTTCTGTTCTTAACTGAAGTAACCAAAAATTCTATTTGATTTAAAAAATTAATTAAAAAAAATATAAAATGTAAAGAATAAAAAATACATTATTAAATTGAAAGCCGAGAGTTGAGATTGAGGGAAAATTTGTCAAGGGAGGAAAATTTTTGAGGATGAGAGAAAATCGTGTGAAAAAGATGGTCGAAGGACATTTTTCCAGGTACTTTAGATATATATAGTTAAAGAGATTCTCTCATGAAAAATGTGGCAAGAGAACTCGAAGCGTAAAGTCCGCGTACTTTGAACAAAGAATATTGCAAGGTAAAAGCTTTCTCCGGTGGCTTTTCTTCGAGGGATAAGTGGGGAAACAATGTAAGCGATCGCGATATGGTTACTATTGATTTTTTCTTACGCGTTAATGTACAATCATTCATGTCTATCAAATTTTCTCCACTCCTCTTTTTTTTCTTCCTTTTTTGTTTTCTTTCTTCCTTTCTTTCCTCTTTTTTCCCTTTTTTCTTTTCTTTCCTCTTTTTCTTCTTAGTTTTCCTCTCTTTCTTTCTTTTTTCCTCTCTTTCTTTCTTTTTTCCTCTTTTTATTTCTTTTTCTATTTTTTTATTCTCTCTTTTTTCTTTTTTACATTTTTCTTCCTTTCTTTCCTCTATTTTTCTTAGTTTTCCTCTCTTTCTTTCTTTTTTCCTCTCTTTAACGTTTTTTCTCTATTTTTTCCTTTTTTCACTGTTTTTCCTTTTTTCCTCTCTTTCATTCTCCTTCTTCAAGGAAAAATTAGAGAAAGAAGGAAAAAATAGAGGAAAAAAAACAGAGAAAGAACGAGAAATAAAGAAAAAGGAAAAAATAGAAAAAGGAGAAAAAAGAGGAAAAAGAAAAAATAGAGAAATAAAGAAAAAATAAAGAAAAAGGGGAAAAATATACAAAATAGAGAAAGAACGAGAAATAGAGAAAAAGGAAATAGAAAAAAGGGAACAATAAAGAAAAAGGAAAAATAGAGAAAAAGGGAAGAATAGAGTAAAAAGGAAAAATAAAGAAAAAGGAAAAAATAGAGAAAAGAGGAAAAAAAAGAAAAAAAGGAAAAACAGAGGAAAAAGAGAGACAAAGAAGAAGAGAAGCTGGCTTCTTACGTACATAAAGTAAAACGAACATTGTGTCCCTTTATATAATTTTAATGTTCACGTAATCCTTTCTCGTAAACAGGAGAATATCGAGACCATAAAGTGACATTTTCCCGTCAGCCTATATTCACCATTATTTAAGTCTGTGGTGACTAAGCTTCAAATGCATCATTACCAGGTCGTTGTTGTGCCATTTCAATTCTCATTTCAATTCCTCGCATAGTCTTTGAGATTGAATTTTATGGTTTAATCACATTGTTTCGGTTCTTGGTTTTACGATCCGATACCTCGTTTACCGATGATCGAACATCATAGTTAGTCACGAGAAAATTATCTCCTGAATTCTATTTAAGAAATATTTTTAGAATTTTTTCTTCACACAATTCAAAATATCTTTGAAAAAAAATTTTTTTATTGAAACAAAAAATAATTTATCTGAATTTAATCGAATTTTATTGAAACCAAAAATAATTTATTTGAATTAATTAAATTTTAGTGAAACCAAATGTAACTTATTTGGATTAATAAAATTTTATTGAAACCAAATATAATTTATTTGAATTAATTAAATTTCATTGAAGCCAAATATAATTTATTTCACGAAAAAAATTCTTCGCCTGGAACAACTACAAATTTTACTATATTAGTGAAATTTTCGATATTTTAGCGAAAGTTATCGCTGTTCTAGCTAAAGGTTTTTTTTCGTGTTGAATTAATAAAATTTTTTTAAAAACCAAACATAATTTAATTAAATTAATTAAATATTTTTGAAACATAATTAATTTGATTTAATTAAATAAATTCTATTTGTTTTCAAAATAAATATTTTTCAAAAATAATAAAATTGAATAATAAATAATAATAATAATAATAATAAAATTTATCTTGAAAAATCAACAATTTAAAAAAATTTCAATAAAATTTTTCAAAAATTGGTAAATTTTTTTCAAAAAGTTGTTATAAAATTCTTTAATATAAGAAACATTAAAATCTTAATTGAATTCCCTAAATAAAATTAAATATTTTCGAAACATATGAATAAAATTCTTTCAAAAAATGGCATTTTAAGAAAAAAAATTTTACGGAAGAATTCAATTATTTTCTGAAATTGGCATAAATTCATTGAAACAATTCAATTATTTATAGTAAAATATTTGCAAGCATTCAATTCGTTTAAAAATAATTCTAAAAGTGATATTAATTGTCAAAAATTCAATTACTTCTAAGATTGTTTTAAAAATTACATTTTAAGAAACATTCCATTATTTTTCACATTTTTAAGAAAATTCCTTTTGTAATATATAAAATTATTTTCTTTGAAACATTAAAAAATGACACAATTTGTTTATTAAAATTTTATTATGTCAATTTTTTAATAAAATTTCCCTTGAAGGATTCAGTAAAATTTCTTTCTATTTTTAATAAAATTTTTCGAAAAAATTCATTTATTTTCCAAACATGTAATAAATTCTTGAAAACAATTGAATTATTTTCGAAAAAGTAGTAAAATTCTTCGCAAGAATTAAATTATTTCTATAAATAATGAAATTTTACACAGGAATTCAATTATATTGAAAAAAATTTTTGATACAACTTCAACAATAAAGTATTTAATTATAATTTTTAACAGAAGCGATTGGTTTAAAAACTTGAAAGAAAATAAGAAATTCTTCATAAAATTCAATTACTTTTGAAATTTTCCATTAAAATTATTAAAGAAAATAGATTATTTTTATAAAATTGAAAGAATTTAATCACGATTTTGGAAATTTTTAATAAAATTCGTCGCAAATATTCAATTATTTTCATTGATAATAAATTTTTTCATCGGAATGCATTTATTTTTAATTTAATTTTAGTAAAATTTCTCGAGGCGGATACAATTATTTTGAAAAATATTAATTAAATTACATCATTTTCAAAAATTCTGTCTAAAGTTCTTCGAAAAAGCTAAATTATTTTTTTATATTGTAAAATTTATCGCAGGAATTCAATTGTTTTTTCAAGTATTTTAATAAAATTTCTCTACAGAATACATTTGTTTTTTAAAATATTTATTTAATGTTTTCGATTGAATAAAATTATTTTGACATTTTTAAAATTCTTTCAATCAATTTAATTATTTCTTTCCAAACATTAAATTTTTTTTTTTATTAATTTTTTATTTTTTTCAATTATTTTCTTTTAATTTTTTGTTGTCATCTTATTTTTATGTTTTTATTATTTATTTTTCTTTATTATTTTTAAATTCTTTTTTATTTTTTATAGTTTTCTTGTGTTAAAATGCTTGAAAACAATAATTTAATCATTTTTGTAAATTGTAAGATTTTTTGTAAGAATTTTAATTATTTTTATGAACACTAATTAGGTATAAAATTGAAAAAAAAATTAAAAAGAACAACTATTAAAAAAGTTGGGAAACAAAAAAGCAAACAACAACTAACTTCAAACTGCGAACAATTTACCGGATCATAAAAATTATTATTAAAATAGATAATTTCGAATTCTTTAAAATTTATTTATTTGTTTAGTTTAGAATTATTATTTTACAATTATTTAGAAAAAAATGCAAATATTCTTTTAAAGTTATTTTTTTTTGGGAAAAAAGGAAATGTTTTTTTAAAAACAGATTTTTTTTCTCAACAGTAACTCTCAGTGAAAGAGGTAGCAAAAAAAAGAATATAGAAAAAAGTATTTTCTCTCTGTTTTTTATTTTTTCACTGGTAACTTAGTGTGGAAGAGGAAAAAGCCACTTGTATATAACTTAGCAAAAGAAGTGACGATATAAAATACAAAAGTAAGCTACTGCCACAAGACAGCTGTTTCCGTGCTCAATTTTCGAGCCACTGATTTATGGATGAACGCCCGTCATCCCTCAACTTTCTCTCCAACCCGCCTTAAATGTTAGGGGTAGTTCCTTCAACTTTCACGCACCATCAGTCTCCTCAAAAGTCGTCACGTTGACTTTTGCGCCTTTTAACTTACACTATTCGTCATCTTTTGTTCTAACGCCGCGTGTTTCATGAAATTTTCATTTTTTTTACATTTTTTCAATATAAAAGATTTATATTTTCCAAAATCAAAATTCGAAAAAGGAAAAAGTCCGAAATAAAAAAAAAGTTGAAAAAAATATAAAATTAAATAATAAATATAACATAAAATAAAAAAAAATGTTTAGCAAAGTTACTTATTCAAATGCAAAATAGTAGACATTATTATTAATTAGCCAAATTTTACTAAATCAAAAAAAATACTAATTAAAAAAATTAATAAAAAAAATAATAATTAATTAATAATAAAAACTCATAAATACTAATTTATTTTTTATATTAGTAAATTTTGCTGACAAATAGTAATTTTTATTAATTATTAGTTAATTTTTTAAGTATAAATTATAATTTCCTACCAAAATAGTAGAAAAGCAGTTGATACTAATAATTATTATCAAACTTTACTAATAAAAAGTATAAAATACTGTTAATTAATTTTTTATTAGTAATTTTTGCTAATAAATTGTAATTTCTACTATTTTTCTACTTTTTTAATTTTCAATTATCGAAATTTAGTAATTCAAAAGCAAAATAGTAGAAAAAAGTAGAAATTAGTATTTATTTGCAAAATTTACTAATTCTAAAGGAAAATAGTAGAAATTACTATTTTTCAGAAAAATTTACTAATAAAAACCAAAATAGTAAAAATGATTATCTATTAGCAAGATTTATACTAATAAAAAATTTAAAAATACGAATTTATATTCTTTATTAGTAAATTTTGATAATAAATAATAACTTCTACTATTTTACTTTTGAATTAGTAAATTTTGCTAACAAATAGTAACTTTTACTATTGGTTAGTAAATACTGCTGATAAATATTAGTTTTTACTATTTTTTAGTTAGTTTTTTCTATATAAATTATTATTTATTAGCAAAATAGTAGAAAAGTAGTAGATATTAATATTTATTATCAAAATTTACTAATAAAAAGTAGAAATTTCTGTTTATTAATTTTTTATTAGTAAATTTTGCCAATAAATTGTCATTTCTGCTATATTTCTACTTTATTGCTTTTCAACTATGGAAATTTAGTAATTCAAAGGAAAAATGGAAGAAAAAAGTAGAAATTAGTATTTATTATCAAAATCTACTAATTCAAAAGAAAAATAGTGATAATTACTATTTTTTAGCAAAACTTACTAATAAAAAGTAGAAATTACTATTTATTAGGAAACTCTTACTAATTCAAAAGAAAAATAGTGGAAATTACTATTTTTTAGCATGATTTACTAATAAAAAGTAAAAATTACTAATTTACTAGGAGAATTTTACTAATTTAGAAGAAAAATTGTAGAAATTACAATGTTTTACCAAACTTTGCTAATTCAAAAGCAAAATAGTAAAAATTTCTATTTATTAACAAAAAAGAAAAAAATAGTTTTTTCTTTATTTCCTTAAGAGAAGAATGAATAGAAGGAGAAATATTAAAATTAAACATTGCAACCGGATGGAAACATTTGACAATAATTTCCGATTACTCAAGCAAAGTTTTCCTAAAATTTGTAACTGCTTGTCATGAGAGTTATTATTGATGTCACGCGACTCTGTAATTTAGAGTCTAATTCAACTCTGGAAGTATAAAAAAAAAATCTTTAATAACTTCCGCCATTTATTGACATTTAAAAATGAACCAAGTCTCATTGAAAAATTACTCTTTAATAATTCTATTTCTTTCCATCATTTTCTAAATTAATATTAAAGAAACAAAATTTTTAAAAAATCACACAAAAACTAATAAATAAAAATATTTTTTCACTTCTCTTTCTCTAAATTTCAAAAAAAAATAATAAATTCCAAAATTGAGAGCTTGGAAAATTTTAAAAAAGACTTTTGCAAATTGAAAAAGATAAAATAAAAATTTTAAATTAATTTTAATTTAATTTTAATTTAAAAACAAAATTAAGATGATAAAATTAAACAACAAAAATTTAAAAATGATAAAAAAATTAAAATTGAAAATTAAATGATTAAATAAAAAATGATATAAAAATTTTAAATGCTTTGAGTAATTAAATTTTAAGTTAAAATTTTAAAAAAATTTAAATGGTGATAAAATTTATTAAATATAAAAATTTTTATGTTAAAAATAAAAATAATAAATTTAATATTAAATATAAATTAAAAATTTACTATGTAAAAAAAAATCCAGACTATTTGAAAAATATTTTCCTTTCTTAATTATATTTTCCATGAATACGAATTTGTCTAATTTAAAGAGAATGTCAGCACCTATGGTATTAAAGGGTTGGATTCCCATAACGACCACAACATTCATAATATAATTAAACATCGTCAACAACTCGAGAGCCTAGAAAATAAAGATACATCAAAAAATTTATCCTACGCGAAATCAGAAAAGAGAGAAAAAAAAACAGGAGTAAAAAAAAAATTCTCTCTGAAATGTAATTTTTATCATCAAAAAAATGCAATATTTCTATTTTATACTTGCAATTTTCCCATTTTCTTTTTATTTCAACATTTTTCTGTTATTACTGTGTATATATACTCTCACACACTATATTTACAACCCTCTAAGACAATAACGACCAAAACGCAAAAAAAAAACTGTGAAAATAGAAGTGCGAACAAGTGAAAAATTCCTTAGGGCGAAAAATGAATTTCTTTTGATAAATTTTTTTTTTGGAGCAATTCTTTTATTTTGCAAGTCATTTTAAAAAATAAAAAAGAATGAGGCGCAGGAAAAGAGGAAAAAGGGGGAGGAAAAATATTGGTGCGAAAGGCTGTGAATGCGAGTATTTTTCGAGGAACATATATTTCACTATGAAAATAACTTTTGAAAATGAGAATAATGTTTCTTTGTTATGAGAAATTGGTTATTTATTTTTCTTCAGTGACTATTTAGTGGTTTTTGAATTTGAATCAGTGAAAAATGTTTACGAAGTTAAATTGGCGACTGAAAAACAAATTTTGCTAATAAATAGTAATTTTTAGTATTTTTCTGATATTCTTCTTTTAAATTAGTAAATTTTGCTAATAAATGGTGATTTCTACTAATTTTCTATTACTTTGCTTTTAAATTAGTAAATTTTGTTAATAAATGGTGATTTCTACTATTTTGCTTTTGAATTAGCAAATTTTAGTAAAACACAGTAATTTCTACTTTTTATTAGTAAATTTTTTTAATAAATTATAATTTCTACTAGTTTGCTTTTAAATTAGTAAATTTTGTTAATAAATAAAAATTTCTACTGTTTTGCTTTTAAATTAGCAGATTTTGTTTATAAATAAAAATTTCTACTGTTTTGCTATTAAATTAGTGAAATTTTCTTAGTAAATAGTAATGTTTACTTTTTATTAGTAAATCTTGCTAAAAATAGTAATTTCCATTATTTTTCTTTTGAATTAGTAAAAGTTTCCTAATGAATAGTAATTTCTACATTTTATTAGTGATTTTTGCGAAAAACTAGTAATTTCTACTATTTTTCATTTGAATTAGTAAAAGTTTCCTAATGAATAGTAATTTCTACATTTTATTAGTGAATTTTGAGAAAAACTAGTAATTTCTACTATTTTTCATTTGAATTAGTAAATTTTAATAATAAATACTAATTTCTACTGTTTTTCTACTATTTTGTTTTTGAATTACTAATTTCTTGATAATTGAAAACAATAGGGTAGAAAAATAGCAGAATTGACAATTTATTAGCAAAATATACTAAAAAAAATTAATAAACAAAATTTTCTACTTTTTATTAGTAAATTTTGATAATAAATATTAATATTTACTTCTTTTCTATTATTTTGATAAGAAAAGTTAATTTACACTTAAAAAATTTAGTAATAAATAGTAAAAAGTACTATTTGTCAGCAACATTTACTAATAATGAAAATAAATTAGTATTTATTAATTTTGTTATTAGTAAATTTTGCTAATAAATAGTAAGTTTTAATATTTTCGTTTTTAATTAGTAAATTTTGATAATTTAAAAGCAATTTAGTAATTACTATTTATTATCAAATTTTCTTTTTAAAGTTAAGAAATTAGTATTTATTATTTTTTGATTTAGTAAAATTTTGGTAATTAATAATAATTTTTACTATTTTGCAGTTCAATTAGTATCTTTGGTAAAAATTGTAATATCTACTTTTTTTCTTTTTCATTAGTAAACATTGATAATAAATAGTAATTTTTCACTTTTTTCTACTTTTCGGTATTTGAATTAGTTAATTTTACTAATAAATATTAATTTTTACTATTTTTCTACTTTTTTGAATTTCAATTAGTAAATTTTGCTAAAAAATAGTAGTTTATTGTTAATTTTTTTTTTGAATTAGTAAATTTTGCTAAAAATGAGTAATTTCCACTATTTTGCTATTGAATAAGTAAATTTTGATAATAAACAGTAATTTCTTCTTTTTTTACATAATAGTATAAATTACTATTTAGTATCAAAATTTACTAATGAAAAGTTGAATTTAGTATTTATTAATTTTTTTTCAATAAATTTTTCTAATAAATAGTAATTTCAAATATTTTTCATTGAAATTACTAAATTTCCCTAAAAAACAGTCATTTTTACTATTTTTCCTCTTAAGTTAGTAATTTTGAAGAAAAATCCGTTTAATTGTCTTAAAAATTATTATTATTATTATTATTTGACTAATTTGAATCGCATAAATTTTTGTCCATCTATGTAATTTTTATTTATTAAGTTAATGATAAAATTAAAATTATTATAGATAAAAAATAAATTTACAAATTATCACTGTAAAAAAGAATGGAATTAAAATATTCATCGAATTAAAGTAGAAAGTTACATCGAACGAAAGGGAAAAATTCGAAAAATGGGATTAAGAAAATTTCCACTTTCGAGGAATATGATGAAAAGCCAGTGCGGAGAAATATGAATTCAGATTTCAACACTCAAGAGAGAGTGAGAAGGGAGAGAAGGAGTCACGATTTCCATTGGGGGTAACACATTCTCCATATTGTCCAAAGGGGGTTCTAAAATAGATGGCTTTTTAATTAAACAATAAATTAAATCCTCGCAGTGAAAATCCCACCAGAAATAACGTTGCGTGATTGCGTTAAGTTTGTCACAGAAAAGCAACGTTTAGAAATTAAAATATTCACACATAGCCAGAGAAAGAGACACGAAAAAATGGTATATATCCTTAAAAAAAAATACAATTTGTAAAACACGTTTTATTTTTACAAAAAAAAAAAAAAATCTAATCTCATGTTTCCTTTATTTTACTCTCTATCATTCATAAGAATCAAAACATGAAAAATTTTTTATAAACACGAATTTTTAATTGAAACACAAATTAAATATTTTTGTCTATTTTTCTTTAGGAATTCTTGAATAATGTAATATTATACAAAATTATTTTTTTTAATATTTCGAAGTATGAATTACTATTTATTAGCAAAAGTTACTAATTTAAAAATAAGTAGAAATTACAATTTATTAGAAAAATTTACTAATAAAAAGTAGAAATTACTATATATTAGGAAAATTTTACTTATGCAGAAGAAAAATACTAGAAATTACTATGTTTTACCAAAATCTGCTAATTTGAAAGCAAAGAAATTAAAAAATAGTAAAAATTACTATTAGTAAAATTTACTAATTCAAAAGCAAAATAGTAGAAATTACAATTTATTAGCAAAATTTACTTATTCTAACGCAAAATAGTAGAAATTTCTGCTATTTTTTCAACTATATTTCTTCTGTATTAGCAAAATTTACTAATTCAAAAACAAATACAGTTGAAAAATAGTTAAAATTACTATTTGTAAGCAAAATAGTAAAAAATACTATTTATTTCTGCTAATTTTCTACTACATTAATTTTAGATTAGCAAAATTTAGTAATAAAAAAATTAATAAATACTAATTTCTTCTTTGTATTAGTAACTTTAGGTAATACTTTTTTTTCTACTATTTTGCTAATAAAAAGTGATTTCTACTATTTTGCTAATAAAAAATGTATTTCTACTATTTTTTGACTACATTGCTTTTAAATTACCAAAATTTACTAATACAAAATTAATAAATTTTTATTTCGACTTTTTAGTAGAATGTTTTGATAATAAATAGTTATTTCTACAATTATTATTCTACTATTCTAATTACTATTTGTTTGCAAGATTAACTAATTCAAATGCAAAATAGTATAAATTACTATTTATTAGCAAAATTTACTAATAAATAGTGGAAGTTACGATTTATTAGCAAAATTTACTAATAAAAAGTTAATAAATACTAATTTCTACTTTTTATTAGTAACTGTAGGTAGTCATTATTTTTCTACTACTTTGCTAATAAAAAGTGATTTCAACTACTTTGCTACTAAAAAATAATGTCTACTATTTGTCCACTACATTGCTTTTGAATTAGCAAAATTAACTAATACACAATTGATAAATATTTATTTCTACTTTTTATTAAAAAGTTTTGATAATAAATAGTAATTTCTACAAATATTATTCCACTATTCTAATTACTATTTATTATCAAGATTTACTAATTCAAATGCAAAATAGTAGGAATTACTATTTATTAGCAAAATTTATTAATAAACAGTAAAAGTTACTATTTATTAGCCAAATTTTACTAATAAATAGTAAGAGTTACTATTTATTGACAAAATTTACTATTAAATAGTGAAAGTTACTGTTAATTAGACAAATTTACTAATTAAGAAGCAAAATTGTGATAAATAGTAGAAATTACTATTTATTTAGCAAAACTTACTATTTTAAAATTTTTAATCCAAAATTGTTGAAATTACTACAATACTATTGTAAAAAAAAATATTTTTTTCATCATAATTTTTGTTACACACGAAGAGATGATTTTCAAAATTGTCCACGAAATTATTTTCACTATTCTGCGTGCAAGATAGAATAGCGAACACCCTCTTGATATTAAATTCTATTTCAAGGCGCATACTTTCTCTGAAAAATTATATCATGACAGGATGGTTACACATGCGAAATTAATTTACCAAGTAAAATTTATCGCAGTGAGTATCATCTTTAGAAAATGTGTGCCCGCGCGCCTGTCTTTGGTGAAGGTAAATAAATTATGAAAATCGATAATAAATTTTCGAGCTTTTAGACTTTGTAACATTTTCCCATGTTGGGCAATGAATGAATAATGAATGTCTACATATAGAGCTGCACTCGTTTCTAAAACATAAAAGCGAGATTTTAGAGTTACAAATCGTTCCCCCCCCCAAAAAAGAGAGGAAGATTTTAGAAAAAAGATTTTAAATCGAGTTACTTTTATTATTTCAATTTTAGTGTTAATTAATTATTATTAGGTAATTATTGAACGTTCGGAAAATGTTTAGGATGTAAATTTTATTTATTTATTGTTCATTCACATGAAATTAATTATTTGCTATTTGTAAGTTATTATTATTATTTATATTTTTTGTTGTTTGTAAGTTAATATTATTTAGATTATTAGTTATTTGTTAGTTAAAAATATTAGCAATTTTTAAATAGATCAAAAAATTTATTAATACTAATTTCTAATTTTTATTAGTAAATTTTGCTAAAAATAGTCATTTCTACTACTCTTTTCTTGTATTCGTAAACTTTAATAATAAATAATAAGTTTTAATGTTTTTCTACTATTTTGCTTTTGAATTCGTAAATTTTGCTAGTTTAGATTTTAGAAGCAATATAGTGGAAAAATTATAGAAATGACTATTTATTACCAAAAGTTTCTAATAAAATGAAGAAATTAGTATTTTGTAATTTTTTATTAGTAAATTTTGCTAAAAATTACTGTTTTGTAGTAATTCAATTGCAATATAGTAGAAAAATAGTAGAAATTATTATTAATTAGTAAAACATTTAAAAAAGTAGATTATACTATTTATTATCAAAATTTACTAATTCAAAAGCAAAATAGTATAAATTATTATTATTTTCTACCAAAATTGTAGAAATATATAGTAAATGAAATAGAAAAAATTAAAATAAATAGTAAAAATGACTGATTATTAGTGAAATTTACTAATAAAGAACGAATATAATAAAAGTAGAAATAAAAATTTATAAATCTTGTATTAGTAAATTTTGCTAATTCAAAAACAATGTAGAAGAAAAATAGTAGAAATTACTTTTTAGTAGCAAAATAGTAGAAATCACTTTTTTTTACCAAAATAGTAAAAAAATAATTATTTGCTAAAGTTACAAATAAAAATTAGAAATTAGTATTTATTAATTTGCTATTAGAAAAATTTGCTAATTTAAAAGTAACATAGTAAAAAAATAGTAGAAATCACTTTTTATTAGCAAAATAGTAGAAAAATAATTATTATAAAAATTTACTGATAAAAAGTAGAAATTACTATTTATTAATTTATCATTAGTTAATATTTTTTGTTAATTAACATTATGCAGTCGCTAATATTATTCAGTAATTAATGCCAAATACGAAAAAAAATGGTTAAACTTTACAATATTTTCGCAATTTTTAAATGGATTAGTGTGTCGTGATCGCTTTTTAGATCTAAAGAGCTGATTTGAACATTTTTCCTTTTTACTTCTAGCTTTTTATTTTCAACCTGTACTTTACCTTTTAAATACTATCGCATTGAATTTTATCTCGACTTTTTTCACAATAGTTATTTTTTTTTATTTCTGCTTGTTAAAAAGGAGGGAAAAAAAATGCAAAAAAAGTTCGCTTTTTTGTTCAACATTTAAGCTTTTTTCTATTTTTTTTCAATTCACCAACACCTGTTAAAAAACTGTCGAGAATTAAAAACAAAAATTCAACAAAAAATTTTTGTTTTATAATTTCAAGGAAAATTGAAACCAAATTTTTTTTACATAGCAAAAGCAAAGAATAGGAGAGTTTTATCCTATTTTCAGAAAATTTTTTATTTAATAGTTTGAAATAAAGGAAGCAAAGATCATTTAATTGACTCTAATAAATATTATCTGATTCAATTAAATATTTAATTGATAATAGTCAATTAATTGTTTATTTGGATCAATCAAATTTTTTTTTCAGTGTATAATAATTAGTAATACTAATTTAAAAGCAAAAAGTAGGAAAATATTAGAAATTACTATTTGTTAGCAAGATTTACTAAATCAAAAGCAAAACAGTAGAAATTACTATTCATTAGCAAAATTTACTAATAAATAGTGAAAGTTACGATTTATTAGAAAAATTCACTAATAAATAGTCAAAGTTAGTGTTTATTATCAAAACTTACTAATAAATAATAAAAGTTAATATTTATTAGAAAAATTTATTAATTCAAAAAAAATAGTAGAAATTTATATTTATTATCAAAATTTACTAATAAAAAGTAGAAATTTCTGTTTATTAATTTTTTATTAGTATATTTTGCTAATAAATTTTCATTTCTGTAATTATTCTACTTTATTGCTTTAAATTATCGAAAAATTAGTAATTAAAAAAACAAAATAGTAGAAATTAGTATTTCTTATTAAAATTAACAAATTCAAAAGAAAAATAGTAGAAATTACTATTTTTAGCAAAATTTACCAATGAAAAGCAAAATAGTAAAAATTATTATTTATTAGCAAGATTTACTAATAAAAAATTAATAAATACTAATTTCCATTCTTCATTAGTAAATTTTGATAATAAATAATAACTTCTACTACTTTGATTTTTAATTAGTAAATTTTGTTGATAAACAGTAATTTTTACAAATTATTAGTAAATTTTGAAAGATTATCATTTATCAACAAAATATTAGAAAAGTAGTAGATATGTTAATATTTATTATTAAAATTTACTAATAAAAAGTAGTAATTACTGTTTATTGATTTTTATTAGTAAATTTTGCTAATAAATTTTTATTTCTATTATTTTTCGACTACAATACTTTTAAAAGTGATTTCTACTATTTTGCTACTAAATAGTAATTTCTACTATTAGTAAATTTTTTATTAGTAAATTTTGATGATAAATAGAAATTTCTGCTATTTTTCTACTATATTTCTTTTCTGTATTAGCAAAATTTACTAATTCAAAAACAAATACAGTTGAAAAATAGTTAAAATTACTATTTGTAAGCAAAATAGTAGAAAATACTATTTATTTTTGCTAATTTTCTACTACATTTCTTTTACATTAACAAAATTTACTTATAAAAAAATTAATAAATACTAATTTCTACTTTTTATTAGTAACTTTAGGTAATCATTATTTTTCTACTATTTTGCTAATAAAAAGTGATTTAAACTATTTTGCTAATAAAAAATTTATTTCTTCTATTTTTTCACTACATTGCTTTTGAATTAGCAAAATTTACTAATACAAAATTGATAAATTTTTGTTTCTACTTTTTATTAGAAAGTTTTGATAATAAATAGTAATTTCTACAATTATTATTCCACTATTCTAATTACTATTTATTAGCAAAATTTACTAATAAATAGTGAAAATTACGATTTATTAGCAAAATTTACTAATAATTATTAACGTTTATTATTTATTAGCCAAATTTACTAATAAAAAATTAATAAATACTAATGTCTACTTTTTATTAGTAACTTTAGGTAATCATTATTTTTCTACTATTTTGCTAATAAAAAAAGTGATTTTAACTATTTTGCTATGAAAAAATTTGTTTCTACTATTTTTTCACTACATTGCTTTTGAATTAGCAAAATTCACTAATAGAAAATTGATAAATTTTTATTTCTACAAATACTAATGTCTACTTTTTATTAGTAACTTTAGGTAATCATTATTTTTCTACTATTTTGCTAATAAAAAGTGATTTCAACTATTTTGCTAATAAAAAATTTATTTCTTCTATTTTTTCACTACATTGCTTTTGAATTAGCAAAATTCACTAATAGAAAATTGATAAATTTTTATTTCTACTTTTTATTAGAAAGTTTTGATAATAAATAGTAATTTCTAGAATTATTGTTCTACTATTCTAATTACTATTTGTTAGCAAGATTTACTCATTCAAAAGCAAAATAGTGGAAATTACTATTTATTAGCGAAAATTACTAATAAATAGTCAAAGTTACGATTTATTAGCAAAATTTACTAACAAATATTAACGTCTATTATTTATTAGTAAAATTTACTAATAAATAGTAAAAGTTACGATTTATTAGCAAAATTTACTAACAAATATTAACGTCTATTATTTATTAGTAAAATTTACTAATAAATAGTAAAAGTTACGATTTATTAGCAAAATTTACTAATAACTATTATCTTTTATTATTTGTTAGCAAAAGTTACTAAGAAATAGTCAAAGTTACTATTTATTAGGAAAATTTACTAATTAAGAACCAAAATTGTGGAAAAATAGTAGAAATTACTATTTATTTAGCAAAATTTTTTTTAGTGTATAATAATTCTAATTTTTATGTTTAACAAAATTAGACTTAAAAGTAGTCGAATTTTTCAATAATAATAATAATTTTGAGACTATAAGGAAATGGCGAATAAAAATTAATAAATAGAAAAAAAGAGGAGAAGTTGAAAAAGTAATTTTTTTTTTTTTTTGGTGCTGTTATCTTAGTGGTTTGACATTTGTGCAGGAAGGATTGTTATCTCTCTCCTCGGCGTGGCGCAAGTTTCGGACTGAGTCAGAAGGTCTCTGGTAAATCTCTGGGACGTGTTGTCTGACGTACTATTGATTGCCCTGCGTCTAGCATGCCGTTTGGCCTCGAGTACCGTAGAGTACAGCCCCAAAACTGATTGTTGTGCAAAGCACACCACACCACAATGCTAGTTGCCACACCTCGACAAGTATCACACCCTAATTCTCATTCACTTTCCCCAAGACAAGTAAAACGATCATCCTTGTACTCTCCAATTCTGATAAATTTCACCACTGTCATTTGGCCAATTCGTCATCTTCAATGCATGTCCTCGTAATTATTGTAATTATTATTCACTTCAAATAACTTATTTACTTTAAATATACTGTATTTTGAAGAAATAAATTTTTAATTGTTGAAAAACAATTTATTTGGTTCGAAATAGTATTATTTGGTACAGATAAATTTTAATTAATTCAATAGAAATTGGTTCTTACAAATATGAATACTTTATTTAGTTCAAATAGATTTTATTTGCTTTAAAATATACTTTAACTGGTTTAACTGAATTTTATTTGTTTTAACTAAATTTTAATTGATTTAAAGAAATTTCGTTTAGTTCAAATATACATTATTTAGTTCAACTAAATTTTATTTGCTTAAAGTTATACTTTAATTGGATCCAGTAAATTTTATTTAGTTTAACTAAATTTTATTTTTGGTTCTACTAAACTTTAATTGATTCAAATAAATTTTATTTAGTTCAAATATACTTTAGTTGGTTCAAAAAAATTTTTAATGGTTCAAATATATTTTATTTGATTTAAATAAATTATATTTGCTTAAAGTAATATTTTCAATAGTTCAAAAATAATTTATTTGTTTAAAATAAATTAAATTTGGTGCAACTAAAATTTAATTTGGTTCAAATAAATTTCATATTGATTGAATAGGTATATATTTCATTTAGTTCGAATATATTTCATTTGGTTCAAATAAATTTTAAATTGTAAAATATATTTTATTTGATTCGAATAAATTTTATTGGGTTCAAAAAAATTTTAATTGGTTCAAATATAGTTTGTTTGGTTCAAATGATTTTTTTTTTTGCTCGATCGTATTCTATTTGATTCAAATAAATTTTAAATGGTTCAAATATACTTTTCAAAGATTTGGATATGAAAACTTTTCAAAATTCTAATATTTCTAAAAATTCTCGCTATGATGTATTATTAATATTCAATTATAATCTAAAATTTTAGCTAAAATTAATTTTTAAATCAATACAAAAATAATTTAGTTATTCTGTCATTGAATGTTTCTTAAAATTTAATTTTTACGTTGAATCTTTTTAACAACTTTTAAAAATAATGAAAATAAAGAATTTAATTAAAATTTTTCTGAAATTTATTATATTTAAGAATTTTATTAAATTTTTTCAAAAATAATTGTGTTCTTGAGAAGAACTTTCGAAAATAATGGAATTCATGTGAAGAATTTTATTAAATTTCGTTTAAATCAATTTGAATTTTGCTAAGAATTTTATTAAATTTCGTTTAAATAATTTTGAATTTTGTCAAGAATTTTATTAAATGTTTTGTCAAAATAATTGAATTCTTGACGAGAATTTAAAACAAAATTTTTCATATAATTTAATTTTTGCAAAATATGTAAGAAATTTTCAAAAAAAAAAACTTCAAAATTTCTTGTGAAAAATATTTTTGAAATTCTACAGTGAAAATAATTGAATTTTTCAAATAAAATGTTATTAATTACTGCAAATAATTAAACGTTTTCGTAGAATTGTATCGAAAAGAATTTTTTTCCATAATTAGTTTTCGATAAAAAAATTTTCCAAAAATACTAAATATTGAAAATCATTGAATTTCGACAAACTTTTGGAAAAAGAAGGCAAAAAGAAATAGAAAAGAGGAGAAAAAGGAAAAAAATTAAAGAAAAAGGGTAAAAAAATAATTAAAACCGAATAAGAAGAAAAGAAACAAGGAAAATAGTAAAAAGAATTGTAAAAGAAAAAAAGAGAATGCGTAAAAAGGAACGTAAAAGAAAAAGAAGGAAAAAAGAAAAAGAAAAGAGAAGAAATATAGGAAAAAACTAAAGAAAAAGGGTTAAAAATAGTAAACACCGAATAAGAAGAAAAGAAACAAGGAAAAGAGTAAAAAGAACGTAAAAGAAAAAGGAAAAAGAGGAAAAAAAGAAGAAACAAAGAAGAAGAAAGCAAAAAAGGAGACAAAAAGGAAAAAATTAAAGAAAAAGGGTTAAAAAAATTGTAAAAACCGAATAAGAAGAAAAGAAACTAGAAAATAGTAAAAAATAGAAATAGAGTAAAAGACGTAAAAGAAAAAAGAGTAAAAAACGAAAAGGAAGAAAAGAAACATGAAAAACATTATAAAGAACGTAAAAGAAAAAAAGGAAAATGAGGAAGAAACCAAAAAAAAGAAAAAGGGAAAAAAAGGAAAATGGTAAAAAACAAAGAAGAAGAAAAGAAGCAAAGAAAAAAAGAAAATCGAAAAAAGAGAGAAAAAAGTGGATCGAAATATAAATTTAGCCGATAAATAATAGTTACAGTTAGAAAAGACTATTACTTATTAAATGGCACATCGAATGATTTAATTTATGAAATTTATTACCCAGCGGATGAAACGATGTGGCGCGCGGGTGAATAAGAGAGTTGAGGAACGCGAGAGGGTTGGCGATGGTGGTTTAGAGAAAAAGGGTGGAGCTCTTGAACTCGTTCCGGCCGGAAGAGAACTTCTACACCTATATATACAACAAAGAAAACCGTCTCGTTAAGGCAAGTGAAATATGTTCCGCCTACAGATTACGAAAATTAGACACTTTAATGTTTCGGAACCTACACATTCCTATAAAGAAGACACGAAAAAAAATGAGGGAGAAAGAGAGAGAAAAAAACCATGAACACCTTCTCGACATTGTTTGCCTGATCGTTAAATTATTTACGATCTTAAGTGCTTGCCAAAAAAAGAATGAGGTTTTATTAAGAAAAAAGAGAAAAAAAATAAAATAACAAAAGCATTGAATTTGCAAATAACTTTTTCATCTTGAAAGCAAAGAGATAGACATTTTTTTGCTTTCAAGATGAAAAAGTTATTTGCAAATTCAGTGCTTTTGTTATTTTATTATTGATAATAATATGCTCTTTTAAATTTTTTTAAATTTAAATTTTAAGTGGTAAAAATGTTTACTAATTTAAATTGTAGTAATTAAATTTTTGTGTTGATAAAAATATTTTTATTAGACAATTTTTTGTTCATTGATACTAATCAATGGTAATTTCTATGAATTTTTACTTCTTTTCTGAGCTTCGGTATTGCGTTAGTAAAATTTACTAATAATTTTTACTGATTTTAGTTTTTAATTATTCAAAGTTTTCCTACTTTTTGCTTTTAAATAAGTAAATTTTATCTTTTCCTACTTTTCGCTTTTAAATTAGTAAATTTTACTTTTTCCTACTTTTCGTTTCAAAAATTAGTAAAATTTATTTTTTTTTCTTTTTGTTTTTGATTTTTGAATTGGTTTTTATTTTTTTTTACTACCAAGACTGCTACCAAAAATTTCAATTAATTATAGTTATTTTATACTTTTTAGTTTTTAATTATTAAAACTTTTTCCTACTTTATGCTCTTGATTTTTGATTTGATAAAATTTATTTCTTTTTTTACATTTTGCATTTTAATTAGTAAATTATAACAAGAATTTCTACTAAGTTCAATTAAATTAATGTCTTTTGCTAATAAATAGGACTTATTACTTTTTATTAGTAATTTCTACTATTTTTTCTTTTTAATTTGTAACTTTTACTAATACAGAAGCTATAAAGTAAAAATTACTATTTATTAATTTTTTATTAGTAAATTTTGCCAACAAATAGTAATTTTTAATATTTATTTTACTATTTATTACTACAATTTTGTTACAAAAAAAAGGTAATTTTTACTATTTTGCTTTTGAATTAGTAAATTTTGCTAATAAACAAAAAATTTTACTTTTTGTTAGTATTTTTTGAGAATAAATATTAATTTCTACTATTTTTCTTTTCAATTCGTAAATTTTACTAATAAAAAAGCTATAAAGTAAAAATTACTATTTATTATCAAAAATTTATTAATAAAAAGTAAAAATGACTATTTATTAATATTCTATTAGTAAATTTTGCCAACAAATAGTAATTTTTACTATTTATTTTACTATTTATTACTACAAAATTTGTTAGAAAATTATTATTTCTACTACTTTGCTTTTGAAATAGTTAATTTTAGTAAGGGCAAAATAATATAGTAGAAAAATAGTAGAAATTACTATTCATTATCAAAAATTTACTAATAAAAACTAAAAATTACTATTTATTAATTTTTAATAAATAAATTTTGCCAATAAATAGTAATTCTTACTATTCATTTCACTTTCATTACTATTTATTTTACTATTTCTTACTACAATTTTGCAAATAAACAATAATAACTACTTTTTTCTACTATTTTGAATTTGAATAACTAAAATACAGCAGTTTCTATACTTTTTTTCTATTTTGCTTTTAAAATAGTAAATTCTTCTAATACTGAAATAATATAGTAGAAAAATAGTTAGAAATTGATATTTATTCTAAAAAATTTACTAATAAAAAGTAAAAATTACTATTTATTAATTTTTTATTATTAAATTTTGACCAAAAAAAGGATTTTTTTTATTATTTATTACTACAATTTTGCTACAGGATAATAGTTTCTACTATTTTTCTTTTGAATTAGTAAATTTTGCTAATGAATAGTAATTTTTACAATTTTTCTACTATTTTAGTTTTTACTAAGTAAATTTTTCAGCAAAATAGTATTTTTTTTATCATTTATTACTACATTTTTGCTACAGGATAATAATTTCTACTATTTTGCTTTTGAATTAGAATATTTTGCTAATAAGGAATAATTTTTAAAATTTTTCTACTTTTTTAGTTTTTACTAAGTAAATTTTTCAGCAAAAATAGTATTTTTTATCATTTATTACTACATTTTTGCTACAAGATAATAATTTTTACTATTTTGCGTTTGAATTAGTAACTTTGCTAATAAGTTATAATTTTTTAATTTTTTCTACTATTCTAGTTTTTTCTTAGTAAATTTTGACAAGAAATAGTATTTTTAACATTTATTACTACAATTTTGCTACAAGATAATAATTTCTACTATTTTGCGTTTGAATTAGAAAATTTTGCTAAGTAAAAATTTTTCAAATTTGTCTACTATTTTAGTGTTTACTGAGTAAATTTTTCAACAAAATAGTATTTTTTTATCATTTATTACTACATTTTTGCTACAGGTTAATAATTTCTACTATATTTTAGTTTGAATTTTGTAAATTTTTCTAATAGGTCATAATTTTTAAAATTTTTCGACTATTTTAGTTTCTACTTAGTAAATGTTGACAAGAAATAGTCTTTTTTATCATTTGTTACTACAATTTTGCTTCAAGACAATAGTTTCTACTATTTTTCTTTTGAATTAGTAACTTTTGCTAAGTATAGCAATTTTTACTATTTTTCTTTAGAATTAGTAAAGTTTGTTAATAAATATTAATTTTTACAATTTTTCTATTATATTGGTATTGACTTAGTAAATTTTGCAGCAAAATTGTAATATTTCTACTCTTTTTTTTAAAAACTATTTTGCCTTTGAATTAATAAATTTTACTAATTTCACTTCTTTTCTACTTTTTGCTTCTGAATTAGTAGATTTCACCAATAAATGTCAATTTCCACTAATTTGTATCTACAAATCCATAAATAGAGTAAGTACACTGAAAAAAAAATTTATCTGATTCAAATAACCGATTGTGTAACTATTATCAAATAAATATTTACCTTAAACAAATAATTTTTATTTGAATCAAATAAACTGTATTTGAATCAAATATTTCAATATTTAAATCAAATATTTCAATATTTGAAGCAAATATTACTTAATTGATTCAAATAAAAATTATTTGATTTAAGTAAATATTTATTTGATTATAATAGTCAAATAATCGGTTATTTGAAACAAATAAATTTTTCTTTCAGTGTAAACAATAATTTCCCAATGAAATCTCTCACTTGAAACAAAAATAATCACTTATTGAAAACAAGTAATCGCTTTACTTGAATTAAAATAATTTTTCTCCACTGCACTCACACAAGCAATAATAATTTCCCTCACTGCAATAATTAGAGTTTCAAGTTGAATATGAAATTTGAAATGAATAAAAGATTTCTATATATATTCTCTGAGCGGAATAGAATTCGCTGAAAATCGAACCAAAAAATAAAAGATGAAAAGAAAAAAAAAAGAAGAGAGTTTATAGGAATAAAGTTTTTGAGTCTTAAGAGATCTTATTATTCATCATTCGAGAGAAACGAATGTATGTATATAGAAAATAGTATTAGATCGAAACTTGTGTGAGAAGAGGGGTTTTATCGATGTTCGACGATGTATGACCCAGGAAGAGAACTTGAAGCGCACACCGATCGTTCTGCATGAAATTTAGGGCTGAACTGCACCAACTTTGCGTTCTCCTTTCATGCGTTAAAATTGAAGCGATGCAAGTATTTCAAAGAGAATAAAGTTTCACAGCGCGAGAAATCTTCTAAGTGAATCAAAATATTCTCTCTTCTTTGTTTATATCGAGTAATTTTCTATTGTTTCAGTCATTTTCCAGTGTGAATTCTGATTTTTTTTCTCTTTTTCTCTATTTCTTTTTCTCGCTTTGTTTGTTTTGTTTTTTGTTTTTTTTTTGAAACGATAACAAAAAAATATTTACTAACTAATAATATTAACTAACTAATACTTAATAATGTAAATAATATTAATTAGCAAAAAAAATTGTAACAAAAAATATTTACTAACTAATAATATTAACTAACTTTTTTCCTTGTTTCTTCTTTCTTCTATTTTTCTTTCCTCTTTTTTCTTTTTTTTCGTCTTTTATTATTTTCCTTTTATTTCTTTTTCGCGTTTTAATTTTTTCCCCTTTTTCCTTTTTCTGTTTTCTTTTTTTTCTAACTAATAAATTCCATATGTGTACACAATGCAATTTGCATATTGAACATCAGTTTCGAGATCATCATTAAATTTAACGCCTGTAGTGAGCAACTTTTTTTTTTATTTGCAACGGAAAATTTCTTTTTCAAAGATAAACCAGCTTTTTTCGCACAGTTTCTCTTCTTCCTTCTTGAGGGAAAACGTTTTTTCTTCTTCTTCTTTTCGCCTTCTATGAGAGTTCTCCAAATTTATAACTAGCCAGAGAAATAATGTTTATAGAGGAGCAAAATTTTAACAGTACTTATACATTTATTTTGTTTTTCTCATGTGGAAAAATGTCAAATATTTTTACAAAAATCTAAAAACCATTATAAATGTGTAATCCGTTATAATAATTAGAAAAAAAAACTGACAAACGAAACTTTAGAGCGTAAAAGTGAAATTGGACTCGAGTTTTATGTGCGGAACTGTATTTTTCAACTAATGAAATTTCAAGTATGCAGTTCAAGTTGGTTTTATCCAAATAACAACTTGGGTTTTCTTATCTTTATTATAACTTTTTTGTATTACTGTGTCCTTAAAGCAGGGTACATTTGAAAATTTATTATTTTGCGGAAAAGGAATATAATTTTTAATGTTCCATAAAAAACAGTAATCATCGACCTAAGGTGCATTAAAGACTTCCCTGATAATTTCTCATTGGGGAGTTTTTTTCTCTTCATTTTAAACAAACAGGGGGATAAAATATTTAATGTTATTTTTTCTTGTTATCTATATAGTTTGTAAAAATTAATTAGTTTTTGTAATTAGGAATTATTTTTTTTAATTATTTTTTTTTAATTTAAATCATGGATATAATTTAGGAAAATTTTAGAGAAATTGCAAATAATTGCAGAAATTCAATTCTTTTCAAAAGTGATAAAATTCTTCGCGGAAATTCAATTACTTAAAAAAAATTTTTTTACTTTTGTCAAAATTTCAATTATCTTTAGTAATAACTAAATTCTTCGTAAAAATTCAATTATTTTTGAAAATTTTTAATAAAGTTCTTGGCGAAATTTCAATTCTTTTCAAAAGTAATAAAATTCTTCAAGCAAATTCAATTATTTTCAAAAAATTTTTAAATTTGGTCGAAATTTCAATTATCTTTAGAAATAATTCATTTCTTCGTAGAAATTCAATTATTTTTACAAATAATTAAATTCTTCGTATAGAAATTCAATTATTTTCGAAAATTTCTCATAAAATTCTTGACAAAACTTTAATTCTTTTCAAAAGTAATAAAATTCATTGTGGAAATTGAATTATTTTATAAATTTTTTTAAATGTTGTCAAAATTTCAATTATCTTTAGAGATAATTCAATTCTTCGTAGAAATTCAATTATTTTTACAAATAATTAAATTCTTCGTATAGAAATTCAATTATTTTCGAAAATTTCTCATAAAATTCTTGACAAAACTTTAATTCTTTTCAAAAATTTTCCTCAATTCAATGATTTTTTAAATATTCACTAATTTAACAAAATTTTCCAAAAAGAATTTAATTACTTAAATTTTTTTTTGAAATTTCATGTAAACCTTTAATTATTTTCATAAAATAATACAAATTTGCCAGGAATTCAATTATTTACAAATTTTTTATAAATCACTTCGCAATCATTTAATTATTTTCATTAATATTAAAATTTTGACTAACATTCAATTATTTTTGTAAAAAATAAAATTCTTTTTTTAAGAAATTCAATTATTTTTATCGCAGAATTTCAAATATTTTTAATACAATTTTAATCGAATTCTTCGAAAAATGTAATTGAAATGCTGCAAAAAAATTTATTTAAATTTTTGAAAATAATTGAACTTTGTTAAAAAATTTTGCTATTTACAAAGATAATTCAATTTTTCAACGAAAATTCAATTATTTTCAAAAATTGAAATCAAATTCTTCGCAAATATTTCAATTATTTTTCAAAAGTTTTTCGAAATTCAATGATTTTCAGTATTTATTATTTTCATAAAATTTATCAAAAACATTAATTTGTGAAAACATTTTCGATACAATTCTATGAAAATATTAAATTATTTTCAATAAATAATAAAATTTTATTCAGGAATTCAATTTCTTCCTCTCAGAATATCAAATATTTTTAATACAATTTCAATCTTTTGAAAAATGTAATTATTCTTAAAAATCTTATTAAAATTCGTCAAAAGAATTCGTTTATTTAAAAATTTATTAATAAAATTCTTAATGAGGATTCAATTTAAAAAATAATGCAACTATTCAATGAACTTTTTTTTTGTATTTAAATAATTGTCAATACTAGTGGAATTTTTTAATAAAAATGAATTTCAGTTATAATTTTAGATAATAATTAAATATTAAAAGCAATAAAGCGTGAATTTTTCAGAAACAATCGAACTTGAAAATTAATTTTTTGGAAAAAGTTAAATTGAACTTTTTAAAAATTATTATTTGATGTTTTTATTTTCTAATCTCTATTTAATTGAATAATTTACGAATAATCGAATTCACGCAAAAATTGAATATTGTGAACAATCGAATTTGAAATTATTGTCAAGGAACTTTTTCGAAAATTATTAAAAAGAATAATCGATTTGAAGAAGAATTTTTGTTACGAATTATCAAAAATAATTGAATTGATAACGACTTTTTCTTTCAGTTTCATAGTTATGAAAAATTTAATTTGTTGTTTTAAGTAAAATGTTATTTTAATTGACTCGAACTGATTACATTTTTAATTATTTTTATTGATTATATATTTTTTTTTTCGTTGGCCCGTAATTTTTAATTTTCGGTTCGTAATGTCCATGTTTTGAAATATTTTCACTGATTTGAGTATTACATTAAAAAAAAAGAAAAAAAAGTTAATTAATTTTAATTATAATATTCTATAAAATTTCAATTCGTTTTACCTACTTTCGCTTCAAATTTTATTTTAATTTACTTTAATAATAAATTAAAATTTATTTTAATTTATTTAAATAATAAATTAAATTTTATTTTAATTTATTTTAATAATAAATTAAATTTCAATTTAATTTATTTTAATATATTTAATTTATTATAATTATTATTGTTATTATTATTATTTTTTTTTCAAATTTTAATTTATCAACAGTATTATATGAATATTATTAGAAAATTCATAATTAAAATCGAAACAAAAGTAGAAAAAAATAATCACAGTTAATTGAAATGCTGCATTATTAACGAGAAGGAGAGAAAAAAAAATGGTTAGAAAAACAAGAGTCATGTCTCTTTTTTTTTTTTTTTTTTTTTTTTTTTGGGTGGCATATAGGGATCAAAATACATATGAAAAATGTTGATGCGGATGAAAAATGAATTTCAATGCCTCTGGGTATAAACGATAATATTACGGCGGATAATTTTGAAATAAATAGCCAGTCGCTATATATGTATACATGCAATGCTCTCATACCCTCTCCTCGTTATTACCGACTGCAATTGTTTCATTACAGTAAACTCAACCCATAAATAATTCTAGGAGCTTTACGTGTTCGGGATTATTGGGCAGATTATGCAGCGAAGTGGTTTCCCCTTTCCCCTCTATTCCATATTAAAACTTGAGTGGCGTTAGATCAGCAAATATTATTCCCGCTGAACAAGATTTGCACATTAACTATATATATATATATATACATAAACGCGATACATAAATTTATTGTCAATGTCATGTAAATTACAATTGTTTCTTTCCCCCCCCCTCCGCTAATGTATCCGTAGTGTAAAATGTATTTCACCAAAATTGATATTATTGATTTATTATTTATTTTTAATTACAAATTTATATTATTTAAGGACATTTGAACCATTATGACGTCACATTTATAAAAACACATGCTATGCACTAATTGTGACGTCATCATGGTTCAAATGCCCTTAAAAAGAAAAAAATTTTAATTTAAATTTTATTATTTCTGGAAAGCTCCAAAAATTACTTTTTCAAAATAAATAATTCCTTAATACAGTTTTTTTTAAATTTAATATTCATTTTGATTTTTCATTCACATTTTTTTACACTTTAAAATATTTCAAAAATTGGATTTCTCTAAAAATTACAATTCAAAATTTAATTATCGTAAAAATTACCATTTAAAATGTAATTATAGTAAAAATAACAATTCAAAATTTAATTATCGTAAAAATTAGGGTTTAAAATTTTTCAAACTTTGATTTTTTTAATAATTACAATTAAAAATTTAATTATTGTAAAAATTACCATTTAAAGTATTACAAAATTTAATTATCGTAAAAATTACCATTTAAAATTTTTCAAACTTTGATTTTTTTAATAATTACAATTAAAAATTTAATTATTGTAAAAATTACCATTTAGAGTATTACAAAATTTAATTATCGTAAAAATTACCATTTAAAATGTAATTATCGTAAAAGTTACCAATTAAAATGTTTTAAAATTTAATTATCGTATAAATTACCATTAAATATATTTCAAAATTTAATTTTTTTAAAAATTATAATTCAAATTTTAATTATCGTAAAAATTAGAATTCAAAATTTCATTATTGTACAAAATTACAATTCAAAATTTAATTTATTGTAAAAATTACTATTTAAAGTATTTCAAAATTTAATTATCGTAAAAATGACCATTTTAAATGTTTCAAAATTTAATTATGGTAAAAATTACTATTTAAAGTATTTCAAAATTTAATTATCGTAAAAATTACCATTTAAAATGTTTCAAAATTTAATTATAGTAAAAATTACCATTTAAAATTTTTTAAATTTTGATTTTTTAATAGTTACAATTCAAAAATACTATTTTTTTTATTTAATTTTTATTTTAATTTTTCATTTATAATTTTTAACACTAAAATATTTTTCAAATTTGTAACTAAAATTTTATAAACTTTAATTATCGTAAAACTTACCATTTAAAATATTAAAAAATTTGATTTCTTTAAAAATTACAATTCAAAATTTAATTATCGCGAAAATGACCATTTTAAGTATTTCAAAATTTAATTATCGTATAAATTACAATTTAAAATGGAATTATCGTAAAAATTACCATTTAAAGTATTTCAAAATTTAATTATCGTAAAAATTATCATTTAATATATTTCAAAATTTAATTATCGTAAAAATTATAATTCACAATTTCATTATCGTAAAAATTACCATTAAAAATATTTCAAAATTTGATTTCTCTAAAAATTGCAATTAAAAATTTTTCAAATCCCAAAAGTCGAACCATCCAAAACCTATACCTATAAAAATTCCCAAACGAAATTATTTACACAGAAAAAAAATAACCCCAACTTTTAAAATTTTACTTTTAAATATTTAATTTAGAAAATATTTCAAAATCCACCACAGAGTCGTTATTTTTCCATTTAAATTCTATAAAACTATTTTTTTTAAAAATCCAAATAGAATAAAATAAAAATTTTTCTCGAATAAAAACTTTCACAAGCAAAATTTATAAAGTCCTACTACTTTTTTTTGTGGTTTTGGTAAAAAACAGACCTTAAAAGCTTTCTAAAAGAGATATGAAATAAATATTTGTTTTTGAATTTAAATATAATTTTTTCTTTAAATAAACAAGCGTGAGAGACAATGAGTGATTATCGAGCGTGAGAAGGAATGAAAAAAAAAAAGAAAAAAAATCTATAACTCAATTTATCATAATTTTATGCGATCAATACATAAAATGCAAAGGCAGTTTATGCATTGCCCCCATGATTACCATTTCAGAAATTTACATTTTACATTATAGTTATCAAATTGTAAATCAAGTAACAGCGCGTTCATTAATTAATTAAAATGTAACGCGATAAGAGCTAATTTTGAAAATAATTGCAATAAAAGAATATTAACAAAATAAATTCCTCTGCGTGTGAATTAATAAACAAAGTCTTTTTGCTGCTAATACTTGAAATAATAAAAATAATAATAATAATAATAATAATTATTATTATTATTATTATTATTAGAATTTTTACCAGAATTTTTCACGAAAATTTTTAAAAAATTTATTTTTCAATTAGTATTATTATTATTAAAAAAAAATACTAATAATAATTAGCAGCAGTTTTATTATTATTATTATTATTATTATTATTTATTATTATTATATAAATTCTTGTACACTTTCACAATTCGGAATAAGCGAGGAAAAATTATTTTCACCCTATTTATCGTAATAACTGGAATTAATTTTAAATCCTATTTTTAAATTCTTATAAATTCTCAATTTCTCACTGTACATTCGAACAGGGAAATAAAAAACATATATTTTCACTCTATTTATTCTGAAATTTATTACTTTAGTCAGATTTACATATTTTAAAAATTAATAAACAGCGAATTACATTCATGTATTGCGATATTATTAATAAAAATTTATTTTTAAATTTCGAAAAAATATTACCACATTGAGTTCGAAATACGCAAGTATACAGTATCACGTTTGTACGTTTGAATAAACGCGATTGTTGAATTTTAAAGACCCATTTAAAATTCTATATATGCAAAAATTAAAGGGAAATTCGTGTAAATTTCAAATTCTTTGACACAATTATTTATGGGAATGAAATTTAATTTTTCTAATCTTTTTTTCTGCTGAGAAAGACAAATTTCTAAAGTATTCGAAATTTTAATGAACTTTTATTATTGAAAAATTTTAATAGTTCAAAATCTTTTTAAATTAGTTTAATTTGTAAATATACATTTAATTAATGCAGAAATTAATTTTCTTTTTAAGTTTACCTAATAAAATTTTTGGCACAATTTCAATTATGTTGAAAATTTTTTTTAATATTCGCGTCAAAATTTGAATTATATCTTTAAAAATAATGAAATTCTTCTGCAAAATTAAAAATTTTTTGAATTTCAATTACATTCAAAAATTTTCCTCAATTCAAAGATTTTCAATATCTACTTAATTACAGTTTTTCAAATAAAATTTAATTATTTAAAAAAATAATTTTAATAAAATTGTACACAAACATTTAATTGTTTTTGTAAATAACACAAATATAAATATTTACAAATTTTTTTTAACAAATTCCTTGAAAAATGTAATTATTTTTATTGAAATTCGTGAAAAATTTAATTATTTAAAAATTTGTTAATAAAATTCTTTATAAGAATGAAATTTTAAGAAACAATCGATAATGCAATAAATAATTTACCTTGGTATTTAAATAATTAAATTCTCGTACAATTTTCTAATAAAAATTGATTTGCTAATGAATTTTTGTTTCAATTTTAGATAATTTAGATATAAAAATAATGTTTAAGAAGTTACATATTAACAGTACTTTTACAATACAAAATAGTGATTTTAACACTCGATCCATTTTTAATTATTATAAAACTTGAAGAAATTAATCGTTAATTAACTGTTATTTTTATGGTTTATAACAGTATTTTTAAAGCTGATTAATTTAAAAAAAAATTTGACTTTGAA
This sequence comes from Leptopilina myrica (nomen nudum), assembly GCA_032872475.1. Taxonomy (NCBI): domain Eukaryota; kingdom Metazoa; phylum Arthropoda; class Insecta; order Hymenoptera; family Figitidae; genus Leptopilina; species Leptopilina myrica (nomen nudum). The sequence goes on along the minus strand of CM065467.1, from coordinate 21,712,262 downwards.
ATTTTCGAAAATCTTAATTTCAATGTAAAAATTATAATAATTTTAAATACTTAAAATATTTGAAAAATAAATCATTGTTTTCGAATAATTTTACAATTAATGAAATTCGTAAATTAATTTAACAAAACTTTTTTTTTCAGAGAAATGTTTCCCTTTATTTTCTAAAAATTCAAAAAATTTTAATTTAACTTTCAATTAAATTTTCTAAATGACAAATTTAATTTATAGACATTTTTTTCTTTTTTTTCTAAAGAAAAATTTAAATTTTATTTATAAAAGTTATTTATTTTTTAACAATGTAAAGAATTAATTCTATTTTAGGAAATTGAATTTTTGAAAATTATTTTCATATGAAATTTTTTCCGCAAAAATATTAAGAAACGGTAATATTTATAATATTTGTCTTTTCAAAAGAAAAAAAAATGAGTTTGGAAACAATATTTTTATTGAAAAATAAAAACTATGCTTATAAGTTTAAATATTTTTCAAAATTAAAATTAAAATTAAAATTCTTAATCTAGATTTTTAACAATTAACAATTAACAATTAACAATTTTCTAATATTTTTTATAAATAAAAAGAAAAAGAATTTGCATATAATAAATTAGATCAGTCGAACTAAATTCATTATAGAAAAAAGTATATAAAATAATGGGTATATTTTATATTTGCTAATAATATATTTTTTTTAATTTTCTAAATTGTAATATTATTTTATTATAAAAAAAAATACCTACATATTTTCGATTTGTCAAACAATATTTAAACAAAAAATAAAAGCCTAAAAAAAGGACAACCTTTGAATATTTTTTTTAATTAAAAATGTTTTTATATATTTTCCAAAAGAAAAAAATTGGAATAAAAATTACAAACTTAAAAATAATTGTTCAATTTAAATTGGGAACTAAAAGACCATTTAGAAACTTGATAATTAATTTCTTTTCTACTGTGACGCAAAAAATTTAATGCCAAGAAAATTTGATGAAGTAATAAATTAAGAAATTTCATTCATTTAAGGGCATTTCAACCATTATGACGTCACATTTGTAAATCACATGCTTTTCACTAATTGTGACGTCATAATGGTTCAAATGCCCTTAAACGTTTGGAATCATTTTATAATTATTTATAATTATTTATTATTATTTTATTTTTATTATTATTTTATTTTTATTTTTATTATTATTTTTTTTATCATTTTATAATTTTTTTAAAATAATTTTTATAATTTGAAATTTAATTTATCTTCTAAAAACATGTTTTTTTTTGCCAAAAAAAAAAAATTAGTTTCTCCATAAAGAGGTGAATATTTCACGTCTAGTGCGCTGAGAAAAGGGAAAAACGGATGTTTCATGTTGTTCTACAATAATAATAGGTAACAAAATAGTTAGAAATTCTGTTTCTGCAGGTCATGGTCTGTAAAACAAACATAAATAGTTGCGCACATTCGCAAGCACACAATGTGCAAGGGGGCAGCTTAAACTTAGCGGAACCTCTCCTATATTTGTTTTGTATTTGTTTTCAGTCACTTTAGTCCGTAAACTAGAAATTTGTGTTGAGTGTGTCTGTAGGCGATATAGAGACGTGTGCAAGCTTCCGACGCGACGGCTTTTGCGGTTATGACTTTCGACTCGAATCCTCAGTTCACCACGAACGTCTGAATGATTTCAAACAAACTGCACCTGCGAATTTCCATTCTCCAATGCACTATATATTTTTTTTTATATATATATAGAGAGAGAGAGAGGATATTTTTCAATCTATATTTCAATTCTTTTATAGTGAAATTCAATTAGTCGGGCAAATTGTCTTTTTCCAAGTGCGTTTTGTATGAAATTTACTTATTTTTCTCAGAGAGAGCAGAATTGTAATATTTATTGGAAGTGGAAACATTTCGAAATATTTGTGAAAAATGAAGGAAACTTGACTTGTTTATTTCAGTTGATTGGAAAAGAAAATTGTTTCTCTGTTTGTTTGTATGTTTGTTTGTTTTTCGTTAAAATATCATTTATATAAAATTCAATTTCGAACTCGATTCCTTTTTCTCTAATTTAGATGTATAGAAATTTTGTCAAATTCCTGTAGTTTATTGCCAATATTTTTGAACAATCAATAGTTAATTTAATTTGACATTTATCGACAAATTATTAAATATTAATTCAATAATTCAAGGAATTACAGAATTCAAGAATTCAATGGTCTTAAAATTAAATCGTTCAGAAAGTATTTTGACTCTTTTCGAATTTTTAATTCAGTAGTTTTTGAAGTTCTTGCAAAATTTCGTAAAATGTTTTTGAATCCACAAAAAAAGTTACCAAATAAAAAAATTGATTTTCATAATATTTGAAGCTTATTATTTAAAATAAAAATATCTGCTAAAAATAATTTGAAAACTATCAGTTTTATTCAATTTTTTTAATGTGAAATTAATTTAAATAAAAAAATTTTAAAATAATGTCAGTCTTTAACATTTTCAGAAAAACAAAGAATTTTTGTCACATATTTTTAGGTATAATTTTTTATAACTTATAATTAGCATTGCAAATTTGAAATATTTATATTTATAAACTTTTCAAGCGATTAAAACCAGAATTAAACTACGTGAAATATTATTGAATTATTTAAAAAGACAAACTTTTGTAAAATTCAATTATTTTCCCTTTTTTCGTTACAATTTCGTCAAAAGTACAAATTCCACTTAAAATTATTTTTTACAAGTGAAAGACTGAAATTCAACTAAAAATTTTAAGAACAATTTTTCAATTAAAAAACCTTCTTTTTCAGGATTTGTAAATTAATATTTAAAAAATGAAACCATTTTTGTTAAATAAAGATTTTAAATCATACTTCTCGTGTTATTTTCTTGTCCACAGAAAATAAAATATTAAAAACTTTTAAAATTTTGAATTCTATAAAAACTGTTAAAATTTAATAATTTCTAAAAATTGTAATTGCTATTCATTCAAAATTCAATTTGTTTTTGAAATTTTTGTAATAAAATAAATGTTTAAAATAAATTTAAATAAATTGTGAATATTAAATGAAATTCAAAACATAATTTTTTTTGTCAGGAAAAAATTAATAGATTCGTTTTTCTTTTTGTTTCAGGTGAGTAAGACGATATTATTCCGAAAAATTGCTATTATTCATCACTATAATAATAATAATAATAATAATAATAATGTAAGTGACAATTAAATATTATTAACATTTATTTAATAAATTTTTCTTTATAAATTTGAAAATATCTTTGGCGCCTGAAATGGAAAACTTATCTCAAAATATTTAAAATTAATTTCAACCCCGAAAAGAATTAAAAATTTATTTTAATAAAATTTGACGAAATTTGAAATTTCCATTTGTTTCTATTTTTTAACATTATTTTCAGTAATGCATCTAAAAATTGTTGATACATTTCTTGAAAAAAACTTCATTTTTCAAAAATTTGAATTCAATTTAATTGATACTAATATAGTTAAAAATTTAATTAAATTTAAATAAAATAAATATAAATTTATTTAAAATTTTAAATATAAATACTTGGATATTTTAATATTTAAAGAATATAATAAAGTAGAATAATTTAAAAAAAATTCTAACGTTCAATAATGATCGAAATATTTTTTTCAATATATATTTAATAAATTAAATAGCAATAAGTAAGAATAGACATAAATCTATTGTTTTTTATTTGAAATTAATTTACATTTTTATTAGAAATTTTTTATTATAATAATAATATATTAATATAAAAATATAATACATAATATGTTATAGAATTAACATAAAAAATTGTTCTCATTGGTTTGTCAGTTTGCAAAATTATTTAATTCGCTTCGAAAATACCAACGTTGATCAACGAAAAAAAATTGTTTACTAAGTAAATTATTTCTAAATAATGCATTAATTTTGTCAGAAAAATATTTAAATAAAAAAATTGATGATAATTGTTATATAATTAAATATTCAATCAAAATTAATGTTTTATCATTTAAACAAATGTTTTTGTTGATAAACGTTGTGGACTTGAACATCGTTCGAAAATAGTAAGCAAATAAAATAAAAAATAAAAAAATTCTCTTATAATAAATACTAAATTTCAATTTAATAAATTCTATTATCATAATTATTGATAAATAATCTCAGCAATTTTTTTTTAATAAAAATAAAAAATCGTAGTGTTAGTGTGCATTTTTTTTTTTTTTTGTAAAAATAAATACTATAGAGGAACATTCGTAATGTCGACGCGAGTCTCGCCAAATGTTTCTGTCGCAGGTGTCCCCTTTTTAAGTGCATACGTTTATGCATAATACAAAAATGCAAGGAGGGATTGAAGAGGGAGGGGGGGGGGAGTGTTAGCCTATTCACATATTTTTCTCTCCAACATCCAGTCCAGATATACGCCACACTCTCTCTCTCTCTTTCTCTCGATAAATGTGCCGCTAGAACCACACACTTATTTTTTATCAGTGTAATATTGAAACAAGCAGTTAAACCCATAAGCAACGTGAGATAAATATATTTATACACAATTTTTTTTTTTTTATTATTATCATCATTTTTACTCGGTAACAGATTTTAATTTTTCTTTCTTTTTTGAACATTAAATATTTCTCAAATATTACAGTAGAAAATATTTACAAGAGGTAATTTTTTTTCTACACATTTTTTTTGCTACTATGATTTTAAAGATTGATCAGATTTTCAATACTTTTTTTTTCTCCTTTGATTTAATGTTGTATTTATATACTTGAGCTTGAATATTTTCTTCCGTATAAAAGATATTTTTTGTTTCATGAATTTGTGATAACGTTTGATTATAAAATATTAAAAACGTTGGAAATGTTAAAAAAAATATATAGAAAGTATTAAAAATGATGAAAATGTAAAAAGTATAAAAAATTTAAAAAGTATTACAAATGTTGAAAATGTTATAAGTATTAAAAATGTTGAAAATATTTAAAGTACAACAAGTATAAAAAAATATTAAAAGTATTTTTAAAATATTAAAAATGTTAAAAAAAATTTTTTAAACGATTAAAAAATGTTGAAAATGTTAAAAAAATAGTGAAAATATTAAATATTAAATCATTTCAATTCTGTTGAAAAATCTATTTATTTTCTCATCAAAATTTCAATAATCTTTAAAAATAATAAAATTCTTCAAATTTCAATAAAATTGTACATAAACATTTAATTTTTTTCATAAATAATACAAAATTAAATATAGCAGTATTAAAAATATTAAAAATTAAAAAAAGTATTAAAAATGTTGAAAATAATAAGAATATTAAAAGTATAATAAAAAATTAAATATTGAAAAGGTTAAAAATATTCAAAATGTTAAAAATATAGAAAATATTAAAAGTATTAAAAATATTAATAAATTTTTAAAATATTGAAAATGTTAAAAGTATTAAAAATGTTGAAATTATTAGAAATATTAAAAGTATAAAAAATGTTGAAAATATTAAATGTTAATGTTTAAAATTTTTAAAATATTGAAAATGTTAAAAATATAGAAAATATTAAAAGTATTAAAAATGTTTACAATTTTTTAAATATTGAAATTGTTAAAAATATTGAAATATTAAAAGTATTAAAAATGTTAAAAATATTAAATGTTAATGTTAAAAATTATTAATTATTAATGTTTATAATATTGAAAATGTTAAAAATATTGAAAACGTTAAAAGTATTAAAAATAGTGAAAATTTAAAAGTATTAAAAATGTTTAAAATGTTAAAAATATTTAAAATGTTAAAAATGTTTAAAATATTTAAAATGTTAAAAATATTCAAAATATTAAAAGTATTAAAAATATTAACAAATTTTTTTTAACGTTTAATATAATGATCCCAATATTTTTTCATTATTTTCTCATTAAACTGAAATTAAAATCAAAAACCTAAATTAAACATTTTGAAACTATCGATTAATTTTTAATTTTAAGAAATTTCAAAATATTATTTAAATTAAGAATTAATTTTTTTTTATCCAACTAATTTATGTACTATTTAAAAACCCGAAAATTATCGATTCGAATAAAGCCCCAATATGAAGGATTAAAAATATAATGTAATGAAAATTCAACGAGTTATAATCTCCATTGAACCGTTTTTGAATGTGAATGAAACTTTTGAGAATTGAAGTTAAATCCCGGGAATTTTGTTGTTTTTGAAAAGCCTTTTGAGATTTGATTCGAAAATCACTGCGCAAGAGGGAATTAATATTATTCCAACGGCAAACTAGAGCAGGAGAAATTTCAAATTACGATTAAATTGAGATCGAATGTTTTCCCTTAATCACCTACTCCTTATATATACTATATGTATAAATCGTGAAAGACTCTCATATTTTCAAGTAATAAAAATTAATGAAATCACACAATTTTTTCTAAAGAAATAATTTTTAATTTACTCGCTTCACATTCTATGTGTGTATATGTGAAAATATATGAAAAACTTTTTTTTCCCTTCTTCAAGCTCAAGAGTGTGACGCTATTTTTTTTTCTTTTCTTTTTAATAAAAAAAAAAAACGTTATAAGGGGAGAGATACTTTGAAATTTTCTTCTTATTTTTGAAATTAATTAATTCACATTCGCGCGAATAGCAATTTTCTCAAAATGGGTAATTGGAGAAATAGGTTTTGGATTAATGCGCTAATTTTGCGTCTATGGTTCAAGAAGCAATTTTGAGAGAGGTTCATTTATAGAGAGAATTGCATGCTCGAGAGAAGAGCGTTTAAGGAATATCATATCAATTAATGATCACGTATATATGTAGAATTTTGTAAATTTTTCTCGAAGGAGAATTTTTTATTCAAATTTTCGTTCAATTTTATTAAGTTTTCTTTCAATTTTATTTAAGTTTTCTTTCAATTTTATTTAATTTTTCTGTTTTTATTTTTAAGTTTTCTGTCAATTTTATTTTTCAATTTTCTTCCAATTTTATTTTTCAATTTTCTTTGAATTTTCTTTTTCAATTTTCTTTCAATTTTCTTCGAATTTTATTTTTAAATTTTCTCACAATTTTTTTGTCAATTTTATTTCAATTTTATTTTTCAATTTTCTTCGAATTTTATTTTTCAATTTTCTTACAATTTTATTTTTCAATTTTCTTTCAATTTTAATAAAAAAAATACTTATAATATTTTCTATTTAAAAATACATTTCTATTGTACAAAAAACTTTTTAAAAATTGCTAAGAAAAAAAGGTTTCGGAAAACATTGCCATTGACGACAAATTTACTTATTTTCCTGTCACTAAATTTTCTAAATATAAATTTTAAGTGTCAAATAATTAAATCTTTAGTCAGACAAATATTTGACAAATAATACAAGTAAAGTAAAAAAAATTTCTATTTGAAAATTAAGAATAAATAAATAAATAAATATTAAAAATAAATAAATAATAAAAATAGAAAATAAATAAATATTTTGTCGGACGCAATTAAAAAGACTGATTGTTAATAAATAATGTATATGAAAATATATAATAAATATAATTATAAATATTGTATATGAAAATATATAATAAATATAATTTTTAAATATTATATATGAAAATATATAATATAATTTTTAAATATTATACGTGAAAATAAACATACATTGAAATAGTTTGCAAGACATTTTAATTATATAGCGAAGAATCGATAAAATTGAATAATTAGGGAGCATTGGATTTGAAAATAAATCTAATTGGAATTCAAATTAATAGCAATGAGTTTGAGAGGTGTTCAAGTAGTTTTCCCCCAAGTGAAAATTTAAATGAACTGAAATGGTCTATTGTCGAGTTGGGAACAAGAGCTCTGAAGTTAGGTACAATAAGATTCCTTTCAAAAGTGAAAACTTATGGTCTCAGTGAGAATTACCATTATCATTACTGAAGCCAACTTGTCCGCTTCGACAGAGAGGGACAGGAGTGACAAAAAAAAAAAAATAAAAGAAATTCTCCCTTCAATGCGGAAAATATTTTCCACAATTTCGATTTAAATACTCCTTCTTCTCTAGCTATTATTATTTTTATTATTGTATTATAAATAAATTTTCACTATTATTATTATTACTTTCTAAATATAAATTGATAAAAAAAAATTACTAATTAGACTTTTTGCTTCTGGGTCAGTAAATTCGACTAATGAATAATTATTTTTCAGTAATTTATCAGTCGATTTTACTAATTCGAAAACAAAAGTCAAATTAGTAAAATTTTTTGTTAGTTTATATTTCGAGAGTAGCAAATTATTAGTCGAATTTACTAATTTCGAATTAACAAAAGCAAAAAGTAAAAATAGTAAAATTTTTTTTAAATTTATATTTCGAGAGTAATAATAAATTATTAGTCGAATTTACTAATTTCGAATTTACAAGAGCAAAAGTCAAATTAGTAAAATTTGTTATCAATTTATATTTCGAGAGCAATAATAAATTATTAGTCGAATTTACTAATTTCGAATTTACAAGAGCAAAAGTCAAATAAGTAAAACTTGTTATCAATTTATATTTCGAGAGTAATAAAAAATTATTAGTCGAATTAACTAATTTCGAATTTACAAAAGCAAAAAGTGAAAATAGTAATTTTTTTTTATTAATTTATATTTCGAGAGTATTAATAAATTATTAGTTGAATTTACTAATTTAAAAGCAAAAAGTCTTTCACTAATTCAAATTAGTAAACATTTTTACCAATTCAAATTTAGAGAGTACGATTATTATTAATACTGATATTTTATTTTATTATTAACATTATTTTTGTTATTTTTACTATTTTTGTTATTGTTTTATTGTTATTATTATAACTTTTATTATAAGTTTTATTATCATCGAGTATTTATGATTAAACTAAATTAAATAATTTTTCTGATTTAAATTAATCATTTGAATATTATTGCTAAAGTGCTATCGAGAATAAAATAGAAAACAAAAATAAATTAATAAATACGCTTCATTAAAATAATCGAATTTCACTGCTAGAAATCATGTAATTTACAGCTCGTCTGTGTTTATTCGGTGAGCTGTAATTTGGTTTGATTTCCTTGAAGTCTCTCTAGTTGCTCATCAGATTAAACTGATTAGGATATTTTGCTCGCGAAGATTAAATAAACTTAGACAAGCAAAAATTGTTCTCATTGATCTGTCAGTTTGTTGAATTATTTAGTTTGCTTCGAAAATAGTGAAAAAATAAAATTGAAAATCAAAATATTCTGTTATAGAAAATGATAAATTTCAATTTGATAAATTCTATTATCATAATTGATAAATTATTTTATCAATTCTTGATAAATTATTTCATCAATTTTTTGATAAACTATTTTATCAATTATTAATAAATTATTTTATAAAATAATATTTTTTGGAAGAATTTAATTATTTTCCTAAATAATTAAATTCTTCGAAGTAAATAAATTATTTTTGATACAATTTTATTAAAATTTCACGAAAGAATTCAATTTTTTTCTGACATTTGCATAAATCCATTGAAAACATTAAATTATTTAGTTTAGCAATTATTTGCAAATATTCAATTCTCTTAAAAATAATTAGAAAAGTGATTTTAATCTCAAAAATTCAAATATTTCTAAGATTAAATGTAAAATTTCTTTTAAAAAATCAATTATTTTCCTAATTTAAAAAAAAATTCAATTATTTTTGAAAATAGTAAAAATCTTCGGCAGAATTAAATTATTTTTATAAATAGTAAAATTTTTCTACAAGAATTTAATTATATTCGAAAACAATTTTAATAAACTTGAAAAAAAATCTTCATAAAATTAAATTATTTTTAAAATTTTCAATTAAAATTATTAAAGAAAATTGATTATTTAAAAAAACATTCAAAGAAATTATTCAAAAGAATTTAATGAGGATTTTGAAAATTTTTAATAAAATTCTTTGCAAGAATTCAATTATTTTCATTAATAATAAAATTTTTCAATGGAATGTATTTATTTTAATTTATTTGCAGTAAAATTTCTCGAAAGGATACAATTATTTTGAAAATATTCATTAAATTCTAAGATTTTCAAAAATTTTGACGAAATTCTTCGGAAAAAGTGAATTATTTTTTTTAAATAGTAAAATTCATCGCAGGAATTCAATTGGGTCAGTCCATTATATTTCACCTAAAGCCGTTGCGGCCTATTTTTAAAAAAATCTCATAATTTGTAAAAATGATGTTTAATAACCGTAGATTTTATTTTTGAGAATTATTTTATAAAATTTTTTGATTTAAACATAGAATTTGAATTTTTAAGTTGAGTTGCACAGAAAAAAGGTTAGATTGACAGTTATGAAAATTTAATAAAGAAGCATGGAAATAATTTAGATCATACAAATTTCTTGATTGATATTTGTTAAAAATGAGCTAATTTACTTGTATAAATAGATTATTATGTAAACAAACCCAAATTAGTAGATAAAAATTGATTTCAAAACTTAACTATAAAATGTCAAAAGTCACTACATTTTATTTACACTTTTCTAAAAAGTATATAAATATTTAAAAATTTATTACTATTTAATGTAAAGTATTTTTAATGTACTTTTATAATATGTGCTAACTTTTTAATTTTATAATATAGAAATATAAAAAATTTTACCTTTAATATTGAGTGTTTCATGATTTTCAGTGATTTTAATCACTTATTTCTTCTCAGGCGGTTAATCAAAAAATCCAATTTTTGTCTTAATATTTAAGTTTGGCCTTCTTTTTCATTCTATTAAATTTTGGTGATGGAGAACGAACTATTTTTCAGTTTAAATTTAGTTTAAAAAATCTGCTGAAAAAACGCATTTTTTTGGTTAAAATGCAAGTATTTTTATAACACTGAAGTTGGCTATCTTAATAGTCTTGCAAAAATCTACTTGTATTTAACCAAAAAAATGCGTTTTTTCAGCAGATTTTTTAAACTAAATTTAAACTTAAAAGTAGTTCGTTCTCCATCACCAAAATTTAATAGAATGAAAAAGAAGGCCAAACTTAAATATTAAGACAAAAATTGGATTTTTTGATTAACCGCCTGAGAAGAAATAAGTGATTAAAATCACTGAAAATCATGAAACACTCAATATTAAAGGTAAAATTTTTTATATTTCTATATTATAAAATTAAAAAGTTAGCACATATTATAAAAGTACGTTAAAAATACTTTACATTAAATAGTAATAAATTTTTAAATATTTATATACTTTTTAGAAAAGTGTAAATAAAATGTAGTGACTTTTGACATTTTATAGTTAAGTTTTGAAATCAATTTTTATCTACTAATTTGGGTTTGTTTACATAATAATCTATTTATACAAGTAAATTAGCTCATTTTTAACAAATATCAATCAAGAAATTTGTATGATCTAAATTATTTCCATGCTTCTTTATTAAATTTTCATAACTGTCAATCTAACCTTTTTTCTGTGCAACTCAACTTAAAAATTCAAATTCTATGTTTAAATCAAAAAATTTTATAAAATAATTCTCAAAAATAAAATCTACGGATATTAAACATCATTTTTACAAATTATGAGATTTTTTTAAAAATAGGCCGCAACGGCTTTAGGTGAAATATAATGGACTGACCCAATTATTTTTTAACTATTTTAATAAAACTTCTCAAAAAAGTACATTTATTCTTAAAAATATTTAATGAAAGTTATGGCTTAAAGACCATTATTTTGAAAATTAAAAAAAATTCTTTCAAAGCATTCAATTATTTTCAAAAATTATTGTTAAAATTCTTAGAAACAATTTAATTATTTTGTTTAAATTGTAAAATTCTTCGTCAGAATTTGAATTATTTGTATGACATCAATTGGGTACAAAATCGAACAAAAAAATTAAAGAGAACAACTATTAAAAAAGTTCGTTTTTAGAAATTTTGTTTAATAAATAATAAAAATATATTTTTTTTATTCAAAATAATTAAAAAGTACAATCCTGTACCTATGAGGAAGCAAAAATGAAAATAATACTAAATAAATCACAAAGAATAAAATAAGTAATTAGTAATTAACGAAAAAATAAAAATTGAAAAGTAAAACAGTTACAAATTGAAAAATAAAAGAGAAAAAAATGGACAAATAAAATAATAAAATAGAATTAGAAAAATGTTTCTCAATCGACGTGAAAATCTTGTTTGTCAAGTAAACTTGCGTCGTTGAAGTCGAAATGAGTGGAAACTATTTAGAATGAGTTAGTATAGACTGTTTTTTCGTCTCAAAAAAAAAAAAAAAAAAAAAAAAAAAAAAAAAAAAATTGAAGGCACTCAGCTCCATTGTGTTTAAGGGAAAGAGATAATCACCGGTGCTGGAAAAGTATGTTTTCCCTAGTGAAAACAGACAGCGTTCGGCGAGAAATGTTATATATATGTACAAAATACAGCACTGGTCGGTAATTTAAAGTTGGCTTCAGTTGGAAATTCGTACGTGAGTCAGGGGAGCTTTTCAGATAACTCTTTCTCTCTCCCTCTCTTTATCCCTCTCTCTGAAGGGTTGACCATCACATCACTTGATTATAGTATCAAGAAAATCGTTTTCAAAACTGATGTTTACCAAGGCGTGCATGTTAATGCCTCTCGAGTTCATAATATCCTTCAGAATGTAAACTTTTTTTCGAAATTTGTTTTTTTTTCAATTGGTGACTACCAAATTTTTCACTTAGAGATAAAAAAATATTTTTCTCAAAAAAAAAAACAAACAAAAACAAAGAAAAACAGAGAAAAAAGAAATTAACAGAAAGACAAAGTTGCCACTAATTTACCAAAATATAAATTTTGACAAATTAATTTAATTATTTAAATTAAATTAATTCACCAACAAAAAAATTTTTTTGTTCTCAAAAAAATAAAGAAAAAAGAAATTAACACAAAGACAAAGTTGCCACTAATTTAAAAAAAAATTAATTTTGACAAATTACATAAATTAATTAACTAACAAAAAAATAAAGAAAAAAGAAATTTTACAGAATGACAAAGTTGCCACTAATTTTGCAAAATAGAAATTTTGACAAATTAATTTTACGTTGGCTTGAAAAAGACTTAAAATTCATTTAAAGGCCTTGTAAAATTAATTTGATGAGAAATATTTAAAAATAGAATTAAAATTATATGAACACATCGAAATTTTGATAAATAGAAATAAATTTTTTTCTACCCAAAGTTTACCAGAATGACAAAATCGATTATAAAAATCAGGAAATTTTTAATTTAAATAATTTCAAGGCCTAACAAATTTTTTTTTTTGATAAAAATTGGCCATGGAAAATTACTTAAATTTATTAACAAACCATAAAAAAATATTCATCTAATTAAAAATAATTTATGTTCAAGTGGGACAAATTTTTTTCTTCCATTCAGAATAAATTGATAAATTTTTGTTCAATTAAAATTGTAATTTACGAATTATGAAAATTCTATTTTGTGAACAATTTTTTTTTTTTTGAAAGTGTAGAAGAGTTTTTGAATGAAGAGAAAATAAATTTTCGAAATTTTCGCATCAACCTGATATAGAGACACAGACATTGCGCCTGTGTAAACTATATTGTTCTGGCTTGTCACTAAACGAACGATGGTAACTATCAAGCAACGGAAAGAGTAAACTTGAGTAATTGGCAGTGTACCATCATCCTTAGAGATTCCAATACGTCTATATAGATCCATCGAGACTAGCAGTAAAATCGATTATCTTTAAGCAAAGTGTAATTTTCAACTGTTTGTTTACCTATCGAGTTTGTTCTTCGAAAATGATGAGGTAATCTGATAATATTTATCCAATGTCTTCATCAGTCTCTCCCTCATTCAATCACTTAAATTGGAACGAAATTTTTTATTTTCTTTAATGATCCACTAATAAAACACAGAATCATTAATCAAAAAACTCTTGTTCGGTTAATGATTTAAGTTTATAATTAATTTTACGTAATAGAATTTTTTGAAAACTATTTACTGTTTACTTTATTCATTTTATTTACTTTATTCATTTTTATTTTCCCCTTGTTTACTTATTTTTATTTTCCCCTTGTTTATTTATTTTTATTTTCCCTTTTCTGGGTTCCCACAAAGCATTGAGAACAAATTAACTGGTAAATTAAAATATTAACGGAAATGTTAATGTATTATTTCCTGTTCTGGATTTAATAAGATTTTTTTCTCTTCAAACTCTTAACATTTTATTTTATGAAAATATTTACTGATTTGAATTAGTGACCAAACTTTTGCTTTCGAATAAATTAGTTAGTAAATTTTACTAAAAAAAATTAGTTGGATTTACTATTTATTACTAGAAAATACTACACAGTAAATCGTGAGCTATTAAAAAGTGTTGCAGATTAAATTAACACGAAAAAAGATTAAAATAATCAATTTTGGTGTTAATTTTTACAATAAATGAAATTTTAGTTTATTACATTTTTTTATAACTATAAAATATGAAGAAATGGAAAAACATGAAAAAAAAAGAAAAATGAATTCTTTATTTTTTATAATAATTAAAGAAGACCAAGTAATAGAATAATTATTTTATATTTTGAGAATATTATACTTCTTCAAAATTATTTTCATTATTTCAATTCAATTACTATTATCAAAAAATTTTAACTACAATTTTACTTTATATCTATTATTTTTAATAATAATGAATTAATCAATTTCACGAAATTTCAATTATTCCTTAATTCTTTAATTAAATGCATATTAGAAAATAAAAACATCAGATAATATTAAAAAAATTCAATTCAACTTTTTCAAAAATATTAATTTTGAAAATTCAATTATTTCTAAAAAGTTCACGCTATATTTCCTTTAATATTCGATTATAATCTAAAAATTTTTACTAAAATTCATTTTTATGAAATAAAAATCAATTTGTATTAGAAAATCCTACGAGAATTCAATTATTTAAATACAAAAATAAATAATTTATTAATTTCATGTTTGTTGAAATTACATTCTCATAAAAAATGTTATCAACAAATTTTTGAAATCATTAAATTCTTTGGACTTTTAATCAGAATCTTAATAAAAATTTTTAAAAATAATTAAATTTTTCGAGAAATTTGATTAAAAATTGCATTAAAAATAATTAAAATTCTGCAATGATTATTGCGAAGAAATTTATAAAAACAACTTTGCAAATAATTCAATTCCTGTAAAAATTTTTATTACTTATGAAAATAATTGAATGTTTGCGTAGAATTGTATTCAAAAATTTTTTTAATAATCGAATTCTTTTGGAAAATTTTATTGAAATAGTAGATATTGAAAATTATGGAATTTTAGAAAACTTTTGAAAATAATTGAAATTTTGACAAGAATTGGATTAAAATTTTGAAAAAGTTTAATTTTCTTTTTATTGAAGAATTTAAAAAAAATTTTTGAACACAATTGAATTTAGTAACTATGTTACTAAGTTAGTACAAAACAAAAAGTCATTGTTTAATTAAAATTCATTAGAAAAGTTTCTTATCAAAATTTCAATTATTTCCAAAAGTTTTCTAACATTCCAAAATTTCCAATATCTACTATTTCAGTAAAATTTTCCAAAAGAATTCCAGTATTACAAAAAAATTTGAATACAATTTTACGCAATCATTTCAATTATTTTTATAAATAATAACATGTCTACAGGGATTCAATTATTTTTATAAATAAAAAAATTCTGTTAGGAATTCAATTACTTTCATAAATAATAAAATTTTTTACAGAAATTCAATTATTTACAACTTTTTTTCTAAATTTCTTCGAAATAATTGAATTATTTTCATAAATAATAACATCTCTACAGGGATTCAATTATTTTCATAAATAATAAAACTCATTGCAGAATTTCAATTATTTTAAATGCAATTTTAATTAAATTCCTCAATAAATTTAATTATTCTTAAATATCATATTAAAAATCGTCCAAAGAATTTAATGATTTAAAAAATTTGTTGATAACATTTTTGATGAGAATTTAATTTCAAGAAACATGAAATTAACAAATTATTTATTTTTGTACTTAAATAGTTGAATTCTCGTATAGAATTTACTAATAAAAATGGTTTTAAAAATGAATTTCAGTTAAAATTTTCGGTTATATTTGAGTATTAAAAGCATTATAACGTGAATTTTTAGAAATAATTAAATTTTGAAAATGTTTCAAACTAAAATCATTGAAATTCTTAATTTTTCATATTTTTGACTGAAAAAATTCTGTAGAATTAATTTTTATTAAATGTTTTATAGGATTTTTTTTGAAAGTATTTCAAGTTTTTATTTTTCAATATATATTTAATTGCAGAATTTCCGAATAATTGAAATTTCGCGTAAAATTGAATTGTAAACGAATAAATTTGAAAATTCTCATAAAACTCATGGCAGCGTTTCAATTATTTTTCACACAATTATAATTGAATTCCTTGAAAAAAGTAATTATCTTCATGCAAGTTTTAATAAAATTCGACAAATGAATTGAATTATTAAAAAATCTGTTACTAAAATTCTGTATGAGAATTGAATTTTGAGAAACATTCAATTATTCAATAAATTATTTACTTTTGCATTTAAATAATTAAATTCTTGTAGAATTTTCTAATAAAAATTGATTTTCATTTCATAAAAATGAATTTCAATCTTAGCCAATTAGTGCAAAACAGTTGTAATATTAAATTACAAAAAAAAAAATTCCAATTTTTTCCCTCGAACGCAAAAAAAAAAAAAATTTCCTCAAAACAATTATAAACATAGAATAGCTAATAAAAAAAATATATATATTGTCAGTTGAGTTCAATAAACTCTTTTAAAAACAAGATTCTTCAGTGGAGTATAATAATACATGTATACAAAAGAAAATGAGAGAGAGAGAGAGAGGGGGGAGAAATCTCACTCGACACTGGCTATTTTCCAAGAAGCATGAACTACGAGCTTCCGTTTTGTTCAGCAACGTCGAATAGACACCACTACCATCATTCCCATCTCACCAGATTCCGACTTTCCTTACATCTGCGGATTACCAGCTTTCCAAAGAACCCTGGAGAAATGAAATCCCTCAAAGTAAAAGATCGTTAAGTATTTTCGTCGCTTCCTACACATTGAACTTGGCACAAACTTTACGTTGTTACACAAACTTCTGCATAATTTATAATATACACATTTTCCAAAATGTATTTTTAATATATATATATGTATATGTGATGAAAACATTTTTTATACTTCCTTTCCAATATAAAAATCGTCTATATATTCTTTTTATGGTTTTTATTTTTTGAAAATATTCTTCGGCTCTGAGAGAGAAAAATTTTGAATTTCAAATTTTTAAAATGAAATTTTTCATTTAAATTTCTAACGTGAACTATTTTATTTAAAATTATTATTTATTAGTGTTATAAATATTGATTTTAAATTTCAAATTTTATTATTATTTACTATTATTTTTATTAATTTCAAATTTCAAATCTTACTATTATTATTATTATTAATTTCAAATTTAAAATATTATTATTATTATTATTATTATTATTATTATTAATTTCAAATTTCAAATCTTATTTTTATTATTAATTTTAAATTTCAAATCTTATTTTTATTATTAATTTTAAATTTCAAAATTTTTTAAATGAAATTTAATTTTCTTTACTACAATTTTTCCAAGTTTCAGTCAAATCGAATACTGGAACGTAACTTTTTTGCAAAATTTCTGAAATTTCTATGTCTGACTATAAATTAATTTACACTACTGCGATTATTCACTTTTCTGATTAGATAATAATTGTTAAATATTAATTGAAAAAAAAATAATGAAACTTTTAATTCACTACTCGTATAGTCTGACTAAAGGTCTACTTATACTACTGATTATTTAATTTTAAAGAATAAAAATTTTAGTATAATTTAATGTTGATACTTTCTTCAACAATTAGTTGAATTTCTGTGTCTGATCATAAATTTACTTATACTACTGGTTCATAATTTTCAAGAATAAAAATTTAATTAACATTTACAGCTGAAAATATTTTTGAATTTTTTTTATAAAAAATACTACGTTTGACTAAAGATTTACTCCTACTACTGTCATGACTCAATTTTCAAGGAAAAAAAAATTGTCATTTAAATCAAATACTAAAACATTTTTGTTTCTATTCCCAAAAAACTCAATGTCTGCCAACTGATTTACTTAGACTACTGATTAGTTAATATTTAAGAATTAATTAATTAAACTTTTTTTTTGCATTTTTAGTAGTGAAAAGTAATTGCAGTGAGGGAAAAATTGGCTATTTTTCCATTACAGTGAGATTTTGGTTTTAGTTTTTATTACAAACAAGTAGTAAAAGTGTTTTTTAGTCAGACAACGTTTTTTTCATAATTTCTTGCATTTTTTGCACCTTTTGCAATAAGAATCAATTCTTATTTTTACAATATTTTGTTTTCCAGTTGAAAAATACAATTTTCCGTCAGTCCAAACGCTTTACATAATTTATTTTATATTTAAAATTAAAATTCTTTCCATATTCAGTAGTAAAACGTAAGTTAAGTCAGACAAAGTGCCTTGTGCTCTTTCTAGCTTACTTAAAGAAGACTTCTAGTTTCCCTTATGTAGTTTTTAAAATTATTTTTTTTTATTTTTTCCTCTCTTACAGAGATAGGATTGTTTTTTCTATTTTATAAAAAAATTCAACATTTAAATACAACAATTTTTTATTTAATTCAACATTTAAATAAAAAAAAAATTTTTTTTAACTTTAACATTTTGCTCCACATTTGCCAAAATAAAATAGAATTCAGTTTTTTTTATTAAATACTCCCAATGAAGAACAATAATATTTAAAATTTCATTATTTCTAAGATTTATAATCGACAATTTTTTTGCAATTGTTTGCAAAATTCAACTATTTTATAAAATTTTTGACTAAAATTCTACAAAACCAATTTAAAAAAAAAATAATTTTTATAGAAAACCAATAATGTTAACAATTATTTATTGAGTAAACATTAATATAATTTTATACTTTTGCAGCAATTAAATTTTTTAATGCTTTTAAGTTAAAAACAATTTTATAATAATTATTATATTATTATACTAACATAAATAAAAGTAACGAAAATTTTTTGCAATTGTTTGCAAAAGTATAAAATTATTGAAATGTTTACTCAATAAATAATTATTAATATTATTATAATAAAATAATTGAATATTAGAAGCATTCTAAAACGAATTTTAAAAAAATATTTAAATTTAGAAATTTGTTTTAAATTGAAAGCATTGAAAATTTTTAAATAATTTAAAATAATTTTATACTATTTTGCAGCGAAAAAATTTTCAAAGCTTTCAATTTAAAACAAATTTCTAAATTTAAATATTTTTTTAAAATTCGTTTTAGAATGCTTCTAATATTCAATTATTTTATTATAATAATATTAATAATTATTTATTGAGTAAACATTTAAATAATTTTATAATTTTGCAGCGAAGAAATTTTCAATGGTTTCAATTTAAAAACAATTTTTGAATTTCAATTTTTTTTTGTTAAATTTCTATTTTAGAATGCTTCTAATATGGAATTATTTTCTAAAAAGTCAAATGAAAATTTTTTTTTTCAAATAATTTAACAATTTAAAAAGAAAAATAGTAGTTAGTAGTAAAAAAAAAATTTGTATAATAAATTGCAATTTTGGAAACTATTAGCAAAAGTATCGAAATGTTTTAGTTAAAAGTCAATTTGTATTCTTACCAAGTAACTATTTGGAAAAATTATTAAAAAATCTCTTTGCTCTCTATATTTGCTCAAAAAAAAAAAAAAAAGAATTCATTTCTTTTTTTTTATTAAAGAATAAACCCCGAGTCCATTAGTTTGAAGGGATTTATAAAAGACAAGTTTTTATAGTGTCTAAAAAATGTATGCTGAAGCATTTCCTCTTTTTCTCTAGTACACGTTTATAGTTAGGGAGTTGTTATTTTTTATGACATCCTTTTTGAAAGTAACTTGTCTTTCATCAGTTATAGAGTCACTTTTTTTTGGACCTTTCTTCGCGCACTATACATTTCAGTTTAACGTTACGACAAAAAAAAAAAAAAAAAAAAAAAAAATGTCAAGATTGCCGCTTCTCAATGGGACACTCGATGAATAATGTGCAATATATGTGTACGTCTTACTGTAAAATTTCTTTTTACTCCTCCCCTTCACCCTCTTTCCTCTACTTGCCCCTTCAAACACACAGTTTGCCCATAATGTTTATCTCTCTGACATTTTGAGGCGACGCTACGCTTCATTTTTATAAGATTATGACTTTTTTTATATCCGCGGATATCATTCTCCTCGGGGCGAGATATCTATTCTCATGTCGTCAGTCCTTTAATGCAATTCAACTTTATTATTTAAGAGTACCCAGTAAATTTTTTTTTTTTTTTTTTTTTTTAAATCGTAGAAACTATATTTTGAAGGTAAAATGTTTATACAGTGTTTTGAAAATAGGAATAAAGAACAATTACTAAATTAGAAGAGAATCGTTTTTGTATTTTTAATACTTATTTTCGTTATTAAAAAAAAAAAAATAATAATACAGTCATAAAAATTATTTTTATTTCTTATAATCGTACTATAAGTACAATAATTATAATTGTCGAAAATATAATTACAATATTTGTGTGTATACACGTTTCAAAGTTAATATATGTAAATAAAAAGAATTCTCGTGTTTCTAATTAGTGAAATGAAAATGAAGTCAAAGTTATGTGAGAGTGGAGAATTTGTAATTAGACATAAAATGTAAGTGTGCTTTTATATAAAGTCACGAAATTGTAAAAAGAAAAGTTTACGGCTAATGATAAAATTACAAAATTTCCCCCCTTTGAGTGTAGACAAAATTGTAAACGAGTTTTGTTTTAAAGGCCAAAGTAAATAAGGGAACTAGGCAAGTAATTAGACCAGAATAACGTAAAATCGTGCATTAAATGATAATCTCATTTGTTTGAAAGTCAATTTTCTTGAATAATTACCAGTCTCCATTTTGTGGGCGTTAATCACTTTTTCGCAAAAAAAAAAAAAAAAAAAAAAAAAAAAAACTTCTCTCCTATTTCCCCCAGACATTTAAAAATCATTTAAATCCCTTGACAATGTTCCTTTTATTCTGCACGCTATTTAATTCCTAATTAAAACCATGGACTAAATGAGTTTCCTAATTTTAATGGACAATTTTCAAACTGTTTTTCAAACATTCGCAAAATAGCAAAGCAACTCATTTAAAATCCTAATTCAAAAAAAAAGGAAAGCGCACCAAAAGTTTCCTCAGTTTATTAACTTTTTTTTTTTTTTGAATAGATAAAACAAAAGAAAATAATAATCATCCAATTTATATACAAGAGGAAAATTTGCAATTGAAATATTTCCCGACTATTTAAACTTTGATGAAATTTAAAAAAAAAAATTTTTTTATGTTAAATTTTTAAAGTTCAAAAATGATGGGAATTTTTTTTTTTTTTTGGTAATTAAACGGATATTCATGATGAAAGTAATCAAGAGAATTTTACGGATTTTAGAGAGAGAGAGGGGGGAGGGGGTGTTGAAAAAAAGTGAGGTGAAAAAAAAAATATTCCCTGGCAATTCATTATCGTATACACAATATTATTCGAGATTGTGCTGAATAATTCATTAAATTTACATTTTAATTCAGTCAATCTGTCAAAGATAAACATAACACAACCTCTACAAATTTGTATCACGCCACGAATGACACGCTTTTATTCAGCACAATGTCACCTTGATTGAACGTTTAGAGCTCATGAAGCCATTGGTTATGACGCTCTTCTTGTTATCGTGTTTACTTGATTGCTTTTTTTCTCCGACAAAAAAAAATCATTTTCTTAAAATAAAAAAATTTAATTTCTTCAGAATTATTATAAATAAAAATTATTATTCAAAAGTCCAATTAAGAAATTTTTCTTATTGTAAAATAAAATAAAATAAAATAGAATAAAATGAAAATGAATATTTAAATAACAATTTCAAATACGCAATTTACTCCTTCTCCTCCTCTTCACCCCCTTTCCTCTACTTTTCACTTTTTTTTAAATTTATTTTTTACTAAGAATTATAATCGAAAATTAAAAAAAAAATTTTTAATTCCTAAATTCCTAAAAGAATTATAATCGAAATTTTTTTGCAAAATTCAAATATTTTATAAAATTTTTGACTAAAATTCTACAAAACCTTTAAAAAAATGAAATTACAAATGTTTATATAGAAAATTAATAATCTTAAAAATTATTTATTGAGAAAACATTTTAATAATTTTATACTTTCGTAGCGATTAAAATTTTTTAAAGCCTTCAATTTAAAAGCAATTTTGAAATTTAGATATTTTTTTTAAATTCCTCTTAGAATGCTTTTAATATTTAATTGTTTTTTATAAAACCAAATTAAAGATTTTTTTTCCATTAATTGTTAACGCAAAATATTTAATAGTTTTTAAATGTAAAAAAAATTAAAATAAAATGCTTTACAATATTTTCTATTTATTTTAATGAAATTTGAGAATATGAAATTAAATGAATTGAATTATTTAAATAATGAAATTTTTGAAAAAATCAATTATTTTTCTTTATTTTTAGCTAGAATTCTTCAAACCTAATTCTTCAATTAAAAATTTATAAAATATTATCCAATTGTAATTAAAAATAATGTTTAAAAGTAAAGAAAAAATAAAATAAAATTCGTTACAATTTTTAATATATTTTGATGAAATTTGACAAAATTTCTAATTGTTTTAATTTTTTTTTAAATTAGTTTCGGGAATTCAATGAAAAATTGTAATTCAGTATTGAATTATTTTCCAAAAATTCAAGTATAATTTATTTAAAATTAATTATTAGCGAAAAATATTTAATAGTTTTTAAAAGTAAAAAAATAAAATAAAACCCTATAAAATTTTTAATTTACTTCAATGAAATTTGACAATATTCAATTAGGAGAATAAAATTATTTAAATAGAAATTTTTTTTTTGGAAATCAATTATTTTCCTTTATTTTTAGCTATAATTCTTGAAAAATACAATTATGATTAGAAGTAATTTTTAAAAGTAAAAAAAAATAAAATTCAATTGGTTAACATTTTTAATTTATTTGAATAAAATTTGACAAAATTTCTTATGCTTTTAATTTTTTTAAATTATTTTCGGGAATTCAACTAAAAATTGTAATTATAGTTTTTCATAAACTTCGTTTTTTTCAGGATTTTTAAATTAATTTTCTCAAATTTGAACAATTTTTGTTAATTAAATATAGTTAACTATTTATTTGCTGTTTATTTGTCTAGAAGGAAATAAAATTTCAAAATACACTTTTAATACGTAAAATATTTTGAAACTGAATAATTTTTCATTTCTAAAAATTATAATTGCAATTCTTCCAAAATTGGATTTGTTTTTGTAATTTTTAATTAAAATTAAATAATTACAATTGAATAAAATCCAAAATGTTTAATATTTTTTTTTTTGAAAATAAGGAATAAATAACTTTAATATTTAAACAAATTAAAATTGTCGAAAAATTTGTGACTATAATAGTATAATTCGACCTGTTAGACAATTAACAATCTCGATTATTATTCTATAATATTTGAAATTCAGAAAAAACAAAAAAAAACTACTGATAATATTTTTTAAATAATTATATTTTAATGAAAAAATTTTTTTAAATAGAAAATATTTTTTTAAGGGGTGGGACTATTTATTTTTGAATTATTTATTATAAATTGCCGATGGAAAAAATTGTTTATTTGACAGTTATAGAAAAATGATTTTAAAAAAAGGAAAAAAAGTCTAAATGTTAAAAATTATTTTCTTTTGTTTTTTCTTTTGAATTTTTTTTATACAATGTATTAGCAAAATAAGAAATTTACTCAAAAACTATAGAAATAAATATTAATTTAATTTTTTTCCTTGCTAAGTTTAAATATTTTTAAAAATTATAATTTTCTTCATGAAGTTTTTTTTGACTTTGAAGTTTGACAATTTTACAGTTTTGTCCAGGTGTTTATTTATTTTTTTTTTTTAGAAAAATGAAAATTCTCGGCGTTTCCGAAAATTCAAACTATTTTTTTCCTATTCTGTATCAGTGAATAAAATAATTTATTAATATATTAGTATTTTAAAAATTGAGCGTTGTCTTCATAAAGTTTTTTTTAGACTTGAATAAAGTAGAAATTATTTATTGTTATTTATTTTTTTTTATAAAAATAGTTTGTTTGATAATTTTTGAAAAAAACATGAAAATTGTGGGTTATTTACAAAAGTTCAAACTTTTTTTTTTCTCTGTCAATAAATAAATAATTCATTAATATATTTTTTTGAAATTTAGCTTTGTCTTCATGAATAAGTTTTTTGTCTTTGAAGTTTGACAAGGAAAAAAATCAAATTTAAAAAGTGTTACTCTAATTTTTTCAATTCCTCAATTTTAAGATTTCTAAGATTTTAAATTTCTATATTTTGGGATTTCTAAATTTTTTAATTTCTAAATTTTTAGATTTCTAAATTTTTAAATTGCTAAATTTTCAAAATTCCACATTTTTAGATTTCTAATTTTTGGAATTTCCATATTTTTAAAACTCTACATTTTTAGATTTCTAAATTTTGGAATTTCTAAATTTTTCAATTTCTCAATTTTGAGATTTCTACAGTTTTAAATTTCTAAATTTTGGAATTTCTAAAGTTTTAAATTTCTAATTTTTACAATTCTTAAATTTTGAGATTTCTATATTTTGGGATTTTTGAATTGCTAAATTTTTAAAATTCTACATTTTTAGATTTTTAATTTTTGTAATTTCTAAAGTTTTAAATTTCTATATTTTTAAAATTCTAAATTTTGGAATTTCTAAATTTTTAAGTTTCTTATTTGGTACTTCTATGATTTTAAATTTCTAAAGTTTTAAATTTCTAAATTTTGAGATTTCTAAGATTTTAAATTTCTAAATTTCTAAATTTTTAAATTTTTAGATTCTTAGATTTCTAAATTTTTAAATTTAAAAATTGACAAGTATGAGAAGAAAAATAAGGAATTTGATAAGTTGACAGCTTTTGCTATAGGAGAGGAGGAAAAGAGAGAGAGAGAAAGAGAAGAAGGAAAATTATTTGAAAATGAAAAATGGTGTAAAATTTAGCAGGAAAGAAGTGAATTGAATTGTTCAAGAGTGCCATGCCTTGATATAGTAAATGACGATTGAAAAGTGCACGCTACGCCTCTTAAGGGTGCAGTAAGTCGTGTTAGAACAGAAGTCGGGTTTGAAATACTTCACTCTGGGTCCACTCGACTCTAAGCATTAGGTAGCTCGAGTGCTCCACAAACTTCCCTTCTTAAAGGTGATGCCAAGAAGAAACTAAAGGGAAAACTCTCCTCACAATGTTCCCTTTTACTGCCATGATAATTGCCGTTGCTAATTTTCCCAAAAAACTTTTATTTTAAATTTCATTACAAACTCTCATTAAAACTTGTCTCTCTTTCTCCCTCTCACACTCTTCACTCCAAATTAAATAACAAAAGACAAAAAGAAAATAATCTCATTCGACATTTTTTTTTACTAAATGTACTTTTACATCAAAAATAAATAATATTTTAATTCTAAATTTTTTTTTTAATGAACAAATAAGTGTTATCACAGTTTTTTTGCAAGAAAAAACGAAAAACAAACAAATTATTTTCAATAAATAAATAGTCACCGTTTTTTTTTTTTTGCAAGAAAAGACGAAAAACTAAAGTTTTATTTTTAATAAATAAATACATTCACAGTTTTTCCGCAAAAGAAAAAAAAATCGAAAAAGTTGCGACACTTTTCGATTCTTTCTTTTTTTACCCTAGAAAAAAAACTTGTCGTAAAAAAAGTAAAAAAAAAGAAGCAAAAAAAAAGTTAAAGAAAAAATTCATTGTTAGAAAAAGAAAATAAATAGATCAGTTAAAAAATAATTTCCCTCGCGCAAAACTTAAGTACGTAATGAAAAAAAAAGGTCGTTTGCCCACTTTCCTTTTTAACAAATAATATATAAGAAAATTGCAGTGCGACAAAAAGAAATTGCTTTTTGTTTTAAATTTCCTAATCAAGATTCACAACACGTGAAACATAAAGCACACGTAATTTACGATGATTACTTCAACGACAAAGGTTTCACATTATTTAGCAAAATTACTTCTTTTCATGATTAAAGCGCGTTGATAAATTTATTCTCTACTTTTCTTCATCTCTTCGTCTCATATTGCAAAAAGCACAAAAGAGAGAACATCAGCGTGCGAGAATGAGAGAAAAAAAATTTTTTTTTATAATAAGGGATTTGTACAAATCTTCTTATATGAGTTTTAATCTAATTTACATTTTTTAAAAATGATAAAGGAATCACTATAAACTATTTATTGTAGTTGAGAATTTTTTTAATAAAATTTAAAGAGTCCTTATTTTGTAAAAATTTTTTAAATGAATGTAACTCATAATAACGTCATGCTAAGTAGTATAAGTAAATATGTAGTCAGACATAGAAATTTTACAAAATGGAACCAAAAAAAATTTCAGTATTAAAAATTACTAAAATTTTTATTTGCTGATAATAAAATAATTTTAGTAGTTTGAGTAAACTTGCAGTCATACATAGAAATTCTGTAATGAGAATAAAGAAGGCTACTGAATTCACTTAATTATCAAGAGTAGAAAAATTAGAGAAATTTTGTATTAAACCTTTTTTTTGGTACTATTTGTAAAAAAAATTTGTCTGACTATAAATTAACTTATAATACTATTAGTTAAGTTTCAGGAATAAAAAGTTTTTGAATACAAAAAAACAAAAACTAAATGTGTCAATAATTTTTATTTTTCATAATTTAATCTCAGTAGTATAAGTAAATTTGTAGTCAGACATAGAAATTTTACTAAAAACACAAGAAAGTTGTAGTATTAAATTTCGCTCAAAATTTTATTAACAAAAATTAAGTAATTTTAGTAGTATTAGTAAATTTCTAGTCAGATATCGAAATTTTACAAAAATGGTAGAATAAAATTTCAATACTGAAAATTAAAAAAAAATTCTATTCTTGAAAACTTAACTGACAGTAGAATAAGTAAATTTGTTGTCAGCCATGGAAATTCTACAAATAGGAGAAAAATGTTTCAGTATTAAATGTGACTAAAATTTTTATTACTTGAAACGTAAATTAACCAGTAGTAAATTTTAAATTTTACTAAAATTCTTATTCTTTGAAATTTAATAATCAGTAGTATAAGTAGATATGTAGTCAGACATATATTTTACTAATTCTACAAAAATAGTTTTTTGTATTATAATCGTCAAAAAATGTCTAAATTTTAAAAATTAAATGACAGTAGTATAAGTAAATGTGTAGTCAGACAGGAAAATTTTACTAAAAGCAGAAGGAAAGTTTTAGTATTAAAATAGGCTAAAATTATAAAAAATTAAGAAATATCAGTAGTGTTAGTCAATTTGTAGTCAGATATCGAAATTTTACAAAATGGTAAAAAAAGTAGAAAAAAATAGAATTTCAAAATTCAAAAAATTTCTATTCTTAAAATTTAATAACTGATAGTAGTATAAGTAAATTTGTAGTCAGACGTATAAATTTTCCAAAATGTACAAGAAATTTTTAGTATTAAATTAGGCTTAAATTTTTAAAAATTGAGAAACCTCAGTAGTATTAGTAAATTTTGTAGCCAGACATGAAAATTTTACAAAATAGTAAAAAATAGTTTTTGTATTCAAAAACTTTCTATTCCTGAAACTTAACTGACAGTAGTAAAAATAAATTTGTAGTCAGACATAAAAATTTTACAAATAGTACAAGAAATTTTTAGTATTTTTTTTAAAAATTGAGAAACCTCAGTAGTATTAGTAAATTTAACGCCAGACATTGACAGTAGTAAAAATAAATTTGTAGTCAGACATAAAAATTTTACAAATAGTACAAAAAAATTTTAAAACTGTATTTTTCTAATTTCTATATTCTTGATAATTAAGTAATTTTAGTAGTATAAGTCAATTTAACGTCAGACATTCGAAATTTTACAAATAGAACAGAAAGTTCGAGTATTAAATTTCCTACAATTTCTATCCTTGAAAATTAAATACTTTTAGTAGTATAAGTAAATTTGTAGTTAGACATTGAATAAATATTTACTAATACCACTGTCACTTAATTGTCAAAAAAAAAGAAATTTTGTATAATAATAATTTTGTAAATTTTCAATGTCTGACTACAAATTTACCTAAACTACTAAAATTATTTAATAGTTAATTTGAATATTTTTAATATTTAACAGTTATTTTATTTTTGAAATGCAAAAGAATTTTAGTATTAAATTTTTCTAAAATTTCTATTTTAAAAAAAATAAGTGGCAGTAGTGTAAGCAACTCTGTAGTCAGACATGTAAATTTTACAAAAATTAAAAAAAAAGTTGTAAATTTTCAAAAATTTCTATTCTTTAAAATTAAGTGGCAGTAGTATAAGTAAATCTATAGTCAGACAGTTATTTGACTAATAGTACAAAAAAATCAGTGTTTAATTCAGAAAAAATTTATATTCGTGAAAATTAATTTATCAGTAGTACAAGTAAATTAGTTGTCAGACATTGAAACATTAGAAATAGAACAGAAATATTTTTGTATTTGATTTCAATAAAATTTTCATTCTTGAAACTTGAGTCATCGCAATAGTTTTAAAAATACTTCAAAAATTTTGTAGCACTAAATTTTAAATACCAAAATATTAATATTTTAAAATAATGTAAGTAAGTAAATTCGTGGAATCAGTAGAAGAAAACATTTGTAGTCAGACAATTAATTATTTAAATTTGGAAAATTCTTCAGATGATTGTAAAAAGTAGTAAAAAAAATATTAAAAAATACAAATAGATTCCAAAATTTTCGAGTATATTGTTTAAACAAGTAGTTTACATTAAACAACTAAATATTTACTTGAGTCGACAAAAACTCACATGAAACAACGAAATATTTACTTGAGTCGAAAAAATATTTACTTGAAACAACTAAATATTTACTTGAGTCGACAAAAATTTACTTAAAACAACTAAATATTAACTTGAATCAAATAATTTGTTTTATAATTTTAAAAAAAATTATTTTTCAACCAAGTGTTTTAGTATTTGGACCAATCATGTCAGTATTCGAACCAAGTGCCTTTAACTGACTAAAAATGAAAATATTCCCTTTTTGACAATCGACAAGTAATTTTTTTTTATTAAAATTTAATTATTCACCGTAAATCTAATCTGCTCAGCTTTATTCACTCCAATTACAATTTTCCATTTAATTTTCTTCCTTTCAAAAAAAGCCTAAAACACATTAACAATTATTTACTCCAAATTTACAAGAATACATTTTTCTTTCTTTTTTCCAATTGAAATTGACTTTTTCATACTATAAAGTTCTTCTGGCACATTCCCCACAGCGGAAAAAAAAACACACACACAACGATTAGACAAGAGTCGAGAAACTAAATGGCACAAAACGAGGAAAAAAAAATTCTTTTCTAATTAAAGACTCTTGATAAAGTATTCCCTTTTTTTCAGACTCTGATCCTTTTTTACTGTCAGTGATGAGAAGCAAAAAAAAAAAAAAAAGGCTGACATCAAAGAACCGAAAATACATGTATATATATATATAGAGAGATATCTATATTTTAAAGTACTTGCAGCAATCTGCTTATGAACTTAATTTGCATAAAATTCTTTAAAGGAATTCAGTAACAATATTTCCTTTGTATAAATTTAGTGTATAACTTTGTTGGACGAAGATAGGCTGATTAACTAAAATGGGGTCGAGTTTGAAATTCTTCTTTAAACGCGAGAGCAAGAGAGAGAAGAGAAAGTTTACATTGGCAAAATTGGGTGTTTAAATTAACTCTCCCAGCGTATCACATTTTTTTACACTGAAAAAAGGAATTTATTTTAATTCTATTCCAATTATTCGAAAAATATTTACTTTGTTGTATCAATTTTTATTTGGATCTTAACGTACTTCATTAAATAATAATAATAATAATAATAATAATTACTTTTTTACATCAATTTTTATTTGGATCTTAACGTACTTCATTAAATAATAATAATAATAATAATAATAATAATAATAAATAAAAATGAAAATACAAATAATAAAGAAAAACTAAAGCTACTATATTATTTTTGAACAACACTATCAATTCACTTTAGTTTGTTTAATTTGTTTCCACAGTTTACACAAAGTTTGTTTTTGATAGTTATTTATTGATAGGTTGGCAGAAAAGGTTTAGCAATGATAAGATTCACTTCACATTAAAAATTTAATATATTTCACAATTTAATAATTCGAAAGTAATACAAATATTTAATCAATTTACAGATAATGTTTATATTTCAATGAAAAGCACTCCACATGTTTTTCTTAAAATCACAATAATTAATTAATAATGTTCAACTTAAAAGTCTGTAGTTTCGTGTGCGAAGTTATATCGAGTACTGATAATATTTTCTTTCTTATTTCCTAGCTTCGTCTATGATTCATTAACACCTCGATAATTAGAATTTAATTGCCCTCACACATTCGTCAATTTATAATAATATACATTTTTGGTCTCTCAATTTATTATTCGCATTGCGACATGCTGCCCCCCTTGAACCTTTATGTTCAAGTAATATTTTTTTTTTTTACAATTCTTCTATGGGAAGAGGAGAAACTCTTTTCACACCTCGTGTAAAAATTCCGTTTTTTGTTTGTACTTGAATGACTCGAACTATTCCATCTGCTCCTGGATGCACCTCGACCACCCTTCCCAGACTCCACCGGAGAGGTGGCAAGTTGTCATCCCTGATCACAACCAAAGTACCAATTTTTATTAGTTCACTGGAACCTGTGTGCCACTTGGATTTCACGTTCATCTCGTTTAAATACTCGTGACTCCATCGTTTCCACAGGTCTGCTTTCATTTTTTGGATGTGTTGCCAACCCGACAATCTGCCCGTAGGAGTCTGTGAATGGTCCACAGATGGAACAGTTTTCAGTGCTTCGCCAATCAAAAAATGACCCGGAGTTAATACCCGAATATCATTTGGATCATTTGTCATGGGAGTTAATGGTCGAGAATTTAAGAGCGCTTCCACCTCACACATGTATGTGTATAGTTCTTCATATGTGAAAAGTGTCTCTCCTACTGTTCTGCGAAGATGAGTTTTGAGCGACCTTACAGCCGCTTCCCAAATTCCACCAAAGTGTGGAGTTCGAGGGGGAGAAAAATTCCAAACAATATTTTCATTAGCTAATTTTTGTTTTATTTTTTGATTATGTTCATTATTATTTAGCAGGCTGTAAAGTTCGCTCAACTCATTCTTTGCTCCTACGAAATTCGTCCCATTATCTGAGTAGATTTTCTTTGACATTCCCCTTCTAGCAAAAAATCGTCGCAAACATGACAAAAACAATTCTGTCGTTAAACCCCCCACTAATTCTATATGAATTGCTTTTGTACATAAACACACAAACACTGCAGCATATACTTTGATTTTAATACTAGTTCTCACTCGTTTTTCTTTTACATAGAATGGCCCGCAGTAGTCAATGCCACAATTTTCGAACGGGCGAGCAGGTGTCACTCGAACTTTTGGCAAATCACCCATTACATATTTTATCTCATTTGGATTTTCACGAAAACATTTTATACATGAATGGACAACTTTGCGTACCTCTAACCTACCGTCGATTGGCCAAAACTTTTCCCTTACTGCATACAATGTAGAATTCACACCAGCGTGCATATATTTTTCGTGAGTGTGTCGGATAATCAATTTAGTGACAGGATGCCTTTTTGGGATTAGGATTGGGTGTTGCTGTTCATAGGGAATTTCTGAGTTTTTTATTCTACCTCCTACTCGAATTATTTCACTATCAATAAATGGACTCAACTTTAATAATTTTGAACGACCCTGAATATTTTTTCCTCTCGTCAGATCACGCAATTCATTACCGAATTCTTCCTTTTGGATGAGTATGATGATTCGATCAAATGCTTCTTGCAATTCCACAGAAGACAGCTGTGCAGTATATTTTTTTTTTTTAATTTTTCCTCCAATTCTTAAACAATAAGCTATTACTCGAATCAGTTTCGTCAATGATGAAAATTTGTTCCACAATTCCGAATTTGTCTGCTTTGTTATTGTTGTCAGCACGATGTTTTTTCTTTGTTCAGGAGGATCAAATTCTTCCAAAGTGCAATTAGGCCAAAATTCTTCTGATTGTGATAACCATTTTGGACCTTCTTTCCACATTTGATTATTGATGAATTCTGCAGGCATTTGTCCCCGGGAAATGAAATCAGCTGGGTTATCCCCCGAAGATACGTGTCCCCACATATCAGCTGATGTTGATCCTTGAATTTCGGCTATTCGATTTGCAACAAATGTGTTGAACTTATGCGGAGAGGAATTTATCCATTTCAGCACAATTGTTGAGTCTGACCAAAGTCGTATCTGATCCACTTTACATTTAAGTGACTCCTTTACTGTCTTAAGTACTGTTGTCAACAATACTGCCGCGCACAATTCAAGCCTCGGTAGCGTGACTATCTTCACTGGAGCTACTCGTGATTTTGCGTATAAGAGAATGCATTGGTGACTGTTTCCTTTTGAAGATCGGATATAGACGCAAGCGCCATAAGCTTTTTCGCTTGCATCCGCGAAACCGTGGATCTGTGTGTCCTCTGCATCCATGATTCTTGCAGCTCTCGGCAACTCCCACTCGTTGATCAACTGCAATTGTTCACGATATGCATTATATGGGTCCAGTACTTCTGGTGGCACAGGATCATCCCAAGATTGTCCGGTCTTCCATAAATCTTGCATCTTTATTTTTGCATATGTAACTACTGGAGCAACGAGACCGAGTGGATCATAAAGTTTTGCGATCTGAGACAGCATCACTCTTTTTGATGTAATTGGAACTTCCTGTTGATCTGCTACCTCGAATAACAATGCATCTTTTTTAGAGTCCCACTTCACACCCAGAGTTTTAGATATTGATTCAGCATTCAAGGTCAACATTGGTTCCACACTTCTTGCTGATGATGATATTCCCTCAATGATTTCTGGTACATTCGATTTCCATTTGCGCAGACTGAGTCCTCCTTTAGAGGTCAATCGTATGATATCATGACACAACTGTTGAGCCTTTTCTATAGAATCAGCCCCTGACAGCATGTCGTCCACGTAAAAATCATTTTCAAGGATTTGAGCAGCATCAGGAAAATTATCACCCTCATTCGCAGCTAGTTCCTGGAGACATCGGGTAGCCAAAAATGGTGCAGCTGCAGTACCATATGTAACTGTCTTAAGTTGGAATGCTCTAAGAGGTGAATGACTATCATAGCGCCACAATATTTTTTGATATTTTCTATCGTCTTCGTGTATCCAGAATTGCCGGTACATTTTTTGGATATCTGCGCTAAATGCAATTGGATGTTGTCTGAAACGAATCAACAATGTCACCAGTCCATCCTGAATTGTTGCACCTACCATCAAAATATCATTGAGTGATGTTCCACTGGTTGTTTTGGAAGAACCATCAAACACCACTCTACGTAATTTAATAACATCATTCTCACTAATTACCGCCTGATGTGGTATGTAGTAACCTTCATCCCTTCCACTGCATGTTGGTTCCAAGTGTCCTAACTCCTGATATTCCCTGATGAATTGGTCGTATTGTTCCTTCAATTTAATATTTTTATGAAGTCGTCTTTCTAACATAAAAAATCGTTTCCTCGCTATTTCGTAAGAATCTCCCAATTCATTTTTCCGCTGATTAAAAGGTAGTCGAACGATGTATTTTCCCTCATTATCCCGTTGTGTGTTTTGATTGAAATGTTGTTCACACTCAGCTTCTTCTTTTGTTATATGCTTAATTGATTTACCCTCTTCAATTCCCCAAAACTTATTTAATTGGAGCAAAATTGGATCTCTAACAAGATTACATTTTATACTTTGTTTAAACTTATTTTCGTTCATTTTCCCAGTCACAATCCACCCTAATCTGGAACTTTGTAATGACGTATGTGGCATTGCGAGAGAAATTTTACTGTTTCCTAATAATTCATAAAAAAGTTCTGCTCCAATTAAAATGTCGACTGTTTTTGGTAAGTGAAATTCTGGGTCAGCTAATTTAAGATAGTGAGGAATTTTTAATGTTTCTTTGTTTATAGGACAAGTTGGAATGTGACCAGTAATTTTTGGAAGAACTAGGAAGGAAAGTCTAGTTACATAATTTGCACACCTTGATTCGAAATCAGTCTCCACCCATTCAGCACAATTTACCTCGTTACTATTTATTACTTCGATTGCAGAGTTCATACGTCGTTTTCGAAGATTTAGTCGATTTGCTAATTCTTGTGTCATTAAATTTGGTTGAGAACCACTATCTAGTAAAACTCTACATTCGTGTCGTTGTCCATTATTATCGATAACATTTGCTAATGCGGTGGATAAAAGAACTCTCGATGCATCAGTTATATGGCAATTTTTAGTTACATTCGTATTTTGATTTTCCGATTGCAAATTTGAATTATTGTTTTTAGATTCTAAATGCAACATTGTGTGATGTCGCTTGTTACACGTTGAGCAATTTCCAGAAGTACAATCTTGAAGTAAATGATTATTCCTTAAACAATTAAAACATAATCCTCTTTGTTTTGCGAGTTGAATCCTGTCACTTATTGTTAATTTTAAAAAATCTGGACATTTATAAATGACGTGACTATTGTTTTTACATAATATACAATATACATTATATTGAGTATTTAAAAAAGATTTACTACTAAAAGCCCTTTTATCATGATTAATCTGAGGTTTATTATTTCCTTTTAAATTGTTTTTGTTTACATTATTGGCGACAGGATTCAAGGTCTCCAAAATTTGACATTTTTCCTGTAAAAATGCAATCAGATCGTCGAACGCAGGCATCTCACTACCTTTCACCGAACGCTCCCACTCTCTCCGCGAGTCTTTATCAAGTTTATTTGTTAATAAACAAATCAAAGGTGTGTCCCATTTTTCAGTAGGTTGACCGAGAACTTTTAGAGCGCGAGTATGTCTCAATATTGAGTCGAGAAAACTCCGCAAGCATGACGATGATTCTCTGTTTGGAACCGGCAATTCAAACAGAGCTGTCATGTGAGTTTGAATTATTATTCGTTTGTTATTAAATCGTTCGTCTAACAATTTCCAAGCAGCATCGTATCCCGCTTCAGAAATCTCAATATTTTCGACCACTCGCGCCGCGTTATCTTTTAAATATGATTTCAAATATCTAAATTTTTGAACGTTTGGAATGTTTGGTTCGTTATGAATAATAGCAGAAAAAGTATCTTTAAACCCCAGCCACTCTTCATAACCCCCGGAAAAAGTTGGAAGGTCCAGTTTGGGCAATGGAAAATGCCTCCTAATGCTAACCTGATCGCTATCAGTATTTGTACTTCTAGACGTTGACATTTCTCTTAGTCGTATAATTTCTAATTCTCGTTGATTTCTAAGATCCGCCTCTAACTGCGCGATTTGAACTCGTTGTCGTTGGACTTCGTCATTTTCCGCGGTCGAAACACGAGCTATAGCAGCAGAATGTTCGTTTACAAGTCGTTTAGCTATAGCTGTATATTTATAAAAATTATTTTCAAAATCCATTCTCTCACTCTCGCGGTTCGGCCCTGGAACCTCTATCTCTAATATTAATTGAGCATTATCGAAATCAGACCACATGTCTTCTATTTTTTTTAATCTGATTTGTACCTCTTCAATATTATAATTGCTATCCGTTAAACATTTTTCTAAAAATGTATGAAACTTCGTTAATTTAGTTTTACAATTAGTTCTTATTTGACGAGCTCTATCGATTTCAGGCTGATCCATGGTTATTAAATGCTATTGTCTCAAAATTACAAATTTCCAAATTAATTGTCGTCAAATTCTATAAACACTTTCGCTTACAATTGTATAATAGTTTTTCTTGTTTATTTATTGATTTCAAATACAAATTATAAATAGAAACTACCTTGGTTGTTGAAGACTGCTGAATCACCGAGAACTTTAGCGTGATAATTTCTCAATTTTGTACCTGTTGAGACCTCCGTGTGAATTTATATCTTCCTTTGGTACGAAATGAGACCTTTTTGTATGTATTTCGCTGCAGGTTTGCGTTGAAATCCAATTGTAGAATGTCTATAATTTTTTCAACAGTCAATTATTTTGTTTGTATGGTTTTTGAGTACTCGATATTCACATATTTCAAATTTCACTCATCCGGCTCGAAGGACCATGAACAACACTATCAATTCACTTTAGTTTGTTTAATTTGTTTCCACAGTTTACACAAAGTTTGTTTTTGATAGTTATTTATTGATAGGTTGGCAGAAAAGGTTTAGCAATGATAAGATTCACTTCACATTAAAAATTTAATATATTTCACAATTTAATAATTCGAAAGTAATACAAATATTTAATCAATTTACAGATAATGTTTATATTTCAATGAAAAGCACTCCACATGTTTTTCTTAAAATCACAATAATTAATTAATAATGTTCAACTTAAAAGTCTGTAGTTTCGTGTGCGAAGTTATATCGAGTACTGATAATATTTTCTTTCTTATTTCCTAGCTTCGTCTATGATTCATTAACACCTCGATAATTAGAATTTAATTGCCCTCACACATTCGTCAATTTATAATAATATACATTTTTGGTCTCTCAATTTATTATTCGCATTGCGACAATTTTATAACAATAAATAAAAATATTTTATGCTCCTAAAGTTTTGAACGCTCAAATGAACGACAATATTTTTTTTTACTCCTTCCAATTTTGTATTTCTTTATAAAGAAAAGTAATATTTTTTAAATTTAATCAAATTAATTATAAACTAAATATTGTTTAATTTCATTTTTCTTTTTTGGGTAGTAATTTTCAAAAACACTTAAGGTAAAGATATATTTTTTTTCCATATGAACGTTCGAAACTTAAGTCACATATATTTTGATTAAGTAAATTATTCATTAAAACGAAAATAATTACTTGAAACTATTATTATTATTTGAAACTATTTATTATTATTTGAAACTATATTTATTTTGCTCAAATATTTATTTTTCTAATATACATAATTTAATTACTTTTTAAAATTAATTTTAATCGTTTATTATTATCATTATAATTATTATTATTATTTTTATTATTATTAATTGAAGGAATTGAAGGAATTTATTATTATTATTTTTTTTTATTATTATTAATTGAAGGAATTGAAGAAATTTATTATTATTATTTTTATTATTATTAATTGAAGGAATTGAAGGAATTTATTTTTATTATTTTTATTATTATTATTAATTGAAGGAAAAAAATTATTATTATTTTAAATTTTTAACTCGAAAGTTTTTAGTAAAAGAGAAACGAGTTGGAGTTAAAGTTAAAAGAAAAAGAAGAAGAGAAAAAAGTGTACGGAAGTAAAAGTGCGTCTTTTGTAAAACAAACTACGTATACATGGGATATGTACACATTTGCGTCGACAATGAAGGCATTTCGCAGCATCACCATCTAACCTAGATTCATTTCTCCCTCACGGCATGGCACTCTCTCGACGCTAATGCTCCGTGAGCTTTCATTTTCTTTTCTCTTACTTTTTTAACAAGAGGATTAATTACCTCCTCATTCACACGCTAATTGCACTCTTTACCACTCACAACAAATAATTTTTTTTTTTTTTTTTAAATAAAAATAGAAAATAAATAAAGAAGCAAACAGAACAGAAAAAAAAATTGTCTCACAATATGTATATTTTAAAATAGAGAAAAGAAAAGGAAGGGAAAAATTGTCTTAGAGAATATTTTCTCTTTACATTCGAATTAGTAACAATGCTAATTACGAAGTAGTAAATTTTTACTTTTGAATTAGTAAAATTTTCTATTAGTTGAGAAATTACTATTTGCTAGCGACTTTTTTTTGGCGGTGGTAAATTTTACTAAGGAAATTAGTAGAAAATTTTATTTACTAATCGACTTTTTGTTTGCTAATTAGTAAATTTTACTAATGAATTAGTAGAAAATTGTATTTACTAACCGAATTTTTGCTTTTTTAATTAGTAAATTTTACTGATGGAAAATTAGAAATAGAAATTAGTAGAAATTACTGTTTATTATTAAAATTTATTGATTCGAAAGCAAAATGTAAATTTCATTAATTGAATCAATAGAAATTAGTATTTATTAGTCAAATTTACTAATTCGAAAGCAAAAAGTCAGTTACTAGTTAAAATTACTAAACTTTTTTTACTAATTCAAAATTAAAATAGTTTATTATTAAAATTTATTGATTCGAACACAAAAAATAAGTTTTAGTAATGAATTAATAGAAATTAGTATTTATTAGTCAAATTTACTAATTCG
Organism: Leptopilina myrica (nomen nudum); assembly: GCA_032872475.1. Lineage (NCBI taxonomy): Eukaryota > Metazoa > Arthropoda > Insecta > Hymenoptera > Figitidae > Leptopilina > Leptopilina myrica (nomen nudum). Next base: position 21,673,831 of record CM065467.1, on the reverse strand, counting down.
AAAGCACAAAGTCAGTCACTGATTAAAATAATTAAACTTTTTTTACTAATTCAAAATTAAAATAGTTTATTATTAAAATTTATTGATTCGAACACAAAATGAAAAATTTTAGTAATGAATTAATAGAAATTAGTATTTATTAGTCAAATTTACTAATTCGCAAAAAAAGTTAGTTACTAATTAGAATAAGTAAACTTGTTGACTAATTGAAAATGATAAATACTTTATTTATTACTAAAATTTACTGCTTCGAAAGCAAAAAGTAATTTTTGTATTGAATTAATAGAAATCAGTATTTACGAGTCAAATTTACTGATTCGATAGCAAAATGTAAATTTTACTATTAAATTAATAAAAATTAGTATTTACGAGTTAAATTTACTAATTCGAAAGCAAAAAGTCAGTTACTAGTTAAAATTACTAAACTTTTTGACTAATTCAAATTTATAAAGAGCAAACAAAACTAAAAATTTAAATAATTAAAACCTATAAATGTATAAATTAAAATAGAATATACCAAAAACAAAAAAAAAGTGTTTCACAATATAAAAAAAAACAGAAAGTGTTTCACAATATTAAAAAATAGAAAACGAAAAAATACGAGAATTCTCTCACAGAAAAATAAAAATTAAAAAAATCTACAAAAGTTCACAGAAAAAAATTCTAATTACTCAACTAGAATTTTTCTTTTTTTTTGCTATTTTGCGAAAGATATAGAAAAAAATTTTTTTTATTGAATTAATGCAACAACTCTGTGGAATATTATCTTGAAATGTAATGCGACAAAGGATTTTCCTTATACTCATTAGCATAATTATCAAACATAGCGTTTTGCCAGGAGCACGAAATGCCAGAGATAATTCGAAATTAGCTGCAACTGACAAATTACCATGGTGGAGAATTTTCTCCCATTATATTGTTGCCGGGGCGTTACATTATTTCGATTATCGAGAAACACTAATATAACGTGCCCTAATTTTGCACTGTCAATAATAATTGTCCATAACTGGATCTCATTTGGCCAAAAAAAATTAATAATAATGATAAATTGACTAAAAAATTTATATTTTTAATTATTATGTCGTCTCGGTGTTAGAAGTCAATTTTTGGTCAGACATTGAATTTTTAGAAATCAAACAAAGAAATTTTTTATTTGCCTTGGGTAAAAAATTTTATTTTTGAAAATTCAGTGACAGTAGTATAAGTAAATCTGTAATCGGACAAATATTCACAATTTAATAGTAAAAACAAAGTTTTAGTTTTAAATTTTCAAAAATGTATTATTTTTTTAAAATTAAGAAATAACACAGTAGAACAAGTAAATTTGTAGTCAGACAAATATAAAATAAATTATGTAAAGCGTGTTTAGACTGACGAAAACTATATTTTTCTATCAGAAAACAAAATATTGTAAAAATAAGAATTGATTGTTACTATTAAAAATGCAAAAAATTATTTTAAAAAACGTCTGACTAAAAACCACTTATACTACTTGATTTTAATAATAAATAAAATTGAGTCTCACTATAAAGTAAAAAATAGCTAATTTTTCCTAACTGAATTAATTTCCACTACCAAAAATCAGAATTAGTGGAAAATTATGGGAAAAAATATCAGAAAATTATACTTTACTGGTAAAAAAATCGAATTTAACAAATTTTTTTCACAACGGTTGTGATTTCAATTTTTTCACTTTAATTTTTAGTGACATTTTAGTAAATTTCTAGACAGGTCAAAAAGAAATATCAAACAAAAAATTTCAATATTAACTTTTTACTAATTTTGTGGTTTAGAAAATTAAGTAATCTGAGTAGTGTTAGTAGACATCGAAATTTTAGAAAATAGGAGAATTAAGTTTCAGTACTAAATTCCATTAAAATAAAAAAAATATTCTGTAATTATAATAAAAAAGATTCAGCACTAAATGTGTCAATAATTTTTATTTTTCATAATTTAATCTTAGTAGCAGAAGTAAATTTGTAGTCAGACATAGAAATTTTTTCTAAAAGAATAAAAAAAGTTGTAGTATTGAATTAATTAAATAATTAAACATTGAATTAATTCTTAATTAGGTTCAAATTTTAAAAAAATTTAAAAACCTTCAGTAGTATTAGTAAATTTGTAATCAGAAAGATATGCATTCACAATTTTATTGTAAAACAAAATTTTTAATATTAAATTTTCAAGAATGTATTATTTTTTTTTTGAAATTAGAAGTAAACTTGTAGTAAACTTGCAGTCAGACATAGAAATTCTGCTAACACAAGAAATTTTCAGTATTTAATTTCTTAATATTGATATTTTTCTGAACTTAAGTTTTCAGTAGTAGAAGTAAATTTCCAGTCAGGCATAGAAATTTTACAAATGGAATAAATGCGGTTTGTGTATTAAATTTTTTTTTTCAATTTTAGTTCTTGATAATTAAATAATTCCAGTAGTATAAGTAAACCTATGGTCAGGCATAGAAAATTTACCATTAGAACGAGAAAACTTTCAGTGCTAAATTGCAGCAAAAATTTTTACTTCTCATAATATTTTAAGTAATCTCAGTAGTATAAGTAAATTTGTAGCCAGACATTGAAATTTTACTAAAAGTACAAGAAAGTTTTAGTATTAAATTGTGCTTGAATTTTTTTAAAAAATTGAAAAACCTTAGTAGTATTAGTAAATTTTTGTATAGTCAGACATCGAATGTTTACAAATAGTAGAACAAAGTTTTAGTGTTTCTATTTCTATTTCTGAAACTTAACTAATAGTGGTATAAGTAAATTTGCAGTCAGACATTGGAAGTTTAAAAAATAGTACAAGATAATTTTAGTATTGAGATTTTACAAATAGAAACACAAAAATGTTTTAGTATTTGATTAAAATGACAATTTTTTTTTCCAAGAAAATTAAGTCATGACAGTAGTAACAGAAAATCTATAGTCAGACATAGTACGGTATCCTGTCTTGCCCCACTCTTCCCTAATTGCTTTTAAATTTTCTAAGTAATTAATTAAATTAAATTCACTTCTTAATTCAACTAATAAAATAGTAATTTCTAAATATGTAGTAATAAAATTTTTTAATTTAAAAGTAATTAATTAGTAGAAATTTCTGTTTATTAGTCAATTTTACTGATAAATTAGTAGAAATTACTATTTATTAGTAAATTTTACTAATTTCAGCAAAAAATCGGTCACTAACTTAAATTAGTAAAGACGTTGACTAATTAAAATTTAGAAAGCAGTATAAACTTGAATAAAAGATAAAAGACTTGTGAATTAAAAATTTTTTTTCTTTTAAAAAATAACAATACTTCTTTAGGGGAAGGTGAAATTAAATTTTTAAAGTTAAAATTGAATTAGAGTTGTAAATTAAAAAAAATATATATTTCACGACAGAATAAAATTCTTTAGATATGGAGAAATATATACACTCAGAAAAAAATTCGTTCGAAACAACCAAATTTTGGTTGAATCAACCAAATAAATGCATTGCTATACAGTCAACCAAACGTTTGTTTGATTCAACCAAAAAATTTCTTCCAATACGTTTATTTGTATTAACCGAATGGTTATTACACTTAACCAAACATTTTTATTTCATATAACTATTTGTTTATTTTAAAAGAAAAAAATTGTTTGATTCAAATAAATAGTTTTAGTTAACGTATTTGGTTCATTTAAATATATGTTTTTGTTTACTTAATTTTGTTATTTATTTTCCTGTAATAATGTTTGAATTTCCAAATTCAATATTTTCTAGTACATATTATTCGTTGATTTATAATTTATTATATATAGTTATTGTTATTTTAAAATTATATGTATACAATAAATCATAAATTAACCAATAATATGTATATGCTAGAAAATGTTAAATTAGGAAATTCAAACATTATTAGAGGGAAATAAGTAACAATTAAATAAAATATTATATAATTGTTTCTTCATGTACACAAAATTACTTAATAATAAAAAACATTTAAAATATTACATTAAACATATTATACATGATTTTGATACTTGCACGCTGAGAAAAGTTTATTTTTTAAATAACCAACTGAAAACTTGACAAAAACTTATTGGATATTTTCTTCTCACTAACACAAATTAAATATACACCAAGTCTTACAATAAACACATTGCAATTATTTAACCGACACTTATAATAATTTTGTTTCTTCGATTTACCGCGATATAACTATAATGAATTTGACGCGAACGCGGACTGTATAGACAAGTGAGATCGCCATTTTTAAATTCACACATGAACTTGATGAGACAAGTAAATATTTTTATTTGACTCCAATAAAATGATTTGGTTGAATCAAACAAATTTGTGTGTTGTGTCAAACAAATTGTATTCAACTAAATAATATTCTCTATTCAAAACACTAATATTTTTAAATGAAACAAACACCTTCAAATAAAAAATTTCTCTTGGATAACCAAACAAATTGTACGTATTTATTAGAATGAACCAAATTTTTATTTAAATCAACGAAATTGTTTTATCGTAACAAATAAAATAGGTTAACTAAACAGTTTGGTTAAGTGAAATGAACTTTTTCTCTGAGTGTAAATGTCACTATTCTAAAATATACACACGAAGAAATAGAGAATAAAATTTGGCAAAATTGTGTGCGAGCCTCCAATGGATATTCCGCAAGATGTGCTATATTTAAATGGTGACTTTACATTTAAGGGGAGCGTAACGCCGTAATTACTCTTTCACAGTGACACAGTAACCCACGAGCAAATGCAGTGGCAATATATCATTCTCTCGCATTAGAAATATATATGAGCGGACGATGCGCATATTCAGATAATAATGCATATATGCACGAGGCACACACATTGGTATATCATATATATTCCATAAAAGCAAAAGGTACTTTTGGTTTTTGAAGGTAGGTGGAAGGGAGGGGGGAGGTAGGACATAAACCTTTATTCGTGACATAAAGCAGAACTCTGTGAATAATTGCCTTCTATGTATATATATAGCCCTCATGATCCTATCACGTCTCCTATATACATATAGACAACGGGATAGGCGCATGTATTTCCTTGACGGTTCAGGATCACGGCATGAACCGCACAAGAGAGCGACATAAGGGCTCCTATTTCATAGTGGATGGTTACTTGCCTCAGAGATTTCCGGTTTTGTGTGTTTGTGGTAGGTGCGCTTTTCAAGCCAAGTGCACCCCGCAACCACTCGACTGTGTAGATTTTGGCATACCTCTTCTTCATTATCATCAGATTTGTATTCTCTCAAGTCCTCTAAACATTAAGTATTTCTCCTTATCTGCAATACATGACGATTTCGCGCGAAAACCATACACACACACAAACTGGATTAATGTTTAGAGCTGCACTGGGAATTTTTCTCTCCATTGCGCTTTATTTGGACATTTGGACAAATGGGTTTTAAAAATTTGTGTACTCCGGTGTTTTCGAAATTTAAACGATTATCCTCTTCAAGTGAATCTATAAAAATGTAAAATATAAAAATTTTTAAATTCCATATTTTTTGTATATTATTAGTCGATGAAAATATAAAATAATATACAAATTTTCATGTTAATATTTTTTTGTCCTATATTATTTTATATTTTTATAGATTCCCAAATGTTTCCGTTTTATTTTCCTATACATTCAATTTTATTAATTACTTACTTTCTAAATTTGAATCTTGTTAAAAATAACTGATTTAAAAAAAAAAATTCCAGTCACTAATTTCAATAGTAATAATTCTACTAAGAAATAGTTAAAAATAACTGAGTGGAAGTTATAAATAACTGATGTTACAGGAAAATATTTTTTTTGATTAATTCAATTAATATCAAGTTTAACTAATTGTTTAATTATTTTTTTTTTTTACTGAAAATAAGTTATTTTTGTCTGATTTCGAAGCAAAAAGTCAGTCACTGATTATTAGTTATAATACAACGATTTTTAACTGACTAATTTAAAGAGTAATTTAGCAAATTTAAAGCGCGCAAAACTAACTTAAAATCATTCGAATCATGTCAATTATTCTTTTTTAATATTTTAATCTTTGGGAAAATTCAATTATTTTCAACAACAACAAAATTTCACGAAAGAATTCAAACTTTTTTTAATTCGTTATAAAATTTTTGCAAAAATTTAACTACTTTAATCAAATTCACGAAAGGATTCAATTTTCGTTGAATTCTTAAAAAATATTTCAAAAGAATTCAATTAATTTCTAAAATTTTCAAAAATCTTGCAAAAAAATTCAAATTTCTTTATAAATAAGTAAATAGTAAAATTCTTTGCAAAAAATCGATTATTTTTGAAACAATTTTAATAACATTTCGTAAAGGGATTTAATGTGTTTTCTAAATTTGAATACCTAATAATTTTCGAGAAAAATAACTTCAAATATTTAAAAAAAAACAATTTTACGAAAGAATTCATTTTTCGAAAATTTAATACTATTTTTTTAAATCAATTATTTTCTAAAATTTTAATTACATTTCATGAAAGAATTATTGTTAAAAAACTAAAATTCTTTGCATAAATTCATTGATTTGACAAAAATTTAAGGTAAATCCTTCGAAACAAATTGTATTATATTTATGACAGTAAAAATTCTTCACAAAAATTAAATTAATTTTAATACTATTTTAATAAAAATTTATGAAACAATTCAAATTTTTTTAAAACTAAAATTCGTCGCCAAAATTCAATTATTTTCTGAAAATTTAATAAAACCTTCAAATAAATGGATTAGAATTAGAAATATTAGAATTTTTATCAGAAATTCAATTATATTCGATATAATTTCACGAAATAATTCCTTTAAAAAATTTTTTCTAACATTTTTTTTTTTGTAAAAATCCAATTGTTTTCTAAAATTTGAATAAATTATTCGAATAATCCAGTTTTATTTATAAATATAAAAATTTTTTGCAAAAATTTAATTAGTTTTAATACTAATTTTAATAACAGTTCACAAAAGAATTTAATTTTTAAAAATTTTAATACCTAATATTTTACGAGAAAAATTTAATTCTTTTTAGTGAAATTTGAATGACTCCTTTGAACAATTCAATAGCATTTCTAAATAGTAAAATTTTTATCAAAAATCCAAATATGTTCAAAACCATTTCATGAAACAATTCAATTTATTGTAACAATTCAATTATATCCTATAAAATTTTAATAAATCCTTCGAAACAATTCAATTTTATTGATTTTATTGCAGATTTATTGCAAAAATCCATTTATTTTGAAAAAAATTCCACAACGTAATTCAAATTTTTTTGTTTTTTTCCTTAGAAAATTTTTCAAAATAATGCAATTACTTTCTTTAGTTTTAATAAAATTAAATAAGTAAATAATTATTTTAATTTAGAGACAAACACAATTATTAAAAAAAACTTGAAAGCAATTTTTGTACTCAAAAGTTGAACATTGTTAAAATAAGTCTTTTTTCTTTTTGTTTCAGGTGAGTACTTTTTGAAAATATTCTTAATGGACCTTCCGGTCTTGTGGTGAGTTACAAAAAAAAAGGATGTTCCTAATTTTTTTAACATTCCAATGGAGGGCGATTTTTGTTAAAATTTTGCTAAAATTTAAAAGTCAGAAATTTCATTTTTTGTAATTAAAAGAATGTTGAATTAATTTTCTTTTAAATTTAAGACTGTCAATTGTTTCAAAAATTAGAATTTCGTTTATTGGAACAATCAAAACTATAGGGACGTAGAAAAATAAAAAATAACAAAAATATAAACATTTTAGTATAAATAAGTATAAGGAAATAATTAAATAAATAAATAAAAAAGTCACTCTTAGTTTTTTTCGCTAATTTTGAGAAAAAATAAAGAAACGAATTTTTAAAAATTAAAAAAATTTTTCAAAGAAATTAAACAGTATTTTTGGATGAAAATAAGAGATGAGTTGAATTGACGTCGATATTTAATAAGACGAGTTTGATTCCTTGGGACGTGTAGTTCCCTATTGTAACTTTCTAACGAGATATTCGGACCCAATGGAAATTGTTTGTTATTAATCAAAGTCCTTTAATGACAATGGCAACTGAAATCCACTGGATGTGTTATAATATGGATCACTTCAGATAGTTTCTTGCTTTCCTCGATAGTTTCTGACAAGAGACAAAGTACTTTTGGAATATTTGCAAACCACGAGTACTGGTCAAATACATCATTCCTCCTGAGGGATCGAAACGTTAAATAAAACTTATCCACTATCTAAAACTGTTTTTTCGCCTAAATTATTCTCTCGAGTTAAATTATTTACAATTAAAAGAAAATTTTCATAAATAAATTAGTCATTATTAACTATTTAATTTCGTAGAAAATATTACTATATTTGCGTCGGTGACGGACTTTTGGCTATTAAATCAGTTATTTTTAAGTAAATTAAAATTTAACTTAATTTTTTTTTAAATTTTAATACCTAATAATTTTCGAGAAAAATTTAATTGATTTTTAGTGAAATTTAAATAAATCCTTCGAATAATTCAGTGGCATTTCTAAATAGTAGAATTTTTATTAAAAATATGTTTCAAACAATTTCACGAAATAATTCTAAAATTTTAATAACATTTCAAGAAAGAATTATTTTTCAAAAACTAAAATTCATTGCAAAAATTCAATTATTTTCCAAAAATTTGAGTAAATTCTTCGAATCAATTGAATTATATTTATAATATTAAAAAATTCGTCACAAAAATTAAATTAATTTTAATACTATTTTAATAAAATTTTATGAAAGAATTCAAATTTAATTTTAAACTGTAATTTGCTACCGAAATTCGATTATTTTCTGAAAATGTAATAAATCCTTCGAATAATTTAATTATAATTAGAAATAGTGGAATTTTTATTAGAAATTCAATTATATTCGAAACAATTTCATGAAATAATTCAATTTAAATATTATCTATACTATTTTTTTTGTAACAATTTAATAACATTCTATAAAATTTGAATAAATTTCTTCGAAACAATTCAATTTTATAATTATAAATACTAAGATTTATTGCAGAAATCCATTTTTTTTTAAATAAAAATTGAATTGAAATTCCACAAAACAATTCGATTTTTTTTGTAAATTCGTTAGTAAATTTTTCAAAAGAATTCAATTAATTTCTTGAGTCTTTTAATAAAATTCAATAAGTAAATAATTATTTTAATTTGTATGACAAACATAATTTTCTAAAAAAAAATTGAAAGCAATTTTTTTACTCGAAAGTTGAACACAATTAAAAGAATGTATTTTTAACTAAATCGAATTAGTTAAAAGATTTTAAAAAATTAGTTAAAATTTTAATACCGTCACGAAGTATTAAAAAAAAACTTGTAATTCTAAATTTCAGTCACGACGAAACATGTTTTTTTCGGCCAAAAAGAAAAATTAAATTTTTCACTGATTTTTATCGCGAGAGAGAAAATCCTCGTGTGTATTTGTAAAAAAAAAAAATTGAGAATAAGAGATTGGGACTAAAAGATAATGATTGTGCCAAGTATAAATATATATATACGAAAAGATCACGTGGGTTGCAATTGTGGAATGGATATCGATGAATTTGGATGAGTTCCTGAAAGCTGCTGATTTAGAGAAACCGTTAAGAGTTTTCCCTCGAGAGAAAAAGAAAAAGAGAGAGAGAAAGAATAAGAGTTCGTTGTGAATTGGCCTAAGTCCACGAGAAGAAGGGGGGGAAAAAAAGGAAAAAAAAACTCGAAAACGTCCGAACTTGTAGGTTTCGAAAGGCTCAAGTTTTACGATAGAAAATTTTACTGATGCTTCGCCAGTTTGGAAAGTCGCCCGATTTTCCTCTTTTACTTTTAGGTCCCATGGGAATGTTGGGGCTATATATAAATTTATACAACTGGACAAATATAAATTGCCCACTTTTCCACCATCGAATTTTAATAACCTCTCTCTCTCTTTTTTTCTCTTTCTTTCTCTCTTAATTTTGATTGCAAGTATTTAAATTCGCTTTTAACCTTTTTATCACCTTAATAGTTAAATTAGATTCTCAACTTTATTCGCCACTTTCTGCTTTATTTAAAAAATTAAATGAGTCATTTATCGGTAATCATTGTGCGACATTTATTTTAAATTGCCACTCTTATTTTTTTTATTTTGCACTTCCGCTCGCTACTTTTCCTGTTTTTCTTCATTCATCATCTTTATATATATCTGAATTCAGATTTAGAAATTTAAATCTTAAATATTATCACAAGAAGGATTTGATATTAAATTTTTTAAAACTTCCTTCACTTCGAAATTAGAAATAAAAAATTGGTTAAGAAAAACCTGTAGACAGACATTGAAATTACAAAAATAGAATGATAAACATTTTAATATTTGAATTTCAAAAAGTTTATGTTCTTAAAAATTAATTGTCTAGGGAATAAAAAATTAAAATTAAAATTAAAAACTGAAAATGTAAAATTTGTCTTTAAATTCTTAGCAGAAAATCAATTATTTTTATTAATTTTCTTAATTCTTTTGAAAGATCTAATTATTTTGATAAATAATGCAACAACTCGGAAGAAGACAATTATTTTCATAAATAACAATATTCATCGTAAGAATTCAATTTAAAAAAAATTTTCTAATACTATTTTTTTTGTAACAATTCAATTACATTTTATAAAAATTTTAATAAATCCTTCGAAACAATTCAATTTTATAATTATAGATACTAAGATTTATTGCAAAAATCCATTTATTTTGAAAAAAATTAAATTGGAATTCCACAAAACGATTCAAATTTTTTTTGTTAATTCGTTAGTAAATTTTTCAAAAGAATTCAATTAATTTGTTTAGTCGTTTAATAAAATTCAATAAGTAAATAATTATTTAAATTTGTATAACAAACACAATTTTCTGAAAAATTTTAATTAAAATTCATTGCAAAATTTAAATTACTTTCAAAAATTGCTTTCAATTCGATAATTCGTAACATCTATTATTTTAATTAAATTATTTTAATTATATTTAATAATATTAAATTCATTGTTAATATTTAATATCTATTATTTTTAATAAATTTCCCCGAAAAATTTCAGATATTTTCAAAAAAATCTATTAAAAAAATGATCGTTAACATTTAAAAATTTTTAATTATCTTTATAAACAAATAGAAAAATACTTCGAGGCAATTAAATTATTTAAGAATTTTAATAAAATTCACTTTATGATTAAATTAATTTTATAATTAACAATATTCATCAGAAGAAATCAATTATCTTCAATTATTAAACACAGAATTTTTATAATTTTTTTCGAAAAAAAAATCCAATTATTTTTAATACAATTTCAACTTAATTCCTCAAAAAATATTATTATTTTTTAAAAATATTTTTCAAAATTGTCAAAAGAATTCAATTATTTAAATGTTTTAAAATAAAATCTTTGCAAATTCTTATTTTTCATATTTTTAATTAAAAATTCTATGGGATAAATTTTTTCTACTTCAAAATCTATATTGAATTGAAGAATTTTCAAATAATTTGAAATTTGACGAAAAATTGAATTGTAAACCAAAATTTAAAAATTCTCAAAGAAGAAAAGAATATTTAGATAAATTTTTTTCGACAAAAACAAATATTAATATTTTTAATTTGGCATTAAATTTTTCTGAGTAATTCAATTATTTTCATAAGTTTCCATAAATTGTTTTTGAAAATTTAATTATTTTTAAAAATAATAATTATCATCGAAAGAGTTCAATTATTTTCAAAAGTAATAAAACTCAATTATTTTCCAAAAATTTTAATAAAATTCATTGCAGAATTCTTGTAGAATTTTCAAATAAAAATTCGTTTATAAATTAATTTCACCTAAAGTTTTTGATAGTAATTAAGTTTTTCAGAAGTTACTAATAATTGCAATTTTTTTTTTTTGAAAGAATTCAATTATTTAAAAGTTTCAAATTAAAATCTTTGGAAATTCTAATTTTTCATAAATTTATTTAAAAAATTCTATGGAACTAATTTTTCTTCTTAAATCTAAATCGATTTGTTTTCAAATTATTTCAAGTATTTTTTTCAAAACTTATATTGAATTGAAGAATTTTCAAATAATTGAAATTTGACGTAAAATTGAATTGTAAACCAAAATTTAATAATTCTGAAAGAAGAACTTTTGAATATTTTTGTTTAAATAATTCATTTAAAGACGAACTTTATTTAACAATTTTAGAAAATAATAATTGAATTAAAATGTTGAAAATAATTTTAAAGAAGTTAACAATATTCTTTTATATTAATATAAAAGAATTGTTTTATAAAACAACTTTTTTATGTTTTTTTTTTTTGTTTGTTTTCTAAAATAAAATTTAAAATAAAATATCGAATATTCAATCAAATATTTTTTTTTGAAGCACCAACAACAAAAAAAACATCTCTTCTAAAGCAAGAGAAATGGAAAATTTTCAAAAACAAAATCAACAAAATTAATCACTTTTCGAAAGTTTTGATGAAATTTGAAAATCAATTTACAAACTGTGAATGAAAATGCAATTTGGTAGAGAAATTGGGAAATTTCTCGATTATCAACGAAACGAGTTTAATTTTGTTTTCGAAAAAAAAGAAAAAGAAAGAAAAAAAATAAGGAAAGTAAAAAAAAAAAAAGAAAATGGTCAATTTAGTTATAGTATTCGACAGGACACAATGTCGGTGTATCGTGCTAGTTTCGAGCAACAGTTTATTTACTATTGTTAAGGTTGTATCTGTGGAAACTATATATGTATATACTTCGCTGATTTGTACTCCAGAGAGGCTTATTTCACTGCAATTGACACAAACTCGACGACAATACTCTGCATTGAAACTTGCAGAACAAACCAACCAGCAAACTGCCATGGGCATACAGTTAAGTCCTAAACTATCTCCGAGAATAGAACCTGAATTTGATTACCTGCCTGGTCGCACAGAGACCAAATTATCAATATATTCCGGATTCTCTTTTGCCTAATTTTTTTATCTCCCTTTTTCTTTTTTTTCTCTTTCTCTCTTTTATTAGTTTTTCAAGAAAGAAAAAAAATAAATAAATATTTCCATTAAATATTTACTCTTTTATTAGTTTTTCAAAAAAGAAAAAAATAAATAAATATTTCCATTAAATATTTACTCTTTTATTAGTTTTTCAAAAAAGAAAAAAAGTTATTAAATATTTCCAGTGGAAATTATTTTTGAAAAATATTTATCAAAAAATTTTTTTGACTTTTAATTTTTAAAAAATTTTGACTTTTAATTCCAAAACTAAATGCCTCGCTATTTTGTACTAGAGTTTGATTTCAATTTTTCTTCATTTACTTCTCGGAATTTTCAAAAGTGGAAAATTATTTTAAATTCGTAGTATTTTACTTTCCTTAAGTTTCAAACGTTGAAATAAATGAATGGCAATATTTTTTTTACTTCTTCTAATTTGTATTTTCTTTACAAAAAAAAAAATTTTTTTTTTAGATTAAAACAAATAAGTTCTAAACCAAATATTGTTTAATTTCAGTAATTTTTTTCAAACAGTAGTTTTCAAAAATAATTAAGGTGAAAAAAATTTCGTTCCTTTGAACGTTCGACACTTTAGTCATATATTATTTTTTTAAGCTGATTAGAAAATATTAAAAAGTAATAAAAAGTAATAAAAAATAATAGAAAACAATAAAAAATACTATAAATAATAAAAAGTAATAAAAAATAATATAATTAATAAAAAGTAATAAAAAATAATTAAAAAATAATTAAAAATAATCACAAGTGAATAATTATTTATTTATATCTTAAAACTATTGTTTTATAGCTTTTGTTAAATAATATTTTCAAAATAGTCGAGATTTTTCGAGTTAGAAAATTTTTATTCCGGAAAATTTTCAATTTAAATAATAGAAATTTTAATTTTACACTCAGAAACATTTATTAGCAGCAATATTGCTATTTAATCCATTAAACCGCTTTGAATTTTGAAAATAATTTAAATGCTAAATTCCGATTTTAATAGCAATCGGTTCAAACAAATTTTGATTTAATTTTATTGAATTTCGATTTAGTGGAATTTACCTCAAATGAAATGTTTATTAAAATTGAAATAGAATTTCTGCTTCATGAATTTTTCACTTCATTTACAGAGTAATATTCACTTTAGTTGTAATTTAATTAAATTATTTAATTCATATCTTTTATCAGATGTTTTAATGAATAAATATTGTCGATTAATATTTCATTGAACAAAAAATTTTTTTCTTCTAAATTCATTAATTTAAATTTATTTTATTTAGTAATTTGTCTATTTTCTCTCAAAAATAATTAAATGAATATTTTTTATTAGATAAATAGATATTTAAAACATTTTAAATAAATATTTTATTAAAAAAATATTTTTTTCTTCTAAATTTTTTTGTTTTATTATTTATTATGGAATTTACTTAGTAAATTCTTTATCTTGGGATTGTGATTTAACTTGTTTATTAAAACAAATATTTTTATTGAATGTTTCATTAAATTAATATTTTTTGATAAATATTTTATTCAATAAATATTTTTTTTACTTAATTGGTTCATTTTAACTTATTTATTTTGTCTTAAAAAACATTAGTTTTTTACTTAAAAAAAGTAAAACATTTTTTTCTTTTAAATTGATTCATTTTAGTTTATTTATCTTGTTGCAAAAATAAATAAATTTTTTTTATTGGTTATTTCATTGAATAAATATTCTTTGACAAATATTTTATTTAACAAATATTTTTTTATTCCAAATTGTTTCATATTTTAATATTTAATTGGTAATTTAGTTATTTTCAAAATTTATTTACTTTGTGATTTATTTAGTAATTTATTTACATTGAAATCTATTTATTTTGTGATTTATTTTATTTATTAAAATTTAAATTTAAAATAAATATTTTTTATTGGACACGTTCTTGAAGAAATATTAGTTAATCAATATTATAATAAAAAAATATTTTTTTCTTCTACATTGTTTCATAATTTAATATTTCATTTGGAAATTTATTTATTTTGTCATTTATTCATTTTGAGACATATTTCTTTATTTAGTACTTTATTTATTAATACAGTAATTAATTATTTAATTAACGTTATAAATGAAAAATTTTTTTTACCTAGAAAAGCAACAAATTTTACTGCGGTAGCAAAAATTATGCTCCTAAAGCTTCGAACGTTCAAATAAACGAACATTTTTTTTTATTTCTTTCAATTTCTATTCTTTTTTACATAAAAATTATATTTTATATTAAAAAATCGTTTTCTAACAAAATAAATATTTAATTTTTCAACTATTTTTCTCTTTTTGTTGAGCAATTTTTTAAAATAGTGAAATAAAAAAAATTTCCGTTCATCTGAACGTTCAGAACTTTAGGAAAATGGAAAAATTTTAGTTAGGAAATTTGTTACTCTAAAGAAATTTATTTCTGTTCTATGTGGAAATTTTTTACTCATAAATAATAAATATTAAGAAATCTATCTAATTATTTGTTTACTTATTTACTTATTTATTTAATATTTATTTAATTATTTGTTTATTTTTTACTTTACTTACTTATTTATTTAACTATTTGTTTACTTATTTATTTCCTTATTTATTTGTTTACTTATTTATTTATTTACTCATTTATTTAATTATTTGTTCACTTATTTGTTTAATTATTTATTTAACTATTTGTTTACTTATTTATTTCTTTATTTATTTAATTATTTGTTTACTTATTTAATTATTTATTTACTTACTTACTTATTATTTACTTATTAGTTTTATTGTTTATTTATTTGTTTACTTATTTATTTTCTTATTTATTTAATTATTTGTTTCCTTATTTAATTATTTATTTACTTACTTATTATTTACTTATTAGTATTCTTTTTTTTGTTAACTTATTAGTTTTCTTATTTTTTTGTTTACTTATTTATTTGTTTGTTTATTTATTTAATTATTTGTTCACTTATTTTTCATCTTATTGATATAAATTGTTAAAAAAAAATCTCTCTGCCTACAATTATTGACAATTTTGTTTTTTTAAAAATAATCCTCCATTATAAGCGAAAAATAGAAACAAAAGAAAAATATCCAAGTTATTTATAAAATAACACTATTTATATCTTTCAGCTCGTTAGCGAAAGTTTATTATTTTACTCTTGTATTATAATTTCTAAAGACTTTCATCGATTCTCAATAGCAGTTTTAGTTTTTTTTTCTTCTTCTTCTTCTATTTCTTTTTTTCAAAGGAAAATAAGAGAGAAAGAGTGCAAAAAAAAGATATCTTAAAGAAAAGAGAGTTGCTGATAAAAAAAAAATGTCATCGATTTTATGCTGGATGGCTTCTATAAATGCTTTGGCAATTCTATTATTTGCGCGTTAGTCACTCTTTCTCTTTTTCTCATTTGTAACTTTTTCAAGACAAGAGGCATCATTATTATGTTTGGATCGCAATTTAATAATAGTAACATAGACTAATTAAAAATCACTGTATCAAAAATAATTGTCGATCCCTATCACAGTCTCATTAAATAAATCTGTTCTCAGAAAATTCCACTAAATCAAAAAATAAATTGTGTTAATATTTTAAAAAAAAATTATTTTTTTGAGAAAAAAGGGAGGAAAACTTTTTCAATTAAATAATAATCAATCGATATATATATAATCGAGTTAATAAATTTCAATTAAAAAGACAGAGTTTAATTAAGTCAGCTTGATTGGCCATGATCATAAAATTTATAGACGAGAGAGAATTTAATAAAATCTATATTATAAATTTATTATTCATTAACTGAAATTTTATGTGCTATTAATAATGGAGAGTTATTTTCTTTTTTAAGTCAGCGCCAAAGACAACATAAAAATCATTACGAAATATTTATTTAATTAATAGATAAGTTGAACTTCTGTTAGGATCAAAACAGAGAAAATAATTAAATTAAATGTTTGGAGAAAATTTATTTATTCACTTCATTTAAAAATGATATATAAATAAATTTCGAAAAAATTTATTTATTCACTTTATTTAAAAATGATATATAAATAAATTTTTTCGAAAATATTTTTTTCCTTTTTGTAAAAATAACTCTATAAAAATTATTCAATTGCAAAATATATTCTGACACGAAAATGACGGGGAATATTTTTATTTTTTAGAAAAAGAAAATATTTTCTCTGCAATAGGAAATTTTTTTTCTCTTCTCTGAAATTCTCTCTGCGAAAATTAAAATTTAGAAAAATATTTCTAAGGGAATGTTTTTATTGCGGAGAAAGAAAAACCTCTCACGTTTTGCACATTTTTTTGTTTGTTGTCTTTTGTCTATTTTTGGAAGATTTTTTAAACAAGTTTTCTTTTATCTAATTCAAAAAGGTCTGAATAGTGATTTTAATTTTGCATCTACCTCTTGTATAATGAAAAATGATTTTTTTTGTATTTGAAGAAAAAGATGTTTTTTTTTATGCGAAGAAGAGTGATTTTTGTTTTCTTGTTAATTCAGTAAAGTTGTATTTTTTTTCTTTTTTGTCTATGTTTTGTTATTGTATCCGTGAGCGCAATTATTACGTGTTTCTAGTTCGTTACTTGGTGCTTGAAATTTACTCATTCACATGCTAGAGGTTAATTGACACTTCTCTTGGATGAAGATATTAGCTTTCATAACTGTTGAGGTTGAAAACAATAACTCCTCCCTTGCACACAGAGTATAGTCGCAACTAATACGAAACTCTCTCAAGAGTAGATAAACTACTTGCCCTGTTGTTATGTATTTATTGGATTTGGAATTATTATACAGCTGCTTTCACTAAACAGCCACTGTATATAATATAAATTATTAAATTATCTTGTTTTGTGCTTTAGCGATAAACGAGGAAAAATTCAGTCACTTTTCCATTCAAAGAAGTTTTGGAGATATTTTCGTTGGAATTATTCTCTATAGAATTTCACGAAATTTATCAATTTTACTTCACTAAGACAATTTAATTAAATTCCTATCATTCAATTTAATAGAATTCAACAGTGAATATTAAATACAGAAATAAATATTTAACATTATTAATTATTAACCTTTACACATTAATTTACAATTATTTAATAATTTTAATTTAAGTACCATTCAAAATAATCAATTTAATATAATAGAAAAGCAAATATTTAATATTATAAATTTTCCAATTTTTATATAATTTATATAATGATTTACAATTATTCAATAATTTCAATTTAACTAAATTTCAAATAATAATAATAGAAAAATAAATAGAATAGAAAAAAGAAAAGTAATAGAAAAGTAAATATTTAAAGGAATTTGAACCATTATGATGTCACAATATCAGAACAAATGCTTTAAATAAATTGTGACGTCATAATGGTTCAAATGCCCTTAATAATTAATATTATAAATTATAAAATTAAAAAATATTATAAACTTAACAAATTATTAAATTATTATATTAAAAGTTTCTGAATATAATTGAATTTCAATGAAGAAGTCAGAGAAATCTATGAATTATGGAAAAGTCCCAAGAAAAGAAAAATTAGTTTGGGAAAACAGGAAAAAGTCAGGGATTTTTATTAAAAGTAGTTGGAAAAAATTAAATATATTTAGAATTCATAAGGAAATTCGGAATTTACTTTTAAATAACTTAATTTTATTGTAGAACTGCCATAGAGTTAGTACAAGTAATAGAGAATTTTTTTAAAAATTTAACTTCAATTCTGTTAAAAGTAGTTTCAGTTCTTTTAATTTTAACGAATTCAACTACCTTAATAAATATTAAAATTCTCTTCAGAATTTCAATTATTTTCAAAAATCTTCATTAAAATTTAATTATATTCAAAAATTTTTGTGAAATTTAATTATTTTTATAAATAACAATATTTATCGGAAGAATTTAATGATTTTCAAAAAAAAAATCGAGAAAAAAAAATTGTTGTCAACATTTCAATTATAAATTTTTATAAAATTAATTATTTTTAGAACTAACAATATTTATTTCAGAAGAATTAAATTATTCTCGAATTTAATGAAATTTTTCGCAGAAATTCAGTTATTTTCATAAAAATCTAAAAAAAATGGTAGTCAACATTTAAATTATCTTTTTAAATAAAAAAGCAAAATTCTACGACAAAATTAAATTATATTCAGGAATTTGAACAAAAATTAATTTGCAAAATTTCAATTTTTTTTGATACGTATTATTCATCACAAGAATTTAATTATTTTTGAAAACAATAAAATTCAATTATATTCAGAAATTTTAATAAAATTCATGTCGAAATTTCAATCATTGAAAAAAAATCTAGAATTTTCAATATTCGACTATTTTAATAAAATTTTCTCAAAAGAATTCAATTATTGAACAAAAAGTTTGATAATTTTCTAGAAAAACATTTAATTATTTTCCTATGAAATAAATAGTTTGCAGTAATTCAATTAATTTAAATTGGAATATTTGGATAAATTTTTTCGATAAGAACAAATATTAATATTAAAAATTTGTCATTAAATTTTTTTTTGAATAATTCAATTATTTCCATAAATTGTTTTTAAGGATTTAGCTAGTTAAAAAAAATTATCATCGCAAGAGTTCAATTATTTTTAAAACTACTAAAACTCAATTATTTTTCAAAAATTTTAGTAAAACTCTTTGCAGAATTCTTGTAGAATTTTCTAGTAAAAATTCGTTTTTAATTTAATTTCAGCTAAAGTTTTAGAAAATAATGGAGTTTTCGAGAAGTTACTAATAATGGCAATTTTTTTTAGAAATAATTGAATTTTGTAAAAGTTTCAAATTAAAATCTTGGAAAATTCTAATTTTTCATGCTTTTAATTACAAATTCTATGCGGGACTAATTTTTTTCAAAAACCTAAATCGATATGTTTTAAAGTTATTTCGAGTATTTTTTTTCAAACCCTATATTTAAGTTGTTTATTTAAGTATCTAATAATTTTTAGAGTGAATCTGAATATTCTTTTATATTTTGTCTAATTTTGTCTAGAGATCATAGAAGAAAAAAATTAAATTTTTGTCTCAACGCTGAATTAAATTTATTATTCAAATATTACCTAAAATTTTCTCCACTTCAGTGAAATTTGTAGCTGTTTCAGTTATATTATTTTTCTCCATATGATATTAATAAATTACTCTCTAAATTTGAACTTGTAAAAAAGTTTATTAATTCAAAGTAGTGACTGACTTTTTGCTTTTTAATTAATGAATTTCACTGATAAATTAGTAGTTATTTATTATTATTTATTTATTTTGTAATTTATTTACTTTGCAATTTATTCCTTTTGTAATTTATTTATTTTGTCATTTCTTTTTTAGTAATTACTCTCTAAATCTGAATGATTAAAAATGTTTACTTAAAATTAAATTTAATTAAAAAAATAAATAAATTACAAAATAAATGATTGAAATTTAAAAATAAATCAATAAAAAAAAATCGCAAATTCATTATCATAGAATTTAATTTTATTTACTGGATAAGAAACCAAATAAGTAAAATCCGAAAACTTGTTAAAAAATAAAAAAATAAATAAATAAATAATACAGAATTTACTGCAAAAATGACGTTACAAAATGAGTCGGAGCAAAATCTGCCTGTACACATAGCAGAGAAAAGAGAGAGAAAGAGAAAAAAAAATTAAAATGAGAATAGATCGAAGACACTTGAAAAGACACTAAACCTGGATTTAAAAGCGAACAATTGTCCGTTCGATGTATCTGAAAAAGGGCTGAGTCATCTTGTATAACGATAGTCATTGTTCTATACGATAATTCGAATGGTAAAAATCACTAGAGAAATAAAATGGCCATTTAAGCGTTCGATGAAAAAAAAAGAAAGAAAGAAAGAAAGATGAGAGAGACAGAGACAGAACAAAAGGGAGGAAAAAAAGAAGAAAGGGAGAAAAGAGAAGAAAAGGGAAAAAAACGAAGAAAAAGAAAAAAAAGAAAAAAGAGAGTTAGAGAGAGAGAAAGAGAGAGAAAAAAGAGAAAAAAAACAGCAAAAAGAGGGAAAAAAGGAAGAAAGAGAGAGAAAAAGAAGAAAAAGAGAGAAAAACAGCAAAAAGTTGGGGAAAAAGAAGAAAAAATAGCAAAAAGAGGGAAAAAAGAGAAAAAAAACAGCAAAAAGAGGGAAAAAAGAGAAAAAAAGAAGAGAGAGAGGTAAAAAAAAGGAAGGAAAAGTAGAAAAGAACGAAGAAGATGACTGAAACCGCGAATAAAGAGGACAAGTAGAAAAGTTAACAGCACTGCAAAATGGTCTTAGGTACATTGGAAAATGGTACTAGAAAACGGATTCTAGTAAATGGGTCGAACGATAGGGGCGGAGGGGAGGGGAGGGGGAAAAGGGTGGAAGAAAAGGGAAACTTGAGTTTACTGCCTCTCAGATTCAGGAAATCTCTTCCTCTCTTGTCTACTCTCTGACTCTCTCAAAGATTTTCCCTTTCCCCCTTATTCACGTTATGTTAGTCCAATTACTTCAGGTTATACGATCTTCGAGCAAAGTTCCATGTACATATATATAAATTTATATTATATAATATATAATATCTAGATATCGTTACTTAGCTTTTCGGGAAGTGCAAAAGATTTATGTATATATATTCTTGTTAAATGATTTATTCATTTTTTCCTTTCTTGTCATTGATATTCGTGAAAAAACGAATCTGTACCAAAAAAATGAAATTTCAATTCGAACAATTTATTAATAAAACTTTTTAATTTTCAAATGTTAATTTTTCGATAAATTTATAATGAAAATTTGAAAAATTCACTTACTAAAAGTAAATATTTATTTTATTATTGTTTGTATTTTCCAAAAAATTTAAATTACTCTTCGCAAGCCCCAAAATGAAACTTCCATTCGAACTAATCGAATAATTTATTAATAAAACTTTTTATTTTCAAAATTTAATTTTTCGATAAATTCATAATTAAAATTTAAAAAATTCACTTGCTATGTAAATATTTATTTTATTATTGTTTATATTTTCGAAAAAATAATTTTTCCGCGAAAATTCATTTATTTACATACAAAATAAATTTTTTCAGAAGAATTCAATTCAATTAAATTCATTCATAAATATAGCAAAATTCTTATCGTAGAAATAAAATTATTTTTGATACAATTTTAATAAAATTTCTTAAACGAATTCAATTATTTATTTATTTTCTCAAAATTTGCTTCAAATCCATTGAAACAATTCAAATAGTTAGTAAAATCTTTGGAAACATTCAATTCTCTTGTAAATAATTCTAAAAGTGATTTTAATCTGAAAAAATCACTTATGTCTAAAATTGTAAAAATTATTTTCCAAATTTTTAGGAAAATTCTTGTAAGGTATTAAATTATTTTCTTTAAAACATTAACACATTTCGTTTATAAAAATTTTATTATGTCAATTATTTTTATATAAAATTTCACTCAAGGATTTAGTAAAAATTTTTTCAATTTTTATATAAAAATTTGTCGAAAAAATTCATTTATTTTCGAAACATTTAATAATTTCTTGGAAACAATTCAATTATTTTTTAAAAATAGCAAAATTCTTCTCAAGAAATATTAAATTATTTCTATAAAATTAATAAAATTTTTCACAGGAATTCAATCATTTTTTATTTATTTAGTACATAAATTATATTGAAAACAATTGTATAATAAATTTGAACAAAAAAAAGTATTGAATTACAATTTTTAACAGAAGCGAATATTTTAGAAATTTAAAAAATTCTTCATAAAATTTAATTACTTTGAAAATTTTCAATTAAAATTATTAAATAAAGTGGATTATTAAAAAAAATTCAAAAAAATTCTTCAGGATTTTGAAAGTTTTTAATAAAATTCTTCCCAAGAATTCAATGATTTTCATTAATAATAAAATCTTTCAAAAGGAATGCAATTATTTTTAATTAAATTGTAGTAAAATTTCTCGAAAGAATACAATTATTTTTTAAAATATTAATTAGGTTCAATTATTTTCGAAAATTCTAAAAAAATTCTTCGGAAAAACTGAATTATTTTTAATTTTTATAAATTTTTTAAATTCTTCCCAAAAATTTTAATGATTTTTGTAGCATTTTATTACAAAAAACAATTATTAAAAACATGTGCTTTATTATTATTATTATTATTTATTACGAAATTAATTTTTCTTTTTTTGAATTTCGCGCCAATAATTCATTAACTCGCCGCCTAGATGGCATGAAAATTCTCTCATAAACGAACTGAAGTAAATTGAAAATTAGAATTCAATTGAACTTTCTGTTTAATGAAATATTTTTTAAAAAATCATGAACGAATTTTATTAAATTTTTCTGTTTAATAAAATATTTTTTAAAAAATCATGAACGAATTTAATTTAACTTTTCTGTTCAATGACCTATTTAAAAAAAAATTATAATCTTAGAATTTAATGAAACTTTTCTGTTTAATGAAATATTTAAAGAAAAAAATATATCATCTTAGATTTTTTTTTAAAACTTTTTGTTTAACGAAATATTTGAAAAAGAAATTGAAAATTTCTCGAAGGGAAAATATAAATTCACTGACTTTAAAAAGATTAAAGAGATCAGAGAGTTTGTGTCACTCAAAAAATGAAAGTTTCAAAAAGAACAAGACGACATTTCGCAACGAAAGTCTAGTGTATAGTTTCTTAATATTTTTTTTTTCTTTAAGAAAATAAGGGTCTTTAAGTTGCGTCTACATGTGTAGTAAACGAGTTTAAAAAAGTACGAATGCTCAGCGTAAAAATAGGAGAAAAATAAAGTTGTAAAAAGAAAATAAGACACGAAAAGCTCAAAATACTAGTTGGAATGGAAAAGAGAGAGAGAGAAAGAGAGAGGAAAGAGAGCCAAGAAAATGGGCGAATATTTTATAAATAGAGAAAAGTAATGGAAAGTACGCGAAAGAAAATCTTCAGAAAATGATCTTTTTTTGCCTCTGTTTCTCTCATTGGTAATTTTAAATAGAATTTTGCTTTTCTCCATTTCTTTCTCGCGAAAAGTAAATATACTTTGTTATTTTATCTTTCTGATTTTTAATTTACTATAATTTTTAATCGTTTTTGATATATTTTTTATTTCTATTTATTATTGAACAAAACAACAAAAATAGGAAAAAAATTTAATTACAAATATTTATCAGGGAAAAAAATATTTATTAATTGAATTGACTCTGATGGACATTTAAAAGAAAAGTTAATCCAATATCGTAGTTTCGTATTTTTAAAGGAAAAAGAAAATTAAAATTTTTTATTCGGTTTCGTTCAACGTTTTTAAAAAAATAAAGGAAATAAATGTTTATTTATAAATTTTACTTGTAGATTACAAATTTGTCATTGAAAATAAAACTAAAACTTTAATAAACTTTTAAAAATACAGGAAAAAATTTTATTTAAAATAATGTTCAGTTAGATTTATTTTTACGAATTTATTTAATTGTCAAATTATTCGAAAACATCAATAACTTTATTTAAATTTTTATTTATTTCAAAAAAAATTTGAATTTTATAAAACAGAAATAATGCGAATTATTTTCTTATGAAATTTGAGAATTTTCTACAAAAATAAAAAAAAACTTTAAAAAAATATTTAATTATTCTTTTTCCACAGGAATGATAATATAAGAATATTGTTCTTAAAAGATAAAGTAGGTAAGAAATTTGACAAGAATTCAATTATTTACCAAATTTTAATAAATTTCATCGCAATAATTCAAATTAGTTTTATAAATAATAGAATTTTTTTGTCAGGGATTCAAATCATTTTCGCGAATAATAAAATTCTTTTTAGTGCTTTCAATTTCAACAAAAATTTGAATTAAAAGTGTTTTAAATTCTATTATTTCTAAAATTGTTATCTTTATTTTGCTAAAAAATTGCTAATTTTGCTAAAAGATAAGTAAGCAAGGAATTTAACAAGAATTCAATTATTTACCAATGTTTCATAAATTTCCTCGCAATAATTCAATTAGTTTTATAAATAATAGAATTTTTTTGCAGCGATTCAATTATTTTTGTGAATAATAAAATTCTTTTTAGTGTTTTTAACTGAAATTTGACTAACAAATATTTATAATTTCTATTATTTCTAAAATTTGCTAATTTTGCTGAAAATTACTAATTTTTTTTATTAAAGTTAGTAAGAAGCTGGTTGTTATTCAAAAATAGAATTTTTTCTTTAGTGTTTTTAATGCTAAATTTTGAATTACAAATTTTTTTAAATTAGTAGAATTTAAAAATTTAATTTCTAAAATTGCTATTTTGTATTTCGCTAAAAATTGCTAATTTTGCTAAAAAAAAAATAAGTATGAAGTTGGCAATTGTTGTTATTTTAAATATTT
This sequence comes from Leptopilina myrica (nomen nudum), assembly GCA_032872475.1. Classification (NCBI taxonomy): domain Eukaryota; kingdom Metazoa; phylum Arthropoda; class Insecta; order Hymenoptera; family Figitidae; genus Leptopilina; species Leptopilina myrica (nomen nudum). The sequence continues at coordinate 21,648,508 of CM065467.1, read as the reverse complement.
GATTTTTTCTTAGCATTTTCAAAGCTAAAATTTGAATTATGTAAACATTTTTCAAAACTTAATTATTTTTCAAATTTTTAATTTTATTTTTAAAAACCAAAAAATAAATTATCCAAAGCTTAGAAAAGTACAAAAATAAAATAAATTCCTTCTTCAAAAGTGCATTTAAAAAATTATCAAAGCTGTGAAAAAAATTATTTGGTTTTGCAAGGCAATTCTTTAAATTCTCACGTGTGAAACGAAATTAAACATAAATACAGTGATGAGAGAGTGAGAGAGAGAGAGAGAGAGAGAGTTGGTGTATTTACTGGTGCATAGAGCAGCCATTGTGTCAACTTCTTCCTTCTATGTCTACCTTGGCGAAAAGCTTCCATTCATGTGAGACACGAGAGTATGAAATCTCAAAGCGTTATTTGCTCCTCGTTGCACCTGTACTGGTGCAACGAACCGCGATTATTTTAGACACTTGTTAAACATGTAGTTAGTGTATCAAAGCAAGTGACAATTCATATTCCATCCGTTTTGCGCGTATATTCTCCAGATCCATACACACCTTCTATACGTATATACATATCCATTTCAACCGTCAGCCATGAAGCTATATTCGTGTAAATCACATCCTCATGCAAAAGATTTATTACTCTGATTATAAACGACAGGGAAACGCTTTATCATTTTTTTTTATATTCATATTTTCGATAACACACACATACACGAATATACAATTTTTTTCCAATCTACTGAACGAAATCAAAAAGGAAATAAAAATTTTTTCTTTTAACACTGCGGGGAAAAAAAGGATTCTTCAAAGCGTGATAATCGAAATTAAAGTGAATTAGTTTTATTCTAAGTGCGGTGAAGTGGAAAACTTTTTTCTTCTTTTTAAAAACACACATTTTCCGCTACAAGTTTCTTTTTTAGAAACATTTTTTTTTATTTTTCGAATAAGAAGATAAATTTACAAAACAGAAGAATAAGAAGAATTTTTATTCACAGTAAAAAGAAATCAATTATTTTTTTGATAGAAAAATTAAGGAAAAGGAAATACGAAAATATTAATGTAGAAAAATATTTATTTTCAATTCTATTTTTTGTTTTTAGAAAAATTAAGGAAAAAGAAATACGAAAATATTTCTATAAGAAGAAAACTATTCATTTTCACTTTTATTTTTTTGTTTTTAGAAAAATTGAGAAAACGAAATAAAAAAATATTAATAAAAGTAGAAATTTATATATTTTCACTTCTGTTTTTTTGTTTTTAAAAAAATTGAGAAAATGAAATACGAAAATATTTATATAAGTAGAAAACTATTCATTTTCACTTGTATTTTTTCGTTTTTACAAAAAAATTGAGTAAACGAAATATAAAAATATTAATAAAAGTTGAAAAATATTCATTTTCAATTCTATTTTTTGTTTTTAGAAAAATTAAGTAAAAAGAAATACGAAAATATTAATGTAGAAAAATATTTATTTTCACTTCTATTTTTTTGTTTTTAGAAAAATTAAGGAAAATGAAATACAAAAATATTAATATAAGTAGAAAAGTATTCATTTTCCCTCTTATTTTTTTTTGTTTTTAGAAACATTGAGAATACGAAATACAAAAATATTAATAAAAGTAGAAATTTATATATTTTCACTTCTGTTTTTTTGTTTTTAAAAAAATTGAGAAAATGAAATACGAAAATATTTATATAAGTAGAAAACTATTCATTTTCACTTGTATTTTTTCGTTTTTACAAAAAAATTGAGTAAACGAAATATAAAAATATTAATAAAAGTTGAAAAATATTCATTTTCAATTCTATTTTTTGTTTTTAGAAAAATTAAGTAAAAAGAAATACGAAAATATTAATGTAGAAAAATATTTATTTTCACTTCTATTTTTTTGTTTTTAGAAAAATTAAGGAAAATGAAATACAAAAATATTAATATAAGTAGAAAAGTATTCATTTTCCCTCTTATTTTTTTTTGTTTTTAGAAACATTGAGAATACGAAATACAAAAATATTAATAAAAGTAGAAATTTATATATTTTCACTTCTGTTTTTTTGTTTTTAAAAAAATTGAGAAAATGAAATACGAAAATATTTATATAAGTAGAAAACTATTCATTTTCACTTGTATTTTTTCGTTTTTACAAAAAAATTGAGTAAACGAAATATAAAAATATTAATAAAAGTTGAAAAATATTCATTTTCAATTCTATTTTTTGTTTTTAGAAAAATTAAGTAAAAAGAAATACGAAAATATTAATGTAGAAAAATATTTATTTTCACTTCTATTTTTTTGTTTTTAGAAAAATTAAGGAAAATGAAATACAAAAATATTAATATAAGTAGAAAAGTATTCATTTTCCCTCTTATTTTTTTTTGTTTTTAGAAACATTGAGAATACGAAATACAAAAATATTAATAAAAGTAGAAAAATATTTATTTTCACTTCTGTTTTTTTGTTTTTAAAAAAATTGAGTAATCGAAATATAAAAATATTAATAAAAGTAGAAAAATATTTATTTTCACTTCTATTTTTTTGTTTTTAGAAAAATTGAGAAAACAAAATAAAAAAATATTAATAAAAGTAGAAAAATATTAATTTTTAATTCTATTTTTTGTTTCTAGAAAAATTAAGAAAAAAGAAATACAAAAATATTCATATAAGTAGAAAACTATTCATTTTTACTTCTATTTTTTTGTTTTTAAAAAAATTGAGAAATTGAAATACGAAAATATTAATATAAGTAGAAAACTATTCATTTTCCCTCTTATTTTTTTTTGTTTTTAGAAACATTGAGAATACGAAATACAAAAATATTAATAAAAGTAGAAAAATATTTATTTTCACTTCTGTTTTTTTGTTTTTAAAAAAATTGAGAAAATGAAATACGAAAATATTTATATAAGTAGAAAACTATTCATTTTCACTTCTATTTTTTCGTTTTTAGAAAAATTGAGTAATCGAAATATAAAAATATTAATAAAAGTAGAAAAATATTTATTTTCACTTCTGTTTTTTTGTTTTTAGAAAAATTAAGGAAAAAGAAATACGAAAATATTTATAAAAGTAGAAAACTATTAATTTTCACTTCTATTTTTTCGTTTTTAGAAAAATTCAGTAAACGAAATATAAAAATATTAATAAAAGTAGAAAAATATTCCTTTTTAACTCAAGTTTTTTGATTTGAGAAAAATGGAGAAAATGTTAATATACTAAATATTATTACATCGAAAAATTTAATATATTTTCAAGTTTTTTTTTTGCATACATTCTTTTGAGGGAGAGAATTTTTTCTATTTTCCCTATTTGAAAAGTGTCGAAAAATATGAAATTTTTTAACATCTTGCTTTTGAAAATATTTTACTATATATTTGAGGTGCTTTTTGGGTATAAGGACGAAATACTTTTTCCAAGCGCGCTCCAACGTCACTGTTATTGAGAGAATTTACACTCCTCTTTGACCCCTTTAAGTTTCAACCCGGGGAAAAATTCATTTTTCACTAGTTTTCAATCAACTGCGAACCATATTTTTCAAAGAATCTTTTAAAATAACTGAATTCTGATAAAAAGGCAAAATATCATTCAATAAATAATTTTCTAATTGTAATAATAGTTAGAAATTACTTTTAAAAAAATTTTCGTAAATATTTCCTAATTATTAATTTAATTTTAAAAAAGGTGTTTTTAATTTTTATCAATAGATGAATTTCAAAGGATTTTAATTCAAAATTTCAGAAAATTTCAATTGTTTAAATAATTTTTATTTTTTTATTTATTTATTTATTTATATTTCGACGGAATTAAAATTATAATTATTCGCAAATTAAATCACGATTTTTTACTATAAATAACAATTTTTATTTCTTACTTTAAATAATTTAATTATTTTCGTTTAAATATAATACGAATTTCATAGGAATTAAATTATTTACAAATTTTTCAATTATTTTTATAAATAGTAAAATTCTTTTTAGGAATTCAATTATTTTCAATAATAATAAAATTCATCCAAGAATTTCAATTATTTTCGTAAATAGTAAATTTCTTTTTAGGAATTCAAATATTTTCGTAAATATAAAAATTAATCGTAGAATTTCAAATAATTTTTTAAATAAGAAAATTTTTTTTACGAATTCAATTATTTTCGTAAATAATAGAACTCATCGAAGAATTTCAATTATTTTAGTAAATAGTAAAATTCTTTTTAGGAATTCAAATATTTTTTTTTAATAATAAAACTCGTCGTTGAATTTCAATTAATTTTGTAAATAATTAAATTCTTTTTATAAATTCAATTATTTTCGTAAATAATAAAATTCTTTTTATAAATTCAATTATTTTCGTAAATAATAAAATTCATCAAAAAATTTCAATTATTTTAGTAAATAATTAGTAAATAATAAAATTCATCAAAAAATTTAAATTATTTACGTAAATATAAAAATTCATCGTAGAATTTCAAATATTTTTTAAATAAGAAAATTCTTTTTATAAATTCAGTTATTTTCGTAAATAATAACATTCATCCAAGAATTTTAATATTTTTAATTCAATTTTAATCGAATTTCTCGATGAATGGAATTATTCTCAAACATTTTATTAAAATTCATCGAAAAATGCAGTTATTAAAATATTAATAATGACAAAATTCTTTATTGCCATAAAATTAAAGTAAAAATTTCTAGACTTGAACAAATATTTCATATTTTTTCTCCTAAAAATTAAAAAATATATTTTTAAGTATTGCCGTCCTCTTTTTTATCCTTAAAAAATAAAAAATACATTTTTGTCCTCTTTTTTATTTTGAAATTAAAAAATTAAATAAAAGGAAATATTTTATATTTTTCAAAGTCTAATTTTACTGAAAAACATTTTTTATCTCGCCCACACTCTTTGAAATAAAATTTAGAATTAAATTAATAAATTTCGAAAAAAAATAAATGAACACATTAAAAGCCAAGTGATGAAAAAAAAAATAATTCTCCTTAATTGAATTAGAAAATTTTTATGATTTTCATTAATGAAGTAACAAGTGCACTGGGTTGGTTATTGAAAAAAAAGAAGAAAAAAAAATAAAATGTGTAGAGAAAAAAAATCCTACAATTTATAAACTGTGAGGTCTTAGGGAAAAAGTGCCACTAAAATAAACCCCGGATTTAATAGTGGACCTTTAATCAGAGTGGATTTTAAATCAAGTACGTGACATTTTCATCTGAAGCACGATCACCTTCCTTCCTTTCCTTCCTTCTTTCTTTTTTTTTCATGCGAGCTGGGAGTTATAAAATTTATATTGACATAAACTGAGGAAAGTTAATTGAATTTAAAAAGCTCGAATATAAGATGACAAATAGAATTGGAAGGGAATTACGCGAAAAGGTTTTTCTCTGTATAAAGAAAAGTAACAGAAGTAGAATTTCAATGAAGATATTTGTTTGCGGCGAATGGAAAAAGGAGGGAAAAAAAAGAAAATAGGACAAAAATTCGTTTTCAATTGGAAAAGTAAAATGGAAAATTCTTCTTGACTTTTTTGTCGTCAGAAAATTAAAATTATAATTATTCGCAAATTAAATCACGATTTTTACTATAAATTACGATTTTATATTTTTATTTCTCACTTTAAATAGTTTAATTATTTTTTACTTCCTTCAATATTTTTATGTTAGGGAAAAAAAAATTTCATATTAAGAAAAATTAATTATGAACGATAATTAATTTATTACTTTTAATAATAAGTAATTAATTAATAATAAGTAATTAATTATCGTTCGTAAATAATTTTTCTGCGTGAAAACTCATATTTCTACAAAATTATTTCATTTTAATTACTTTTCGTTTTTTATTTATTTATTTTAGTTTTAGTATTTTTCATAACAAATTTACATTTTGTCAAAAAATCGTTTATTTGACATTTTTTTATTAGAAAATTTCAGCTGAATAAAAATTAGATTCAAAAGAATTTGAAATAAAAAATCTCCCAAACGAAAATTTGAGCTATATAAAAATTCTACTCAAGATAAATTTTGTAAAAATTAATAAAAACTTATAAATAAAATAATTTTTGTTCATTTGAACGTAAACTAAATTTTCAAGTTTATAATAAATAAATTTTCCACTTTGACGATTAAAAAAATTTTCCTGTTTGAAAAATAGAGAAATTTTCGAATTTGTAAAATAAAAAAAATTTTTAAATTCTATGAAACTAATAGTATCCAAATGTTAATTAACTTAAAATTGTTTGTAATGAATTTTTCTGAGTAATAACTCATAGTTCTATAAAATTAGTTAATTTTAAATACTTTTCGTTTTTATTTAGTTATTTCTTTTCGTTGTAGTATTTTTTTTATTATAAATTTTACATTTTGTCAAAAAAAAATCGTTTGTAAAAATTAATAAAAACGTATAAACAAAAAAATGTTTGTTCATTTGAACGTAAAGTAAATTTTTAAGTTTATAATAAATGAATTTTCCACTTTGTAGAGTAAAAAAAAATTTAATTATTATTATACCTAATTATTATTATTATTATTAAATTAAATTATTATTATTATCCTTATTTAGATTATTATTATTAGAAAATTTCAGCTAAATAAAAATGAGATTCAAATAGAATTTGAAATAAAAAATCTTCTAAATAAAAATCTAAGCAAAATAAAATTCTACTCAAGAAAAATTTCGTCAAAATTAATAAACATTTATAAATTATAAGCAAAAAAATTTTCGTTTATTTGATTTTTGAACGTAAAGTAAATTTTCAAGTTTATAATAAATAATAAATAAATTTTCCACTTTGCGAAGTAAAATATTTTCCTGTTTGACGAATAGAAAAATTTTCGAATTTGGAAAATAAAAAAAAATTGCAAATTCTCAATTTCTTTTTCTAATTTCTATGAAACTAATATTAGCCAAACGATGCAAATTACAATAACAAGATTAGCAAAGTTTCTTATACAATTTGCAAAATTCAAGTAAAATTGGCAACTATCTTCTCTCTCTCTCTCTCTCTCGCCTCTCTCTTTCTCTCGTACTTTATTATTTAGCGTCAATCAATCCAGCTGCGTCAGCGTCGATGATTAATCGCCGGAGCAATTAGAGAGAACATTTTGCGACATGAGCCTGCTTCGCACGTGAGGAGAACTATGTAATGAATTCACTGTCGATAATGTATTCCAAAAAAATTGGGAAAAAAAAAATTTTCTCCCCATTAAAATGCAATTAAAACAATTGCGCATCCTTTTCTTTTTTTAATTAATTTCAAGAAGCGCAATATTCGCCCTATTTTATTTCCATTCTTCTTTTGTATATTTTTTTTGTATATTTCTAAATAATTTGCAATCTTTTTTTCTTTCGATCAAATTTTGTAATTTTTTTTTTAAATTTTAAATAAGAATTATAAATAGAAAAATTTTAATGATAATTAAACATTGTTATAATTATTTATTAAATTTAAATGTCACTTAAATAAAAAAATTTTACTACAGGGGAATTTTTTTTTTAATTTACTAAACAGAAATTTTTTAAAATAAACAATCTGCTAAATAAACATTTTTTTCATAAAAAATTTACTAAATAAACATTTTTTTCTATAAAAAATCTACTAAATAAACATTTTTATCTTTAAAATATTTACTAAATAAACATTTTTTTCTATAAACAATCTGCTAAATAAACTTTTTTTTCTATAAAAAATCTACTAAATAAACATTTTTATCTATAAAAAATTAACTAAATAAACATTTTTTTCAATAAATAAATCTACTAAATTAAAATTTTTTTTTATAAAAAAAATTCTACTAATTAAACGTTTTTATCTATAAAAAAATTGACTAAATAAAATTTTTTTTTTCTATAAAAAGTCTACTAGAAGAAAAATTTTAGCTGAATGAAAATTATTTTCAAATTGATAAATTTGTTTGAATGAAAATCATGTACTGAACAAAAATTCCAGTTAAATGCAAATTTTAGCTAAATAATAATTTTAAAAAGAATTTATTTTTGAATAAAAAACTTTCCAAATTAGTAGTTTTTTAATAATTATTAGAAGAAAATTTACTAATTTGAAATAGTTTCTAATCCGCACTAATTCAGATTTAGAGAGTAATAATAATAATAATAATAATAATAATAATAATAGTAATTATTATTATTAATTTATTAATTAATAACAATTAATAAAATTAATTTTTTTTAATCTACTGTACACAAATTTTGTTGAATAAAAAAATCTACTGATTGAAAATTTTAGCTAATTATAAAAATTTTTAAAAGAAAAAATTCTCGAAAACAAAATAGCTGCTGAATAAAAAAATTTGTTAATGAAATATTCTACTTAATAAAAATTTATTTATGCCGAATTACAAAAAATAAAAACAGAAATTGATCTATAATATAATTATTTATAATATAAAAAATAATAAAAAGTGATAATAATAATAATAATAATAATAATATTTTAATAAATACACTAATTGAAAATTTCAGCAATTAGTTCAAGGAAAAATTCTAAAACACAGAAATCCTGATGAAAAAAATCTCATAATTCAATGTTTTGCTAATTAAAAATTCAATTAAATACTTAATTACATTTTATAAAAATTCGTTGCAATAAAAAATCTACTAAATAAAATTTTGCAAAATAAAAGTTTCCAGGAGCTGAAAAAACTGGCGTAAATATTAATAAATAAATACAAATACTATACTGGCAGAAATAATTATAAAAATTATAATTAGTATGATTGTAAGAATTTTAATTTCTATAATTATAATAAATCAACTAATATAATTATAAGATTTGCAGTTATAACTTTTTGAAAACATTATTAATAACAAATATAACGAACCACAATTTTAGATTTAAAATTAGCTCATTCTGTTTCTATGTAAATTATAAATTTACAGAAGAATAAATTATTTCTATCATTTGAAAACCGAATTATCACAATTTTCCTTAATTTCAATTAGTGAGAGAGACAATTTTTCCCTCTATTTTCGAATATATTTTCGAGTACATAACAAAATGTAGGTACAAAAATTATGTTTCTAAAAGCTAAGATCTATTAAATAATTTAATAATTTATTTATTTCTATTTATTATCTATTTAATGAATACTAATTTTAATTCTACGTTAATTATGTTAATTATCATTATATTAATTTCGTTCTATTCCATATTAATTTTATAATGGTAATTAATTATTAAATTAAGTAATTGATTAATTTTTTTTCAAGGGGAGTAAATTTAAAGAGAATTTAAATAAAATTAATATTATAATTTAATAATGTATTTTTATTTATTATGTATTTAATAAATACTAATTTTAATTCTACATTAATTATATTAATTGTCATTATATTAATTTTGTTCTATTCAATACTAATTTTATAATCGTATTTAATTATTGAATTAAGTAAATGATTAATTTTTTTTTCGAGGGGAGTAAATTTAAAGAGAATTTTAAATAAAATTAATAATTTAATAATGTATTTTTATTTATTATGTATTTAATAAATACTAATTTTAATTCTACATTAATTATGTTAATTATCATTATATTAATTTTGTTCTATTCCATATTAATTTTATAATGGTATTTAATTATTGAATTAAGTGAATGATTAATTTTTTTTCGAGGGGAGTAAATTTAAAGAGAATTTAAATAAAATTAATAATTTAATAATGTATTTATTTTTACTTATTATCTATTTAATAAATACTAATTTTAATTCTACGTTAATTATGTTAATTATCATTATATTAATTTTGTTCTATTCCATATTAATTTTATAATGGTATTTAATTATTGAATTAAGTAAATGATTAATTTTTTTTCGAGGGGAGTAAATTTAAAGAGAATTTAAATAAAATTAATAATTTAATAATGTATTTATTTTTATTTAATATCTATTTAATAATTTAATCTATTTATTTAATCTATTTAATAATTAATCTAATTCTACATTAATTATGTTAATTATCATTATATTGATTTATATTAATTTTATTCTATTCTATAATATTTTTGTAATTTTAATTAATTATTAAATTAAGTATATTATTAATTTTCGTTTGTTTTTCTTTGAGGGGACGGTAAATTTAAAGAGAATTTAAATTTGAAAGTGAAATGAAATAAAAAAGTAAACTTATGAATACGTAAATAGTGGGTAAACTAATTTAGAAGTATAAGCGTCGAATCAAAATGACTTATTGAGAAAATTCAATTTATTCTTTTAAACGAATTGAATGCGTTTCTATTGAGTTTGGGAAAAAAAACAAACCGCCGTCCCTCGCATTTTAGCGATGAGAAAGTTTTGATAATAATAATCATTCATATATGTGAGAAAACCGACTTGGTATTTTTTAATTCTTATTATTATTATTATTATTCCTTTTTTTCTTTCCCTTTTTTTTATTTATTTTTTTTTTGTAATGGCAATGGCTTTGAGCTCAGCGAGATGAACTGACTTGAAATGAAACTGCTCGGAGCTAAACGAAATGAACTGATAGTCGAACGATACTGCCAAAGTGAGAGAAAACACATTTCCACGCAACGAAGCGCGCTTGATTTTGAACTGAGCATGAAGAATGAACTTTTACAAATGAAATCGTACTCGTCGCAAAATACACACTCGCAGTCTCTCTCTCACTCTTGCTCTGAAAAACAGAATTTAAAATGTGACAAAAGTACCAGCTGCTCGTAAAGTTTCTATACTGTAAAGTACTTTTATGTAAATTAATTAGTTACCACTGCCAACCATTAATTTCCCTTTTGCCTCACTCGTGTGCCCGCTCCCTCTCTCTCTCTCTCTGTCTCGCTTTTCACTTTATTTAACAAAACTTTATTGTTCTGTTTATGTTTTTATCTAATTGCAAAATGCGAAAATTTTCATTGCTTTTACAAATGAGATACGGTATATTATTAACATTATAAAGCTTATATTCTGTTGTGCTTTCATATGATTTTTTTTGTCTCCTTTTTACAACACTAATTTTTCTTTTTTCGTGAAATTTAATTTTATCTACAATTTTATTAAAGTGTTAGAAAAATGAAAATTGTGATTTGTTTAAAAAAAAAAGAGGAAAAAAGTCTGTAAACTATTAGTATACACTAGGGGAAGAAAAAATTTATTTCAATCAGTAATATTTGATTCAATTGTTGTTTTATAAATAATAAAATTTTTTTGTAAGTACAATTTTTTGCAAAATACAATTATTTTTGTACGTAACAAAACTCATCGGGAAATTTTAATTATTTTCGTAAATAGTAAAATTCTTTTTGGGAATTCAATTATTTTCAATAATAATAAAACTCATCGGGAAATTAAAATTATTTTCGTAAATAGTAAAAATTCTTATTAGGAATTCAATTACTTTCATTAATAATAAAAACTCAAAGAATTTCCATTATTTTCGTAAATAGTAAAATTTTTTTTAGGAATTCAATTATTTTCGTAAATAATAAAACTCATCGAAGAAATTCAATTATTTTTGTAAATAGTAAAATGCTTTTTAGGAATTCAATTATTTTTATAAATAATAAAATTCTTTCTATAAATTCAATTATTTTCATAAATAATAATAATACTCATCAAAGAATTTAAATTATTTTTATAAATAGTAAAATTCTTATTAGGAATTCAAATATTTTTTTTTTAATAATAAAACTCGTCGTTGAATTTCAATTAATTTTGTAAATAATAAAATTCTTTTTATAAATTCAATTATTTTCGTAAATAATAAAATTCTTTCTATAAATTCAATTATTTTCATAAATAATAATAATACTCATCAAAGAATTTAAATTATTTTTATAAATAGTAAAATTCTTATTAGGAATTCAATTATTTACGTTAATATAAAAATTCATCGTAGAATTTCAAATAATTTTTTAAGTAAGAAAATTCTTTTTACGAATTCAATTATTTTCGTAAATAATAGAACTCATCGAAGAATTTCAATTATTTTCGTAAATAGTAAAATTCTTTTTAGGAATTCAAATATTTTTTTTAATAATAAAACTCGTCGTTAAATTTCAATTAATTTTGTAAATAATTAAATTCTTTTTATAAATTCAATTATTTTCGTAAATAATAAAATTCATCCAAAATTTTCAATTATTTTAGTAACTAATAAAATTCATCCAAAAATTTCAATTATTTACGTAAATAGTAAAATTCTTTTTAGGAATTCAAATATTTTTTTAATAATAAAACTCGTCGTTGAATTTCAATTAATTTTGTAAATAATAAAATTCTTTTTATAAATTCAATTATTTTCGTAAATAATAAAATTCATCGTAGAATTTCAAATAATTTTTATAAATAATAAAATTCTTTCTATAAATTCAATTATTTTCATAAATAATAATAATACTCATCAAAGAATTTAAATTATTTTTATAAACAGTAAAATTCTTATTAGGAATTCAATTATTTTCATCAATAATAAAAACTCATCAAAGAATTTTCATTATTTTCGTAAATTATAAAAAAAATTTTTGGAATTCAAATATTTTTTTTTTTTAATAATAAAACTCGTCGTTGAATTTCAATTAATTTTTATAATCAATAAAATTCTTTCTATAAATTCAATTATATTCATAAATATTAAAACTCATCGAAGAATTTCAATTATTTTAATATTTTTAATCCAATTTTGATTTTTAATCGAGTTTTAATACTTTCAATACAATTTTAATCTAATTCTTCGATGAATGTAATTATTCTCCAAAATTTGATTAAAATTCATCGAAACTTTCAATTATTAAAAAATTTGGCGACAAAATTCTTCATTGCCAATAAATTAAAGTAAAAATTTCTAGACTCGAACAAATATTTTATACCTATTTTTTCTCCTCTTTTTTATCATAAAAAATAAAAAAAAATATTTTTAAATATTGCCGCCCTCATTTTTATCCCGAAAATAAAAAATACATTTTTTCCTCTTTTTTTATTCTAGAAAAATTAAATAAAAGAAAATATTTTAAAAAATCGAATTTTCAAAGTATTTCAATTTAATAATTGATCAATAATTCATTTTTATAAAGAGTAACATTTTAAATTAGGTAATGTTTCTTAGTGCAAAGATTAATAATTCACATTTTTATTAATTTATTTCAAAAAGAAGATACAAACTTAAATTTTTTGAATAAAATTGAATTTTTCCAAGTTTTTGTTTTCATTCTGAAAAATAGGATTTTTGAAGATTTTGAATTTTATCGTTTCAAAGATAATTGAATTTTTATAAGCATTTTTGGAAAATTTTTAAAGTAATTGAAATTTCTTTACAATCTATTAGAAATAATTGAATTCTTAAAAAAAATATTTTTTTTAATTTTTCGAAAATAATCAAGAAAATTATAATTATAATTTGATTTATTAAATATACAGTCCCTTTTAAAATTTTAAATCAATTTTTTGCTTCTAAAAATTATATTCTTTTATTATTATTATTATTAAATAATTGTATGTATTGAACTTGTTGCTTAAAGTTTTATATGTTTATATTTCTGACTGTTGAAATAAATGATAATTATTAATTTTTTGAGTAATTTAAATTTTTATTACTTAATAATTTTTTTAAGTAAATAAGAAAAAGTTTTTAAGGTTGCTGAATTAGAATCTAAAATCAAATTTTTAAATTTCAAAATGGCAGATCCAATAATAATTTATAAAAAAAATTTTTTCAATGTGGTTAAAGTTCTGTTTACATTTACCCCGAGTTTTCGAATTCTCGGGGTAAATGTAAACACTTAATTATTTATTAACTAAATTGACGAAAATGAAAAATCAAAGTCAATTTTTGTTGAGACATTAATGAGGAAGAATGAAATATTTTAGTTTGCTTTTCTTAATTAATTTTTATGCAAATGCGAGACAAAATACAGTAAATTTTTAAATTTGTAAATTTAGCTGAAACATCGACTGTTTACATTTACCCCAAATGACCCTATATATATATTTAATTGATTATTAAAAATAAACAGATTTATAGAAGAATTTAAAATTAAAAAGACGACAAAAAGAAGTTAATTTTAGGAGAATTTAAAAATTATTTTGCAGAAATTCAATTATTTCTAAAAAAGGAAAAATTTAATTAAATCTTTCGAAATTAATTCAAATTTTTAACGAATTTTATTTACAATTTTCATAAGTAGATGAATTTGAAAAGATTTTAAAATTTTAAATTTGTAAAATTTCAATTTTAAATTAATTTCATTAAAAAAATTTAAACACCTACAGTTTTTTTTAATCCTCAATAACTAAAATTCTTCTAAATAGTAAAGAAATAGTAAAGAAGTAGTAAAGAAAATTAGCATTTTATAGACTCGCATTAACTGATTTAGATTCACAGAATAAATGCATTTATTCGCCTAAAATAAGTTATTTTAAGTAAAATAATCCAAGATACAGGATGAAGATCCAATGAAAACATCTCAAGGAAGATGATAATTATTCTCTAAGGCAAGTGCAGTGGGAGTTGCATAAACACAAGCAGTTAGAATACATTTAGAATAAATTAATATTCAACGATATAATGTATACATTGCATGTGCATATAGATTATGAAATATATAACTTGAAACTTGTGAAATATACTTATTGTATTTAGTGTAAACTTATACCGGGACACAAGTTTCAGGTTTTGTCCTCTAACTGTTCAGCAACAGCAGAAGTAGCAGCAGCAGCTTTCGGTCATGTTTATGCCCACAGCGAGGCAGAGAATCGTTGGAGACCTATAACTGCTCTGGTCTCTTTGCTGTTCAAAGCGTATACTTAAGAACAAAGTTGCTTTCGGGTAACTTGAGTTCCCCGTCAACACAGGGGACAAAGTATATGAGAAACCAAAGCAAGATATCGTGATGAGAAAGAGGAAGAGAGAGAGAGACAAGTTTCCCTTTCGATTCGATTCAACATTTAAATCCATTCTCTATGTACATAAGAAAGCAAAACCTTGACAAATGTTTCTCTAACTAAGCATTCATAAATTATCACAAGTTTTGCTCCCCTTTTGACATATTGTCAACTTTTTGTTGTGTCTATTGAAAACACGTTGGCGAAGTTGTTTCATTAAAATTGTGACAATTCGGTCTGCGAACAAACTATACGAACTTTACTGATTATTAATATAATAATGATTCTATCACTCGGTTTTCAACACATAATTAATTTGAAAGGGTCACACAACTGTGCTGCAAATATTTTCAAATTTTCTTCTTCCTTACAACAAAGGGAGATTTTAAAACAATGGATTAACATCAATAAACGTGCTGTTAGATTTACCACTCAATTGCAGTTTCTTCTGAAATGTCGGACATACGATTTGGACGCCTAAACACATCAGCAGTATAGTTTGGATCATTTTTTCTTTCATAGTAATACTGATAACTAAAAATTTAATTTTCTCCTTAAAAACTTTAAAAATAAATTGTTAAATATTTTCATCGAAGATAAATGTATTCACATTCATTATTTGTTCAAAAAAATAGAAAAATTTTAATCTATATTAGAAAACAATTTTTCTCAGCTTAGTCTAAATTCTATTTATGAGATACATAATTAAAAATTGTCTCAATTCAAAAATAATCTTTGTAAACAGTCTGAGAAGAAATTTCGATTTAAAATCATGTACAACACTATCAATTCACTTTAGTTTGTTTAATTTGTTTCCACAGTTTACACAAAGTTTGTTTTTGATAGTTATTTATTGATAGGTTGGCAGAAAAGGTTTAGCAATGATAAGATTCACTTCACATTAAAAATTTAATATATTTCACAATTTAATAATTCGAAAGTAATACAAATATTTAATCAATTTACAGATAATGTTTATATTTCAATGAAAAGCACTCCACATGTTTTTCTTAAAATCACAATAATTAATTAATAATGTTCAACTTAAAAGTCTGTAGTTTCGTGTGCGAAGTTATATCGAGTACTGATAATATTTTCTTTCTTATTTCCTAGCTTCGTCTATGATTCATTAACACCTCGATAATTAGAATTTAATTGCCCTCACACATTCGTCAATTTATAATAATATACATTTTTGGTCTCTCAATTTATTATTCGCATTGCGACATGCTGCCCCCCTTGAACCTTTATGTTCAAGTAATATTTCTTTTTTTTTACAATTCTTCTATGGGAAGAGGAGAAACTCTTTTCACACCTCGTGTAAAAATTCCGTTTTTTGTTTGTACTTGAATGACTCGAACTATTCCATCTGCTCCTGGATGCACCTCGACCACCCTTCCCAGACTCCACCGGAGAGGTGGCAAGTTGTCATCCCTGATCACAACCAAAGTACCAATTTTTATTAGTTCACTGGAACCTGTGTGCCACTTGGATTTCACGTTCATCTCGTTTAAATACTCGTGACTCCATCGTTTCCACAGGTCTGCTTTCATTTTTTGGATGTGTTGCCAACCCGACAATCTGCCCGTAGGAGTCTGTGAATGGTCCACAGATGGAACAGTTTTCAGTGCTTCGCCAATCAAAAAATGACCCGGAGTTAATACCCGAATATCATTTGGATCATTTGTCATGGGAGTTAATGGTCGAGAATTTAAGAGCGCTTCCACCTCACACATGTATGTGTATAGTTCTTCATATGTGAAAAGTGTCTCTCCTACTGTTCTGCGAAGATGAGTTTTGAGCGACCTTACAGCCGCTTCCCAAATTCCACCAAAGTGTGGAGTTCGAGGGGGAGAAAAATTCCAAACAATATTTTCATTAGCTAATTTTTGTTTTATTTTTTGATTATGTTCATTATTATTTAGCAGGCTGTAAAGTTCGCTCAACTCATTCTTTGCTCCTACGAAATTCGTCCCATTATCTGAGTAGATTTTCTTTGACATTCCCCTTCTAGCAAAAAATCGTCGCAAACATGACAAAAACAATTCTGTCGTTAAACCCCCCACTAATTCTATATGAATTGCTTTTGTACATAAACACACAAACACTGCAGCATATACTTTGATTTTAATACTAGTTCTCACTCGTTTTTCTTTTACATAGAATGGCCCGCAGTAGTCAATGCCACAATTTTCGAACGGGCGAGCAGGTGTCACTCGAACTTTTGGCAAATCACCCATTACATATTTTATCTCATTTGGATTTTCACGAAAACATTTTATACATGAATGGACAACTTTGCGTACCTCTAACCTACCGTCGATTGGCCAAAACTTTTCCCTTACTGCATACAATGTAGAATTCACACCAGCGTGCATATATTTTTCGTGAGTGTGTCGGATAATCAATTTAGTGACAGGATGCCTTTTTGGGATTAGGATTGGGTGTTGCTGTTCATAGGGAATTTCTGAGTTTTTTATTCTACCTCCTACTCGAATTATTTCACTATCAATAAATGGACTCAACTTTAATAATTTTGAACGACCCTGAATATTTTTTCCTCTCGTCAGATCACGCAATTCATTACCGAATTCTTCCTTTTGGATGAGTATGATGATTCGATCAAATGCTTCTTGCAATTCCACAGAAGACAGCTGTGCAGTATATTTTTTTTTTTTAATTTTTCCTCCAATTCTTAAACAATAAGCTATTACTCGAATCAGTTTCGTCAATGATGAAAATTTGTTCCACAATTCCGAATTTGTCTGCTTTGTTATTGTTGTCAGCACGATGTTTTTTCTTTGTTCAGGAGGATCAAATTCTTCCAAAGTGCAATTAGGCCAAAATTCTTCTGATTGTGATAACCATTTTGGACCTTCTTTCCACATTTGATTATTGATGAATTCTGCAGGCATTTGTCCCCGGGAAATGAAATCAGCTGGGTTATCCCCCGAAGATACGTGTCCCCACATATCAGCTGATGTTGATCCTTGAATTTCGGCTATTCGATTTGCAACAAATGTGTTGAACTTATGCGGAGAGGAATTTATCCATTTCAGCACAATTGTTGAGTCTGACCAAAGTCGTATCTGATCCACTTTACATTTAAGTGACTCCTTTACTGTCTTAAGTACTGTTGTCAACAATACTGCGGCGCACAATTCAAGCCTCGGTAGCGTGACTATCTTCACTGGAGCTACTCGTGATTTTGCGTATAAGAGAATGCATTGGTGACTGTTTCCTTTTGAAGATCGGATATAGACGCAAGCGCCATAAGCTTTTTCGCTTGCATCCGCGAAACCGTGGATCTGTGTGTCCTCTGCATCCATGATTCTTGCAGCTCTCGGCAACTCCCACTCGTTGATCAACTGCAATTGTTCACGATATGCATTATATGGGTCCAGTACTTCTGGTGGCACAGGATCATCCCAAGATTGTCCGGTCTTCCATAAATCTTGCATCTTTATTTTTGCATATGTAACTACTGGAGCAACGAGACCGAGTGGATCATAAAGTTTTGCGATCTGAGACAGCATCACTCTTTTTGATGTAATTGGAACTTCCTGTTGATCTGCTACCTCGAATAACAATGCATCTTTTTTAGAGTCCCACTTCACACCCAGAGTTTTAGATATTGATTCAGCATTCAAGGTCAACATTGGTTCCACACTTCTTGCTGATGATGATATTCCCTCAATGATTTCTGGTACATTCGATTTCCATTTGCGCAGACTGAGTCCTCCTTTAGAGGTCAATCGTATGATATCATGACACAACTGTTGAGCCTTTTCTATAGAATCAGCCCCTGACAGCATGTCGTCCACGTAAAAATCATTTTCAAGGATTTGAGCAGCATCAGGAAAATTATCACCCTCATTCGCAGCTAGTTCCTGGAGACATCGGGTAGCCAAAAATGGTGCAGCTGCAGTACCATATGTAACTGTCTTAAGTTGGAATGCTCTAAGAGGTGAATGACTATCATAGCGCCACAATATTTTTTGATATTTTCTATCGTCTTCGTGTATCCAGAATTGCCGGTACATTTTTTGGATATCTGCGCTAAATGCAATTGGATGTTGTCTGAAACGAATCAACAATGTCACCAGTCCATCCTGAATTGTTGCACCTACCATCAAAATATCATTGAGTGATGTTCCACTGGTTGTTTTGGAAGAACCATCAAACACCACTCTACGTAATTTAATAACATCATTCTCACTAATTACCGCCTGATGTGGTATGTAGTAACCTTCATCCCTTCCACTGCATGTTGGTTCCAAGTGTCCTAACTCCTGATATTCCCTGATGAATTGGTCGTACTGTTCCTTCAATTTAATATTTTTATGAAGTCGTCTTTCTAACATAAAAAATCGTTTCCTCGCTATTTCGTAAGAATCTCCCAATTCATTTTTCCGCTGATTAAAAGGTAGTCGAACGATGTATTTTCCCTCATTATCCCGTTGTGTGTTTTGATTGAAATGTTGTTCACACTCAGCTTCTTCTTTTGTTATATGCTTAATTGATTTACCCTCTTCAATTTCCCAAAACTTATTTAATTGGAGCAAAATTGGATCTCTAACAAGATTACATTTTATACTTTGTTTAAACTTATTTTCGTTCATTTTCCCAGTCACAATCCACCCTAATCTGGAACTTTGTAATGACGTATGTGGCATTGCGAGAGAAATTTTACTGTTTCCTAATAATTCATAAAAAAGTTCTGCTCCAATTAAAATGTCGACTGTTTTTGGTAAGTGAAATTCTGGGTCAGCTAATTTAAGATAGTGAGGAATTTTTAATGTTTCTTTGTTTATAGGACAAGTTGGAATGTGACCAGTAATTTTTGGAAGAACTAGGAAGGAAAGTCTAGTTACATAATTTGCACACCTTGATTCGAAATCAGTCTCCACCCATTCAGCACAATTTACCTCGTTACTATTTATTACTTCGATTGCAGAGTTCATACGTCGTTTTCGAAGATTTAGTCGATTTGCTAATTCTTGTGTCATTAAATTTGGTTGAGAACCACTATCTAGTAAAACTCTACATTCGTGTCGTTGTCCATTATTATCGATAACATTTGCTAATGCGGTGGATAAAAGAACTCTCGATGCATCAGTTATATGGCAATTTTTAGTTACATTCGTATTTTGATTTTCCGATTGCAAATTTGAATTATTGTTTTTAGATTCTAAATGCAACATTGTGTGATGTCGCTTGTTACACGTTGAGCAATTTCCAGAAGTACAATCTTGAAGTAAATGATTATTCCTTAAACAATTAAAACATAATCCTCTTTGTTTTGCGAGTTGAATCCTGTCACTTATTGTTAATTTTAAAAAATCTGGACATTTATAAATGACGTGACTATTGTTTTTACATAATATACAATATACATTATATTGAGTATTTAAAAAAGATTTACTACTAAAAGCCCTTTTATCATGATTAATCTGAGGTTTATTATTTCCTTTTAAATTGTTTTTGTTTACATTATTGGCGACAGGATTCAAGGTCTCCAAAATTTGACATTTTTCCTGTAAAAATGCAATCAGATCGTCGAACGCAGGCATCTCACTACCTTTCACCGAACGCTCCCACTCTCTCCGCGAGTCTTTATCAAGTTTATTTGTTAATAAACAAATCAAAGGTGTGTCCCATTTTTCAGTAGGTTGACCGAGAACTTTTAGAGCGCGAGTATGTCTCAATATTGAGTCGAGAAAACTCCGCAAGCATGACGATGATTCTCTGTTTGGAACCGGCAATTCAAACAGAGCTGTCATGTGAGTTTGAATTATTATTCGTTTGTTATTAAATCGTTCGTCTAACAATTTCCAAGCAGCATCGTATCCCGCTTCAGAAATCTCAATATTTTCGACCACTCGCGCCGCGTTATCTTTTAAATATGATTTCAAATATCTAAATTTTTGAACGTTTGGAATGTTTGGTTCGTTATGAATAATAGCAGAAAAAGTATCTTTAAACCCCAGCCACTCTTCATAACCCCCGGAAAAAGTTGGAAGGTCCAGTTTGGGCAATGGAAAATGCCTCCTAATGCTAACCTGATCGCTATCAGTATTTGTACTTCTAGACGTTGACATTTCTCTTAGTCGTATAATTTCTAATTCTCGTTGATTTCTAAGATCCGCCTCTAACTGCGCGATTTGAACTCGTTGTCGTTGGACTTCGTCATTTTCCGCGGTCGAAACACGAGCTATAGCAGCAGAATGTTCGTTTACAAGTCGTTTAGCTATAGCTGTATATTTATAAAAATTATTTTCAAAATCCATTCTCTCACTCTCGCGGTTCGGCCCTGGAACCTCTATCTCTAATATTAATTGAGCACTATCGAAATCAGACCACATGTCTTCTATTTTTTTTAATCTGATTTGTACCTCTTCAATATTATAATTGCTATCCGTTAAACATTTTTCTAAAAATGTATGAAACTTCGTTAATTTAGTTTTACAATTAGTTCTTATTTGACGAGCTCTATCGATTTCAGGCTGATCCATGGTTATTAAATGCTATTGTCTCAAAATTACAAATTTCCAAATTAATTGTCGTCAAATTCTATAAACACTTTCGCTTACAATTGTATAATAGTTTTTCTTGTTTATTTATTGATTTCAAATACAAATTATAAATAGAAACTACCTTGGTTGTTGAAGACTGCTGAATCACCGAGAACTTTAGCGTGATAATTTCTCAATTTTGTACCTGTTGAGACCTCCGTGTGAATTTATATCTTCCTTTGGTACGAAATGAGACCTTTTTGTATGTATTTCGCTGCAGGTTTGCGTTGAAATCCAATTGTAGAATGTCTATAATTTTTTCAACAGTCAATTATTTTGTTTGTATGGTTTTTGAGTACTCGATATTCACATATTTCAAATTTCACTCATCCGGCTCGAAGGACCATGTACAACACTATCAATTCACTTTAGTTTGTTTAATTTGTTTCCACAGTTTACACAAAGTTTGTTTTTGATAGTTATTTATTGATAGGTTGGCAGAAAAGGTTTAGCAATGATAAGATTCACTTCACATTAAAAATTTAATATATTTCACAATTTAATAATTCGAAAGTAATACAAATATTTAATCAATTTACAGATAATGTTTATATTTCAATGAAAAGCACTCCACATGTTTTTCTTAAAATCACAATAATTAATTAATAATGTTCAACTTAAAAGTCTGTAGTTTCGTGTGCGAAGTTATATCGAGTACTGATAATATTTTCTTTCTTATTTCCTAGCTTCGTCTATGATTCATTAACACCTCGATAATTAGAATTTAATTGCCCTCACACATTCGTCAATTTATAATAATATACATTTTTGGTCTCTCAATTTATTATTCGCATTGCGACAAATCATTTAAAATTAGATTTCAATAATCCGTTTAACTCTCAACCTAATTGGTTTCTAAATTTATCTAATGTTGACATTCCCGATGATGTTACTAATGTTATGGCATTAGGGGAAAATTTTAAATTTAATGACACTAATAATTATAATAACATTTGTTTAAACACGGATATTGAATATATTAAATCTGTTGAAAGTTTTGTGTCTTCTTACGAATTAAATGCTGATATTTCCAACAATATAAGATTAAGTTTAATTAAAAATCTTAGTTCTCATAACAATAGTAATTTACGACACCTTAATATACATGATAGAATTTTTTCAAAACATCTGTTACTTGACTCGGAGTGATCGATAACTTCAGCACATAATTTACTGATTATTCTTAGATTTAGTCATGATTTACTAACAAGTAGTATAAAGCATTACGAAAGAATAGTGGAATTTGATTAATTATCAGTGGATTTTACTAATTTCTTAGTAGAATTCTATTACAGGGAAAAAAACCATTAACTGAATGTAAAACCATTTCGCTGAAATAGTTACTATTTATTTTTTACTACTATTTTCTATTTAGTTTATTTATTTATTTCAGAGACCGTCACGGAATCAAAACAAAATTAAAAAATACTTTTGTTTTGATTCGGATATGGGTATCAGAATCAAAATTCCACTCTATTTAGTTCTGATTCCAATATCAAAATAAAAATTCCACTCTCTTTCGTTTCGGTTCCAATATGAAAATCAAAATTCAACTGTGTTTCGTTTTGGTTCCAATATCAAAATAAAAATTCCACTCTATTTCGTTTTGGTTCTAATATCAAAATCAAAATTCTTTCTTGTTTTAATTTTGATAAAATAATACTCCGCATATGTAGAAGTGTCATTGAACCTAAATTTTGTTGCAAATGTAAAAAATATATCAGAAGATAATATCGTTTTTACATACGAAATCTGAAGTAGAATTCGAATCGACTTCTGTTCCTATAAGAAAACCAAATTGCAGTATTACAGTTTTAGAATCAAAATAGAAAGTAAATTTTGTTTCGTTACAGTATCGGAATCAAAATAGAAAATAAATTTTGTTTCGTTACAGTATCGGAATCGAAATAGAAAGTAAATTTTGTTTCGTTACAGAATCAAAATCAAAATACATTAATAATTTCGTTTTGTTTTAGAATATCGTAACGAAATCAAAATTTTATTTCCGTGACGGTCCCTGATTTTTATTTACAACATAAGATCATAGTTACTATTTCTTTTTACAACCATTTATTTACTCTTTATAAAAGGAGATTTTAATTATGAATTTTAGAGGGAAGAAATTAATTCTAGTAGAAAAATTCAAGAGGGTAAAGTATAAAATTATAGAAAAGAAAAGTAAATAAAAAATTGAAAGTCTATATTAATTATGAAAGGCTCGTAATTTTTTTTATTAGAAACAATTATAGAATTACGACTATCGACAAATATTTTAAGATTCAATATGAAGACGCGCAACTCTCCACCTGCGAACGCCAAGGCCGCCGCTAGATGTCACTTTGTCTAATAAAAAAAAATTTCCCGCCATCTAGTGGCGACCTTGGCGTTCTCAAGTGGAGAAATTCCTTTTTTTCTCTCAAAAAGCCTTCTTTTTTGAATAATTATTAATTATAAAATAAAAAAAAACTGTTTCAGTAGGTAATATTTTTTTTTTAATCAAATATCAATACATCAATTCAATTTCTATTCCACAATAATACGTCACACAATTTTTTTAAAATTCAATAGTTAAAAAGTTTATTTCTGCATACCACAAAAATCCAATTTAGTTTGTTGGGGGAAAAAATTTTTTGTTTTTCTTGATTTTTCATTCGAAACCAAAAGTAATTAGAGATGGAGGGAAAGAAAAACAAAATCAATGACTTTTCTTTTTTTGCCGAAGGGAGGATTGTATAAAACTAATTGCCAAACTGAGAAAGAAAAAGTGGACAAATTACACACGAGACGAGGCATATGAATGAATTTGGAGAAAAAAAAAGTTATACGAATTCAGAAAGCGTAGTAACTGTCACGACTTTTTAAAGAGCAATCGTTATAAATATGAAAGATAAAATTCTATACGTACGATGTTTGATTCAAGTTCAAATATTTATTAATTGATGATAAACAAATAATCGTTTAATTGAATCAAATTTTTTTTTCTGTGTTCAATCAATTGTTAATTAATAAAATTGTTGAAAAAATTATTTTTCACTGTTTAAACAATTGTTAAATTAAACAAATTATTGAAAAAATAATTTTTCAGTGTTTAATTAATAAAAATATTGAAAAAATAATTTTTCAGTGTATAATTGTTAATTAATAAAATTATTGAAAAAATATTTTTCCAGTGTTTAATCAATTGTCAATTAATAAAATTATTGACAAAAATAATTTTTCAGTGTTTAATCAATTGATAATTAATAAAATTATTGAAAAAATAATTTTACAGTGTTTAAAAAATTGTTAATTAATAAAATAATTGAAAAAATAATTTTTCACTGTTTAATCAATTGTTAATTAATAAAAATATTGAAAAAATAAATTTTCAGTGATTAATCAATTGTTAAATTAATAAAAATATTAAAAAAACAAATTTTTCAGTGTTCAATTGTAAATCACTCAATTGTTAATTAATAAAAATGATTGAAAAATAATTTTTTAGTGTTTAATCAATTATTAATTAATAAAAGTATTGAAAAATAATTTTCCAGTGTTTATTAAATTGTTAATTAATAAAAATTAATGAAAAAATAATGTACTGGATAAAATTTGCCCTTTGAGAAATTTTTAATTAAAATTAAAAATAATAAAATTAATCAAAAAAAAAAAAAAAAAAATTCACGCGTTCGTTGAAATGGAAAGAAAAGAAATTGAAAATTCGTGAAATATTCAGCGATGAAATGGTTAAAGTGAAACTCGACAGTTTTGTATTGCGCTAGTTAAAAATTGGTAGTGGTCCAGAGATAAGGAGGATAAAGAGGGGTCGTTTCCTAGGGTTGCAAGTGGATTCTGTCCCTTTACGAGAATCGGACTGGCGACAGTGGTAAAGATAGGAGGGGGTGGGGGGAGAGGAAAAAGAGAGAGGGAAGGCTTACGAAAGGGGGAAGGGGGAGGGGGGTGGCTGTTGCAGAGCCAAGTACCAACCCTGTAAAAGTACCCCATGGAGAATTGATAGGTTTAAGATGCAAGAGTTATTGCCACCACTGAACTGCCACTAGAAACGAGGCGACATCTTATACATTCAGGAGCGTATCTATTTTTTTACGCATTTTTACTATTTTCTCATTTATAAAAAAAAATACTTTTCCAAAAATTAATTAATTTTTGTTTACCTGAATTATTTAGAATTATTATTATTATAAATATAATTTTTATTACATTTGTTTACGAATTTGATTTAACTTGTAAAATTATTCTCAAACACTCAAAATTAATTTCAGTTTTCAGTTTCATTTTTTTATCATTTTTAATTTCATTTTTTTTCATTTCTTTGTACTTCTATATTTTCAACTATATGACGAAATAAAGTTTAAATATTCAAAAACAATTATTTTTATTGTTATTTTTTTAAGAGAAATCCAATAGTCCTAAAGCAAATAGTAAGAAAATATTTTGACCATTTTTGAATTTGTATTTTTTTAAAAATTGAATAAATTTTCGAAATCCATGCGTAATTTTGTAGAAAATACGTTTTTGTTAACGATAAAAAAAAATTAATTGACTTCATTAGAGGAGTTCGATTAAAATTGTACTAAAAAAAATAATTAAAATTCTACGACGAGTTTTACTATTTGCGAAAATAATTGAATCCCTAAGAAGAATTTTATTATTTTCCGATAATAATTGAAACCCTGTCAAAATTTTTTATTTATGAAAATAATTGAATAATTGCGAAGAAATTTATAATAAAATTGTTACGTAATTGAATTTCTGTGAAAATATTCTTATTCATGAAAGTAATTAAATTATTGAGAAGAAATTTATAAAAAAAAATTGTTAAGTAATTGAATTCCTGTGAAAATTTTATTATTCATAAAAATAATTAAATGTTTGGCTTAGAATTTTAACAAAATTGCATTTTTAAACAGTTAATTCTTAATAATTGAATAATTTTGATAATAATTATTAAAATTTTGAAGGAGAATTTTATTCTTTATAAAAATGATTGAAATTTTTAATAGAAAATTTTAAATTTTTTGTAATTTTTTTAAGAGAAATTCAATCGTCATAAAAAAAAATTAGTAAAAAATATTTTGACCATTTTTGAATTTTTATTTTCAAAAAATTGATAAATTTTTTGAAATCCATGAGTAATTTTGTAAAAAATACGTTTTGGTTAACGATAAAAAAATTAATTGACTTCATTAGAGGAATTCGATTAAAATTGTACTAAAAATAATTAAAATTCCACGACGAGTTTTATTATTTGCGAAAATAATTGAATCCCTAAGAAGAATTTTATTATTTTCCGATAATAATTGAAACCATGTTAGAATTTTTTCTATTTATGAAAATAATTGAAGAATTTTATTCTTTATAGAAATGGTTTAAATTTTTAATAGAATATTTTGAAAAAAGTGTTTGAAAATAATTGAAGTTCCGAGAAGAATTTTCTTTCCATTGAAAGTAATTGATTTTTTCCAATCATTGGTAACTTCTTCAAAATTCAATTTTTTTTCAGTGTTTTTAACCGTAAATTCTTCAATACTTCCATTATCATTATTTCTGAATTTAGTTAAAACCAATTTTTATTAGAAAATTTTTCAAGAATTTAATTATTTACATACAGAAATAAATTATTCATTTCATTTTTATTTGATTATTTATTAAATTTAATTCTTAGAATTGAATTTTAATAAAGAATTTTATGAATAAATTTTTAAATAATTAAATTCTTTTGACGAATTTGAATAACATTTTTAATAATAATTAAAATTTTTCGAGGAATTCGATTAAAATTTTATTTTAAAAAATTGAAATTCCGTGAAGAATTTTATTATTTATGAAAATAATTGAATCCCTGTTAAAAAGTTTTATCATTCATGAAAATAATTGAATTATTCCTTAGAAATTTATTAAAATTTTGTAAATAAATTTCTGTGAAATTTATATTTTTTATGAAAATAATTATATGTTTGCGTAGAGTTCTTTTTTTTCAATAATTAAATTATTTTGAAGAAATTTTATTGAAATAGATTTTGAGAATCATTCAATTGAGGTAAATTTAAAGAAAAAAATTTTTATTTTGCCAAGAATTTTATTAAAGTTTAAGCATAAAATTGAATTTTGGAGAAGAATTTTATTAAAATTTAAGCATAAAAATGAATTTTGGAGAAGAATTTTACTATTTGAAATTGAATTTTGTGGGAAACTTTTTACATATGTTTGAAGTAATTAAATTATCGAAAATTTTAGTTATTTCAGCTAAAACATTCGCTATTCAACTTCAAGAAAAACTTTTTGATGTTCTAAATAAAATTTTCCTTCATTAAAAATTTCGATAGTAATTATTTTTTTCCTAAATAATTAATGAAACTTAATAAAATAAAATTCAATAGTTGTGGTACTTAAATAAATTTGTTTTTGCTAATTTTCAATTCTTGAATTGATTACCACTTTTTGCCAGTCTACTGTTAGTTCGTAAATTATTTTTAATTTTTTCTCAGTCTATTTTTAGTTCCTAAATTAATTATAATTTTTTGTAAGTCTATTTTTTGGTTAAATTTATAATAATTTAAAATTATTATTATTATTATTAATATTACAATTATTTTAATTCTTTCGTAGCCTACATTTTTGATTTTTATATAACAATTGATATTTTTCCCCCGAGTGTTCTTTCTTATTGAAAATAATTACATAATTTTCCCTCGCAGTTGATTTTTACATAGAAAGTAAATTAATGTTTTAGCGCACATTTTACAGAAGAAGAAAACAAATAATAAATTTAAAGCTCTTAAATTACAGTCAAAAAAAAAAAAATTGAAATCGAGAATTTAAATTTTTTTTTGGTAAAATTGTTGGACGTGGAAATATTGCGATACTCTAGTTCCGGTCTAGCAAGATCTGAGCGAGAAGGCGGAACTTTAAGTACGAAATTTATCTTCCTGTAACCGATTTCCCATCGTATTCTCCAATCCTGCTAGCATATTTGCAATGAAACCACCCGTGAATTTGTGCATTGGAAGGTCGACCCCAAGAAACGAACTTCTCGTCGTATAGTCGTCGAGGGAGATAAGATCGTAGTCCTCTTTTTTTTTTTTTTTTTTTTTTTTCTTCACTCTATATCCAGTTAGAGGATTTGTGCTCGACAAAACTTCGTCCTTCGACCTTACGCGTAAATAACTGCCAATTTGCAGTAATTGGACACACGCATAAGTAGATATTTCAGGGGAAGTCATAAACATGACCCAATCTATAGAGAGCAGCAAAAAAAAAAAAAAAAAAAAAAAAAAACGAGCGAAAGAGAAAGAAAAAAAGGGAGAGAGAGGGGGCGTAAAAATATATGCAGCTAATGATGCATAAGAGTGTAATATATATACAATATTATAAAAACCATGTCATGAAAATGACACACGAAGCAACAGGATGGAACGTTTATAAAAAAAACTACTTTCGATTTACACTTCCTGTAATGGTTCGTATAATACTATAATCTCAGAGGGTTTATTGAACGAAAATTCATGATAATACTTCTTCACATGAATTCCGTCTACTGATAAAAATTTACTGCCCTTATTATCTCCAATTGTTGTATTGTTATCCCTAAAGAAAATTTACAACCCACAAAAAAACACTTTTTTCGATTCAAAAAAAAAAAAAAAAAAAAAAATACATAAATAAATCGGAAACAAATCACGTGAGTCGAGACAAAAAAATATTCCCTTATAGCCTTCGTTACCGATTATACAGTAACAAAAAATATCATTTTTACCCTAATTAACCTTTTTAGGGAACAATTTCTCATAAAAATAAAGAACGCCGACAAGTTAAAAGAGATGAATTTATTTTCTTTTTCATTCCATGAAAATTATATTACAATTGACAAAATGATTTTTAAGTTTTTTTCCTTCACGAGGAATAAATAATTATTTACATATTTTATTAATATATTCGTTTTTCTTTTTTTTCAGGTGAGTAAACCGATTATTATTCCGAAAAATTGCAATTATTCCTCGCTGAATAATGTAAGTGACAATAAAATATTATTCAGATTTATTTTCTGGAATTTTTTAATTTGAAAAAAATTTACTAATTTTGAATAATTTGAAACTAAAAATTCTATTCAATTCAGTTCTTTTTAAAAAATAAAAATTTAAAATTCTGTTTAATTTAAATTAAGTTCTTTACAAAATTTCAATTGAGAAACTCTATTCAAATTCAATTTTTTGAAAAATTTTCATTCAAATTTCATTTTGAAATGATTTTTAACTCAAATTTTTTGAAAATAGTAAAAGATTTGAAAAATATTAAATTAAATTACCATTTAGTTAGAAATTTTCTGCAAAAATTTTATGGAAAAAAATTTTTATTTTATAGAATTTCATATTTTTACTATTTATAAATTATTTTTACAAATAATTTCTTTGGAGAAAAAAGTATTTTTTTGAAGAAAATAGTGTTTTTTTAAAGGAAATAGTATTTTTTTAAAAAGAAAATAATATTCTCTTTTATTCTAACCAAATATTTTAGAAAATAATTGTATTCAACAATAATTTAACATTGAAGTTAAAAAAGAAAAATTCAGTTAATTTTATAACAATTTTTTTCTAAAATCCTATTCAATTTAGTTCATTAAAAAAATTTTTATTAAAATTTCATTATAAAATTATTTTAACTCAAATTTTTTTGATAATAGTAAAGAAATTGAAAAAGTTTAAACTAAAATTACCATTTAATTCGAAATTTTGTCAAAATTGGATAGAAAAAATTTTTTATTTTCAAGAATTACGTATTTTTATTATTAAAAATTATTTTTAATAATACAATAGTATTTTTTTATTCTAAACATATTTGGAAAATAATTGTATTCAAGAATAATTTAAAATTAAAGTTAAATAAGAAAAAAAGTGAATATTTGACCATTTTTTTTTCTAAAATTCTATTCAATTCAGTTTATTAAACGATTTTAATTCATACTTCATATTTTGAAATTATTAAAACTAAATTTTTTTCGAAAATAGTAAGTAATTGAAAAATAATTTATATATTATTAAATAATTGAAAACAAGTGAATTAAATTTTCAATTCAATTTTCAATTCTATTTAATTTATTTCTTTAAAAAAATTTAATTAAAAATTCTATTAGAATTTAGTTCTTTGAGAAATTTTAATTTAAATTTTATTTTTTAAATTAGTTGTAAAAATTGATTTTTTTTTGAAAATTTTTATTAAGCAATAAATTTATTGCACAGAATATTAATTGGAAAATTTCTTGACAAGGAATTCTTAATTTTCCAAATTTGCTACGTATTTTTAGTAGGTTAAAAATTTTCCAAGCTATGCAGCAGGAATTTCCTCCTATTAAAATATACACTTGAGTTTGATGTACTTCTTCGAACGAAATGTAGATTCTGATAGATTTTGAGAATATTTGAAATGGTTGTTTAAAATAGCTAAAAATATTCACTGAAATTCCTGTTGAAGGGAATTTTTATTATTTTCTCATAAAAATTATAAAAATATTCTCCTTCTTTATTAAAAAAAAAAAATATTGATTGATTGCTAATTATTGATCACAGACAAAAAAAAATTCTGCTTTGAAATAAATAACGATTCTTGACACTGAATTAAAACAAAAAAATCTTCTAATCCAAATTAACCGGATTTTGAAAAATTATTACAAATAATTTCAATTTGAGATTTGTGAATTATTATAAAAAGAAAAAGTCACTGCTAATTAACTCGAATAAAAAATAGAAAATAAGAATAAAATATATTTTTATCTTTTAGTTACTATAAAAATTGTTATTGCCCACAAAAAAATAATAATTATCTGCGACTGATTAAAAAAAGTTTCTAATTCAGTGAACTTAATTAAAAAAAAATTATTTCTATTATAAATTCGATTTTATTAAAAATAAAATAAATAAAAGTATAAAGTAAAATAATAAAAATCCGTAAAATACTAAAAATCCGTAAAATAAAAAAATTATCGTCCAATGCAAATAATAATTATTTACAACTGAATAAAAATGAAAAATTATCCAATTCAATGAACTTAAAATTTTGAAAAAATTTGACTTTATTGAAAATTAATCGAAAAATAAAATAAAAAAATGATTGTCCAAAAAAAATATAATAATTATTTACAACTGAATGAAAAGGGAAAATTTTACAATTCAACGAACTTAATTAAAAAAAATGATTTCTAATATAAATTCGACTTCATTGAAAAAAAGTGAATAAAAGTAAAAAGTAAAATAAATAAAAGACATGAAATAAAAAAAATATCCTCCGAAGTAAATAGTAATTATTTACAACTGAATGCAAATTTCCAATTCAATGAACTTAAAATTTTGCAAAATTTTTGACTTTATTGAAAATTAATAAAAAATAAAAAAATAAAAAAATGATTGTACAAAATAAATATAATAATTATTTAGAACTGAACTTTCCAATTCAATGAACTTAATTAAAAAAAAATTATTTCTGATATAAATTCGATTTTATTGAATATTAATAAAAAAAATTTTTTTTTAATTATTTCTAATACAAATTCGACTTTATTGAAAATTAATCAATAAATAAAATTAAAAAAAATTATTTCTAATACAAATCCGACTTTATTGAAAATTAATCAAAAAATTAAATTAAAAAACTATTGTCCAATTATAATATAAATTTTTTGTATTAAAAAAAATTATTATATTTTGATTATTATAAATATAAATGATTCTTTACACTCGAATGAAGAAGGAAAAATTTTTTTATTCAATGAATTTATTTTTGAACAAAAAATTATTATTTTCTTAAAAAAATAAATTCGGCTTTATTGAAAATAAATCAAACAATTAAATAAAAAAAACTATTGTCCAATTATAATATTAATTTTTTGTATTAAAAAAAATGATTCTTTTTGATTATTATAAATATAAATAATTCTTTACACTCGAATGAAGAAGAAAAAATTTTCTAATTCAATGAACTTTTTTTTGAACAAAAAATTATTATTTTCTTAAAAAACAAATTCGACTTTATTGAAAATTAATCAAATGATTTGTGAATATAGAATATAAATTGATCTGTAAATTGTGCCAATGAAAAACAATGTCTCGCTTATATTAGTTTAAAGTACCGCAATATTTATATATAGTGAATATTAAATAATTTTAGAAATAATATTGGTTTTTGTAGTTGATACGTTCATATAAATATTGATAGCGGTCTGGCTACTATTTCTATCATCGAAAATGGCAATTGAACAAAGGGACGAACGATGAGGAATGACGAGTAGCGAAATATCCGTAGGCTACGCGTGAACGATTATAATTGGATTCTTGATAAACGACAAGGATTTCTAGTTTATTGGATGATTGCTGTTATTGCTGACAACTGTCGCATTAGTTTAATATCAAATTTATTCCACCATTTTTCTAATTTAAATAAAAAAAAAGAAATTCTTTTCTAAAAAGAATTTTTTGAAAAATTATTTCCGAAAATTATAAAAATGCGAAAATATTTCTCTCCTTTTCTCTCTTTTCGTTTTAAAAAAAAAAACTTATTTCTATAAATACAGTGTAAAAATATTTCCAATATTGGAAGAAAAAGGTGAAAATATATTTTTAAACTAACAAAAATGTAAAAATAATTTATTAGTTTTTTATTTATAATTAAAAAAGAACACTTATTTTTAAATAGTTTAAAGAACAAAAAATTATAGTTTATTCAATTGATAAAAAATTACTTTTACTATTTTATTATTTAAAAAAAATGTAAAAATTAAATTCTAAAAAAAATTTAAAAATTTAAATGTCTGAATTTATTTTTTTTTAATTTAATTTTTACAATTTTTTTAATAGTAAAAAAATACAGCTTATTCAATTGATAAAAAAATTACTTTTACTTTTTTATTTAAAAAAAATTTTTTTTAATTAAATTATTAGAAAACAAATTCAAAGATTTAAATGTTTGAATTTCTTTTTTTCGAATTCCAATGAATTCAGATAGAAAAATCGCTTATTTGAAAAATGCAAAAAAT
The DNA here is from genome assembly GCA_032872475.1 of Leptopilina myrica (nomen nudum). Lineage (NCBI taxonomy): Eukaryota > Metazoa > Arthropoda > Insecta > Hymenoptera > Figitidae > Leptopilina > Leptopilina myrica (nomen nudum). The sequence goes on along the minus strand of CM065467.1, from coordinate 21,615,064 downwards.
ATTATTTGTTTAATATTCAAACGAGAATGTTAATTTTTGTTGATTTGGAAAATGAATTATTCCTTGATTAATTGCCAGGTTTGATAAACATTGGAAAATTTGCGTTCGATTATTATCCAGTTCTGACGCATATACTAACGAATGCATATCGAATATTGCTAATAGGTGATAACGACGTTAATGCGGTGGATAATTATAATTGCCCGTAAAATTGAACGTTATTGTCGTTCATAACAATTTTCCTTATTACTTTCTGATTTTTGAATCCACACAGACACACACGCAAACAAACAACAAAGATTTAACAAAAAAAATTGATGATAAAATCAAATAGTGTTTTTGCTTTTGAATTAGAAAAATTTGACTAATAAATTAGTTAAAATTTTGATTTATTAACATTTTAGTAGTTTTAGTACTAATAAATCAGTTGAAATTATTATTTAATAGAAATTAGTAAATTTTAGATTTTACTAATAAATAATAATTTCAATTAATTTATTAGTAACTTACTTTTTGATTTTAAATAAGTAAATTTTACTAACAAATTACTGAAAATTATTATTTATTAGTAGAATTTACTATTTAATTAGTTAATTTAAGTTTTTGGGTGAATTTTATCTAAATAGTAATGTTTGCTTAATGTATTTAATTTAAATGGTACGTATTACAAATAAATAATAATTTTTACTCAATTTTTGGTTCCTTTAGTAAATTTTAACAATTTGGTAAAAATTACTGTTTATTAATGAAATTTACCATTTTTTTTTAGTGAATTTCATTTATTTTGTGAATTTTACTAGTAATCAACTAGTAATTTTTGTCTAATTTAGTAAATTTTGCCCATTTAGTAAAAATTACTATTTATTAGTAAAATTTAAACTTTTTTTTAGTAAATTTAAATAAATTGACCTATTTTACTTATGAATAGAAAATTTGGCCTAATTTTTGTGTCATTTAGTCGATTTTCCTAATCAATGACTATAAATTACTATATTTATTAACTAAATTTACTATTTAACTAGTAAATTTAATTTATTGGGTAAATTTTACTAGTAAATAGTAATTTTTTCTTAATTTTGGATTCATTTAGTAAATTTTTCGAATTGAATAAAAATTATTAAATTTATTATTAAAATTTACAATTATTTAGTGAATTTATTTTTTTTTTGAAATTTAACTAGTTAGTAATAAATGTTTGCTTAAATCTTTGACGCATTTAGTAAATTATTTTGCTCTTAAATTAATAAAATTCACTATTCTATTAGTGAATTTAATTTAATTAATTAATTTTGTATTGCTAAAAAATTAGTAAAATTACTATTTATTATTGTAAAATTTTCTATTTAATTAGTGGATTTTGCTCACTTAGTAAATTTTGCTAATAAATTAGTAACATTTCTTTTTATTACTGAACTTTACTATTCAATGATTCAATTAAATCATTAATTTACTATTCCATTTCATTTAATTGGTAAATTTTACTAAAAAATATATTATTATTATTCAATCTTTGACTCATTTTGTATATATTTCTAAATTTAGTAAAAATTACTATTTACTACTGAAGTTTTCAATTTTTATTAGTGAATTTATTTTTATTGGTAAATATTATCAATAAATAATCATTTTTACTTAATTTTATACTCATTTAGTAACTTTTGCCAATTTAGAAAATATTACGATTTATTATTAAAAATTTTCAATTTTTTTAGTGAATTTCATTTATGTTCCCTCTGGGTGTTTGTTTAAACGTAAAAAATTGAATAAAACAGTTTATTTTATCGAAAGTTACTCCACTTTATTTATTTTATAAATTATTATATACAAAAACTTAGGACACTGAGAAACGTGTTTATCGTTCGACGTTCTGTTCTCGACTGACTCATCAAAATATTCTTATATTATCAAAATGTGTGTTTTCGTCAAAATACATGTCTTCTCAAATCTAACATTCTCCCCCTTAAAAAGAGAAATCGTTTACATTTTTAATTAATGTCCAAATTATCAACACACTATGTTATTTACACATATGAGACATCTATACTATATTACAATCAATCTTTTCAGAAAATTAAAACTTAAAAAAATCTGGTTTTTTAACAATTCGTCCCTTTCTAGTAACAATTGGTTCCAATAAAATTTGTTCTTTATTTACATGTGTATCTTGATTATTTTCCCTCAGTTTTCCAAAATTCATGAATCTCTCATTCTGATCACTCCTTCTCAGTTTTACAACATTCGCGGCTCTCTCACTCTGATCACTTCTTTTCGATTTTACAATATTCGCGTCTCTCTCACTCTGAACCATATCCCTCAAATCTGCGCTAAAATCTCCTTGTGCTATTTCTAGCGGGTAAATTCTTTGGACAGGTCTCTTTATTATACCATCTTTGGTTTTCAAAATAAATACTCTTTCTTTACCATCTTTACCGGGAATTTTGTTCATTATTCGTGCGAGAGGCCAGTTTATGCGTTTATGACAATCGTCTCCTACCAAAACTATATCTCCGACGTTTACTATTCGTTTTTCCTTTTTACCTTTTTTCAAAATTAATTGACTCAGATATTCATTACGAAATCTCTTACGTAAATCGTCTCGGACTTTTTTCCGCAATTGAACTTTTTCATTTAATTTTTTGTGATCAAGAATGTCACAATCTGGTGTACCTATTTCTGGGATGTCTTGTAAGAAAATGGAAGGCGTTAACGGCTTAAGTTCGTTCGGGTCATCGGATAAATAAGTCAATGGTCGCGAATTAATTATTGCTTCCGCATCGCACAAGGTTGTAACTAAGGTTTCGTATGTTAAGCATGCTTTGCCTAAAACTTTCCTCAGTACGGTTTTCAATATTCCTATAAGGCGTTCCCACCATCCTCCCCACCAAGGAGCTGAAGGCGGGTTAAATTGCCACTGAATTTGAGACACCGAACTATGTTTCTCTATTTTCTCCCAATTTAAGGTATTAAAGGCGTTACTCGCTCCCACAAAATTTGTGCCATTGTCACTGCATATTAACCGTGGTCTTCCGCGTCTCGCGATAAATCTGCGCAAACATTCCAAAAAAATGATTTCCTGCAACCTTTTGAGCAATATGACTTCTGCTGCCTTTATTTCGTTATACGTAAGACTCAATTGTTTTCTTTCTTTTTCACTCAAGTAAATTATTTTTGATAAATCCCGATTTTTACCATCTCTTTTTTCCTGAAGGATAATTTTCCTATTTTTAATAAATCTCTGAAGCCATGCGCAGAAACGAATAATTTTTGTATACGATGAAAAATATTTCCCAAATGAAAATTCAACACGATCTATATTAACCATCTGTACTAACGTTCCCTTTTTAGCTTCTCTACGAATTTCCTCCTCATTTTTTACCTGTGTAACCCTAGGCCATTCTTCTTCAGTTTTCAGCAGCCACTCCGGACCTGACCACCACTGAGATTCTAATATTTGCCCCGGACTACACCCTCTCGATGGAAGATCGGCCGGATTTTGATCTCCTGGAACATAATTCCACTTTCCCTGATTACTGAGTGCTCTAATTTCTTTGACTCGATTCCAAACAAATGCCCCCCACTGAATATCGCGTTCCAGCCAAGCGAGCACAGTCGTCGAGTCAGACCAATAAAATATCTGCTCTATTTTTCTTGTTAATGATTTTTCAATGACGGATACGAGTCTGGCTGTAATAGAAGCTGCCATTAGTTCTAAGCGGGGCATTGTCGCGTTTTTTGGAGCCACTCTTGCTTTTGCGCTTAAAAACCGAACCACGACTTTTTCTTCAGTCTCTATTCTAGCGTAAATTACTGTGGCATATGCCACCCCACTAGCGTCTCCAAATGCGTGTATGGTTAATTTTCCCTTATCAAGCTTTCTCGGAATCTCTAGTCGACATAACATGGGCAATTCACGAATCCACGACAAAAAATCTGTCTTGATCTCTCCGGTTATCTCTGTATCCCAATCTTTTTTCTCCTCCCACAACTTACGCAACATTAGTTTAGGCAACAACAATACCGGACACGTAATGCCCAAAGGGTCAAAACATCGATGTGTCATAGAAAGTATTTCTCTTTTTGTCACCTTTGTGGGTTCTATACTATCAAGTAAAGATGGATTAATCGAAATGGTATCTTTTTTCTTATTCCACAAGATTCCCAAAACCAGAGTAGTTTCTTTATTTCCCTCATCATTCGAATACTCCCACCCACGTAAGTCAAAACCGCCCGATAACATGCATGCAGTTGATTCTTTAATAAAATTCTCTAACTCATTTTTCGAATTTACGCTTGTGACACAATTGTCAACGTAAAATGAATTTTGCAATTTTTCTATCGACTCTTTAGACGACGACACGAACGAACCATCTTCAATTTGTTTTAAAACTTTTGTTAGTAATAATGACAAAACTGCTGCGAGTAAAAAAGGGCTACAAGCAAGACCAAAAACAACTCTACAATGCCTGTATTCTATAAGCTTGCCATCTCTTACCCAGAGGAAACGGAGATAGTCTCTGTCTTCCTTGTTTATTAAAATTTGTAAGAACGCTCTTCTAATATCCGAGACCACTCCTATCTCTCCCTCTCTAAATCTGTTTAATGATGTCGGTACAAGCTCTATAAGATTCGGCCCCTTCTCTACGCACTGATTAAGGGAGGGGTATCCCTTCTCACTAGCTGACGCGTCGAAAACGGGCCGAATTTTCATCGTTCCGCTTTCCTTCAAAACAGGCCTGTGAGGCAAATAATGTGCTATATCGCCACCCCCCCTCGCTCGCACCTCTTCTATAATGCCATCCGCCTCCCATTCTCTGAAAACTTCATCGTACTCCAATAATAAATTCTGTTTCTTTAACTTTTGAATGCCTTTTTCCAAACGAATACGCGAGATCTCGTAATTGTCTGATAAGGGAGCGTGATCTTCAACCCATGGCAATTTTACCTCATATCTTCCCGAGCTAATTACTTGAGCCGTTTTTATTAAAAAATCTAATGTTTTCTCATCTTTCAATGATTTTCCCATTTTCTCAATCGGATCCAAAATCCCTAACGTATCCAATTGCCACAAATCTGCCACCCCCGCGTCTCGCACGAACATTGAAGTGACCATATCTGTTGGATCTACTCTATCCACTTGATTATTTATTTTTCCCATGACTGTCCAACCGAGCAGTGTTTCAAAAGCTGACAAACCATTTTGTAAATCGACCTTTTTGCCTGTTAACAATTTACCCGCTACGTCTGCACCTATCAAAACATCTATTTGTCCACTATTTCCTTCCAGGTCTGACAATTCAATCTTATGATCTTTCAATTCGTCTACCCACCGATCACATTTTAAACTCGAAATATTGTCGCAAATAATATCTTGATTCAATACAGAGAAATTACAAGCAAATGAATTATCCAAACTTTTTAAACGAATCAAATATAATTTATGATTTCCGACTTTAGACTTAACGCCCCCAAATAAAGAATGAATAACCTCCTTTTCTCCGACCGGTAAATATCCTAACTCTTTAGCGACATCCGATTTCAAATATGAGCGCTGAGATGCAGTGTCAATTACTGCTCTCACAATTTTTTCTTTTTTAGACGAATATATTTTGACCCTTAACGTTTGTAAACAAATAGCCGGTGACTCAGCGAACGTTGCTAAGGCCTTTTCGACTTGTACTTTTCCATCCGATTCAAAACCATTTTCTCTATTACGCCTGTCAACCTTATCCCTACTCCTAATCTCAGTACACATGACTAATAGGTGTCGTTTTGAACACCAGTCGCACTTTATCCTAATTCTACAATTTTTGGCTATATGGCCACGTCGTAAGCAATAAAAACAACTATTCTCTTTTTTAATTATTTCCTTACATTCTTCTAAATTTAGTTTTCGCGCCTTTTCGCAATCCCCACTTTCATGACTAGATTTACAAAAAATACATTGTACCAACCGTTCATCCTTGGAAACGAAGAGTACGTTAGCACTCGCTACCTCACCTCCAGTCTCGTTCTTATTCTTCTGCTTCCCACTCCTCTCCACTCCAGCCGAAATTCCAAATCCTGTGAGCGCCATATCTATACGCTCCTCGTTTTCGACTTCTCTCTGAAGGAACTCTAGAAGCTTCGTAAGACGATCCGTTTTGGTGTTTGGCTCCTCTGTTTCCGTCGTTCCTCGTTGATCACTTCTTTGCCATACTCTCAATATCTCTTCTGGCAGAGAAGATTCCACCAAAGGGTACAACATAGCAGCACACTTGTCGGCTGCTACACCTAATGAATCCAATGCTCGTATATTCGATTCCAGCTTATCATATAGAGTCGATAACGATGGTTTCTTTCCTCCTTTGAGCGCGTTCTGCATGACAAGTCCGAGGAGCTCTCTTATATAATATTCCACTACTATGTCTTCTCTACCAAATCTATTTTTCAGACACTTGATTGCTTTGTCAAAATTTTCTCCAGTTGGCGGAAAACTATTAACTAAATCATGAGCTTTCGAGCCGGGAACAGTGGTTTGCAAAAGGTACTGAAATTTGTCTTCTTTTCGAATAGACACGTCATCATTGATCTTTTTGAACTGGCTCCAAAATGGAAGCCATTCTTTTACATTGCCATTGAACTTCGGTAACTCGATGCTTGGAAGCTTTATCTTCTTTTCATTCACTACGGAAATATTAGGCCCTTGAAGAACAGTCTGTGTACCAACGGCGTCTATCTTTAATTTCGCATTGAGAAAATTCATCCGATAAGCGTCATCCGATTCCATCTCTGCAGCGATTTCCTCGTCAGTCATCTCAGAAGCGAATAGTGCTTTATTATAGCCGCCATGTGCTTCGTTCAACTCCGCCATTTTTATTTCCAGAAACTGAAAAGCCACCATCTTGTCCGCGTCTGCAATGCCTTCTCTAAATGTTGCTTGAAAAGCTGTATGTGCTCTTGTAAAAGCCGTTCGAGCAGCTCTTCTCCATCTTTTACTTTCATCCATATTTTAGCACAATTTCAGCACAATTTCTTATCACTTATACCTTTTGCATAACTACACTCACGAACTAAACACACGCTTTATTTTCTCAGAGTCCTGTCACGGTCGCCAAATGTTCCCTCTGGGTGTTTGTTTAAACGTAAAAAATTGAATAAAACAGTTTATTTTATCGAAAGTTACTCCACTTTATTTATTTTATAAATTATTATATACAAAAACTTAGGACACTGAGAAACGTGTTTATCGTTCGACGTTCTGTTCTCGACTGACTCATCAAAATATTCTTATATTATCAAAATGTGTGTTTTCGTCAAAATACATGTCTTCTCAAATCTAACAATTTATTTGGTAAATTTTACTAGTAGTCAACTAGTAATTTTTGATTAATTTTTGATTCATTTAGTAACTATTACTAATAAATTAGTAAAATTACTATTTATTAGTAAAATTACTATTTATTAGTAAAATTTACTATTTAATTAATTAATTAATTTAATTTATTTTGTAAATTTTACCAATAAATAGTCATTTTTTCTCAATTTTTGCCTAATTTAGTCAAGTTTGCTAATAAATTACTAAACTTAACTAATTATTAGTCAATTTCCCCAATTTGAGAGCAAAAACTCAATCATCAATTGAAATTAGTCAACAATTGATAATTTTTTTCTTATTTAAATCTCCAGAGAGTAAATAAATAAAATTAATTTTTGTCCGCATTAAATAATGAAATAAAAAATAAACATTTTCCTTAGTCAAAAAATGTAAAATGAATATAAAAAATGGAAATTTTGTAATTATTTTCAAGAATCACGCACCAAGAGCTGAAAGTTCAAAAGTCCTGTGTATATGTGTGCTTTAATGTTGGTAGAAATCGTATTACTCATTAAACCCCCCTCTCCCCCCTTTTTCCACCTTTCTCTGGTTGACGTCGACGTACAACCAGAACGTGCGGCTCCTACACCATTGCTTTCCAACATTTTACACCAGTGCAATAAATTACAACGGTAATTGTACTACGCTCGAGAGAACGAAAGTGGCAGACACTGGGAATTAGGTAAAAGGGAACCTTTTAGAACAATAAATTTTCAAAAACTCTTTAATTTCATGTATAAAGCAGTTCACATATGATGGCAATTGTCAAAAAAAAAAAAAAAATTAAGATTCAAAATTTCGAAGACAATAGTGAAGAAAAAATTTTTGAATAACATTTAACTAGAATGTTTCATTTTCATTTACTTTATTTGCTTGAATTTAATTAATTTCGTTTGTGAGCGAATTTTCATGCCATCTAGGCGGCGATTTGCTGAACTTTATTGGCGCGAAATTCAAAAAGGAGAAAAATTTTATTGATAATATTTTAATATTTATTAGTTTATTTTATTATGATTCATTGTTATTCTCTACAAATTTGAATTCTAGATAAAAATATAACTAATTTTCTTAGCAAAAAAGTCAATCACTTATTTAAATAGTAATATTTTAGTAATAAAATATTTAATAGTAGTTATTAGTCAAATTCACTGCTGACTTATTTAAACAATTGAAAATTAAGAATTAACGAAATTTTTAGTAATTATGTTAATTATATAATTGTACAATTAATTTTGTCTATATTTTTTAAATTTTCAACACTGCTGACTTAAGTAAAAAATTTAATGTTGACATTTTTAGTAATTATGTTAATTATATTATTGTACAATTAATTTTCATTATATTTTTTAAATTATTTCTTTACTATTAATTAGAAATCAGTTATTTTTTAAACTACTTGCTGTAGAAAAAAATCAGCCACAATTTTACTATAACAATTAGTTACTTTTAACTAATTCCAATTTAGCCACTTATTAATTAGTATTAATTAAATATTAATAAATTATTTTCAAACGGTAAATTATGATTAAAAATAAAAATTCAAAAAAAACTTCGCTTATTATTATAGAAGGAATTAACAAATAATTTTATTTCTTAAAAGGATTTCTTGTAAATCAGAAACTAGGCAAATTAATTTTAGTGATTTACGTGGAATTTTTGTAGGGGAAAATTAATTTAAATGAAAGAAATTTACAGAGAGAGAGGACAATTTGAAAATAAACATTTATTACCGACCAATAAAGTAGAATTAGGTAGCTGGGTAAATAAGAAAACAATTTAAAATTACCTCATAAAAAGCGATTTTCTTTTAAGTTGAAAAGTAACTGGGAGAAAGTAAGAAGGAGAGCGAGTGAGATAGAGAGATAGAGAGAGAGAAAGAAAAGGGGAAAGAGCCTTTTAAAAGAAAAGTCGATATACTTTGAATAAAATATATACTTCTCTGACTTCTTGCTGGGAAAAATTTATTCCGAGATTGAGTAATAAAAATTCATTTGATAAAATTAAGTCATTTAGTGTCTGAATAGAAATTTATTAGTAGTTAATAAAAATTTATATTTTTAGAGCTCGATAGTTGTGAATGGAAAATGTTCGTGGTTGACAAAATTTGTGAATTTAATCGAATTCTTTTCCCTGTGGATTAAAAAAGGATGAAGAAAAAGGACGAGAATTAGGCAAAAAATTTCTTTTTTTAATTTTACCGCAGAATTTATATTATTTAGTATTTACAACTCTTGAATAAATTCTACGCAGAATTTTCTACACAAAATAATTGTTCTTTCAAAAAAAGAAAAAAAATTCAAGGCTGTATTCAAGAATTCGAATAAATATTTTTTTTTATTTATTATTATTATTATATTTATATTCACTAATGTTTTATTTATGTTTCCTATTATTTTTTTTATATTCACTACTATTTTATTTATAGTTGCTATTATTTTCTTTATATTCACTATTATTTTATTTATATTCACTACTATTTTATTTATATTTGCTATTATTTTACTTATATTTATTTTCTATTTGTTTACCAAGGCGAAAATTTGTCTATGCACCGAGATTGAAGAATAAGATTTAAAATTAAAACCTGAATAAAAATAATTAATTAATTACATTACAAGGCAGAGAAATTGTTAATTCAATTAAAGTTAAAATGACAACAAACAAAATTCTAAGTTCTAACAATCTTGATTCGAAATAATTGAGAACTTTATAATTACATGAAACTTTGTAATTACAACTTTATAGAAACAATGAAAATAAATGTAAATAAAAGGAATAAAATTAAAAAATAACTACAAAAATGTAAATGGAAGTGAATACAAATAAAAATAAACGTAAATAAAAATAAATAAAAATAAGAAATAAAAAAAAAGAAATAAAAATAACAAATAAAAACATCACATAAAAAAACGAACAAAAATAACAAATTAAAATAACAAATAAAAATGACAAATAAAAAAACAAATTAAAAATATAAATATAAATAAATATAATTTCCTAAAAGTTTCGAACATTCAAAATAAACAAAATTTTTTTTCTACTTAAACAATTTTGCAAAAAAACTAGAATAAAAAATACGGTGAATGAAGATTTGAATAAAATAAATGAATATAAATAAAAATAAATAGAAAAAAATATAAATAAATAAAAATAAATAAAAGTAAATAGAAATAAATAGAAATAAATATAAATAAATAAAAATAAATAGAAATAAATGGAAATAAATGAAAAATAAATATAAATAAAAATAATTACACAAAACAATAAATATAAATAATAAAAAATATTTAAAGGCAGAGAGAAGTTAATTTTCAATTCAAAATAATAATTTTTGTGAAATTCGGTTACAAACGAAAGGGATTAAATAAAAAATGGTAATTCACTTTACCTTTATATTCGCGCATAGTGAATATATAATGATAATAATAATAATAATAATCATCTCCACGCTAATATTGAACTCGGACAAAGCCAAATTCAATCCTTCCTGTTTTGGTATCGTTTCCCGTGAATGCGATTAGTATTCTAATCCAATTTCATATATAATCTAGTAAAGTGCTGGCTCAAAGGAAGACGCGCACTCAAACCAGTTTAAAATAAACGATCTCAATTCTGGTTTCATATCTGCCACACGAAGAAAGTTATCTTGAAAATTACGATTTGACGCAGCGCTCCAATTTTATAAAAATCGCTTTTCGAGTCTCATCAGACAAAATGGTTTTCCTTTCGAATTTATTATTATTATTTTTTTTTTTTGAGAAAATACTTTCAAAACGGTTATTTCAAATTAATCGAAATTTTTTTCTTTTTTTCTTCAGTAAAATGTTTATTTAAAGTATAATAATAATAATTTATAACAATTTATTGTATAGCAATAAATTATTTCTTCTATAACCGAGTGAAATATTTAATCTGATAATTTAAATATTAAAAATATTCAATCGAATTTTATTTTTTTTTATCAAAAAATATATTAAAGATAAAAAATATATTAAGAAAATTGTTTTTCATTTCTTAAAATTATATTTTTATTTCAATAATTACATTTTTTTTTAATTAAACAATTTTCTTCGATACATAAAAGAATTAAATTTTCAAAACAAATATTAACGATAAAGTCAATTATTGTTAAGGATTTTGATAAAACTTGTTAATAAAAATTTATGTATTTTTATAAATAATTGTAAATTAATTCCTTGAAGAAATTTAAATAAACTTCTTATTACAATAATTCAATTATTTTAAAGTTCAAACAAAATTTTAATATTTTTTGAAAGAATTTAATTATTTTCATAAGTAACAAAAATTTTTCGTACGATTTTAATTGTTTTATAATACAATTAAATTTTTATTGTTTTCCACGAGAGTTATTAAACAAAATTTATTAAAAATTTAAAATTAATCAAAAAGAATTCAATTGTTCATAAAATTGTTGTAAAAATTCTTTTTAACAATAATAATTTTTAAAAAATATTTTGCAGATAAAAAATTTAATTTGTTATAAAGAAATTAAATTTTTTTTGTGTCTTGAAGAAATTAGAAAAACGTTCTTTATTAAAAATAGTCGCAAAAATTTTTAATGATTTTTGTTTGTGATTCTAAAAGCTACATTTTTCTTTTCGTTAAAAAACAATTTTAATTTTGTAATAAATTTTAATATAATTCATAGAAAATAGCAAACAAAAAAAACTTTAATACAATTATTTGAAACGATAATTCAATATTTTTGGAATTTTCTCGCAATAATTCAATTATTTTCAACATTTATCATTTAAATAAGAATTCACAATTTAATTATTATTTAAAGATAAAAAATACATTTGTTTAGAACGTCAATTATTTAAAATTCAGTTTGTAGAAATTCAAATATATTTTCATAAATAATAAAATACTATTTGTACGATTTCAATTTATTATTTTTAAAAATAAAAAAAAATTTATTGAACGATTTCAATTATGTTTGAATCCAATTCAATTTCAATTGTTTTTCTCGAAAATGAAATTATTAAATTATTAAAAATTGAATTATTTAAAAAGTCTTTTGTTAAAATTCTTCGTAAGAATTTAATTATTTACAAAAAATTGTTGCAAAAATTGTTAATAATTTTTAGAAAGTATTTTACACGGAAAAACTGTGTTTTTATTTATTCATTTGTTTATTTTCGTTTTATTCTTCTTCACTATACAAAATTTATGTAATTAGATTTATTATTGTATTTATTTAAAGTAGTAAAATTTTGTTTACAATATTTTGAAGAAATTAGAAAATTTGCGACTTTTCTAATTTCTAATAATAAATATTAAAAAAATGTTTAAAAAAATAAAAAAATATAAAAATTTTTTTTTAATTAAAATCGACATTAAAATTAAAAATTAAATTAAATTTTTTTTAACTATCTTTACATTTTATTAAAATTAGTCAAAGAAGAATTCGCCTTTAAAAAAGAAAAATACTCGAAAGAACAAATTCACCGAAAACCGACATTTTTCTTATTTTTTTTCTGATAAATTTTTCAGTTTATAACAATGATGAGTTATTTTTAGGGGCAATCGAAAGAGGAAAAATTCTCGAGAAAAGAGAAGGAAAACTAAATAAAAAGGAAGAAAAAAAAGTAAAGAAACGTTGAAGAAAAAGAAAGAAAAAAAAGGCGAAGGATTGAAAGAGAAAGAAATTCGAAATGCTTGGATAACATTTTGCTTTGTACAGGACAATGCAATTCTCGTAATCAGGTTCTTAAAAAAAAAAAAAAAAAAAAAAAAAAGTAAAAACGAAAGAAAGAAAGGAAAAAAACACAGTTCTTTTTCCAGTTCTGGATGTTTGAATCGCTCTAGGGTACACTAGTGACTCCGAAGAAACTGGAAATACTCGAATGCGTGGCCTCAATTCCAAAAGTCCTTTAAAGCCCCTTTTTCTTTAAGATGGAGAAACTCTCGAATGAATTGGAATAAGCGAATGCAGGATTGTCGGGGGAAATTTTCCAGTGTGTGAATTTCGACGAAAATTCCAATGAATTTTCGGAAATGATTTTCTTTTTTCCCTTTTTACGATCGTTTTTATCGATCATTAAATAAATCTTGATTGGAAAAAAAACCACGTTGGTAAATTTTACAATGTTTATAGTCAACGATTTCTGGAGAAAATGATTTTTTAAAGAAAATTACTTGAAAATTTTTTTTTTTTTTAATTTTTGAAAGTATGGCTAATTTTTTGAATAATGATTCATAAAAAAAATATTAAGAAAATGATTTTTTTAAGCAAAATCCTATAAATTTTTGAAAGTACGATTAAGTTTTTGAATAATGATTCATAAAAAAAATATTTGTAAATAAAAAATATTTAAAAAATGATAAAAAATGATTTTTTAAAGCAAAATTCTATAAATTTTTGGAAGAACGATTAATTTTTTGAATAGTGATTTATAAAAAAAATATTTTCATAAAAACATTTTTTTAAATTATAAAAAATGATATTTTAAGCAAAATTTCAATAAATTTTTGGAAGAACGATTAATTTTTTGAATAGTGATTTATAAAAAAAATATTTTCATAAAAACATTTTTTTAAATTATAAAAAATGATATTTTAAGCAAAATTTCAATAAATTTTTGGAATAACGATTAATTTTTTAAATAGTGATTCATAAAAAAAATGTTTGTGAACAAAAAATGCAATTTTTATAAATAATTATATTATAAATAATTTCACTTTCATCGATCATTAAATGAATCTTGATTAGAAAAAAAAACAACGTTAGTGAATTTTACAACGTTTATAGTCAACGATTTCTGGAGAAAATGATTTTTTAAGCAAATTTCAATAAATTTTTGGAAGAACGATTAATTTTTTGAAAAATGATTCATAAAAAAAATATTTTTATAAAAAATGTTATGTTTTTGGAGGAAAATAATTTCATTTTCATCGATCATTAAATAAATCTTAATTAGAAAAAATACAACGTTGATGAATTTTACAACGTTTATAGTCAACGATTTTTGAAGAAAATTTCTATAAATTTTTGGAAGTACGATTAATTTTTTGAATAATGATTCATAAAAAACATATTTTCATATACAATATTCAAAAAATGATAAAAAATGATATTTTAAAGCAAATTTCTATAAATTTTTGGAAGAACGATTAATTTTTTGAATAGTGATTTATAAAAAAAATATTTTCATAAAAAATATTTAAAAAATGATTTTTTAAAGCAAAATTCTATAAATTTTTGGAAGAACGATTAATTTTTTGAATAATAATTCAAAAAAAAAAATATTTATGAACAAAAAATGTTATTTTTTTGGAGGAAAATAATTTCAGTTTCATAGATCATTAAATAAATCTTAAATAGAAAAAAACCAACGTTGGTGAATTTTACAACGTTTATAGTCAACGATTTCTGGAGAAAATGATTTTTTAAGCAAATTTCTATAATTTTTTGAAAGTACGATTAAGTTTTTGAATAATGATTCATAAAAAAAATATTTGTAAATAAAAAATATTTAAAAAATGATAAAAAATGATTTTTTAAAGCAAAATTCTATAAATTTTTGGAAGAACGATTAATTTTTTGAATAGTGATTTATAAAAAAAATATTTTCATAAAAACATTTTTTTAAATTATAAAAAATGTGAACTTCATCAACGTCAAATTTTAATAAATTTTTGAAAGAACGATTAATTTTTTGAATAGTGATTCATAAAAAAAAATATTTCTGAACAAAAAATGCTATTTTTTTGGTAGGGAAATAATTTTTTTTCCTTCAATCGTTGATTATAAACGTTGCAAACTTTACTGACGTAAAAACAACCATTTTTTTGGTAAAAAAATAAGATATTTTTTTTCTTTTTGTTTTTTATTTATCTTTTTCTGTGTTTTTATATTTGCTTCGCAATTTTTGCTTCACTAGTGCAAAGTCACTATTTTAATTAGTGAATTTACCTTTTTCTTCCTTCACGATATTTTTTTCCATCCTTTCAGAAAATTTTTTTTCAATTTTTCTTTTTATTTTTCTCTTTCTTTCTTTATTTTTTTCAAGGGAAATGTCTAGCAACAAGTAATTATGGTTGGTTATTTTTGAAACCCGAGAGGATTGAAACACATTTCTTATAATTTCTCATCTACTTTTTTTTATCTCACCTTTGCAACGTGCTGCTTTGATCTTATTTTTAGTTTAACTAAGATAACATGTGAATTCTCTTCAACTCTCTCTCTCTCTCTCTCTCTCTCTCTCTCTCTCTTTCTTTCTTGCTCTCTAGGTGTATATATAGAGGAGAGTTTGTCGGAGGCGAGAAGAGGTCGTTAAAAATGTATGAAAAGTACCTAAAGTGAGAGTAACGCGAGACGTCGCGCTTTTTTCTTGATCCGATTTTCAACTTTGTAAAAGTCGACGCAACGAAAAAGGTGTATATATAAAAAAAATATATAAATGTGTATATACATATATACATTAACACATCTCGCTAACATTGCTTTTTTCGCGTTGTTAAATGTTTGGAGATTAAACTTTTCAAGTTTATATTTTATACTTGCTTTGAGAAAGTGGAGACGAGCAGCTTTCAAAAAAGAGAAAAAAAAGAAAAAGAAAAATGCTTTGAAAAAAAAGGACGAACTTTGTAATGATTTTTTTTTCTACAAACAAAGCGTTTAAGGTTTCACGATACACATATTTTTTTCACCTTTTAATGTTAAATTACATTTTTTTTTAATGTTTGACACAATTTTCATGTAGAGAAATTTTGCAATTTTTGAATTCAATTATAGCAAACGTTTTAATTTTTAATATCCTTTTTTCCTTTTTTAATAAATTCTCTAAATAATTTATTAGCAAAATTTACTAAATGAAAGCCAAAAGTGGAGCGAAACTCACTTTTTAGAAAAATTTACCAATTCAATTCAATTTACTAATTATATTGTAAATTTTATTAATAAATATAGTAATTTATACTAATTGATTAGCAAAATTGACTAAAAGACACAAAAATGAAGAAAAATTTACTATTCGTAAAAAATATATCAATTGCATTAAATTCACTAAAGAAAAAATTAATTTAACTAATAAATAGTAAGTTTACTAATTTATTAGCAAAATTTACACAAATGAATAAAAAATTAATCAAAAATTACTAGTTAATTACCGGTAAAATTTACCAAATAATTGACAATCACTTAAAAAATTGAAATTTGTACAAATAAATCATATTTTCTAAATTGGCAAAATTAACTAAATGAGTATAAAGTTGAGTAAAAATTATTATTTATTGATAATATTTGCCGCAATCAAATTAAATTCACTAATAGAAAATGAAAACTTCAGTAGTAAATAGTAAGTTTTACTAAATTTAGAAATATTTACGAAATCAGTCAAAGATTGAATAATAATTTATTTTTTTAGTAATATTTAGTAATTTACCAATTAAATTAAATGGAATAGTAAATTAATGATTTTATTGAATCATTGAATAGTAAAGTTCAGTAACAAATAGAAATGTCACTAATTTAACAGCAACATTTACTAAATGAGCGAAAAATTCCGGAAAAATTAATATCTACAAGTAAAGATACGAATTAATATAAATTCACTAATTAAATAAAAATTTTTAATAAAAATAAATAGTAATTTTACTAATTTATCAGCAAAATTTACTAAATGACACAAAAATTAATAATTATTAGTAAAAAATTATTAATTGAATTAAATTCATTAATACAATAATGAATTTTGTTAATTTAAGAGCAAAATAATTTACAAAATGCGTCAAAAATTAAGCAAACATTATTACTAACTAGTAAAATTTACCAAAAATAAATAAATTCACTAAAAAATTATAAATTTTATTAATAAATTTAGTAATTCTTATTTAATTGGCAAAATTTGCTAAACGAATCAAAACTTGAGTAAAAATCACTTTTTTGTAACATTTAGCAATGAAATTAAATTTACCAGGTGAAATAGTAAATTTAGTTAATGAATAGTGTAATTTGTACTAATTATTTGTTTAAATTAAAATTTTATTCGATTTGATAAAACTGTTATTTTGAAGAAAATAAAAATATATGTAAACTATGAAAATTTATTTAAACCATTAAAATTTATTTTAACCATGAAAATTTATGTAAACTATAAAAATTTATTTAAACCATTAAAATTTATTTTAATCATGAAAATTTTATGTAAACTATAAAAATTTATTTAAAACATAAAATTTTTTTTAAACCAAATTAAAAATTATTAGAGCCAAATGAAATTCCTTTTTGAATTTCGCGCCAAACGAGTTCATCAAATCGTCGTCTAGATGGCATGAAAATTCTCTCACAAACAAAACTAAAGCGTATAGAATTAATAAATTAAATTTACTCTCAAATTAAGATAAAATTATTAAATCATTCTTTAAAGAAAATTTTTTTTTCTTTTCATTATCTATTTCTTTCTCTTTTCTTTTTTTGCTTTTGTAGATCAATTACGATTGGCGGGCTATTTTGCTTCTTCTTTTTTTTTTTTGCTGTGCATTTTTTTTCTGTTAGAAAAATGTTGAGGGGAATTTTTATGACACAGAGAGAAGAAGAGATATTATTCTCTGTCCTAATATTTTTTTCTCCCAACGAAGCGTAATAATGTATCAAAGAGCGAGCGTGCTGATTAAAAGAAGAGGCTCGAATTTTATGTTCATGTCTCATTTTGTTTCTTTAACATTTTCAAAGTAAGTGTGTAAGTATGTGTGTGTTAAATAAGTCTTTCCGACAATAGAATTTTTTTCCTCTCTCTCTCTATCTCTCTTTATATATAAATATACATATATATAGAAAAAAGCCTTTGGTGAATTTTTTTTCCTGCAATTTTTTTTTTCTATCTGGGAATAAATAGAAATGGTGGAAAATGGGGAATTGGGTATAGGAGAAAAAATGATTTCTTTTTTCTCCTATTTTTTTAAATTCTAGAGAGTAAAAAATCCGATTTTGTGTAATTAAAAAAATAACTATGACAATTCCGTTGTACATGGTGACTTTTTTTGAGGAAAAAAAATTTGATTTGTATTTTTTTTTGCAATTACTAAATTCAAAATAGTGTGAATTATATTATAAACTGTAATTTACCGAAATTCGCGAATATACAGGAAGGAATTATTCTTCGGCTTGATTTTAAAATAGGTAACAAAAAAGAATATACAAAAACAATAAAAATCTATGATTGAAAAAATAAAAAATTATAATCAAATATCTGAGGCTAAAAATGATCTTTTCTTGTGAAATGAACTTTTTTTTATTATGTGAAAGTCAAAATTCGGTCTGGAAATTAGAAAAAAAATTGTGTTTTGATTTCAAATGAAAATTCTGTATGGAAATTGGTAAAAAAAAATTATGATTCAATTATATATGAAAATTATGTTTGGAAATTGGAAAAAAAATTTTTGTTTCAATTTTAAAATAAATATTCTGTCTGGGAATTAGAAAAAAAAATTATGTTTCAATTTCAAATTAAAATTATGTTTGGAAATTGGAAAAAAAATGTTGTTTCAATTTTAAATTAATATTCTGACTGGGAATTAGAAATTAGAATTAGAACTTAGAAAAATTTTTTTTATCTATTTTAAATGAAAATTACGTCTGGAAATTAGAAAAAAATTATGTTTCAATCTTAAATAAAAATTCTTTTTGTAACTTGAAAAAAAAATTTTTATTATCAAGTTTAATTGAAAATTCTGTTTGGAAATTGGAAAACAAATTTTTGATTCATTTTTAAATGCAAATTCTGTCTGGAATTTGGAAAAAATTTTGTTTTTTCAATTTTAAATGAAAATTCTGTCTAGAAATTAGAAAAATATTATGTTCCGATTTTAAATCAAAATTTTGTTTGGAAATTGGAAAAAAAAGGTTTGCTTCATTTTTAAATCAAAATTCTGTAGAGAAATTAGAAAAAAATGTTCGTTTTAATTTCGAATGAAAATTCTGTCTGGAAATTAGAAAAAGAATATATTTTTCAATTTCGAATGAAAATTCTGTCTTGAAATTAGAAAAAAAATATATTTTTCAATTTCGAATAACATTCTGTCTATGAAAAACTATAAAAAAATTTTTTTTTCCAATTTTAAATAAAAATTCTATTTGGAAATTAGAAAAAAAATATATTTTCCAATTTCGAATGAAATTTTTGTCTGCAATTGGAAAACAAATTTATGTTTCATTTTTAAATGGAAATTCTGTGTGGAATTTGGAAATAATTTTTTTTCTTTAATTTCGAATGAAAATTCTGTCTGGAAATTAGAAAAATATTGTTTTGATTTTAAATCAAAATTTTCTATGGAAATTGGAAAAAAAATGTATTTTTCAATTTCGAATGAAATTTCTCTCTGGAAATTAGAATAAAAATATATTTTTCAATTTCGAATGAAAATTCTGTCTGAAAATTGGAAAACAAGTTTTTTTTCAATTTTAAATGAAGAATCTGTTTGGAAATTCGAAAAAAAAATTTAAATTTCGAATGAAAATTCTCTCTGGTAATTGGAAAAAAATTATCTTTTAATTTCATACCAAAATTGTGTCTGGAAAATAGTAAAAAAAATTTATTTTTCATTCTTAAATGAAAATTCTGTCTTGAAATTAGAAAAAAAATATTTTTAACCTGATAAAATTGATTTTCAAATTACTGTAAACGTGCCACTTTTGCAATTATTACAATTGTAATGCACAATAATTTCAATTTTCACTCAGAAATTTAATTTTCTAACACTAATACGCACATACATATATATTGCATACTTTATGAAATTACAGGATTTTACAGCCATGAATTGAATTAAATGAATGGCAATAAAAATTTATTGGAAAATGATAAATTCAGTTGTAAATGACGCGCACGCTTTTGTGCATAAATATAAAAGCAAATATTATACCCAGAGTAATATGTATATGTGAAATTTCAGTTGAAATAAATTTTTGGAAAATAATATTTATTTTTGAATAAAAAGAACTTTTAATATGGCATGTCAAGTGCAGATGTTGTGAGAATTGGCGTTTTAATTATAAGGCCTGAAATTCACATTAATTTGATTCTCGACATTGAACAATATATGTATATATAGGTATATAGATGACGAATGCACACTATGATTATGTATATATAACGTGCGCGCATATGTGGAGGATCAATTCTATAATATGAGGAAGTACTTCGATTGTATGTTGATCTGTATTAAACCGTCTGTGATAACCATTGTACTACAACTACTAAAACATTGTAGAAATGAGATGAGACTCGTATGCGAGGCACGTTTTACATGAAAATCAAAGTTACTTCCCACTGGAATCTAAAATATTAGACCAGTTAACGTAATTCATTTTTAATAGTCATGGATAATGTCTCCTTTTATTCCATTAATATTTTAAATGTCACTTTTATGAGGGAAAATTATTTTTTCTCCCTTTTTTTTTTTTTTGCTCTTTAAAATGCAAATTTTAGTTTTAATAATTAAAGAAAATATTCCCTGAACTTTAGAATTATTTTTTATTCAACATTTTTTGTAATTAATATTTAATCTATCCTAATTTAAAAATTATTTTGTTCTTCAAAGTTATTAGGTTCAGACAAAAACAGTAGTAAAATTATTCGCAGAAATTAAATTTTTTTCAATACAATTTTGATAAAACAATTTCATTATTTTAGTAAAGTCCTTGCAAACATTCAATTCTCATAAAATATTATGTTTCGATTTTTAAATCAAAATTCTGCCTGGAAATAGAAAAAAAAATTTTTGTTTCATTTTTAAATGAAAATTCTCTCTAGAAATTAGAAACAAAAATGTTTGTTTTAATTTCCAATGAAAATTCTGTCTGGAAATAAAATTTTTTTTTTCAATTTTAAATGGAAATTCTGCTCGGATAGTAGAAAAAAAATATATTTTTCAATATCGTATGAAAATTGTGTCTGGAAATTGGAAAAACAAATTTTTGTTTCAATTTTAAATAAAAATTCTGTCTGGAAATTGGAAAAAAATATATTTTTCAATTTCGAATGACAATTCTGTCTGGAAATTGGAAAAAAAATTATTAATAATTAAAATTAATTAAAATAATAATTAAAGAAAATATTCCCTAAGCTTTGGAATTCTTTTTTATTCAACATTTTTTTGAAATTAATATTTAATCTGTCCTAATTTATAAATTAGTTTGTTCTACAAAGTTATTAATTATTTCTTCTTCGACAGTAATTTCAATTTTAATTAATAATTCTGTCTAGAAATTAGAAAAAAAATGTTTGCTTTTATTTCTAATGAAAATTCTGTCTGGAAATTAGAAAAAGAATATATTTTTCAATTTCAGATGAAAATTCTTTCTGGAACGTTGAAAAATATTTTTTTTTCAATTTTAAATGAAAATTCTGTCTGGAAATTAGAAAAATATTTTTTTTTCAATTTTAAATGGAAATTTTGTCTGGAAATTAGAAAATTATATTTTTTTTCAATTTTAAATCGACAACGTTTTTAAAAACGAAAAAACTGAAAATAATTTTTTAAAAATTAATTTCATCTCTAATTTTCTTGTGTTTTCTATTTTAAGAAATTAATTATTACTAAGGATACAATTATTAAAAACGAACATGATTTAGAATCAAAAATAAAAATACCGTACCATTACCATTTTTTATTTTAATTTTTTAAAATCGTTGTGGACTTCAGCCTCATAATTAAAAATTTATTTTAACTTCAATTAATTATTTCTTCTTCGACAGTAATTTCAATTTTAAATGAAAATTCTGTCTGGAAATGAGAAAAAAAAATGTTTGTTTTTATTTCGAATGAAAATTCTGTCTGGAAATTAGAAAAAGAATATATTTTTTCAATTTCGAATGAAAATTCTGTCTGTAAATTGAAAAAACAAATTTTTGTTTCATTTTTAAATGAAAATTCTTTCTGTAACTTGGAAAAATATTTTTTTTCAATTTTAAATGAAAATTCTGTCTGGAAATTAGAAAAAGAATATTTTTTTCAATTTTAAATGAAAATTCTGTCTGGAAATTAGAAAAATATTATGTTTCGATTTTAATTCGACAACGTTTTTAAAAACGAAAAAACTAAAAATAATTTTTTAAAAATTAAATTCTTTTCTAATTTTCTTGTGTCTTTATTTTTAAGAAATTAATTGTCACTAAGGATACAATTATTAAAAACGAACATGATTTAGAATCAAAAATAAATATACCGTACCATTATCATTTTTTGTTTTCGTTTTTAAAATCGTTGTGGACTTTAGCCTCATAATTAAAAATTTATTTTGACTTCAATTAATTATTTCTTCTTCGATACTAATGCAAAATTATTATTTTGAAGAAGAGACGAGAATTTTTATATTTTCGAACTTTTGCCAATAAATTAAAAAACATTTGATTTTCCATTTTTACTACGGAAATAATTTTTAAATAACAATTTTTATTGACAAAAAAAGTCCTTTTTTCGAGTTCAGAAAATTGTTTCACAATTTTTCCCTCAAATTTTTTTTCCCGAAACAAATGTTTTTAATTTTCCGATAAGCAGAAAGTTCTCGACAGGAATTATAGTTTTAAATCAAAATCACGTCGTAAAGTTTTTATTTCAATTCTTTTTTTTCTCTCTCTCTCTCTTTTTCGTCCAATGAATGTCAGTCGCTTTAGAGTTGTATGTGACACGCATACACATTTATGAATGTATGATTTCTTGTACTTGTAGAATGTATAATATAAAGTGTAGGGTAGGAAAAGAGAGAGAGAGAAACTGCGTGTACCTTTAGTTTCCGCTTTTTCTTGACTTACACTTTTTTTTATTTATCAAAACGTTGGTTACGTATATATATATATATATGAAGGAAAAAGTTTACGAGCACGACAGTCGCAACCATACCGCATTGTATTTTCCCATTTTCACAACCGTGTGTTCTTAATTTTTTTTTTATATCTGATATGTCGACACTTACTACTTCACGGTACTTAATTTCATTTTATTTCCAATGTCTCTTACATCTGCTACACGCTCTTGTTCACAAAAGCCAATTCGATAACAAACAAAATGAAAAAATAAAGGGAAATAAAGAAAATTTTTTTTTTTTTTTACAAAGCAAGTAAAAATTATTGCAATGAATGTGAAATGTATTTTAGATATTTTAATTGTTCTGAATTATATTAACGATGGTGCGAATTTTAAACTTCCTAAAGGCTAAAGGTTTAAATGAAGAACGAAATTTACTTCTTTTCAAATTTAAATTTTAGAATAAATTCATAATCAAAATTCGAAAAATTCACTTATTAAGTAAATATTTAATTATTGTATAAATTTTCAAAAAATTTAAATTAACTTTCGGCGAGAATTTATTTATTTACATACAAAATAAAATTCTTCGAAAGAATTCAATTATTTTCATAAAAATTATTTTCATAGTAAAATTCTACGGAGAAATTAAATAATTTTCAATACAATTTTAATAAAATTTACATACAAAATAAAATTCTTCGGCAAAATTCAAATCGTTTCATAAATCGAACAATTCTTCAGTGATAATAAATTAATTTCAATACAATTTTACTAAAATTTAATTTTTTCTGAAATTTGCATAAATCCAATGATGCAATTTAATTATCTAGTAAAGTATTTGCAAGCATTCAATTCTCTTAAAAATAAATCAAAAAATGATTTAATTTCAACAATTTAGTTATTTCTGAAATCGTCTGTAAAATTTATTTTAAAAATTCAATTATTTTCCGATTATAACATTTAACAGAGGCGATTATTTTAAAAACATGAAAGAAAATCTACATAAAATACAATTACTTTCGAAATTTACAATTAAAATTGTTAAAGAAAATAGATTATTAAAAAACAATCCAAAGAAATTCTTCAAAGGAAGGCAAATATTTGTAATTTAATTCTAGTAAAATTTATCGAAAGAATACAATTATTTTTAAAAAAATGAATTAAATTTTTCGGAAAAAAGGATTATTTTTTTAAATAGTAAAATCCATCGCAGGAATTCAATTATTTTTAATAATATTTTATACAATTCAATTATTTTGAAATTTGTTGAAAAATTCTTTCAAAACATTCAATTATTTTCAAAAATTTAGTTTAAATTCCTTAAATAATTTATTAAAATTAATCAAATTTTATTGAAACCAAATATAATTTATTTGAATTAATTAAATCTTTTTAAAATACAATTTTTTCGATTTAATCAAATAAATTCTATTTGTTTTCAAATATTAATTATTATTATTCTTCGGAAGAATTCAAATATTTTCATAAATCGAACAATTCTTCGTTGAAAATAAATTATTTTTAATACAATTTTAACAGAATTCAATTATTTTCTGAAATTTGCATAAATCCAATAGAACAATTTAATTACCTAGTAAAGTCTTTGCAAATATTCAATTTTCTTAAAAATAATTCTAAATGTGATTTAATCGCAAAAAATTCAATTATTTCTAAGATTGTCTATAAAATTAATTTATTTAATTTTTTTGTGTATAAATAATTGAATTTTTGTAGATGAATAAAATCAAAGCATTGGAGTGAAAACTTTTTTGTAAACTATTAAATTATGAAAATGTTTTAAATTTACATTTTTGAAAATTTGAATTTTTCATATTTTTAACTAACAATTATTTGAAAAAAGTTTAAATGAATTTTTTTAAAATTATTTAAATGAAAATTTCGTAAAATTAAATTGAAAACAAGTGGATTTGAAAATCATTAAAGAACTTTTTCGAAAATTATTAAAAATAATTTAATTATAGAAGAATTTTAGTTAAAAACACAAAAAAAATTTAATTTTGTAAAAGTTGGAAATTATTGCAAAAATTCAATTATTTTCAGGAATGTCCTTAGAAAAAAAGTAAATATTGTTAAAAAAACATTGAAATTTATCTTTGGAATTGAATAATTAAAAAAAAAATTTACTAACATTCGCTTCAAAAATTTGTAAATTCTTTTCAAAAAATTGTTATGAAATTCTTTAATATAATTTTTTACAATAAATTTTTTTTCAAATATTTTAATAAAATACATTTATTTTTAAAAATATTTATTAAAAGTTTCCGATTGAATATAAATATTTTGAAAATTAAAAAAAAAATTCTTTCAAAACATTCAATTATTTTAGAGAATTATGTTAAAATTCTTTAAGACAATTTAAATGATTTTATAAATTTTTAGATTCTTCGCAAGAGTTTTTTTAAATGATTTTTGTGACAAAAATTAGGTATAAAGTTAAAAAAAATTAAAAGGAACAATATTATTTTTAAAAAAAGTTAAAAGTTTTAGAAAATTTAATTGTTAAATTAAAAAATTAAATAGAATTCGATATTATTTGGAGAAATATTATTTATAATATAATAATAATAATAATTTATAACAATAATTTATAATAATAATTTATAATAATATAAATAATAATATAAATAATATAATAAAAAAATAATTATAATTATAATGATTATTTATAATATTATATATTTATAATAATTTATTATTTGAATTATTTGGAGAAATTTTAAATTCGTCTATTAATAAAAAATTCGAAACTAAAAGAAAAATTGCTAAAAAATTATCAAAAAATCACTAAATTCTAAATTCTAAGAAACAGTCACGTTTTCCGAAAAATTTATTTTCTACTCCATCAAATTCTATTTTCTCAAGTGTTTTTTCATCACTGTCAGTGTAATATATAATCGAAGTGAAGTGTACAATTAAAAAAAAGCTATAAAACAAAGTCTTAAAGGATAAAAACTAAAAATAAAAGGAAACGAAAGTAAAAAGATCTGTTTTTCAAGAAAAAAAGAGGAAGAAAAAGAGATCTTTTATTGTCCTAAAGTGCCTATCTCCTATTATCATTGTTTTCTCATTATTATTGTTCAATTTCAAAGAAAAAAAAAACTCTCTCTTATTTTTTTTTTAAATCTCTAACTAAATGTTTTTTTTTACACACTAACTTTTCAAAGACTACGACTAGTCAGTTTTCAACATTTTCGCAATTTAAGCCATCTTGGCTTTTGGAAAACTTTACGAGTAGTTAACTCCTGGCGTGTTATCAGCTTTTCTCCTGACTTTGAAGTTTCTCTATGTGTACGTCAACCCTTCCCCTGCCCCCCTCTCTCTATTTCTCTCAAACACACACTCTCACAAGTTTTTGGCGATAAGCCTTGATTTAAGATGCAACTGGTTGCCTCGGCAAAATTTCCAATGACGACACTCATGCGCAAAGGACAAAAAAAACAAAAATAATTCATGAAACCAAAGGGCTAACACTAAAACTTTCAAGTTTTGTTCGAAAAACTTTTTTCTTTTATGCAAAAAAAATCGGGGAAAAAAACAATTATTTTTCTATTGTCAAATAAATATTTAGCTACTTGAATCGAATAGTTTTTATCAAAATAAAAAAACAATTTATTTAAACCAATAATTTTTATATTTATTATTATATTTATATTTTTATATATTTGTATTATTTAACCAATAATTTTTTATATTTTATATTTTTATATTTTATTATTTTTATAATTTAGTATTTGTGTTTTTAATACTGAAACGAGTATTTGAAAAAAATAATAAACTAAAAGAAAAAAATATTTGACTCAAATAAAAGTAAACAAAAAAGTTGGTAATTAATTATTATACTATTGTTATTCTTATTATTATTATTATTATTATTATTATTATTATTACTATTATTTTAATTACTATTATTATTATTATCTATTATTTTTTTTATTGTTTTTATTCTTTTTATTATTATAACTATTATTTTATTTAGGTACTATTATTATTATTATCTATTATTATTTTTTTATTGATTTTATTTTTTTTATTCTTATTATTACTACACGAATAAAAACCTTTAACTGGAACAGCGATGACTTTCGCTAAAATAGCGAAAGTATTCGCTGCTGTAACTAAATGTTTCGCTAATAGAGTGAAATTCGTGGTTGTTCCAGATGAAGATTTTTTTTCGTCTATTATTTTTATAACTATTATTATTTTTTTTTATTGTTTTTATTTTTTTTTTTGTAATATTGAGTAGAGAAAAGAAATAATTCCAATTTGTGAAGTTGACTTAAAATATTATTCAAAGGAATTAAAGGTAGACTTATTTATTTATTTTTTTTCAAAATTGATCTTCCATCTTGTGAATTAAGTGTGACAAGTATGAAATTTGATTTTCCTTAAGTAGATTTATTTGTATTCGAATGGCGTAAAAAATAGACGATAGAAAGAAATACGATACTTGGAGAGACGGGAAATACACAATACGTAATATCGAATATCCACGTTACGTGTGTTGTTGAGGAGAAATCTTCTCTATGGGATGAATACACATGACAATATTTCTGTTTCTTTTGAAAAGAAAATACATCACATACAGGATTTTAAAGTGAGGTAAAAGTATATATGTGTGTGTTTGTGTGTGTATTTGTACAAGTACGTATAATTCGGAAAAGGAATTTATTTTTCAGTGACAATAAAACATTTTGTAACAGGGAATTTTTTTTAATGAAACTATTATCAAACTATTTACAAACTAGCTAAAAAACGTATTAAGATTATCTTAAAAGTTAAAACTATTTCTAAAATGGTTTTAAAACGGGGTTTAAAAATATTTTTAACACTATCTTAAAACTATTCTAAAACTATTTTAAAACTATTTTAAAAATAATTTTTGAAGCTATTTTGAAACCGTTTTCAAACTATTTTGAAACTGTTTTAAAACAATTTTCAATCTCATATTAATAGAGTTTAAAACTGTTTTACAACTGTTTTGAAATTGTCTCAAAACTATTTTCAATCTATTTTGAAACAGTTTTGAAACTTGTTTTTAAAATATTTTTAAAGTAGTTTTAAAACTATTTTGGAACTGTTTTAAAACTATTTTAAAAACTATTCTTAGTTAAATTTGAAGCTATTATAAACTATTTTTAATAGAGTTTAACATCTGTTTTGAAACGGTCTCAAAGCTATTTTCAAACTATTTTGAAACAGTTTTAAAGCTAATTTGAAAACGTTTTCAAAATATTGTGAAACCGATTCAAAACTATTTTAAAACTATTATTAATAGAGTTTAAAAACTGTTTAACAACTATTTTGAAACTGTCTCAAAACTATTTTCAAACTAGTTTTAAAAATATTTATAAAGTAGTTTTAAAACTATTTTGAAACTATTTTTAATTGAGTATAAAACTACATTTAACAATTTTTTATAGAGTGTAACAACTATTTTAAAAGTATTTTGAAACTATTTACAAACTAGGTTTTAAAATATTTAAAAAGTAGTTTTTAAACTATTTTAAAACTATTTTTAATTGAGTGTAAAACTATATTTAACTATTTTTTACAGAGTGTAACAACTATTTTTAAACTATTATGAAATTATTTTATAAATAATATTGGAACTGTTTTGAAACAGTTGTAAAACTATTTTGAAACAATTTTAAAGCTAATTTGAAATCGTTTTTAAACTTTTGTGAAACGAATTCAAATCTATTTTGAAACTATTATTAATAGAGTTTGAAACTGTTCAACAAATGTTTTCAAACTGTCTTAAAACTATTTTCAAACTAGTTTTTAAAATATTTTAAAAGTATTTTTAAAACTATTTTGAAACTATTTTTAATTGAATTTAAAACTATATTAAACTGTTTTTAATACAGTGTAACAACTATTTTCAAACTACATTGAATGTTTCTAAAACCATTTTGAATGTTTTAAGAAAAACATTATTATTATTTTTTTGAAAACATTTTCAAACTATTTTGAAACTGTTTTAAAACTATATTGAATCTAGTATTCATAGAGTTTAAAACTGTTTTGAAACTGTCTTAAAACTATTTTCAAACTATTTTGAAACAGTTTCAAACTTTTTTTAAAGTAGTTTTAAAACTATTGTGAAACTATTTTTAATAGAGTTTAAAACTATTTTGAAACTATTTTTAATAGAGTTCAAAACTATTTTGAAACTATTATTATTAATAGAGCTTAAAACTGTTTAAAAACTTTTTTGAATCGGTCTCAAAACTATTTTCAAACTATTTTGAAACAGTTTTAAAACTGCTTTAAAAAAGGTTTTAATTTTTTCAAAATAGAGTTTAAAACTATTTTGAAACTATTTTTAATAGAGTTTGAAACTATTTTGAAACTATATCGAAAACTAGTTCAAAACCGTTTTAAATTTATTTTCCATACGATTTCGAAACAGTTTTGAAAATAATTTAAAATTACAAAAAACCCAAAAGTAAAAACTGAAACTTGAAACGCAAAAGTAAAAAACTAAAAACCAAAACGTGAAACCAAAAAGCAAAATCTTAAACCAATCGAAAAAGTGGATATTTACTTTTAAAAGCTAAAAATTAAAACTTTAAGTTAATAACCAAAAGCCCGGGAAAGTTTAATAATATTACTTCTTTGGTTGACTGTTATTTGCTTAATTTCGCGATAAATTATTGAAACGCAGTTAATGAGTGCTCCTGAATTCTAAATCAACATTAATGAGACTAATTATTAATTTGAAATAACAACTAGATTTTGAGAGCATCTGATAATTAATTACGTTGAACAATGTTGAAATATAAATTAATCCTTCAAACTAACAAGGGAAATGATTTTCATCAGAGAATATTGTATATGACCATTACTACGATTAGATCGAGAAACAATGTAATTGACTGCTAGTAGATTATGTACTTGACATTATAACCCAGCTAATATTCAATCTCCCATATAGTTTCTAGCATGATTAATAAATATACGTTGATAATAAACAAATTGAAGGGAAAATATTATTACGAGAGTGAAAAGAAAAATATAATTTATAATTCAAGTACGTGCTACAGAATATTTATTGTAGATGGGAAATTTATTATAAATACATGTTTATTTATTGTGTATTATATATGAATAAAATTTTATTTGTATAAAAATTTTTAGGTATAGTTATACTAAAAGTATACGTCTGACTATTGGTTTACTTATACTACTGTCACTTCATTTTCAGGAATACAATTTTTACTTTAAAAAATACTGAAATTTTCTCAATTTTTAAAATTTTTAGTTCAATTTTTCCATGGAGACAAAAACATATTTTCTACAAAATTACCTATGGATTTGCAAATTCTATGAATTTTTAGAAAAAATAAAAATTCAAAATGAGTCAAAAATATTTTCTGATAAATTTTTTTTATGATCATTGAATTTCTTTTAAAGAAATTACTATAAAAATAATTTTATTAAATATTTAAAATATTTTCTTTATACAGTTTTCTGAAATTTAAAACTTTTATTTTTCAGTATATTAGTAGTCAAATATCTGTCTGACTAAACATATACTTGTACTACTGTGACTTAAACTAAAAAAAAGTTATTTGATTCAAATGACGAACTATTTGACTGAAATCAAATAAATATTTGCTTGAAACAAATAATTTTAAATTGAATCAAATAAATTGTATTTGAATAAAATATTTCAGTATTTAAAGCAAATATTATTTGATTTAAATGAAAATTATTTGATTCAAGTAAATGTTTATTCGATAATAGTCAAATAATTCGACATTTGAATCAAATAACTTTTTTCTCAGTGTAATATTCAAGGAAAGAAATTTTCTGCAATTTAGTAATAAAACTTTTTAGCGTTAATTAATAATATAACAGTCTGACTAGACATTTACTTATACTACTGTCACTTAATATTCGAGAATATAAATTTTATTGATTTTTAAACTAAAACAATTTTTTAGTATTTGAAATTTTCTATTATACGTCTAATTGTCAAGGTATTTTTCATTAAATTTGCAATATTTAAAATTGTATGATTTAAATTAAATAAATAATTAACCAAAAAGGATTAAAATTTACAAATTTACAAATTGACAAATATAATTTAAAATTTTACGAATTTCAATTCTCTTCATAAATAATAAAATTCTTCTCTGATATTCAATTATTTTACAAAATTTTGATCAAATTCCTGTCAAAATTTCAATTATTTTCAAAAGTTTTCTAAAATTCGATAATTTTCAATTTTCTACTATATTTCAATAAAATTTTCCAAAAGAATTCCATTATTAAAAAAAATTGATTACAATTCTTCGCAAACATTCAATTATTTTCATAAATAAAAATCATTTTTACAAGTATTGAATTATTTACAAATTTTTTTACAAATTTCTTCGCAATAATTCAATTATTTTCATAAATAATAACATTTCTACAGAGATTCAATTATTCTTCTAATTAATAATATTCTTTTAGGAATTCAATTATTATTTTCATAAATAAGAAAACTCATTGCTGAATTTCAATTATTTTTAATGCAATTTTAATCAAATTCCTCGAAAAATCTAATTATTCTTAAAAATCTTATTAAGATTCTTATTAAAATTTGTCCAAAGAATTTAATGATTTAAAAAATTTGTTGATAACATTTTTTATGAGAATTTAATTTCAAGAAACATGAAATTAATAAATTATTTATTTTTGTAATTCAATAATTAAATTCTCGCATAGAATTTACTAATAAAAATGGTTTTAAAAATGAATTTCAGTTCAAAATTTTCGATTATACTTCAGTATTAAAGGCATTATAACGTGGATATTTAGAAATAATTAAATTTTCAAAAAGTTTGAAACTAAAATCATTGAAATTCTTAATTTTTCATATTTTTGACAAAAAGTTCTGCAGAATTAATTCTTTTTTAAAAGTTTAATAGGATTTTTATTGAAATTATTTCAGATTTTTATTTTTCAATATATATTTAATTGCAGAATTTCCAAATAATTGAAATTTTGCGTAAAATTGAATTGTAAACGAATAAATTTGAAAATTCTCATAAAACTCATCGGCAGCGTTTCAATTATTTTTCATACAATTATAATTGAATTCCTTGAAAAAAGTAACTATGTTCATGCAAGTTTTAATAAAATTCGACAAAAGAATTGAATTATTAAAAAATTTGTTACTAAAATTCTTTATGAGAATTGAATTTTCAGAAATATTCAATTATTCAATCAATTATTTACTTTTGCATTTAAGTAATTAAATTCTTGTAGAATTTTCCAATAAAAATTGATTTTCATTTCATAAAAATGAATTGCAGTTAAAATTTTTGATTATAGTTGAATATTAAAAGAAATATAGAGTGAATTTTTTGAAAATAATTGATTTTTCGAAATTAATATTTTCGAAAAAGTTTAATTAAATTTTTCAAATATTATTTGATGTTTTTATTTTCCAATATGCGCATTTAATTAAAGAATTCATGAATATTTGAAATTTCGTGAAATTGATGAATTAATTATTATTAAAAATAATGGATATAAAGTAAAATTGTAGTGAAAAATTGTTGAAAATAATAATTGAATTGAAATAATGAAAATAATTTTGAAAAAGTATTCTTATAATATAAAATAATGTTTTTATTACTTGGTCATCTTTAATTATTATAAAATATGAAGAAATCAATCAGAGACTCGGAGTTATCGATATCTTCATGTTTTATAGTTATAAAAAAATTTAACAAACTAAAATTTAATTCATATTGTATAAAATATCACCAAAATTGATTATTTTAATTTTTTTTGGTGTTAATTTAATCTGCAACACTTTTTAATACCTCACGATTTACTGTGTGCAATTAACTTACCGAAAATCCTTTAAATCAAAAAGTTATAGATTTAAACTTATTTTAATTTATGCCTTTAAGTTTAAATTACGTTTAATACAAAGTAAAAGCAAAAAAGTAGATTATTACTATTTTTCCTTTCATCTTCTTTTTCTTTCTAGTCTCTTTTTATATTTTTTCTCTTTCTTATTTCTAGTATCTTTATATTTTTTCTCTTTCTTCTTTCTAGTCTCTTTTTATATTTTTTCTCTTTCTTATTTCGAGTATCTTTATATTTTTTCTCTTTCTTCTTTCTAGTATCTTTTCATTTTTTTCTCTCTTTTTTCTAATTTCTTTCTCTCATTTTTCTTTTCTTGCTCTTTTAGACCAAAAAAAGACACAATTTCCATCGTTTATTTAATTCTCGATCTTTTGACAAATATATTTGACAAGTTCAACATTATTTTGACTGCCTTTAATTTTTCTTTTTTTTTCACTGACAGTAAAAATGATAGAGAAAATTTATTTTTTTATTTTTGTTTCGCTTTTTATTTGTCTTGTTCTTTAAATTCAGTCTCTCTCTCTCTCTCTTTCTCTCTCTTTTACGCGCATTGAGACATCCGGTAATGTTAAACAAGAGGAGGGTGCGCGCTTTCGTATCTTTTTCTACTTTATACCGGATTACCTTTCGCTCGAGCGATTGCAAGAGGTTGTGTGTCTGCTCTCTCAGTGTTGAATATATACTTGGAAAATTCGAATAACAAAAGAAGAACACAATGCGTGTCGTACCTCAAGTGCAAGCACTCTGAATTACATTTCGTCAGTGCTACTATATATATATTTATATATACATATACGCTCACTAACGTTCCTCCAAATCTGAAAGACACGAGGCATAACCCTTTTTTTCAACTTGAATACATATCACGCTCGTTGCTAAAATTCACACAACCCTTTCTTTCTCTTGAAAATAAAATCGAGAAAAGAGATGTCAATTTTTTTTTGCACAAAAAAAACTTTTATATTTATTTATTTTTTATTTTTATACTTCATTACTTTCAATATTATTATTTACACTCGATTTATTTTTAAAAAAATGTAATGCTTTTCTAATTTTAAATTTCTAATTATTTAAATTTTTTTCCTACTCATTATTGTCTTCTCTTATTCTTAATTTTTTTAAATAAATATTATTACTTTCATTTTTCATTTTTAGACGAATTTTAAACATTGTTAAACCAAAATTGAAATTTTCGTCAAAATTGCTTTCTATTTTTTCATGAAACAAATTCAATTTATTTTTTTAAAAATAATTGTTCAATTTTAATTATTTTTTTTTTTGTAAAGAAAATTTTTTTAAAATGTTTAAATGGAAAAAATTTCGTTTATTTGGAAGTTCACAACGCAGCGGGAAAATAAAATTGAGTAAAACAAGGAGAATGAAAAAAATTGAGTAAAAAAATAGAGAAAATATTAATAGAAAAATATTAAAATATTAAAGTAGTAAAATATTGAAATACTAAAATATTTGAATAGAAAAATATTAACATACTGAAATAGTAAAATAGTAAAACATTGAACGAATAAAATATAAAAATAGTAAAACATTAAAGTACTAAAATATTAAAATAGTAAAATATTAAACAACTAAAATATTAAAATAGTTCAACATTAAACTACTAAAATATTAAAATACTAAAATATTTAAATAGTAAAATATTAACATACTGAAATAATAAAATAGTAAAATATTGAAATACTAAAATATTAAAATAGTAAAATATTTAAATAGTAAAATATTAACATACTGAAATAGTAATATAGTAAAACATTAAACTACTAAAATATTAAAATAAGAAAATATTGAACTACTAAATTATAAAAATACTAAAATACAAAAATATTGAAATATTAAAATACAAAACTATAAAAATACGAAAATATTAAAATACAAAACTGTAAAAATACGAAAATATTAAAATACAAAACTGTAAAAATACGAAAATATAAAAACTTTAAAATACAGAAATAACAAAGAAGTAATATAAAAATTGATTGTATAATGAAAAAAAAAATCCATAGAATACTATAAAAAATGCTATTGACGACCCAAATTGCAATTCTTTCTAATTTGCCAAAGTTTTCACGTTAAAACCGCTTAACGAAATCCTTGAAATAGCAGAGATTTCCTTTTTTAATGGTCCAACACTCCTAACTTAGATATTTGTTTCTAAAGACTGTTACAAAGTTCTTCAATTTCTTGAAAATGAGATCCTAAGGTGCATAAAAGACCTTGTAAAATCGAATTTAAAATCTTTAGGGTTTTCATCACCTTTTAAAAGGTGATAGAAAAACTTTTTGATTTCCTTTTTCGGAA
Source organism: Leptopilina myrica (nomen nudum) (assembly GCA_032872475.1). NCBI lineage: Eukaryota > Metazoa > Arthropoda > Insecta > Hymenoptera > Figitidae > Leptopilina > Leptopilina myrica (nomen nudum). The sequence goes on along the minus strand of CM065467.1, from coordinate 21,579,726 downwards.
AAAAAGAAATGTTATCACTTTTCTTTTATGCAGGGAGGAATTCACGCTTTCATTAAAAAATATTATTAAACAATTTTTTTCTCTCTTCAAACATTTCTATACTAGAAATTTATTAATGTCATATTAATTTAATAATATTACAAATATTATTAAAAAACTTGTTTTCCTTTCAATATTTTTAACTGTTAATTTAAAAATAATAATAATAATAATAAAAATGAAAATAATAATAATAATTTCTATCCTAGAAATTTAATAATGTCCTATTAATTATTAATATTAAAAATATTATTAAAAATATTATTTAACAACTTGTTTTTCTTTAAATATTTTTACTGGTAATTTAATAATAACAATAATAATAATAATAATAATAATAATAATAATAATAAAATAACAAATTATTATTTTGTATAATTACACTGAAAAAAAATTATTTGATAATAGTCAAATAACCGATTATTTGACTATTATCAAATAACCGATTATTTGACTATTATCAAATAAATATTTACTTGAATCAAATAATTTGTATTTAAATTAAATTAATTTTCTTTTCAGTGTAAATATTCAATTTTTTATTAAAATAAAAAGTAATTTTCAATATTATTATTACCAATTAATACACTTAAAAGATTATTTCAGAAATAATTCAGCTATTCATTATTAAAGTCTCTCTCTCTCTTTCTCTCTATTTTTATCCTCTCTTGATGAATAAATGATTTATTCATGAAATTATAAATCATTTAAATTTGTATTTAAATTATAAAAGTGCATTGAGAATAATTGACTCCCTCGAAAATAGAAGAGTGGACATTTTTTTATTTATAATTCAGTTCTTTTAATATTTATTTCAATAATAACTATTTTTGCCATTCGTATTTAATATTAATTGTAAGTTAAGTTTTAATTAAAAATTATTTCATTTAAATTTCTATCCAAGTCTTAAGTAAAAATTTATATCTAAATTATAATTAAAAATTAATTTAAATTAAGACTTCAACTAAATTTAACTTCATACATAAATTAAATTTAAATTTAGACTTAAATCAAATTTAATTAATTTAAATTTAGGCTTAAATTAAATTTAATTAATTTAAAATTAGATTTAAATTAAATTAAATTAATTTTAATTTATACTTAAATTTAATTTAATTAATTTTAATTTTGACTTAAATTAAATTTGATTAATTTAAATTAATAAATTCAGTCCTAATTTAAGTTCTCATTAAAATAAAAATTAATTCACTTATTTAATGAAAATAAGTCAATAATTTAAATATCTGTCTATTATTTTATTATTTTTCATATTTTCAAAAGTTAAAATATTCATTTCATTCAATTTTAATTTCTAAATGAATGCGTTTTATTTTATAACATTTTTTTTTATTGAATTACCGCAAAATTTCGAGCAGTTTTTAAAATTTTTTAATAAAGTTCAAATACAATTAAACAATAGACAAATGTTTCTGGTTTTCTATTCAAATAATCTGACAGGCTGTCAGTTATGAAAATCAAAAAGCTGAGAGGCGAAAGAATGGTGAGAAGCGGAAACATGAAATTCGTGTATTCTTGATTTCCGCATTTGTAGAATTTTATTTTATTTTATTTTTTTATTTTTAATTGTACTTTTAACATCTAGATTATTTTTTAATTCCTTTTAAATTATTCGTTTTTTGTGGCAAATATACATATATACAAAAAAGGTAAACAAATTTTTGTTTTCTACAACAATAAAAAAAAAAGTTTCTTAATTTAAAAATTGTTTGAAATATATTTTATATTTTAATTAAAATTACGAAAACTCAATTTAAATTATTTCATGTAAAAGAACGTTTCTTAATTTAAAAATTTTTGAAATATATTTTAAATTTTGATTAAAATTATAAAAACCCAATTAAAATTATTTCATGTTTTAAATTTTGGTTTTACTATCAAATTTTTAACTCTATTTAAATTTTTTAATTGTAAATTTTTTTATTATTTCTAAATTAATTTGTGGTAATATATATTTTTTTTGAAATGCCCTTAGTTGTAAAAAAATGAACAAATAAATAATTTAAAGAAAAGTCGATAAGTGGTATTAAAAAAAAATCGAGTTTAGTCAGCCATAGACTGAAGTTGACTTTCTCAATATTCCCTCGAACAATTTCCAATTACAGATGAAATAAAAGAAAAGTCAAATGATTTTTTAATTAATAAATTAACTACAAATTTATTCAATTTTTCCAGCCACAAAAGTTTCACGAACTAATTAAACTTTTTTTCTCTTCAAAAAAAAAACTAAATATAATTTTTTCAAAAAAAAAAAAAAGGTAGAAATATTCATTAAGAGTATTAAATTTTTAAGTGATTGGAATATTTCCTTATCGAAAAAATTATAAACGTTTGTACTTAATAAATTAAAAGTTTATCGATTAAAAAAAATTGTCAATTTAGAGGAATCAAGCTAATAATGTAATTTTTTTTTCGTAGTACAAATAAATAAATTTTTTTTTTCGTAGTACAAATAAATTAAATTTTTTTTTATAGTAAAGATAAATAAATATAATTTTTTTTTATAGTAAAAATAAATAAATATAATTTTTTTGTAGTAAAAATAAATAAAAATAATTTTTTTTATTTTTTAGAAGAGAGGAAATAGCGTAAAAAAATAAAATCGAAAAAAAGTATAATTTAAATTGTTTACCTATTTTTTGTTTTGTTTATTTTTGAAGAGAGAAAGGGTCGCGAAAAATATATTGACCGGATCGTGTATCGTACACGGCAAACCGGAAGTAAAGTTTCACATAAATCGTTTGAAGATTGAAAACGCTTGACAATACTCATGACAAGTGACACGACTAGTGAAACAGTCTGTCAAAGGAATGATAGAGACTCAAAGCGAGTGGCTCTCAAGAGTTGTGATAAAAGTATATACAACGTCGATGTGAAAAAAAGACAAAAAAAAAAAAAGAAAAGAAAAAAGAAAATAAAAGTAAAATCACACCAACTTTTCCACCTTCAAGTAAATCGATAATAAAAATTCACCTCTTGTCTTTTTTTGCAATTCGAACAGAGATCCGAAAATAAGTGGAGAATATTTCGCTAATATTTACCTGAAACAGAAAAAAATGCTTTCAATTAAAAAAAAAATTTATCTAATTACGTTTATTAATTAGTTAATTTTTTAAATTAAATTTTATCGATTATGGAATTTTGTGCGTTTTTTAATTTAATAATTTATTAACTATTGAATTTCGTCAATTATGTAAATTTAAAAAATTCGTTTGAATATATTAAATTATTAATAAACTTTTTCGAAAGAATTAAAAATTTTTCTTCATTCGTTAAAAAATTTTCCAAAAGAATTCAATTTATTTCAAAAAGGTTAATAAAATTCTTTGTAAAAAATATAAATTCAATTATTCAATTCTTTGAAATAGTATTTTAATAAAATTTCTCAACAGAATTTATGTTTTAAAAATATTTTTATGAAAATTGTCGATTGAATACAATTTTGTTCAAAATTTAAAAAATAATTCTTTGAAAACATTCAATTATTTTCAAACATTATGTTAAAATTGTTTAAAACAATTCAATTATACTGAAAACAGTTTAAATAAACTTCAACAAAAAATTATTTAGTTATTATTTTTAACAGAAGCAATTATTTTCAAAACATCAAAAATTTTCTTCGTAAAATGCAATTACTTTCAAAATTTTTAATTAAAATTATTAAGAAAAATAGATTACTTAAAAAAAATCAAATAAATTCTTGAAAAGAGTTTAATCAGAATTTTAAAAAATTAAAAAAAAAATTTTCGCAAAAATTAAATTATTTTCATTAATAATAAAAATTTTTTTTGCAAAAATTCAATTACTTTTAGTACAATTGTAATAACATTTCATTAAAGAACTCAATTTTGTTAATTTTAAATATTTTTCGAAAAAAATCCAATTAGTTTATTCAATTTTAATAAATTCTTGTAAATAATTTAATTATATTTATAAATAGTAAAATTGAGCATAAAATTAAATTGTTTTAACAATTTTCAAAGAAATTTCATTTTAAAAAAAAATTGTTTTAAGAAATTTTTCAAAAAGATAATAATTCTAGAAATGATTTAATCTCAAGAATTAAATTATTTAAAAAATTTTTTTTAACAAATTCTTATAAAATATAAAATTATTTTCTTTAAAAATTAAGAAATGACACAATTTGTTTATAAAAATTTTATTGTGCCAATTTTTAAATAAAATTTCACTCCAGGATTCAGTAAATAATTTTTTCCAATTTTTAATAAAAGTTTTCGAAAAAATCCATTTATTTTTCACAAACTTCTAATTAATTTTTTAGAAACAATTCAACTATTTTAGAAAATAGTAATTTCCTTCCCAAAAAATTAAATTATTTCTATAACTAATAAAATTTTTCACAGGAATTCAATTATATTCGAAAACAATTTGAATAAACTTTACCAAAAAAGTATTTAATTAAAATTTTTAACAGAATCAATTATTTTAAAATCTTGAAGAAATAATTCTGCATAAAATTCAATAACTTTGAAAAATTTCGATTAAAATTATTACAGAAAATAGATTATTTGAAAAGTAATTCTTCACAAGAATTCAATTTTTTTGCATTCATAATAAAATTCTTCAAAGGAATGCAGTTATTTTTAATTTAATTGTAGGAAAATTTCTCGAAAGGATACAATTATTACTAAAAAATGTTAATTAAGTTTCAACTATTTTCAAAAATTCAGATAAAATTCTTCGGAAAAACTGATTTTTTTTAAACAGTAAAATTCAATGCAGGAGTTAAATTATTTTTAGAAGTATTTTAATAAAATTTTTGAACAAAATACATTTAAAAAAACTTTTATTAAATATTCTTGAATATAAAAATATTTAAGAATATTTAATAAAAGTTTTCGATTGATTACAATTTTGTTCAAAATTTAAAAAATAATTCTTTCTAAATATTCAATTATTTAAAAAAATTATGTTGAAATTCTTTGTGTCAATTTAATTATTTTTATTAATTTTTAAGATTCTTCGCAAGAGCTTCAATGGTTTTTATGACATTAATTAGGTACAAAATTGAAAGAAATTAAAAAGAACAATATTATTTAAAAAAGTTGGGAAACAAAAAAGCAAACAATAACTAACTTTAAACTGCGAACAGATTACCGTAAAATAACGATTATTAATATAGATATTTTCAAAAGGATTTTATTTTTATTGTCTTTTTTTGTAATTATAAAAAGAAAGATTTTCATTTTTAAAAAATAAAAATTCAAAAAAGGTAAAAATAGGAAAAAGAAGGGGGAAATAATTTTTTCCTTTTTGCAAAATGTTTCGTATTTATCTTTTTATCCTCTCTCTCTCTCTCTCTCTCTTTTTGCTTTAAAATGTGTGATAACAAAAAAAGAAAAAAAAAGGAAAAAAAAATCTATAACAGTAGTAGTTTTCTTCCACCTTTTTAAGAATGCAACCCATTGAAGATAACGGGTCTGAAGTTTCCCCTGCACTGGGGTAGATAGCCCTTCAAAAAGTCTCGCGAAACAAAGGACTACAATTAGCACACAGCTTCTCGAGACGCGCTGACGTGTGCAGATTTTGTGACTTGGCTTCCCTCGACAAGATTCCTCTGTCTTTAGTTTCTGGTAACAACACAGCTGCTGTGATGACAAAACGTAACCTAAGCCCCTTGAACACTATATATGCGAGGATTAATTAAGGGGGTCGGTGGGTTGTGTGACACTCATTTATTTCAAATAGATTTTTTTCTTCTTTCCTTTTTTTTCGACAAAACGCCTCTTTTATAATAAGAGACTCTCTCTCTCTCAAAAAAAAAATCAAGAAGGAAAAAAATAATGATCGCGAAATTTTTACTTTTTAATTAAATCTGATTAACGGAAGTGAGAAAAAAATCATAATTCAGTTTCGTTTTATTTAATTTTACATATTTTGTTTATTTATTCGTTTATTATTAATTCATCCAGTTAATTTATTCATTCGTTCATTTTATTTTTTATTCTATTTATTTATTCTATTTATTTACTCGTTCATTTTATTTTTTTATTCTATTTATTTACTCGTTCATTTTATTTTTTTATTCTATTTATTTACTCTTTCATTTTATTTTTTTATTCTATTTATTTACTCTTTCATTTTATTTTTTATTCTATTTAATTAGGTATTTATTCATTTTATTTGAACGAATTCACAATGTGTTCAAAATAAAAAAAAATAATTCTTTAAAAACATCCAATTATTTTCAAAAATTGTGTTAAAATTCTTTAAAATAATTCAATTGTATTGGAAATAATTTTAATGAACTTCAACAATAAAGTTTTGTAATTATAATTTTTAACAGAAGCAATTATTATAAAAACTTGAAAGAAGTTCTTTATAAAATTCAATTACTTTCAAAAAGTTGCAATTAAAATTATTTTTAAAAAAATAGAATACATACAAAAAATTTAAAGAAATTCTTAAAAAGAATTTAATCAGAATTTTGAAAATTTCTTTAAAAAATTTTCCCAAGAATTCAATTATTTTTCATTTAACTGTAATAAAAATTTACCCGAAAAAACATAATTATTTTGAAAAATATTAATAAAATTCTTCGCAAAAATTCAATTATTTTCAATACGATTCTAATAAAATTTCACGAAAGAATTGAATTATTTTCTGAGATTTGCATGAATTGAATTATTTTGTAAAATCTTTGCAAACATGCAATTTCTCTTGAAAATAATTCTAAAAGTGAATTTAATCTAAAAAAAACCAATTATTTCTAACATTGTCTGTAAAATTTATAATTTTAAATATTAAAGTATTTTCCCAATTTTTAAGGAAATTTTTCTAAAATTTTAAATTATTTTATTTAAAATTTAAAAAACCTACGCAATTTGATTATAGAAAATTTTATGTCAATTTTTTAATAAAATTTCACTGAAGGATTCAGTACAAATTTTTTCCTCTTTTTTATAAAAATTTTTCTAAAAAATTCATTTATTTTCCAAACTTCTATTTAATTCTTAGAAACAATTCAATTATTTTTCAAAAACGTAAAATTCTTCCCAAAAATTAAATTACTTCTATAATTAATAAAATTCTTCACAGGAATTCATTTATATTTAAAAAAAAAAATTCTCAAAAAGAATTTAATCCGAATTTTGAAAACTTTTAATAAAATTCTTCGCAAGAATACAATGATTTTCATTAATAATAAAAATTCTATGCAAGAATTCAATTGTTCTTATTAATAATAAAATTTTTAATTTAATTTTTAAATAAAATTTCACTAAAGAATTCAGTACAAATTTTTTCCAATATTTAATCAAATTTTTCGAAAAAATTCATTTATTTTTTAAACTTCTAATAAATTCTTGGAAACAATGAAATTATTTTTAAAAATAGGAAAATGCCTTGCAAGAAGTAATAAAAGTAATAAAATTTTTCACAGGAATTCAATTAAATTCTAAGTAATTTCAATTTAATTATAATTTTTAACAAAAACGATTATTTGAAAAACTTGAAAGATGTTATTTATAAAATTCAATTATTTTCAAAATTTTCAATTAATTTTCAATTTTTCTTAATTTTTAAAGAAAATTCTTGTAAAACATTAAATTATTTTCTTTAAAAATTTTAAGAAATGACACAATTTGTTTATAAACATTTTTTTGATGTCAATTTTTTAATAAAATTTCACTGAACGGTTCCGTACAATTTTTTTGTCCAATTTTTAATAAACAAGAAAAAAATTCTGTAGACAATTGAAAAAGTTGTTTATTTATTTATTCATCCCGTTTAATTTATTCATTTATTTAATTTTTTTATTTTTATTATTTATTCGTTCATTTTATTTATTTATTCGTTCATTGTGTTTGTTTTATTTTATTTTATTTATTAATTCATTTTAGACACTTTTTCTGTGTGACGGCCGAAATTTGAGGCTTTTTTCAGGAATTTTTCTTTTTTTTTTGTGGGATGTAAAAGTGAAAATGAAAATATTGACAACTATAAAGGGAAAATGTAGTTGAAAGCCTGGAAAAGACTATTTTTTTGTGATTCCTCACAACATATAAAATAGAAAAGAATTGTGTCATTCAACAGTGAAATGGACAAACGAGAACATGTTAATCATGTATCCATCGAATTAGTGAAATACATTAGGCATGGAAGAGGTTCATTGTCAATGCATTGGAATTTATCGGAGCGAATTGCACACGTTTATATGCGGAAGAGGGGATTTAAAAATTAAATAATCATAGAAGTGGAAAATCGATGATTATGAAAAATTAACGTTCTTGTTTAATCGAATGTTTAATAAATTCTTGAAAATAGACATGACGGGGAAAAAAACTCAGAGATTTAATGTATTTATAATTAGTCAGGGATTTTTACTATAAAAAATACAGGGGAAAATTAAATTTTCAGAATTGAATTTTGTTTTTTTTTATTTTTTTTGTAGAAAATTTTTTGTCTTATTTTTTGTGTTGTTAATTATTACATTTTCAGAATGAATTTTCGTTTTTTTTTTGTAGAACATTTTTTGTGTTACCTAACAATTTTCAGACTGAATTTTAGTTTCTTTTTGTAGAACATTTTTTGTGTTACTTAATTTTCCGAGTGAATTTTAGTTTTTTTTTGTAGAAAATTTTTTTAAGTTATCCAATAATTTTTAGAATGAATCACAATATTTTTTAGATTCGGGGAAAAAACCAAGTTCAAGTTCTCAACTTTTATCAACCGAAAAAAATTATTCCACTTAGTAAATTAATTAATAACGACGCTGCAATATTGACAGAAAAATATTTATGTTTATATTTTGATAATAATTATTTCACAATTAAATATTAAAATAAAAATAATATTTGGATGAATTAGAAAAATTTTTTTCGTTGATAAACATTGTGGACTTCAACTTCGTTTTTTGAGTTACCTAATAATTTTTATGATCCCTAAGTTTTGAACGTTCAAATGAATAACGAAATACTTTTTTTGTTGACAATATTTTAATAAATTAGAAATTATGAAAAAATTTAAAAACTAAAATTGTACTTTCACAAACTCAGTAATTAATTTTTTGGATAGTAAAGCAAAATAGTTGCAATAAAAATTTAATTTTTAGAAGAAATAAATAAATTTCGTTCATTTGAACGTTCAGAACTTTAGGATCTTTAATTTTTCGAGTGAATCACAATATTTTTGAGATTTGGAGGTGAAAAATTAAATGTTTTTTCTAAAAATTAAAATTCACAGTATTCTTTAGATTTGGGAGGAAAAATTAAAAGTTTTTTCTAAAAATTTGGAAAAAGGAGAATATAATTTTTTCATAACAACCCTGATGTTGAATATAATGGAGAAGATATTGAATAACGAGGAGACAGGAATATTACCACGTTTCTAGAAGTAATAAGGGACAAATTGAATTTTCCCAGCCAAGATATTATTACACATATACTCTTTTGGGATTGATCCCTTGGTTTATGAAGTTATTAGTCAAGGGACGATCAACGACTCCTGGATTAATTACTCAATCGCCGTAGGACAAGCCTAGCCGCCATGTCGATAATTGTAATTGCTAATTACACCGCCGTTGGCAAGTCTCTCGTATTCCTAAAGGTACTGACTCTCTCTCTCTCACTCTGTGTTTATGCAGCATACGCCATGTTACGGAGTGCGTTTCGTGTTTGTGGAATCACAAACGCAAAGATATTTATGTTACGCGTGTCTTTGAATGCATCTATTGCCGCATTGCAAAGCGCATTTGCACTATAATTTCATTTGCTCATTGCAATAACCATAAACTGCTTACCACACGTTCTGGGAAATAATTTATTCACTAATTAATTAATCCCTACGTAAAAAGATTATTTATCCATTTATTTCTATTTTTCTTCTTTTTTTTTTGACAAAACAATTCACCGAGCATTGGAATTCAATTTACTTACGTTGGTGAAGTTCACAACGTTTATAATCAACGATATCTGAATGAAAATTTTTTTTTTCAGCAAATTTTTATTAATTTTTGTACAGAAAATAGTGCGTTTAATATTTTTAATAATGATTTACAAAAAAAATATTTGTGAACAAAATTTTTATTCTTTTTGGTAGAAAATAATTTTTTTTTTCTTTCAATCGTTGATCATAAACGTTGCAAACTTCACCGACGTATTTACTTTGTAATTTTAACAGTCAATTTACTCATTCACTTTTAGAATCTACTTTTGACTTCATCTTTTGAATGTACTTGTTGATTTTTATTTTTTTATTTTACTTTTCAGTTTGTTTTTCACTTTATTTCTTGTGTTTATTTTTTTATTCTTTTTTATTAGTTTGTTTTTGATTTTATTTTTTTTTTAACAAATTAATTGCGATATTATTTTATAATCTTCTATATTAATAATCGTTATTTTACGATAATCTGTTCGCAGTTTAAACTTTAAAGTTAATTATTGTTTGCTTTTTTGTCAAATTTAATTAAATCAAGGATTTAAAACATATATTCGATTGGCGAATATCAATAATAAAAAAAATAGAAATGAAAAAAAAATTATGTTTTTCTGTAGAAAGAGAGAGATTTAATTAGAGTGCGGTAATTATCGTGGATTTAAAATTTTTAATCCTTCTGTTTTCCTAAAGTAAGATACTCTTTTTTTCCCCCCACGTAATAGCCACTCAATAATCCTTGAAAATCCTGAGCCACATCTTGCGGCCATTATTCCATTTCTATCGAAAGCCAGTTTAATCCTTCGATCGCTTTTAGTAATTTATGTTAGGCAACATAAGTGCGTAATTGGTCCATCAGAATAACCGATTTCAAACCTTCCGAGCACACGTCATGAATAAACATATATTCAGTTATACACTCAACGAATCGAAATATGTTAAAATATTCTAAAAAATATTAAAAGTTTATAAAAAATATTTTTTAAAAATTATTTTTTCAAATATTTTTTCAAATACTTTTTAATTTTCCAGAAGAAAAATTTTTTACTACCGGAAATAATCATTTAACTGGTAGTTAAGTTAATTTTTTAATAAATTAAATTCCTAATAAAAAATTTGAAAAATTCACTGAAGGATCTAGTGAAATTTCTACTAATTTTTAATAAAATTTTTTCGAAAAATACATTTATTTGCCAAACTTCTAAGAAATTCTTGAAAACAATTCAAAAAGTTTCAATTAAAATTATTTAAAAAAAAATACATACAAAAAATTTAAAGAAATTCTTAAAAAGAATTTAATCAGAATTTTGAAAATTTCTTTAAAAATTTTTCCCAAAAATTCAATTATTTTTCATTTAACTGTAATAAAGTTTTCCCGAAAAAATACAATTATTTTTAAAAATATTAATAAAATTCTTCGCAAAAATTAAATTATTTTCAATACAATTTTAATAAAATTTCACGAAAGAATTCAATTATTTTCTGACATTTGCATAAATTGAATTATTTTGTTAAGTCTTTGCAAACATGCAATTTATCTTAAAAATAATTCTAAAAGTGAATTTAATCTAAAAAAACCAATTATTTCTAACATTGTCTGAAAAAATTTATAATTTTAAAAATTAAAGTATTTTTCCAATTTTTCAAGGAAATTTTTCTAAAATTTTAAATTATTTTATTAAAAATTTAAAAAATGACACAATTTGATTATAGAAAATTTTATGGCAATTTTTTAATAAAATTTAATTCAAGGATTCAGTACAAATTTTTTTTCCTTTTTTATTAAAATTTTTCTAAAAAATTCATTTATTTTCCCAGCTTCTAATAAATTCTTGGAAACAATTCAATTATTTAAAAAAAAACGATAAAATTCTTCGCAAAAATTAAATTACTTCTATAAGTAATAAAATTCTTCACATGAATTCAATTATATTTTTAAAAAAAAATTCTTAAAAAGAATTTAATCCGAATTTTGAAAACTTTAAAAAAAATTCTTCGCAAGAATACAATTATTTTCATTAATAATAGAAATTCTGTGCAAAAATTCAATTATTTTCATTAATAATAAAAATTTTTTGCAAGAATTTAATTATTTTCATTAATAATAAAAATTTTTTGCAAAAATCCAATTATTTTTAGTACAATTTTAATAACATTCCATTAAAGAACTCAATTTTTATAATTTTTAATATTTTCCAAAAAATCCAATTACTTTATTCAATTTTAATAAATTCTTCAAGAAAATTCCATTTTATTTACAAGTAGCAAAAATTATTCGCAAAAATTAAAATTATTTTCAAAAAAATTCACGAATGAATTCAATTTATATTTTACTTTGTTATAAAATTTTTAAAAAAACTTTTCAATTATATTTTTTAAAATTTTAATAAAAGTAAATATTTAAATGTTGAATTTCAATTATTAAAAAACGTGATTATTGTAAAAACTTGATAGAAATTGTGCATAAATGTCAATTATTTGAAAAATTCAAAAAGATAAAAATAATTCTACAAGTAATTTAATCTTAAAAATTCAATTATTTTCCAAATTAAAAAAAAATTCTTGTAAAATATTCAATTCTTTAAATATTAATAAATAACACAATTTGGTTATGAATAGTTTATTATGTTAATTTTTAAATAAAATTTCACTGAAGGATTCAGTACAAATTTTTTTCAATTTTTAATGAAATTTTTCTAAAAAATTCATTTATTTTCACAAACTTCTAATAAATTCTTTGAAACAATTCAATTATTTTTAAAAAACGATAAAATTCTTTGCAAAAATTAAATTACTTCTATAATTAATAAAATTCTTCACAGGAATTTAATTATATTCTAAACAATTTCAATTTAATTATAATTTTTAACAGAAACGATTATTTTAAAAACATGAAAGATGTTCTTTATAAAATTCAATTATTTTCAAAATTTTCAATTAATTTTCAATTTCCCTTAAATTTTAATGAAAATTCTTGTAAAATATTAAATTCTTTAATAATGAATTATTATATGTAATAAATGACACAATTTGTTTATAAAAATTTTGTATTGTCAATTTTTTAATAAAATTTCACTGAAGGGTTCAGTACAAATTTTTTCCAATTTTTAATAAAATTTTTCGAAAAAATGCATTTGTTTTATAAACTTCTAATAAATTCTTTGAAAACAATTCAATTATTTTTAAAAATAGTAAAATTTTCAAAGCTATTTCATTATTTAAAAAAAAAAGTTTTAGGAAATCTTTCAAAAAGATATAATTAATTGTAAAAGTGATTTAATCTCAACAATTTAATTATTTTTTGAGATTGTCCATTTATTTTAAAAATTCAATTATTTTTCAAATTCTCCAAACAAAATTCTTGAAAAATATTAAATTATTTTCTTGAAAAATTACTAAATGATACAATTTGTTCATAAAAATTTTATTATGACAATTTTTTTAAAAAAACTTTAACTAAAGGATCTAGTAAAATTTCTTTCAATTCTTAATAAAATTTTTGCGAAAAAAAATTTATTTTTCAAACTTCTAATAAATTCTTGATAAAAATAGTAAATATCGTACCGTGAAAAAAATGTTTTAAATTAGAAGCTGATTTCGGTATTAAAATAGAACCAAAAAAACAATTTAGTACCAAAATTGTTATACTAAATTTCTTTTAAAAATTAAAAAAAAAATTTTTTAATTTCTTTTTACAATGAGGCTTTTAGTAGATGAGTGCAAAAGTCTGAAAAATGATTATAATTACAAAGAGGATTTTAATAATATTCTAATAAGAGTCCGTCGTCGCATCTGCTTCATAATATATATGGAGAATGAATTTCCCTCCAATTAGTATCGTTCAAGCAATTAAGATGCATGGAATGTAGTCACTCACTAAAGTTATCTTGGAGATTGTGGCACGTGCTTATCGATATAATGTCCCAGAATGAATCCCAGTGGAAAAGCAGACGTCGCTGATGTCTTAAGGGACTTTGATATTCCTTCCACATAGTGCTTTTAGTTTTCGTCGACTCAGTCTTACTTTAGAAACTGCTTTCACTCAAATATGTAATATGTATAAATGTGTGTCATTCAAGCTCTTTAGATATTATAGTTATACACGAAAACCTCACTTTCGAAGAAGGAAAAAACAAAAATCCATTTTTGGGGTAAAAAAAATAATTTAAAAAAAATAATAATTCCGTTTTCAATAGTAAATGTGACGCGATCTGAAGAAAGGGACCTTAGAAGCAAATTACTTTAAGGTTATCTCAGTGGTACTTTTTTTGTTGATTAACAGATTCTTTGTACTTTTTTCAATTTAAATTCAGTGTTTATTAAATATTTCAATTGTAATAAACACTTAAACATTAATGATTCTCATTGACAGTTGATCATTCTTTTTGTAATTTCATTTAACAAATTACAAACATAACCTATAATTTTTTGCCTCTAAGGTCCCTTTCTTCAGATCGCGTCACAAATATTCAATTGTCAATTTTACATTAAAGAATTTAAGCACAAATGCAAAAAAACATTTTTCAAAACTCGTGAAAGAGAAAAATACTGATAATTTCTTCTTCTCTCTCTTTTTCCCTATAAGTTTTACGATTCGCAGATATCAGATTTATGGGAACTGGTGCATGGTCGTCCAGAATGGCGATTCAATAATGTTCCTTAAGTATTTTCCAATTTCCGTTCTCGAAGACTCGCTATCGGGCAATGTACTCCCAGTAATCATAATAAATAAAAGATTCTTTTAAAAAAAAAGTAGTCAAAAATATGAAAAATGTTTTGACAAAATAATTTTTAATAAAAAAAAAATCCCTCTCATTAAAGTTGCTTCTCATTTCCCACCATAGTAAAAAAAAAGAAAAAAGAAATGAAAAGAAATGAAAACGATATGGTAAAATCAACCATTTATTATACCTCAGATGGACTGGCGTCAAGATGAAAAATTCCAGCACGATGTAATACACAAAACACGCTATATATGAAATGTTTGAAAGAATCTTTCATTTTTATAGCCTCAGCTTGAAACTTACACTTTTCTTTTATTTGTTTTTCTTTTTTCTTTTTTTCTTTAATAAGCTCCTTTATTAAAGATGAAACTGAACTGAATGAGAAAAATGATAATGCAAAATGTAAAGAACGTAGAAATAAATATTATCAAGAATAAAAAAAAAAAAGTAGAATGTCTTGAAAAATATGAGAAATTCTTCTTCTAGTTCAGAAAAAAAAGGAAAGTAAAAAAAAACTTCCTATTCTTCTTAATCTATTAACAAACTTTTTGAACTAAAAGTTCTTGTATATTCTTTTACTAAATTAAAATTCAACGACTTGGTTCATTGTTTTTTTTTGCAAGTTGCTTGTTTCATATTCTTTTACCAAAACTTTTGTAAAACATGAAGGGAAATTAATTTTTCCTGACATAATTACAAAAATAGAAATAAATTACTTTTTCAAAAACAAAACGACGAGTTTGGGAATGTTGTGAAATGATAATTTTTCGTCTGGGGAGAAATTAGGGAAATGGGATTATTTTTTAATAAAAATATTAATAGTCGTGAAAAAAATAATAATACTATTAACAGTAGTCGAAAAAGTAAGAATAAAAATATTAATAGTAGTTGAAAAAATGAAAATAATATTAATAGTGGTAGAAAAAATAAAAAGAATAATTTTAATAGTATTAGAAAAAATAATATTAATAGTAATTGAAAAAATAAAAAAATAATATTAACAGTTGTGGAGAAAATAAAAATAATAATTTTAATAGTAGTAGAAAAAATAAGAATAATAATATTAACAGTAGTTGAAAAAATAATATTAATAGTAATTGAAAAAATAAAAAAATAATATTAACAGTTGTTGAGAAAGTAAAAATAATAATTTTAATAGTAATAGAATAAATAAAAATAATAATAATAATATTAACAGTAGTTGAAAAAATAAAAATAATATTGATAGAAATTGAAAAAATAAAAAAATAATATTAACAGTTGTTGAAAAAAAAATAATATTAACAGTAGTTGAAAAAATAAAAATAATAGTATTAATAGTAGTTGAAAAAAAAATATTAATATTATTAGTAGTAGAAAAATAATAATAAGAGTTTTTGTAGGAATAATAATATTAATAAAAAAATATATGGAGCATTTTTTTTTTTTTTTTGAAAAAGGGAGAAAAAGGGGAAACTTTGCGTTAAGTACATTGGCTCGATAAATTCAGCACAGTTTGCAAGAAACTTTACTTGCGGTTTCTCCAACTCTGCATATTACAAAGACCCAAATATTCGCCAATGAATACCTTATTGTTCTCTTGGAATTTCGACCGATCAGTGTTGGGGCGAAATTCACTCCCTTTATCCATCAAGCAGACGCAAACTTTCTTAACTCCCTGCGAAAATTGACAAAAACAATTTTCAGCTTGCTCCATAAAATTTGCTATTTTGAATAATAAAATTTTAATTTCTTGGACTTGAAGAAAATCAAATCAGCTAAAAATAATTTTTTGTTTAATAATAATGAGTATCAAATTTCTATTAAACGATTTTTAATTTTAATAGTTAATATTTTATAATAATATTTTATAATAATAATATTTTTATTATTTTTCACATTTTTATTTATTTCTTTTTTTTATTTTCTTACTTTTTCTTTTTATTATACTATTTTTTTTAATGTATTTATTTTCGATTTATTCTATTTAAAATTTACGTTGGTGAAGTTCACAACGTTTATAATCGAAGATTTCAGAAGAAAAATATTGTTTAAGCAAATTATTATAAATTTTGATATAGAAAATAGTAAGTTTAATTTTTTGAATAATGATTTACAAAAGAAATATTAGTGAACGAAAATTTCTAGTTTTTTTTAGTAGAAAAATAATTGTTTACAATTTTAATTCATTTTCTTATTTCTTGAAAGAATTTAATTAATAATTTATAGAGACCTCGGCCTATTGGTCCAGAAATGGACTTGGCTTTCATTAATATCATACTTATGTTGACAAAAAAAAATAAAGAAATTAAAAAAAAATAAAATGAAGAAAATAAAAAAATAAAATAAAGAAAGTACAATAATAAAATAAGAAAAGTAAAAAAATAAAATAAAAAAAGTACAAAAATAAAATAAGGAAAGTAGAAGAATATAAAATAGAAAAATTACTAAATTAATAAAAATGATAAAACAGGATTATTGTAACATAAAGAAAAATTTTTTCCCGATGCACCATCACAGAAATATTTAATATTATAAATATTTTTGTTTCGAAGATTTAACTTTTTTTTTTGAAATGACAAAAAAAAGTGCTTTAGACGACACTTTTTGTAATATAATGAATCATTTGGTATTGGATTGCTACTATATAGAATTATATTACACAATATGTGTCTGTATATAACAAAAGTGAGGAACCGATGAAGGGGCTTTCGATGGAAAATTGCTGACGACAACAAAGCATGTGTCGTGAATGGTGATCTCTTGTGCTTTACATCAAAATATATGTATATATACTTTAACGCAGATGATACGACTTAAACCCTAAAAAAACCGTCTAGTACCAATTGTTTGGGATTATATTTACTACACAACGGAGATAAAAAAAAAGATGATAAATTTTACCATCA
Organism: Leptopilina myrica (nomen nudum); assembly: GCA_032872475.1. Taxonomy (NCBI): domain Eukaryota; kingdom Metazoa; phylum Arthropoda; class Insecta; order Hymenoptera; family Figitidae; genus Leptopilina; species Leptopilina myrica (nomen nudum). The sequence goes on along the minus strand of CM065467.1, from coordinate 21,562,163 downwards.
ATCAAAATCTATTTTACACAGACAATTTTTTTTTTCGCGAAACAAGTTTTAAATTCTGTTTATAAGAAGTAAAAAGCAACTTTAGTCAGACAGAGTACACTTTACGAGCATTTTTATTCTAGTAGTATTTTTTTTATTCAGTGAAAATCAGTTTTTATTGAAACAACAATTTTTTTTTCTGTTACTCTTTTCTTTTTTTCTTTCAGTAAATTTTGTTTTATTTTCAGTCAGATGACTTTCCAAATAACAATTAGTAATGATAATAATTAATAATGATAATAATAATAATAATAATAATAATAATAATTCATAATAATACACTGAAAAAAAAATTTATTTGATTCAAATAACCGATTATTTAACTATTATCAAATAAATATTTACTTGAATCAAATAAATTGCATTTGAATAAAATATTTCAGTATTTGAAGCAAATACTATTTAATTGATTCAAATAAACATTATTTGATTCAAGTAAATATTTATTTGATAATAGTCAAATAATCGGTTATTTGATTCAAATACATTTTTTTCAGTGTAATAATTAATAATAATAATTAATAATGAAAACGTTGTCTACAAAATAAATAAAATACCTTCTAAAAAGCCTTGTAAAATTTACTCAATCAACAAATTAAAGATACGGGCGTTAAAATATTATCAATCAATAATTAATAATTAACAATAATTATAATAAACAAAAAATTCACAAATATTAATTTTCGACTTGCAGAAAAAAATTGGAATTCTAAAAAAACGATATTTTCTATCATCCAAATAAAAATAATTCCAGTTGAAAATAATTTTATCAGAAAAAAAAATATATGCAGAACATGCTCTCAACATTTGACTTGAGGGAAAATTAATTAAAAAACATGTCCTCTTTAATTTTTGAATCAAGTATTCACAACGAGTTCGACAAATATCAAATATTGGAGAAAATGTCTGCTGCTGTAGAAATGTCGACATGAATAGAGGGACTTTAAGTGGCTTTAGAATTCAGCAAGGTGCTAAGGTCTCTGGCAGGCAAGTGGATTTATCCAAAAGAGGATAAGAGAGAAAATTGTCTCTGTACTCAATTTCTTCAATGAATAAAATCTCCCTGGGAAATTTGTTAATTTAATTACGATATTCAATGCAAAATTAAAATTCAACCAACTGTACACGCAGGAATTAAGCATTAAAAAGACGAAAATGGCAATTTATCGCCAAAAATTCCAGTTCAATTCAGCGAAATTTTTTTCAATTAAATTTTTAAGTGTCATTTTTATTGAAATTTTATTAAAATTAAATATTAAATTAAAAATTAAATAATAAATATTAAAAAATTAAATGTTTATTTCAATTGTAATGAGTAATTTTTGAAATCATTAAGTAATGAATTTTCAATTATTTATAATTTTTACTTAGTAGGTAATGAATTTTTAATTTTTTAATTTCTAATTTTCTATTCATTAATTTTTACTTAATGCGCGCAATTTTTTAAAATTAAATTTAAGTGTAATTTCAATTAAAATGTTATTAGCGAAATGAAATATTAAATATTAGAAAATTAAATGTTTGTTTCAATTTTAATAAGTAATTTTCTGAATCATTAAGTAATGAATTTTTAATTTTTTAATTTCTATTCATTAAATTTTTATTTATTGAGCGCAATTTTTTTCTAAATTAAATTTAAGTGTCATTTCTATTAAAATTTTGTTAGCGAAATGAAATATTAAAAAATTAAATGTTTGTTTCAATTTTAATAAGTAATTTTCTGAATCATTAAGTAATGAATTTTTCATTATTGAATTTTTACTTAGTAAGTAATGAATTTTTAATTATTAATTTTTACTTATTAAGCGTAATTTTTAAAAAATTAAATTTAAGTGTCATTTTTATTAAAATTTCATTAGCCAACTGAAATATTAAAAAATTAAATGTTTCAATTTTAATAAGTAATTTCGAATCATTAAGTAATGAATTTTTAATTATTAAATTAAAGTTATTTTTAGTTAGTTATTTTTCTTGTTGGAAAGGAAAAAGCAGAAAAAAGCCAAACAGTAGAAAAATTGAAAAAAGTAATGAATTTATAATTATAAATTAATTTATCTATTTATTAATTATAATTATAATTATTAATCAAGTAACGTCAGTAAAAACTGTTCCAAATTTTCTATTCCCTTCCTTCAAACATAAAACGAACGTTATTCTTCTTTAAAGAGAGAGAGAGACTAAAGAATTATTCAAATGGTATTTATAATAAAAAAATCTCGAGATATTTTTGCTGAGCAATAATATGCTGAAGGTTCTTGAAACCTAATTTCGCCTCTCAACGAGGCTCATTCGCATAATCCAACAGCCCTGAAAGAAAGTGCTGCGCTAGCCCTAAAAATTCTCGATCCACGAGATTTTATAATCTAGTGGTCCCCACTAAGCTTTACGCCAAACGCACTTTTCGCCCCTCAAAAAGAATAAAAAAAAAAAATGAAAAAAGAAAAAAAATCATCGCTATCGAGATCTGAGAACGACGAGTGTCAAGTGGGAAGCAATTATGTAAATTTAATTCCACTGCTCGACTATATAAGACGATATATATACATACATATTTCTTTTTTATTTTTCATTATTCACTCTTGATATAATAATAAGCGAGAATTTTCCTCCAACAGTCGTAAAATTAAAATATATATAATTTCCTCAAAAATATTTGCGCCAAGCGAGAATATTGAAGAAATGAAGAAAAAAAAATTAAATCTCTTAAATAATTCAAAGTTGGGAAAATATAAGAAAATAAAATAAAAAAAATAATTGATAAAAAATGTAAGTAGACAAGAAAAACTTGATAGTATTTTTTTAATACATTTTCATCATTTTGATTAGGAAATTAAAAAAAAACGAATAAAAATAACAAATAAAAATAAATAACAAACAACAAATAAAAAAAATAAATAAATAACAAACAAAGAAAAATAAATAACAAACAACAAATAAAAGTAACAAATAAAAATAAAGAACAAAAATAAAAAATATAAATAACAAATATTAAATAATAAATAAAATAAGTAAAAAAAACAGAACAATAATATTTTTCCAATAAATTTTAATTACAGTAATTAATTAAAATAAATAAAAGAACTAAATTTGCACCCAGAAAAAAATGTATTTGCCACAGAATATTATTTCTACACACAGAGATATTGTATATTTGTCTCAGAACCAACTAGACTTTTTATTTGTTACAAATAAATTTTATTTGGTTTAAATAAAATTTTATTTGTCTCAAATATATGTTTTACTTTTGTCAAATAAATATTTTATTTAAAACAAATAAAATTTATTTGTAACAAATGAAAAGTCTAGTTGGTTCTGAGACAAATATACGTTTATTTAAGTGAAATAATTAAAATAATAATAAAATAATAATAATAAATAATAATTTAAATAATATTTTTCTCTGAGTGTATTATCATTAATAATTAATTGAATCAACGTCATAATGAAGATTAATAATTAATTAAAATTAATTACTAACATTAATTAAAAATTTATTAAAATTAATTACTAAAATTAATTACAAATTTATTATAATAATAATTAATAATTAATAACTTAATAATAACTAATTAATAATTAAGAAACTAATTAAAATTAATTTTGTACTCGACTTTGAATAAATTTTGAAATAAAAAATTTTTTTGTTGAGTTAATATTTTAATTTATTAATAAGAATGCATTAGGAAAAAAAATTTTTTCCCTACCTGACACTGATCAATAAAGCTACGACTGGGATTTAAAAAAAAAATAACATACAAATATAATTGGATTATTTATAAATGTCAATCAATGTGGGTTAATATTATTTGGGAATGGACAGGTCAAACTATTCTGACAACACAGCTCGAATGTGACAATCGGAGATCTGTTAAATGCGGACATTTATTCATGTGTGTATATACAGTGGCTAATAATACATTCAATGATTGACAGTAAATTGGCCAAATTTCATACAGATATTTCAATTTGCAACTAATTTTATTGCTCCGGACAATAATTTAATTACATTTATTTTATTATAAATGTATTGGCATTATGTGGCGAATGTGAAATAAATTTATTTCGTCAAGTGTGAAAAAAAAAAATTCCAACTGAAAAAGACGGGAATTTTTTGTGTGATTTTTACCATTATTTTACTTTTTAATATTTTGTATTTCAATTATTTATTATTTTATATTATTTTGCTTTTTTACTATTTTCATTTTTTTATTTACTATTGTTCTATTTACTATTTTCCTATTTCCCTATTTTTCTATTTTACTATTTTACTATTTTACTATTTTTTATTTTACGATTTTACTATTATTTATTTACTTATTTATTGACGGGAAATATTTTTTACTTTGTTACTATTTTACTATTTTTATTTTTTACTATTTTGATATTTACTATTTTATTGTTTATTATTTTGCTCCTTTGACATTTTACTTGGCATCTTTTCAATATTTTACTATTTAACTACTTTTTATTTATTTAGTTATTTTCTTTATTGAGAAAAAAATATTTTTACTTTGTTACTATTTTACTACTTTAATTTTTTAATATTTTGCTATTTTACTTTTTACTATTTTACTATTATTTATTTACCTACTTATTGACAGGGTATAATTTTTTACTTTTTAACTTCTTTACTATTTTGTTATTTTTCTTTTCACTTTTTCAACATTTTTATTCTTTTCTATTATTTATTGACAGGACATTATTGTTTACTTTTTAACTATTTTACTATTTTAATTTTTAGTATTTTACTATTTTTCTATTTGAATTTTTACTTTTTTCTTCCTTTGCTACTTTACTTTTCATGTTTTCAATATTTTACTATTTTAATTTTTTACAATTTTATTTTTTACTATTTTGCTCCTTTGCGATTTTACCTTTCATCTTTTCAATATTTTACTATTTAACTACTTTTTATTTATATAGTTATTTTCTTTATTGACAAAAAAATATTTTAACTTTGTTACTATTTTACTACTTTAACTTTTTTAATATTTAGTTATTTTACTTTTTACTATTTTTATTTATTACATTTTTACATTTTTACTATTATTTATTTACCTATTTATTGTCAGTACATTATTTTTTACTTTTTAACTGTTTTACTATTTTACTTCTTTACTAATTTACTTTTCTCCCTATTTTTCCCCTATTTTGATGTTTTACTATTTTGCTTCTTCGCTATTCTAACTTTTATTTTTCAATATTTTACTATTTTAACTATTATTTAATATTTATCTATTCATTTAATTATTTTATTTACCGATGGAAAAATATTTTTTTTTTTTACTTATTTTGCTATTAAATTATTTGAGACTAAAATATTCCGGAAAACTTGTTAGTGTGTAAGTCAGCGATTCCATTAAAGATAGAAAAAAAAGTTTTTATCCTCTACTTTCAATAATATAGGGAAAACATTTTCTGAATCGAAGAATATGATATGTAAGAAGTAGAGTATACAAATTTCGAAACTTTTGCAAACTCTCTCTCTCTCTCTCTCTCTCTCTCACTCTCTTTTACAAAGTTTTCGAATTTGAAAGGAGCACTCGATTACTTGAAATTTTAAAGCTGTTTGGAATTCTTGTTTTATACTTTGAGAAGTAGATTAGAAAATAAAAGCAAAAATGTTTATACTGTGAGAGTCGAATTCTATAATATATTTATTTAATTTTTTCTTCTTTTGCAAATTAAACTTGGGAATAATAAATAATTCGGTAATTTTTTTTTTAACCTTCGATTCAAATTCGAAATCGGAAAAATGAAATTAATAAGTTAATAAGTAAATATATAAATAAATAAAAATACAATCAATTTATTAAATTATTAATTAAATAATTCCAATAATTTTAATTGAATTTTTATTATTTTTTTTTTGTAATTATTACAATTATCATTATTATTATTTTATTTTTGTTTATTTTTGTTTATTTTAGTTTATTAACAAAATAAAAAAGAAAAAAATAAAAACTGAAAATTTAATATAAAAAAAAAAATAAATAACAAAATACTTTGTTCAAATAATAGTCAAGTAACTGATTAGTTTTGACGTTTTTTACGCCGATAAAATATACATAAAAAAAATATGGGCTTTTTTTTACGACATTTTACGATTGAACGTGAAAAGCGTTAAACGTATCAGCATAAAAATAATACAAAGTCGCGAACATGTAAAACGCAACTCGCGATCGCAGTTTTCTACAACGTCGTTACATCGTTATGCCACATTGAACTTTCCTAGTTTCAGTTCGCTGGAGGGAAATTTATTGGGCCGGAAATAATTCCATTACCGCGCAAACCCCATATCCTCACTCTCCCTACACCCCCCCTCTCTCCCTCCTCCCTTACTTCATTTCAAATTAGGTTATTCCACTTGACATCAAATTGTCTCTCTCCCTCCCTCACACTTTTCGCCCAAGAGTTCGAAAATTAAAAATACAAGTATTGTTGAAAAAAAGTATCGAGTCCTGTATTTACGAATCTAACACGTTCAATTTCTTTCTTCAGTAGAGTAGTAAATATTTTTTTTTAAATTTAAATTTTAGTGAATAACAAAATTTTTTTTTTCCTACAATAGAAATGAATAAATAATATTAATAATTATTATTATTTCTTATTTTTTTTTATACAATTTGCTCCTGACAGTTTAAAATTTAAATTGAAAGAAATAATAATTTTTCATGACTTTAAAGAATCAGGAAAATTGCAATTTATTTTTTACTGAAGAACACTATTAAAAATCATTTTTTTAAACAATTAAAATTAATTACTTATTGTAAATTCATAAAAAAATTAATATTAGTATTTTTGATAATTAGTAGTTTTATAATTATTCATTCTCTTACAATTTGTATTATTTGTATTTATTTGTTTTCTCTTTTTCATTTCTCAACCTAAAAGTCAGTTAAAAAAATTAGAAGAACACTATTAAAAATCATTTTTTTTAAACAATTAAAATTAATTACTTAAAATTGTAAATTTATAAAAAAAATTAATATTGTGTTTGTTGATAATTACAATTTTAGTTTTATAATTATTTATTCTCTTACAATTTGTATTATTTGTATTTATTTATTTTCTCTTTTTCATTTCTCAACCTAAAAGTCAGTAAAAAAAATTAGAAGAACACTATTAAAAATCATTTTTTTTTAAACAATTAAAATTAATTACTTAAAATTGTAAATTTATAAAAAAATTAATATTGTATTTGTTGATAATTACAATTTTAGTTTTATAATTATTTATTTTAATACTATTTGTATTATTTGTATTTATTTATTTTTTCTTTTTCGTTTTTCAATCTAAAAGTCAGTAAAAAAATTATTATTATTTAATTGAAATTAAGTTTTATTTTTTTAAAATTAATAACATGTAAGATATTTGTCTCTTGTCGTCTAATTATATTTTTCATTTTTCTTTATTCTTGTATTTTTCTCTATTTTATATAATTTATATTTATTTATCTGAAATTTTTCTTAAATTTTTCTTTCTTTTTTTTAATTTTTCATAAAGTAAACTTAATAAGTTTAAATTTTAATCCTCCGCTGAGACACAGGATCATTTTTGTCCTGAATGAAAAACTAATTCAATTAATTCAAATTTAATTATTAAAAAGTTTGCTAAATTAAATTTTCATTACGGATTAGAAAAGTTTTTTTTTAATCAAGAACTTTTCCTTTCGTTCTATTAAAAAAAAGTTGAAATTAAGTTTCTTTTTTTAAATTTAATAACATAAATATATGTGTATAATAAATTTAAAAAAATAATTGTTTAAGCAATTTACGATCAAAAATTTTTATTTAAATAATTTGTATAATTTTTTTCATATTTTACTTTTTATCTATTTTATTTTCTACATATTTCATTTTTTACATATTTTATTTTTTACATATTTTATTTTTTACGTATTTTATTTTTTGCATATTATATTTTTTACAATTTTTCTAAACATAAAAGAATCGTAGTAAAAATTTCCATTATTTTTTTAATAAAATAATTTCGATAATTCTGTACTTTCGTAAATTGCGAAATAATTCAGTCGCGAATAAAATTTACAAATTCACACACATAATTATATGTAAATTTTGTTTGTCAAAAAAAAAAGAAAAAAAAGAAAGAAGAGATTTTCATAATAAAGTAAATTATCCCTTTGCAGTTTAGAAATAACTTGGCAGTGTAAATTTCAAGCGTAAGTCTGACTTGGTTTCATGAATTCCAGTGTGACCACGATACCGAGTAAACTTTGAAGTTCATACTAAGCGGTTAAACATTCCAAACTGAAACCGAAAATGTTTCATTTGAGGGAGATGTTATAAAGACAATGAAAATTGTATCACTAATTCTATTCGTAAAACTAATTCCAGAACAATTATGTTTTCCTCGTTTTACACACGCAAATGGACAGCAATTAAATTATAGTAACTGCTCTACAGAAACGGAACCAAAAAAAAGAGAAAAAAAGAGAAGAAAAAAATTCCCCTTTTGTTCGTAAATTGTAAATAATTTCTTTCACGCCCAAACAAATGATACAAAATAATTTTAAATAATGTAAAGTAATTTAAAATAATTTAAAATAATTTAAAATAATGTAAAGTAATTTAAAATAGTTTTTAAAATAATGTAAAGTAATTTAAAATAGTTTTTAAAAATTTAAAGTTTTTAAAAATTATGTAGAGTAATTTAAAATAATGTAAAATAATTTATAGTAATTTAAAAAACTTTTAAATAATTTAAAGTAATTTAAAATAATGTAAAATAATTTATAGTAATTTGAAAAATGTTTTAATAATTTAAAGTAATTAAAAATGATTCAAAATAATTTAAATAAATAATTTTTTTGAATGAGAAAATCGATTGGAAAATAAATTTGTATATAAGAGAAATATTTCTAACTAATTTTTATTCAAATAGAATAGTTTTCAATTACAAAAATTTTCGTTCGAATAGAATAATTTTCAGTTACAAAAATTTTCGTTCGAATAGAATAAATTTCATTTTCCATAATTTCGTTTAAATGGAATAATTTTTACTTTAACTGAAATCATTTTGACACAATTATGTCATTAAAAAAAATCACTCAACATTAACAATTAAAGATCCTAAAGTTCTGAACGTTCAAATGAACGAAATTTATTTATTTCCTCTAAAAATTAAATTTTTTTGCCATTATTTTGTGTCACTATATCCAAAAAATGAATTACTGAGTTTGTAAACGAAAAATTTTAGTTTAAAAAATTTTTTCTGATTAGTAATTTATGAAAATATTTTCAATAAAAAATATTTCGTTCATTTGAACGTTCAAAATTTTTGGGATTATAACAATTAACCAAATTAGAAAATATTAGGAAAATTAAAATTTTAAGTTACAAAATTGTTAAATTATAGAAAATATACAAGTTACAAAATTCACTAAATTACTAAATTTACAAAATAAAAATTTCAAATACAAAATTTTGTTATACAAAAGTATTGCAATAAAAGTTTAAACATGAAATTAAAAATTATGGAACTAAAAACTATGTGCAAATTAAAAAGTTAGAAATTCATGAAATTAGGAAATAAAAAATTGAAAAGTTAACCAAATTAAGAAATATTGAAAAAATTAAATATTGAATGTTCCTAAAGTTTCGAACGTTCAAATGAACGACGATATGTTTTTTACTTCTTCTAATATTTATTTACTTACACAAAAATTATTTTTTAAATTAAAACAAAAATTCATTCGTAACTAAATATTATTTAATTTCAATTATTTTTATTTTTTGGAAAGTAATTTTCAAAAACACTTAGGAGATAAAAAATGTCGTTCATTTGAACGTTCAAAACTTTAGCCACATAATATTAAGCAAATTTGTAAATATTGGAAAAATTAAAAATTTAAAGAATTAGGAAATCTAATTTTAAAACAGAACAGTGTTGGATTTATTCCGTGAAAAACTAATTTCCCTGGAAGTTTTAAATTTTAATCGAATCAAAGCCAAAAAAGGAAAAAGTAAATCAAAAATCAATTTTGCTATCGTTTAGTGTTAAATGGACCGAAATATAATAGATTGGTTTTCTTAAAAGGCAAAGAAGAAGAAGAAGAAGGAAAAAAATTAAAAGTAAAGTAAATTTTCACTTTTATACACACACTCATGTATATATATATAGCTAAAGCGAGAAATTCGTTTTAACTAGTCGCTGACGTAGGTGAAATTGCGAGATCCAACTTAAATTCGCGCTGGGTGCATATACGTGTATAATTTCGCGCGAAGATAGGCAAAAAAGGAACCTAGGCGAAGCGATAACGCGCGACAGCCGCGTAAATATATTTTCATTTACCCCGTTTGTCAGTTCAGAATAGAATTCAGAAGTCAGCTCGCTCTCTCTCTTGATGGATCGTTTCGCTGCGAAATATTCTGCCGACAACAAAAACCCCGCAGGAAAAATTCACATTTGTGTGTGTGTTCGGTCTATAATCATTCACACGTGAAATTATTAAATTTTTAGAGCTTCCTGAAAGAAAATAGAAAATTTTTTCCATAATTAACAAAATTTTTTGTATATTTGCTTTTACATCGTTTTTTTTTTTTTTTACTATTTTTAGTCTAAATTTATGAAACTTTTGAAGCATAAAATTTGGTCTTTGCAATTTTTTTTCGTTTTTAGTAAAAAATATTTCGTCTGAATACAGAAAAATTATTTTCCATTCTTTTGTTAATTGTTGTTGATTATAAAGTTAATAAATTGTTTATTATTTGTTTCAAGTTAAAAATTTATTTGTTTATTGTCAAGTAATCGATTATTATTATTTGATAGAAATGCGGAAATTATTGCGGGTTTGAATGAAAATTTACTTGATTTAATTAAAAATTATTTAGTTGAAAAAAAATTGTGTCGTTAAAATAGAAATAAATAAATAAAAAAAAATAATAAAAAAAATTGTGTCGTTAAAATAGAAATAGAAAGAAACAAATAAATAAATAAAATTGAAATAGAAAAGTAATTCGTTGAAACAGAAAAATTATGTCATTAATCATTAAATTATGTCCGACAATTTTATAATTTGTTTGTTCCATTATTTTTATAATATTTCTTAATTTATGGTCTTTTTTAATTCGACATTTTTTTAAAAATTTGTCAATAATTTTCATTAGTTTGGTAAAATTTTAATTTATCTAAGATTTCGAAATTTGGTAATTTCTCAATTCGACAAATTTTCAGTTAAAAATAATTTAATTTTTATAATATTTAGTAGTTTTGAAATTTGTCAATTTATTAACTTGGTAATTTTTTTATTCAACATTTTTTTAATTTGTTAATATTCTGTAATATAATGAATTTTAAATTTGTTAATTTTTAAACTCGGAAATTTTTTAATTGGAACTTTTAATTTTCCTCATATTTACAAATTTTGATTAAATTTTTATTTTTCTACTATTTTCGAATTTGGTGAATTTCAGAATTTTTAAATTGCTTCAAATTTTTTAATTCCACAATTTTTAATTTGATATTTAAAATATTATTAGAATACAGTTTCTATTATGAATTTTGTATTCGAAAATTTTAATTTTTAGGTACTTATATTTTTTTGTTCTCTAATTTTTAAAATTTATGTTTAGTAATTTAGTTAATTTTTGATTCGACAATTTTTTTTTAATTTCTCAATAATTCATTTAGTTCGACAATTTTTCAATTTAGAAATATTTTAATTTTTGTCATATTTCGTAGGTAATTTGGCAAATTTTTACCTAATTTGTATATTTTCTAATTCTATAGGTAATTCTTAGTTTGATATTTGGCCATTTTTCAATAGTTTTGTAATTTAAAATATTTCATTTGTATTTTTTTTAGTTCGATAATTTTTAATCTTGATATTTAAACTTTTATAATACTTTCACGATTTCAAATTTTTAATTTGCATTTTTTTGAGGTCGACTTTTTTTTATTTGATATTTTGACTCTTATATAATATTTTGTAATTTTGTGAAATTTTAATTTGTTTACTTTTTTATTTTGAACTTTTAATTTTTATAATATTTTCTAATTTGGTGAATTTTTAATTGTTAAATGTGCACATATTTTTTTAGTTTCATAATTTTTAATTTGTAAGTCCTTATATTTTTTAGTTCTAAATTTTTTTTTAACTTGATATTTTAATTCTAATGGTACTTCCTAATTTGCATTAATTTTTTATTTCGTTAATTTTTCATTTTGATTTTTTAACATTTACAATATTTTGTAATTTGAACTTTTAATTTTCCTAATATTTCCCAATTTGCTAATTTCTCAATTAAATATTTTTACATTTGTTCCCATATTTTTTACTTTAATAATAATTTTTCATTTTTCCTAATATTTTTTACTTGAATAATAATTTTTCACTTTTTTCCAATATTTTTTACTTGAATAATAATTTTTCATTTTTCCTAATATTTTTTACTTGAATAATAATTTTTCACTTTTTTCCAATATTTTTTACTTGAATAATAATTTTTCATTTTTCCTAATATTTTTTACTTGAATAATAATTTTTCACTTTTTCCTAATATTTTCTACTTTTATAATAATTTTTCATTTTTTCCCCATATTTTGTACTTTACTAATAATTTTTTATTTTTCCCAACACTTTTCTAGTTTATAATTTTTCAATTCTCATAATTTTTTTTAATTCTCTAATTTTCATGGATTTTTTTATTCTTGAGAATTCAGTGAAGATTTCCAGTTTTTTTTTTACTTCACTGTGACTAAATTTTTTTTTCGTGAGTAAATATTAAAAATAAAATGCTCTGTTGACTCTTGTATTTCTTTTCTTCGCAAGTGGGAAGCATATATAATTGAGTTAAAAAAAATTTTTTTTAATCGAATATAATGTTAAGGTGGGTAGAAAGATTTACATGATTTGGAAGAACAGAGGTGGGATTTTGTCAAGTTGGTAAACTAATTACCAAGTGAGCTAACGCAATGAAGTGGGTAAGGAAGGGACGTGGCCAGACATAATTTCGAGTATCTGGATAGGACGTCTCTAATCTACTTCAACGCGAACCGTCCGCTTCAGAGGAAAAGGACAATTCTGTATCAAACTCGTGCTGAGTGTAAAATTACAATTACGGTCTCTCTCTCTCTCTCTCTCCCTTTTATAATTATTTATTTAATTTTCAATTTTTAATTTTTAACTTTGAGAATTAAGTTTATTTTTCCTTTATTTTTGCATTTTTTAAATTTATATTCTTTTTTTGACTCTCTTTTAGTTTTCAAGAGGATTTCTTTTTTTTATTTTTATCTCAATAAGAAAAAATAAAAAATAAATAAAATATATAAAATAAAAAAAATAAATAAATACCTAATTAAATTATTAAATTAAATTCAAGTTCAATTTTCGCTTTAAATAAATATTTATTTTTTAAATCCAAATAAAAATTTTATTTGCTATTAATTACTTTTGAATTCCAATAAATTAATTTTTGTTCTAAACATCAGCACCGTTTTTATTTTAAATAGACTGAAAATGTTTTTATTCTGAATTTTTTTCCAAAGGCGAATTCCCCTGAATCATTAATTAAAATATGATTTAATAATTTCTATTCGAATAATAAAAAAAATTCTAAACTTGGAGTATTTAAATTTTGCTAATAAATCTTTTTCCCTTCTAGAATAAAAATAAAAGAAATTAGAAATTTGTCTATTTCTTTTTCAATTTTATCAAGAAAATTTTATTTTCTGTTAATTTCCACCTTTAAGAATAAAAAAAATGAATTTTAAAATAATTATGATAATTAAATTATGTTATTTATAATTTGTTTTATAATTGAAATAATAAAATTTGGAATTTACTTTATTTTTACTTAAGGGGATTTGGACTATTATGACGTCACAATTTGAAATCTAATGTTTAGAACACATTGTGACGTCATAATGGTTCAAATTCCCTTAATAAAATGAATTTTAAAGTAATTATGGTAATTAATTTATATTATTTATAATTTAATTAGTATACAATTGAAAAAATAAAATTTGAAATTAAAAATTTGGACTTTACTTTATTTTTATGTTATAAAATAAATTATAAAATAATATGATATTTAATTTATATTATTTATAATTTAATTATTTTACAATTGAAAAAATGAAATATTTGAAATTAAAAGTTTACTTTCTTTTTATTTTATAAAATAAATTATTAAATAATTATGATAATTAATTTACATTATTTATAATTTAATTGTTTTATAATTTAAATAACAAACTTTGGAATTTACTTTACATTTATTCTAAAAAGTGGAAATTACAAAAAAAAAATAATTTCCTAACAAAATTAAAAAAAAATTGATAGATTTTCAGTTTCTTTTATTTTTATTCTAAAAGGGAAAAGAGATTTATTACAAAAATTCGAAATTGTAGCAAAAACTTTTTAAAAATAGTCGTCATTCATTTAAGCAACCGTCTTTTTCTACTTAAATAATTTTGTACAAAAATTTACGTTCGAAAAATAAAAAAAACAATTTCAAATTTCTATAATAAAAAAAAATTACAAAAAGAAAAATTTGCCAAACAAATAAAATTGTAACAAATTATAAAAAAAAATGAAAGAAAAAGAAAATTTTAGTTAAGAGACGTGAAACTTTTTTTTTATTTGATTTCAAGAAAAAAAAGGGAAAAATTGTCATTAATTCGTTTGATGAAAAAAAAAAAAAAAATGAGAAAATAGAGAGAAAAGTGAAGGGGGTGGAGAGTCAAAAAGTGAAATGCTCGCTCAGGTGTTTGGTTTTTCGATGTTTTCGCTTGTTTCACTTTTAGCGTTCGAGGGACTCGCACTTAAGAGCAGATGGCGTTAGCGAAACTTGTGACAAGAAGAAGACTCTCTTGCCTGCTTTGTAATAGCAACATTTATAATCGAATTAGCCTCTCCTTATGGTGAAACTTTCAGGAATTTATCGAAGTAAACAGTTCTTGTTTTGAGAGCAGCTCATTTATCTTTATACTGTAGTTTCGCTTTATTTACCTTTCATTTATATCAAACTCGTAAAATTACTTTTCCTCTATATATGTATAATTAAATAAATTACACCGACAATTATTCAGCGCCATTAATAGTTTTTTAAAAATTTTAATTACCATCTTTTTCCATTAAATTTAGAATTAAAAAAAAAGTCTCAAAACATTTTTTTATTTTTTATTAACAACAAAAAATATTTTCCCCACTGACCACAAATTCCTTTTTAAGGATTTGAAATTTTTAATATTTTTCAATTTCAATTATTTTCAAAAATTACTATACAAAAAAAAACTAAAGTCTAGTTTGAACTAAATAAATGTAATTATTATTATTGTTATTGAAAAACAAATTTTAAAACTATAAAAAAAGGGGACTTAAATTATTATTTAATATTAGCTGTGATACAAATTCTTTTTTAAGGATTTGAAATTTTGAATATTTTTCAATTTCAATTATTTACAAAAATTACTATACAAAAAAGAACTAAACTCTAGTTTGAACTTTGAACTAAATTAAATATTATTATTATTATTATTATTATTATTATTGTTATTGAAAAATAAATTTTAAAGCTTTGAAAAAATAGGGGACTTAAATTATTATTTAATATTAGCTGTCATACAAATTCTTTTTTAAGGATTTGAAATTTTGAATATTTTTCAATTTCAATTATTTACAAAAATTACTATACAAAAAAGAACTAAACTCTAGTTTGAATTGAACTTTGAACTAAATTAAATGTTATTATTATTATTATTATTATTGAAAAATAAATTTTAAAGCTAAAAAAAGGGGATTTGAATTATCATTAAATAATATTATTTATTAAATTAAATAAATGTTTTAATAATTATTAATTAAAAAAGCAATTTTTTCCAGAGAGAAAGAGAGCGAATGTCAATTGTTAATTAATTTTAAATTAATTATACTGATGTTTTATTAATTGTTAAAATTTTTTTTAATTAAAAATAGCAATTTTTCAGAGAAAGAGAGAAAGAGACTATTAATTATTCCGAATTAATTACCGACTATCAATTGCTAATCTGAAAATATTCCAATTTGAATTTAATTCGTCGCTTGAGAAATAAAAAGATACTTTTTTTTTATTTGTTAATTTATCACCGCTTAGTTTTTGTTATGGATGTATACAATTTTTTTTTTCGTTTTTGTTTCGGCGCACATGAAGTAGTTCAATCAGTGACATCCCACTGCGAGCAGTTTGCGAAATACATAACGCTCTTTCTCTCTCTCTCTCTCTCTCTCTCACTCACTCTCGACGCTCGAGAAATATTTTACTGAAGCGAATTTTATTTCCACTGTATCTCTCGATACTGAGTTCATGTCATTGTATAACTACAAAATGCATTTATCATACCAAGAAAAATGTTCGTGTCGGCGAGCGTGGAAAAGTATTTTGTCACCAGTCATTTTAATCCTCGAGGATTTTTCACTTAAAATTTTTTGTGAAAAACCAAGTCTCTCAGTAGTAAAAATTTCATAAATTTACAGATTTGTTACAAACTGACTGATAACTTTTGTACTTTCTGTTTTGTTTTTTTTTTGCCTTTCACTCGTTGAAAATTTATTGTCTCTTTGGTGTTGATTTTTTTTCTCTTCTCGTAAAAGAAAAATAAAAAAATTATCTGTCGAATTTATCATTATTTTTATTATAACTATGCTGGAAATAATGAAATTTATTTTCTCCAATTGTTAGAAAATAGTGAAAATTTTTGTTTTATTTAATTATTTAAAAATAATAAAATTTAGTTTATTCAATTTTTTGAAAATAATAAATTTTATTTCATTCAATTTTTTGAAAATAAAATTTATTTTATTCAATTACTGGAAAATATTTACAAAATATTTACTTGATACAATTAATTTTTATTTGGATTAAAAAAAATATAGTTAATTTAAATAACTTGAATTATATGAATTGATTTGAAGAGAATAAATTTTAATTGGATCAAGTTAATAGTTAATTAAATTTAAAAAAATAATTTTGAACAAAAATAATAATTTATTTGAAATTGATCTTTTATTTTCATTCAAATATTTAAATTTTCGATATGAATAAAAATTATTTGGCACTATTAATTTTCTTTTTTATTCAAGTAAACATTTTGTAGAAATTTTATTATTTTATGAAAATTTTACTAACGAGAAGCAGAATTTTTACAAATTCAATAGAATTACACTAACAATTAGCAGAAATTTACTAACAATTTTAGAAAAAATTTCTCCATATTTTGTACAATTCTAATAATAATTAGCTGAAATTTACTAACAGTTAGAAGAAATTTTACTAATTTGGTAGAATTTTACTAAGAGTTAGAAGAAATTTTATTAATTTGGTAGAATTTAATTAACAATTTTTAAAATTTCTACTAATTTAGTAGATTTTTATTTACAATTAGCAGAAAGTTAACTAATTGAGTAGAATTTTACTAACAACTAGTAGAAATTTTAATAATAAATTAGAAGAATTTTAATAATAATTAGCAGAATTTTATTAATTTTACTAATATTTTACTAAGAAGAAATTTTACTAATTTAGTAGTGTTTTCCTGCCAATTAGAAGAAATTTTACTAATTCAGAAGAATTTTATTAACAATTAAAAATTTGTTTACTAATTTAATAAAATTGTATTAACAATTAGCAAATATTTTACTAATAGAGCAGCATTTTACTAACAATAAGCAGAAATTTTATTACTAAGTTAAAAGAATTTTACTAAAAATTAAAAAATTAAAAAATTTATTTCATTCAAATAATCGTTTACTTGACTTGAATTAAATAATTTTTATTTGAGTCAATTAAATTGTATTTAAACATTCAAAAGTTTTATTATTTGAATCAAACAGAATTTAACTGATTTAAATAAAAAATTATTTGATTCAAGTAAATGTTTATTTGATAATAGTCAAGTAATCAGTTCTTTGAATGAAATACATTTTCTTTTGAATGTGAATTAGATGAGAAGCAATTAGTAAAATTTTACTAAAAAATTAGAGAAAACCTGACAATTTCTAAAATTTTACTAATCAAAAAGGGGAAAGAAAAGTCAATTATGGAAATTACTAAAAATTAGTGAAATTTAACTACTTATCAGTCGAATTCTACTAATTCAGATTCAAATCAATTTCTTTTCAGTGTATTACAATTTTTTTAATTTTTTTTAATTTATATTTTACTTTATTATTTTTTTATTTTAATGTAAATTTTGATTTTTATTAATTTTTTATTTTATTTTCATTTTTTTTACTTATTTTGATTTATTTGCATTTATATATATATTTTTTTATTTTAATTTTAATTTTCCCAGAATTCCCAGCACAGTTAGTCCCACATTTTTTTATAGCTTTAAAATTTATTTTTCAATTTAATTTTAACGTTAATTTTCTTTTATATTTATTTTTCTTACTATTCTTATTTTCATTTCTATTTCTATTTTCTTTTATTTTTTTTTAATCTCTACTCTCGATTAATTGAATCAAAATTGACACTGAAAAACGCAATATTATCGAGTTTTATTTATGAAAATGTTTTAAGGTATCGAAAAATTTTCATTTTTAAAAATTAATTTTCGTTTATTAAACATTTTATTATCGAGAGTTGACTGTAATATTATTTGTGGCTAAAGTTTGGAACGTTCAAAATGAACGAAATTTTTTTTTTCACCTTAATTTTTTCAGAAAATTACTATTTAAAAAAGGAAAATAATGGTATTGAAGCAACATTTAGTTTAGAATTAATTTGTTTTAATAGAAAAAATAATTTTCTTGTTACGAAATGTATAGATTACAAGAAGTAAAAAAAAATTGTCGTTCCTTTGAAAGTTCGAAACTTTAGGAAAATTCTATTATTATTTCTTAATATTTTTATTCTCGAAATAATAATTTATTGGAAGTTTAATTTATGAAGAGTTGACTGTATTATTATTTCTTATTATTTTTAATATTAATACTATTATTATTATTTATTATTATTTTCATTATCGAAAATTAAATTCTCGATAGTCGACTGTATTATTATTTTTATTAATACTATTATTATTATTTATATTTACTATTTATTATTTATTATTTATTATTGTTCTCATTAGCAAAAATTAAATTCTCGATAGTCGACTGTTTTATTATTTTTATTAATACTATTATTATTATTTATATTTATGTTCCCCAAGTTTTGAACGTTCAAATGAACGAAATATTTTATATTGAAGATATTTTAATAAATTACTAAACATAAAAAAATTTATATACTAAAATTTTCCTTTTGCAAACTCAGTAATTAATTTTTTAGATAGTAAAGCAAAATAATTACAATAAAACTTTAATTTTTTGAAGAAATAAATAAATTTCGTTTATTTGAACGTTCAGAACTTTAGGATCCTTTATATTTATTAAATTTATTATTTATTATTGTTTTCATTAGAAAAAATTAAATTCTCGATAGTCGACTGTATTATTTTTTCTTCCTCCTATTATTAGTAAAATTAATTTTGTTTTCCTTTTATATACAAGCACTGAAATTATTATTATTATTATTATTATTATTATTACTCTATCGCCTATTGTCATCCGCGTTTATTCTTCAAAGCGAAATTAATGTATATTAATTTTCTCCTCTATAGAATTTAGTTCTATCAATTTTCAAACAATTTTTTTCCGCCCAATTTTTTTTTTATTTGTCGCCACTTTTCTTCAGATAAAATTTAATAATACGATCATTCAAGTGAAGAAAAAAGTCAGCGGCAAGAGTTAGAGAGAGAGAGAGAGAGAGGAAAAAATCTTTCCTTCCACGAATCCAACTAAAGGAAGATCCTTAATCGCATTTTCCGTACAATCGATTAGTTTAGTGCCAATCCACTGAATCTGACTGTTAAGTCATGCAAATGCAAAATCTGCCTCCGGTACAGCAGCAGAGGAGTTTGAGTTTCACGTTGGACTTTTTAGCCGCAAATTTTGCAACCCGCGAAAATCGCATGGTACGTGAATGCATTCCAAGCGAGCCGGAAAGTTTTTTACATGCATTTTTTTCCTCTCTCTCTCTTTTTCTCTCATTCGAATTTTTTTTAGAGCAATGGAAACGGTTTTAAAGCGGTGGTCGATGATGAGCTTAAAAAGTTCCGACGGAAATCAAACCGCAGCTTACACCCTTTACGCTTTGGGGCAAATAAGGCGCACTAGAGAGAGAGAAAGGGAGAAAAAGAGAGAGAGGGGGGGGGTGAGTTACCGGTAAAAGGATGAGAAATTGAAAAGGGGTGGAGGTTGAAGTCATCGGCAAGACTGGTTGAATTATTCTAATTATCGTTTGTCGACTGCCTCCGGTGCGATTTCTTGCTTCTCTCACAGTCAGAAGAGAGAAAGAGAAAAAGAGTCAGAGAGAGAGAGAGAAAGAGGGAAAATGAGGAGTTCAATATCTTTCCCTGTTTCAAATGAAAATTCACTTCTCTCGCTTTTGCACAGTTCTCACTCTCCTCTCTTTCTCTCACCGTCGTCTTTTCAAGCCTTGGCATTCACGTTGCTAATAAGCCGAGAGCAAAACCGCGACCAATACGAAAATACGAAAACTTACGAGACAATTGGTTCAGTAGCTCATTTAGAAACTCCTGAATATGCAAATTATTTTCACTATAGAAATTAGAAAATAAAATATTTTACAAACTCTAAAAAAAAAAGAAAAATAATATTCGATTTGTCGAATTCTTCAAATTTTAAATTGGCATATTTTCCTCTCACATATTGGAGAAAAAATTTATTTAATTCCAATAATAATAATAATAATAATTGATTAGTTGTTTATTACACTGAAAAAAAAAATTGTTTGATTCAAATAACCGATTATTTGACTATTATCAAATAAATATTTACTTGAATCAAATAATTTTTATTTAAATCAATTTATTCGATTCGAATAATAATCAATAAGTATTTGAATAAAAATTTCAAATAACTATTTCAATAAATATTTTTAAATAAATATTTAAATAAATATTTAAATGAACATGTCCAAATAAATATTTTAAAAAGCATTTTCAAATAAATATTAAAATTTTTTATTAAAAATATTTGCATTCCTAAAGAATTTTATTACTAATGAAAATAATTTAATACTTGCGAAGAATTTTATTCAAAACCTTCAAAATCAAGTTTCAATTCTTTTGAAAAATTTCTTTGAATTTTTTTTTCAAATAATCTATTTTTCTTTAATAATTTTAATTGAAAATTTTAAAGGTAATTGAATTTTTATGAATAAAAAAACCTTCAAGGTTTTCAAAATAATCGCTTTTTGTTAATGATTATAATTAAATACTTTATTGTTGAAGTTTATTGACATTGTTTTCAAAATAATTGAATTTCAGGGAAAAATTCTAGAATTTTACTATTTTTCGAAAATAATTGAATTGTTTTTAAGAATTTATTGGAAGTTTGGAAAATAAGTGAATTTTTTCGAAAAATTTTATTGAATATTAGAAAAAAATGCTACTAAATTTTTCAGTGGAATTTTATTAAAAAAATTAACATAAAAAATTTTTCTAAACAAATTGTGTCAGTTTTTAATTTTTAAAGAAAATAATTTAATAATTTACAAGAATTTTCTTTAAAATTCGGAAAATAATTAAATTTTTGACTTTTTGAGATTCAATCACTTTCAGACTTTTTATTATCTTTTTGAAAGATTTCCTAAAAAATTTTTTTAAATAATGGAATTTCTTTGAAAATTATTAAAATAATTGAATTTTTGCAAAGAATTTTACTATTTTTAAATATAATTGAATTATTATGAAGGATTCATTCAAATTGAATAAATTAATTGGATTTTTTTCGAAAAATATTAAAAATTAACAAAATTGAGTTCTTTAATGAAATGTTATTAAAAAAATAATACATTAAAATATTTTACAAACAAATTGTGTCATTTTTTAATTTTCCAAGCAAAAAATTGAATAATTAAATGTTTGCAAAGAATTTTACTATTTTTAAAAATAATTAAATTGTTTCCAAAACTTTATGTAAATTTCAAGCAAAAAATTTAATATTTTCCAAGAATTTTCTTAAAAATTGGAAAATAATTGATTTTTTTTTTAAATAATCTATTTTCTTTTTTAATTTTAATTAAAACTTTTAAAAGTTATTAAATTTTTAAAGAAAATAATTAAATATTTTGCAAGAATGTTGTTAAAAAATTTGAAAAATAATTAAATTTGTAATAAAAAGTTTACAGACAATTTCAGAAATAATTAAATTTTTGAGATTAAATCACTTTTAGAATTATTTTAAAAATAAATTGAATGTTTAAAAGGCTTAAGTGAATAATTAAATTTTTTAATAGTAATTGGATTTTGTCCATGAATTTTTCAAAAGTTTTGAAATTAAATGAATTTTTTCGAAAATTTTATTACAATTAAAATATTAAATAAAGAATAATTAAATTCTTGCAAAGAATGTGTAAAAAAATTTTTTTCATTCTGATTAAATTTTTTTTAAGAATTTCTTTGAATTTTTTTTAAGTATTCTATTTTCCTAAATAATTTTAATTGAAACTTTCGAAAGTAATTGAATTTTTATGAAGAAATCCTTTTATGTTTTTAAACTAAATACCTTTGTTAATAATTATAATTAAATACTTTATTGTTGAAGTTTATTAAAATTGTTTTCAAAATAATTGAATTTTCGTGAAAAATTCTATTGCTTATAGAAATAATTTTATTCTTACGAAGAAATTTACTACTTTTCGGAAATAATTGAATTGTTTCCAAGAATTTTTTAAGATGTTTGGAAAATAAATGAATTTTTTCGAAAATTTTTTTGAAATCATTTTTTACTCAAAAATATATACTTCGAATAAACAGTTGAAAAAAACATGAAATACAGAGTGCAAATAAATGTCGCTATTTTTTTTACCTCATGTAATTTATACTTTTACAAAAAAAATTACTCCATTTTAAAAAAAATCGATTTTGTAATTAAACATAAATGTTTAATTTACCTTATAAAAGTGATCATTTTCAGTCTGTATTTTGATATATGGAATAATTTTTTTTTTAATTATCAACCATTGAACATTTCGCATAAATAATGAAAACAAACTCTTTTTTTCTGAAAAGGAAAAAAAATATTAACCAAACTACATTCAGAAGCCCTACATCTGTTTCAGAAATTTGCAAAACTCATTTAATATTTCTGATATATCAAATATTCGATTTCACCAACAATGATTTTAAATTTTAATGGCATATTTACAAACACGAAATTCGCATTTCTAATTAACATGAAATATTTGCAAGTTGCATTTTCAATGCTAGTGTGGTTTGTATTTTAAATAATATTATCATTAATAGTAATAATTATAGCCACGCAATGTTGACATAATAAACGCAGAAATTGTAATTCATCAGATAAATGACATTCTCTGGGACAATTTTAATGAAACTTTTGCTTCAATCAATTATTAATGTACATACATGTCTTTCATAATAAATTTATGCTCGACTGTATTATTCAAATTAATATTCAATTTTTAATATAGAAAATTGTAAAGGAAATTCGACGTTCCATATTAATTTTTTCTTTTTTTTTTGTTCCTTTTCAAGCACCGGCATATGATGTTTTACTCTCTCTCTCTCTCTTTCCCATTTACCATTTGATATAAAATCTAATAATTAAAAATCTCTTTCACATTTTATAATTCAAGTATTCTTGACTTTTATAATAAATTATTGCAGAAAATTATTTTTTTCAAGCTCTAGAGAAAAGGAGAAATTATTTTATGTTAATTTTTTTATTTTTTAATAAATTCGATTGCAGCAGTGGATGCAGTATTAGGCAAATTATTTATCAAATTATTTTTCCAGCTTAATTCAAGTGTCAATTAAATTAATTGTGAATAATATTTACTCAAAAAATAATTGTGGACGTAAAAGTAAATTTTATTAAAAGTAAATTTTACGTTCAATTATTTTTATTTTATAATTTTAGTGTCGACTCTCGATAAATTGAATCTTCAAAGAACAAACAATTTTTTTTAATTATCGAGGGATTTATTTTGTAGAAAATTTCAAGTATAACAATTTTTTCAAGGAAGCAAAATAAATTCTATTTATCGAGAGTTTACTGTATTTACAATATTACAATTAATGTTTATTGTAATTTTAAAATTACAATTTTACCCATCAAAATATTTATAATGAAAAAAAAAATTAAATTTATCGAATTCATCGAAAATTGAGTATTTTTTTTATTTATTTCTTTATTTTGTAATTTATTTAATTACATTATTTTTTTCAAGTAAAAAATATTTTCCTCATTGGCGATAAATTTGCAAAAATTTATCCACGAAAAAATGCGTTTCGAATTTTTTTATTTACATAAGTGTATCGCAATAAAAATGTTTTTTTTCCGACAAAAAAACAAAAAAGATTTGAAAAAATAATGCTCACGAATGGAAACCAAACACGAATTCTGATTAACCGAAAATAGGACAATTAGAGGTAGTGACGGCTACTTTGTTCTCCACGTGTTCAAATCGCAAATGCGTTATTTCGTGGCCACATATGTACATTTGTACAATCCTATATGGAATTATGGAGTCGACACTCAAATTGGTCGAAGCGTCGATTTAACATAGATTTGTGTGACCACAACGACAGTTTGGAATCTATTCGTTCAATCTATATATTCACCCAGGGGGAGAAAAAAAATTTTTCCAAATAATGCTCAATTTTCCTTCATTCCATTTTTGATTTGAGAATTTCAAAAGCAATTGAAGTAAAAAAATTTAGAACATTAAAATCTTTATCGATTTCAATTAATTTGTAAATAGTACAATTATTTATTTATTGCTATAGAAGCAATTGATTGTTTTGAATTTTATTTAATTTTAATTATTTATTTCATTTTATTTCAATTTAATTTAAATTTTATTTTAATTTTGTTTCAATTTTATTTAAATTTCGTTTAAATTTTGTTTAAATTTAATTTCAATGTAATTTAAATTTTAGTTCAATTTTATTTCAATTTTGTTTAAATTTTGTTTAAATTTAATTTCAATGTAATTTAAATTTTAGTTCAATTTTATTTCAATGCTATTTCAACTTTATTTCAATTTTATTTAAAAATTACATAAACTAATTGAATTTTGCAAGAATTGCAATTTTAATTTTAACTTTCAAACGATTTGAAAGTAATTAAAAATTTTCTTTGACAAAAAATTGTTTTAACATGAAAAATTGAAAATAAAAACCCAACGACACGAAATTTTCGAAAAAATGTAATTAAAATTTTGAATTCCCGAAAATAAGTTCAGAAATGTGAAACAATAGGTAATTTTGTAAAATTTCATTAAAATAAATTTTAAATGAACTTTTTTTTCCCTTTAAAAAAATTATTTTTAAAGTTTACACATAAATGTAACATTTAAAAAAAAGTAACTAAAAATTTTGAAAATAATTGAATTTTATAAAAAATTTTCTATTTTTAGAATTCAATTGTCGAGAGTTAAATTATGAAAAGAATTAATTAAATAAAAAAATTTCATACGAAATTTTAGAATATAAAATTGAAATTAAAATAGAATTAATTAATTTTTATGCAAGGAATTTTGAGAAATAACTAAATTTTTAGAATCTTTAAATTAAAATCTTTGAAAATTTTAATTCTTGTAAAAGTAGAATAATATAAACAAGTTCAGTATAAAAAAAATATGATTAAATTATTATTTTTTTCTATAAAAATGATAATATTTTCCAAAAAAATCTGAATGATTTGTAAATTTTATTAAATAATTTATTTCTTCAAGAATTGCAGTTATAATTTTTTAGAAATAATTAAATTCGAAAGAACTTTACTTTGAAATATCAATTTTTAGAAATAATTAAAAAAAAGAAACTATAGTAAATTTTGTCAAATTTCATTTAAAAAATTTGTAAAATTATTGAATTTTAAAAAAAAAATTCCTATTTAAAGTATCCAATTGTCGAGAGTTAAATTCTGAAAAGAATGAAGTAAATAACAAAATTTCAGACGCAATTTTAGAAAATAGTTGAAATTACAAATGAAATAAGTAATATTTATAAAAAAAATTCTAAATTTTAAAGGATTTTCAATTGAAAGCTTTGAAAATTTGTCAAATTTCATTTAGAAAATTTTTAATCTTAAAGAAATTTGTTTTTTCCCCTTTAAAAAAATTATTTCTAAACATAATTGTACTTTTAAAAAAATGTGTCTAAAAATTTGAAAAATAATTGATTTGTACCAAAAATTGTATATTTAAAGAATTAAATTCTCTAGAGTTAAATTCTGGTGAGAATTAATTTAGAAAAATTTATTATCCAAATGCTTAGAATATAATTGAAATTAAAAAGTAATTAATTATTACAAAGGGAATTTTAAGAAATAACTAAATTTTAACAGGTTTTTAAATTGACATTTAAATTCAAATTCAGACAATTTTATCGCTTTAAAAATTTATACCTTTATTATAAATTTATATTTCTATTATAAATTTATATTTTTAATATTCAAATGTCTATTATCAAAAATTATTAAAACATTAAAAACATATTATTCTCCCATAAAAATTATTATTTTTCTTTTATAAATTTAAATAATTTGTAAATTTTACAAAATAATTTATTTCACCAAGATTTGCATTTGTATCTTTTTCGAAATAATGAATTTAAAAAATTTTAATTCCTCTGCAAAAATAAATACGAACAAGTTTGAAATGAAATTTAAATATTAAAAAAAACTACTACTTTAGCTCATTGATAAACATTTAAAGAAATTCAAATCATTGGAAAAAGTGAAGGAAATTGTAAGAAGCAAAAACCATTCGATGAATTTCCATTCATTCCAATATAATGAAACTCTTCAATTCTTTGACTCATGTTTTTTTTTTTTTTTTTTTTTTTAAATTTCGATCTCCTTGTTCATGCGAAAAGTCTATCTGAACTTTAGTCCGCGCATTTCCAAGAGACGGGTTCATAGATTCTGATTTAATTTCTCATTTCCTTGAATTGCGGAGGTTCAAGGTACTTCCAAGTACGCAACATAAATTTAAAACCTCCATTTGAAGACAGGAAGAACATCCCGAAGAGATTTATCGAGAGTTTGGTGAATGGCGTAAATATTTATTCTAGCTCCACTATATAGGAATTTTTCTTTTTTCTTTTTTTTTTTCTTTCGAATTACCCACTGCCTCGAACGATGATCTTTTCAATCGATTTCAAATTCTTCCCTAATTTGAAAGAAAAATTTTATTTTCAAATTATTTACCGAAAAAAAATTCTTTTCGTTAACAATTTTTACTCTTTTTTTAAACTAGTCGGAATATTATTAATTTTCGTATAATATTATTTATCAAATTTATTTTTTTTACCGAATTAAATCCGCAAAAACAATTTCGAATTTTTCTAATTTCAAACACAAACAAAATTTAGAGAGAAAAATTATCAAAAATATTTACAAAAAATATGAATCCGAGAAAAACAAAAAAAAATCGAACGAAGAGGAAAATTATTAATATATATACGAAGAAAAAGGAAAAGAATAAAAATAAATAAAAATAATAAAAATAATAAAAAATAGTAAAAAAAAATGTTGGTTGTAGAAGATTTGATATTTATTATTCAATTAAGGAACAAAAATATTATAATTACAAAATTTATAGTTTTGGAGCAAAAAATATTTTTCTTTAGATGACTTTATTTGGAGATGAGAAGAGAGTAGCGAAGAAAAAAAAATGTTCAAAACGATTCTTGAATCAGAATCACTTGTTGTCGAATGAAAAAAGTTTAACAAGATAGTTGAAGTGGCCTTAGGCTCAGAAAACTTTTCTCACTTTAAGAAACAGTCATTCTTTCTGAATATCTCTTGGGAAAAAGTTCTTCTCCTTTTTTTTACTACCCTTTATTCAATTTTTTTTATCACGCCCCAACAATTTCTCTTTATTAAAATTAGAAAAAAAGAAGAAGCAATTTCCGCAATTTTCAACACACTTTTGACCTTTTTCTTTTTAGTTTATCGATTTTTTTTCTTACCAATCGACTCAAGTATTTTTAAGCCTAAATAATAATAAAAATAATAAAAATAATAAAAATAATAAAAATAATAAAAATAATAAAAATAATAAAAATAATAAAAATAATAAAAATAATAAAAATAATAAAAATAATAATAAAAATATAAATAATAATAATAATAATAATAATAATAATAAAAAAAGTCGACAATTATTTAAAAATTAAAAAAAATTTTTTGTAATGAAAAAAAGTAAAATAAAAAATAAAAATAAAATAAAAGAATAAAAAAATAATAAGAGAAAATAGAAATAAAAATAAATAGAAAAATAAATGAATAAATAAATAAAAATAAATAAATAGAAAATAAAAGAGAAAAAAAATATTAAAAGAAAATAGAAAGAAAAATAAGGAAGAAAAAGAAATAAATAAATAAATAAAAATAAATAAATAAATAGAAAATAAAAGAGAGAAAAATAATAAGAGAAAATAGAAATAAAAATAAGGAAGAAAAAGAATAATTGTAAAAACTAAAAAAACTAAAAAAAACAAAAAAATTAGAAATAAAAATATCAAAAATTGTAAAAAATAATGATCCTCAAATTTTGAACGTTCAAATGAACGAAATATTTTTTATTGAAGATATTTTTAAAAATTGCTTATCACAAACAATTTAAAAAACTGAAATATTCACTTTTAGAAACTGAGTAATTAATTTTTTGGATAGGAATGCAAAATAATTTTAATAAAAATTTAATTTGTAGAAGAAATAAATAAATTTCCTTCATTTTGGACGTTCAGAACTTTAAAGTCTTAACAAATACAAAAAATCGAGTAAAAATAATAATAATAATAATAATAATAATAATATTTCAGAAATTCACAAAAAATTCGAAAGAAATAATAACTAACGCTCAAAATTAAAACTCTCCCTCAACAATAAATTTTTTTCACCGACAAAAATTAAAATCTGTTTTAATTAAAAAAAAAAAAAAACTAAATTTAAATCGTATCTTTCTATCGGTCGCATAGAAGTTAAATTTTAACCCCCCTTACATTTTTTTTTGCAAATTTTTTTCTCTCTCTCTCTCTACTTTCCAACTCCCCCCACCCTTAAATTGGAAGTCCCCAGAGCGAGAAAAATGTCCTGGCATTATGTGAAAATGAAAAATTGTGTCGTGTTCGTCTCCTGCCAACCATTTTGCATAAGCCCTTAATATTCTCGTACACGGCTCGAGGTGTATTTAATCTTTGAATAAAATTCCATTGCTTCGGGTATATACATGTATATTGAATGTGTGTAAAATTGTCGATTCGTCAAGCGCGAATCAAAAAAAAAAAAAAAACTCCTGTTGCCGGGGTGTAAATAAAAAAAAAAAAAAAAAAGAATAGCACGCTTCGATCAACGTCCTTGCAAAATTGTAATTACTTTTTGTTTGAATGTTACTAGGGGAATTATCCAATATTGAGTGGATAAATATGAAAAAAAAATTTCAATATCCCCCCTCCCCCCGAACTCATCCCTTTTCTCTTTCAGGTGTAAAAAATAAACAAATGATCCATTATAATCGACACTTAGCAAATCAACTTTCAATGAATGCATGTGTTTTGAATGTTTAACAATATATTGAAGTTGTAAAGAAATTTTTTTTTTATTTTCTATCGAAAATCATTAAAATTCTTGCGAATAATCAGACAATTTATAAAAATAATTAAATTGTTTGAAAGAATTTTTAAAATACTTTTTGATAATAATTTAATGTTTTGAAAGAAATTTTATTAAACACGTTTAAAATAATTTGCATTCAATTGAAAATTATTATTTAATATTTTTAAAAATAAATGTATTCTGTTGAAAAAAAAATAAATGCTATGAAAAATAATTAAATCCTTGCGATGAATTTTACTGTTTAAAAAAATAATTCAATTTTTCCGAAGAATTTTATCAGAATTCTTGAAAATAATTGAATATAACTAATATTTTAAATAATAATTGTATTATTTCGAGAAACTTTACAATTAAATTACATATAATTGCATTCCTGTGAAGAATTTTAATATTAATGAAAATAATTGCATTCTTGCCAAGATTTTTATTAAACATTCTGAAAAATCTGATTAAATTCTTGTAAAGAATTTTTTAAAGTTTTTTTTTAAATAATCTATTTTCTTTAATAATTTTAATAACAATTTTGAAAGTATAATTGAATTTCATAAAGAATTTCTTTCAAGTTTTTAAACTAAATGCTTCTGTTAAAAATTATAATTAAATACTTTATTAATGAAGTTTATTAAAATTGTTTTTAATATAATTAAATTCCAGTGAAAAAATTTATTTTATTTAAAGAAATAATTTAATTCTTGCAAAGAATGTTACTATTTTTCGAAATTAATGGAATTGTTTTTAAGAATTTTTTAAGATATTTGGAAAATAAATGAATTTTTTCGAAAAATGTTATTAAAAATTGTAAAAAAATTTGTTGAATCCTGCCAGTGAACTATTATTAAAAAATTTATATAATAAAACTTTTATAAACAAATTGTGTCATTTTTTAATTTTTCAAGAAAATAATTTAATATTTTACAAGAATTTTGTTAAAAATTTGAAAAATAATTGAATTTTTAAAATAAATTTTACAAACAATATAAGAAAATTATGAAAATAATTGAATTCTTTAAATTTTCGATTATGGATTTATCAAAAAATTGCAAATTAAAAATAAAAAATTTGAATGAATTCAATTGATGAAATTTTTGCGTGATTTTTTTTTAAATAAAAAAAAATAATAAATAATTTTAATTTTAGCAAATAATTTTACAATTTTCAAATATAATTGAATCGTTTTGAATGATTTATTAAAATTGTGTGGAATAATTGGATTTTTTTTCGAAAAATATTAAAAATTAACAAAATTGAGTTCTTCAATGAAATTTTATGAAAATCGTACTAAAAATAATTGAATGTTTGCAAAATAATTTTACTTTTTATAAATAAAATTCGAATTGTTTCAAAGAATTTATAAAGAAATTTCGAAAATAATTGAATTCTTTTGAAATATTTTAGAACGAATTAAGAAAAAAATTGATTTCTTTCGTGAAATTTTTTTTTTTTGGGAAAATAATTGAAACTTTACAAAGATTTTGTGTTATTTAAGAAAATAATTTAATTGTTTCGAAGAATTTATTAAAATTTAAAGAAAATAATTGTATTCGTTCGTGAAATGTAATTGAAATTTTCTTTAAACATAATTGAAATTTTTTCAAAAAAAAATTTACGATTTATAAAAAATAATTAAATTTTTACGACGAATGTTTATTATTTATGAAAATAGTCGAATTCGTTCGTGAAATTTCAAATTAAGAAACTATTAATTCTTGAGATGAATTTTATTCAAATTTTTGAAATTAATAAACAAAAATAATAATAAAGAGTTTAATACTAATGAATGTCTCATTAATAATTTAGTTTTACTACTGAAACAAAAAATTAATAACAATAAAAAATGTAAAAAAAACGTCTGACTAATAATCTACTTGAACTACTGCGACAAGAAGATTAAATAAATATATTAAATATATATTAAATTAATATAAAATTAATAATAATTTACTAATAATAATAATAATAATAATAATAAAATAATTATAGATGTCTGACTAATAATTTACTTGTACTACTGAGACAACAATTTTAATAATATAAATTAATTAATTATAATAGTAATATTAATAAAATAATTATGCACAGGATTTTTTCTAAACGATATCATCTCTAACTATAGATATATTCTCAATTCTGAGAGAATCGAAAAAATTAATTCACAATTTCCCTTATAAAAGGGAGAAACGAAAATTGTCTTGGCAAACGAAATCTAAGTGAAGCAAATAATAAGAAAATTGGCAAAGAATTCTGAGAGAGCAATTCTCAAACAAGAATGTGTACGGAAAAATATCATTCTCAATGTAAGCGCGTACTTTTCTTATTATATATAAGTGACGTAAGTTGAATTTTTTTTTTGCTCCCGAAAAAAAGACGCGAATATAAAAAAACGAAAAAAATGCACTCAATTACAATGGAAAAAGAAATTATTCGATTCAATTAAAATAAAATTAGAAAAAAATAAGTTTTTACTCTCTCTCTCTTCTCTCTAAATTCGAATTAGTAAAAATATTTACTAATTTAAATTAGTGACTAACTTTTTGCTTTTGAATTAGTAAATTTGACTACCAAATAGTAATTCTTTTTTACTAATTTGTAAGTCAAATTTACTAATTTAATAAAATTTACTACAAAAAGTTAGTCACTAATTATTCAAATTAGCAAAAAAAATTTTTGCTTTTGAATTAGTAAATTTTACTAGCAAATAGTAATTCTTTTTTACTAATTTATAATTATAAGTAAAATTTACTAATTCAAAAGCAAAATTTTTTTTGCTAATTTGAATAATTAGTGACTAACTTTTTGCTTTTGAATTAGTAAATTTGACTTATAAATAGTAATTCTTTTTTACTAATTTATAAGTCAAATTCACTAAATGAAAAGCAAAAATTTGTTTGTTAATTTAAAAAATTAGTGACTGACTTTTTGCTTTTGAAGTAGTAAATTTGACTAACAAATAGTAATTCTTTTTTACTAATTTATAAGTCAAATTCACTAAATCAAAATTAATTTTTTTTTACAAATTTGAATAATTGACATTTTACTTTTGAATTACTAATTACTAGTTTTTTTTACTAAATTCTACTACAAAGTACTAATTTTTTTTACTAATTTATAAGTAAAATTTATAAATTCAAAAGCAAAAAAGTCAGTCACTAATTCAAATTAGCAAAAAAAATTTCTTACACAAATTCAGAAAATACTGTAAAAAAAATAGAAAAAAAATTATTAATAAAACTAAAATAAACAAATCTTTTACAACCTTGAATTATTAATTTTTAAATCGAGTTTGAAACGATGAAAATTTCAATCAAACAAGTTGAATAATTCATTACAATTTATTTATGATGATAATAATAATTTTAATTTAATGTCCCTATCAAACAATCGTCTAATTTAACTATCCCGTAATTTAAAAGTAAATACACAAGTTTTTACACCTACTTTCACTTAAAACTATACATTCTGCTAATTATTGCTTTTTATATTAAAAAAAAACTATTCCTTGTAATGCATAATTTTTTCAAAGAAAGTAAATTATTTGACTTCCATTCAACTTTATGAGAGGAAGTGGGAATAAATTATTAAAGAGATATATCCGTTTGAATAATTTGGCATTTGCAGTAAGGGTATTTCTCATCGCGTGCGCGCCTTTTGAAATAATATATATCAAGGTATGAATTATTTATTATCATTTCGCATTCCTTCGACAATTTCAAAGTTTCTGTTGTCATAAATTTTCAAATCTGATTATTATCATTTTCAAATAACCTGAATTGTGTGGTCAAGTAGCAATTTCTTTTTTTCTTTTTTTATTTCAATTACCTCACAAAGTATTTTAATTTTTAATAATAAAAATACTGAAACTAAATTGCAACAAAATTTATTGATAGCTTCTTTGTTCTTTTATATTTAATAGTTTAATTTTTTTTTACTTCAATTACCTTGCAAAGTATTTTATTTTTTAATAATAAAAATACTGCAAAAAAAATTGAAACAAAATTTATTGATAGTTTCTTTCATATTAAATAGTTTAATAATAATTTTTGCAAAAAAAAGAAAAAAAAAGTAGAGAGAGAAATTTGTCTGATGGTTTGCAAATGAATTGTTTTCATCAGTCCTCGTTATTAGTCAGATTGAATGGAAAGTTATTATGTAAGGACTTCATTCTGGCTTTTCTGAAATATACGTCTATATATAGATCACTGGAATAATTCTTCATCGTAATATCCGTTGAGTGTTTTTTTTTTGCAAAAAAAGGTACACGAGAGTCGAAATGAAATCCTCTTACTAAATCTTTTTACTTGTGCATTAAAGGCAAAATCTAAAATTACTGAATAAAGGTCAATTGGCTGTTTAAGTTATTTTTATTCCCACTAATGAATTTTAATTGGCAATTAGCGAAAGTTGAATCATTTATGAATTTTCGTTCATTATCCTCGTGAATTCTTGAAATATTGTTATAAAATTAAATTGGCTGTGTAAATATTTTCAAGTTCATATTTCATTTCGTTTCGTGAATATTTTTTTTTCTCTTCTGTTACAATTAATTTTATTTACTACAATAAATTTACTATTAATTTTTTTTCTACAATAAATTTATAATAAATTTACAATAAATTTACAATAAAAGTTTCTTCTACAATCAATTGACAATAAATTTACTATAAAAATTTGTTCTACAATAAATTGACAATAAATTTCTTTTCTAGATTAAATTTACAATAAATTTCTTTTCTACAATAAATTTACAAGTAATTTTCTTTCTACAATAAATTAATAATACAATTTTTTCTACAATAAATTTACGTCGGTGAAGTTCGCAACGTTTATGATCAACGATTGAAAGAAAAAAAAATTATTTTTCTACCAAAACGAATAAAAATTTATGTTCACAAATATATTTTTTAAATTATTATTCAAAAAATTAAACGTACTATTTTCAGTACAAAAATTAATAAAAATTTGCTTAAAAAAATATTTTTCTTCATAAATCGTTGATTATAAACGTTGTGAACTTCACCAAAGTATAAATTTACAATAAATTCGTAAGTAATTTTTTTTCTACAATAAATTTAAAATAAATTTCTTTTCTACAATGAATTGCCAATAAATTTACAAAAAAAAAAAATTTTCTACAATAAATTGACAATAAATTTCTTTTCTACAATAAATGTACAAGTAATTATTCTCTTCTGTTACAAAAAATTTTTTTCAACAATAAATTTACAAGTAATTTTTTTTCTACAATAAATTTACAATAAATGTACAAGTAATTTTTTTTACAATAAATTGACAACAAATTTGCAACAAAAAATTTTTCTAAAAGAAATTGACAATAAATTTACAAACTATTTTTTTTCTACAATAAATGTACAAGTAATTATTCTCTTCTGTTACAAAAAATTTTTTTCAACAATAAATTTACAAGTAATTTTTTTTCTACAATAAATTTACCATGAATTTATGAAAAAAAATTTTTCTACAATAAATTGACAAAAAAGTTTCTTTTCTACAATAAATTTACAATAAATTTACAAAAAAAAAATTTTCTACAATAAATTGACAATAAATTTACAAAAAAAATTGTTTCTGCAATAAACTGAGAATAAGTTTCTTTTCTACAATAAATTTACAATAAATTGAGAATAAATTTCTTTTGTACAATAAATTGACAATAAATTTAAAAAAAAAAATTTCTACAATAAATTGACAATAAATTTACAAAAAAAAAATTTCTACAATAAATTGACAATAAATTTCATTTCTAGAATAAATTTACAATAAATTTCTTTTCTACAATAAATGTACAATTAATTTTTTTCTTCTGTTACAATGAATTTTTTTCTACAATAAATTTACAATAAATGTGCAAGTAATTTTTTTTACAATAAATTGACAACAAATTTGCAAAAAAAAATTTTCTAAAAGAAATTGACAATAAATTTACAAACTATTTTATTCTACAACAAATTGGCAGTAAATTAATAAAAAAAAAAATTTCTAAAATAAATTGACAATAAATTTTTTTTTATTGAAAACAGCAAGCATTTTGTAATGATTCACAAACCAAGTAAACTTTCTAATTTCTGCTCAATTTTAAATATTTAAAATAATAATAATAATTAAACATAATAATTAAAAAAAAAATATTTTTAGAATTTGTCAAATGAAGAAAACAGAGAATTTAGAAAAGACAACTTTTTAGCTTCAATGTTTAATAAATAAATGCCAAATTTTTTCCTAACTAGAAAAACTTTTTCGTATTTTATTTTAATACTCAAAAAGAGAGGAAAAAAATTATTAACGCGGTTTCTTCTTTTTTTTTTGTATGAGCGCATTGTTAATCATGGAATTATGTCTCTCGCGCGACGTGTACATGTAATAAGAGGGGAAAAATATTAGATATCTTGGAAACATTAAAATGTGGCCATGTTGCTGCTAATATGCGGCATTTTTTAACTGTGAGAGCAGACTTGGCACTCGTGTGTATATTTATATATACTATATACTTTGCGCCTGCATCTCATTTAACTTTTTCACGCAGTAATGAGCAATTTGGCAGTAATAAAAAGTTGCAACGATCCTTCGCCAGCCAGCTGAAAGCAAAAATGTGTATACACGTCTCGTCCAATCTAATTCTTACTTGGAATGCCTTTTTCTCTCCTCTCTCTCTCTCTCTCTTATGTTCCTCGTGTGTATATGATGCCCTTCATTTTCCTCTCTTAACTAAGATCAAAGTATATACTCTATTCTTGGAGGGAAAAAATTACAGACGCGGTATTTTCATTTCTAATGTATTGTTCAATTTTGCACAAAAAAACTGCATTGTTTGGGATCTTTTTATAAAAATTTAAATCGTTTGGTTCTTTTAATTTCTATTTATAATTAGACCGAAGAAAAAAATTTTTTGGTTCAGTTAAATAGTTTACTTTCTATCATCATTCAATTTTTCATTCAATCATTCAATTTTACACTATATTTTTAATTTTTTTTCTATTTTATCATTATTTTTTTTTATTTATTTAATCACGAAAAAAAATCTTCACCTGGAAAAAAATACAAAATTCACTAAATTAGCGAAATTTTTACTTTAATATGAAAATTATGAAAATAATTTAATTTTTGCGAATAATTTTACTATTTTTCGAAAATAATTGAATTATTTCCAAGAATTTATTTCAAGTTTGAAAAAGAAATGAATTTTTTCAAAAAATATTAGTAAAAATTTGGAAAAAAATTTTATTGACTTCTTCAGTGAAATTTTATTTAAAAAAATCTGCATAATAACATTTTTTATAAACAAATTGTGGCATTTTTTAATTTTTAAAGAAAATAATTTTATATTTTACAAGAATTTTCTTAAAAAGTGTGGAAAATAATTAAATATTTCAAAAATTAATTCCACTTTAAAAAAGTTGCCGTTAATATTTTTTTAAAAAAGATGAACTTCAAAAGGTTTTAATTTGAAATTTTTAAAAAAAACTTAGATTTTCGCAAAATTTTAGTAATTCACATTCTTCTTAAACTTAGTTACATTTCTCAATACGTATTTAATTAATTTTTTTTTAAATAATAGAAGTATAGAAAATTTTAGTTGGGTACATTTTTAAAAAATTGATTTTTTGAGAAGTTATACAAATGATGCAGAAATTCAATTACTTTCAATTATTATTTTCTTCTTACAAAAGTTCAATTATGTTCAAAATTTGAAGCAGAGTTATCGTTATAAATAACAAAATTTTTCTTCAAAATTCAATTACTTAATATATTTACTATTTTAATGTAATAAATCAATTATTAAAAAATTGTTAATATAATTGTTCGCAAACATTTAATTGTTTTCAAAAATAATAATAATTTCACAGGAATTCAATTATTAGACTTTTTTAATTTCTTTGCAATAATTCGATTAATTTCACATAAATAACAAATATTCATCACAGGAATGCAATTATTCATTATTCATTCCAGAAATTCAATTATTTTGAAAAATTTTACAAAAAATCTCGCTAACATTTCAATTATTCTTTATTGATATAGCAAAATTTTTTGCTACATTTCAATTTTACTCAGGAATTTTTATAAAATTCAAAATTAAATTCATTTAAAATTGGAAGTTTGTAAAATTTGAAATTGCAGCCTTTCGAAGTTCATTTATTTATGCAAATTGTAAGCAAAATTGTTTTGAAATTCAATAGTTTAAAAAAATATTTATCTAATTTCAAGAACAAATTTCAATTATTAAAATTTTTCAAAAATCTAAGAATTTCTATTTAAATTCATTCAAAAATGGTAATTTTCTAAAATTTCAAATTACAACCTTTTAAAGTTTATTTATTTATGAAAATTGTAAACAAAATAGTTTTAAAGTTCAATTAATATTGCAAAATATTTAAGTAAACTTATTCTCAAATAATTTTTAAGCAATAATTTTATGATAAATGAAAAATTAATTAATTATTATTATAAATTATTATAAATATAATTAAGTAATTAAAAAAAATTTAAGGTTTTGTTTTAGAATTCATGATAATTTAAAAACTTACCACTCAATAAAAAAATACACAAACATTCAGAATTTTGTCATGAATTCTAAAAATTTAGTTTCTTTTAGTACTTTTATTCAGGGTATTTGTTAGTATTTTTGTCAATTTTCAAAAAAAAAAAAAAAAGTTTTTCTACTTTTTTCCTTAAAATTTGAAGAAAAACAAACAACTTCTCCTTTAGAAACTTACATATATCTAAATCAATAATTTTTTATTTTAATAATTAAACGAAAGGCTCTTGATTCTGAATTAAAACAAAAGTATTTTTTAATTTTGTTCTGATTCCGTAAAAGCAGTTTCTGACTTTAAAATAAAATGTATCATTAACTTTTTCCTAAATTCTCTGACCTTCGGCAACCCTATATATATTTTTTTTTCTTTAGTAATATTTAGTAAATAAATCAATAAATTAGTAAACAATTAATTTTTGAAGCAAAAATATCGCAAAATTTGATTTCAAAAAGTATTTTTATTCTCTTGAATCATTGATTATGAGGTTTTGTGAATTTTACTAAAATTGTTAAGTTTAAAATAAAAATACTGAAATTTATCATTAATTGTTTCTGTCATTATTTTTTTATTTAGCTTTGTTTCTTTTTTCTTTGGCATATTTTCTTCTTTGTTTGGCATTCTTTTTTTTGTCACTGTCATTAAAGAACATAATTTTCCCCATTAATACGAGACTGAAATAAAAAAAAAATTAATTTCCCCCAAAAAATAGGACAATTTTATACTTTGAGAAATGTGAAACTAATTAAGCTAGTTCATTTAAATGAGAAGCCTATATATACGTATATATGAATAAAGCTTCAAGTTTTAATGAGTTTTATATGTGAATTGAGAGAATTGAACGAACATGATGTTGAGATTTTCGTTTTGATGTGACTTGTTCTAATCGTTGAACATTTGATAGGAAAAGTATCTCTCACTCTTTCTAAACTTGAAACGTGTCCTTGCTCGGTTTAGTTTTGCAAAGTTTTAATCACCGTTGAGAACATTATACAAGGAAATTTGAATAAGTTGAACTTCTCCCAAGCGAAATTCAGTGGCGAAACACAGGTTATGCTAATTGAAGGGCTAGTCCTTCGTGTCCTTGTAGATTTACTTACTTTTGAGTGATTATCGCGAATAGTCGGAATAATTTTTACATTAATTAAAGTGTGTGTGAAAAACTCAAAAAGAAAAAAAAAAGAAAACGGAAATAATGAAGAAAGAAAAAAAAATCTATTGCCAACTTTATTTTACCAGGGGACGAAAGCTTTCTTAACGAGTGGGATTAATTTAATACACGCTCAGTATTAATGCTAAAAAAAAAAATTCGTAGAGAATTAAAAAAAATTTCCCCATCCCCTCTTTCTCTCTCTTTTTTTCTCTATCGATTTGAAATACGAGACATAAATTTAAATACTAAAAAATTTTTTTTACTTTTTTCTCACTCGCATATTGTTTCTTTTTCTCTTTTTTTCTCTGTCTCTCTCTCTCTTTTGGAGAGAGAATGAAAAGAGGCAGACCTCTCATTCTCGCTGTTGGAAAAACTATACCCATCGAAAACGGAAGTTAATCAACCGCAAAAGAGGGAGGATGCCAGAAGCAGACGTGACGGTCTCAGAGTGGCTTAGAAAAATGTTACGATTTTTCTTTTATTTTTTTCTCTTCTTTTTTTATTTATTTTTTTTTATTTTTTTGGTTTTTTGTTTGCACAAAGCGCAACAAGAAGCCAATCATCATTACTTGAAAATTCGTCGATAATAGATTTTCCAAGCAAATGTTTATCTTCGTCAAACAGATTGGAAAGGACAATTTCTTTGCTTAAGCGGCAAAAAAAAAGAAAAATAGAAAAAAAACTATCATTAAAACCAGATATTGATGGAAAAAAATTAGTAAAAAAACGAATCTCTTATTTTAATCACATTATCAATTAGGCAAAGTAGAGAAAAAAGATCAAATAGACAGAATAAAATGTAATTTTTATTTAACGATTTAAGTTCAATTTTTTTTTTGTAAAGTTTTATTTGTAGTAATTTTTGGAAAAATATTGACAGTAAAAAATTATTTCCTCAGGGAAATATTTTTATTCTTTTCTATATTTCTTGATGAAAATAATTACAGTAAAAAAATATTGCCTGATGAAAATATTGACAGTAAAAAAATATTTCCCAAAGAAAATATTCACAGTAAAAAATATTCACTTATAAAAATATTTCCAATTAAAAAATTTTTCTGATGAAAATATTTACAGTAAAAAATATTTCCCAAAGAAAATATTCACAGTAAAAAATATTCACTTATAAAAATATTTCCAATTAAAAAATTTTTCTGATGAAAATATTTACAGTAAAAAATATTTCCTGATGAAAATATTGACAGTTAAAAAATATTTCCCAAAGAAAATATTCACAGTAAAAAATATTCACTTATAAAAATATTTTCAATTAAAAAATATTTCCTAATAAAAATATTGACAGTAAAAAAATATTTCCTGATAAAAATATTTTCAATTAAAAAATATTTCCTAATTAAAATATTGACAGTAAATAAATATTTCCTCATAAAAATATTGACAGTTAACAAATATTTCTTAATAAAAATATTGACAGTGAACAAATATTTCCTGATAAAAATATTGACAGTAAAAAAATATTCCCTAATGAAAATATTGACAGAAAAAAAAAATATTTTCTGATGAAAATATTTTTTTTTAATATGAATATTGAACGTTCAAGATTTATTGGAATATTTACGTTCATTTTGGTTTTTGAGTGCGTGAATAATTAACTGTTTGGAAATATCCGAAAAGTTAAAATTAAATGCGAATACAATTAGATATAAAGTTTGCTGGCTATATAATTAAACGGGATTAGTTATTAACAGGTTGATTATATAATCGCCTCGTTTAATAGTTAATATTGCAAATACTCATTAGAATTTATCTGATTAACATTTTCGTCAGACATAAAGAGATATTAATAAATTATTGCATATAATTGATTCTATTTATTTTCTAAATTTATTGATTTGATAAAATCTTTTTTACTACTACGATTAGTGTCAAATTTATTCTAATTTAATTGTTTCTATAAAAATGCAACTGCTGTTCTTCCAAAATGCAATTAGAATTTTGTTGAATATTCCAAAAAAACATTTATTTAAAATTTAAATATCTACTTTTCAATACTTATTTAAATATTTATTCAAATATTTATTTAAATATTTGTTCAAATATTTATCTAAATATTTATTCAAATATTTATTTAAATTTATATTTAAATTTATATTTGCAAAGTAAAAAGCAAGCAAAATAATTAAACAAAATTTCAATAATCTCCATAGGGAAATAATTTATATATTTATATTAATAATTTTCTATAGTAAACATTTAAATATTTTATTATACTTTTCCAACAAATAAAATTTGCAAAGATTTTAATTTAAAACCTTTTAAAATTTAATTGTTTTTTTAATATTCTTGTTATAACGCTTCTAATATTAAATTATTTTCTAAAATTTCGTAATAAAATTTTTTTCTTATTAATTCTTACCAAAAGTCAACTATCGAGAATTAAATTATTTTAGTACGAAAATTTTTTGAAAAGTTTAATAATTTTCCAAATTTTTAGTAACAATTCTTAAAAATTCAATTATATACAAAAATAATATTTTTATACCACATGCATAAAAATGGCAAATTTTTTTTTAAATTAATTCTTATCAAAATATTTAACATACAAAAATTGAATTATTTGTAAAACTTGATTTTTTTGTAAAATTTAATTATTTTTCTAACTATTAGTTACAATTCTTCGTAAACTTCGTTTTTTCGGAAAAATTTTCGAAATTAAATTTTTGCAGTTAAAATAATTTTAGTTAAATGAGTACAATGAAATAAATAAAACAACTACAATAAATAAAATACAAATATTATTTACTAATTATTATTTCACTAGAAAAAAAATTCATGTAATTCAATGAAATGGAATTTGGGCCGACAATAAAATTATATGCTAAATTATTTTTTTTAAATTCAAAATAAAGTAGTTACAAAAAAAATATGTTCAATTTGAACTAACAATTTAATCAATTCAATTTGAATTAAACATAATTACTTATTTTTGAATTAAAAAAAAATTTTCTCAGTGATTATGTTTAATTCAAATTGAATCGATTAAATTAAATTAAACTACTTATTGTTGAATTAAAAAAAATTTTCTCAGTGGTTACCAAAAAAAATATGTTCAATTTGAACATATTTTATAATTGAATCAAGCATATAATTTTTATCGAATCAAATTTATTGTGTTTTAAATAAAAATTATTATACTTAATTCAAAGATAATTTTCGGTTGACTGTATAAGAAAGATAATTATGTTTAATTACCTTTATTATTATTTATTATATTATTATTATTATCTTTATTATTTAATTCAACTATATTGTTTTCTCAGTGTTTTTAATTAATGAGAATATTCAAGATGAAAAATTAAAAAAGTATTTTAAATTTTAGAACATTTTGACAATTTTTGTACGTGAATAAAAATAAATGTTTTTAAATAATAAAAAAGAAAATTAAAAAAATATATATATATTTATACAGTTTAGTGTGTTTAGGTGAAATAAATGATTTTCTCTCATGCGAAGAATTCATTTGACCTGAGGGAAGAGTTAATCAATTTTTTTTTCTCCTTTTTCTTTTCCAGGACATGATGACGAAGAACAAGCGTCGCAATTGGCGTCGTTTGTTGGCTGGTGGATTAATAGCGATTGTTGTGTTGGCTCTGGTGATCACAGTCGCTATTCTACTAAACAGTGGTCCCAATTCTTCCGAACCTAAAGCGTTAACTGCAGCCGGCGTCTCACTCGAAGAATGGCTCGGAGGTTCGCTGTCAACGAAAAGCTTCAATGGCACCTGGCTGAGTGGTCAGTAGTTTTACATTCTTCTCTTTCTCGCTCATTCGACTTTTTTTCTACTTTTTATCTTTTTCTCTCTCTCTTAATTTCTCTCTTTTCTTGTCTTTTTCCTTATCTCTCTTTTCCCCCTTTTCCTTCGCTCTTCTTTCTTTTTTCTAATTTCTCTGTTTTTTTCTCTTTTCTCCCCTTCTTTCTTTATCTATTTTTTCTCTCTTTTTCTTTTTACTCTCTTTCTGTTTCTCTTTTTCTCTATTTCTTTCCCTTCTCGTACTGTTTTTTCTCCCTTTTTTCTTTTTTTATGTGTTTTCTTTTTTTATGTTTTTTCTCTTTCTCCTTTTCTTCTCTCTCTCCCTCTCTTTGTTTTTTCTCCCATTTCGTTTTTACTCTTTCTCTATATTTTTTCTTTCTTTCTTTTCCTTTTTTCTCTTTCTCTCTACTTTCTCCCTTTCTTCCTTTTTTCTATCTTTTTTTTCTCCCTCTTTCTTTTTCCTCTTTCTCTCCATTTTCTCTCTTTCTTTTTTTTGTCTCGTTCTCTATTTTTTCTCCCTTTTCCTTTTTTCTCTTTCTCTTTATTTTCTCTTTATCTTTTTTTCTCTCTATCTCTATTTTTTCTCCCTTTCTTCCTTTTTTTTCTCTCTTTCATTTTTCTCGTTCTCTGTTTTCTCTCTATTTTCTCTTTCTTCCCTCGTTCTCTATTTTTTTCCATTTCTTCCTATTTTCAATCTTTCTTTTTTGTCCTTTTCCTTTTTTTCTCTTTCTCTCTATTTACTCCTTTTTCCTTTTTCCCTCTATTTTCAAGATCCTAAAGTTCTGAACGTTCAAATGAACGAAATTTATTTATTTCTTCTAAAAATTAAATTTTTA
The DNA here is from genome assembly GCA_032872475.1 of Leptopilina myrica (nomen nudum). Taxonomy (NCBI): domain Eukaryota; kingdom Metazoa; phylum Arthropoda; class Insecta; order Hymenoptera; family Figitidae; genus Leptopilina; species Leptopilina myrica (nomen nudum). Next base: position 21,518,152 of record CM065467.1, on the reverse strand, counting down.
TTGCAATTATTTTGTGTCACTAACAAAAAAATTAATTACTAAGTTTGTAGATGTAAATTTTAGTTTTTAAATTATTTTTATGTTTAGTAATTTCTTAAAATATTTGCAATAAAAAATATTTCGTTCATTTGAACGTTCAAAACTTTGGGATCATCTATTTTCTTTCTTTCTTTTTTTGTCTAGTTCTATAATTTTTCTCCCTTTTCATTTTTTCACTTTCTCTTTATTTTCTCTCTTTCTTTTTTTTTCTCTCGATCTCTATTTTTTCTCTCTTTCTTTTTTCTCGTTCTCTGCTTTCTCTATCTTTTTCTTTTTTCACTCTATTTTCTCTCTTTCTCTTTTTTTCGTTCTCTATTTTTTCTCTTGTTCTCTATTTTTTCTCTCTTTCTTTTTTTCTCGTTCTCTGTTTTGTATCCCTTTTTCTTTCTTCTCTGTCCCTCTTTTTTTCTAATTCTTTTTCTCTCTCGTTCTGTTTTTTCTCTCCCTTTTCCTTATTTCTCTTTCTCTCTATTTTCTCTCGTTCTCTGTTTTTTTATATTTTTTCCTTTTTTCTCTTTCTTTTTTTATCTTGTTTTCTGTTTTTTCTCCTTTTTTCTCTTTCCCCCTATTTTCTCTGTTTTCTCTCCTTTTTCTTTTCTCCCATTTTCTTTTCTCTCTTTTCCCTTTTTCCTCTGTCTTTTTCTTTTTCCCTTTTCCTTTTTTCTCATTTTCTATTTTTTCATGCTCTTTTTCCTCTCTTTCTCTGTCTTCCCCTTTTTATTTTTTTTCTCTCTCTTTTCGCCTGTCTGTCCATTTTTTCTAACCGAATTGTGTTCGTCTTTCCTTTATCGCAGAAATTATTCAAGAATTTTTTGAAATACGACCTGAGGCCACACTTTCTTTCATCTCTAGAACAATAAAGCTTTTTTTCTGCAGTATTGTCTACACTCTCCTTCTTCTTCTTCTGTTTTTTTTTTTTTTTTTGTATAACCAAAGAGAATTACTTGATTGCCCGATTAAACAAAAAGCACTTTTTACAAGTGATTTAATATTTCAAAGAGAAAAAGAAGAAGAAGAAGAAAAATTGTTTTTTCGGTTTTAAAAATCCAAGGAAAAAAAGTAAACAAAAAACCATGTATTTTATTGTTGAAAATAATTTTCCATTTCTTGTGCATTGAAATTGTTTTCATATTTGTACAAAAGTTTATAACTTACATCAAATATGCGTCTCGCCTGCGCTTTGAATGTACGACAAGACCTTTTGTAAAGAAGGGAAGGGTTCCTTCTCTCCTTGGGTCTTGTGAAACGTCTTGCTTAAACTGTCGGAAGTTTAGCAAACACGACAAAGTCTTGCTTGCTTTCGTTAGTTTTTCCTTGAGCAGGCTATTCACAAAGTTCATCCTTTCTTCTATTTTTTATGTGCATAAAAGAAAGAGAGAGAGAGAGAGAGAGAGAGAGGAGAAGAAATATAGTTCGCTTCACTCTCATAAACCTCACAAAAAATTATTTTGTCAACTAAATTCTAATTATTAAATCAAAGCAAAAACAATTTTTGCTAAAAATTAAATCAGTTTTTAGAAATATTTAAAATTCTCCAAAGTGTTTCGTAAATTTTTTGTAATTCTGATTTCTGCAAAAAAAAAATTTTTATATTTCTCATTTTCAAAAATTATCTTTAAAACATAATTAATAAATTGTATTTTTCAAAAAATGTAACTAAAAATTTTGGAAAATAGTTTAATTATAAAAAAATCGTCTAAATAATTCTATATTCTCCCGAGTTGAATTCTGAGAAGAATTAATTGAAAAAATTTCGATTTAAAATTTTAGAAAATTGAATTGCACTTGTATATTTTTAGAAATAATTCAGAAGATAGATTTTTTTAAATGATAAAAATTAATTTAATTAATCAAAAATATTGAACTTTTAATTATTTAATAAAAACTTTAAAGTTAATTTCGAAATTCTGAAGAAATTCAGTTTTTTTAAAATTAAAATTAAATTGTGGTACATTTTTCTTAATTGATAAAAATTATTTTAACTCGACAAAAATACTGATCTTTTAATTAATTTAATTTAGAAAATCTGAAAAAATAGATTTTTGAAGAATTGTAATTAAATTACGGTACACTTTTTTTAAATGATAGAAATTATTTTAATTTGCCAAAAAAATAGAACTTTCAATTAATTTAATTTAGAAATTATGACAAAATTAAGTTTTTTAAAAATTCTAATTTAAATTTAATTTAGAAATACTAAAGAAATTAAGTTTTTTTAAGAATTGAAATTAAATTACAGTACACTTTTTTTAAATGATAGAAATTATTTTAATTTGCCAAAAAAATAGAACTTTCAATTAATTTAATTAAGAAATTCTGACAAAATTAAGTCTTTTAAAAATTCTAATTTAAATTTTAAATACAATTTTTTTCTAATTGATAAAAATTATTCCATTCGAACGTTCAAAAATATCACTTTGTTTACAAAAATGTTCGTCCCTCGAAAATATTTCGTTTTTCTCCATTTTTTTCTTCTTTTTTTGTATAAAAATTATTCATTTGCAAAAAAAAAGGGGAAATTGTGTTTATTACTATCGGAGATTAGCAAAATAAAAAAAAAATAAAGTACAAAATAGCGAAAGATTTGCAATTTATAACGAGAGATAATAATTATAATTGAAAATAACGGTTATCAACTCTCGGAATGTTTGTCATGTTAATTTTGTGTGCACACTGGCAAGACTATAATGCAACACTGAACTCGATGCATGACAGCAAATTATCATCGTGAGATCGATTTGCTCCATAGCATGCAATAAACGTCCAAATATGCAAATTAACATATTCCAGTAGCCAATTAATAACACACCTTTCGCAAATAGGCGAAAAACTAATTTTTAAAATTCACCTCTTTTCGTCTAATTAAAAAAAAAGAAAATTTTTTTTTGCTGAAATTTTTCCTTATATGAACTGATTAGTTTTTTTTTATAAATTTTTTAATTAAATAAATTTAGTTTTTAACTATTCTTTTTATCTCTCGTTAACTATTTTTAACGTATCAAAAGTCTCGACAAATACATTTCACTCAAAATCAACCATAAACTTTTTATTCGCTATAAAAAAAATTTTATTTGTTTAAATAAATTTTATTTAGTCCAATTAAAAATTAAATTCGCTTAGATCAACATTTTTATTGATAACAAATAATCTAGTTGGTTCTGAGACAAATATACGTTTATTTAACTCAAATAAATTATATTTTGTTTAAATAAAATAGAGTAAAAAAAAATTTCAAATAAATATTATTTTACGTGTAATTTATTAATATTTATTATTAATTTAAAGAATTTATTTAACGTTTCTTATTTCTTTACTTAAACAAATGATATTTAGTTTAAATAAAAAGGAAAGAAAAAAATTTCCAAATAAATATTAGTGTATTTATTTTCATAAAATATTTATTTGCAAAAATAGAAATTTTTTCTAAATACACATTTTTTAAAAAGATAAGTAATTTCTTTTTCTCTGAGTTTTCTACATCCAGGGAGATGATATATTTGACTCCGAATCAATTATAAACTTTTTATTCGTTACAAAAAAGTTGTAATTGTTTAAATAAATGTTATCTGGTTCAAATAAAAATTTAATTTGCGTGCATTGCAATTTTTATTGAAAACAAATAATCTAGTTGATTCTGATAAAATTAATTATTTTAATTAATGAATTTAAATGATTATTTTTATCAATGAATTTAATTAATTATTTTAGTCAATTAATTTAATTAATTATTTTAATCAATTAATTTAATTAATTATTTTAATCAATTAATTTAATTAATTATTTTAATCAATTAATTTAATTAATTAATTTAATCAATGGATTTAATTAATTATTTTAATCAATGAATTTAATGAATTAAAAAATTAATTAATTTTATTTAATTAAAGTAAATTATATTTGAATTAACTAAAATTTTCCTCTGGGTGTAAATATGAATCTAAGAGGAAACACTTTTGAATAAATCAAGGGATAAAATTTTCCTTGAGTTAAGAAAACTTTTTTTGGCCATCAAGTGTGTGACACGTTTTTCGTTGAAATTTTCGCTTGTTTTACGTTGGAAAATTCAGTCCTAGGTGTAATTATGGTGGTTGATGAGTGTTTCACGCTAGGCCGAGTCTCTCTCTCTCTCTCTCTCTCGGATTGAGGTAACTCAGTGCGCGGTTGGTTCCATATGCGTTTACCGATAAACCTCCTGCGTGCACAATGAATTACCACCCCCCTTGCCACTTAGTGGTCCTTCCCTACCGACCATTGAATTCCACGTTAGCCTCGGCTTCGTAACGTTAATTGCAAACTGCGATGATAAATGAAAATTTCATATCCGTTGCCACCTCCATGCATACATATACACATACACTATATTTGTATATATATATACACAGCCGGGTACCAAAATGACAGAAATCGGGGGTAATCGAGGGCAAACGTTTCAATCGTTAGCTTTATATCGTAACGAGAAATCGATATTCGCCCCTTCCATACAATACGCATTTACACCAATTTAGATGCAATTTTAACACCTCTTTTCATGTTCTACACATTTTACCACTGCAATTGTCTCTAAATAACAGAAAGGAATTTCAATTACAGTGACATTCAAGGAAAGTTCTTTTCATTTTTTTTTTTCTAAAGACAATTTTTTTTTCTCTCACAAAAAAAAATGAATTTCAATTAAAACAAATACAATTATTCGACAATTTTCTTTAGTCACAAAAAAGAATTTCAATTGAAAAACAAAAATTAATAGGCAATTTTCTTTTGTCACATAAAAGAATTTGAATTAAAAAATAAAAATTAATAAACAATTTTCTTTTTTCACAAACGTATTTCAATTTTTAAAAAATTAATAAACTTCTTTTGTCACAAAACGAATTTGAATTGGAAAAAAAATTAATAGACAATTTTCTTTTTTCACAAACGAATTTCAATTTTAAAAAAATTAATAAACTTCTTTTGTCACAAAACGAATTTCAATTTTAAAAAAATTAATAAACTTCTTTTGTCACAAAACGAATTTGAATTGGAAAAAAAATTAATAGACAAGTTTCTCTCACAACAAAACGAATTTGAATTAAAAAATAAAAATTAATAGACAAGTTTCTCTCACAACAAAACGAATTTGAATTTTAAAAAAATTAATAAACTTCTTTTGTCACAAAACGAATTCGAATTGGAAAAAAAATTAATAGACAATTTTCTCCCGCAACAAAACGAATTTCAATCAAAAAAAAATTAATAGACAATTTTCTTTTGTCACAATCACAAAAGGAATTTCAATTGAAAAACAAAAATTAATAGACAATTTTCTTTTGTCACAAAATGAATTTCATATTTAAAAAAAATAATAGACAATTTTCTTTTGCCAAAAAACGAATTTCAATTGACAAAAAAAATTAATAGACAATTGTTTTTAGTCACAGAAAAGAACTTCAATTAAAAGAAAATTTAATAGACAATTTTTTTCGACATAAAAAATACTTTGAATTAAAAAAATTAAAACAGTTCTTTCTCCCACAAAACAAATTTCAATTAAAAACATTATTTTTACATTATTAATTTTAAATACATCTAATGTATGAATTACAAAATTTACTCAGAACGATGTGAATTTTTTTCTCACGGAACGAATTTTAATTAGAAAAAAATTAATAGATATTTTTTCCAATATTTCATTAAAAAAAAAAATTATTGGACGATTTTTTTCTTGAAAAAAAGCGAATTTCAATTTTAAAAAAATAAATTTTTCATTCTCATTTTTAAATATATCTAATGTTGTAAAATGAAAAGTTGATTCAGATGTGAATATTATTTCACAAAGAGAATTTGAATTAAAAAGAATTAATAGACAAGAAAAAAATTCTATTGATTTTATTTAGATGACAATGTTTACCTTAGAAAATGAATTTCAATTAAAAACTTTGAAGAAAAAATTTTATTTAGAAAACAATTTTTCCCTCAGAAAATGAATTTAAATTAAAAACTTTAAAGAAAAAGAATAAATTTGTTTTGATTATATTTATAATTGAGATGTTGATATTTTTATTCCAAATAGAATTTCAATTTCAAAAATAAGTGAAGAAGAAAAATCTTCTATTAATTTTATGTAGAGGAAAATTTTTATTTACAAAATGACTTTCAATTTTAAAATATTTGAAGGAAGAGAAACAATTCTTATTGATTTTATTAGGAAGAAATGAATTTCTATTAAAAAAAATTTACTTTGTTTAGAGAACAATTTTTTATCGTAAAATAAAAAACAAAACAAAAATAAAATTTTTCAATTGGAAACAATTATTCTTTTAAAATATAAATTTATAAAATTGGAAAATTTACATATTTTGAAGCCAATTTTTATCTTACAAAAAGAATTTCATTTTAAAAAACTAATAAAAGAGAAAAACTTCTATTGATTTTCTTCAGAAGATAATTTTTTCCCCTCAAAATGAATTTTAATTAAAAAAAATTAATAGCAAAGGAAAAATTTCTCTTGATTTTAATTAGAAGACAATCTTATTTTCTCACAAACAAAATTTCCAATTAGAAAAAAGTAAGAAAAAGAAAAAAATTAATGTTCATTTTATTTTTCTTTTAATTCTAATTTTTTTAATTTAACAAAGAGAAATGATTATATTTTATTTTTTTCTATTTATTCGAACCGAAATATGTAATGTTTATTGGAAACAAACAAAAACTTCAATAAACTCAAAGTCAATAAATTCCATTTTTTTCCTACTGTATAAAAAAATAAAAATTAACATCTTTTTTTATGGAGAAAAATTTATTAATTGCATTTAACAATACACGTTTTTTCAAAAAAAAAATTTAATCCAAAAAAAGAATGTTAAGCAAAAATTGTAAATTGCCATAATTACACTGAAAAATGGATGAAAAATTTAAAAAAGTAAAATTTATCTCTCAAATTCTAAAGAATTTTTAACGTTATTTTTTTTTGTCTATTTTTAAAGCAAACAAATTTGATTCTCGTTCGTTAGACTTTTTTAAGCAACGTTTCATTCTTTTTAATGTTTGTGCAACTTTTTATTTTTTATTTTAGTTCTATGGGAATAATGCTTCATTATGATCTATGTTAGTTCTTCAGTCAAGATACGCTTTTGTGTAAATAACTCCATTCGAATAAACATATAATTTCTAGAGACGATTTATAAAACATTTTTTATTAAATCTCAACGATAAAAATTTCCAGAATTTACATTCTTTTGTTTTATACACGTGGAGTGAAAATTGTCTATATTTACTCCTAAATTCATGAATTTAATTTTTTTTAATGAAAAAATTGTTTCACTTTTTTGTTTGAAAGGATTTTATAATTTATTTTATTTATTTATTCAGAAGATATTTTTTACTTACTTTATTTATTTATTTAGAAGATATTTTTTACTTATTTCATTTATTTATTTATTTATTCAGAAGATATTTTTTACTTACTTTATTTATTTATTTAGAAGATATTTTTTTACTTATTTCATTTATTTATTTATTCAGAAGATATTTTTTATTTATTTTTTAAAATAAATAAATCGTTAAAATATTTGTAAAAAAAATATTTTTATAATTTTATGAGTTTATGAAATTCTGAATATTGAAAATTTTAAATAAACGAGATTTTTCTATTCTTCGACAAATTTTACTGTAATTCTATTATCTATGCGTTTCGTCAATAAGAATAAAAATTCAAAATGTTTAATTTAGGTAATAATTTAATAATAACAATAATATAATAATTAAGGAAATATTTTAAGACGTATTATTTTTTTGTTATTTTATTTATTATTCTATTTATTTTTTATTAACTTTAACATAAATGTGTTTTTTATTAAATCCTTTTTTCTGAAGCACTTAATTAAAAATAATTAATAATTAATAATAAATAATATTATTAAAAGTAGCAAAAATATGTATTTTTTAACTGATTATGAATTTATGATACAAAATATTTAATTATTTAATTAATATTTAAATATTTAATTATTTAACTAATATTGAAATATTTAATAATTTAATATTCAATTATTTAATTAATATTGAAATATTTAATCATTTAATTATTTAATTACTTAATTAATATTTAAATATTTAATTAATTTAATTAATGATTCAACAAATTTTGTAAATTAAAGTTAATAAAAATAAATGTAATAATAAAGAGTCACAGTAATATCTAAAAATATTGAAACCAATAAAAAATTTACTTTATGAAACATTTTTCTATTTTCGAAAAAAACTCAACAGTAAAAAGAAAAAAATTGCCTCCCTTAAAATCAAATTACATTTTTTCCGTCACACCAGAACAAACTGATGGTTATTAAAAGAATACATATGAATCTGATGAAAAATCAATTACAAAAAAAATAATTTAACAATCCTTCTTTGGCATTGAAATTCTTTTATTTTTCATACCCCCAAGTACCGTCTGAGTGGCACTGGGAATGAGGAGTAAAAGCAGCACTTAAAAAAAAAAAAAAAAAAAAAAATAGAGAAAACATTATTCGCGTGGAAACAAATCGCAGTGAATACTTTCGTATTCACCCCCCACAATAGGGGTGGGGGGGGGTGAAACAAACGGTTAAAATTCCAGTATAATGGCGGATCGTCGAATACGAGAGTGAAGAGGGAGACGATAAATCAACGCATATATTTTTTTCATTCGACATTTTACCCGGCGTGAAACGCATCCAACCGCGAGTCCTCGATTCTGGGTGTAGTAGGTCGTCGAATATAGACATAACGATAGGAAAAAAAAAAAAAAAAAAAAAAAAAAATTTATCGTGTGTGTGTATGAATGTGAGTAGGGAGAGAGGGGAAATATGATCACCCTTAGGGACCTGTTACCAGAAGATAACACTGATTTTAGGCTACTCGATTCCTGCCGCATCGTCGGAAATAAATTATCTTTTTACATCTGGATAATATTTTTCAACTGGAAATTTGAAAATCGAGGCGAAAAAAAAATTTCCCATGAATTTCGGTCAGCAAAATTTTTTTTATACAAACAATTTCCTAGAAATTTCGATCATAATTTTTTTTTTTTTACAATTTCCAAGAAATTTCGGTCATAAATTTTTTTTTTAACAAAAACTCTGGAAAAATTTCCATTATAAACTTTTCTCAGACAACAATTTTCGAGAAATTTCGATCATAAATTTTTTTATGCAAAAATTCGGAAGAAACTTCAGTGACATAATTTTTTTTATTCAATTTCCAAGAAATTTTTAGGCGTAAATTTTTTTATACACAAATTACGGAGAAACTTAGGTTATAAACTTTTTTTAAGCAACAATTTTCAAAAAAATTTAGGGTAAATTTCAGTTATAAAATTTTTTTTCACAAGTTCCGAGAAATTTCGATCATAAATTTTTTTTATTCAAAAATTCGGGAGAAACTTCAGTTATATAATTTTTTTTATACAATTTCCGTGAATTTTTGGTCACCAAATTTTTTATACCAAAATTCCAAAGATATTTCGATTTCAAACTTTTCTCAGAGACAACAATTTGTTGGAAATTTCGATTATAAATTTTTTTTATACAAAAAATTCGGGAGAAACTTCAGTCACCAATGTTTTATACAAGTTTTCAGAAAATTTGGGCATAAAATTCTTGAATGCAAAAAAAAGTTGGGCAAATTTAGGTCAAAAATTTTTTTCGAACATCAATTTTTGAGAAATTTCGGTCATAAATTTATTCATACAAAAATTCTGGAGAAATTTCAATTATAAAAATGTTTATATACAATTTCCAAGAAATTTCGGGCATAAAATTCTTGAAATACAAAAAAAATCGAGAAATTTAGGACAACAATTTTTTCAGACAACAACTTTCGAAAAATTTTGGTCTTAAATTTTTTTTATACAAAAATTCCGATGACTAAATTTTACTATAACGCGACGTAAATCCAACTAATTATTTTTTAAATTAACATTTTTTTTTTAATATTATTATTACTATTAAGTACTGTCAACAAAATATTTTTCATTCAAAAAATATATTCTTATAAATTACTCTTTGTAATCGAAACTAAAAACTCAAAATTTGACATTTACAGAAATTATTTCATAAAATTCTTTTATTTCTGACGGAAAATTATTGTAATTATTGCAGTTAAATATTATTTATTATTAATCATAAATTATTTTATTTAATAATATTAATAGCAAATAATAATCACATACAATAATTACAATAGTTTTGAGTCCGATATAAAAAAAAATTAATTATAAACTATAAAGTTTCTAAAATTCGACTTTTTAACTCCTAACTAATAATAACAATAATGATAATATTAATAATTTTCTTTATTTTTGTACTTAAGTACAGAGCTTCTGGTAAATAAGAATTTTAACAAATAATACTAATAATACACGTAAAAATACTTTCAGCTGGAACAGCGATTAGTTTCGCTGAAATAGCAAAAGTATTCGTTGCAATAACTAAAAATTTCCCTAATATATAGTGAATTTTATAGTTGTTCCAGATAAAGTTTTTTTTCGTGTACTAATAATTTTAATAATATTAATATTTTTTTTCTTATTTGGGGTTTGGGAAAAAATACAGATAGGTTTTAGTGCCAAACAATATCAATAAATAAAACTAATAATCATATAAAACGTTAATAATAATAATAATAATAATAATAATGATAATAATGATAATAATGATAATAATGATAATAATGATAATAATAATGATAATAATAATAATAATAATAATAATAATAATAATAATAATAAATAATTCTGACAAAATAATAAATAACAATAAATAATAATAGTAAAAATAAATGAATTTTTCTTTACGATTGAGATTTATAAGTGAGTAATTCGAATGACAAAATAATTTCATTTTGCAGTAAATTATAAGGATTCTGAGAAAGAGGATAAAAAAAAAAGAAATAAATGAATGAGGGAGTGGTCTGAAAGCTTGCAGACTACTCCCAGTAATTGAATTAAATTCCGCCTATCAGTGATTAATGGTTGTACCGCGCTCACGTCCGAGAAGTCTATTTCACTAGCAAGCCACGACAACGACGACGAGGACGACGACGACGTTGCCTGTAACCAACAATTGCTAAACTTGTATTTTGAATGAAGTCAACTTAAATTCGCTTAGACCAGATTTCCACTTTCTCGAAATTAGTTACTGATTTCCGATCGAGTGGATTTGACTCATTACTTTTTACTCGGCAGTTCAGTAAATTTTCTACCACTCTCCAGTATTGTAGCCGATTTTCAGTTTCAATTTTTGGTTTTCGATTTTTATTTTCTAATTTTTAGTTTTTAGTTTTCAATTTTTGTTTTCTAATTTTTAATTTTTTTTTCTAATTTTTAATTTCTAATTTTCAATTTTTAATTTTTAATTTCTAATTATCAATTTTTATTTTCTAATTTGTAATTCGTAATTTTTATTTTCTAATTTTTAATTTTTAATTTCTAATTTTCAATTTTTATTTTCTAATTTCCTATTTTTAACTTCTAATTTACAAATTCTAATTATTATTGTCTAACTTTTAATTTGTAATATTTAAATTCTAATTTTCAATTTTTATTTTCTAATTTTCAATTTTTATTTTCTTCTTTCCAATTTTCAACTTCCAATTTACAAAATCTAAATATTATTATTATATAATATATTATAATAACAATGATTATTTTTTTCAATTTTTATTTTCTAATTTTTAATTTCTAATTTTCAATTTCTAATTTTCAATTTTTGTTTTCTAATTTTTAATTTCTTATTTTTAATTTTCTAATTTTTCATTTCCAATTTTTATTTTCTAATGGTTTTAATTTCCAGTTTCCACTTTTTATTTTCTAATTTTTAATTTCTAATTTTCAATGTCCACTTTTTGTTTTCTAATATTTAATTTCTAATCTTCAATTTCCAATTTTTATTTTCTAACTTCCTATTTTTAACTTCTAATTTACAAATTCTAATTATTATTGTCTAACTTTTAATTTGTAATATTTAAATTCTAATTTTCAATTTTTATTTTCTAATTTTCAATTTTTATTTTCTTCTTTCCAATTTTCAACTTCCAATTTACAAAATCTAATTATTATTATTGTATAATATATTATAATAATAATCATTATTTTTTTCAATTTTTATTTTCTAATTTTTAATTTCTAATTTTCAATTTTTGTTTTCTAATTTTTAATTTCTTATTTTTCATTTTCTAATTTTTAAATTCCAATTTTTATTTTCTAATAGTTTTAATTTCTAGTTTCCACTTTTTATTTTCTAATTTTTAATTTCTAATTTTCAATGTCCACTTTTTATTTTCTAATATTTAATTTCTAATCTTCAATTTCCAATTTTTATTTTATAATTTTTAATTTCTAAGTTCTAACTTCTATTTTCTAATTTTAAATTTACAATTTTAATATTTAATTTCTAATTTCTAATTTCTCAATTTTCCACTTTTCAGTAACTATTCCAAAAGTATTGGAAATTTAATAATAAAAATAGTTTTTGAATTAATATCTCTGATTAATTAAAGAGAAAGATAAATTATTATTATTACAATTATTATTACAATTATTATTATTATTAATTATTATTTTTCTTATTATAAATTAAGAATAGTGAAACTATGTGTGATTATTTTAAGGAACCCAGTCAATATCGTGTCACTCACGGGAAGCCTCTAAAAGATGATAGTGCTCGAAATAATTTCACAGGAGTGCCATATCCTTGCCATCTAATCATAGCATATTTGCCTTAAGTGTTCCCTATATCTCGAAAGACAGATTAGTCTTGATGAAAGGAAACTTCAGAGGCAAAGTTTTGAAACAGCTCTAAAACTTTTCCAAGGATTTATGTCCCATCATTTATTAGGGGATTAATCATTGGCTTTCGTTCTCGGGAATACCTTTTTTTACGGTCAATTCTTTACATTTCTTTTTCTGCTTCACTATTTTTTGGGATTTCAAGTCTTTTGGAAAATTTTACAATTTTTTCGTTAAAAAAAAATGCTTTTTCTGTGACTTTATCCAAAAAAAGTATTTTCATTATTTCAATTCAATCATTTTTTAGAAAATTTTCATAATTTAATTCTATTTTTTCATGATTTCAATTCAAGTATATTTTTGAAAATTTTAATAATTCAATAATTCTATATTTTCATGATTTCAATTCAATTATTTTTCAAAATTTAAGTAATTTAATTCTATATTTTCATGATTTCAATTCAATTATATTTTTGAAAATTTTAATAATTTAATTCTATATTTTCATGATTTCAGTTGAATTTTATTTCAAAATCTTAATAATTTAAGGGAATTTGAACCACTATGACGTCACAATGTGTAAAAAGCATGAGTTTTAAAAATGTGACGTCATCATGGTTCAAATGCCCTTAATTCTATTATTTCATGATTATAATTCAATTATTTTCTGCAATTTTCGAAAATTTCTTCTTTAACTCAATTATTACTACGAATTTTTGAGAATGTTTCTTCAGAATTCAATTATTCAATCTATTTTTTTATTATTATTTATTATTATTATTTTTTAATATTATTTTACTATTATTTTTATTATTTTATGATTATTTATTATTAATATTTATCATTTTTATCAATTATTTTAATATTCAATTCAATTATTTAATAAAAAAACGAAAGTTCACCTAAAATAATTCTAAACTTATTTATTATTCAATTTCACGAAATTTCGATTATCCGAAAATTTTTCAATTAAATGTAAATTCAAGAATTCAACTAATTTTAAAAAAAATGGAAACAAATTTTTCGGCAAACTTATCTTGTTCGGAATTTTTACTTAAAATGATCTAAATTTTTATTTTTATTAAAATGTTCATTTACCAATTGAAATTTAATTTAATTATTTGTCATCATTTTGTATTAAAATTTTTGTCCAAATCAATTTTATTTTTCACTAATTTTTGTCAAATTCGACAATTTTTGAAAAAATTATCAAGTAAATTTATTTGTTAAATTTTTTACATTTATTAAAGAATTAAATTATTTGAAATAAATTCAATTTAATAAATCTCTAAATGTAAACAATTTAGAAAAGATTGAAAATTTTTAATTAAAATAGGTTGAAAATACAATTGAATTTCAAAAGTTTTGAAAATTAAAACTTTCAAATAATTTCAATTGCTGTAAAAAAATTAAATAACTACAAATTAATTTTAAAAAAATTATTTAAATTTGTAATTAATTTGATTCAAAATCGTGAATAAAATGAGAAATTTTACTTTAATTTTTTAGATACTAGAAATTAAAGCAACATTTCGTGAAATAATTCTTAAATTTAGTTAAAATAAAAATATATTAAATTTGTCAAAGAATTTTATTAGTTATTAAAAATAGTAAAAAAATATACAAAAAAATGATTGAAAAATAAAACTCTAGAATTTGTTTATTATTAAATAAAGTCTATTATCAAATATAAAAAAAATAAATTTCCATCAAGTAAATTTTATTCAGGTCAAAATTGAACAGTTTTTGGCATTTTTTACGAGAAAAATATTGCATTTTTTTAAGATATGAAATTTAAACTAAAATAAAAATTTAAAAGTATTAGAAATGATTATTTGCACTTTTTTAAGATATGAAATTTAAACTAAAATAAAAATGCAAAAGTATTAAAAATAATTATTTTAGAAATTCTCAGTCAAGAAGTCGTTGAAAATTTCTTTCATTATTTTTGTAAAAATTTTGCTCGAAAAAATATTTTTTTTAATCTAAATCGTTGATAGTAAATATTTATTTATTTATTTAAACACTGAACTGGCATACAAATAAAATATTGTAAACTTTACCAGATTTTAAATTCAATGTACTCGTTTATTTTTTATACAGAATTTACGAACATTATTTATTAAACCACCAGAAACGAATTTATTTTAAACGTTTATTTATTTGTTTATTTATTCAACAAATATCTCCATTTTTATCAATTCATGTCGATTATTTTGAACTGTATCGTAAATTCCAGTAGTAAAATTCATTTTTTTTTATTTCTCCTTTTTTTTACTCTGAAAAAAAAAATTTTTCAAATTTCGTTATTTGATGGAAAAAATAAAATAAACAAACTTTTCCTTGCTTTGAAACATTTTAAAAACGAAACTAATTTATCTCTCCCCTGTTTGATATCAAAAATAACGAAAATAAAAGAAAAATAAATTTTTAAACTGCCATGAAATAAAAAATCAAAGTCAAAAAATAAAGACAATATTTCATAAGGGAATAATTTTTTTTATTTTATAAAAACGATTTTCTCTTTTTTGATAGAAATTTAAATTTCTTTTTTTTGTTCGCAGTAATAATATTTTTTTTTTTTTTGATACAAATTTCAACTTCAATTTTTTTATTGTTCGCAGTAATATTATTTTTCATTTCGTGGAAGAATTGAATTTGAATCGAGTTGATTTTCAAAGTCTACAATTTCTCCATTTATTTTCGAATGATTAAATTAAAAAACGTGATTGAAATTAATTGATTTATCGCATAAGTTACGGTTCAGTCAATATATATTGATATATACGTGCGTCAGGGTTGCGTTTCAAAAAGCATTTGGTTCAAAATAGATTTCATTTTTTTTTCTTTGCACCCAAAGCCAAATGCTCGTATACGTGAATTGAATTTTATACTAATAACGAAAAATAAAAATTTCAAAAGTCAATTTTACCGTGTGGCAGTTGGAAACGTTTAAACATCATGATAAATCAGCTTGCTGTGTAATATTTAACGAAAAAATCCCGTGTTTATAACTGATATCTTTTTGCCTCTATTTTTTTTTGTTTTCATCGACAAAATAATCGACACCTGTCGAAACGATAGATTATGTCATTTGTTATTAAGCTTTATTTTTCAAGCGTCTAAAGTTAATTCCCAATAAAAAATTACCAAAATCCTTTGTGTCAAATAACTTCATTTATTGTGTAAGTGAGCGAAAACAAAAGTCATTTCTTTTAATTTTAGGTGGGAGAATAAATTCATTAATTTTTCTTTACAATTTATTTTTCTACTGTTCAATTTTTTATTGTATTTTAAATTCTTTTTTTTAATTCTTAAGAATCAGGATTTTTACGATTTTTGACGTTCAGTTCTTTTAATTTCTACTTTTCTGTAAAAAAAATTATTTTATTCTTACTATTTAGTAATAAAAAAAAATTAACATTCTTAATTTAATTAAGAATAATAATAATAATTAACAATAATATTTACTATTAATAATATTTTTATTATTTTCAATAATTTTCCAGTATTGAAAATAATTTTTTTGTTCAAATCAACGACGGTATTTTTTCCTTCTTTTAATTTTTATTTTTTTTGTTAAAAAAAAATTACTTTCTATTATAATTATTAAAAAAATAAATTAAGAATAATAATAAAAATAATTATCATTATTAACAGGATTTTTATTATTTTTAACAATTTCCCAGCCTGGAAACTAATTTTTTCGTTTCAATGAACGACAGTATATTTTTTACTAAAAAAAACACTTTCCTCGTTATTATTTTTTTTAATTTTCATTTATTTTCTATTTACATCGAACCTAAAAAATTAATAAAAAAAAATCGCGAAGTTGGTAATTTTACAAAAAAATAAAATCATTTCAAAACATGTAATTAATCATAACAATTAAATATCGAATAAGAAAATATTTTCTTCCTTCTAAAATTAAATTTTAATAAATCTGTCAATTAGTTTCTCTCAATTGAGAATCGATCTTCATAGAAAAAAATTCAGATATTTTTCTCTGTGTAGAATTTTTAAATAAAACTTTTATCTAAAAAAGCGAATTCGTTCTCATATTATCTATATTTTTTTTTCTTTTGTTAATTTTAATTTTTTAAATTTACCCTCTATGATTTCTATTTTATGAAAAAAACTAATTCATACTAACGAAAAAGTGAACCAAACGAAAAATACCCCATTTTTATAAACAAACAGTCATGGTTTTTAGTAAAAGAAAAAAATCATTTGATAAAAAACTGCAACAATCGGAGAAGTAAAAATCAATATTTTAAAATACAATATCACGAGTAAACTTTATATTTCCCATTAGAATTTAAATATATAAACATCCAATGTGAATTTCAAAGCTTCATTTAAAAAAAAAGGAATTTTTTTTCAATCCAAAGTTTTAAAATTCATTTCATTAAAAATTGTATCATCGAATCTGTATTTTTTTTTTGTTACACACACAGTATTTCGTTCCTCTCTATCCCCTTTATATTTTATTATAGTGTTCATTCGACATCTATCATTCTTCACGGCATTTATTTCACAAAATTAAAATCTCTCTCTTTTAAAATTGTATATTGTGAAATAGAATTCTTTTGTCCATTCAATATTCCCTTTCTCTCTTTCTAGCTGTTGGCATTTTCAGCTTCCTGAACACTGATTCGCAATGTTTGCCAAATGTTTTGAAAAAAAAAAAAAATAATCAAACTCACTACTAGTTTTGTTGATGTATATATATTCTTTATATATATATATTGTATTGAAATGGTAAATAGCGGTCTCGTTGAAATAGACACATGTCACAAATGATATTATTTTAAAAATGTCATTACAAAAAGAAGTGTCAAAACATTTCGAGAACACATAAGCGAAAACAAACACAAAAGAGTTGATTAGCGATATTATTAGATGTCACGAACATATATTGAAAAAAAAGTTCTCAATAAAAATCGTCAGAGTTTATTTTTTTTAAAGAAAAGCGAACGTAATTTTTTTCTATCTTTAGAAATAGGAAATAATTTTTTTTTCTTTTTCAATGTTTGAATAAATATTTAACCTTTGCAAAAGATCGTATTTTTAACTATCTGCATTCATTTATAATATTTTTTTTTATTTTTCTTTCATAATTCATACTAATAAAAATTACTTGATACAAAATAAATATTTACTTCGGAAAAAAATTATTTACTTGATATTAATTAAAAATCAGTTTGATATTGACAAAAATAGAAACTATACTATAGAAATAAATATTTATTTAATGTAAGTTTTATTTATTTATTGCAATTTATCTGTTGTAAATAAAAATTTGTTGATACAAAAAAAAATTATTTGATATAAAACAAAATTATTCGTTACAAATAAGAATTACTTAAAATGAGACAAAAATTTTTTTTCTTTCTTTTCCTTAAATATTAGCACTTAGTACAAAAGGGCGTTTTTATTTTTTGTAAGCCCATTGATACTTGAAATAAATAAATAAATAAAAAATTGTTTTATAAAAAACAAAATTATTTGATAGAAATAAAAAATAATTGATTTGACACAAATAAAAATTATTTCATAAAAAAATAAGATTATTTTATAGAAAACAAAATTTTGTTATTATTTCGAGTAATTTTTATTTAAATTTGAATGATGTAAAATAATTTAATTTTTTGGACAGCATTTTATTATTTATGAAAAATAACTTAATTTTTTTTTATAGATTTGATTAAAATTTGTTGAAATAATTAAATTGTTTCGAAGAATTTCATTAAAAATTTTTGATAATAATTTAATTCTACCGCACAAAATAATTCTATCGAGAAATTTAATTAAAAACTTAAATAATAAATTGATAACTAATAAAGAATTGTATTAAAATATTGGAGAATAATTAAATTGTTTCAAAGAATTTCATTTAAATTTTCGCTAATAATTTAATTATTTCGAAGAAAATAAATATTGTTTTCCAAGAATTTAATTCAAAATTGACATAAATAATTTCAATTTTGTAGTAAATTGCATTAAATTTTTTGACAATAATTGAATTTTTTAGAAGAATTTTATTATCTAAGAAAAATAGTTTAAGATTTTTGAAGAATTTACCGGTCATTTAATTTACCAATAATATTTAGATTTTTAAATTTTTAGATTTTAGATTTCGAACACTAAAAGCTACAATTTCCGGTTTTTTTAGTATTCTCACTAATTTAAAATAGTTTATACTAGAAGACAAAAAACTATTCTCAAAAATGATAAACAAATTCTTTGAAATGATTCAATTATTTTTAAAGAATATTCGAAATTCAATTCTTTTCAATATCTAGTATTTTCATTAAATTTCGCCTTTAAAATTCAAGTTTTTAACGAAAAATTAATAAAATTAACCAAAAATTCAATTATTTAACAAATAATTGATAAAATTCATCTAAAATTAAATTATTTTTATAAATAATAACAATTTCACAAGGATTTAATTAATTTAGAATAGTATTTTCAAAAAAATTTCTAAAAAGTCAATTATTTAAAATAAAATGTTCTTAATATTTATTATATTTCAAACAAATTAATCATTTAAAACAATGTTTATAAAACACTTATTAAAAATTTAATTATTTTCAAAAATAACAAAAATATCAATAAAATTCATTGTAAAATTTCAATTGTATTAAAAAATTATTCTTATTTCAATAATTACCAATATTCTATACTATTTTAATAAAATTTTCCAATAGAATTCAATCATTAAAGAAAAAGTTTTAATAATCGTTTTTTTACACGAACATTCAATTATTTTCCCGAAAAAAAATAAAAATTTCAAAGTAATTGAATTATTTAAAATAGAATTTGCATACATTTTTTTGAACAAAATCAAATGTTTTAAAATTTGTTATTAAATCCTTTAGAGGAATTCGATTATTTTTATAAATTTTCAAATTTTTGTCAAGGATTTTAATATTTTTGTAAATAAAATTATTTTCAGAATTCTTTGTAAAAATTCAATTATTTTCGAAAAATCCAAAAAGAATTGTAAACATTTCAATTATCTTTAATGAATGAAAAATTCTTCGACAAAATTTAATTATTTTCACAATTCCATTATTTTCAAATATTTTAATGAAATTGTTTGAAAGAAATCAGTTGTTTTAAACACAAGTTCAATTAAATTTTTATAAAATAATTCAATTATTTATGGATAAATAATTTTTCGAAACAATTCAATTATTAAACATAAATAACAAAATAATTCCTGAATAATTAATTATTTTGAGTCATTTTAGTAAAATTTTTTGCAAATTCAATCATTTTCATAAATAACAACATTCACGACAAGAATTCAATTATTTTTAAAAGTATTAAATTTCTTCTTGTTAATCCAATTATTTTGAAAAATTCCAACAAAAACCTTTTGCAAGAATTCAATTATTATTCTAAATAATAAAAAGTTTTTTAGGAATTAAATTTTAATAAAATACCACACAGATATTCAATTATTGTGAAATATTTTACTAGAATTTTGTGTAAAATTTAATTATTTTTAAAAACTTTTCTAAATTCAATGATTTTTACACGCTTTTTTTTATTTTAAGGGCATTTGAACCACTATGACGTCACAATGTGTAAAAAGCATGAGATTTATAATTGTGACGTCATAATGGTTCAAATGCCCTTAAAAAATTTTCAAACAGAATTCAATTATTTTTGTAAATAATAAAACGCTTTTTAGGAATTGAATTTTTTAAATTAAATTTTAATAAATTATCACACAGATATTCAATTAATGTGAAATATTTTAATAGAATTCTTTGTAAAATTTAATTATTTTTAAAAACTGTTCTAAATTCAATGATTTTTGCACGCTTTTTTTTATTTAAAAAAATTTTCAAACAGAATTCAATTATTTAAAAATTTTATTGCAAAAATCTTCGTAAGAAGAAATAAATTCAGAAAAGAAAATTTATAAATAAACTTTTTAAAGTATAGTATAAAAATAAGAAAAAAAAAGAAATGAGAAAAATAAGAAGAAAAGAGAGGAGAAATTTTTCGTTTGTTATTAGAAAAAAAGGTTTGTTTTCTGTTGATTAATTTTTTGAAGAGCGTGTAGAATAGTTTAAAATAATCAATGATTCGTCTATATATATCTATATATATAGAATTTACATGAAAATGAGGCAACAATGCTGCAGACTACAGGCAGTTGATAAGCACATTCGTGGAGAGGATCGTACGAACGTCTGGTCAGGCATTACGTGCAACAATTTACGTTTGTAGAATTGCGCAATGTGTGTGTGTGTGTATGCAGAGAGCTTATGTAACGTGTTAATATCCGGATAACCGAAAACGTTGGCTGGAGCTATATTCGTGACGCATTGACGTTTTGCTGTTTGCATGGAAATTCAGAATATAGCGGGCAACTACTACTTGATTTCACGCCCCAACTGAGCCATCCTCCATGACCGATTTCCTCCCTTGAATTTTATTCCCACAATCTGTTAAACATACACTTCTCTACTTTATACCAATAATGCCAATTTTATTCCATTTTCTCCACTTGTTTCAAATTTTAATCTCCAAATTCAATGAATATAGCTTATTTTAACTAATCTAGGTGGTTGAATTGAATTTTTCCGAGTAAATTGAGGATTTAAAAAGGGGGAAAAAATTTTAGACGAAAAATAAGAATTTTCTCTATCAACGATAGAGGCAGACAATTTTTTTTATTCTAAACAAATAACTAATTATTTTTATTAAATAATTTTGTTTTGTATCAAGTAAATTAGTATTTGTGTCAAGTAATTTTGTTTTGTATTAACAAATTTTATTTCCTATAAAATAATTTCTATTTTTATCAAATAATTTATTTTTTTAACAAATAATTTTCTTTTGTATCAAATAAATAATTATTTGTGTCAAATAATTTTGTTTCGTATAAAAAATTTTATTTACCTTAAAATAATTTCTATTTGTATCAATTAATTAATTTTTTTATCAAATTATTTTGTTTTGTATCAAGTGAATACGTATTTGTGTCAAATAATTTTGTTTTGTATCAAAAAAAATTTATTTTCAATAAAATAATTTTATTTTTTTGATCAAAAAATTTTATTTTCTATGAAATAAATTCTATTTTTTATCAAATAATTGATTTTTTATAAAATAATTTCTATTTTTATCAAATAATTTATTTTTTTAACAAATAATTTTCTTTTGTATCAAATAAATAAATATTTGTGTCAAATAATTTTGTTTCGTATAAAAAATTTTATTTACTATAAAATAATTTCTATTTGTATCAATTAATTAATTTTTTTATCAAATTATTTTGTTTTGTATCAAGTGAATACGTATTTGTGTCAAATAATTTTGTTTTGTATCAAAAAAAATTTATTTTCAATAAAATAATTTTATTTTTTTGATCAAAAAATTTTATTTTCTATGAAATAAATTCTATTTTTTATCAAATAATTGATTTTTTATAAAATAATTTCTATTTTTATCAAATAATTTATTTTTTTAACAAATAATTTTCTTTTGTATCAAAAAAAATTTATTTTCAATAAAATAATTTTATTTTTTTGATCAAAAAATTTTATTTTCTATGAAATAAATTCTATTTTTTATCAAATAATTGATTTTTTATAAAATAATTTCTATTTTTATCAAATAATTTATTTTTTTAACAAATAATTTTCTTTTGTATCAAATAAATAAATTTTGTGTCAAATAATTTTGTTTCGTATAAAAAATTTTATTTACTATAAAATAATTTCTATTTGTATCAATTAATTTATTTTTTTATCAAATTATTTTGTTTTGTATCAAGTGAATACGTATTTGTGTCAAATAGTTTTGTTTTGTATCAAAAAAATGTATTTTCAATAAAATAATTTCTATTTCCATCAAATTTATTTTTTGTTATCAAATAATTTTATTTTTTTGATCAAAAAATTTTATTTTCTATGAAATAAATTCTATTTTTTATCAAATAATTGATTTTTTATAAAATAATTTTGTTTAGCATCAAGTAATTTTTATTTGTAACGAATAAATTTTGTTTTACATCAAACATTTTTTTCATCAACTTATTTTGTTCTTTTTTTAACAAAATCATATCGTTTTGTATAAAAAAATTCAATTATATTTCATAAAAAAAAAATTCTTCACAATATTTCAATTATTTTCAAAAATTTTACAGAGCTTTTTTTTACAAGAATTCAATTATTTTCAATAAAATTTGATTAAAATTCCTGAAAAAGAATTTCATTAATTTAAAAAAAAATTTATCAAATTCTTCAAGTCATTTTAATTATTTTCATAAAATTTGATGAAATTCATTGTTCATGAATTTAATTATTTTCGTAAGTCACAAAATTCTTTGGAGAAATTCAATTATTTTTAATACAATTTTTTTATTATAAAATTTTTTGATAAAATTCAATTATTTTTTAAAATGTTTATACAAAATGTTTTTAAAAAAAACCCCCGAAAATTTCATAAATAATAAAATTCTTTTCAGGATGTTAATTAGTTTTCAGTTTTTAAATTTTAAATTAATAAAAATTCTTCACAATATTTTTAATTTTTTTCACATATAATAAAATTTTACAAACGATTTGAATTATTTTTAAAAAATTTCCTAAAATTCCTTGTAAGAATTTAATTATTTACATAAATAATATTTTCCACTGGAATTCTTTTTTTTTTTAATTTTTAATAAAATTTCTTGATAGTATTCAATTATTTTCTAAATTTTTTATTGAATTCATTACAACAATTTAATTTTTTTTTACAGAAATTCAAATATTTTCAAACACTGTTTATAAAATTTTCCTCAAGAATTCAATTATTTTCACAATTCAAATTTTTCACAGGAAATTAATTATTTGAAAAAATTATAATGTAATTCGTCGTTAGAATTCAATTATTTTCAAAAATTTTAATAAACATCTTTGTATGAATTCAATTATTTACATAAAAAAAAATTTTCACAGAAATTTCATTATTTAAAAATAAATTTATTTTAATTCGTCATTAGAATTCAATTATTTTCAAAAATTGTTATAAACTTCTTTGTATGAATTCAATTTTTTTTACAAAAAAGCAATTTTTTAACATGAATTCAATTATTTGAAAAAAATATAATATAAATCGTCGCAAGGATTAAGTTATTTTTAAAAATTTTAATAAAAATTCTTCGAATGAATTTCATTATTTTTACAGACAAAAAAAAATTTTCCAAAGATTTGAATTCTTTTCATAAATTTTTATAAAATACATTGCAAGAATTTAATTGTTTTTAAAAATGAATTTTTTCACAGGAATTTAATTTTTTTTTTGTAAATTTTAATAAAATTCTTTGAAAGAATTTAATTTCTTTTCATTTTTAATGAACTGTTTTACTGTTAAAATTTATAAATAAAAATATATATTTCGAGTAAAATAGTTTCTTAATTAAGAAATAAACTTTTAATTTAATTTATTTATAATTTATCAATTATAATTGTAATTCAATTTCTTTAGTTGAATTTTACTGGTAAAATGCTGTTAATATTAAGAAAAATTTCTAAAAAAAAAAGGAAAAAACAAAAATTTATTGTGGAAATTAATTTATTTTCCAGATGACGAGATCCTTTATAGAGATGAGAAAGGCAGTTTGATTATTTTCAACGTCACCTCCAAAATTTTCCACACAATATTGGACTTTAAAAACAAAGTGAGTACTTCCCTTATATAGTTATTATAAACGTTAAAGCTCCCGCAATTTTTCCTCCAAGAAAAAGTATGACGTGATTCCCAAAGAAAAATTGTTTCTCGTAAAATTACCATCGTTATTCCTTTATACTCTCCTTCGCTTAGAAAAATTCTTCACTTTTAATAGAAAGCTCATACTTTTCCCTCCCCAATATAGTTTCAAATCCTTTATTAATTCTCGCCTAAAAGCTTTTCGTATCCATTTTTCAAAAAAAAAAAAAAGAAAAAGAAAAAAAAGATTTCCCTTTTTTTAAATTAAAAAAAAGAAACACTGAATATGCAACTCTTTTTCCTTTTTTTTCCAAAGAGTGGAAATCGATTTTTATTCCATTCGAAGTTGTTTCGCTTTGGTGGAAAATGATAATGGTTAATTTCTTCGAGGGAGAGAGAGAGGAATGAGACGAAGGCGAAATAGTGAATACTAATTTTTTCTTCGTAGTCAACGACGCGACTTTTTTCTGAACGATTCACGTGAAGGTTTCGCTGCATTTCGTCCTGTCGTCTTGTGTTAAAGGAAAGACAAAAAAAAGAAAAAAAAAAAAGAAAGAAATGAGAGAAAAAAAGACGACTCATTTCTCCAACTCATCCTCACTAATCCCGAATAAGCCAAGATGAGTTTACTTCACGCTCTATTGCCTCGAGCTCAAGTCGCTGACTTTAATACACCAGATGCTCAAAGCACAAGTAGAAAATAAACAAACTTTATATCCTACTGCTTGGATAAAGGAGATTCTTTACACATATTTTTCAAAAGTGCACATAGAACTATTTTGTTTTTTTTTTTTTTTTGCTTTTTTAGCGCAATTTCAACTCCTTAGCGCAATTTTTAGAATTACGCAAAGCGTGACAAATTTACTCGAAATTTGAGTTTCAATAAACCTTTTTTCATCATTGTCACACATACTGAGAAAACAATATATTTGAAGGAAGGAAAAAAATTTAATTTAATTCATTTTTTCTAAAAAAATAACCACAGCCGACAATCAGCAGAAAATGGAAAATTGATTGTTGGTCACTAAGCAACTCCTAAAACAATTTTAATTAATATCCGGGTCGTCAAAATTAATTTAATTCATTTTTTCCAAAAAGTAACCACAGCCGACAATCAGCAGAAAATGAAAAATTATTTTGGTTGGTCACTAAGCAACCACTAAAACAATTTTAATTAATATCCGGGTCATCATAATTATTTTAATTCATTTTTTCCAAAAAGTAACCACAGCCGACAATCAGCAGAAAATTAAAAATTGATTGTTGGTCGCTAAGCAACTACTAAAACAATTTTAATTAATATCCGGGTCGTCAAAATTAATTTAATTCATTTTTTCTAAAAAATAACCACAGCCGATAATCAGCAGAAAATGAAAAATTATTTTTTTCTGCGAACTTCAAGAATTGTCCTGAAAAGAATTTTATTATTTATGAAAATAATGGAATTCTTGCGAACGATTTTATTCGATTTTTTAAAAATAATTGAATTTCCCAGAAGAAATTTATTACTTTTCTGAATAATTGAATAATAATTGAATTCTTGTGATAAAATGTTACTATTAGTGACAATAATTAAAGTGTTGTGAAAAATTGTATAAAAATTTGGTTATATAATTGACTTTTTCAATTCATGAAAAGAATTGAATTTTTTATAAATTTTATCAATTCTTTCTTTTTAAATAATTGAATTCTTTTGTCAAAATTTTTATGAAAATACTAGATATTGATAGTAATTGAATTTCGGATATTTTCAAATTAATATTTATTATCTAAATATTTGCATTAAAAAAATTTTCTCCTGATCATCGAAATGAAATTTCTTTTGAAATTCTGATACTAACGATTTGTTCAACTTCAAAATTTCAATTTATATGATCTAAATAAAAATTATTCGTTCCAAGTAAATATTTATTTGATTTTCGATTGAATAGTCAACACTGAGAAAAAATTTTGTTTTTAATTAGACAACCAAAAAAAATAAGTAAGAATTAAACATATTTTATAATGGAATTAAACATAATTTTTATTGAATCAAATGTATTATGTATTAAATTAAATCAAATTTGCTATGTATTGAATCAAATTCATTATATATTGAATCAAATTTATTATGTCTTGAATCAAAATTATTATATCTAATTCAAAGATAATTTTTGTCTGACTGTATAACAAAGATAATCATGTTTGATTCAAATTTTTTTTCCCAGTAAACTATAAACGTTTATCTGTCTGAAATTAATTTTTTGATTTTTGATTTAACAGTCAACACTGAGAAAAATTTTTTTTTCCTTTAATTAAAAAATATAAGTAATCTACCCAAAAAATAAGTTTGAATTAAACATATTTTATAATTAAATTAAACATAATTTTTATAGAATCAAATTCATTATGTATTGAATCAAATTTATTATGCATTGAATCAAATTCATTATGTATTGAATTCAAATTTATTATTTTTAATTCAAAGATAATTATTATTTGATCCAAATACATGTTTTTCTCGCAGTGTACCAAAATCGTTTATTTGTCTCAAATAAATTTTCCTTCAATGCAACCGCAAAAGTAGTTTTGTGGCGTACGTGAGAAATGAATGAAAGAGGTGAAAATAGTGGTGAATAATTTTCGGTCATTGAATTGAAACTATTGTCGAACATATGGTGATAGAATGCGAGAGGCAAAAGGGCGATTATTATTTGTTTTAACGCGAAAAGTTAAAGTCATAAATGTCGTCTTTTGTGGGTAATAGCTATATAGGCTCGCATATGAGAGGCAAAACTTTGTAAACTAAAGTCTAGTGTAAGTCTCCTTTTTGGTTTTGCAATGGCCATCTATTTCTGCGTAAATGGAGATGTAAATGCGGCCCAAGTAACTTTGAGTGAAAAAGTAGCATCAAAACACGAGAGAAGCGTTAGTAGTGAAACTATACTTTTGGTCCTCATTTCAATACGAAAGTTATTTTTCTCCTTGAGACTCGTATGCGGGGTTTTCAATTTTTAAAGCAACTTTTTCTCAGACCACTTCTCAAAGAAAAACAAAAGTCAAGGAAAAAAATCTCACGTGTGGTGGAGGTGGAAATGTGATTTCTTCGTGTTTTTTTTCCTCTCCTTCTGGAAATGAGATTTTGATTAGAGTCATTTCTTTGCGAATGTATAGAAAATTTTTCCACTTCTTTCTTTTTTTTTGTTTTCTTGATGCTTTTATTTTAACGAATATTTTAGGAACGATTTTTAAATAATTTCGTATTATTTTAAACTTCTATACATTTTTTTATTTTACACTTTTTTTATTTTAAACTTTCATACATTTTTTTATACTTTTCAGTTTTCACAAACAAAATATTTATGTTTGATAATAATTTTTGTTTGAATAATTTTCATTTGCTAACAATTAAAAAAAATTAAAATGTATTTGATACAAAAAAAATTATTTTACAGAAATAGAAAATTATTTAACTAATTAAATAGTTATACCTTTAAACTTTTTTTTATTTTATACTTTAATACTTTTTTTGTTTTCTACTTTTCTACTTTTTGTTTTTAATTTACACTTTTTACAACCAAAATATTTATGTTTCCTAATAACTTTTGTTTGAATAATTTTTATTTGCCAACAATTAAAAATATTAAACTGCATTTAATACAAAAAAAATTATTTTACACAAGTAGAAAATTATTTAACTAATTAAATAGTTATTTAACTTTTTTCAACAGACGAAAAATTATTTGAAGACAAAAAATTATCTTATATTGAAAATAACAAAAATAATTTTCTAATTTTTATAATTTTGGTATTAATTTATTGATAAATTGGAAAAAATTATTTCATTGAAAAAAACTCGTCGATACAGAAGAAAATTATCTGGTGCAAATAAAAATTTTCTAATACTGAAAAATTGAAATGAAATAAAAAATATTTCCTTCTTTAATCATGGATTATAAATATGTTTTCAAGTATAATAATTTAACAGTAATGAAATAAATTAATTACTGTTTATTATTTCATTTACAAGTATAGCTATTTTGATGAGAATAAATATATTTTACAATCAAGTTGTTCAAATATCGAACTGAAATGAGTTTTTAAAAGTTAATTTGTTAAATAAATGGAGAAAATTCTCTGTATTTAAATTTATATATAGAAAACAAAATTTAAATGATATTTATCGGAATTATGATACTCATTTCATGTATAGATATGTTAAATATAACATTTGATCAAAAGGTATTTATTATTATTTGACATTTAAATGAAAATACTTTTCTGTTTCCCGTTCGTCATTTACGTACACACACATAGTACGTAAATAAATAAAAATAAATATAAATATTCAAGTTAAAAAAATTCTATTAAAACGAAAATAAACAAAAAAAAAGCAACAGATTGTAATTGAAAGAATTTTCCCGTCCAAGCGGAAATTTAATTAATTCGTAAAACAAAAATTCGATAAAAATTATGTTATTTTTAATCAAAGAATATTTTTCCGTTTGGCAAACAATTTTTATGAAAGAGAAAGCCATTCTTTTTTTATTAAAAAATTTACTACAATTTTTATTATTGAAAATTTTCTACAATTTTCGTCATTGAAAATTTAATACAATTTTTCCTTTTTAAAATTTAATATCATTTTATTATAAAAACTGTACTACAATTTTATAATTCAAAAAATTTTTACAACTTTTTTGAAATAAAAGATTCACTATAATTTTTTTAAAAACTTTACAATAATTTCTATTAATTCTATTACAATTTTATTGTTAAAAATTTTCTACAACTTTTTTTTGTAATAAAAGATTGACTATAATTTTTGTATTAAAACTTAACAATAATTTCTAATATTAAAAATTTATTACAATATTATTTAATAAAAATTTTTCATATGTATTTAAATAAAAGATTTACTACAATTTTTATTATTTTAACTTTATTACAATTTTATTATTAAATATTTTTCTACAACTTTTTTTTTAAATAAAAGGTTTACTATAATTTTTTTTATTATAAAACTTTACAATAATTTCTAGTATTAAATATTTATTACAATTTGATTTATTAAAAATTTTTCTATGTTTAAATAAAAGTTTTATTAAAATCTTTATTACAATTTTTATTATTAAATCTGTACAACAATTTTCATTATTTAATTTTACTACAACTTTTTTTTATTAAATGATTCACTTTAATTTTTATTATTTATCCTTTACTTCAATTTTTAAAAATTTAAGAATTTACACTTTTTTTTATTAAAAGATTTACTATAATTTTTTAAATTAAAAAGCTTCATTTAGTATCGAATTTACATTTTACTGAAATTAATTTTTTCTATCAAAAAATGTACTACAAATTTTTTCTATCAAGAAATGAACTAAAAATTTTGTTTTATCAAAAAATTTACTGTAAATTTGTTTTGATCAGAAAAAATACTTTGAATTTGTTTATATTTTTTTTTATTATTTATAGTTATACTTAAGAATGAAAAGGAAAATTTCCTTTCGTACTTCAGTACTTAATAAATAATTTCCTTTTAAACAATTTACTATAATTTTTATTATTGAAAATTTTCCACAACTTTTTTTTTTATTATTATACTTACTATAATTCCAACAATTTTATTTTATTATTTATTTATTTTTAAAGAATATACTCTAATTTTTTTCTTTCAAAAAATTTACTCCAATTTTTTTCTTGCAAAAAAATTTACTCCAATTTTTTTCTCTCTAAAAATTTACTATAAATTTCCCCCCCATAAAAAAAGTAACCATAAATTATTTTCTAAATTAGAAATTTATTTAAAATATCAAAAAAAAAAATGTGCTGAACATGCAATTCCTTACGTAATGTGCAATATTTTTTTCGAGATTAACCCTTCTTAAGCAGGTGGGTAACGATAATCGTCGAGTTTAAACTTAAGGTCTTGAGAAATCGTTTAGTTGTAAAAACAAAAAAAAAGTAAAAAAAAAAAAAAAAAAAAAAGTTTTGTGAAGGAGAATTCTCGAGAAGGGTGCGAATGGTGGTAGTAAAATAAAAGTAGATAGTGGTGGATACTGATACTGGTGCTCGCATAGTTATACGTTCGTCGAGAGGAGAGCGGGGGGGTTAAAAGGGGGACACACTGCGTATAAATCTAAGCTGTTCTGTTTCTTTATTTACCTCATCTTTTCTCCTAAAGGTTTACCTTAATCTATCTCCATTAAGTATCCTCTTCGCCGTCAGCTTTGCTCTGTTAACACCAGAGGAAACCTTTTCTAAACTGATGTAGAAAGGAGGAAAAAACATTAAAGTTTTACGCATGCCAGACATTGAATTTTACATTGAATCCTCTAAACCAATGACTATCACTATCAAGATAAAAAAAAAGAAACTCCCAAAGAGCTTTTCAATAAAGGCCAAAAAGCATTTCTTTCTCAAGGTTTAATTTTTAAAAAATTTCCCCACTCACCATCATTTTATTTTTTCACTTCTTATTAATTTTATATTTTGAAAACTATTTCTTTCGATTCAGTTGTTTATTATTTTTAAATTTTTGTTTATTATATTAATTTATTGTTTATTGTTTTCTTCAATTTTTCTTTTCTCTTCGTCTTCTATCGTTTCCTCTTTTTTTTTAATTTTAATTTTATTTTTTTTTAATATTTGCAATAAAAAATATTTCGTTCATTTGAACATTGGAAGCTTTTGAATAAAGAAATAGAAATGTTAAAGAAAATTCATTCACAATCACGTATAGTTGATGAATAGTTAAATTTTGAAATAAAAAAAAAATTTTTTTTGAATAAATAATTGAATAGTAAAAATATTTTTTTTCGTTTTCCAGGCCTTGGCGACCAGTTTCTACTACGAAATTTCTGCGGATCGCAAATATTTGCTTCTAGCATCGGCCTATCAAAAGGTGAGTAATAATTTCCATACAATTCCTTATTAATCGCAATAAACACTTTTAATTATAGAGTTAAAAAATCCGCTTGGTCTTATTTTTTTCATACATAATTATAATTTAATTCAATTAAAAATGAAAAATAAAAAAACAAATTGAAAATAGAAAAAATAAAAAAAAATTAAAATGTAATAAATTGTAAACAAAAATAATTGAAATTAAAAAAGTCTAAAATGAAAAAAATTGAATATAAAAAGATCCAAAATAAAAACAATTAAAAATCAAATTAAATTAAAAAAGTCTAAAGTAAAATGATTTGAAAATAAAAAAATTCAAAATGAAAACAATTGAAAGTGAAATAATGGCAAATGAAATCAATAGAACATAAAAAAATGGAAAATTAAAACAATTGAAATTAAAAAATCCTAAATAAAAAGAATTGCAAGTAAAAATTTCAAAATTGAAAGATTTGAAAAAAAAGAAAATTGAATTTTAAAAAAACCAAAATAAAAAGTATTGAAAGTAGAAAAATAAAAAATAAAGTAATTGAAAATAAACAAATGGAAAATTAGAACAATTAAAAATAAAAAAAAAATTGAAGTTAAAAAAATTCAAAATAAAAACAATCGATGTAATGAAAATTGGAAAAAAATTGAAATTAAAACAATTGAAAATAAAAAAGCATTGAAAGTGAAATAAATTGTAAATGAAAATAATTAAAAATAAAAATTTCTAAATTGAAAGATTTGAAAAAAAAGAAAATTGAATTTAAAAAAAACCAAAATAAAATGAATTGAAAGTTGAAAAATCAAAAATAAAGTAATTGAAAATAAAAAAAATGTAAAATTAGAACAATTAAAAATAAAAAAAATTGAAATTGAAAAATCCTAAATAAAAAGAATTGAAAGTAAAAAATATTAAAAATGAATTAAATTGTAAATGAAGACAATTGAAAATAAAAAAAAATTGAAAGTGAAATAAATTGTGAATAAAAACAATTGAAAATAAATGTTTGAAAATTGAAATAATTGAAAGTAAAAAAAAATTGAAATAAAAAAAATCTAAAATGAAACCAGTTAAAAATGAAAACAATAGAAAGTTTTTTTTTATTGTTCAATTGAAAGTGAAATAAATTGTAAATGATAAAAATTGTAATAAAAAAAAAATTCTCAATTTTTATCGCAGTAATTACATCTTTCATTAATAAAAAATGTTCGCCTCAATTTTTCAGAAGCGGAAAATGATTTTAAAAAAAGGAAAATAATAGAAACCCCGTCTTTTTTTCATTGCGTTTTTTGTTTACATTCATACCACCAAAAACGCGATTTGAATATAAATGTCAAACGAAACTAGAAGGAAAATGTCGAAGAAGTGTGGTAACATTTTTTTTTTTTTTTTTTTTTTTTTTTTTTTATATAGTACTTGCCAAAAATTTCAACCGAGACTTGAACGCACGATTTGCGAATTTCATCAAGCGCAGGCAGGAGAGAGAGAGAGAGAGAGCGTGTGTGTGTTAGTTAACAAAAATTTTGCGGCCCAGTGAATGCTTGTGGTATCAACGTCAATTGGTCACTGTACGTTGACGGTTGACATTTGCATGCGAACGATGAACTTTAGGCAGCGCACAATAGTCTCTGATTGCATTCGTGTAACGCACTTTGCTGATTTTGCTTTATCATAGCGTTTCAGCAGTTCTTTAGATTCAATGTATCGCTTTAACGTTCAAACAATTAATTTACCTCCCTTTTTTTCTGTTTAATCAAAAAAGAAATTTTTTTCCTCTCTATTTTTTTCCTACTTTTTATTTTTTTTCAGGGTTTCTAGAAAAATTTAATTTCCTATTCCCTGAATAATAGCAAATGTTTCAAGGAAAATCTATTTGCTGAAAATTAGGAAAAACATTTAGATAAAATGGTTTTTTTTTTTTTTTTTTTTATCAATGAATCCTATTAGTATTAAAAATTTTTTAAGGGAAATATTTTTACAGTAAGCTACATATATATATTGTTTCGTAGAAAAATGAAAAGTGAAAAATAAGAAAAATTATAACTGAGATGAACGAAATATTTTTTTATTAAAGATATTTTAATGAATTTTTTAAGAAAAAAAATTTAAAAACTAAAATTTTACATTTACAAACTTAGTAATTAATTTTTTTTTTGGTGACACAAAATAATTGCATTAAAAATTTATTTTTTAGAAGAAATAAATAAATTTCGTTCATTTGAACGTTTAGAAGTTTAGGATCTTTAACTGGAGTGAATACAATTTAAAAAAAAAAAAAAAAATTCGTTGCGAAAAAATGTCATAATTTTGAAGGAGAGTCAATATTTGCGGGAAGAGTATCAGAATTGGAAAAATTCTGTGAAAGTGCGGAAAATAGGAATATCCACTTGATAAAATGGAACGTGAATGTGCAATAGGGGAGAAACCTTTTAAGCCACTGTGGAATACTTTCGACAGCATTTTGAGGAAGGTTGACACTAAGTGGACCCACGTCTTGGCAGCAATAATTTTTTTTTTTTTTTTTTTTTTTTTTTTTGCTTTGACCAATCAGGTATATTCCAAGATGATCGTAAAAAAGGCCTTTCTAAAGTCTCTCAAGAGACAAAAGACGGCTGAAATATAAAATGAAATTTAGGAGATCTCTCTCTCTCTCTCGATATTTTGGGATCCTTTTCCTCGGTGTATGTCTACAGTGAAACCGCCCACTTTATAGCGCAGCAATGCAGCTAGACGACCCTTATGTCGACTCGGGAGGGAAACTCACGTAACCGTCGCAAGCACGTGTTCCTACAAGGCGTTCCAATGAAATCCGTATGTCCTCCAGGACGACCACAGACGGTAATTCAGGATTTCACATGAGCACCGCACAGTTCGTTGCCTCTCAAGTAAACACAAACATTCATCCAAACACACTACTAACAAGTGTGGCAAGTAATCTATATTTATATGCATTTTTGCTCGCATTTTATTTTCCAAGTTACGGAAAAATTTACTACTGCAATTCATTAAAACCGTTGCCCAAAAAAAAAAAAAAAAATTTCCGATTCCCAGAATTTTTTTTTTACAGAATTTTTCCTGTCCCACAAAAAATATTTGGATTCACTTACAAAATTCTTACATACTCGAAAAAAGCTCTATTACAATTTTTATAACTGCAAAATTATTCACAAACGTAAAAAAAAAAAAAAAAAAAAAAAAAAAAAAAAAAAATTCCATAGTATACAAGATTTTCAGAAAAAATTCAAACCTTTCTTAAAATTAAACAACTTATAGTTAAAAATAAAAAAAAATGAAAATAAAAATGAAATAAATTAAAAATAACAAAAAATTGAAATTAAAAAAATGGAAAATAAAAAGAGTTGACAATTAAAAAAAAACAACAACTTATAAATTCAATTATTTTTATAACTAATAAAATTCTCGGTAAGAATTCAAATATTTTCGCAATTATATTAAAATTTTTCGCAAGAAATCAATTATTTTGGCAAGTAACAAAATTCTTTGCAACAATTCAATTATTATTACAATTAACAAACTTCTTTGCAAAAAATCAATTATTTACACAAAAGTTAAAAAATTCTTTGCAAGAATTCAATTATTATTACAATTAACAAACTTCTTTGCAAAAAATCAATTATTTCCGCAAAAGTTACAAAATTCTTTGCTAGAATTCAATTGCTTTTCACAAGTAATTAAATTTTTCATATATGTTTTCAAATATTAAAAAAAAAGTGTCATAGATTTCTCCAAGAATTCAATTATTATTATAAAAATAAAATTTTTCCATAAGATTTTATAATTATTTTGTACGCAAAAGTTCAATTACATAATTTTACAAATATATAAAAATTTTTTGCTAAAATTTAAATATTTTCAAATCTGCTATTTTAATAAAATTTCTCAAACGAAATCAATTATTTTCATGAATAATAAAATTCTTCACAAAATTTCAATTATTTAAGAAAAATGTAATAAAATTCGTTGCAAAAATTCAATTATTTTCATATGTAATAAAATTCTTCACAGGATTTCAATTATCGAAAAAAAATATATAATAACATTTGTTACAAAAATTCAATTACTTTCTGAATTTAAAAAATATTCTTCAAAGAATTTCAATTATTTGCAAAAAATATAATAAAAATTAGTTGCAAGAATTCAATTATTTCCTTAAAATTCACGCTTCACTAAAAAAAAATTTTGTTAATGCTTTTATTATTCAATTATAATTGAAAAATTTAACTAAAATTCATTTTTAAAACAATTTTTATTAAAAAAAAGTTCTGCGAGAAGTCAATTATTTAAATAATAAAATTAATAACACATTTAATAATCGAACATTTCTCAAAATTAAATTCTCTTACAGAATTTTATTAACAAATTTCTAAATAATTGAATTTTTATGACAAATTTTAATAATTTTTTAAAGAATATTTACATTTTTTGAAAAGAATTCGTTTAAAATTGTATTAAAAATATTTGAATTTTCTTGATAAGTTTTATTATTTATATAAATAATTGAATTCCCGAACAAAATTTTATTAATTATGGAAATAATTGAATGTTTGCTGAAAATTTTATAAATTTTTTTTTTAAATAATTGACTTCTTTTCAAAAATTTGACTATTCAGTAGATATTAAAAATCTTTAATTTAGGAAAAATGTTTGAAAGAAATTAAAAATTTTGACAAGAATTTCATTAAAATTTTTGGAACATATTTGAATTATTGCGAAGAAATTTGTAAATATTTGAATTTCTGTGAAATTTTCATTATTTACGAAAATAATTTAATGTTTACTTAAAATTTTGTTTTTAACTTTTCTAAATATAGGAATTCTCTTTAAAATTTTGATTAATTTGCAAAGATATTAGAAATCATTATAAATTAATGAAAATATTTATTGAAAATAATTGAAATTTTTACAAGAATTTCTTTAAAACATTTGGAAAATAATTGAATTTTGAAGAAAAATTTTATTATTTGTGAAAATAGTTAAATTCTTGCACAACGAATTTTGCTACAAATTTTTGTAAATAATTAAATCGTTAGAGGTGATTGATATGAAAAAATTATGTAAATTGATGGAACTATTTGAAAATAATTGAAATTTTGACAAGAAATTTATCAAAATTTATGAAAAATAATTAAATTTTTGATAAAAGTTTTATTATTTGTGAAAATAATTGAATTATTGATAAAAAATTTATTATTTGTGAAAATAATTGAATTTTTAAGAAAAAATTTATTATTTGTGAAAATAATTGAATTTTTATGAAAAAATTTATTATTTGTGAAAATAATTGAATTTTTTCTTGACGAATTTTGATGCAAATTGTTTAAATAATTAAATTCCCAGAGGGAATTGTATTTACTCTAAAAATAATTGAATTCTTTCGACTAATTTTAATAACATTCCTATTAATAATTATTATATTTTACGAGGAATTTAACTCTATTATTAAATTAAAAATAATTGAAATTCTGCGACGAGTTTTAGCATTTAATTTTTTATGACAATAATTCCTATATAAAATTTTATAATTTTTGAAAATAATTGCAGAGCTGTAAAAAATTATTCTTTTTAATGAAAATAACTGAATAATTGCGAACAAATTTATAAATCATTTGTAATTTATAAATAATTAAATTCACATTAATTTGCACTACATTTATGTAAATATTTGAACGTTTTCCGTAGAATGAAAAGAATTTTTTTTCAAACAATTGAATTCGCTTGGAAATTTTTTTTAAAAATCCCACGATTTTAATGTATTGATTTTCTTGATTTGAAAATTGATATTAAATTTTCAATATCAATTTTTTTTTCAATTTCTTTTTCTTAATTGAGGAAATTTCATAAAAATTTCAAACGCAACTCTTTAATTAATTTTGAAATATTTAAGTAAAATTATTTATTAAATAATTCCATCATTGATTCTATGACAGTTTTTCAAAGTTGAAAAGAAATTATTGTCAGGCAAAGAAAAAATTGAATGTTTTACATTAGAATTTGTGTTAATTTCATACAGTTCATGAGGCAAAAACAAAAAAGCCTCAAAAATTTAAACAAATTAATTTAATTCCACTTTTTAAAAAAGAAAACCACCTTTTCGAAAGAAGAATTTCGAAATTAACAATTTTTTCCCTACGCGAGGGAATAAAAAATGAGATATATTTTTTTTTTTTACAGAAGATATATTTAGAATAGAAAATAAAGTGCGCGCGAGAGGAACAAATGAACAAGAGATAAACACTTTATGTCGCTGTAAAGTGAATTACTATGGGACAGATTGGTACTGCCATTTAGATTGATAATTCAAATTGTGCATTCACTCTTGGTCGATTAATTACCATAGAGTTGTGGTGTGAATTTTCCCAGAGATCAAAATACTATCAACCTATATAGTGTCAATCAATTTTCACATGATTAACAACGATCCAAACATAATAGGTCTCAATTGAAACCATATTGGCAAACTGAATTCAATCATTCTAAATTTTTTTTCCCCTGCGAAAAGAAACTATAATATATTTTGGCACTTGACAAAAAAAAATTTCTTTTTCTTGAAAAATTAAAATTTAATTCGAAATTTTACATTTAATTTTTGAAAATTACATTTACATTCACATTCACATTGAAAATTCTACAAAATTTACATTTAAATGAAGTATATAGTTAAATAAACAAACTATGTATATGAGTAAATTCTAACTAGCTCGAGGTTCCTGTTTATTAAACCAACAATGAATTATTACCTCTCTAGTCTTAAGTTCTTGAATATTTAATTAGGAAATTAATTTAGAATTTTTGAAATTATATTTATTATAATATATTATATAATAATCGTTATATATTGTAACTTTCCAGTTCCCTCAATAATAATTTACGCGATTATTATATATTTTATTTATTATTTATTTTTTATTTATTATATTTATTATTTTGAGGAAAGAAAAAAATTTTGTTTTTAAATATGAAAAATAAATAGCAGCGAGTATATTAATTACTAAAATTTGACACACTTAATTGCAAACAGAGCAAGTTTAATTCCTTCTTCACTCAAGTTGCCAAATAACTTTCCACTTTCCTTAATAATAATTTACGCGATCCCCAGCGGAACGTAAGCTTCGCTTGGAAGATCACATTTACCAAAATGTCAGTAAATTTATAAAGTTTCGTACGTATTTAAGGTGTCAAGAACTTTACCATTGGCAATCTATGTATAAATTTATATAAGATTGAGAAATAAAAATTCTTTTATTTTCGCAAATAGAATATTATTCGTTGAGAATATTTTTCAAACTCTTTCTTTTTTTTCGTGAGTTCATTTATCGATTTTTCAATTTCATAGCATATT
The DNA here is from genome assembly GCA_032872475.1 of Leptopilina myrica (nomen nudum). Taxonomy (NCBI): domain Eukaryota; kingdom Metazoa; phylum Arthropoda; class Insecta; order Hymenoptera; family Figitidae; genus Leptopilina; species Leptopilina myrica (nomen nudum). The sequence continues at coordinate 21,479,410 of CM065467.1, read as the reverse complement.
TTCTTGTTCATTCTCTTTGAGAGTTTTGATGTGGAACTAAGCCCTTTCTCACAATAAAGCTGGACACTGTTCGAAATCCTTTATAATCCACAAACAATACCCACCAAGTAAGCTCTCATTTTGACATTAATAATGCTCTAGTGACATATTCAGGTTTCCCAACCAGTAAAAGGATTATTATCCTGCATTTGCTGTCACAGAAGCCAAAATCTAAATGTACTTTTATTCATAATGTTAAATCGTGCCATTATTTACTGTGCTCCGAATTTATTCACATATGTTATACATCCAGAGGCGCGGATTTTATTTCAAATCAAATTTTTATATTTATAGCTTAAATGAAAATTCTTTTCTCCCAAACTCTATTCTTATTGTTAATTATTCATTCGTTTTTGAATACATATAAAAATTTTGGTATTCTTCAATTTTATATGTTTATGTTCAATTTTTAAAAGAAACAAATTATTTTCTATTAAAATAATTTTTTTTCAAAAAACACTAGAGAAAAAATTTGAAATAATATAATTTCATACAACGTATCAATTAATATACAAAACTTGCTCTATTTGCAATTAAGTGTGTCAAAATTTTCGTAATTACACTGAAAAAAAATTTAATCAAAATCAATCAAAATTCAATTAAAATTAATCAAACAATATTTATTAGAGTCAATTAAATGGTTCAGTTCATATTTGCATTCAAATACTGAAGTTACTGATTCAAAACAAAAATTAAATTGTTAAATTAAATTGTTATTGATTCAAATAACCGATTAATTGACTATTATCAATTAACTATTTAATTGAATCAAATAATATTTATTAGAGTCAATTAAACGATATTTGCTTCAAATACCGAAGTTATTGATTAAAATACCATTTAATTGAAGCCATTAAATATTATTTAATTCAAGTAAATATTTAATTGATAACAGTAAATTAATCGGTTTTTTGGATCAATTAAATTTTTTTTCCAGTGTAATATACTCGCTGCAATTTATTTTTTTCCTATCCATAAAAAAAATTTAACTTTCAATAGAACAAATATTTTTTTCTATTTAAATACTTTCTAAAATCACTAAAAAAAAATTACAAATAACAGACATAAATTAAACGTATAAATTTTGAACGTAATAAATTTGAAATTTTAAACGTTTCGACTCTTTTTTGTAATAAAAATTTAACGTTTAAATTAAAAACAAAAATTGAAAATTGTCAATCAATTAAACGTTTCGACTCTTATTTAGAATAAAAATTTAACGAAAAAGATATTAATTTTTTTACTAATAAAAAAGTTAATATTTTTTTCTATTATCTAAATTGACTAGGAAAAAATTGTAAATAATATAAACTCAAGGTATAAATTTAAACGTATAATAAATTAAGAATTTTAACCGTGTTGTCTCTTACAAGAAATAAAAATTTAACCTTGAAATAAAAGAATATTTTTTCTATTTAAATTGTATTTTCAGAAATTTCCAGAAAAAAATTTAAAATAATAAAAATTCAACATTTTTGTTCAAATAAACCTTTCTGAATTCTTATTTAGAATAAAAAATTTAACATTTAACTGAACGATTATTTTTTTTAAATATTTTCAAAAATAACTAGAATAAAACTAATAGTAATTAATAAACAAAATTTAACTTCTACAGAAAGGAAATAATTTATTGAATCACCAATAAAAAATTTTTTTTTCAATATAATTAAAAATTGAACAACTATATTTTACTTTTAAAACGTTTCAAATTCTTATTTGAAATAAAAATTTTCAATTCAAGTGAAAGAATATTTTTTCTTATTTAAATATTTTAAAAAATTACTAGAATAAAATTAATACTAATTAATAAAGAAAATTCAACTTCTAAAAACTGGAAATAATTTCCTGAATTAACAATAAAATATTTTTTCTAATAAAATTTAAATTTTAACGACATATAAAAATAAATTACTTGAACATTGGTATTTTATTTATTTGTTACTTTTACAAATAAGTAAATTAACAATAAATTAATTTCCAAAATAGTTTCGTTTAAACATTAAAATTTTAAAGAAATAAAAAAGTCGTCGTTTAGTTAAATATTTCAAATTTCATTTAGAAAGACAATTTTAAACATTCAAATTGACGAATTTTTTTTATTCATTTTTAAGTGTTTTCGAAAATACTAGAAAAAAATTTTAAATTATATAAATTTAACAGTTTTGTCTAAATGAAACATTTCGAATCTTATTTAGAATAAAAATTTAACACCCAAATGAAAGAATATTTTAATCACCACTAAAATATTTTTTTTAAATAAAATTAAAACTTTAACGAAATGTAGAAAAATCATTTGAACATTAGTATTTTATTTATTTGTTATTTTTACAAATAAATAAATTAACAATAAAATATTTTCATTTATAAATAAATAAAAAAAATTTATTAATAATCAAATTTTTTTAAATTCTAAATCTTTTGTAAATATTAATTTTATCATTCGTCAATATTTTTATGAATACAAAAGCATATTTTCTACAAAATTACGTATGGATTTCAAAATCTATCAATTTTTAGAAAAAATAAAAATTTAAAAAAGGATCAAAATATTTTCTAGATAATTTTTTTATGACCATTGAATTCCTCTCAAAAAATAACTATACATATAATTTTACTGAATATTTAAAATAATGAAACAAATTAATTATTAACTAATAGGTTTTTTTTATTTTTTATTATTTGAATAATAAATAAACTTATTAAATTGGTAAATAAATTCCTTAATTGTCGGTTCTCGTATTATATTACAAAAATATTATTCATTTATTTTGTTTAAATGGGTTTAAAACATAATAAAATAATTATTTATCACGTATCAAAAATTGCAAGAATTTAAAATTGAAAATAAAATAAATTTGACTTATTTTCAAAAGAAATTATTTTTAGAATTGAAAATATTTTTTTTTTAGTGCCAAATTTGATTTTTTAACAAATTATGAAAAAAAAATCGTCGCTTATTTAAACGTTCGAATCTTTTAGGAACGTAAATTTTACTCGACCCAAAATTAAATATCCATTTGAACCAAGTAAAATTTATTTAAAATAAAAATTTTTTGTTATAAACAAATAATTTTAGTTGTAAATTTTATTTTAAAAAAGTAAAAGTTTTTTTAATCAATCAAAATTTATTTGAGTCAAAGAAATTTTATTTTAAAGGGTTAAAATGTAATCTAAACAAAATTTTTTTGGAAAAACAAATTTTATTTAAAAAAGAAACAGAATTTTTTTGTACCAAACAAAATTTATTTTTTGCCAAATAAATTCTATTTGAAGCAAAGAAGGATTCATTTGACACAAAATAAATAATTAAGTACACTCCGATTTAAATTTATTTTTTTTTCTAAATGAAAGCATAAATATTAATATTGTAGAAGAAAAAAATTTTGCAACGAAAGAATAAATTTTTATTTAGTTTTAGTTTGGTTTTATTTGTATTTAGTTTTAGTTTGGTTTTATTTTATTTAGTTTTAGTTTAATTTTATTTGTATTTAGTTTTAGTTTAGTTTTATTTTATTTAGTTTCAGTTTAGTTTTATTTTAGTTTTAATTTATTTAGTTTTAGTTGAGTTTTATTTTAGTTTTAATTTATTTATTTTTAGTTGAATTTTATTTAGTTTTTATTTGGTTATTCTTTTTCCAATAAATAATTAATAAATTAATTTGTTTTTTTTTATTTAAAAGCGAATTTTCTTCAAAAGTAATAATAATAATTGATGAGTGCAGTTGTTTACCATGAGTGTAGCATAGAAAAGCAAATATTTAATTACAATATCTCGTGGACAAATAAATGTTTAATTGACAGTTTAGAGAGATAGAAACTATTTAATGTAAACGAATATTTTTTTTTGTGAATGTAAATAAACATATTTGTTGTTCTAGTTTATCCATAAATGTATGAAGTTTGATGAACGTTTATAGATGTGTGTTTATATATATAGAGTAAAACGCACATGTTTCAAAGGATCGTTAACGTAATGGCACATCAGTTACGAGTAGTGTACCTACGTGGTTTCAATGAGATATGAGCACGATTATAACCAAGTTATGTATTGATAATGGCATAATAACAACATTATATTGTATGATAAAACACTTGAAATTTTATTTCAAAATACGTCGACATCAATTTTTCCTCCCCTGAAAATTCATTTTTTTTATTTTTTCTAAACCGATATCTTCGTATATGCGTTGGTCAAAATCAAAACAACGAAAAATAATAATTAGTAGTAAAATAATTCAGTATAATTAGCATTTTATTTTTTATCCTTTACTATTTTTTTCATTTTTAATAAAATTTCCAATTTTTTTTAAAACTATCATTTTATTCAGAAAAAAATAATTAAGTCTACATTGCGAAAAAAATATATTTGAATCAAACCTAATTTTTTTTATACAGTCGACAAAAAATTATCCTAGAATTAAACTTAATAATTTTGATTCAATACACAATAAATTTGATTCAATAAAAATTATTTTTAATTCAATCATAAAATATCTTTAATTAAATTAAATTTAATTTCAAACATATTTTTTCCGTCGTCTACTTATTTTTAAATTCAAAAAAAATTTTTCCCACGGTAGACAAATAATAAAATTAAAGTTTCAAATTAATTAAAAACTGATCGTTTTTCTTTCTCTTTCGCCAAATTACAAAATTGGGTTAAAAAATCATTTGAATTCGTCATTTACTTCGTTAACAATTTTCCACTAATTTATTTAAATTCTTTCGAAAATAGAATTTCCCAAGGGATTTAAAAACACCGAATAATAGAGAATTACTCTTTTATTATTGAATTTTCGCAAAATAAAATATCTCTTTCATTAAAAAATAAATTATTAGTGTCGTGAATAGGAAATTAAATTCCACGTCGATTTCTAGAGGAAAGAAAAGAAATCAATTTAATTATAATTAATAACCTTTTTAATAATTTCGTTCATTACAAAAAATTTCGAATCAATTTTTTTTTACATCGCGAATGCAATTTTTACTCATCAATTCAGGAATGAAGTTTAAATGTCAATTGTTTTTTCGTGTCAAAAAATTTGACTAATACGAATAATATTGAAAATTAATCATAAACAATTGAAGTGGAAATAAAAGAGTGCAATGAATTCTGTAAGCTTTCGAATGTTTGATTTATGTCCATTAGGAAAGTTGAAAAACACACACACACACACACAAAGACATACGTGGATTTTACAATTTTAGATCGCGCGCGCATTTTACAAATGCGAAGTGTAACAGCTTTTGTAAAATTGAATCCATGCGTGAAAAATGAGAACGCTTCGTTGGCACGAAAAAAAAAAAAAAAAAAAAAAAAAAAAAGATGAATTAATCCGGTGCTTATCTGCAGCAAGCTTTACACAAAACGGGCTTATCCCCCTCCGTTCATCTCCGTTCATGGTGTCAATCTGTAATTTATTACATCGAGCTTCAAACCGGGTTGCGTATTTTGTTATGTCCCCAAAACACGTTTGTATATCAGAAATTTCACATTTTTTCCCCTTCACTCATTCGCTTTTTCATTTTATAAATATATTAATCAAAAATTTACATTTTTACTTCAGATTTATTTAATTGTATATATGACAAATTTTATTTCTTAATTATTTATGCGCTTCGAAAGTTTTTAACTTTAAATTAAAACAGCACGATATTTTTTTGTTATATTTTTACTTCATATTTATTTAATCGTATGAAAAATTTTATTTCTCCTCTTTTTTTATTATTTATTTATCTGATAATTATTTATCCGCTTCGAAAGTTTTTAACTTTAAATTAAAACCACACGATATTTTTGTTACTCTTAATTTTCTGTTTTAGAGAAAAAAAAATTATTTTCTACATAAAACAAATGAATTATTAACTAATAAGTTTATTTAATTTAATTTAATTTGAATAATAAATAAATTTATTTATTAAATAAATTGATTAAATTTGTAAATAAATTACTTAATTGGCGAATCTTGTATTATATTACAAAAATATTATTTATTTATTTTGTATAAACGGGTTTAAAATATAATAAAATAATTATTTATCACGTATCGAAAATTGCAAGAATTTAAAATTAAAAATAAAATAAATTTAACTTATTTAGAAAGGAATTAGTTTTAGAATTGAAAATATTTTTTTTTAGTGCCGAATTTGATTTTGTAACAAATTATGAAAAAAAAATTGTCGCTTATTTAAACGTTCGAATTTTTTAGGCACGTAAATTTTACTCGACCCAAAATTAAATTTCCATTTGAACTAAGTAAAATTTATATAAAATAAAATTTATTTCCAACTAACAAATAATTTTGTTTGTAAACTTAAAAAAAAAAAGTTATTTGAATCAAACAAAATTTATTTGAACCCAAATAAAATTTCCATTTAAACTTTTAAACCAAGTAAAATTTGTTTAAAATAAAATTTATTTGCAGCTTACAAATAATTTTGTTTGTAAATTTCATTAAAAAAAAAATAAAAGTTATTTGAATCAACCAAAATTCATTTCAAATAATAAAATAATTATTTTCATAAATAATATTATTGTGAATAAAATTATAATAAGAAAAAAAATTATTTCTTACTTGAACGTTAAAAATAATAGAGATATAATTATTTTTTAAAAGAGAGTAATTTTTAATTTTATTACAATTTTAGGTAAAATAATTTTTACTTCTATAATAAGTAAAAATTAAATAGTTTTTAACTGAATTATAATTCTGTCTTCACGTGAAGTTGGATCTTTTTGATTCCAAATTATTTTTTCATTTTGTTTAAAAATTACAAAAACTAATTTAATTTGGGAAAAATTGCAAATATAATTTTTAAAAATTATTGAATTTTAAGAGTTTTTACATTGAAAGTATTTTAGAAATTTTGATTCCTGTGGAAAAAATGAATAAGTAACAATTTGTATATAAATATTTATTTAACAAAAATTATTTAAATTTGAAAAATTCAATTTAGAAATCCTAAAAAACGAAGTTTTTTGAAAAATTGTATTTTAATTTTTTAGTTGAAATCCAGAAAATAATTTTAAAAATTGAAACAATTGTAAATTTTTCGATTTTTCTTAAAATCAATCTTGAATTTTAAAGAATTGTATTTTCCACTTTTAAAAATTTAATTTTAAATACCTATTTAATTATATTTTTGAACAAATTTAATTTTGAAATTCAGAAGAAATTAGACTTTTTTAAAATTGTAATTAAAATATTTTTGTTTCAACAATTTTTTTCTTTTTTTGCAACAAGTATTGCATTACAATTATTACATTATTAATTTTTTATCATATGTTTTTAAGTTTTTTTTTTTTTGAAAAAACAATAATTTTTCCAACTTTTTTTATTAAAAAATTAAAAAATAATTTTTCTACTTTACTTTAAATTGTCCGCGCACTTATTCTTTGTCTTAATATTATCAATTTCAAAAAAATTGAAAAAAAAATAAATTTTGTTTTCAGAAAAACATTTCCCCTTCCTTTTAATTTAATTTTTGCTAGAAAATCGAATTTTCAAAGTAAATTGGCAAAATTAAAACGGAATGAAGGAAACAGAATTTACTTCCTTTTTTTGTTGATACGTGAAATGTGAAACTATCATGCGGGTATATCCCTTATTTGTCATTTCACTAATTGTCAACTGTCCGGTCCTTTTTCACTTCACTGGAGTTTAACCAATTTTTTATTTTTTTTTATTTCGTAATTTTTTTTCGTTACTCAGTTTTTTATTTAACTAACGGTTTATTTGCAATTGTTCAATTAACGTTAAATAGAGGTGATACTTTTACAAAAGTAATTGCAATTTTGAAAAAAGACTCCAAAACGTGTGTACCTATTTATTATTTGTCTTGTTTCATTTTTTGGGTCGTTTCTCTTAATTACTATTTTTTAAAAATAAAACTTCATAAATAAAATTTTTTCATACAGTTTATAAATTCAAAAAAAAATTTTTTATTTTTGTCACTGACTTTTTGCTTCTTAATTAGAAAATTTTACTGATAAATAAGTCCTAGAAATGATTATTTTCAATTGTAGTAAAAAAAATGTTTTCTAATTTGAATTAGTGACTACTTTTGAATTTGTAAATTTTACTGAATAAAATATTAGTAAATTAGTAGAAATTGTTATCTTTATTGTACTGACTGTCACTGACTCTTTGCTTATTTGTGAGTTAATTTTACTAATAACTTAGTAGAAATATTACTATTTCGATTTATTGAAAATTATCGCTAATTTGAATTAGTGACTTTACTTTTGAATTAGTAAATTTAAGTATATAAATAAAAATTAGTAAATTAGTAGAAATTGTATTTATTGAACTGAATTTTTTTTTAATCAGTGAATTTTTTTTGCTAATAAATTAATAAAAACAACTATTTATTGTACTGACTTTTTGCTTTTTATTTGGTAATTTTTGTTAGTAAATAAGTAAACATTGCTATTTATTCGTAAAATCTGCTAATTTTGATGGAAAAAGTCAGTGACAACTAGAAATTAGTAAAACATTTTTATAAATTCAAGTTGAGAGAAAAAGAAAGTGAAATTATTTAATGCACTGACTTTTTTGCTTTTTATTTGGTAATTTGTGTTAGTAAATAAGTAAAAATTGCTATTTATTAGTAAAATTTCCTAATTCTGATAAAAAGAGTCAGTGAAAACAACTAGAAATTAGTTTGCAACTAATTTACAATTAGAAATTAGTAAACATTTTTATAAATTCAAATTGAGAGAGAAATTATTTATTGCACTGACTTTTTGCTTCTTATTTAGTAATTTTTGCTAGTAAATTAGTAAAAATTTCTATCTATTAGTAAAATTTGCTAATTTTGATGGAAAAGGTCAGTGACAACTACAAATTAGTAAAAAAAAAATTGTAAATTAAAATTCAGAGAGAAAGAAATAAAAAAAATTGTATTTCCAAAAAGAGTAAAAGAAAAAAAAAAGAAGAAGAAAAATAATAAAGTAGCAACAACATTACATCTCCTTTATTAATTACATCCATCTCTCTATATACACTCTATGTGTGTGTGTATTTAATGTTTAGAATTCTCAAGTGAAAACAACAATAGTTGATTGAAACAGCTCTGTCTTGAAACTCGAAGCATCGCACTCTGTTAGCCAAATTTGGAACGAATACATTAGCGAGCTTTGAATTTCGCCGCACGAGAACATATGTATAATATATACGAGGAGGTATAATCAGCTGGAATACAATAGATGAAATCTTTGAGAGTTTGAGACGCACGAAGGAAGGATGATGAGAAACTGGAACAAGTGGAAAGGCGGAACTGATTATGATAATGGATTGTGCTTCAAGACAAACAGAATTGCACATTTCAAAACTCACCTCCAACTGTATACAAATATATATATATACTTATTTTTTTTTCATTCTAGCTACTCAACAAAATACTTTTAAAACCATAATCAGGAAATAAATACGAATTATAATTTTATTTCGACTTTCTCACAGGCAGAGAAATTATTCAAAAAGTGCTTCTTTTTTAATAAACACAAGGACCAAACATTACAAAATATAATTTTCAGACTTATATTGAAAAAAATATTATTTAACAACGAAAAAAGCTCAAAGTAAGAAATTGACACTTTTCAAAAAAAATACTTTCTTGAAAAAAATTCTATTTAACAAGAAAAAAAGCTCAAGTTAAAAAATTGACACTTTCCAAAAAAATACGTTCTTGCAAAAAAATCCTATTTAACAAAAAAAGCTCAAATTAAAAAATTGACACTTCACCAAAAAATAGTTTCTTGAGGAAATCCTATTTAAAAAGAAAAAAAGCTCAAATTATAAAATTAACACTAACCGAAAAAATACTTTTTTGGAAAAAAATTCTTTTCAACAAGAAAAAAAGATCAAGTTAAAAAATTGACACTTTCCGAAAAAATACTATCTTGGAAAAAAATCCTATTTAACAAGAAAAAAAGCTCAAATTAAAAAATTGACACTGCACCAAAAAAATAGTTTCTTGAGGAAATTCTATTGAACAAGAAAAAAAAGCTCAAATTATAAAATTAACAATAACCAAAAAAATACTGTTTTGGAAAAAAATTCTATTTAACAAAAAGAAAGGCTGAAATTTAAAAATTGACACTTTTCGAAAAAATACTTTCTTGGAAAAAATCATTTTATTGAATTCCTAAATACATACAGACTAAAAACAAAAACAACTATTTTTTTAACAAAAAAAGCTCAAATTAATTTCCGTGTTCAAAAAAAAATGCTTTTTATAAAAAAAAACTTTTCAACCAGAAAAAGTCCAAATTTGAAAATGAAGACAAAAAATATGAAAATAAAATGTCGAGACAAGAATTGTTTTTCATGAAACCAATTTTTGTCCGCTTCAGAAATTAATTCTGAATACTTTACAGGAACTGACAGATTACGAAAAAAAAACCTTTTTCTAAGAAAAAAAATTTCCTTTTCACAAAAAAACCAAACTTGAAAATTGACATAAAAAATTCTAAATTAAAAAATTAAAATTAAAATTAAAAAATTCCAATTATATAAATAAGATTCACTTCTAACGAAACAATTTTTTTCTGAATCAGAAATGAATTTTTAATGTTTGGAAAATACTATTTTACGAAAAAGTCCATTTTAACAAAAAAAAGCTCAAATTTGAAAAACAACAGGGAAAATATCAAAATAAAATCGAAAAAACCTGCTTCTTGTGAAATTTTTTTTTTCTGAATTAGAAATAATTTCTGAATATTTGGCAGAAACTTTTGAGTTTAGAAAAAAATCCTTTTATTTTATATAAAAAAGTCTTTTTCATCAAAAAAAGCTCATATTTGAAACCTAACATGAAAAATTTCAAAATAATATCACAAGACTAGCTTTTTTGTTCAAAAAACAAAAAAAATTTCTGAATCAAAAATTAATTCTGAATAATTGACAGAAGGTTCCGCGTCTTGATAAAATTTCTTTTTGGAAAAAATCTCTTTAACAACAAAAAGCTCAAATTTGAGTATTGACTTGAAAAAAGTACAGAATCAATTTCCAAAACCATAATTATTTTTTATGAAACAATTTTTTTCCAAATCAAAAATAAATTCTGAATATTTTACACAAACTGCTGCGTTTCGGAAACAAATTCTTTTTCACAAAAAGCTCTAATTTAAAAATAAACACGAAAAATTCCAAAATAAAATCTCAAAAGCAGCTTACTTTCGAAAGAAATTTTTTTTTTCGAAATTCTGAATATTCAAAAGAAACTTTTGGGTTTCGGCGAAAAATCCTTTTTTTGAAAACAAGTCACTTTCAACAAAAATAAGCTTAAATTTAAAAATCAAAACGACAAATTCCAAAATAAAATATGAAGATAAGCTTTTTTTAAAAAAAAACATTTTATTTAACATTTTATATTTAACATTTTAACATTTAATAAATTCTGAATATTTAAAAAAAAAATTCTGCGTTTCGTAAAAAATCCTTTTTTTATTCCTTTTCAAAAAAAGCTCAAACTTTAAAATCAACACGAAAAATTCCAAAATAAAATATGAAAACCAGCTTTTTTTTGAAGAAATCGAAAATAACGTGTTTTCTTTTTTCGTGTTGAAAATTATATCAATATTTAAATTAGAATAAATATTAAATTAATTAATTAATTTTTTCCAAGAAAGTATTTTTTCGAAACGTGTCAATTTTTTAATTCGAACTTTTTCCTTGTTAAATAGGATTTTCTCAAGACAGTATTTTTTCGAAAAGTGTTAATTTTTTCAATTTGGGCTTTTTTGTTTATTAAATAGAATTTTTCCAAGAAATTATTTTTTCGAAAAGTTTATTTTTATTTAGGCTATTTTGTTTATTATATAGAATTTTTCCAAGAAATTATTTTTTCGAAAAGTGTCATCTTTGTAATTCGAGCTTTTTTATTTATTAAATAGAATTTTTCCAAAATATTATTTTTTTCGAAAAGTGTAAATTTTTTATTTTGAGCCTTTTTTTTCTTGTTGAATACAATTTTTTTCAAATAAGAGAAAATAAAAAGTCTGGAAATTTATTTTTATAATGTTTCCTTTCTGTTTTATATTTAAAAGCACTTTTTGAATAATTTCTAATTTAAAGTATGAAATAATTTTTTTCTTCTTCAAACTTTCAATATTGAGAAATGAAAATATTTTATTTCCCACTCTTTCCGTATATATTTTTCTCTCTAAATAAATATGCAACCGTATTCTTGATTGCAATGATAATTGAACTGGAAAGGTGAAAGAATTTTTTTTTCTCCCCAAGATATATTCAATCCTCAGGAGATAGTATTGTGACGACACAATTTCTAACTCTTTTGTGCTGCATTATTAATAATTAATTGCTGATGAAAGAGGGGAAAAACTCGTGACAGGTATTCCATTAACGAAACAAGTGCACTGCACACAGGTATAGAGCTCATTAATTTAAAGTAACTTCTTCACTCCCATTCTCCAATGGTTTCCTTATTATTCAGAATATTTATATTTATCTCTCAATAAAAAAAAAAAAATTACCAAAAATCCATTTATAAAAATTTTCTTTTACTCTCCCATTATAATCATATTAAATTTCATATCAATTCCAATTCAATTTCATCAATATTTTTTCCATTTTAATGTCAATTACTCATATTTGCCAATTAAATTCGATTTTAATTTTTCAATACATTTTTCTCTGAATTTAAAATTTTTATTTTTCCCTGGTTTGCATTATCTAATTTTCCCTTGGGAAAAATTTCCATCTTTTGAAATTGATAATCGGAGGGAAATTTTGTCTTAATTTTTTTTTTTTTTTGCGTATTGTCGCAATTTTTCTGTCACGAATAGAAAAACTGTTGGTTTTCTCTTTTGAAAAAAAACTACTTTTCATGGCAAATAACTGAAATTCTATTTTCATAGTGAAAAATATTTTCCCTTTGTCAAAAAGTAAGGAAAATACGAACAATTTCTGCTGTTGACAACTTTGCTAAAAATCGTGTGTGACAATATTTTTTTTTATTCTCCAAAAAAAAAATTCTCTTTGATAATTGATGGGGAAAAAAATTTTCTCTAAAATCAAAAAAATAAAATCAAAAATAGAAAATAAAATAAGAAAATAAAATCAAAAAAATAAAATCAAAAATAGAAAATAAAATAAAAACAATAAAATCAAAAAAAATAAATAAAAAATAGAAAATAAATAAAAAAAATAAAATCAAAAATAGAAAATAAAAAAAAATAAAAAAAATAAAGTAAACAAATTTATACTGTTCCTCTGGTTTTTAATCCAAAAAAATTGACTTACATGGAATTTAATTAGATAAACAATAAGGTTCCTTCTTATTTTATTAGATTAGAAAAGTACTTTTTATTCCATAATTAAAAAATAATTTCCCAGTTATTTTTTAATGCACTTCTTTTAGCTTCTTTAAGGTTTTCAACCGCGTGAAAAAGTTGGCGCTCAATATTGAAATTTTACCGTCAAGTTTTGCACTTTTAATAACAAAATTAAAAGAACTAATTACGCAGGCATAAAAGTTAGCCAATGATTTTTTTTTGCGATATTAAAGGAAAGAAGAAAAGAAGATAGAGAGAGAGAGAAAGAAACTAATGCACAATTTTAACTACAATGAACGAATTTTCCATCCTGTTTCTCGAATATAACTTTTCGAAGTTCATTTCTTGGCTTCCTGGCCAATGAACGAAATGTCTATCAGAAAGCGCAAAGATAAAACCCCAAAAGCCCTGTGAATTTCTTGCGTCGAGCTTTTATCTCAAAACTTTACCATTGACTTCCCATTAGAGGGGATGAGATCTCCTCAACGTTCTCACTTTTCTGCGCTCTAAACGTCCGGTTTTCTGAAGGTTTCCCCCTTTAGCACTTCTTAAGATCCTCTGACTCTCTTTCGCCCTTCCCTCTTTTTTTTTTTTTTTTTTTTTTTTTTTTTGCTCTCCTTTCCTTTTTTCATCACGGATTTTTCCTGTAAACGGAAACCAATGAACCGAAAAGGTATCCAGATATGCCTTCTTCAACGATATAAAGAGAGACTCCTCTCGCTCTCCAAATATGATATATAGACTGTTTTTTTTTCTCATTCAACTTTGCCATTCATACGCGCTTTGAATATAGATTTCAAAAGGGGAAATCTTATCGCGTCTAAAAGCAGAAATTTTTACTTACTTTAATACAAGAAAAAAAAATTGTTTCCAATTTGAAAAAGAAAGAAAATTATTTATCGATATTAATATTATTTCAACGTATAATAAAAAAGAAATTATTAATAAAAAATTATTGATTTGTGATAAGTCAATCATTAATAAACTAAATATTTATTTGAAATAAGAATAAAAATTTGTTTGAAATAAAAATTTATTACAAATAAATATTTATAATTATCAAACAATTTTTATTTGGAAATAAAAATAAAAATTTATTACAAATAAATATTTATTATTATCAAAGAATTTTTATTTGAAATAAAAATAAAAATTTTTTAGAAATAAATAGTTATTTTTATCAAATAATTTTTCTTTGATATCCAACTATTTTTACTTGAGCCAAATCAATTTATTTATATTTATCGATATTAATATTATTTCAACAAATACAAAAAAAATTTATAAAAAAAAAATATTTATTTGTGATACGAATTTATTAAAAAAATAAATCAAATAACATTTATTATAATAAAAATGTATTACAAATAAATATTTATTTTTGTCAAATAAATTTTCATTGATATCCAACGATTTTTACTTGTGCCAAATAAATTTTATTTAGATTACGTCGGCGAAGTTTTCAACGTTTTTTTAAATAACAAATGAACGATTTTTTTTTACAAAAACAAAAAAATCTTTAGAAATTTTTCTTCTTTAAATTATTGTTCATCAACAAAACTATGCAAAATATTGTTTTATATCAAAAATATACAAATATTCGAATAAAAAAATATTTTTTCTTTTTTATAAATTGTTAATTAAAAATGTTGTGTTTAATTGAAATAAAGGGGTTTTCGGTTAACTGAAGTTGTTTTGGTTTCAATAAAATTAGTTTGATCTAAAAAAAATGTTTTTCGTTTACAATTGTTTTGGTTTCAATAAAATTGTATTGGTTTAACGAAATAAAATTAATATGATTAAAACAAAATGTTTTATGTTTAACTAAAATTGATTTCGTTTAAATAAAAATGTTTTCTGTCAAATACAATTGATTTGGTTTAACTAAAATTGTTTCGGTTTAATTAATTAAAATTGCTGTTGATTAAATTAAATGGTTTTGATTCAAATAAAATTGATTTGGTTTATATAAAACTTTAGTAGTAAACCTAAATAAAATTTGTTTAATTTAAATAAATATTTTTCGTTTAAAATTGTTTTGGTAAAAATAAAATTGTATTGGTTTATGAAATTAATTTGATTGATACAAAATGTTTTATGTATAACTAAAATTGTTCTGGATTAAATAAAAATGTTTTCAATCAAAAAAACTTGTTTAGTTCAAATAAAATAGATTTGATTTAAATAAAATTGTTTTGTTTTAACTAAAATTGAGTTGGTTAAAATAAATTTTTTTTTGTTTAAAATTGTTTTAATTTAAATAAAAATGTTTTGATTTAATTAAAATTGATTTAATTTAACTAAATTTGATTTGGTTAAAACGAAATTTTTTTTATTTATACCTAAAATTATTTTGGTTTAAACTTTAAATAAAAATGTTTCGGTTCAAATAAAATAAAGTTCACTTACATATAAATTGTTGGATTCAAGTAAATATTAGTATGAGACGAGTAAATATTAATTTGAATCAAATAAAATTGTAGTTAAACCAAAAAAAATTGTTTTTAATTAACAAATTATTAGTTTGTCAAAAAAATATTTTTCTTTAATTGAAATAAAATATATTTTCACCCAAATTATTTGTTCCCAAAAGAAAATTAGTTTAGTAAATAAAAATTTGTTTTAAATTTAAAGAAAAAAATGTTTTAGTTATAAATTATTTCTTTTTGCTAAAAAATTAGTTTGGCAAAAAAATATTTTTTTTTATTATTTCTCTCTATGAAAAATTTTAGAATTTTTAAAAAGCAGATTTTAAATTAAAATTTAATTCAGATTACCAAAAAAAAATATTGAATCGAAATTCTTTATTGAAGTACAAAATATAATCGACATAAAAAATTTTATTTAAATTAAAAAAAAATTTATATAAAACAAATACGTTACTCTAAACCAACAAAAAATTTCTCTCTTAAAATTTTGTTTCCTGAAAATTTACAAAATTTAAAAAAATACGATTTTGCATTAATATTCAATTTAAATAATAATAAAAAAATGAATCAAATATATTGAATTACAAAATTTTGGTCTCGATGTACAAATTAAAAAAAAACAAGCGAATTTTCAGGAGGTGTTTCTCTATAATAATAAAATTGTGTGATTCTAATAGGAACTGAAAGTTTCGTCCATTGCGCTTTATGCAAAATTGGCACCGTCTGCTTGTGGTCGCATGTTAATTTTTTTTTTTTAGACTTTTTTTAATTTTTTTTTTCTCTTTCTCTCTTTCTCTCTTTCTCTCTCTTTCTCTATGTGTATGCGGTAAAAGGTTTGCGCCGCTAGACGTTGCGATCGGAATAAGGTCCATTTACATATATTTTCGAGTTTCGCGGTAACATCGCCGGGAGGACTATAATCCCATTCAATATATATATATGTATATATACGAGTAACAAATTAATTTAAATCGCCAGCCAGGTGAGTCAAAATTCACGCAATAGACTTTATTTTGCGAAATTCAGAAATCAAGATACAAAATAAATTTACATTTTTATAAAATTATGTACAGAATGTAAAAAAATGTAATCGAAAAAAGAAATTCGTTTTGATTGAAAATTAGTGAATTTTACTATTAATTTTACTACTAAATAACTTGTATTCATAGTAAATACTAAATTTTACTACAAAAAGTGATTTCTGCTAATTTACTGATTAGTAGTAAAATTAAAAATAAAATTTATCAAATTAATAGTAAAATTAATATGAAAAATGGCTAATTATTACTAAAATTAATAGTAAAATTTACCAATTTATAGTTAAATTTAATAGTAAAATTTACTAATTTAAAAGCAAAAAATCTACTAAAAAATATATTTAAAGTAATCAATAATACTATAAGTAGTAATTTCTGCTAATTTATTGATTAGTAGGAAAATTAAAAATAAAATTTATCAAATTAATAGTAAAATTAATATTACAATTGGCTAATTATTAGTAAAATTTACCAATTTGTAGTTTAATTTAAGAGTAAAATTTACCAATTAGTAGTTCAATTTAATAGTAAAATTTACTAATAAAAAGTAAAATTTACTAATTTAAAAGCAAAAAACCTACTAAAATATTATATTTATATTAATTAATAATACTATAAGTAGTAATTTCTGTTAATTTATTGATTAGTAGTAAAATTAAAAACAAAATTTATCAAATTAATAGTAAAATTAATATTACAATTGGCTAATTATTAGTAAAATTTACCAATTTGTAGTTTAATTTAAGAGTAAAATTTACCAATTAGTAGTTCAATTTAATAGTAAAATTTACAAATTTAAAAGCAAAAAATCTACTAAAAAATTTTATTTATAGTAATTTCTGCTAATTTACTGATTAGTGATAAATTTAATAGTGAAATTTACCAATTTGTAGTAAAATTAATAGTAAAATTTACCAATTTGCAGTAAAATTATCAATATAATTTACAAATTATTAACAAATTTAATAGCAAAATTCACTAATTATTAGTAACGTTAATAGTAAAATTTTCCAATTTGTAATAACATTTATAATAAAATTTAATAATTAGTAGGTAAATTTATAGTGAAATTTTCGAATTAGTAGTAGATTTAATAGTAAAATTTATAGTAAAATTTACGAATTAGTAGTAAATTTATTAGTACAATTTATTAATTTGTAGTTAAATTTATAGTAAAATTTACGAGTTAGTAGTAAATTTAATAGTAAAATTTACCAATTAGTAGTGAAATAAATCATGAAATTTACTAATTAGTAGTAAAATCAATAGTGAAATTTAATAATTAGAAGTAAATTAGTAAAATCATTAGTGAAATTTAATAATTAGTAGTAAATTCAATAGTAAAAGTTAGTAGTTAGTAAAATTTAATAATTTAAAAACAAAAAATCGACTAATGAATTTTATTTATAATAATTTTACTATAAATAGTAATTTCGGCTAACTTTTTCTGATCAGTAGTCAATTTAATAGCAAAATTTACTAATTAGTGGTAAAATTGATAATAAATTAATAGTAAAAAAACATTCAATTACTATTTCAAATTCATAAATTTTTGTACTACATAAAATGTAGAGACATCATGAAAAAAATAAAAATGTTATAAAATCGCCAAATATTTTATAGATAAAATAAATGAAAAATTAGATTTGAATAAAATTTAATTGAATAATAAAATAAATTTACGTAGAGCGCGAACACGGTATGTAGATTTTGACGACGACGCAGAATTTACGCAAAACTCATTGCGCACCCAACACGATAATGTATTTTCCAAGTCGAAATTAATTTGTCGTTTAGAATTACATTCAATGCTCTTTCTGCAATTCCAAAAGCTCGCATGGAATTCGAAATACTTTAAAACTTAAGTAACTGCGGTTTTTACCCCCTGCACGAACGTTAATTGTACCGGGAGCTGATTAAGAAACAGAACAATCCCATTAAGCCAAGTTTTAATCAGTTGAAAAATTCTAATTGTTTTTCTTCTTTCAAATTACTCTATTCGAGAAGGGAAATCTTACTCTTCTTTTTTTTATTGTAATTAAAATTAAACAAAAAGAAAAAGTAAAATAAAATAAGCATTCAATTCATTCTAAATAGATGCCTAATTATTTATTTATTTATTTATTTATTTTTTATAATGACATTTTTTCAAATTTTATTCGTTTTTCTCATTTTCAATTTTTTAACTGATAAAATCTAATTTTTATTAAGATTGAATATCGCTAAAGTTTCCAATGTTCGAATAAAGCGAAAAAAATTTAACTTTCTTTATTTTTTAATTTTATTACCAGAAAAATTTTGTTCATATTAAAAACATAATTAATTTTTTAATTAAACGTTAGTTTAGAATATTTTTTCAATTTTGTTTTGGTAATTTTTCCAAAATATTAAAACACAATAAATTAAAAATAATTAAATAAATTAAAATTTCTATAAAATATGTAAAAAAAAATTATCGATCCTTTAAGTCAAATATTGTTAAACAATAATTATTTCGTTTATTTGGACTTCAGAACTTTAGAGTTAGGAACATGTGATTGAAAATTAACTATTGAAAATTTACCAGAAACTGTCGAAATGAAAATTAATAATTGATGATTGAAAATTAATCATTGAATAATAAAAACTGAAAGTGAATAATTTATAATTGAAATTTAATCATTAAAAATTAAAACCTGAAAGTTAGTAAAATTGATCACTGATAAATAAAGTAAAATTTTAAAAAAATAATTAAAAACGAAAAATTAATGATTAAAAATTTGGCATTAAACGAACAAAAATTAATAACTTATAAAAGAAAATTAGTCATTCAAAAATTAAAACTGAAACTTAATAATTGCTCGATGCAAATAATTCCTGAAAAAATTGAAACTTAATTGTTAAAACTGAAAAATAAATAATTGGAAGTCATTCAAAATTGAAAGTTAATAATTGATCGTTGAAAATTAATCATTTAAGATTGAAAATTAGTAATTAAAAATCGAAAATTAATATTTAATAAAAGAAAATTAATCTTTAAAAATTTTAAATTGAAACTTAATAATTGATCACTAAAAATTGAAACTAAAAATTGGCCTGAAAAATTGGAACTAAATAATTAAAAATTAATAATTAATAATTGGAAGTCATTCAAAATTGAAAGTTAATAATTGATCGATGAAAATTAATAATTCAGAATTGAAAATTACAAATCTGAAAATAAGTCATTAAAAATCAAAAATTAATATTTGATAAAAGAAAATGAATCATTAAAAAATAAAAACTGAAAGTGAGTAATTTATAATTGAAATTTAATCATAAAAAAATATAAACTGAAAGTTAATAAAATTTCTCACTGAAATTTAATTCTTAAAAAATTAAGAAATAATAATTCAAAATAAAAAAATAATAATTGAAAAAATGATTCAAAATTTAAATAAAGTAACTGAAAATTAAAAACCAAAAATTAATAACTTATAATTTATAAACAAAGATTGAAAAATACTAATTAGCAGTGAAAAATAATAGAAAATTACCAATGAATAAAATTGAAAATAAACAAAAATAAAGAATAATAGAGAATTTATAATTTATTGTAAATAGTAATTAATAGAAAAAATAGTAAAAATTACTAATTTTTGAATATATTAAAAGAAAACTATTTTGCAAAAAATAATTCCATTGGAAAATAATTTAATACGGTTGTATATATTATATAAAATTGAACCTATGATGAAAACGTCAACAGACACAATGAGTGATTTACCGGAGAGAATTGAAAAATATTGCTTTGGTAAATTCGAGTTAGCGAGAAATCAGTTTCGAGTGGTTATGTCATCTGAAAAACGATATTAACTCGCGTCTCTACAGTTAATTTCACATAATTGTTGAATCCCTTCAATTTCCTCTGCCTCGAAATCATTCACTAATCTCATGCGATCCAAATTACTTTATACATTTTAAACACGAACATTTCAATTTTCTTTCTCGAATATTCGCTTCTGGTGCAATAAAAAAAAATATTAAAATTCGCTTTTTTTATTATTATTTTTATTCTATTTTTGTTTATTGTTATTTATTTATTATTATTTATTTTTTTTTAGTTTATTTATTTTATTCATTTATTCTTATTTTTTCTTTTTTTTTCTTTATTCATGTCTATTTATTTTTGTTCGATTTTTATCCATTTAATTTTTCATCTCTTATTATTTACAATTTTTATTATTAATTTATAAGTTCATAATTATAAAATTAAATAATTATCAAAAAAATATTTACAGTCAAATTTCCAGTTAGATTCACAGTCAAGGAAAATCGATTTTTTATTTTTTAGTACAAAAGTCAATGCTAAAAATAATTATTCCATTTATTATCTTACATTTCATGATCCACAAAATTTTGAACGTTCAAATAAACAAATAATTTCCATCTAAAATTATTTCTTTCTAAACAGCGAAATTTCTTTGAGTCAATTTAAGATTTAAGTCATTTTTATTTTATTCATTTCCTTTTTATTTTTTCGACTATTAATAAATAATAAAAATTTTTATTATACATTTCTTTTTTATTTTTTCGATTTATTAAAAAATAATAAATAAACGATCCAATGACAACTAAGTCAACGATTTAGTAGAAAAAAGCTATTTTTCTTTTTAAATTTAGAGGAATTTTGCCAACAGTTTCTTGATAGAAGAAATATTTACAATATTTGCCAAGAAATATTTGTTGAACGAGAAATTTTATTGTGTTTGTCAGGAGAAAAATTGTTTTCTTCTTATTCAATCGACGATCGTAAAAGTTGTGAACATCGTAGAATATTTTAAATAAAAATTATTTGATTCCAGTAAATATTTATTTGATAATCGACAATTCTATAACACTAAATTGCCATTGATTAAAAAATATTAAATTCAAATTTAAATCTAAAAAAAAAAATATGTCGTCGTTCATTGGAATATTTCGAATTTTAATTAGAATGAAAATTTTAAACATTCAAATAGACGATTTTTTTTATTTCATTTTTCAATATTTTCAAAAATACAAGAAAAAAATGTTAAATATTATAAATTTAACAGTTTTGTTTAAATTAAACATTTCGAATCTTATTTAGGATAAAAATTTATCACTCAAATGAAAGAATATTTTTTTCTATTTAAATATACACAAAATTTACTGGAAATTTTTGGGAAACAATTTTGGAAAGAAATTAAAATTAATAAAAATTCAACATTTTTGTTCAACTAAACCTTTTTGAATTCTTATTTAGAATAAAAAATTTATCATTCAACTGAACGAATATTTGCTGTTTATTTTAATATTTTCAAAAATTACTAATAATTAATAAAGTAAATTTAACTTTTTAAAACTGAAATTGATTTTCTGAATATAATAATAATTTAATTTAATTTAAATCTGAATCTAAATTTAATTTAAATTAAAATCTAAATTATTTAATTTAAAAATTAATTAAAACTGTCGAAGTTCACGACGATTGTAAAATCAAAGATTCGATAAGAAAATATTTCACTTCTCAAATTTTTATAGTTAAAAATTTTAAAGTATTTTTGTAACAATATTTTTTCAACAATTCAAAACAAAAATTTCCAATAAAAAATTGTTCTTTGAAGTTCAAAATATTTTTTTTTCCTCCTATCTTTGAATCATAAATGCTCCTAAGTTGATTAATAATTAAATTCTACTTAGGAGAATTTAGTGAAGTTTACAAACTTGATTAATTATTAAATTCTCTTTAGGAGTGTGTGAGAAAATCAGAAAAATAATATTTAATTAGAGAAATAATTTTCAAACGTATTTTTTTTCATTATAAATTATAATATTATTCAAATATTTATTTTCATTAACTAAAAAACCAAATAGTACACTGAGAAAACATTATATACTTAATTTAAATAAAAAAATAATTTCAAGTGATTTTGTTTAATTGAAATAAGTTTGTAAGCTTAAGGGCATTTGAACCTTTATGACGTCACAGTATTAAAATATATACTTTGCATCAATTGTGACGTCATAATGGTTCAAATGCCCTTAATCCCAATATATACAATAGAAAATATCTATTCTTTTGATTCAAAAGTATTATTTGTTTGAATAATTTATATTTAATTCAAACATATTTTCTATTTTGATTTAAACAAAAAATATAAATAAATATAAATAAATATAAATAAATTTGAATAAATATAAATAAATATAAATAAATATTAATAAATATAAATAAATATAAATAAATATAAATAAATATTAATAAATATAAATAAATATAAATAAATATTAATAAATATTAATAAATATAAATAAATTTTAATAAATATAAATAAATATAAATAAATATTAATAAATATTAATAAATATAAATAACTTAAAAGTTGATTATAAATCATTTAAAATCAACCACAACTTATGTTTAAATTAGATATATTATATTTTTCAATGAACCATCTTAAATATTTTTGACTGTAAAGCAAAGATATTTTTTAAGTTTGATTTGAACAAAATATATTTGAATCAAATAAATCGTTTTCTCAGTGTATCAACAACGTCAGGTGTAAAAAAAAAAATTCTCATATTAATATCGATTTGTCAAAAGAAAGAAAACTGGACCATAAAAATATTTTCGCCTCCTCGCGAGACTAATATAGAAAAAAAATAATATTTCACAAAAGAAAAGCAAAATGTACGTATATACATATATATATGGAAAATATAATCGAAAGTTGTGAGTGTCGTCGCAACGCACACGTGAAAATGGCGTTATTCTGATCCTATCAGAATAAACGTGATTTATGGAACTATGTTGAAAGAGTTAATGGAGGCAAAATAGCCGTGGAACACCATGAATCCTTCTATATATCGGGGGCAAATATTATTGATGAGCTTTGATACTAAGCGATATCTCTCGGTAACCTGTAGTTTATAATTTATTGGACGAGAAAGGAAAGGACCATTAATTGGCCACTGTGGGAAATGAAAATGCTCCCGTCGTCCCTCTCTCGTTTTGTTTCCAGAATCTAAAGAACAATAGAAAAATAATTGCAGGATACAACTCTCTCTCTCTCTCTCTCTCTTTCTCTCTTCACCAAATGCTATTTTTTTTTCATCGTCACAGCTCTTTTTATTGTTTTTCAATTTAAATTTAATGAAAAATATTGATTAAATTCTCATATTCAAATATGAGTTATAAAAAAAAAAAAAAAATTCACATGAGAGGGAAGAGTGACAGGGAGTGGGGAGAATAGAGAAAAATTATGCACGTGATTCATTTACTAATGAAAAAGAAAACGAGTTTTTAATTGCAGTCTTAAAAAGCGGAACCAATCAATTTTTATCAAGGTGCCACGATTTATTTTTATAATGAAAATATACATTCTCGTGAGAATTTTTTCCATTATTCATGTTCGGTCAAAAAGAAAATAAATAGAAAAATACTTCTATTTAAAATTTTTAATATTTAACTTTAAAAATGAAATAAAAAGTGAAATAAAGAAGATCGATAATAAACAAAATATATGTGTGTGTGTGCGAGGAGAAGGAAAATAGAAAAGGATAAAAATCGAGAGAAAATGGAGAAAAAGTAGAGAAAGCTTTTAGGAATAAAAGGGTTTTCTTTTCTATTGAAACTAACGATTTTGTTGTTTTTAAGTAGTGAAAGAGGATTTTGGTCAAACGATCAGATTATAAAAAGCAGGGATTAAATAAGTGTGTGATTATTGGCTTAATTGAATAAACAATCGATTTTTCTGAAATAGATATGAAAATAATAATCATCACAATTTAGTCTTTAAATTAGGACTTTAAATACTAATTTTTTTTATTTCTTTGTTATTTTTTTAATTAGAATTTTGAATTTAAATCTTTAAACTTAAAAATGTAACAATAAAAAATGAGTGGATTTAAATAAATAAAAATAAATATTTATTATAAATAATAATAAATAAATAATAAACAATAAATTATAAATATAATTATAATATATAAATATAAATATAAATATAAATATAAATATAAATATAAATATAAATATAAATATAAATATAAACATAATTTATAATAAATAATAGTAAATTATTATATTTAAAGTAATAATAAGCGAATTTAAAAAAAAAATTCAAAAATAAAAAATAACGAAATTTTATTCAGTCTGATTAAATTCTATTTTTTCCTTTGCTATATACACGAAAATTATCGCCATAAATTTTTTACATTAAGTTTTAATGTATAACATTTAAAATCACATATTTAAATATCAGAAACATATATATTTTTTTTTAATAACAAAAGAGCGAAAAAAAATTAATTTACTTTACTCTATATATGCTTGGCTTCTTTCGCTGAATAATGCAAAGCGCATTTCAGCTGCTTTATGTCTTGTTTCATTAAATTTTATTAAAAAATATAATCCTCTGTTAAATTCCAAATTCAATATCGAAATCAATCAATTCATTTTGAGTAGATAAGCGGATTCTATTGCATTCAATTTTCATTAAATAAACAGTTAAAGTGATTTTATTGAATTTTTTATAGTTCTCAAAATTATTATTATTATTATTATTATTATTATTATCATCATTATTCTGCAATTGCATTTCTAAAATTAAATACTGTAAATTATTCGCTTTAACGATAATAGCAGTGTGTAATAAATTATTATTATTGTTAATGGTATTTCTTTAATACAGTTCATTTTAATTTAAAAAAAAAATTATTTTTGATAATTATTCTTTTAATTTTTTTTTAAATTTCGATGAAAGTAATAAAAGGGGTTTTTTAAGTGTAAACAAATCTTTTACATATTTTAAACATTTTTTTTTAAATTTATGTTCTAAAATAAAAGAATTCGTTGTTTTCTTAAAATATTTCGAATTTCACTTAGAACAAAAATTTTAAACATTCAAATGGAGAAATTATTTTTATTCCATTTTCAAATATTTTCAAGAATACAAAAAAAAGAATTTTAAATAATTTAAATTCAATAGTTTTGTCTAAATTAAACATTTCGAATCTTATTTAGAATAAAAATTTAACACTCATATGAAAGAATATTTTTTTCTATTTAAATATACCCAAAATTCACTGGAAGTGAAACAATTTTGGGAACAATTAAAAATAATACAAATTCAACATTTTTGTTCTACTAATAATTTAACATTCAACTGAACGAATATTTGCTGTTTATTTAAATATTTTCAAAAATTACTAATAATTAATAAAGTAAATTTAACTTTTTAAAACTGAAATTGATTTTCTGAATTAACAATAAAATATTTTTTTTTAATGAAATTAAGATTTTAACGAAATGTAAAAAAATCATTTGAACATTAGTATTTTATTTATTTGCTATTTTTACAAATAAATAAATTAGCAATAAAATATTATCGTTTGGAAATTCAAATTTTCACGAAATAAAAAAAAGTCGTCGTTCATTTGAATATTTCGAATTTCATTTAGAAACAAAAATTTTAAGCATTCATATGGACAAATTTTTTTTTTCATTTCATTATCAAAAATGTTTTGAAAAATGGCTAAATTAAAGATTTTGAATTTTATTTCGAATATAAAACGTTTTCTCACTAACTTCAGAATAAAAACTTTTTCAAAAGAAACATTTTCATTGGAAAAAAATGAGTCTTCGTATAATAAAATTTAAAAATAATTATATTTTTTTGAATTCTTAACCTGAAAACAATTTTGTTTTAATGCTAAAACTTTTTTAAATATTAATTTTTTCATTTAGCACTACTTCGACCCTTTTTGAATTTTTTTTTCTCAAAATTCACAGATTTTGAAATTCACACGTAATTTTGTAGAAAATATGTTTTTGTATCCATAAAAAAATTTGCCGAATGAAAAAATTAATATTTACAAAAGTTTTACAATTTTTTTCAACAACAAAAATTGTTTTCAAGTTAAGAATTTACAAAATAAGATTATTATTAAATTTTATTATACGAAAAATAATTTGTATTTTTTCAAACTAATTTCAGAAGATAAACTTTAAAAAAAAATGTTTTATCGAATTTCGTTTTATCACTAAATGTTTTTTTTTTCGATAAAGTTTATGTTCTGTAATTATAGTTAGAAAAAATAAAAATGACTATCATATTTCTTTAAATTTTTAACCTGAAAACAATTTTTTTTAAATGCTAAAACTTTTCTAAATATTAATTTTTTTATTCGGCAATTTTTTTTATAAATACAAAAACGTATTTTCTGTAAAATTACGTATGAATTTTTGGGATTATTTGGCTTTAATTTCAATTTTATTTTTTTTATGGAAACAAAAACAATTTTTAGAAAAACTAAAAATTCATTCAACAAGGGTCAAAATATTTTCTGACCAATTTTTTATGACTATTGATTCTTCTGCGAAAATTACTATAAAAATAATTTTCTTGATTATTTAAAATATTTTCTTCATACAGTTGAAAATATATGTGTAAAATGTATAACATTTTTTTGTTTCAAAAGCTCACGTCCTCAATATATAAAAATAAATGAAACCATAAATTTTTGTGGGCTAAGAAAATTGAACAAAAATAAAATAAAAAAAGAAAATTGTGATCGATAAATTGTTCTTGAAAAATCATTTTAAAAAAAAATCTCCTTTTTTCTTGTCTGTTACAGCTCTACCGACACACATTCCTTGCCCACTACAGAATCGTGAACCTGCAAACTCTGTAAGTAAACGAGCCATGCGCTTATCGCATTTACGATAATCATATTTCAGACTTATTTCGGAGTAAAATTTAGATTTGCATTTTAATCTCGCGCCTCCCACACAACTAACCAACGAATATAGTTGTGTGTGTAAAAATCTTTTCTCTTTTTCTCTTTTTCTCTCTTTCTCTCTCTCTCTTTCACTCTCTCATGGTCTAGAAAGTTTTTCACGACATCTTTAACCCCCTAGTTCCCAAGTCCGCGCACAAATTACAAACTGTGCGCAATTTTAATCCTCCTTCTCACTTTTCCGCGATTCATTTTTTTTTTGTTTTTGTTGTTGTTCTGTGGCAATTTTTTTTTGTACGTGTTGACCTCTTCAAGGTCCGTTGACCGCGGTTTTTTATTAATATTAAAGGTGTTATGATATATATTCACAGAGGGGTTTCTTCTTCTTTACTGTTATCTTTTTTTTCCATTGTCCATTTTTTCCTTTTTTTCTTTTTTTCAATTTCTTTTTCTCTTCTTTTATTCGGTTAAAGTTTCGAACATTCAAAGGAACGAAATTTTATTTAGCCTTAATTTTTATTTTAGAAAATTGCCATTTAAAAAAGAAAAATAATTGAAATTCAATAATATTTATGTTTAGAATTAATTTGTTTAAATCCTAAAATAATTTTTTTCTAAAGAAATACCAACTTAGAAGAAGTAGAAAAAATATTTTTGTTCACTTGAACGTTCGAAACTTTAAAATCACATTTTTTTCCATTGTCCTTTTTTTCATTTTTCAATTTCTTTTTCTTTTTTTCCATTGTCCATTTTGTCTTTTTTTCCTTTTTTTCAATTTCTTTTTCTATTTTTCCATTATTCTTTTTCTTTTTTTCCCCATTTATAAATATATTTACACTCTGGCGAAAAAAAATCCTTCGCTAAAAAATTAAAGGTAACCACGTTTGCGGAAAGAATAATTTGCGCATCGTTGCCTCGCGACTGAATTTCTCGTGTTAGCGAAAATTCGCGCGAGCACAGGTTTAAGCAATGAAGAGACTGAAAAAGTAAACAAAATTTTTTTTTTGAAATTACTTTACTCGAGCGAAAAACAAATGTTGTAACATTACTTTTTCAGCGGAGAAGCAGAAAGGAAAGATGGAGAAACGGAAATTTTAATTACTATTTGTTTTAGATTTTAATTAATCTTCCATGTAACTTGAGGGAAAACACTTCTTTTTTCCACGTAACTTTTATTAATTAAATATTTACCTTCAGAAGAGAAAATTAAATTCAGCTATTAATGTAGTGGAAAAAAAATCGTTATTTGTAATATTTATCATTTAAATGTGGTCAAAAAATTTAGCTATTAGGAATTTAAAATTAAATTTACAATTAGGTAATTAATAAGTAGAAAAAAGTAATAAATTTAAATATTACGAATTTATTGTACGATCAATTAGTGAAATTTCATTCATTTCGTAGAATTCAACTGAAAATTAGTAAAATTATCCAGATTTCGTAGAATTCGACTGAAAATTTATTAAACTTTTCGATTTTTTATAGAATTTTACTAACAATTAGTGAAATATTAATTATTTCGTAGAATTCTACTAAAAATTAGTAAAATTTTCCGGATTTCGTAAAATTTGACTGAAAATTTATTAAATTTTTCTGGATTTCGTAGAATTTGACTGAAAATTAGTTAAATTTTTCGATTTTGTAAAATTTTATTAATTTCGTACAATTTGACTAATAATTAGTAAAGTATTATAAATTTCCTAGAATTTTACTAAAAATTAGTCAAATTTTCCAAATTTTCTAGAATTTTACTAGCATTTATAGAAGTTTGATCAATTTTGAACTAAAAATTAATCACATTTGTCGATTTTGTAGAATTTTTTTCTCAAAATTAGTGAAATTTTACTAATTTTATAGAATGTTACTAACAATTAGTGAAATATTATTTATTTCGCAGAATTCTACTAAAAGTTAGTGATATTTTCACGATTTCGTAGAATTTGACTAAAAATTAGTCAAATTTCTCGATTTTGTAGAATTTGACTGAAAATTAGTTAAATCTGTCGGTTTTCTAGAATTTTACTCAAAATTAGTGAAATTTTATTAATTTTATACAATTTTACTAACAATTAGTGAAATATTATTTTTTTGCAGAATTCTACTAAAAATTATTGGATTTTTCACGATTTCGTAGAATTTGACTAAAAATTAGTCAAATGTCTCGAATTTTTAGAATTTGACTGAAAATTAGTTAAATTTTCCGATTTTCTAGAATTTTACAAAT
Organism: Leptopilina myrica (nomen nudum); assembly: GCA_032872475.1. Classification (NCBI taxonomy): domain Eukaryota; kingdom Metazoa; phylum Arthropoda; class Insecta; order Hymenoptera; family Figitidae; genus Leptopilina; species Leptopilina myrica (nomen nudum). The sequence goes on along the minus strand of CM065467.1, from coordinate 21,449,659 downwards.
TTTTGTAGTATTTTACTAACCATTAGTAAAATATTATTCATTTCGTAGAATTCTACTAAAAATTAGTTAAATTTTCTAATTTTCCTAGAATTTTACTAACAGTTATAGAAGTTTTATCAATTATGTAAAATTTTACAAAAAGTAAAACTACTTTTTAATAAAATTTTAGTTCTTTAGAAAAACATTTCTATTCGTACTAATAAATATTATTATTATCAGTCTTCAGTTTTAGTTAAAATTCAAAATATTCATTTTGAGTGAAATTATAATTTTATCCTATTTTTAAATTTTCTCTTCGCTTTAATGACAATTTAATTATTACAAATTTAAAATTAAGTAATTAATAAGTAGAAAAAAATAATAAATTTAAATATTACGAATTTAAATGTAACAAATTTAAATTTAAATTAAAAATTAAATAATTAATAAGTAGAAAAAAGTAATAAACTTAAATATTACAAATTTAAATTTTAGATTTTAAATAATTTCTATATTTACAAAAAGGTAATAAATTTAAATGTTACAAATTAAAATTTTCTAATTCAATAATTACTGTTTACAAAGAAGAAAAATATTTAAAATCAAACATTTAGTTACTTGAAAATTAATTTTTTCGTAGGAAATAATTTTTTTCACATTGAAAAATACAATTTTAATGAATTAAAAATTGTCAGCGTTTATTTCAACGATCGAAACTCGAAACTTTAGAAACACTTGAAATTAAGTAGTAAAATCAATATACAATCAGACAACACTCACTAGCCAAGAGAAACTGTCTGACGTAATACTGAATCGACTACTGATTATTTGTGAGCTGTCTCACCAAACGCTGATCTTTCTACTGCTCTACGAAAATAATTTAAAATAAGTAGAAAATTTTATTTAAAAAAAAAAAATTTGAATCCAAAAATATATTTTAATTAAGGAAAAAAATTAAGGTAAGAAAAAAATTTTAATTATCAGACAAGAATAATTTTCATGTCTAAATAAAATATTTTTTTAATACTGAATTGCAGAATTTACCAAATGAAACTAAAAAAAAGTGTTTGCAAGAAAAAAAAATAAGATTTTTCAGGAAAAAATTTTGCTATAAAAAAAAAAAAAAAAATAGGAAAGCTATAATCTATTATTATTTATCCTTCCTCCCTTTCACCAAAATAATATAATATTTGTAAAATATATTATTATAAATAATATAATATTTTATGTAATGTACAATAATTTATTATTATTATTACTAATAATAATTTACTTATAAAAGAAATTTATATCCAGAAAAAAAAATTGTTAAAACTAAATTAATTTAATAAAACACCTAATTTTTAAATTTTTTCAAAAAAAAAATTTGTTTATCACAAAAAATGTAATTAATAATATTAATTAAAACGAAAGAAAATTGAAACTTTAAAAATTGTAAATAGAAAATCGAAAATATTTTTCATGTCTGACCATAAAATATTCGTACTACTGATTTTCGAAATTTACACGAAAAAAGAAATATAAGAGAAGAAATTTTTTTGTGGTAGGAAAACTATTTTGATTGAAAGAAATTCTACAGCAAAATTCGTATATATTCACATAATAAACCACCGTTATATCAATATTGTCTGACCAAACGTCGATTTTTCTACTGATACGTTAAAAAGAATTAACAAGAAAAATATTGAGTAAACCACAAGGAAAAATGTAACAAAAATGAAAATAAATAAAAAAGTTACACAAAAAATTTCAGATAAACAACTTTTTTTCATTTTTTTTTTTTTTTTTTTTTTGCTGTTTCAATATTAAACGAAATTCTTTCAAGTTATTGAAACACGTATAAAATTATTTTTTAATTACTAAAAAATTTTTCTTCTTGTCGATGTAAAGCACGTTTCGTTGGAATTAAAATTACAAATTCTGAACTCGATAGAAATATAAAAATTACAAAAAAAAAGTGTTTCTGATTCTTAGAACTTGCGTTGCATTTAAATTTTTTTGCAATGGACGTTTGTAAAATAATAATTTAAAGGGAAGGAAAAAAATTCTATTTTTCACGATTTCTCATACGATCGAACTTTGAATATATGGAGCGAGGATTTCTATATTTTTAAATTAATATTGTAAATCATGTTCAGAACGAATGCTATTGTGTCAAATAATTTACATGGGAATATTTTCTGCATTTTATTTCCACAATAATAATTTTTTTTATCAACTTCTTTTTGGGTATAAACATTATTTACTTTAACTAAATGTTGATTTTTTTCCATTTCAATGAATTTCGAAACAATTGAATCTGACTATTAATTAAGTGAATAGTTTTTTTAATTCGAAAATTGAATTCTTTAAATCTAAGATTAATAGAAGGTTACAAATTTAATGATGACAATTCGTCGACAAAATGATTTAGTAATAATTTTACTCAAAATTAGTGAAATTTTCCAAATTTCCCAGAATTTTAGACACAATTAGTGGAATTTTACTAATTTCGGCGAATTTTACTAAAAATTAATTAAATTTTCCGGATTTCATAGAATTCGACTGAAAACTAATTAAATTTTTCGATCTTGTAAAATTTTACTAATTTCGTACAATTTTACTAAAAATTAGTGAAATATTTTGAATTTCGTAGAATTTGACTTAAAATTAGTGGAATTTTGCGAATGTCGAAGAGTTTTACTATAACAATTAGTGAAATTCTCCAATTTTGTAGAATCTTACCAATAGTTAGTAAAATTTCCAAATTTCATAGAATTTTGCTAACAAATAGAAAACATTTTCGATTTGGCAGAATTTTACTAATAATTCGTACAATTTTACTAACAATTAATTGAATAAATAATTTCGTAGAATTTTTTTCAAAAGTAGTGAAATTTTTCAAATTTTGTAGAATTTTACTAATAATTAGTGAATCTTTCTTCACCTTGTAGAGTTTGACTGAAAATTAGTTAAATTTTTAGATTTCGTAAAATTTGAACGTTAATTAGTGAAATTTTCCAAATTTCATAGAATTTTACTTACAATTAGAGAAAAATTATTAATTTCGTAGAATGTTAACAATTAGTGAAATTTCTGGACTTCGTAGACTTTGAAAGAAAATTAGTTGCATTTCCCGATTTCGTAGGATTTTGATATTAATTAGTGAAATATTACAAATTTCGTAAAATTTTACCAACATTTAATGAAATATTATTCACTTCGTAGAATTCTATAAAAAATTAGAGAAATTTTCCGGATTTCCTAGAATTTGACTGAAAATTAGTTAAAATTCTCGACTTTTCTAAAATTTTACTAATAATTGGTGCAATTTTCCTAATTTTGTAGAACTTGACTAAAAATTAGGCAAATTTGTCGATTTTGTCGAATTTTACTCAAAATTAGTGAAATTTTAATCATTTTATAGAATTCTACTGACAATTAGTGATATATTATTTATTTCGCAGAATTCTACAGAAAATTAGTGATATCTTCACGATTACGTAGAATTCGACTAAAAATTAGTCAAATGTCTTGATTTTGTAGAATTTGACTGGAAATTAGATAAATTTTTTGATTTTGCAGATTTTTACCAATTTTGTAGTATTTTACTAACGATTAGTGAAATTTTCCGGATTTCTAAGAATTTAACTGAAAATAAGTTAAATGTTTTGATTTGGTAGAATTTTTTAATAATTAGTGAAATTTTAATAATTTTAAAGAAATATTATTTAAATATTATTTATTTCGCAGAATTCTTCTCGAAATTAGTGATATTTTCAGGATTTAGTAGAATTTGACTAAAAATTAGTCAAATGTCTCGATTTTTTAGAATTTGACTAAAAATTAGTCAAATATCCCGATTTTGTAGAATTTCACTGAAAATTAGTTAAATTTTTTGATTTTGTAGAATTTTACCAATTTTGCAGTATTTTACTAACAATTAGTGAAATTTTCCGGAATTCCAAGAATTTGACTGGAAATTAGTTTAATTTTTCGATTTGGTAGAATTTTTTTGTAACAATTAGTGAATTTTTAATAATTTTATAGAATGTTACTAACAATTAGTGAAATATTATTTATTTCGCAGAATTCTACTCGATATTAGTGATATTTTCACGATTTCGTAGAATTTGACTAAAAATCAGTCAAATGTCTCGATTTTTTAGAATTTGACTGAAAATTATTTAGATTTTCCGATTTTCTAGAATTTTACTAATTTTGTAGTATTTTACTAACAATTAGTGAAATATTATTCATTTCGTAGAATTCTTCTAAAAAACAGTGAAATTTTCTAATTTTCCCAGAATTTTACTAACATTTATTGAAGTTTCATCAATTTTGTAAAATTTTACAAAAAGTAAAACTACTTTTTAATAAAAATTTATTTCTTTAGAAAACCATTTCTATTCATACTAATGAATATTATTATTATTATCAGTCCTCGATTTTAGTTAGAATTCCAAATATTTATTTTGAGTAAAATTTTTGATTTTATCCTATTTTTCAATTTTCTCTTCGCTTTAATGAGGCATTTGATTAATGAGGTAATTCCAAGAAACAAACAACAAAATAACAGTGGAAATTTAGTTGAATTTCACCTTTTGTGTCAGTTTATCATAAATATAATCCTCGTATTTTCAAATTAATATTCACTCTCTCTCTCTCTCTCTCTGTCTCTCTCTTAAGCGAATAGCAGTGGATGAATTTTGAAAGTTTCACGTTTTGAGAATATCTGTCTAAAACTTTTACTTTGTTAGGTGGTTGGTTATTTTGGTAATCTGTTTGGAGAGTATGGTTTTGTACATCCGCAAAAGTGGTTATTAACCCCATTTGCATTTCAACTGCTTCTCTATTATTTAGGAATAAAGTGCTCTTTCAGAATATACATACATATATATGTAGAGGACCATAGGTGAAGTCAAACTGATCAAAGGGATCCAAAATAATAAACGGAATTAACTCTTCCCATTTGCCGATTATTAACCGAATTATACAAACGGAACAATAACATTTGGCAAAATTCAATTTTGGAAAAAAAATTTTCTAATTATTATTACACAATAGTTCGCAATTATTATTTAGAAACTATTAGCACTTTTTAGTTAGTTAACTAGTTAATAAAAATTGTCAAATAGTTATTAAACTAATTAATAAAATTATCAAATAGTTATGAAACTAGTTAATAAAATTATCAAATAGTTATTAAACTAGTTAATAAAATTATCAAATAGTTATGAAACTAATTAATAAAATTATCAAATAATTACTAAACTAATTAATTCAATTAGCAAATTAAATCAACAGATTAATTCAATTAGCAAATTAAATCAACAGATTGATTCAGTTCGGATATTAAATTAACAATTGCCCAACAAAATTTGAGAAAACAACAATTTTTCTTTTTGAAATAAGTAATAACAATATAATAAGAATAAAATTTGAATTTAAAGACAAATAAATTTCGTTCATCTGAACGTTTGAAAACTAGAGAAATTTCCCCATTTTTTCCGAGTAATAATTCAAATATTTCCCAAGTATAGTTCAAATAATCCATTAGTAAATTTTTTATTTTTTTTCCAACTTTGAATTTTAGTTTTCGTCTCTCCAATTTTTTTCTAAAGCGCCGACTCCTGATAGTTTGACAGGAGAAAAATCTTTTTAAAATTCAAGACAATTTTCACGTTTCCCAAAGACTAAATTTTCCAACTTTCTAAGAACATTGTTCTCGTGAATCGAAATTTGCTTTTAAAAGACGTCACCAACTACGTGACTTGGCATAGCAATCAGCAATTGGCTTTTCCTAATTAAAAAAGAGAAAAAAAAGAATACCCCCCCCCCCTCCCACCCGTCCCCCCTCACCATTACATTCATTACTTTCTGAGAAATGATCTTTTTCACTTCATTCTTCGCTTAAAAGATGCCATAGGGAGAGAAAAAGAAAAAAAAAGAGAGAAAAAGAAAGAAAAAAAAGAGAAAAAGAAAAAAGAGAGAGAGAGAGGGGGAAAGAATAATTGTAACATGAAAAAGAAACAAGTACAACAATGTTGATGTCGTCTCTTCTTGTCACGCGCGAAGCAGTTCAGAGAGACAAAATAAAAATAAAAAATAAAAAAAAATAGAAAAAAGAAACTGAAAGTAGCAAGACGATTTCAAACCGAAAATAATGTCTTGCACTGGCACGAGATAAATGGATTTCAGAAAGAGAACAAGTCTTTCTGGTTAAGAGACAGTGCAGAGGAACTCTCCTCCCCCCTCACTCTCTCTCTCTCTCTCTCTCTCTCTGTGTAACTCTTCCATTGGTCGAAGGGGAGAAAAGACAAAAATGAAATATCACCGGAACGCCCTGCACTTTTATTATTTTCAAACGTATTTTTATCGTTATGAACTTCTTCTAATCGAAAATCATGGTTCAATGACTGAAGGGATTGTCAATTTTCCTACTTTTCTTCGCACGAAAATTGAAAAATTGTAAAAAAAAAAAATAAAAACCGCAATACAATAATACAAAAATGACTGTTTAATTTATCAATAAGGGCGAAAATTCATTTGAAAATGATAAATTTATTTTTACAGCTTTGAAAATAAATAGAAATATCGAAAAAAAATTTGTTTTGATCAAAAGTGGTAGGAAAAAAATTATATTTAAAAATGCAAATAAATAAAACCAGACGGAAATAAATATACAAGTAAATAAATGAAAATAAATGTAAATAAATAAAAATAAATGAAAATAAATGTAAATAAATAAAAATAAATGAAAATAAACGTAAATAAATAAAAATAAATGAATATAAATATAAATAAACAAAAATAAACGTCAATAAATAAAAATAAACGTAAATAAATAAATATAAATATAAAGAAAGGTAAAAAATTGAAATAAATTAAAATAAATTAAAATAAATATAAATAAATGAAAATAAACTTAAATCTTTGAAAAAATGGGGGACATTTAGTGAAGGGTCTTACTAATGAGTTGACAATTGTTTCGTGAAAAATTCTGGGAAAATTTAAATGAATGAAAATAAATATAAATAAACAAAAATAAATGAAAATAAATACAATAAAAAAATAGATAAATAAAAATAATCGGTAATAAATACAAATAAATAAATAAAAATAAATGTTACAATAAAAATAAATGTACAATAAATATAAATTTATTGTTCGAAAAAAAATTCTGTTGATGAATATTTATTCAATTTTACACTTCGCAAAAATATTCATAGTCTTGTAAATTATTTATTAGTGTCAAATAAAGTTTTTTTTTTGGTTCCAATAAAAAATTCATTTTTGCTTCATAAAACAATTTCGAAACAAATAAATAAATTTTACGACTATTAATTAATTTTTTTTATAATAAATCGTTTATAAATTTTACTTACCACAAATAAAGTCAATAGTGAACATAATAATGATTTTAGAATAATAATAATAATAATAATAATAATAATAAACCGCCTAATAAAACAGTTTTGAAACAAATAAATAAATTGTACGTCTATTAATTAATTTATTTATATTAATAAATCGTTTATAAATTTACAAATAAAATCAATAGTGAACATCATAATTATTTTATAGTAATAATAATAATAATAATTATTATTATTATTAACCGCTTAATAAAATAATTTTTATGCAATAAATAAATTTTTTAATAATTATTATTTGATAATAATAATAATAATAATAATAATAAAATATAATTTAATAAAACTTCATTATTCTAAATAAAATTTCTATCTAAATTTTAATACAAAAATTCAATGACAATTATATTTTTAACTGAATCAAAAAATAAAATTTATTTGGTTTAAATAAAAACTTTTCTCTGCGTTTCTGAAATAATGAAAAAATGCAACAAATTGTTAAATTGAAACCATTTGAAAGAACAATAAATATTTCTAATTAATTTTTCACCAAGAAAACAAAAATCACAGTTTACTTTTTCCGCATAATTCAATTAATTTTCTTACATCAACAAGTAATTACGGATTAAATAAGAAAATAATTAAATTAGATAGAAATACTGAAATTAAATCGCCTCATGTTTAAATATCTATTTGCGAAAATTAATTAAAGTTACAATGCGACAAAGATAAATTTAATTTTCCAAATAATATCTAAATTCAATTTAATTTAATAAATAAATTTAATTTTCCAGTAAAGTAATAAATAAAATTTAAATTTTGATTTTATTTTCCAGTAAAATAATAAATAAATTTTGATTTTATTTTTCCAGTAAAATAATATATAAATTTTTATTTAATTTTCCAGTAAAATAATAAATAAATTTTGATCTAATTTCCCAGTAAAATAATAAATAAATTTGAATTTACTTTTCCAGTTAAAGTCTGTAATTAAAAATCAATGTCAATTAAAGCTGAATGGCGTCATTGTCAATTAAAACAAGAATGGATTTTGCATTAAACGGAAAGTTCAAAGAAGTGTTTCAAATAGAAATCCCTGCGCGAATAAAACCTTGAATCACTTTAAGACCACAGGGCAGAATTGTGAGCGTCACTCGATTCAACAACTTTTCTACTTTGACCCCTCCGGCATCAGGGGAGAGTCGATAAAAGCGAAAAACAGTAATTTCCCTTTATCGCAAATAAGGATCAAGGACAAAAAAAAAGAGAATCATTTTATACAGATTCGTCTATTTGTTCTGATCTCATCACAATTCTTTCTTTTATTTTCTTTTTCTTGCTTTAGTTGGGGAAATTATTTTTAACCCACTTGCATTCTGAGAATAAATTTTCTACTTAAATTCGCATGGTAATAATAAATTCGTTCAAGTAATAAATAATTAAATATTAAAGTGATAATTAAAAATTATATCGAACTGTGTTTTTAGAAAATTCATTTTTATAAATTAAATTATTATTTGTATTTTTCTACTAAACAAAAATTGTTTAAATTTCGAAAATTTAATTTAGAAATCCATGAAAAAAAAAGTTTTTGAAAAATTGGACATAAAATTCATTTTCTGAAAATAATTTTAGAAATAAATTAAAGGAAGTGGAAATTTTTGCCAAATTTCAATGATGTAAATTTTTAATTTTCTGAAATTTTATTTTTTCACTTTCAAAAATGATTTTTTAATATAATTTTACTCTTGACGAGTCGTAATTAAAAACGATGGAATTTTTCAAAAATATTTGTATTTAAATAACTTTAATTTTTTCAGTTGAATTTGGAAAAAAGTTAAGTTAAAAAGTTTTACTAAATTTCAATATTAAAAGAAACTAAAAAAATTAAATATTAGTAAAAGTACTTTAAATTTTAAATATATTAAAATAAAAAAATATTCCAATGTTTATTATAAAAAATTATATTATTTTCCAATAAAAATTATTACACTTTTGAATAATTTTATTCGAAAATGTTAAGAAATTACTATAAATAAGCAAATAAAAAAATAAAAATTCAACAGTTTTGAATAATTGTATTCGAAAGTGTTAAAAATTGCTATAAATAAAAATAAAAATTCAACTATTTGAATAATTGTATTCGAAAATGTTAAAAACTTACTGTAAATAAACAAATAAAAAAAATTGAATTTTGAAAGAAATTTCAGTTATAATTTTTAGAAATAATTAAATTTCAGAGGATTTTACAATTATTATTTGAAATTATAATTTCTTTGTAAAAAATATAAATAATAATATGTAGGATTTAAGTATCAATTTCAAAAAAAATATTAAATTTCTAAATAATCGGAAATTCTGAAAAAATTATGTTTTTTAAAAGCTTTGTAATTAAAGACCCATTTTCGTTTTAATTTTTGTAAAACTTTTTTGGCAGAAAGTTTTTTAAACAAACAAATAAACGTCAGTGAAAATTAACACCTGTAATTATGCAACGCGAAGTATTAATTAGAATTAATTATTAAAATAATTAAAAATGTAATAATAATAATAATAATAATAATAATAATAATAATAATAATAATAATAATAATAATTTAAAATAATTAAAATTAGTTCTATATGTTTAATTCCATACTCAAAAAAAAATTTCTTTTATTTTTGCAAACAAAAATGTTTTCGCAAATTACAAAAATACAATCTCGCAAAAAAAAATGTTTATTCGAACCAAATATAATCCTACTTATGGTAAATAAAATATTTTCGTACAAAATTATTGCACTTAAAAAATTGTTTTCTTTATTTAGAATTTCAAAAATTTTTGCGATTGCAAAAAGTAATTTTTTCTTGACGTGCATGTGCTTGATACGTGTGTTCCTATTTCAAGCCGAGGATAGAATCACCGATCCTCGGGGGTGTGATTTCTAACGTGCACTACGTGATGTGTATCTCTTAAATCCTCTTTAGTACATATGCAAAAATAACAAGAGCAGAGAAAGAAACGACTTTATTTTTTTCTCTTTCTCTCTCTCTCTCTTAGCTAACGAAAAAGCTCTCCCAATCTCCTAGGAGACATTTATCCCGAGGTAGGTTTTATAACGAGTCAAAGTCGACCTAAATCCGTTTCTTAAAATCCTCTCTATTAAATTTACCTTTTTCTTTTATTTATTCATAAAAATTATTTTTTCCCTCATTTTGAAAATAAATTGAAAAAATCATATTGCAGTGAATCATTTTTTATTAATGTCACTATTATTAATATTTAACTATTGAATATACAAATTATTATCAATATTAAAACAATATACGAATTATAAATATTAATCTTCAAAACAAAAATTTCGAACGTATTTTTTAAGGTAAATATTTTTCAATGAAAACTTTTGGGGCAAAAAATCTTTGACTATTTCTCAATAATATTTATGGTTTCTATAAAGTTACGAACGTTTAATTGGAACGAATATTACTGTGATTTAAAATAATAAAGAAAAATTAAATAAATAAGAGAAAAAAAACTTTGAATTCAAAAAAGACTCAGGATGACAAATATATTATCGAAATTGAAGAAAAAAAAATGTACCGCAAAAATTGTTGATAAATCAATTTCCCTCTAATATAGCCTTTAAGTAATTCCCTTGTCAGACTGTCGATAAAATATTTAAATATATCTAAGGGGTAAAATATAAAGGTCAGTAAAGCAGCTTAAACTTCTTGGCTCGAATGACCTTCGATAATGCCCTTTAGGGCAATGATGTCATCGAAAATGGGAAGAGGAAAAAAATTTGACTTCTTATCTCAATTTCTCAAACGGACTTTGTGAATAGAATCTTTGACTTTCTAGCTCTTTTGATTTCATCTATACATATATATTTATACTATATATATATATAAATTGAGACCTCGACAATTCTGCATTTGATATCGTCTTTTATGTCGTCTGCTTGGCTGTCTACATTTCATCGACCCCTTATCGTACTCTCAATGGCTTAGTAAACGTTCCATCATGAGAACTTCCTTTACCGGATAAGTGTTAAAGCTCACGAGTAAACACGTGAATAATGAAATAGAAAATAAAATTTAATGAATAGATGTGATATTTTTTAAGTATCCTCTCTCTCATTTCTTTTATAGACTTAGAAAGAAATCGATTTTTCGATTTTTTACATTTTTTATTTTCACCATCAATATTTTTTTTAGTATCTAAAAACTATCTATCAGTATTAGTGACAATGACAACAATAATCTTTCATTTTTTTTAGACTTAAAATTTTCTTCGAAATTACATTTTTTATTTTTACCATCAATGTTTTTTTTAATATCGGTAAAACTCTTTATCAGTATTAGTGTCAATAACAACAATAATAATAATAATAATAATAATAATAATAATAATAATAATAATAATAAAATAATAAAAATTAAATAATAAAATTAATTATAATTAAAATACAAATAATAGTAATAGTCAATTTAAAAAAAAATCCGTAGAGTCCATAATTTGATTAAGAAAAGACGAAAAGTTTGTAAATTGTCCAACATAATTTTACGAATTTTATAGAAATTAGAAATAATCGCAGAAGTTCAATTATTTTCAGCCAAGTTGAAGTCGACAACGTTGATCAATGGAAAAAAATTGTTCGTTGAGTAAATTAATTATAGATAACGCAGCAATATTGTTAAAAAAAAATATTTAGAAAAAAATTGATCTTCACGTTTTGATAATAATTATATTTTGACAATTAAATATTAAATTACAAATAATATTTGAATATATGAAATAATTTCATTCATTCATCAACGTTGTGGACTTCAACTTCATTTATTTTCAAATGTAATAAATGCGAAAATTTCGCGAAAAATTCAATGATGTTAAAAATTTTTTTTTAAATTCTCGTCAAAATTTCAATCATCTTTAAAGAAATAATTAAATACATCTCCGAAATTCAATTATTTTGAAAAATTCTAGGCAAAAAATTCCTATTATTTTCAGAAGACAATAAAAAAATTTCTCCAGGAACTTAATTCTTTAGAAGTTCTTAAAAAATTTCTTTCCAATCATTAAATTATTTTTGCATAAATAATAAAATTCTTTTCAGCGATTCAGTTATTTTCGAAAATAACAAAAATTGAATATTTCAATTATTTTTAATACAATTTTAATCGAATTTCTCTAAAAATGCGATTATTCCTAAAAAAAATCCTATTAAAATTCGCCAAAGGAATTAAATTATTTAAAAATTTGTTGAAAAAATTTTATACAACAATTAAATTCTAAATCCAATAGATATTTATTTAAAAAAGACGTTATTCATGTTTTCGAATAATTTTACAATTGAATAAATTCGTAAATAAATGTCTCCTCAATTCAACGATTTATAAATTTTTAATATATACTAATTTTAATAAAATTTTCCGAAAAATTAAATTATTTAAAAAAAAATTTATTAAATTCTAAAAATAAATAATAAATTCTACACAAACTTTTCATTATTTTCATAAAGTAATGATGATATTTTTCAATAAATTGTCTTGTTTATATTTAAATAATTGAATTGCAGTAAAATTTTCTATTAAAAATTGATCCAAAAAATGAATTTCAGTTCAAATTTTGAGTTTTTAATTGAAAATCAATAGTAATAGAGCGTGAATTTTTAAAAATAATTGAATTTTAAAAAGGTTTCAAATTAAATCTTTGATAATCTTTAAAAATAATTGAATTTTAAAAAGGTTTCAAATTAAATCTTTGATAATCTAAATTTTTTATATTGTTAACTAACAATTCTGTAGAATTAATTGAAAAAAGGAATAGTTTAATGACGGATTTTTTTTTAATTTTTCCAAATTTTTATTTTCTAATATATTTCAATTAATGAATTCATAAATAACTGAATTTTTTTAAAAATTGTATTGTAAACGAATAAATTAAAAAAACTCTCAAACAACATTTTTAAAAATTATTAAAAATAATGCGATTTAAAGAAAAATTTTATTTAAAAACACGAACAAATTTTTAATTTTGTTGCAAATTAATACTAAAATTCAATTATTTTCAAAAATATAATACTATTCCTCGGAAAAATTAAATATTGTTCAAAAATAATAAAACCCTTTATAGGAATTCAATTATTTTCGTAAATAATAAAACCCTTCTTAGGGATTCAATTACTTTCGAAAATAATAAAACTGATCGCGAAATTTAAATTATTTTTAATACAATTTTAATCGATTTTCTCGAGAAATGTAATTATTCTTAAAAATTTTATTAAAATTCGTCGAAAGAATTCAATTATTAAAAAAATTTGTTAATGAAAATTCTTTAAAGGAATTGATGAAAATTGATTTAAAAATAAATTTCAATTATACTTTAAGATTATAATAATATTTCAGAATATTTCATATTGCAGAATTTCAATTAATTTTGATACAATTTTAATCGATTTTCTCGAGAAATGTAATTATTATACTAAAAATTGTTCTAAAATTCGTCAAAAGAATTTTTTTATTTTATAATTTGTTGACCATCTTTATTTATATAATATTTTCATTCTTACTATTACCGTTATTATTATTATTACTATTATTATTATTATTATTATTATTTCTTTTTTTTATTTACTTATGCCGTTATATAATCCAAAACAATAAAATTAAGAAACAAATGGATTAAAAATGTAAAAAAGCGAACATTTCTTTTTTTTTTGTCTTAAGGGGAAAAAAAGAGTTTTGTGAGTTAAATTTCGTAAAAAGGGAAATTTAATTTAAGGAAACGTGATACTTTATAAAGCGAGAGTAATCCATTAGGATGGTATGAACATTTATTCTTGCTACATTGTATAAAAAAGTAGTACCATAAAACTTCAAGAGCCACTGACGATATAAGTAGGGACGCCGCGCCCTCGTCCCTTCTCTCTCTCTCTCTTGATATACCGTATTTTTTTTTTTTTTTTTTTTTTTTTTTTTTTATTATATTCTTTAAGTCCCAGAAGAATTTTCTTTTAACATTTACGAATCTTTCTCTATAAAGGGATTGTTTCAGACCCCTTTTTTTTAACATCCTACGTGAGCTTTTTTATATTCAAGTATAACTTCTTTTTTGCCCATGTAGATCACTTCCCTCTCTGGGACACGGTAAAAATTACACACGTCTTGGATGAAATTTTTCTTTACTAAATATAAATAAATATACACAATGCGGTTGAGAATTATTAGTCTCAAGAAATTCGAGAAAAAAAAACTTTATTTTATTTTGTTTATCTTCTGTATTTTAATATTTTTACATTTTATTTATTTATTCTTTTCGAAAAATGGATTAAAAAAATTTTTTTAATTGAATTCTTTCGTTAAAATTTATATTTTATTGAAATATTGAAAATAATTGAAATTTCTGCTTGAGAATTACTTGTAATTAAATAATAAGTAAATAATTTACTAAAAAGAAATTATTCGATAGTTTTCTCTAACAAATATAAAATTTATTTAATGGTAAATAACAAAAATTTATTCAATACTAAAGAAATATAATTTATTTAATAGTAAATTAATATAATTTTTTTAGTTGGTAAATAAATTAAATTTTTTTGTTGGTAAATAAATAAAATTTATTCAAAAGTAAATAAATAAATTTTATTTAATAGTAAATAAATAAAATTCATTAAATAGTAAATTCATAAAATTCATTTAATAGTAAATTAATATAATTCTTTTTTGTTGGTAAATAAATAAAATTTATTCAATAGTAAATAAATAAATTTTATTTAATAGTAAAAATAAATAAAATTCATTTAATAGTAAATTAATATAATTTTTTTTTAATAATATAATGATGATTCTTTTTTTTTATTGGTAAATAAATAAAATTTATTCAATAGTAAATAAATAAATTTCATTTAATAGTAAATAAATATAATTCATTTAATAGTAAATAAATAAAATCTATTGAAAAGTAAATTAATATAATTTATTCAATATTCAGCTATTTAATTTTATTTACATATACAATTTATTAATTTCCTTAATTAACATTAATAATTAACTTTAAAATTTTCCTTGAATCACGTAAATTCATTATTTTCCCACTGTTCCTGCAGTACATTATGTTTATGTTTGTGTATAAATTTTTTTTTGTCGGTCGCGTAAACCAAATTTAATTTAATGTGTATATTTTGCGGTATAGAAAGCGCATCAAAAGAGAAATGGTTATATATCGTAACCATGAAATATATGAATGCGTATACAATGTCTGAATATGTGTTGAGTGAAAATGCACATAATGGTCTCACACAGTGTGGTCAAGAGGGACCAAAAAAAAAAAAAAAAAAAAAAGTGTAGGGAAAGAAAAATTCCCCAACAAAAGCGCATACATATAAAGACATGGACAAAGTGGACAAT
This sequence comes from Leptopilina myrica (nomen nudum), assembly GCA_032872475.1. Lineage (NCBI taxonomy): Eukaryota > Metazoa > Arthropoda > Insecta > Hymenoptera > Figitidae > Leptopilina > Leptopilina myrica (nomen nudum). The sequence goes on along the minus strand of CM065467.1, from coordinate 21,433,937 downwards.
TTTCATATACAAAATGTCAAGAAAAATCGATATCAAGTTTCATATTCAAGCACGTTTATATTTCTACCGTCGTTCGTTCGTACCTGTCTCAAAGGAAACTTTAACCCCTCTTTCTCTCTTTCGCTCAAAAAAAAAAAAAAAAAAAAAAAAAAAAGACATAAATAAAGCAGCAGGTATTCATACGGCGTATATACTCAAACTACTAGGTCAGGTTTATGGTAGGACTCGACTGTATAGCGCTGGAAAACATATGAGGATTACGTACTGTTCTCTACAAATACATGTAGACACACAATACTAGTGCAATAACTCGTAAAGAGAAAATATTTTCCTTCCCCTCATTCATCAGGATAATTAAAGTGTGTTCTTTTAATTTTATCTCCCTTTTTATTACACTCTAAAAACCTTTAAGAAAACAAATCTTAATTTATGTGCGAGGCAAAAATTGATTTACTTCTCTAAGCAAATTTTATTAATTTTTTTTTTCATTACTTAAGTTTTCACTTTTTAGAATAATAAAAATAATAATAAAAATGATAATAACAACAACAATAATAATAATAATAATAATAAGAATAATAATCATACTAAAAATAATAATATTATAATAATAATAATTCTAAAAATAATATAATAATAATAATACTAAAAAAATAATATAATAATAATAAAAAATAATCTCAAGTAAAATAATCTATATTAATGAAGTTCGTGATCCGGTAATCTGTTCGCAATTTCAAGTTAGTTGTTATTTGCTTTTCTGTTTCTTAACTTTTTTTTATAATTTTCGTGATCCGGTAATCTGTTTGCAGTTTGAAGTAAGTTGTTGTTTGCTTCTTTGTTTCTTAACTTTTTTTAATAAATTTTCTTTTCAAATATTTTCAATTTTAAAATTAATGTATTGATAATCATCAAATTATTACAAAAAATTTTATCAAAAAATATGATAATAATAGAATTCCTTCTAAAAAATTCCTTTCTAAAAATGTTAATAAATTATGGTGATAAAATTTAGTAAAATTTTTAAAAATCCAAATTAGATTCTTTTGATGAATTTCTCTGAATTTTTTTTAAACTAATGGAGTTTCTTTAAAAATTTTAATTGAAAATTTTGAAAGCAACTTGATTTGATGAAGAACAATTTTATTAAAATTGTATTATAAATTTATAATTATAAGATTATAAATAATATTATAAATAATTGAATTCTTGCGAAGAATTGTATTACTATTTATAAACATAATTTAATATTTTAAACAATTTAAAATTCTTGTTGAAATAGAATTTTGTGGAAATTTTTGAAAATAATTAAATTCTTTCGTGTAATTTCATTTAAATTGGATTAAAAATAATTTAATTCCTTCAAAGAATTGTAGTATTTATAAAAATAATTGAATTGTTTCGAAGAATTTATTAAAATTTTAGGAAATAAATAAAATTTATAAAAATATTGAAAAATATTTTTATTCATCCGAGAAATTTAATTGAAATTGTTTTCAAAAAAATTGAATTCCTGCAAAGAAATTTACTATTTATAAAATTAATTGAATTCTTGCGAAGAATTCGACTATATTTATAAGAATAATTTAATTATTTCGAAGGATTTACTAAAATTTTAGAAAAAAAGCTCCTAAAGTTCTAAACGAATATTCTAATAAACGAATATTTTTATTATATTTCTTTGATGTTTGAATTTTCCTAGAAAATATTAATGTAAAAATTACAAAATGGATTATTTTCTTAATATTTGTGTCAATTTTTTTTAAATTGTTATTGAAAGATAATAATATTAAAAAATATTGAAAAGAAAAAAAAATTCGTTCATTTGAACGTTCAAAACTTTAGAGACATAGACAAAAAATTGAATTTTTTCAAAGTGTGTTAAAAATATTTCTAAAAATTTATCTCTTCCGAGGAATTCAATTAAAATTGTTTTAAAAATAATTGAATTGTTGTAAAGGTTTTACTACCTAAAAAATAACTGAATTATTTAGAGGATTTTATTTTGAGAAATATTCTATTATTCATTAATTTTTAAATTTAAATAATTAAATTTTCGTAGATTTTTTTAAAATAAAAATTGATTAAAAATTGAATTTAAGTTAAATTTTTAGATTTCAATTGAATATTAAAAGCAACACGACGTGAATTTTTAGAAATAATTGAATTTTACAAAGATTTCAAAATAAAAGTATTGAAAATTTACATTTTTTATAATTCTAACTGAAAAAAATCAATTTCTTAGTAATAATTCAATTACTTTTATAAATAATAAAACTTATTGCAGAATTTTTATTATTTTTAATAAAATTTTAATCGTTTCCGAAAGAAAAATTCTTTAAAATATTCTTAAAAATTTTATTAAAATTCGTCAAAATAATTTAATAATTTCAAAATTTATTCATAAAATTCTTTACAAGAATTCAATTTTAATTCAGTTTTTCAATAAATTATTTACTTTTGTATTGAAATAATTGAATTCACCAAGAATTTTCTAATAAAAGCTGATTTTTAGAAGTTACAGTAACAATATTCTCAAAATTAATAAACAAATTGTAGAAATTAAAGTATTAAAATATAGAAGAATAAAATAAATAAATAAATGAAAAAAATATATTTAAGAATTAAAAAAATGCTAAAATCTTTATTTTCTTTAATTACAGGGAAGACTTTGGCTTTCCGGACAACGAATCTGTATTCCTGCAACTAGCAACATGGGGCCCAAAAGGAAATTCCCTGGTCTACGTTTATCAAAATAATATTTATTACCGTCCGGCCGCTGAAGTGCCGGATATTTATAAAATAACAAATTCCGGAGTTCTTCACACTGTATATAATGGCGTACCTGACTGGGTTTACGAAGGTGAGTTCCTATTTTTATTTTTATTAAATAATTCCCATTTTCATATTTTTATCCCCTTTTTATTATTCACACCACTAACAGGATATTCAAAATTATTTAATTGCCATCAATTTCTACCTCTATTTTCAACTATTTAATTAAATTATTAATTTTCGTATTTTTATTATTCTCAGGTACTTGAGTTATCATTTTCAATATTTATTTTTATTTTTGTTATTTTTATTATCAACTTTATTTATTTTCAGTTCATTACTAAAAGGAATTTCTACTTTATTTAATTACTATCAATTTTACTTCCATTTTCAGCTATTTAATTAAATTACTATTTTTTGTATTTATATTATTTTTATTCTTGCTATTGTCTTAATTATTAATTTTATTTTTGATATTATTTTATTATTAATTTTCTTTTTTATATTATTTTATTATTAATTGTCTTTTTCATATTATTTTATTATTAATTTTCTTTTTCATATTATTTTATTATTAATTTTCTTTTCATTATAGTGCACTGAAAAAAATTATTTGATGCAAATAGTCGCTTTCTTGATTATTACAATCAATTGAAAATTTACTTGAATCGACTAATTTTTATTTTAATCAATTTAATGGTTTTTGAAATTTCGAATCAATAGTTTCAGTATTTGAAGCAAATATATCACATAATTGACTCGAATAAAAATTATTTCAATTATTTAATTAACTCGAATAAAAAGTTTTTCATTTATTTAATTGACTCGAATAAAAATTATTCCACTAATTTAATTGACTCGAATAAAAACTATTCCATTTATTTAATTGACTCGAATAAAAATTATTCCAATTATTTAATTGACTCGAATAAAAAAAAATTATTTGACTCACTTAGTTGATTCGAATAAAAATTATTCCAATTATTTAATTGACTCGAATAAAAAGTATTCCACTAATTAAATTTATTTGAATAAAAATTGTTTGACTCGAATAAAAAGTATTCCATTTATTTAACCAACTCGAATAAAAATTATTTGACTCACTTAATTGACTCGAATAAAAATTATTCCAATTATTTAATTGACTCAAATAAAAATTATTCCAATTATATAATTGACTCGAATAAAAATTATTCTACTAATTTAATTGATTCGAATAAAAATTGTTTGGCTCATTTGACTCCAATAAAAAGTATTTCATTTATTCAATTGACTCGAATAAAAATTTTTTTATTCAAAAAAATATTTAAATGAAAATAGTCAAGTAATTTCTTGAATCAAAGAAATATTTTTTCCAGTCTATTATTACATAAATCAACAATTCAAATACGTGCAGAAAACAAATGTAAAAATAAAAATACTCTCCGGCGGTTTTTTTTATTGTTTTTTCATTTACTTTTGCAAAAAAAAAAAAAAAAAATGAATGTAGTTAGAGGACCCTATGTTGCAAAATTGGTCCCACGAGCGCAGGTGTTTCGTGGTTATGAATGGCGACATTTTATCGCATGGGACCAATAGAGAACGATCCATTGGAATGGACATCACGTATTAAGTTCGGGACATCGCGTGCCATAGGGCGTAAATTTTTACTTACTATTCCGTACTACAATATTTTTTTTAAATCCACGCTGCCTACGTTAATTTACTCTTCTATTAAGAGCACAGATATCACTGGATCAGATTATATAGAAAATAAACACCTCACGAAAGAAAAAAAAAAAAAAAAAAAAAAAAAAAAACAAGTAAAGAGAAGAGTGGAGTAAAAAATACACTTGTGTGTGTGTGTACTCTTCATGAATACTGAAATACAAGCAAAGAAAAAGTATTTTCTTTCCAAGATTTTGAGGTCAACTGATATCATAAATGTGTAATATTCAATCCTGAATTTCTGACGGACGAAATCCTGATGAAAAACTGTCGTGATTTTTAAGGGAATAAAGTAACTTATTCTATATTCATTCTTAAATAAACGTCTCACAAAATTGTAATTTATCAACGAAAATTTCTAAACGTGGGTCTTGATATTTTTTTCGTGATGTATATTAAGGGATTGAAATATTATTTTCGAAAATCGTCGAAAATTCGAAAAGAAGAGGAAAACATTTAATTGAAATTAAAATAGAAAAAAAGGGAAAATAATAGAAGAAAAGGAAAGAATAAAATAGAAATGACAATAGAAAAAATAAAATAATTGAAAAATGGAAAAAATAAAAGAGAAATTAAAATAGAAAAATTGAAAAAAAGGAAAAAATAAAATTGAAATTAAAATAGAAAAATAGAAGAATGAAAAAAATGAAGAAATAAAATAGAAAAAAGGAAAAAATTAAGCAAAAATTAAAGAAGAACAATAGTAAAAAAAATAGAAGAAATGGAAAAAATAAAATAGAAATTAAAATAGAACAATAGAAGAAAAGGTTAAAAAAATATAAATAAAAGTAGAAAAATGGAAAAAAGAAAAAAATAAAGAAAATAGAGAAAAAAACATGAAAATAGATATTACATTCGCGATGTAAATCGTGTGCAGAATATATTTTAAAAATTCTTGTCAAAATTCTAATAATTCTCAAAAAAATTCTCGTAAAATTTTTTAATAAAAATTAATTTAAAACAGAATTTCAGTTAAATTTTTCAATAAAAATTAAAAATTACAAGTATAAGAGCGTAAATTTTTAGAATTAATTGAATTTTAATGAGTTTTCAAATTATAATCTTTGAAAACTTTGAATTTTTTATATTTTATCTAACAATAATAATTTTCTTTGCAATAATTAAATTATTTTTTTGTTTTAAATAAACCTGATCACCGAATTTCCATTATTTTTAAATTTTAATACAGTTTTAATTGAATTCCTCCAATAATTTAATTATTCTTAAATTTTATTATAATTCGTCTAAAAGAAATCAATTTTAATTCAATTATTTAATATATTATTAAATATATATTTTTTTTAACAAGTGAATTTTCGTAGAATTTTTAAATAAAAATTGTATTTAAAAATAAATTTTAGTTAAATTTTTAATGTTTAATTGAATATTAAAAGCGTTATGGCGTGAATTTGTAGAAATAATAGAATTTTAGAAAGATTTCAAATTAAAACCAATGAAAATTAAAATGTTTTATAATTTTAACTGAAAAAATAAATTTCTTCGTAATAATACAATTATTTTTATAAATAATAAAACTCATCGCCGAATTTCAATTATTTTTAATAGAATTTTAAACGAATTTTCAGAAAGAAAAATTCTTTAAAATATTCTTAAAAATGTTATTAAAATTCGTCAAAATAATTTAACTATTTAAAAATTTATTCTTAAAATTTTTAAATTTTTTTAAATTCTTAAATTCTTGAACTTCTTTACAAGAATTCAATTTCAATTCAATTATTCAATAAATTATTTACTTTTGTATTTAAGTTATTGAATTCTCCAAGAATTTTTTAATAAAAACCGATTAGAAATATTATAATGCATAAGTATTTTTAATATTTATTTAAAACAAAAGTTTAGGAATTTTAAAATATAATATAAGATTTTAAAATATTTATTTTCTTTCTGATTATTTTTTTTATTAAAATTCATTGAAAGGAATTTAATTATTTAAAAATTCTCTATGGAAATTGTATTTCAAGAAATATTGAATTATTCACTAAAATATAAACTTTTGTATTTAAGTAATTGAATTCTCCAAGAATTTTCTAATAAACACTATTTTTAAGAAGCTACAGTAACAATATTGTTAGAATAAAAAATAATTGTTTTATCACTCGATCATCTTTAATCACTAACAATTAACAATTTTCTCATAATTTTTATAAATAAAAAGGAGAATAATTTGCATCATTCAGATCAGGCAAAGAAAATTTGTTTTAGAAAAAAGCATAGAATAAAGAAAACGGATAAAGATAATAATAAGAAAATGAAAATTGTTTCCTTTTTTTCTATTTAAAGTTTAATTAATGAATTCACGAATAAAAAAATTAAATAGAAAACAAGGAAGAAATTAAATAGAATAGAAATTAAAATAGTAAAAAGGAACAAATAAAATAGAAAAAAGGAGAAAAATAAAAAAAACCAGAAATTAAAATAAAAAAATAGAAATTTAATTAGTGAATTAGTTTAATGAATTTACGAATAAAAAAATTAAATAGAAAGCAAGGAAGAAATTAAATAGAACAGAAATTTAAAATAGAAAAAAGGAACAAATAGAATCTAAAAAAGAAGAAAAATAAAAAAAAACAGAAATTAGAATAAAAAAATGGAAAAATAGAAACAGGGAAAAATAAAACAGAAAAAAGGAGAAAAATAAAAAAAAATAGAAATTAAAATAGAAAAATAGAAATATGGAAAAAATAAAATAAAAATTAAAATAGAAAAAAAGGAGAAAAATAAAAATAATATAGAAATGAAAATAGAAAAATAGAAAAAAGAAGAAAACAAAAGGAAAATAGAAAAAAGGGAAAGAAAGAAAAAAGATATTAAATTCGCGATATAAATCGTGTGTGCAGAATATATCCATGGTCAGTGTCGATCTTGCAGAATAAACCCCAAGTTCAAGATACACTCAAACATCTTCTATTGAAAGTAAAGCTTCGTGAGTTTATTCGGCAGATCCAATATTTCTACTTCCGCCTTTGGCCAACTATTCGCAATCTTCTTTTGCTTCATCTTCTCTCGTTCTCTTATACTTGTGATTCAATGTAAGCGCGCACTCTGAGCTTTTCGCCAAAGAAATATATATATATACACACACACACAATTTGAAAAGACGAAATGTTGTGTATTTATGGTCGTCTTTAAAATAAAACTAGCCTATACCACAGACTGCGATCAACTTTCAATTGACTGACTTTACACAATAAGTTCCGGATATATCTCTGTGCTCGCTATCGCCGGAACTACATACACACACATACATATATATGTACAAAGTCATGTCAAAAGCTTTAAAACTAGAGACGGATATCAACGAGAGTTGAAAGTTACTACAAAAAAAAAAAAAAAAAATAGTGATCGACTCTATCAAATTTTAAAGTCAATTTCTTTTGGAAAGAAAAATTTTCTGACAGAATATTCAATAAGTAAACAAAAAAAAATTTCGTGTCTAAATATTGACATAGTAGAAATTATATTTTGTATTTGTTTTTTTTTTTAAAGAAGGTTATCCTCGAAAATAACACGATATACACTATTTATTACTTTTACTTACTCTTTCCTACTATTTCGAATATATCGACTCTTTGTACGTCGGTGAAGTTTGCAACGTTTATGGTCAACGATTGAAAGAAACAAATTATTTTCCTACTAAAAAAATAACATTTTTTGTTCACAAATTGTTATTTTTTTTTGTTAATCATTATACAAAAAATTAATCGTACTATTTTCTTTACAAATATTTATAAAAATTTCCTTAAAAAAATATTTTTCTTCTAAAATTGTTGACTATAAACGTTGTAAACTTCACCCACGTCTCTTTTTTTTATTTACCAAAATCTACTTTTTTCCAGGATTAAAAATTTACACTATGTTTAATTAACTTTTGTGACCAGTTGAAATGAAAAAAAAATACATTTTAAAAAAGTTGAATAAAATTATTCCAAATAATTGTAAAAATGTAATAAAATTATTTTCAAAAGATTCAATTATTTTCAGAAATTTTTCGCAATTCAATAAATTGTTATCTATTATTTTAATAAAAAAACAATTTTTCAGAAAAGAATTGAATAATTAAGAAAAAAATGTTCATAAAATTGTTCGCAAACAAAATTTTTTTTATAAACACAAAAATTTCCAGGGGAATTCAATTATTTTAAATTTAAACAGATTTTTCCTGAAATGTTTCGAAAAAATGCAATTTTTTAAAAAAGATAAAATAATAAAATTCTTTTCAGAAAAAATATACAAATTTTTTTTTATTCTTGAATGAAATTCAATTATTTTTTTAAATTCTTTTTAGGAATTCAATTATTTTTTAAAATTTCAATAACGTTCAATTATTTTTAAAAATAAACAAAATTTTGACAGAAATTCAATTTTTTTAAATTCAAATAGATTTTCAGAAAATTCTTCGCAAGAATTCAATTATTTTTGTAAATCAATAAAATAAATTCATAAAATTGTTCGCAAACAAATTTTTTTTTTTATAAATACAAAAATTTCCAGGGGAATTCAATTATTTTAAATTTAAACAGATTTTTCCTGAAATGTTTCAAAAATGCAATTATTTAAAATAGATAAAATAATGAAATACTTTTCAGAAAAAATATACAAATTTTTTTTTATTCTTGAATGAAATTCAATTATTTTTTAAAATTCTTTTCAAGAATTCAATTATTTTTTAAAATTTCAATAGCGTTCAATTATTTTTCAAAATAAACAAAATTTTGACAGAAATTCAATTATTTCAATTCAAATAGATTTTTAGAAAATTCTTCGCAAGAATTCAATTATTTTTATAAATCAATAAAATACTTTTTCAGGAATTCAATTACTTTTTAAACTTCCAACAATAATTGTTCCAAGAATTTAATTATTTTTATAAATTTTATAAACTCATCGCAGAATTTGAAATTTTTTCTTTATACAATTGTTTAAATAAATTACACGAAAAATGCAAAATATTCTTAAAAATTTAAATAAAATTCTTTAAAAGAAATTAATTATTTTTTTAAAAATTTCAATGAAATTCTTTATAATTATTGAATCGATTTCTACACAATTTTTATAAAGTTTTACGAAATAATTCAATCACTTCTTTAAAAAGATTTTTTTTTAAATTCTTCTCATGAATACAATTATTTTAAAAACTCTATTAAAGTTTGGTGAGAAAAATTTAATTATTTTCTTAAATAACAAAACTAATCGTACTCTATAATTAATTTTTCAAAAGTAGCAAGAAGACAACAAAAAAAATTTTCAAAAACAAATAGTTAAAAAGTAGCTAACGTAAAATTAATGAATAATAAAATTTTTTTGCAATATTGAAAATCAAGGAGTTGCAAAAAGTTTTTAAAGATAATAGAATTCTGCCGATAAAAATTGCTATTTATAAAAATAATTTAATTTTCCGATTAATTAATTTAAAATACCGTGAAAAATAATTAAAATTCTTCGACGAATTTTATTAATTGTGAAAATAATTTAATTCTCGCTTAGAATTTTTGCCAAAAATTTTATTTTTTAATTGAATTTCCATGAAATATTTTATTATTAAATTATTAATAAAAGTAATTGAATTATTGTAAAAAGTTATATTATAATTTTGTTGAATAGTTATAATTAAAGAAAATGTTAATTCGATTCAAGCAAATACTTATTTTTAACATGACAAGTAATCGATAATTTAAACTAAATAAATTTATTTTCAGTCTAACTCAAAAAATAAAAAAATTAAACTATAATATAAAGTTGCACATAAAAAAAATTCTAAAGAATGCAAAAAATTAAAAAAAAAAGAAAAAGAGCTAAATTCCAGAAAATAATAATTAAAAATATTCTATTTTCCAAGCATTAAAAACAAACTTTCCCAATTGAATTTACAATAACACGCTGAATTGTCAATTTGAAAGAAAAATTACGAAAAAAACAATATTTTCTTGTGCAATTAAAAGAAGAAGAAAAAAAGCGAAAAAAGATAGAGAAATAATAATCAGAATTCTATATGAAAAGAAATACGTTACGACACTGATGTAGAATGTGACATTGATAGCGTCTAGAGGATTTGAAGAAATACGTTTCGCAAATCCTTTCCCGCTAATGGAGCCCTGTTGCTCTGGCTTTCGATTCCCTGATGTGTTCTCTTCCACCTGCTGCTTTAATAATAATAATCCCCGAACACATAGAAACCTTTATAAAACTTCAACAATTCCCATTCTTTAATCAAACATGAATAAAACTCTGAATTTTTATTGTCATGAAACTTCTATTTCAATTTGAAAACTTTTGAAAAATTCCACATTTCTCACAATTCGCACACAATTTTTCTTCTTCTTTAAAAAAAAAAAAAAAAACCTTTAAATAAATAATTAAATATTATTTATTTATTTATTATCCATTAAATTAACGAACTACTTAATTTAAGGATTTTACTGATAATATATTTGTAATTAGTTTATTTTTATTTATTTATTTATAATTTATTTGTCTATTGTTTTTATTTATTTATCATTTATTTGTTTATTCTTTTTATTTATTTTTGTTTATTTGTTTATTCTTTTTATTTATTTTTGTTTATTTGTTTATTCTTTTTATTTATTTTTCTTTATATGCTTCTTACCAATTAAATTAATTAGACAAGACACTATCTAATAATAACTAATTTCATTTTAATTTGTTTATTTATATTTACTTATTTTTTATTTGCTTACTCTTTTTATTTATTTGTTTATTTATTTATAATCACCCGTACAATTAATTTAGTATTTACTTCAAGATATTCAACTAATAATAAAAAAAATTTATAATTAGCCAATGCTAATTATAATTTTTATTATTATTAGTTAATTAAATAAATTATTCTAAATAAATATTATTAAATATTTAATAATTAAATATTATTTCAAAAGGAAGAAATCAATTTTAAAAAAGAAAAAGGAATTAAATTTCATCAATTTTATAGGTGAATTAAAAATTATTTTATTAACCTACATAAATATTCATTTCAATGAAAAACAAAATAATTTTTTATATTTAATTCAAGGAATTATTTATCTCTACACCTTTAGAATTTTTTTGTTTTTAAAAGTTTAAATTCAACGTAAATTACTAAAACTTTTTGATGCTAATATTTACTTCAGGGAAATATTTATTTGCTTGCCATATATAAATTTAGCGGATAAAAGACAAATAAACATTTATTTTGAATCAATTAAACTTTCCAATTAATGAAATAAAATCTAAATTAAATTTTCTTTCAGTGTTATTTAACAAACGAATCAACAAAATCATTATTATTAAACGAACTCTTGAATTATTTGCACTGAATTTTTTTTTTAATTGAACTAAACAATTACTTGTCTTATTCAATAAATATTTACTTTAGTCAATTAATTTTTATTCGACTCAATTAATTATTTGAATTAAATTAATTTTTTCCAGTGTGTCATTTACAATTTTTCCTTCTTCTATTTTCTCTGATTTTATTTTTACCTTATTTTCTCTTAATTTTTTTCTGACTTTTCTATTTTCTTTTTTTCTTATTTTCCTATTTTCTCTTCTTTCAACTTTTCCTTATTTTTCTGTTTTCTCTTCTTCTAATTTTTCTTCATTTTTCAATTTTCCCTTAATTCCTTTTTTGCTTTACTTTTTAAATTTTCTCCAATTTTCTTTTTTTCCTTATTTTTTCTATTTTCTCTTCTTTCAGTTTTTTTTTATTTTTCTATTTTCTATTCTTCTAATTTTACCTTATTTTCCAATATATTCTCCTATTTTATTTTTTATCCTTATTTTTCAATTTTCCTCTAATTTCTTTTTTCCGTACTTTTTAAATTTTCTCTTATTGTCTTGTTTCCTTATTTTTCTTTTTTAGTTTTTTCCTTACTTTTCAATTTTCTCCTGTTTTCTTTCTTAGTTTTTTCCTTAGTTTACAATTTTGCTCCAATTATTTTTCCTTACTTTTTAAATTTTCTCCTAATTTTTCTTTTTTAGTTTTTTCCTTAATTTTTAATTTCCCCCTAATTTCTTTTTTCCATATTTTTCAATTTTCTCCTAATTTCTATTTTAGTTTTTTCCTTATTTTTAAATTTTCTCCTATTTTCTTTATTCCTTATTTTTCAAATTTTCTGTATTTTCTTTTTTCCTTACTTTTTAAATTTTCTCCTAATTTTTCTTTCTTAGTTTTTTCCTTAGTTTTCAATTTTGCTCCAATTATTTTTCCTTACTTTTCAATTTTCTCCTGTTTTCTTTCTTAGTTTTTTCCTTAGTTTTCAATTTTGCTCCAATTATTTTTCCTTACTTTTCAAATTTTCTCTATTTTCTTTTTTCCTTACTTTTCAATTTTCTCCTGTTTACTTTCTTAGTTTTTTCCTTATTTTTCAATTTCCCTCTAATTATTTTTTCTTACTTTTTAAATTTTCTCCTAATTTTTCTTTTTTAGTTTTTTCCTTATTTTTCAATTTCCCTCTAATTATTTTTCCTTACTTTTTAAATTTTCTCCTAATTTTTCTTTTTTAGTTTTTTCCTTATTTTTCAATTTTCCCCTAATTTCTTTTTTCCTTATTTTTCAATTTTCTCCTATTTTCTATTTTAGTTTTTTCCTTATTTTTCAATTTTCACCTATTTTCTATTTTAGTTTTTTCCTTATTTTTCAATTTTCTCCTATTTTTTCTTTATTTATTATTTTTCAAATTTTCTCTATTTTCTTTTTTCCTTATTTTTCAATTTTTTCTTATTTTATTTTTTCCCTAATTTTCAATTCTCCCCTAATTTCTCTTTTCCTTATTCTTCAATTTTCCCCTATATTTTCTTTTTTTCTTATTTTTCAATTTGCTCCTATTTTCTTTTTTTCCTCTTTTTCAATTTTCTCTTATTTCACTCTTTCCCTATTTTCTCGGATTTTCTTTTATTCCATCTTTTTATTTTTTTTCTTATTTTCGTAAATTGAACATCAATTCGAAAAACAACAAAAAAAAAAACTTGAAAAAATAGTAAAATTAAAAAATTACTAAAAAAAACACTTTTTTCTTAAATTCTTTTATCAATTTTTGATGGATTAGGGAAATTTTGAGAAGCAAGTCGAACGTCTGATAGGGAATATGACGAAGAAGGAGGAGGAGGAGGGAAATCTTGGAAATACAACAGTAGCTCGTTGACACGTGAGCGTTAAACACCATCACCATGTTAGTTGACATCCTGATTGTACCTGAAGGATTAAATTAACCGAGGGTCGTTTCAGGACAAAGCTCGCGTTAAAGCGCTCAGAGAAATTTGGTGCCGAGAACTTTACCTCCTATGGTTACGAATTTCAATCCCCTATGGGCATAATATACCCAAATGCGGGGAAAGTCACGTCGCCTTAAGTGACACCTGTCAGGAATCGCAGCATCCCTCACTCTCTCTCTCTCTCTCTCTCTCTCTCTCTCTCTATAGTTTCACGAAAGATCAAATAAATCTATCACACACTTCTATATATTAAACATCAAATTTCTTTTCAACTTCTTTTTAATAGCAAATATATTCATCAAAATCATCACGAAAAAATTTTTTTGCTCCAAATTTCTAATTTAACGAATTCTTAATTTTTAAATTAACGAATTTTTTTCAGGCCCCTGAATTCTAATCATTTTTTTATCAAGCATTTAATTAACGAATTCTTTATTCTGAAATTAATATATTTGACGCTCAGCGTCGAAAATCTTTTTTTTTGCAATTAAGAAAAAAAAATTACGTTGCCCAGATCGGTATTATTAAGTACGTATATTTAATTAAGTTTCGATATTATTAATTACACAATTAATTATGTACAATAATATTAATTGTTTAATTAACAAGTACTATAATATTAATTATGTACAATGATATTAATTGTTTAATTAACAAGTACGATAATATTAATTATAAAATTAATTAAGTACATAATTAAGTACGATAATATTAATTATAAAATTAATTAAGTACGATAATATTAATTATACAATTAATTAAGTAGGATAATATTAATTACATAATTAATTAAGTTCGATAATACGAATTACATAATTAACAAGTACGCTCGACGTCGAAAAATCTTTTCTTCTTTTTGAAGCAATTAAGGAAAAAATAAAACAATTTTTTGAAAGTTTCAAGTTAAAAAAAAGGAGTCGTAAATTTATTTTCAACTCCCAAGGTGAATAAAAGAAGAGAAATTAGTAACTAAAAAATAGTTTTCGACACTCAGGATCCTTTTTTCAGTAACAAAAAAATAATAATTAAATTTCGAATTGACAATTCTTTTATTTTACAAAAAAAATTAAATTTCTAACTTCTAATTAACTTTCTTTACTAGGAGGAAATAAAACATAAATTTCTAATCAAATGCCAAATTTCTTAATTTGAAAAAAACAATAATTACAATAAATAATACCAATAAAAAATATTCTAAAGAATGCAAAAAATTCAAAAAGAAGAAAAAGAGATAAACTTCAGAAAGTAATGATTAAAAATATTCTATTTTATTAATAACAATTAGCAAGATTAATTAATTTTTAATAATAATAAAGAAATAATAAAAAACAATAATAATGAAGAAATAATAATAAAATAATAAATAAAATATAAATTAATAATCATTAATAAAATAATAATAATAAAATAGTAAAAAAAATAACAAAACACAGACGAAATCAATAAAAATTGACTCTCGGAGTCTCGAATTTTTTCTTACTCTTGTGAGGGAGTTTACAGTTTCGAAATCGATTTTATGTGCGGATTTCAACAAGACATGTAAATCAGACTTTATTTTAAAATCCACCGGTGGAAAATCTCTCAACTTGCTTTTTCCCCTCAATCGAAAAAGGATACATGGCGTTGTCAACGAGAAACTCCCAACCTGATTTCGAAACAAAAATACAAGACAGTGGTGGAAACTTTTTTGGCAGATACTGCACTTTTTGTTTTTATTTTCTCTCCGCAAGCAGCAAACAACACGAAATACACTAAGAGAGAAAAAAAAATATCGTCCCTTAATCCCCCTACTTTTCTGTCGTCAAATAATTTCTTCGACCTTTAAATTATAAATCACCAAAATAATAATTTTTTTATTTTTTAGATTTTTTAGTATTTTCTATATCTTTGTGTTCTATTTGTTTCGTATTTTATTTGTTTTAATAATTGTTAAATTTATTCAATCGTCAAAGTTTTTAATTTTTCAATTTAATTGTCAAATTTTTTATAATTGTTGAATTTATTACATTTTCAAATTTATTTCGTTGATAAATTTATTCAATTGACAATTTTATTTAGTTGTCAAATTTATTCAATTGGCAAAATTTATTCAATTGTCAAGTTTATTTAGTTGTCAAATTTATTCAATTGGCAAAATTTATTCAATTGACAAATTTATTTAGTTGTCAAATTTATTCAATTGGCAAAATTTATTCAATTGTCAAATTTATTTAGTTGTCAAATTTATTTTAAATGAAAAATTTATTTAGTTGTCAAATTTATTCAATTGTCAAATTTATTCAGTTGTAAAATTTTTTCGATTGTCAAATTTATTTACTTATCAAATTTATTTAGTTGTCAAATTTATTCGATTGTCAAATTTATTTAGTTGTCAAATTTATTTAGTTGTCAAATTTATTTAGTTGTCAAATTTATTCAATTATCAAATTTATTCAATTGTCAAATTTATGTAGTTTTCAAATTTATTCAATTGTCAAATTTATTCAGTTGTAAAATTTTTTCGATTGTCAAATTTATTTAGTTGTCAAATTTATTCAATTGTAAAATTTTCTTAATTCTAAAAATACTATTTACCTATTAAATTTTAATCTAAATCTCAACCTCACTGAATTCTCAAACAGTATTAACTTGAAAATTTATTTAACTTCTTTATATTTGATAATTGAATCCTTTTTTTCTTTACTCAAAAAAAAATTGCAACATTTACTTTTTTCTGTCAGAGAATCAAATCTAATAAGAAAGTGGAATTCGAAGATTTAATTAACCACGCGAGCATACGTTTAAAACATTTTAATTAAAATTCCCCTTTCTCCCTCTCACTCTCTCTCTCTCTCTCTCTCATTTTCCAATATTTTTCCCCCGCGCGCAAAACCCTTCAAGATATGGAAAAACTTTCAACTCAAACGAGAAGAAGAAATATCTCGAATAGTTATACCGAGTTTCACTGCGGGAATAAGTTTACTTTAAATTTTATTTTTACACTTTCGTTTCAATAAATTTTCCTCCATTTTTGAATTTCAAATAATAAAGTGAGAGAGAGAGAGAAAAACACGGGAAAAATTCATATCACGAAAATTGTATATAATTTCTATTTGACTGGGATTTTTAAAGTATTGTAAAATTATTAATAATTTGTAATTTCAAAAAAAATATGTAATTTTTATGTCATTTTTATTTAACAATATGTTTCATGTAAAACATTTTAATTACAAATTTTTTCAAAAATTTCGTTCTTCAGGATTTTTAAATTAAATTTTTCACATTTAAACAATTTTTTTGTTTTATTAAATATTTAAATCTTATTGTCATTTAATATTCCCCGCAGGAATTACACTTTCAAATAATTTCAATGTAAAATCCTTTCAAATTTAATTGTTTTTGAAATATTCGAGTGTAATTTTTTCAAAATTCTATTTTTTTTTACAAAAATTCCCCAAAGAAATTATTCAAAAATAACAAAAAAATAATAATTTTATAGGAAATTTGTAGTTTTTAATTTTTCATACACAAACTTTGGAAATTTTTAGAAAACAGTAGAATAGGATAATTTTTTATAATAAACATTTAAATATTATTACACTTTTGCAGCTATTAAAATTTTCAAACACTTAAATTAAAAAACCTATTTTCAAAATTAATTATCCTTTAAAATTCCTGTTATGACACTTCTAAAATTCAATTATTTTCTAAAATTTCAACTGCAATTTTTACCAGATTTCAAATAGAAGAATTAAATTACAAATTTAAAATACAAATTTTCTTTTTTAATTAAATTATTTCCCCAAACTGTTATTTACAAATTTACAATTCACCAAAAGTACAGAGTTATATTTAAAAAAAAAACAATTTTTTTAAAGTAAAAAAACAAAATTTTGTTATATTTAAAATTTATTTCAAAATCTGAGTCAAGATGTAGTCTTAAATTAAAAATTTATAATTTTTTTAAATGATTACCATTGCGCATAATTATAATTATTTTATGCATAATTAAGGACTATTCAGAATTATTAATTTCATAATATAAAACAGTACAGAATTATAACCTTTCTCTTAATTTCGTAATTTAAAACTACACAATTATTAATTTCCCACTAATTTCATAAATAAGAACTGGAGAATTATTAATTTCATAATTATTAATAATTTTCAGTGAAAACAAATTTGATTATAATTTATTATTAATTATTAACTGAATATTTTCTAGTATCAAATAAATTATTATTATTATTATTATTAATTGTTCTTTTTCTATTATTTTTTTTAGTATAAGTATTTTGAAAACATGAAAATAATTCAAGTTAATCTCGACACCCATTTATGGTCCATATGGATCGCGGGAAATGTATAAATAAATAAATAAATAAAAATAAATAAATTATTATTATTATTATTATTTAAATAATTATCAATTCAGAACAATATCATTAATTACACAATTATTAATTATATTTACTCAATTATTAAATAACTAGATTTTTATAATTTAACATTATTAATTACATAATTAACTACTATATTATTGATTAAATGATTAATTAAGTTTGTTATTATTAATTACATAATTAACTTCGATGCTATTAATTACATAATTAACAAGTACTCAATTTATAATTAATTAACAAGTACTCAATTAATAATTAATTAATAATAAATAATTAACTAATTATTAATTAAGTAGATAATTATTATTAATTACCTATTTAATTAATTAATACAGTAATTAAATTCTAAATTAACGAACATAAAAATAGGAAAAATTAATATCTATCAGAAAATTTAACCAAACACTTTCCCAATTTTCGTACTTTGATTAAATAATAAATATAAATTCAATTTTCATGTAATACTAATTTTATGCCAGAAAATGAAAATTTGGGGAAAATTTCTTTTGGCAAAGATTAAAATTATATTGAAGAGAGAAAAAATGGGAGCTAAGATGAAGAGAGAGAGAGAGAGAGAGAGAGAGGGGGGGGATGGACGTTCGTAAGTGGAAAAAGTCAGTTGCATATGTGAGTGCTATCTTTATTTTTCACTTTTGTCAAGTTTCATAATACCACGTGGCATTTTAGTCGAAGGCATTGTTACACCACCAAAGAGAGGGAAAAAGAGTGAGAGAGAGAGAGAGAGAGAGAAAAGTGAGAGTCGCGACAGCATTTTCCCACGAGTTTTCTCTGCATTCTCTCCATCAACTCTATATACCCGAAAGTGCACATTGCACATAACCTGTCTGTCTCTCTTTCTCTCTCTCTCTCTCTTTTCTCCATTTTACTCTCTTCATTTTTTTTTCCAACCCTTTTTGCGACTTCCGTTGGGACATAGGGAAGTCAAGACGCTCGGCTTCTATCGCATTTTTGCAATTTAATTTTACCATCGTTTCTCTCTCTCTCTCTCTCTCTCTCTCTCTCTCTCTCTCTCTCTCTCTCTCTATGTGTAGTTGTAATACCCAGTGTAGATGTGAATCAATAACTCTGAGGGAATTGTATATCAAATACATAGCAATTGGATTTTAAAATGTTTCGACATGAAACTTTACCCCAAGTCAATTTACCTTAGAATTTATTCATTTAATCAAGCTACTTCGTGAATTCTCTTTCTCTCTTATAATAAACGGAAAACTTTTTTTTTTCACCCACCCCCCAATTTTTTTTTCCTTCCACTTTATATATATAACTGTTATTAAGTTTATATTTTAACTGTAACAACAAGCGCAAAGTCGATTTGAAAATAATTTTTTTCAAAAAGGAATTTCTTTTCTGAAAAAAAGGAGGAACAAAAAAAAAATAAATTAACAACAATCTTTTTTTAATAAACAAAGGCCTTTGATTAAAAAACATGCTTTTTGATTCTAAACAAGTAATTATTATTATTAGCTTAAAAAACATGCCTTTTGATTTTAAAAAAAGTTATTATTATTATTAGCTTAAAAAACTTGTTATTTAATTTTAAAAAAAGTTATCTTTTGATAAAAAAAATTGCGTTTTTTGACAAAAAAATTTATTTTTTAATTGAAAAACATAATTTATCATGGAAATGAAAAATATTTTTATAATTTTTTTAGAGAATAGGCGAACTTGCCTTTTGATTTTAAAAAAAGTAATTATTATTATTATGAACGAACATTTTTTTCACCTTAAGTATTTTTGAAAATTACTGTATAAAAAAAGAAAAATAATTAAAATTAAACAATATTTAGTTTAAAATTAGTTTACGTTTCAATCTAATTCTAAAAACAATAATTTTTTGTAAAGAAATACAAATTAGAAGGAGTAAAAGAAATTGTCCTTCATTTGAACGTTCAAAACTTTAGAAACATCCTTTTTTGACCCAAAAATAAATAAATATCTCTTTTAATTGAAAAACATAATTTATCATGAAAATAAAAAATTAAAAAAATTTTTTTTAGATAATAGTAGAACTTGCCTTTCGATTTAAAAAAAAAGTTATCTTTTCATAAAAAAAAATTGCTTATTGACCAAAAAAAATATTTTTTTTTTAATTGAAAAACATAATTTATCATGGAAATGAAAAATATTTTTATAATTTTTTTTAGAGAATAGTAGAAATTGCCTTTTAATTTAAAAAAAAGTTATCTTTTGATAAAAAAAATTGTTGTTCCGATAAAGAAGAAAAAACAGATTTCTTTTCATTAGAAAATATAATTTCTCATGTAAATGAAAAATGTTTTCAATAATTTATTTTCACAAACTACAAGAACTTGCTTTTTAATTGAAAGAAAAGTAAAATATTTTTTATATTCGTTTCTATTTTTTATTTATATTACATATTATTTTTCACTATTTATCATCAAATTTCAAAATGTTTGTAAATATTTTGAAATTTCAATTCCTTTTTACAATTTACAAATAAATATTATTCACTGTATTTAAATATTTATTTAACAAAAAGTGTTTAATTTTGAAAACTTTAATTTAGAACTCCTGTAGAAACTAAGTTTAAAAAAAATTTTTAAATACTCTTTCTTCAGGAGTTCTAAATAAAATTTTTCAAAATTAAACACTTTTTGTTAAATAAATAATTAAATATAAATTAAATATAAATTAAATATAAATTAAATTAAATTAAATATATATATATTAATATTAATATATGTTTATTAATTGTATATAATTAATAATTATTTTTAAATATTAATTAATTAGTTTAAAATTTAAATTATTTTAAATAATTTAAATTTTATTAATTATTTTTTTTTTTTTTTTTTTTTTTTTTTTTGTTTATTAATTATTAATTTTAAATAATCCTAAGAATATTTTATTCTTAAAAATAGAAAATAATAATTCTGAAAATAGAAAAAAAATATTTACAGAACTAAAAAAAATGTAAACCTACTAAAACATTAAAAAAAAAAAAAAAAATAATAATTTGTTGTTAAATAAAAGTAAAAAGTTGTTTTCTCCTTTTTTTTAATTGTTTGTTTTTGTTTTTCTCTCTTTCTCTTGTTTTTAAACGAGCCTCTCGACGATTTTCAAAGAATGTATGAATGGCTAGTTAAAATAAGAAGAGAGAAATACACTTGGAAGTAAAAGTGTGTAGACGTAGACGAAAGCAAGTAGTAAAGACTCGTGTTAGGTCAGACGAGAGAACTCCTTAGTTTCTCAGACTTCATGAGACTTTCAACCTTCCCCCAAGAATGCTGAAAACATACAGTTCCTCTGGGTATCTTATACAGTCTCTCTCTTTCTATATATATATATATATATATATACAAGTCGAGGAAATCTCCTATTACGATTTTTACAGTCTCAAATTTATTGCCAAGTTTTATTGAAAAAGTATATTGTTACTGTCGTCAAATAAAAGAAGAAGAAGAAGAAGAAAAAAACTCCCAATTGTTCGCGAGAAAATATACCCCAAGGAAAAAAATACTGATTTAAATCTAGAAAAAGTTTAATTTCTAAAAAGAATTTTTCTATTCGGTAAAAAAATAATTAGAAAAATTAGAAATTAGAAATATATTTGAAAGAAGCAAATTATTATTTTAAATTCTGAATATATTTTCAATTTATACTTATTTTTCAATTGAGAAAGAATCCGACAAACAATCGGAACAAAAGTTAGTCCAATAATTTTGTTCTTTTTTTTAAAGGGAAATTAAATTTTAAATTCCTTTCGGTAGAAGTGTATGGAATTTAATTTTCCACTATTCAAACATTTTACAATTTGTTTTATTAAAAGATAATTTTTCTTTAAAACCTAAAGCAAGTTCTTGTAGTTTGTAAAAATAAATTATCAAATACTTTCAAACTTTTGAAAATTTAATAATAAATAATAACAAATAAAGTGTAATATAATTAAAAAATAGAAAATAATATAAAAATATTTTACTTTTAGACTTGTATTGAACTAAAGTTTTAATTTTTTTTTAATTTTTTCATTTTTTTCTATTTTTACAATATTATTTTCTAAAACTCAAAGAACAAAACTCTTTTTAATGAAATTTCAGAAAAGTTCCAATCGTTTGGATTTTATTTAGTTAAATTTTTAAAAAAATTAGTTCCATACAAGTCGAAGTAAAATATTTCCCTATTATTTTGTATTTTTTGTTTACATTACATTTTATTTGTTATTATTGTTATTAAATTTCAAAAAGTTTAAAAGTATTTTAAAATTTTAATTCCTTTTTACAATTTACAAATAAATAACATTAATAAAAATTAAAGAAACAAAATATTTATCAAATGTAAAATTAAAATGTTTTTTTTTTTTGCTTTTGAGAATATTTTTCTAATTCAAAAAGAGCTGCTGCTACTACTATTTGCTATTTTTAAATTCTCATTTGCGAATAACAATTTATTATCTAAATAAATTACCTCGTAAATAATTAAAAAAAACTCTTATTGAAAAATAAAAGTAGAAGAAAAAATAGAAAAGTAAAAAATTAAATTTCGTATAAATCTATAATTATTTATCTGCGAATATATTTTTGAAAAATTCTTCAACTATTTTTTTGAAAATTTATTCTATTTTTTAGTCATTTTATATTTTTTCCGACTATTTTGAAACAATTTTCAAAGTGTATTTTTTCTTTTTGAATTTCAGAGGAAGTATTCGGCTCTAATAAGGCAATATGGTTCTCTCCGAGCGGAACAAAAATGGTCTTCGGCTACTTTGACGACAATCACACGCCAATAATGAATATTCCATATTACGGATATCCAGGCAGTATAACTTTTCAGTACACGTCCGTCATTCCGATTCATTATCCAAAAGTAAGTAAAATGAAAAAAATAATAAATTTCCACTAACCTTTCATTGAACAATGGCACATATTCCACACACTGAAACAAAAAGAAGAAAATATTTTGTAATTAATTTCTCCAATTTTCTCTGTAAATAAAATAATTTTTTTTTTCAAATTTTTTCCAATAAAAAAAATGTTTCCATAGAAAAACAATAAAAATTTGTTTACAATTTTTCTCTTTCCAAATTCTCGATCTTACTATTAATTAAAATTTAATGTTCTATTTATAAGTCATTAATTAAAAAGAAAAAAATTATTCTTTACGAAATTAATAAATTTTTTGAGGCGATATCGTTTAGACACAAAAAAAAATAATTAAAACAAAATTTTGTTTCTTTCTATATTAGGAAAAAAAAATTTTTCTCCATGTTTTTCTTCTTCAAATTAAGTTATTAATTAAATTATGATTATCTTATTATTAATTGATACATAGGTAGTATTGTAATTTAAAAAATAAATGATTACAAAACATTTTTTTTTCTTTACGAAAATCAATAAAATTATTCACTTCCAAATTTTTCTTTTTAAAAATCTTTGGAATAATAATTTAAAAAAAAAATTTCCAAAATTAACAAAATATGTTTATATATATAAATATATAAAAATTCGATCAGAAAAATATTTTTTATTATAATAATAATAAATAATTTTTTAATTAAATAAAAATAATAATAATCATTATTATTATTATTATTATTAATTATTATCAGCTAATTAATACCATAGAGTTAATTTACAGTATCTCCAATTAGTTTGATATGTATCAGTTCCAATATAATGAATGGTTGGAGAATATATTTATTCAACCCTTGTACGTGACCCAGTTTATTCACATTTTCCATATTATATATATATATAAGCAGTCGACTTTTTTATATTATTTTAAAAAATTGTCATTTTTCCAAAGTAACGAAATAGATTGGATGAAATATTCCAGAGTCAGGGGGAAAAAATCCTCCACTACGATGCAATATTTCAGTATAATCATCTCATCGTTTTACGATCTCTCTGTTTATACTTGAAATTTAATTACAATTTACATATTTCATTTTTTTTTCCTTCAATTTTTCAACATTTTCTCTATATTTTCCGAAAATTTTTGCATATCCTCGGCTTTTTTTTCACAAAAAACTCGAGTAGTTTCAATCCAATTAGAATTTTTTTTTTCATCGAATTGGCAATCTTTTCCTTTAATTATTTTTATCACTCAATGATAATTATGTAGTACTTAAAAATGTGGGAATTATAATAAATGCAAATCAATGATTGAAAAAGGAGGAATTCATAAAGAAGCAACTAATAAATAAATAAGAAAAAATTAATAGCAAGTAAATGAAAATTTAATAAACAAATAACAAAACGTAATAACAAACACATAAGAAATAAATAAATAATAATAAAAAATCAATAATAAATAATATTTTCCTAAAGTTTTCAGCGTTAAAATAAACCAATTTTTTTGGCCTTTAAAATATTTTTTACTAACTTTATCCTAATTTTCATAAAAAAATATTTACAACTTTCTTATCTTGCTTATAAATTGAATTCCTGCAACTAGTTTTATTAATTATGAAAGAATTTCAATATTTAAAAAAATTAATTAATTTTTGCCAAAAATTTAATACTTTTTTTTTAAAAATTGGTTTTTTTCGAATAATTGGTTTTCGTATGCAAATTCTCATATAAATAATTAAATAGCTGAAAAATTGTTATTATATTCATAAAAAAATGAATTCCCACATAGATTTTTACAAAAAATTTTTTTAATAATTTAATTCTGTTGGGAAATTTTATGAAAATAGTGAATATTAAAAATCGTTGAGTTGCCAAAAGTTTTTAAAAATAATTAAATTTTACAAAGAATTCAATTAAAATCTTTGAAAATAATTGAATCCTTGACGTTTGCGACGCAGAAACACGAGAGGAATTTAGGATTTGTTGCTCGCTGAAATTTTTAACGTTGGCGCACCCCAATGCAGGAGAGAAAAGAGTGAGAGAGTGAGAGAGAGCACATCTCTCCTCTGTGTGCAAAGAAACCTTTTCCTTTTGCTTTAGCTACTTTCTCGGAAGATTTAAAATGAACGTATAAGAGTGAGAGAGAAAGAAAAAAAAAGAACTGAGAAAAATTTGCACATAAAAAAAAGTGGGGGGAAAATAGGGAAAAACATAAGGAAACCTGTCTCATAAAAATTTTTCCTCATATCATCAAAGTTATTATATTTTTTTTTCCTGAACCTTTTATTAATGTTCATATTCTTGTCGGGCAAAATGAAAAGCGCAAGTTTGGTTAAAAAATTCCCGCACTGAAAAGATAAGTGCTGTCTGCAACTTGTATGTAAATTTTTCACTTGTAAGTTCACCAAATTTTCCTCCCCCTCTCCTCTCCCAAGAAAAGAAAATTTATTCTCGTTTTATCAAATTCAATTTTTCGAGAGAGCGAAAAATTATTTTTCTAATATAAAAAGGCATAAATTATTTTTACTTTTTTCAAAAATTGTATTAATAGAAAATATTCTCACAGGAAGAAATAAATTTCCAAAAAAAAAAATTAATATAAATATTCAAAAAGGAAACTAAATTCGAAAAAAATTGTATTAATAAAAAATATTTTCACAGGAAGAAATAAATTTCAAAAAAAAAAAAAAATTAATATAAATATTCAAACAGGAAACTAAATTCGAAAAAAATTGTATTAATAGAAAATATTTTCACAGGAAGAAATAAATTTCCAAAAAGAAAAAAAAAATTAATATAAATATTCAAAAAGGAAACTAAATTCGAAAACATTAAGAAAATTGAACTTGAAATGTTTATTGTTTATTTTGAATATTTTCGTTTGTTAAATAGAGGAGTTGATTTGAACAATTGTGCCCACGAATTTGAAATGTTTGCGTATAAGCTTGATTGAGAGTGTATTTTCTGTTTGTGTTTAGAATTCAATTAAATGACTCGCTAATTTTGTTTCCTGGAATCAAAGGTATGTAATCATCATTTTGGTCCAATTCGCAAAGCAACCTTGTACATAAACTGTCAAGGAGTTTAAACAATCTTGCCAAGTGTAGAGTGTAGATTAAATAGCAAAGACATTCCTAGAGCAGTATAATTTCAAAATGAGTGACGTACGGATATTGCGGCACGTTTTCCGTGTTACGGGACAAATTCCTAAGAAATTCCAGACAAGGCTGAATAACATTTGGACAAGTACATGCTACTCTCTTATACTCCTTTTACAAATTTATAATGATAAAAATAATTAAATAAAAATGATAATAATAATAATAATAAAAATAAAAATAATAGAATAAAAATGAAAATAATAAAATAAAAATGATAAAAATAAAAATAAAAATAATAAAATAAAAATGATAATAATAATAAAAATTATAAAATAAAAATGATAGATAATAATAATAATAATAATAAAAATAATAAAATAAAAAAGATAATAATAATAAAAATAATTAAGGAAATTTGAACCATCATGACGTCACGAATTTAGAACACATGCTTTGGTTATACTGTGACGTCATAATGTTTCAAATGCCATTAATATATAAAAAAAATTCTAAACCAAAATCAAACTTATATTCCGGAAAAAAAATTTACTTAATTGAAATTTAGTCCATTCTCCTTGACTGATAAAAAAATAAATATTTATACTTAAATCAAGAAATTTTCATTTAAATCAAATCAAATAGTAATTAGTAAAAAAAATTTTAAAAACTTTGTTTTTAAATTTTTATTCAAATTAATTAAATGTCAATTATTTAAATCAGGACTAAAATAAAAATTTGGATTTTTTCCATAATTTTTTCCGGATTTCCAAACATAATTATTTTAACTTTTTCCCTGATTCCTGATGTTCTTATGAAAAAAAATTCTAGAAGCATTATATAAAAATAAATAGATGACAATCAAAAGTAAAAAATTTGAATTAAAACTTAAGGAAAGCCTGCTTATTATTTTAAAAACAAAATTAATAAACTTCCATGAATTATTGTCAAAATTTTCAATAAGATTCTTTAAAAAGAATTCAATTTCTCTCAATAAAATTCTAGATAATTTCAATCATTCTTTTCAAACATGTTTAATTAATACAATTTCTTTTCTTTAGAATTTTCAAATATTAAACTATAAAACTCTTTGAAAATTCAATTATTTTCAGAGTATTTAAGTAAAATTCCTTGGGAGTTCAAAAAATTTTCTTCCATTTTTATATAATATTTTTAAGAATTCACTATTAGTTTTAGTTAAGTTCAAATTTTGAAAAAAAAATTCAATTCCTTCGGAGTAATTAACTAACATTCCTTGGAAAATCAATTATTTTCATTGGTTTTGTAGATTTAAAAGAAATCAATTATTTTTGGTTGAATTAAAATTAAAATTCTTTCAAACCTCAATTATTTTCGGAATGTACTTGAGTGAAAATTTTTAAAAATTCAATTATTTTCCATAATTTTCGATTAGAAAGAATTCAATTATTTTTAATTAAATAAAAAATCTTTAAAAAACTAAATTATTTAAGGAGTATTTAAATAAAAATTTTTGAAAGTTGAATAATTTTTCCTAATTTTTTTTATTATATTTTAAAGAATATAATTATTTTTAGAGTATTTAAATAAAATTCTTTAAAAATTCAATGACTTTTCTTAATTTTTATATTATATTACAAAGAAATTATTTTAAGTTGAATTAAAATTTTTATAAAATTCTATTATTTTTCGAGTATTTACCAAATTTCTTTGTAAATTAAATTATTTTTCAAGTATTTGAATAAAACTCTGTGAAAATTTAACTATTTTTGGGGTATTTAACCAAAATTTTTTGCAAATTTAATTATTTTCTTTAATTTCGTTTATTTCAAAGAATTCAATTATTTTAAATTGAATTCAAATTCAAATTCTCAATAAATTCAGTTATTTTGCAGTATTTTCTGAAAATTCAATTAGTTTCCTTAATTTTCTATTTAAAAGAATTGAATTATTTTAAGTTAAATTAAAAATTTTAAAAAAATAAAATTATTTACGGGGTATTTAACCAAAATTATTTAAAAACTCAATTATTTTGAGATTTTCCAACAAAAAGTCTACAAAAATAATTTTTAACAATTTTACAAAATTGTAGTATTAGTTTTTTTTACATTCATTGAAGAAAAACTTGTGTAAAATAAAAAATATATATTTTTAGTATAATACTTATATTAAATATCAAGAATATTTACTAAATCCTAAATAATTAATAGCAAATATTTTTAAACTTTACTTAATTTCACAAAAGTTTTCATTGTATTTTTTATATAAAAATTTCACGTTGTCTCATTTTTTCCCCAATTTATACTTTTACAAAATCAAACAGAATATATTCTCTCTCCGTGTGGTTCAAATATACAATTTATTTTTGAAATTCAATTTCAAATCGAATAGAAATTATTTAACTCAATCAATGTATTGAATTCGTTAAATAATTTAAATATAAATGTGAATAAATTTAAAGAAATTGAAATAAAATGTTATTTGAATCAAATAGATTTTTTTTCAGTGAAGAATTTCGTTCAGAATTTTTTTTTCCAAATTTTCCTTTTCGCACTGGGAAAACATATTTAATTTGAATAGAAAAATAATTTTAAGTGATTTTATTTAATTGAAATTAATTTGTAAGCTTGATCCCAATAAATAGAAAATATCTACTGCTTTGATGCAAAAATAACGTTATAAAGTTTCGAATGTTCAAATGAACGTCATTATTTTTTTTACTTCTTCTAATTTTTCTTTCTTTACAAAAAATTATTTTTTAGATGAAAACAAAATAATTCTAAACTAAATATTGTTAAATTTTAATTATATTTCTTTTTTGCATAGTAATTTTTTTTACTTCTTCTTATTTGTATTTCATTACAAAAAATTATTTTCTAGATTAAAACAAAATAATTCAGTACTGAATATTGTTTCATTTTAATTATATTTCTCTTTTAGATACTAATTTTCAAAAACACTTAAAGTGAAAAAAAATTTTTCGTTAATTTGAACGTTCGAAACTTTAGCTACACCAAAAATATTATTTGTTTTGAATAATTATATTTAATTCACACATATTTTCTGTTTTGATTTAAACAAAAAAAAAATGTTTACATATATTTTATATTTGATTCAAACTTAAAAGTTGAATATAAATAATTTAAAATTAACCACAACTTATGTTTGAAATAAATAGATTAAAATAAAGAGAAGTTAATATAATATAAGAGAAGTTAATTATCCGTTTAATCAAATTTTATATTTAATAGGTATTTATTAATTTTTTTATTTTATTAACAATTTAACATGGATTAGAATGAAACCAATTGATTATCCTTATATGGAAATTGGACAAATTTTATATTCATTATAATCTATTTCTTTAAATAGACATAAAAATACGTTTGAATGAAAATTAAATATATTTGACTGTATAGCAAAGATATTTTGAATTTGATTTCACAAAAATATGTTTGAATTGCAAATAAATCGTTTTTCTCAGTACGACTTCCTTATTTATTAACAAGTCTAAAATCCAAAAATTGGGATAAATGCCAGAGACTGAAAAAGTCCTTTTTTCCAGTTGAATTTTTTATGCCTGTTTTTTATTTTTCCTATCGATCGTCTTTTAGGCGAATGTGCTTGAAAAATACAGAGACTAGACATTTGGGACCCTCGGGGCAAGAATTTAGGATTTAAAGGGTTCGCAAGGTGGATAGTAAAGAAGTGAAAAGCACCTTTTTCTTCTTTTCGGTTTCTCTCTCTCTCTCTCGCTCTCTCTTTTTTTAACCCAATGAGATATATGGGTATCTTTCGCCACAGGAATTCGCCCTTAAAATCACTTTAAGGCGCATTTTACTCTTCCTGCATTTTATAGGCACGAAAACGAATAAGTATTTCTTCTCTTGGCGCGCGAAGATATCTGCTCCACTGCTAGGGACTTATTTCTGTTCATTCGAGCGGAAAATCCGTTCGTTGCGTGTGAAGGCTGTAGAATTCTATTATCCAACACCGATAGCGCGCTACTGAAATTGGCTATCGAATTGCTTACCAAGACGGGGTCGTAAAGCATCGAAATTGTCAACTATACGATTGAGATCGATCGGACATCTTGTTAAAGCCCTCAATGAATTTTCAAATACGATTTCATACTTGTTTTTCCAATTTTCCCACCATTTTCCTTTTTTTTGTATTTTCATTTCTGCTGCTTTCTCTCGCTCTGTTTGTAATTGCTACTGTCTCTGTCTATTCTCTTCTTCTCTCTCTTTCTCTCTACCTTCTTCTCTAACCCAAAAAAAAATTTAATCATAAAAAAAAAATTATTTACTACAAAAAAAATAAATAATAAAATAAACAAGATTATTACAAAAATTTAACTTTGTTTTTCCCCTACTTTGCCCTGATTTCCATAAAGAATTTTGACTTTTTCCCTGACACTAAAGAATATTCGGATTCATTCGAAAAAATAATTAGATACTGAAAAAAATTTTCTAATTAAATTATTTTTACGAATTTCTTTATTTGTAAAATTATTCAAAAAATATCCATAACATTTTTCAGAAATAATTACATAGAATAATTACTGCAGTAATTTATTTTTAATTAATTTATTTATCATCCATTTATTAATTTACGGAAAAAAACTGTTTTAAATTAATAACTTAACAAAATTTTTATACAATTCGCAATAATTTAAAAACATTTCACTAAGAATATAATTTTTCATGAAAATTCAATTTTTTAAACAGTTTGTTGATAAAATTGTAAACAAGAATTCAATTATTTTCATGAATCATAATAATCTTCACAAAATTTCAATTATTCAGACCAAATTTAATAAAAATTCTTTGAAAGAATCCAATTATTCTCAAAAAACAAAAGTTTTCACAAAAATTCTATTATTTTTGAAAATTTTACTAATATTCTTAGCAAAAATTCAATTATTTTCAAAAAACAAAAGTTTTCACAAAAATTCTATTATTTTTGAAAATTTTACTAATATTCTTAGCAAATATTCAATTATTTTCAAAACTAACAAAAGTTTTCACAAATATTCTATTATTTTTGGAAAATTTTACTAATATTCTTAGCAAATATTCAATTATTTCAAATAAATAATAAAATTCATCGCAGGATTTCAATTATAAAAGAATTGCCCAAAAATTTTATGTTATTCTTAAAAACTTATTTTCAATTCCTCGAAAAAATCAATTATTTAACCTTTTTTTTATTCTCTTTGGAAGAATTCAATTATTTTTTAAAAATTCTGAATTTTCAAAGGAATTCAATTATTTTCAAGAAATTGTTCAAAAGAAATCAATTATTTTCCAAAATAACAAATTCTTTCACTGAAATTCAATTCTTTAAGAACTTTATTATTTATCAAATAATTGTAATTGAATTCTTGCAACAATTTTTTAAAATTAATTAAAACATTTTTCGAGGAAATTTATTTAAAAATGAATCCAAAAATAATTGAATTCCTGCGATAAATTTTATTATTTATGAAAATAATTGAATGGTTCCTAAAAATGGTATTGACGACTTTGTAAATAAATTTTCTGAAAAAATGAAATACAAATAAAGTTTTCGACATAAGTATTCAATTATTTAAAATAAATAGTTTCAAAATCCAATCATTTTAAAAAAAATTTCTCAAAATAATTCAATTTGAGTTTTAACGACAAAAATAGAATAAAATTCGTAGCAAATACGAAAATTTTATTTTCGTAAATAATAAATTTTTTGTTAAAGTTTCAATTATTTTGAAAAAAATGTAATAAAAATTCTAAGCAAGAATTCAATTATTTTCATAAATAATAATCTTTACAGAATTTCCATTATTTAAAAAAATGTTAATAAAAAATCTTTGCAAGAATTCAATTTTTTTATAAATTCCTACGACTATTAAAAAAATTATTTATAAAGATATTTGAATTATTGCAACGAATTTTATTATTTTATTAAATAATTGAATAATTATGAATTTTTTTCAGAATTTAATTCTTTCGTCGAGTATTAATAAAATTTTTTATAACAATTGCATTTTTCGAGGAATTTATTTAAAATTGTATTAAAAAATAATTAAAAATTCTGCAATGAAAATAATTGAATTCCTAAATAAACTTTTATCATTTATGAAAATAATTGAATGTTTTTGTAGAATTGCAGCAAAAATTTTCTTTTCACTTATTTAATCTTTTCATCAATTTTATGATAATTGTAAATATTTAAAATTATTGAATTGCAAAAAACTTTTGAAAATAATTAAATTTTGGAGAAGAATTTTATTATTTTTTAAGATAATTGAAATTTTGACAAGAATTTTATTATTTTTTAAGATAATTGAAAATTTGACAAGAATTTTATTATTTTTTAAAAATAATTGAATTTTTCACAAGAATTTTCAAAAAAATTTCAATATAATTGAATTTTTGCTAAGAATTTCATTACTTTTCTGAAAATAATTGAATTTTGCAAAGAATTTTATTAAAATTCCTAAAAATATTTAAATTTTTGTGAAGAATATTGTTACAGTTATCAAGATAATTGCAGTTAAACTTTTAAAATACCTAAAAAATACATTCTTCTCGAAAAATAAAAAAAAATTTTTGATCCTTTTTTCCAAAATTCGTGATAGTTTTCCCTGATAAAAATAAAAAATACAAACATCGAAAGAAAATACAACAAAAAAATGTTATTTTATATCGTTTTGAACAGAGAGAACTTTAAATAAATAATAAGTAAAAGAGTAATAAAAAAAATTTTTTTAAACTCATTTCACAAAGAAATATCCAAGGAAAATAAATTGCCAGCTTCCTTCTGAGAATTGGTAACGTGACGCGTTAGAGGTGAAATTCGTTTTTGAGAAAAACGGATTTTCTTTTGACGGAGGGAAAACGAACTTGAATTTAATTTCAAAGTGAAAATTACTTTTACAACTTTCTACCTTTAGTGGACATATAATCCTAGTGAATTTTTTTTTTTGAAAATTATATTTACAACTTACTGCAAAATAGGAGACAATATTTTTCACATTTTACACGACATTTCTGTAATATATTTGAGACACTTTTTCGAGGAAATGTTATTAAGTTTCCGCTCAACAATTTTTTGCTATTCTGTTCATCAAATCTAACAAAAATGTGCTGAATCTTTTTTTCATTTCCATTTGTTGTTTAACGAAGTTGATAACATCTAAAGGATAAAAATTAAATAAAATGGAAATAAAAATAAATTTTTCCCTCTATTTTCTAAATTTGAAAAAAAGGTCTTATTTTTTATTTACTCTGGTTTTCAAAAAAAAATAACTCTCGAAGGATAAAATTAAATAAAATAAAATAAAAATAAATTCCCTCTATTTTCTAAATAGGAAAAAAAATTTTCAATTATTTTTTAATTACTCTGGTTTCCAAAAAAACAATAATCCCCGAAGGATAAAATTGAAATTAATTTTTCCTTCTATTTTCAAGAGTAAAAAAATTTCAATTATTTTTTAATTATTTTTGTTTATAAAAGCCAATTTTGTAAGAAGAGAAAAGGAGAACTTAGAAGAGACAAAATAAATTTTAACTTGAGGAGGAAAAATAAGGACGAGACCACTTTATCCTTTGACGTGTTGCTAAAAATAACCACAAGTTCATTATTTACAGAGAAACATTATTATGTATAAAAGAGTATACATGTATAGTAAAAAAAAAAAAAAAAAAAGAGGGGAAAAAATGGAAAGGACCCTCTGAGAACATTTCCTGGAAAGTGGATGCTTAGTCGTAAAAGCTAACGATCCGAGAAGTTAATCGCGAGAAACATTCGCGACTTGAACTCCCCGAACAATTTCCCCTTGAATTCAATAGTGTCGACAATGGTAAAGCCAATAATGGTATACAGACTAGAATAATAGTAATAATATCATTCTATACTCTCAAATATTATCTCAACTATTCAACAAAACTCAAATATATTCAATTCTCGATTCAATTCTAAAATTGAATTACACCTATTATTCCAGATCTGTAAAAAAGAAAAAAAAAACGTTTCCTATATTTTTTCTTTTTTTTTTTCATTGAGGTAAAATTGATAACACGGATAATAAAAATACATTATGGCTTGTCTAGTTTGTGTGTGTGTTTTCAAACTTGAAAATTCAAAGAAGCAACTAAATTGTTTCTCCTGAAAATGTAGCACAACTTGAATAAAGTGGATAAAATGCAGCCTTGAGCGATATGGAATCCCAAAGTGAAACAGAATCAGAGCAAAAAAGGAAAAAAAAAGAGGCAAGGAAAAAAAAGAAAAGAACTTTTTCGTCGAAAATTCTTCAAAGGCAGTTTGAATATTTCAATGTAAACAGTTGCTTCTCTTTAAAAACATCAACAATCCAATTAGTAACCTGTTTATACTTGTTCTTTTAAAAGAACAACTTTCAAGGGTTTGAAAATATAAATTCCCATACAATGTTATAAACATTAACTTCGATTTAAGTGCAATTTTTTATTTAAAATTATAGAAACATAAAAACCTAAAATCATAAAAACATAAAAACCTAAAATCATAAAAACATAAAAACCTAAAATCATAAAAATATAAAAACCTAAAATCATAAAAATATAAAAACATAAAATAATTAAACTAAAAATTCTACATTTTATTTACAAAAAAAAAACATTGTTAATAATAAAAACAAACATAAAAACATAAATCTAAAATAATTAAAATAATAATTCTACATTTTATTTACAAAAAAAACATATTAGAAAATTAGAAAATTGTTAATAATTTAGATTAAGAAGTAGGATAATATACCCTAATTATGCATAATTTTTCTTTCTCAATAATAATATTTTTTTAAAAACTCATTTTTTCCCCTCGGAAAGATTTTGTAGAAAATTTTCATAAGGAAGTAATTTACATCAATTCTATTTCTTAATTTCCATTGTTTTAATAAAATTCAAAGTTTTTTTTTTAATTAAAGGAATAAAATGTCTAAAATTTACATTTGTCAATTAGAAAATTTTATTGAAAATTTTTTAGAAAATAAGGGAAAACATTTTATTAAAAAAAATTGTTCGGTTAAATTTATTCAGGAATTTCATTAATTGTAAAATTACTCAAAAACAATAATTTCTTTTCTAAATATTTAATTATTATTATTTTTCCATGAGAATTGAGATTTGCAAAAATTCCAAAGTCGAATTTTTTTGAAATTAATCAACTTTAATAATATTGTAATAAAACATAAAGATAACAATTAATTAACGATCGATTTCTTCATGTTTTATAACAATTAAAGTTGATCGAGTGTTAAAATCATTATTTTATATTAAAAAAATATTGTTACTATGTAACTTCTTAAAAATTATTTTCATATTCTATTATTATGTAAAATTTAAACTAAAATTCATATTTAAATCAATTTTTATTATAGAAAATTCTACGTGAATTCAATATTTAAATACAAAGGTAAATTATTTATTGAATAATTGAAGGTTTCGTAAAATTTAATTCTTAAAAAAAATTTTATCAACAAATTTGAAATAATTGAATTCTTTTAACGAATTTTAATAAAAATTTGAAGAATAGTTACATTTTTCAAGGAATTTGAGAAATATTGTATTAAAAATAATTGAAATTCTGCGATGAGTTTTATTAATTCATGAAAATAATCGATTTATTGCGAAGAAATTTATAAAAAATTTGTAAATATTTGAATTCCTGGGAAATTTTTATTATTTATGAAAATAATTAAATATTTGTGTATAATTTTATTAAAATTGTTTTTAAATAATTAAATTCTTTAGAAAAACTCTAATAGTAGATATATTGAAAATCTTTGAATTCAGAAAACTTTTTGAAAATAATTGAAATTGTTCCAATAATTTATATTATTATAAAGTTTTTAAAAATAATTAAAATTTGGAGAAAAATTTTATTATTTTTAAAGACAATTCAAATTTTGACGAGAATGTAAAAAGACTATTGTTCATAATTGAAATTTTGACAAAATTGTTTTCAGTGAAAATTTTTCAAAAAAAAAAAATTAAATTTCTGCAATCATTTGTAACGTGTTGAAAATTCAATTTATTTACTGTTTTTAATTATAAAATTCTTCTATAAATCCATTATTTTTAATAATTAATTAAATATATGTTGACAAATTTAGCTAATTTTAGAAGATTTGGAGTAATTAAAATTTTTCAATAATCTAAGTTTATTAAAATTTCTAATTAATTCAACAGTGAAAGTTTCTAATATTTCAAATTGTTACCGTTTGAAGTTAATTTGTTTACGTAAATTATAAACGCAACTCTTTTAAAATTGAATTATGTTATTAAAGTAAAATTATTCAGTAAATAATTTTTTTATAGTTGTTCAGGATGCAAGTTATTTAAAAGGATATTTTTTCAGAAATTGGTATAATATTGAAGGTTTTGTATTAGAAATTTAGAATTCGCGGTAATTTTATAGTTTATAAGATGCAAAAATTTAGATTTTTCTTATAAATTTAAAAAATTTAATTTTTTCAGTACTTTTAATAAAAATTCCAGAGCTTTTCCTAAATTCCCTACGTCAGATTATAATTATAATTGTAGTAATATCAAAACTGCATTTTCCAATTTACATTTTATTTTCATAACCAAAATTTGTATGAAAAATTTTGACATTCTCGTATTTTTAAAATTGCCAATTGTATTTCAAAAAATGATCGAAAAATCAGCAGCGCGGATTGTTGCTAATTTTTGTTTAAAGGTATAAACTAAAATAATTTATAAATTTATAAAAATTATTCATTTCATAAGCAAAAATAACATTTTCATAATTTTTTTTTTTTTTTGGCGGTATAAAAATAAAATCGATAAAATGAAGATGTGAATAAAAAAAAGGAGGGAGAATCGATCATGAAAAGTTTTTTAATTAAAACAAAATGTTTTCTGTCTTTCAGAGTGGAACAACGAATCCAACAGTGAAATTGTACTACGTCGATTTAGAGAAAGTACTAATAGAAAATGCAACTCTAATTGAAATAGAACCTCCCCTTCAACTCGACGGTCGGGAATCCATTCTTGCCGCGGTGAATTTTCCAACTGAGAATATTGTATCGGCAACTTGGATGAATCGAGTTCAAAATGAATCCTATTTTCACCTCTGCGATGTCATTACGCAAAACTGCACAACGGTGAGTAATAATTTAGAATTTCAATTCACTGACAATGAGAGAGAGAGATAGAGAAAACATTTATATACACTTAATTCGCAATTTTGAATAGAGGAAAATAATAATTTATGAATACATAACCCAGGGCACGAATTAGTAAAAGTATTCAATTTTCCGAAAATTATTTGCAATTTTTTGTAAATTCTTACAATTAAGTAAATATTAGAAAATAGAAAATTAAAAAAAAAATTTTTTTAATTCATTTAAGCTTTTTCGAAGAAGTTTATTTCAAAAATTCAATTATTTCTCAAAAAAACCCATACAAAATTGCTTTTAAAATTCAATTATTTTATTTACAATTTAACTGAAATTAATTTTTAAATAAATTTTTATTAAAAAATTCTACTA
The DNA here is from genome assembly GCA_032872475.1 of Leptopilina myrica (nomen nudum). NCBI lineage: Eukaryota > Metazoa > Arthropoda > Insecta > Hymenoptera > Figitidae > Leptopilina > Leptopilina myrica (nomen nudum). Next base: position 21,396,394 of record CM065467.1, on the reverse strand, counting down.
GAATCCAAGTATTTAAATACAAATTATTTAAATTATTAAAATTATTTGAATAAATAATTTATTAAAATATTTGAATATATCATTTATTAAATAATTGAATGTTTCTTAAAATTCAATTTTTAAGCAGAATTTTATCAAATTTTTTAAAATAATTGAACTCCTTCGTCTAATTTTTTCATTCAAAAAAGTTACTAGAATTTAATTACTTAAAACACTTAAAATAAATAAATAATTTATTGAATAAACGAATTTTTCTTACAATTCAATATCCATACAGAAATTTAACAAAAAAATTAAAATTATGAAATTCTTTCAACGAATTTGAATAAATTTTTAACAATAACGATTTTTTTCGAGAATTTTGATTAAAATTGTAAAAAAATCATTTAAATTCAGCAAAGTTTTGTTATTTTTGAAAATCATTGAATTCCTAAAAAGAATTTTATTATTTTTGAACAATATTTAATTATTGCAAAGAATATCTTGAAAAAAATTGAATTTTTGCAATAATTTGTATAACTTTTCCAAAATAAATTTTTTTTTAGAGATTTTAACTAAAATTCTTCTATAAATACATTATTTTTAATAATTTTTTAAAGATGTGGCTAAAGTTTTAACGTTCAAATGAACGAAATTTTTTTTCACCCTAATTTTTTTAGAAAATTACTATTTAAAGAAGGAAAATAATTGAAAATTAATAATATTTATAGTTAAGAATTAATTTGTTTTAATCTAAAACATATTTTTTTGTAAAGAAATACAAATTAGAAGTAAAAAAAATATTGTCGTTCAATTGAACGTTCGAAATTTTAGGAACATTTTTAAAGAGTTTTTTGAGAAAATTTGAATTTAATTATTTTTATAAATAATAATATTCTGCACAGAATTTTAATTACTACAAAAGTGTTTAATAAAAATTCTTTGTTAAGGATTCAATTATTTCCATTAGTAAAAAAATTCTTCAAAAGAAATATTAATATTAATATTAATTAGTTTTAATAATTTTTACAAATGATTTTATTGATTAAATTTTACAAAATTTCAATTATTCGTAAATTCTTTAATTAAATATATATTAGAAAATAAAAACTTTAAACAATTTCAACAAAAAAAAATTTGCAATTAAACTTTCTCAAAAAATTAATTCCACAGAATTGTTAATTAAAAACATGAAAAATTCGGATTTTCAAGAATTTTAGTTTTAAAAATGTTTAAAATTCAATTGTTTTAAAAAATCCACACTGCAATGTTTTCAATATTCAATTATATTCTTGAATTTTAACTGAAATTAATTTTTAAATCAATTGTTTCTTTTTTTTAAATCAATTATTATTAGAAAATTCTTCTAGAATTCAATTATTTAAATACAAAAAAACAATTTAGTTAATAATTGTATGATTCTTGGAATTGAATTTTAATAAAGAATTTTATGAATACATTTTTAAATAATTGAATTTTTTCGACTAATTTTAATCAAATTTCTAAGAATAATTACATTTTTCGAGAAATTCGATTAAAAGTGTATTAAAAATAATTTTAATTCTGCAATAAGTTTTATTATTTTCGTAAATAATAAAATTCTTTTATACAGGAATTTTATTATTTTCGAAAATAATCGAATTCCTGTAAAAGAATTATATTATTTTCAAAAATAATTGAATTCCTGTTAAAGAATATTATTATTTACGAAAATAATGGAATTCCTGTAAAAGAATTTTATTATTTACGAAAATAATTGAATTCCTGTAAAAATTTTACAATTCATGAAAATAATTGAACGACTACGAAGAAATTTATAAAAAAGTTTATAAACAATTAAATTCCTTTCACATTTTTATTATTTTATAAAAATAATTAAAATTTTGCGCAGAATTTTATTTTTTTATATTATTGAATTCTTTTAGAAAATTTCATTAAAATATATATTTAAAAAAATCATTGATTTTGAGGGAAATTTCAGAAAATAATTGACATTTTCCCAAGAATTTAATGAAATTTTTTGACAATAATTGAATTCCAGAGAAGAATTTAATTATTTCTAAAGATAATAATTGAAATGTTGACGAGAATTTAAACAATTTTTTCAAGATAATTGAATTTTTAGAAAGAATTTTAATTACTTTTAAAAATAATTGAATTTCTGCAATCATTTATAATATACTTTTCTAAAATTCTTCACCAAGTTAAAGTCCAAACGTTGATCAACGAAAAAAAAATTATTCACTAAGTAAATTAATTAAAAACGACGCTGCAAAATTGACACAAAAATATTTAGAAATAAAGAATGATGTTTTTATTTTGATAATAATTATTTTACAATTAAATATTAAATTAAAAATAATATTTGGATGAATTAAATAAATTTTTTTCGTTGATAAACGTTGTCGACTTCAACTTCGTAAATTCTTCAAACTATATCGTACAATTTATGGACTTTTCCGCCTTTTTTCAATGTAATTAAATAATTAATTAATTATTAATAATAATTAATTAGTAATAATAATTAATTAGTAATAATAATTAATTAGTAATAAATTATTATGAATAATAATAATAATAAATTCTTAATAAATTATTTCAATTAAAACCAGGGACGAAAAGGTTGTTTAAAAAAAAAGTAACAAGATTAAGCTTCTTTTTTTTGATTATTATCAATGGTCCCCTTTGAATTTTGAGAAATGTTTCACCCCAAAGGTCTAATGAGGTTGCTTTATCATCTTAAAGGTACTATCATATGCTGAGTCAAAAGGTTGGGTGGATCAATTTGAGCCACCGGTATTTAGTAAGGATGGAACGGCTTTCCTTTTGATCTTGCCACAGAAACAGGGCGACAGTGGCGATTGGAAGCATTTAGTACTTGTTACAAACGCAACCGCAGAGACCAAGACAACCGCACTAACTTCCGGCACCTTTGTTGTCACGGAAATTATCTCCTGGGACGAAGACAGCCACTACATGTGAGTAATCACATTCATACATTACAAAGTCAAACTTGTTGACCATGTGGATTAATTGAACGTGAAATCATTCATTGTCTCAATTTTCCATTCATTTTCCTCGCCGGCAAATATATTTACATTTTCCAATTCTCATTAAATTACATTCACCTTAAAGAACAAATTTAATCTCAATTACTGAGTACTGGGTATACTAACTACTGAATACTAAATTCTAACTACTGATTACTAAATTCTAACTACTGATTACTAATTAGTATTTACTAATTACTAAATTATAATTACTAATTACTATTTACTAATCACTAAGTAATAATTACTAATCACTAATTACTAGTTACCTTTTAATCTTTTTAATTTAATTTAATTTAATTTAAATTTAATTTTTTTAAACTACTTTCTAATTACTATAGTTATTTTTTTTTATCGAAACATTTATTTGAATTTTGAATCAAATAAAATTTATTTGAAACAAATAAAAAGTCAAGTTGGCTCTGAGTCAAAAATATTTTTTTTGAGTGTGTAAATATAGAGAAGTTAAAACACTTGCGATAAGAAGAGTATTTTATTAATAAATTTATAATTTCTTACATTACAAATTTTTACAATTTAAATTCTTTTTTCTCCGGCAGCTGTTCTTTATCAAATTATGCGCACAAACTTCGGGCTAAAATTAAAGAAAAAATTCGAAATTAAAAACATTTTTTAAGCGATTGAAACATTTCGAAAAATGAAAGTATTATTTTTAACTATTTTTATTAATTATTACTTCTAATTATTATTATTAATTACTATTATTATTTATTATCAGTATTAATTATTATAATTGAAACCAGAATAAAAATTACAAGCGAACTTACTGCTGCTAAATCTTCTGCAAATATTCGTGCAACACTCATTATTATTATCACACGCTATTAATGTCCCCTTACATCCAATAACTTCCGTTACAAGAAAATTAACGCACAAAAGTGCGACGAAAATTAAAATAACTGAGAGATTCATTATTATCCAACTGATGATATTTCGTTCATTAACTCGCGCTTTTATAGTCGATAAATTCGCATTTTTTTTCCAAAGTCTTTCCAATCAGAGTGGTAAACAAGGAAAATTTATTAATAGTCCAGAGAGAGTAAATAGGGAAACTATTTAAACACGTCATTTCATGACTCATGGGAATTGCAATTAGCATAAAATTAGAAAAGAGAATTTTTTTTTAAAAAGGCCAAAAAAATTGCTCCAGTATTTAAATTTTTTTCATTTTTATTACGAAGTAGAAACATTAAAATAAAATTAAACAATAAAATCCATTAAAATAAAATCTAATTAGTGATTAAAATTTTTATAGACAACAATTGCCAATGATTATCTACAAGTTTACAATTTACCATTTATTTCAGTTTCTAAACATTTCCTCTCGTTTATCCATAAATATTGCTTTTTGAATTAAATGCAAAGTAAGAAACCTGTAAAATAAGGAAAAAATACTAATTAAATAAAATGAATCTATTAAAATGTATTTTTTTTAAAATAATTGTGTCTTTTAGAAGAAGAAATTATTTCCTAATAAGAAAAAAATATTTAAGTATTTTAATTTTTAGTATTAAACAATTGTAAATATTAAAGAACATTAAATATTAAAAAATATTTTAAATATTAAATTTAAAATTTATCAGTATTAAAATTAGTAAAAAATAGTATTTTCTACAAATTTATTTAAAAAATTTACAAATTCAAATGATCCTAAAGTTTCGAACGTTTAAATGAACGAAAATATTTTTTTCACTTCTAATTTGGATTTAATTTCCAAAAAAATTACTTTCCAGATTAAAACAAATTAATTCTAAACTAAATATTGTTTATTTTCAATTATTTTTCTTTTTTCGATGGCAATTTTCAAAAATTACTATTTATTAAAATAAAATTACAAATTCAAGAGCAAAAAGTCACTAATTTAAATTAATTAACATTTTTACGAATTCAAATTTTAAGACTGAATTCTTTTATTATTTAATCTTTACTTTACTAACAAATTACCAAAAATTACTATTTATTAGTAAAATCTACAAATTCAAGAGCGAAAAGTCAGTCACTGATTTCAGTTAGTAAACATTTTTTTTACTAAGAGAGCAAGTTATCGTTTTTTTTTTTAATAATCAAATTTTCAATAAATAAAGAATAATTCATTAAAACAAAATTAATCTTATATACCTCCTCTTGCTGCACACATTCTATTGTCACAACAAACATCATTTCTTGTACATCGTTGATAACGTGCAATACACTGACCAACAATTTCTGTCATGAGTAAATTCATGCACAAAAATGCCAAAAGAAGAATAGCTACTGAAATATTCATATTTCTCAACTAACAAAATAATTTCTCACAAAGTACCCACATATTTATACATACGACTTTTATTTATCTCTCAAAAAATATCTAATAAAAGAAGAAATAAATTTTTCATGACGAAAAAATTTATCAATAAGAAAAATATTAACAGTATTTTTCGCCATTTTTCTAAGTCAAATATTATTTATCTCATAAATTCAAATATTTAACAAAGCTATTTTTTTCCACGTCGTCAAGCAGTTCGTTTTATAAACTAAATAATTGAATTTAAATTTAGTTGAATTTAATTAATTTAATTTTAATTTTTTTTTAAATTTATATTTTAAATAATTATAGGATTTTTAAATTTAGCAATTAAATAATTTTTCATAATTAATTAATTTTTAAATTTATTTAATCATATTTGTATTATTTTCATCATTCGAATCGATAGTCAGCAAAATATATTTTTGTTTTGTAAAATTCGAAACTTGTAAATTAGAGATTGAATTTACGATAAATAAACTACTAATGCGAAAGTAAATCGTTAACAACTCTTTAGACAACCGCAAAATTTTGCTGTTAATGTGTCTCTGTCGGATTTCAGCAATCGGATTTTCGCGGGTGCAAAATCTTACTGCATCCGGAGTGAATTAACCCCTCTTGGCCCCTCACCTAAGTTTAAGCACCATAATTTTCTCCTAGGGGCCCCTTTACAACCGCTTCCTCGTTTTCTAGCTCCTAATTAGATTGCTCAACTAAAGAGAGTGGATATCAGTCGTTCAACTTAACAGAGGGTCTGATAAACTGAGTTAATTGCACTGGCGCCGGAGAATTCTGTCATCAAAGTCAGCTTTTTGCCAGTCCCTTTCTCGCACTCTGTCCAAAAAAACTTTTTCTCCTCTTCTTGTCGTCTTTTTTTGCCAAAATACACTACTATTCTATCTCTCTCTCTCTATTGCCTGTTATTCATGTTGTTTTATTAAAAAAAAAACCAAAAAACAAAAATACAAAATACAAAAATGCAAAAAAAACAAAATAACAAAAAAATTAAATGATAAATTTTATCTAGTGAAGCAAAATTCCATTTCTTTTTATTTATCATCATTATGATTCAACAATTTCAAAAATTATACGACGCTGAAGTCCACAACGTTTATCAACGAAAAAAATTATTCTCCTAATAAATTAAAAAAATATAAAGCAGCAATATTGCCATAAAAATATTTAGAAAAAATAGATTAATGTTTATGTTATAATAATAATTGTTATATAGATAAATATTAAATTAAAAATAATTTTAGAATAAATTATACAAATTTTTTTCGTTGATCAACATTGTGGACTTCAACGTCGTAAAATTATCCCATTTTTACACGAGAAATATTTTAATAAAACAGCAAATTTGTCTTAAAAAAACCAAACAAAACAATTTTTTCTATTCCTACAGATTTTATTTGTTTTTTATTCAGAATCTTGCCAGTCGAATTTTATATAAAGTAAAAACCCTAGAATTGAAGAAAATATGTTGAACTAAAAAATAGAATAAAAAATTGTAAACAAATTAATAATAAATAAATTAATATGACAGTTGAATATAATCAAATTAATTGATATTTAATTAATAATTAATTGATCTAAATGAAAAAATAAAAATAACTAATTAAGATAAAAATTGAATTGTATATTCAAATTAATTAATTTCGAAAAGAAAAATTAAACAAATGAAAAATACGAAAACATTAAATATACCTAGTAATACAAATTTTGTTATCATTTAAAAAAATGTGTACGTACATACAAATATTCGTATTTGTAAAAATATTATTATAACAATATTTTTATACGCCTGTTCATAAAAAATATTACCTTATTTTCTTTATAAATATGCGTAACGTGTACTTTTTTATTACAAAAGACGCGAAAATTTGTTTGCATTTCATTTTTAAGAATATAAAATTATAAATAAAACTAAATTTTATTAAAATTAAATAATTTCGGAAATAAAAATTAAATAAATGAAAAATATGGAAATATGAAAATATGAAAATATACTAAATTAATTAAAATTTATAAAATCGTATTTTTTATTATTATTCATAATACAACTCGGAATTATATTTATTATTTTTTTATCAGCAGAAAGTACATGTACGTAAATAGAAATATCTTTGTAACAATATTTTTACACGCTCGTTAATTAAAAATATTACCTTACTCTCTTTATTAAATATAAGCAGAATATTTTTTTACTATAAATTGTACATTTTTTATGTTCAACAAATAATAATTATTTATTTTTAATAAATAATTAACTGAAATTACTTTTTAGAATAAAATTCATCAAATAAATTATTATAAATTTAAATTAAATTCCTTTAAAAGCTTAAATTCCTTCTTAATTACAACTTTAAATTAAAATAAAATTCTATTTTTGTTTCTAAATTAATATTTTCAATTTTAATAAAATTTCCCCGTGTCTTGGTTAAAATAATTTTTCAACAAAAAAACCTATGCCTACTAAAAATATATACCAAAAAATTTAAAAATTAATATTTTGCATTTTAATAAAATTTACACGTGTCCTAGTGAAAATAAGTTTTCAACAAAAAAAAACCTAGCTACTGAAAATAAATAGAAACTAAAAAATATAAAATCGAATTTAACAAAAAATAGCAAACTTTGAAGCATAAAATGTTCAAAGAGAATATGAGAGTAGAATAAAAATTAAATTATTACTCCTGAATCATACATGGGAATATGTAATAAATTTTTTTAATTTGAGAGTTTCACAATTAATAGTTGAGAAAGTCAAAGACGAGCACGAACAGTTTTTGTCGGTTAATGAAGATCGATCGACCCGTCAATGAACAGAGAGAGAATTCCCTCTGCAACCGTTACTAATTATTGTCTTCCCAAAGATTGCATTATGAACCAAAAGTTTACGCAAACGAGTTGAAAAATTAAAATCATTAATTAACAACATAAAAAAATAAAATTATTAATTAACATCAAAAATAAAAATTATTAATTAACAACATCAAAAAATAAAAACAAAATTAATCAAAAATTGAAAAAAATTAAAAATCAACATTAAAATTCTTCTTCGTGAATTTCATTCAAAATAAATATTTCCCTTCTATTGCTAAATAATTTTTAAAAAAGTTGTTACAATTTTTCCTTTATTTTCTTATTTCTCCTCTATACTCGAAAAATTGAAATAATAATTCCAATTTCTATAAATTTTATAATCAATATTTCCAAAAAATGCTTAATTGAGAAAAAAAAGGGGAAATAAATTCACTCGCATATTTTTTTTCGATTCGTACACGTTACTTTATACAAACACATATTTTTTCAACGAAAAGAGAAAACAAGACATTTTTTTTTATTTTCTCCACATGCTTCGATTACTTCTGTAATAAAAGCTCTATACGAGAAAAATAATTACAAAGAACACAATTGTTTACAGAAGATAGAATTTTTTTTAATATTACTGGTTAATTATTGTCTCCGAGTTTAAATACTATATTTTTCTCCATGTGGAGAAAAATAGAAACGTTTTTCTTTGTTTGCAAAAATAAATACAACAGCGACTATGAAAATAACAAGGAAAATATAAACATTCTTTTTTTTTACAACTATTCAAATTTCAAACAATAATTTTTCTTTCATTATTAATTAATTAATAAATAAAATCATAGTCTTTAAAAATTAATTTATCCTTTTTCTTATTAACCAGAAATAGAATTTTTAAATTAAAAACTAAAAAAAATATTTCACATCCCAGACAAAATTGAATGTAGAATATTTTCAACATGAAGAAAGTTATTATTTATGATTATAGTAATTGAAGCATTAAATTTTGCATGAAATTTAAATTTCAACCTTCATTAACTTACACTGCTTGATCTCAAACTTAATTTCCAACATGTTATAAACAAAATTTAGGAGGTCAAATTTTAGAGCCAATTATAAAAAAAATGACCTGATAAAAAAAATTTTTTTTATTAATTTTTTTTTAAAGAGCAAAAAAATTTCGAGTCAATTAATTTTCTCTTCTTCACTAATAACAGCAGATGATTTTTAATAAATATTTGCTTTCAAGCTTTCATTTCGAAATAACATTGCATAACAATTATTTATAATTGTTCAGAAAATTATTTTTCATTTTTGCAAAATATAGAAAAAAATAACTGCACCTGTAGCTTATATTTATTCGGGAGAAAGTAAAATAATTGGATTATATATTAACGCAAATAAAAAAAAATCAATATTTTTTCTGTGAATGTTCCTAAAATTTAGAGCTTTTAAATGAACACGCATATTTGCTTTTACTGTTTACTTTGTATTTTACTAAAAAGAAAACTGTCAAATGATACGCGATGAAATTCTTTTTTAAAAAATCATTTGTCTCAAAGTATTAAAGAAAATTCCTTTTAAAAATTTAATTATTTCCATAAATAATAAAATTTTCGGGAGGAATTAAATTATTTACAATTCAATTTTAATCAAATTTTTCGAAAAAATAAACAATTAATTCGAAAAATATTATTTAAATTTGAAACTTAATTATTTTCACAAGTTTTAATAAAAATTCAATTGTTTTCAACAATTCTGACAAAATTCTTTGAAAAATTAAGGGCATTTGAACCATTATGAAGTCACAATTTTAAAACTCATGCTTTTCACACATTGTGACGTCATAATGGTTCAAATGCCCTTAAATCATTTTAATAAATTGTAAAATTCTTAGCATGAATTCAATAATTTTCAATAGAATTTTAATAAAATTTCTCAAACAGATTCGATTATTTTTAAAAATTGTAGTAAATTTTTTCTAAACAATTCCATTGTTCTCAAAAGTTGTTAACAAAATTCTTTATAAATTTCAATTATTTTCAAAATTTTCAATTAAAATTACTTTAAAAACTATTTTTTAATGAAATTTAATTACATTCTTTTAAAAAATGTAATTACTTTATACAAAAACTCTAATTCAATTATTTAAATGAATTTTTTCTATGACTAATTTTATCACAATTAAGTAAAAAAAATTATTAATTATAATTAATAATAAAGGTGATTATTTAAAAAACAAGAGAAAATTTTCATGAATTTCAATTACTTTTAAAATTTTCAGTCAAAATTATTTTAAAAACTCAAGAAAAGAAATTATTATTTAAGAATTTCAAGAAGAATTATTTTCAATACAATTTTAATTACATTTTCCCAAAAGAATTCAATTATTGAAAAAAATTATTCCACATTATTAAAATTTATTTTTATTTAATTATTTCCCATATTAATTTATTCTCATTTAAATAATTCTTATATTTATTTATTTTATATTAATTTATTCTTATTAAAAAAAAATATTCTGCTTATTAAAATTTTTTCTGTTTTAAAAAAAATTTATTTCGTAACTAAGTAAAAATATTTTTAATTCGTATTATTTTTCATTTTGTTTAATACATTTTGAAAAATTTCGCTCGTATTTCTATTCACAATTTTAGAAAAATTTTGATAAATTTTGCTCTCAACAAAAATGTCTAATTGGCTAAAAATACTTTGGTTTTCTTTATTTTAGCTGTAAATTATCTTCGTAAAAATTATACTTTTGCCTATCAGAATTATTTAAGAAAAAAAATTCTTATAGAAAGTTCTAATAATTTTAACAAAAAAACATTTTTTTCCCTAAATTCTGAGCGTCGAAATGAACGAAATTTATTTTTTTCTCGTTTGAATTAAATTTTGATTACAATAATTTTGCCTTTCTAACAAAAAAATTTGATTGTAGTTTTTAATTGTAAAATTAGTTTTTTTTAATAAATAATTTTCTTTTCTTTAATTTATTCGTAACTGTAAATTATAAAAATATATATATATTTTTTTCTTATATTTAAATTATTTCAGAACCAAACATTTGTTCATGAAAATTATTTGAAAATTTCTCAAAAAAAATGCTCTTAAAGTTCTGAACGTTAAAATGAACGAAAGAAATTTATTTATTACCTCGTTTGAATTAAATTTTTACTGCAATAATTTTGCGATACTGTCGAAAAAAAATTAATTCTAAAGTTTCTAAATGTAAAAACAAATAAATTATTTCATTTTCATTAAAATCAGTAATTTATGAAAATTATTGCGGGGAAAATACGTTCAAAATTTGTGGACCATAAAAAACATTCTTCTTCCAAAAGAATATTCGTAGCTATAATTTTTTTCGTCGCTCTAATTTTATTTGTACCTGTAAATTACTTTCTATAAATTATAATTTTTCTCATCTGAATTCTTTAAGAAAAAAAAAATTCTTCTTTTTATTAATTTCTGCAAAAAAAAGTTCTTAATGTTCTGAACGAAAAAAATTTATTTATTTCTCGTTCGAATTAAATTTTTATTACAAATAATTTTGCATTATGATTATTATTATATATTTTATTATTATTATTAAATTATTATTTTATTTTTCTATAATTTCCAAATCTAAAAATAAATTATTCAATTTTCATTGCAATCAGTAATTTATGAAAAAATATTTGCAATAAAAAGAATTTAGTTCATTTAAACATTGCAAAACTTGTGAACTATAAAAAAAATTCTCCTCCAAATGAAAAAAGAAATAAAAAAAGGCAAAAACAAACTTGTAAAACTTGATGTTATCAAATATGCGTTGGAGAAGAAAAAAAAAATTTTTTTTTCCCCTCTCCACCCGTTAAAAATTATATATGTTGCTCATTATTTTTCTACTGTGAACGAATTTCACGACAGGAGGGATTCGGTTTTCATCGTTACAGGATTATTCTCAAAGCCTGGCAAGCTTTTATCTCCGGACACCTCGTGTATAAGCCGATAGTGTTGGAAGATACTTGCACGATAAAGGGCCAACACAGACACACATACACACAACGGACTTTGAAATTGTTTGAAGGAAGAAAACATTAATTTTGCCAGCGCGTATATAGTATATATAGTGTGTAAGAGGGATCAAAAGCAAGGGGTATACTTCCTTCCTTCCTTCCTCTCTCTCTTCCAACAACTTCGCCATAGGACAAGGTTGAATTTTGAATAGTCCCATGGGATTAGAATGCAAGCGAACCAACTTGAAATTGCTCCCTCTCGAACTTTCATCGCCTTTCATAAAACATATAATTCATCGCAAAGGATCCTCTTTACTTGAAAACTATTTCCCCCAAGACACTTGCCTTGATTTACTGATCTTGATTTTCTATAATCTTATATATCCTGTCAACTTTTTTTTATCATACAACTTATTCGCTATATAGTTGTAGATGTTCGAGAGAAATTATTTTCAGAACAAAAAAATTTACCAACCAGAGTTTCGATGTTGTAGAAAAATTATTTCGAACTGAAAAACAAACTCTCTAAGTCACTTTCCTGCAAATTGAAAACACGTTGCTGAAGTTCACAACGTTTATAGTCAACGATTTTAGAAGAAAATTATATTTTTGACAAATTTTTAAAATTTTTTATAAGTACGATTAACTTTTTGATTAATGATTCATAAAAAAAAATATTTGTGAACAAAAAATGTTATTTTCTTGATAGGAAAATAATTTTTTTCTTTCAATCGTTGATAGTAAACGTTGCAAACTTCACCGACATATTGAAACCTCGTAATTTTTGTGACAAAACAAAAAAATTCTACAAATCCATTATTTTTAATAATTACATAATTAAATATTTGTTGACAAATTGAACAGTATTTTTAGAAGATTTTGAGTTATTGTTGTTATTGTTGTTGGTTGATTCAAAAAATAAATAAATTCATCAGAAGTAAAACAATTTTTTTTATCAGAAACTAGTGGAACGAAAATCTGAAAATAATTTTACATCAAGAGATTTATGAAAATTTACTTCGAGCAATAAATTTTTCCACCTGATCCAAAAGAATATTTTGATTCACTCTAAAAATTATTCCGAAAAAAATTTGTAATAATTTGTAATCATTTCTGAATATATTTCTTTATTTATTATTTATTTCTGTCAAAATTTCTGAACAGAATTTCTTCTAAATATCTTCAAATATAAAACTATTCGAAACATCAAAATTTTCGTTTAACTGAACAATAAAGTTAGTTATCTTTATTTCTCCGCAGAAATTAAGATTTTCAAAGACTTGAAACTAAAACCTTTTCGAAATTCAATGATTTATAAAAAATTGTACACGCACCTTTGATAAAAATAAATTATTTTTGGAATTTTTAAGTAAACTTTTTCACTTAGGTAATCAAATAGAATATTAAAGATGGAAACAAATTGAATTGAAATTAAAATTCTCTAAAGCTTCAAATTGAAATCTTTCGAAATTCAATTATTCATTAAAATTGTAAACACATCACTAGAAAATTAAATTACTTTTAAAGTTTTTAAGTAAACTTATTAAAATTATTAAATTGAAATTCAAATTTTCTGAAATTAAATTAATTGTAAAAATTGTAAACAAAAATATTTTTGGAACTTTTAAGCAAAATCATCAAATAATTAATTAAAATCACTAAAATTATTGAATTCAAAGTCAAATGTTCTAAAACTACAAATTAAAATCTTTCGAAATTCAATTATTATTCATTGAAATGGTAAACTTAAGTATCGTGAAATTAAATTACTTGTAGAATTTTTAAGTAAAATTATTAAAATTAGTAAAATGAAAATTCAAATTTTCTGAAATTAAATTAATTGTTAAAATATTTAAACTAAAATCCACTGAAACGAAAATATTTTAAAAATTTTTTGCCAAATTTGAATTATTTTCGAAAACCTTAATAATATAAATTATTGGAAAATTTTCAATTATTTTCAAAAATTTTTCTCAATTCAAAGATTTCCAATAACTACTATTAGAGTTTTTCAAAAGAATTCAATTATTTAAAAACAATTTTAATAAAATTATACACAAACATTTAATTATTTTCATAAATAATAAAAATTTCCCAGGAATTCAAATATTTATACAAATTTTTTACAAATTTCTTCGCAATAATTCAATTATTTTCATGAATTTATAAAACTCATCGCAGAATTTCAATTATTTTTAATACAATATTTCTTAAATTCCTTGAAAAATGTAACTATTATTCAAATTTTTATTAAAAATTCGTTAAAAGAATTCAATTATTTCAAATTTGTTAATAAAATTCTTTATAAGAAATAAATTTTAAGAAACCTTCGATTATTCAATAAATAATTTACCTTTATATTTAAATATTGAATTCGCGTAGAATTTCCTATAATAAAAATTGATTTAAATATGAATTTTAGTTTAAGTTTTAGATAACAATAGAATATGAAAATAATTTTTAAGAAGTTACACAATAACTATATTTTTATAATATAAAATATTTATTTTAACTCTATCAACTTTAATTGTTATAAAACATGAAGAAATCGATAGTTAATTAATTGTTAAGTTTATGTTTTATTACAATATTATTAAAGTTGTTTAATTTCAAAAAAATTTGACTTTGGAATTTTTGAAAATCTTAATTCCAATGGAAAAATAATAATAATTAAATATTTAAAAAAGAAATTATTGTTTTCGAATAATTTTACAATTAATGAAATTCCTAAATAAATTTAACTGGACAATTTTTTTCAATAAAATGTTTTCCTTTATTTTCTAAAAAATTTTCAATAAAATTTTCTAATTGACAAATGTAATTTATAGACATTTTATTCCTTTAATTAAAAAAAAAACTTTGAATTTAATTTATTTCAGAATTTTTGTTCAATTTTAAATATAACTTTACTAAATTAAATTTCATATTATTTCTTTCACTGTTTAGTAATTTATAATTTTGGCAAAAATTCTCTAATTTCTCTAAGAATTTTTGTTAACTTTTAAATATAACTTTACTAAATTAAATTCCATACTATTTCTTTCACTGTTTAATAATTTCTAATTTTTGCAAAAATTTTCTAATTTGTTTAATAATTTTTGTTAAATTTTAAATATAACTTTACTAAATTAAATTTCATATTATTTCTTTAACTGTTTACTGTTTTCTATTTTAAAATTTCAGTATCGTAAAGTTAAGAAAGTTCAAATGAACAAAATTTATTTATTTCTTCCAAAAATTAAATTTTTATTCCACTTATTTTGCTTTACTATCAAAAAAATTAATTACCGAGTTTGTAAAAGTACAACTTTAGTTTATAAATTTTTTTATGATTAGTAATTTATTAAAATATCTTCAATAAAAAAAATTTCTTTCATTTGAACGTTCAAAACTTGGGAATCATCAAAACAGTTTGTAAAATTTAATTATTTGCCAATTAAAATTCTATAAAAAATTGATTTTTTTTTCAAAATTTCCCTAACTAGCAAGTTTTGAACGTTCAAAATGAACGAAATATTTTTTTTATCGAAAATATTTTTCTAAATTGTCGTAAAATTTCGGTACGTTGTACTTTTCCCTTAAATTAAAAAATACTGTTGGAAAATTTAATACATATTTTTCATTTATTAATAATAATAATAATAATAATAATAATAATAATAATAATAATAATAATTTTTCATTGATTAATTATTTGATTAGTTTAACTAATTCAAATTTATAGAGAGTAGGAAAGATTAAAAATTGCAAAACAGTGTAAATTTAATTTCGTAAATAAAGTAATAAAAAATTACTCTCCATTCTCTCTATTCCATCTGATAAATTTGTTATTTTACAGAAATAATTTTTTCTTTTCACATGGAAGATTTTTTTTTTTCCCCAAGGAAAATAGGTCAATCATAAATTCAGATAATTGATGACGTCGGGAACCTGGCAATCATTCGCTGGTTCTAATCTTCTTCGTGCCGGTGTGAGATGAGATTTGCTCGGGTGTTGAAAGGAAAACCCTTTAGGAAGAATGGTGAAAAGGAGATTACGATGTTGTAGAGGGAGTATTTTCTCTCTCTCTCTCTCTCTCTCTCCCTCTCTTTCTCTTTCACTCTCTTTATCTTTTTATCGATCGATCTTCATTAAACGGCAAAAAAAAAAAAAAAACTATTCGTCTTTGACTTTCTCAACTGTCCCGAAAATGATACGTGGTGATGATCCATATTAGTATTATCCTGATGTGCTCGCGAGGATCGATCTCTTGCGATAGGCTAAATTAACAGGATGCTCAAATTAATTTGCCGTGAATGACCCATGAACTCATCCATCTTGTTGCTATGGGGGAGCCTTATGGTGTGTATATGTTCCTCCTTCCGTTGCGGTGGACCTTGTCTTTATCACCACCACATTCAACCCTTCATCCACGAAACTCGGAGATGCTCAAACCCCAGAGCCATTATCTCGTAAGGTATTGAATTACGAGACTCCGAACGTGACCGTTCGTCTTTAAATTTATTTTCCGTTCGGGGCAAAAAAAAAAACAAAAAAAATCATCCAATAAATTAATAGTTAACTGAATTTTTTCCTTCTATACTTAAAATTGATAACAGTGGGAAATGTTTCACATTCGATTGAAAAGCAAAACGGATTTTTCAGTTTGCTCAAACTTTACTATTTTAATTTTTCCAAAAATTATTTCCTACTATTATTATTTTTTTTCACTAACATTAATATTATTATTTTTTAATGAAGCAAGCTTCGCGCTCAATAATAAATTTTTAAAAAGTCGCTTTAAGACTGAAAAAAGAATTTAAAAAAGTATTAAAATACCAATTAGCAATCGAATTGACACCTAAAAAAATCCACTTCAGTCGATTCACATAAAAATTTAACTCCGTTTTTCCTGCCTTCAGTGAAAAATATTCGCTAATTTGCTAAATCAACTTCAATTATAAATTTTTTCTAAAATTCAATTATTCTCCAAATTTTTGGTTATAATTATGATCCTAAAGTTTTGAACGTTCAAATGAACGAAATATTTTTTATTCAATACATTTTAAGAAATTACTAAACATAAAAATAATTTAAAAACAAAAATTTTACATTTACAAAACTTAGTAATTAATTTTTTTGTTAGTGACACAAAATAATTGCAATAAAAATTTAATTTTTAGAAGAAATAAATAAATTTCGTTCCTTTCAACGTTCAGAACTTTAGGATCTTTTATAATTTTTCAAAATTAAGATTATATTCAAAAGTAATTTTTAAATGTAGAAAAATGAAACTCATTAAAATACAAAATTTATTTCAACAAATTTAGACAAAACTTCCAATTAATTAGAAATTTAAATTAATCTTTGCCAAATTATTTATTCGAATTTAACTATTTTCAAAATAAAGTTACACTTTTTCAAAGTTTCGAACTAATTTTTTTTCATAATTTCTAAAATAAACTGTTCAAAATTTAAATAATTTTTATTTTTATCTTATTATGTTTAAATTTCTAATTTTATAAATAATAATTAATAACAATAATTATTATTATTATTATCATTTTTTTTATATCCCACTTAAATAATTTTTGTTAAGTAAATATTAAAAATTTAGCTTAATTATAAATAATTAATTGCTTTCGGATTATTTTTATTCATCTCGCTAATAATATTCTCTGCTATTTAAATTTAGACTTTTTTTAAATCCATTCAATGTTTATCTGAGCCACGAATTTTAAACCTTAAAAATACTCTTTAATTGAATTGGAAAAATATTCAAAAATTTATCAAAACAGTAAAAACATTTTCCATAAAAAAATAAATTATATTAAACTCCTTTAAAATAGTGGACTTCTTTCGGAGAATTTTATAAAAATATTGTTGTAAATAACTAATTTTTTTCCAAAAAGTGTATAAAAATTATATTTTAAATAATTAAATAAATAAAAATAAAATAAATAGAATAAAAATTTTATTATTCATTAAAATGTAACTAAATTTTTAGAAAAAATTGTATTAAACTTCTTTTTTACATAATTAAACGTTTATAAAATCTTATTTAAAACAGTAAATATATTAAAAATATTTGAATTCTTGAGAAAAATTTTCTTCAAATTTTTGAAAATAATTGAATTGTTCCAAAGAATTTTATTTAATTTTCTTGAATTATTTCTTAGAATTTTATTCAAAATTAATTAAATTGAACTATAATAGTGTAAAAAAAATTATTTCTTAGAATTTTATTCAAAAATTTCTTAGAATAATTTTTTTTCCACTATATTATAGTTCAATTTAAATTTTAAAGTTCCAACAAAATATGTTCTATCCAAAATAAACAATTTAAGTTCCACTAATTTTTCTCCAAAACTTCCCACCCCGGAAACAATAAATTTCCATCATCCACAGAATTTTCAAATTTTTATCTATTCCCTTTTTCGTTTAAAATTGAAAATATTCTTTTTTTTCTCCTATTAAAAGTTCACGAGTGTTTCAAATCAAAAATCTAAAAACAAAAAAATACCATTGATATTGGAAATAAAAGGATGAACAAATTTTCTAAAAAAAAAAACTCCTCGAAACAATCATTCGAATTAAAAACAAAAATCCAATTTCGACAATCAAATATCGAAGAGAGAGAATTTCTTAATTAAAAAAAAAAAAAAAAAATTGTTCTTTTTCCTCCCCTAGAAATCAACGCTTGTTATATTAATATTTACAAATTGAAAGAGAAAAGTAGAGACAATTAACTAGAGGCGTGTATAGTACCTAGTATTATACAATGCACCTTTTCGCCGATTTATTTAGAGTTTCACGAAATACGAATGCGCCCCACGGGGAATGAATGCAAATAGGTACCTCTCTCTCTTTATACTTTTTTACCATCCCTTTTGTGCAAAATTAATTCCGACTACAGTTTTTTTTTAATAAAGCCACAGTCAGCGGCGGTCATGAATCACGAGAAATTACTATGTCGCTAGAGTGGGCCAATAAACGCGACACTTTTTGTTTTAACTCTCTCTCTCACTCGTCTCTACGCCGAAAAGCTCTCAATGGCCCAACAACGATATAGAAACAGAAAAAGAGGAGGGGGGGGAGTATTATTCCCGTGATATCAGCAACGTTTCCCCCTCTCCCCCCTTTTCCAAACAATTTCTCCCCGGTCACTGTCTGCACTTGTGTATATATTCAAACAAAAAACAAAAATTGACCCAATACCTATTTAACATTTTCCAAAAACAGGAAAAGAGAAGCGAAAAAAAAATTTCCTCCCCGGTATTTTATAAACAATGTAATAACAATGACACATTGTTCTAACAATTGTTATTATACTTATTAATCAAATATTTAATGTCCATGCAAGTTATTATATATATATATATATATAATTTTATAATTAAAAATTTTTCCCTACATTTTTTTCAAACAATGAGAGAAAAAATTTTTTGTATAATAGTTTTAATAGAACACAATTCATTTATTTTTATAGAAAATAATTCATATATTTTTATGGAAAAAGTATTCATATATTTAATATAGAATAATGGAAGGAAAATATTTACTTTTTTTTTTATAACAAACACATCATACCTTTGCAATTAGTTTCATCAATTAAAAATAAAATTTAGTTTCACAAAGGAAGAATAGAAATTTTCGTAAAAAAAAAAAAATCTAAAGGAAAAAATTAAGCAATGTTGAGAAAAATAATAATAATGAAATAAAACAATTTTATTTGCACCAAATTCTAAAAATAATTGGTTCAAATTAATTTGACTAAAAAAAAATTATTCCACTCAATATTTATTTCACACTAGGAAAATAATCGGTTATTTGACGCAAATAAATTTTTGTTTTAGTGAATGAAAAAAAAATTTGTCTCTAAATTATTATTTGTTTCCAAAAATTCAATGTAAACAACAGAACTTAAATTTGTTAAAAAAAACCTTTTTGTTACAATCTAAAACATTTACAATTTCAATTAATTATAAAATTAATTATTATTAAAATTAATTCTATTTTTAAAAAAACGAAGTGTAAATATTCTCAAAATTAACTACTAAAAAAATTTTTTAATTGTAACTCTCCCTTCGCGAAGTTTAAATCTTTTTCAA
Source organism: Leptopilina myrica (nomen nudum) (assembly GCA_032872475.1). Lineage (NCBI taxonomy): Eukaryota > Metazoa > Arthropoda > Insecta > Hymenoptera > Figitidae > Leptopilina > Leptopilina myrica (nomen nudum). The sequence continues at coordinate 21,376,155 of CM065467.1, read as the reverse complement.
ATTAACAATTTTACTTGTAACTCAATTTTCAAAACAGTTTGTAAAATTTAATTATTCACCAAATAAAATTCTATGAAAATTGATTTTTCTCCAAATTTCCCCGACTCACAAGTTTCGAACGTTCAAATGAACGAAATATTTTTTTTATCGAAAATATTTTTCTAAATTGTCCCTTCCAATAAAAATTAATAACATAAATTTTACATTTAGACACTTTACCATTAATTTTTTGTCCAGTGTCACAAAATTATTGTAATAAAAATTTAATTTGAAAAAAGAAACAAAATAAATTCCCTTCATTTGAACCTTCAAAATTTTGAGTTACTAAATTTCGATCTCATTTCGAATAAAATTTAAAAAAGAAAAACTAATTTCCCAAACCATAAAAAGAAAAATTAATCAATGTTTAAAAAATAATACAAAAATATTCCAGCAATATTGTAGGATTATTTTCCAACTTAACTCCCATTTGATTAATATCTCGATAATAGAAAATTGACTCCATTCCTATAGTAAATTAATTATATCGAAACTGGACTTTAATTATGATAGATATAAATGAACAGAACATTCATTACTAGCGTTCTATAGTCAATTACATCTCTAATGTGATACTATAATTACTCGAGTTTCGATTTAATTAATATTTCCGTAATCGAAAATAAGTCATTCGTTTATTTATGGAAAAAAATTTAGAGATAATCCAATTATGTTAATGGACAATTATTAGTGCCAGTAATTTGTTATTTGCTTTCGCATTATTTTTATTTGTCGCTAATAATATTCTCCTATGTTTAAATTTATCCTTTCTTTCAAATTAAATAAATTAAATTAAATTAAATAAAAATAAATTAAAAAATTTAAATCAAAAGTAAATTCAAAAATTTAAAACAAAATACTAAAACCGAAACGATTTTAATAAAACTAAAAAAATATTAATTTTATTCAACAGTCGAAAATTATTTATAAAGCAATAAAATGAATTTGTGACCAAATAAAATTTATTTAAAAAAAATATAAAATAAAAAAAAATTTTTTTTTGAACAAAATAGAATTTATTTGAACCAAATAAAAACTTGTAATTACCTATTTAATTTAAATTTAAATTCAAGTTGTCCTAAATAATTAATAATAATTAGCATAAATCACGTACAACGAAGAACTAAATTTTCAATTAAAAATCTCTCCTTTTTACAAGTAATACATAACGAAATGTTGCAGTATTTTTTTCTATAAGTTAGGTAAATAAACACGGCAATAAATACGATAAAAAATTGAAGAAAAAAAAATTCGCAAATAAAAATAAAAAATACGAAAAGAAATAAATATCGAGAAATAAATACTATTTCGAAACGCTGGAGTAAACTTTTATTAAAACCAAATTTATCCGAATGTTTTCGTATTTACTTCCGTATTTATTTACCCAGTTTATTTACATAAACTTCTTTGACATAAAATGTTAACTATAAATTAGCGTTACTGACTTTGGTATAAAATTCACAACGATATGGAAAAAAAATAATTTTTTTATTCAAATTTCTATATATTTTTGAAAGGAAATGTTTTTATAATTTTGTCGGAAAAAAAAGTTTCCATAGTTTTTTAATGAATAATTTTAAAACCATGTATAAATAAAACATTTTGTTTTCAAAATAAAAAATATTTTTTCTCCTTTAATCTTTGATGATAAACATTTAGAACTTCACCGACGTCATTAATTTAGTTCCCAACGAATTCAATCAACGATTTTGAAGGAAAAATATATTTTTTCAAACGTTTTAATAAATATTTTAGCAAAAATATAATTTTTTATTCAAATTCTTTGTTTTAAGAAATTGTTTACAATACTTTTGGATTTCTTGTAGAAAAATTCTTCTTCCAATAATAATAGATCAAAAAATGTGAAAATCATGAACGTTAAATTAACAAAAAAATATAAATAATAGTTATAATAATTTATATTTTTCTTATTTATTCATTTTTAAATTTCACAAATAAAAAAATAATCATAATTATTTCTAATAAGATTGAAAACGTTGCTAACTTCAATATTGACGTCTATTTAGAAATTTTATTTATAAATATTTTATTTATTTCGAATTTATATTTAGAAATATTTTATTTATTTAGAATTTTTATGTAAAATTTCTATTCCATATCTATTTTATATTTAGAATTTTTTTCAATTTGCTGTTTAAAAAGAGTGCCTAGTAAAATTTTTTTCAAATAAAAAATTTGAATAAAAAAATATTTTTTCTTCAAAACCTTTAAAAGAAACAAAATACTTTTTTTCACGCAAAAAACAATAATATTTTTATTTCAAAAATTTTTCTTATTCATTTTTGTTAATCAAAAAATACGGTAAAATATTTTTTATAAAAGTAATTTGAGTAGAATATATTTCTTCGTTGATTATAAATCTTGTAAATTTCACCAACGTCGAGAGTGAAGTTTGCAACGTTTTTTAATCAAGGATTCTCTGAAAAAAAAATATTTTTTTATTGAAATTCTTTATTTAAAAAATTTTCTACAATATCTCTTCATCAGCAGATTGAGAAAAAAAAATTAATAAACAAAAAATATTATTGTTATTTGCGTAAAAATATACTTTTTTTCCAATCAATAATTGTAAACGTTGTGAACGTCATTAACGTTAAATTAACCACAAACTTTAAATAATAATTGTGATAATTTTTATTCTTATAATTTTTTTTTAAATTCACAAATACATAAATAAGAAAAATATAAATTATTACAATTATTATTTTTTTGGAATAATTTAACGTTGATGAAGTTCACGACCTTCATAATTAATGATTCGAAGAATAAAAAATATTTTTTAGCCGAAAACAATATTTTTTGTTTAGAAATTTTTCCTGTTTCAATTTTTATGATCTAGAAATACTGTAAAATATTTTTACTACTAGGAATTTAAGTGAAAAAATATTTTTTCTGAAAATCTTCGATTATAAACGTTGTGAACTTCATCATCGTTAAATTCACTAAAAAATATTAATAAGTGTAATAATTTTTTTTTGTGTATTTTTTAAGTTCACGAATACACAAATAAAAATATAAATTATTACAATTATTATTAGTAGTATTTTTTTCTTTAATTTAACGTTAATGAAGTTCGCGACCTTTATAATCAATGATTGGAACAAGAAAATATATTTTTCACCAGAAAGCATAATTTTTTGTTTATAAATTTTTCAGTTTTTAATTTTTGATGACCAAAAAATACCATGAAATATTTTTTTCACGAAGAAATTGAGTGAAAAAGAATTTTTTTTTCAAAATCATCGATTATAAACGTTGTGAACTTCATCAACGTCTAATGGCGTTTTGAATTTTTGATATTAAAGAAATACTGTAAAATATTATTTTTATGAAGAAATTGAGTGGAAAAATATTTTTTTCCAAAATCTTCGATTATAAACATTGATGAAGTTCACAACGTTTTTTAATCAACATTTGCAAAAAATAATAGTATTAATAATTTTTATTTTTTATTTTTTATTTTCAAAAAAGAGGGAAAAAATTAACATTTGCAAGAAATAATAGTTAATAAATAATGTTAATAATTATTTTTGATTGAAGAAAACAGAAATATAATAATGTTAATATTTATTTTTTTTTAATTTCTACTTTCAAAAAGTAATAAAAAAAATTAAACACATATTTGTGAAGTTCACAACGTTTATAATTACCGATTGGAAGAAACAGAAGAAATGTTGATAATTTTTCTTTTACTTTATATTTTAAAAAGTGTTGAAAAAAATTAAACACGTGTCTGTGAAGTTCACAACGTTTACAATTAACGATCGAAATAAACAGAAACAATAATGTTAATATTTATTTATTTTTATTTTCTATTTTGAAAAAAGTGATAAAAAAACTTAAACACTTGTGAAGTTTACAACGTTTTCAATCAACGATTGATAGAAACAGAAATAATAATATTAATAATTATTTTTTTTAATTTCCTATTTAAAAAAAACTGATAAAAAATTAAACAGACGTTGATGAAGTTCGCAACGTTTATGATCAACGATTGAAAGAAAAAAAATTATTTTCCTACCAAAAGGAATAAACATTTTTGTTCAACAAATTTTTTTTTATTATTATTCTAAAAATTAAACCCTACTATTTTTTTGTAGAAAAATTTATAATAATTTGCTTTAAAAAAATTTTTTTTCTTTAACATTTGAAAACGTTGGAAACTTCACCAATGTGATGAAGTTCACAATGTTTGTAATCAACGATTGCAAGAAAAAGAAATAATAATATTAATATTTTTATTTTCTATTTTTAAAGTGATAAAAAATTTAAAAGATGATAATAATTATTATTAGTATATTTTTTTTAGTGTTTATTATTTATTATTAATTCAGTCTAATTTTGTAATAAAATCCCCCCCCCTTTTTTTTCTGTTGCAGATATTATCAGGCAACATTGGAGAACGATCCAGCTCAACAGCATTTGTATCGAGTCTCGTTATTGGATCGAAATTTAAAATCAGAGTGTCTCAGTTGCAATGCTAAGAGCGAATCCGATGGGGTTCGATGTCTCTATAATATGGCAAAGTTTTCACCCGGTAATTCACACTACGTGCTCACCTGTGCTGGACCAGGAGTTCCGGATATTTCTATCTATGACAAAGTAAGTCCCCCCCCTCCACTTTTTTTCTCTCTTTCTTTTTCTTTTTTCTTTCAACTCTCACAATCTCGTTCATCGAAAGTATACATCACGAGAATCGGAAGTACGCCTGATTCAAACGAAGAGAAGGCAAAAGACGAGAAAAGAGAGACGTGTCTTGACTTCAGGGATGAGATAGGATTTCCATCTCATATTGCCTCGTCGTGGAAAAATGAGATTTCATCTTCCATCATGCCAATGACACCCCACTCACTTCTTATCACTCCCCTGTTTTCTCAATGTGTTTCAAAATCTCTCACTCTCTCTCCCAACACTCGCGCACAGTTTTTCTCCATATAAGTCTGATTATATATATTCGAATTCTAACAAAGTCAATTTAGGGGAAAAAAAATTTTTTCATTTCTCCTCAAACAAAACGAAAAATAAAGAGAAAAAACAGAACTGATTTTTTCAATTTTCAATTACATATATCTATATAGAGAAATGAAAAAATGATTTTTATATTTGAGCAAAGTTTATTCAATTTAAAAAAAATATTTCTGATTTTCAAATTTAAAAAATCCAATTCAATAAAAATTCACGTCAACAAAAAATTTATAGTAAAAAAATAATATTCTGCTTAAAAATAAAATTTCGTAACAGAAATTTATTGATTTTTTTTTGCTTAAAAAAGTAGTTTTTTTATTGATTATATTTTTAAATTAAAATTTTTTGTAAAACAATTGGCTTATTAGCCACGAAACAAATAAATAAATGAATAATTTCTACTAATTTCTTACTTATTAATAAAATTTACTGAAAGAAAAAAATTATTTTGTATATTATAAAATTGATTACGTAAATGTTGATAATCAGGAGATAAAAAATTATTTTTTTGAGCAAACTTTTTTTTTTTGTTAACAATTGTTAATAAAAAAAAAATTGTTAATAAAAATTGTTTACTGGTCCTTAAACTATTGTCAGAATAATTCCAATAAATATCTGGGTCATCGTAATTAATTTAATTCACAATTAATAAAGAGTATAAAATATTTTTTCTCCTAAATCGTTGATTATAAAAACGTTGTGAACTTCACCAACATTTTTTCGTTTCAATCATTGAAGATCATAACGTTTATGATTCGAAGATTAAAAGAAAAAAATGTTTAATATTAAAAGTATTCATATTGAAAAAAAATATTATTTAATTTAAAAAACATTAATCTGGATTTTCATAATAAAACATTCAATTAAATAAAAACTACGTTGATGAAGTTTACAACGTTTATAATCAACATCGTAGAACAAAAAAACTTTTTTTTCTGGTAAAATTTACAGAAATTTTTCTTTTAAAAAATTTTACATACTTTTTTTTATTGAATTAATGACGTTAAATCAATTCTACAGATTTTTTTCTCCATCAAATTTGTTCATGGACAAAATTTCATTTTAAAAAAATTATTACGTCTTTTTTTAAAGTTTTTTAAAAAATTAACAATTTAAATTGACAATTGAATTGAAAAATTGAAGATAACAATTAAAATTTAAATAAAAAATTAAAGTTAATAATTAAACTTCAAATTAAAAATTAAAGTTCATAATTAAACTTTAAATTAAAAATTAAAGTAAATAATTAAAATTTTACTTAAAAATTGTAGTTAAAAATTAAAATGAAAAATTTAGAATAATTAAAATTGGAAATTAAAATGAAAAATGAAAATTAAAAATTAAAGTTCATAATTAAACCTTAAATTAAAAATTAAAGTAAATAATTAAAATTTTTCTTAAAAATTGTAGTTAAAAATTAAAATGAAAAATTTAGAATAATTAAAATTGGAAATTAAAATGAAAAATGAAAATTAAAAATTTACAAACAAAAAAATAATTGTTTTTGTTTGAAAAATGTATTTTTTCAAGCACGGATCATGAACGTTATAAATTTCATTAATATCGTTAATTAAAAATTTAGAATTAAAATTTAAAAGTAATAAAAATTAAAAACTTAAATTTATTAAACAGTTAAAAGAAAACATTCTAGTCCAGCATGTCTTATTAATCTTCCACCTTTAAGGAAGAAAAATAATTAAAATTAATAAATGAAAATTAAAATTGAAACATAAATTAAAATTAAACGCAATGAATTGAAAAATGTTTCAGAAAGAATATTTATTTATTTATTTATGCAGTTGGAACATTATCAAGTAATGCGAGTGTCTCGAATAGATTTTTCGTTAAATAAATTTTCCTCATTTTTCTTTTTTTTTCTTTTAGTAAACAAGAGTTCAAATTTTACTCACTCTGTATATGACCACCGATTAGTATCAAAGTAATTTTTTTTACAATTTTTACAAAAAAAAAACAATGCATTTTTCAATCAGGATTTTAATATTTCTCTGCCTCGTTTTTTTTAATCGTGAAATTATGGCTTGTCAACTTCCAAGTTTATTGTGCGAAAAAAATGACGATTGTTGCAGTTTAATTTGTATACCTCGTGGCAGTAAGTCTCGTATTAAAGAAATGTTAACTAATTAATTAATTAAAATTATAATTAACTCTCAATATTAATTAAAATTAATTAATTCTCAAAATGCATTAAATTTAATTACTTAAAATTAATTGATTCTCAAAATTCATTAAATTTAATTAATTCGCAAATTTAATTTAATTTAAATAACTCTCAAAATTAATTTAATTTAATTAACTCAAAAAATTTATTAAATTTAATTAAAACTCAAAATTAATTTTATTTAATTAATTCTCAAAATTTATTAAATTTAATTACCTCACAAAATGAGTTCAATTTAATTAATTCATAAAATTAATTAAACTCCAAAAATGTCAATTAAGAAAAATTATTTTGATTTTCTTTTCTTTCTCTGTAAGCACATATTTTATCTTATTCAAATTTTCATTTTCTATATTTTCTCTAATTGCAGTATTTAAATGGTGCGGATAATCTAAAATGCAAAAATATCTAAAATATTCATTGTTACTAAACAAGTGTTTAAAAACTAAAAGCAATATGTACGTTTCTAAAAAGATATACGACTGTTTCTAAAAGCTGTATGAATAAATTAAGCTGCAAATGTAAATAATAAAAAGAAATATTACAATATTCTTTACCATCATGCAGAATTGTAATTTTTTTTTTATTTTCCTGACAAGGTGAAAACATTTTTTTTTCTTCCTTAAAGGTCGAATATTAATAAGACATCCTGGACTTTGAGTTCTTAAAATGATGCGATTAAATTTTTTTTTTCTTTTTCAATTTTTTCATAGCGCGGTTTCTCACTTGAGAGTACGAATTATACACGTCAGGCATATACAGTTTGAGCGTGCTCTCGTCTCTGAAGGAGTGATAAAAGAGAATATTATTAACGAGCGATCGATCCAGTTTAAACTCTTTTTCAAGAGGGACCAGACCCACTTACCAAGTCTCTGCGAAACGACGAGAGTTTGCTCTTGGACTTTTAAGTGGGTGCGCATATATATAGATATATATATATATTTTTTTCTCAAGACCCTTTCATTTTATTACCGGAAGCAAAATTGCATTTCAAATAAGTCTCATTTATTTTGTATATTTTCTTTATTCTCTGTCAGAACGTTATTCGTAAATTATCATCATTGTAACTTTCAATTTTTAGTGACTTAATAATTTTTTTACTACAAAAAAATATTTGTACTAAAAATACTGTAAAAAATACTGTACTATCAGAATGCAACTCAATTTTTAAAATTTTACTACAGTAAAAATTAAAAAATCCTTTAAAAAATCTTTTTACAATTTTGTTATATTTTTACAATTTTCTGGAATGTTGGTGAAGTTCACAACGTTTATAATCAACGATTTAGAGAAAAAAATATTTTTTATTCAAATTTTTGCAAAAAACACTTTCGTGAATTATTTCGTCAATACGTTTATCTACTTTTTTCTACTTCAAAAAAAAAAATAGAAAACTTTCTGAACCAAACATTTTATTGTTCTTCTCAAGACAAATACTTTTTTTCTTGCAATCGTTGATAATAAACGTTGTGAAGTTCACTGACGTTTTTTTTTTTTGAACTAAGTGAATTAAACATAATTCTTTTCAGATAAATTTGAATATAACAAAAATTATCAAATAGAGTTGATATTCCAACAGGCTAAACAATTTTTTAATATCAATTGTAAATAAAAAAAAAGATTCCTCAAAAAATAATTTTTCATCTTCTGCTAATTATCGGCTGTGGCTACTTTTTATTAATTGGAAATTAAATTAATTTTAATAATCCAGATATTACTTGGAATCATTCTAGCAATAGTTTAGGACCAGTAAACAATTTTTGATTAACAATTGTTATTAAAAAAAATAAAGTTCGCTCAAAAAATAATTTTTAACAAAGAAAAAAGATAAAGTTCGCTCGAAAAAAATAATTTTTTATCCCCCACCGATTATCAACATTTATTTACTTAATCAATTTTCTAATACAAAAAATAATTTTTTTTCTTTCAGTAAATTTTACTAATAAATTAGGTAATAAAAATTACTATTTTACTAAATTTTACTCATAAATTAGTAAAAAATACTATTTATTAGTAAAATTTACTAATTTAAAAATTAAAAGTAAAAAGTCAGTCTCCAGTTTATTTTAAAATACAATTTTACTAATTCAATTTTAGAGGAAAATATCATTTTCCAATTTTTTTTAATAAAGAAAAATTATTTTCCGTATTAAAAAATTGACCAAGCAAGTAAATGTTTAATTTTAATTAATTTTTATTTTTTTCTACAGTAATTCTGAAAAAAATGCATTAAAAACTTTAGTAAAAAATAGCTAATTAATTCAGAAGCATTATATGTAAAATAAATAAAAACACTACGTGATGCACTTGACGAAAAATTCGAAGTTAATATTTTCAATTTAATTAATTAACAACGAGTATGCAATAAACGTCGTACTTTACAATGAAAACTAAATATTAAATTTAAATATTTATAGACGAAAATTTAATTTACAAATCCTGAAATAAGCAAGTTTATGAAAAATTGCAATAAAAATATTTTTGTTCCATTCCCAAAAATAATTTTTAAAAATTGAAAACTATTGAAAATTTTGCCAAATTTCATTAAAATAAATTTTTAATTATTAAAGAATTCTAATTTTCACTTTTCGAAAACTATTTTTAATAATAAGAATAAATAATTACAATAATAAAGAATAAATAATAATAAATATTTATATTTTTGAAGAATAATCGGCAATAAAAATTTGCAAAATAATTGAATTTTTCGAATAATTGTAAATAACAATTTGCAAAATAATTGAATTTTTCGAATAAGGTAAAGGTACCAATATCGGAACGCTTTTTAACCTAACTAAATTTCTATGATAAATATCATGGAATTAGAAGTGTTAATATGAATAATTAGGGTATATATTGAAAGATTGGTATTTTATTAATAGTATTTAAGCCCTAAAATGATTCTTTTTTATGAAATAAGAATAATATTAATTAAATTATAAAACTCTGCACTGTACCTATTACGGAACGATTATTTTCTGTATGTACGGGTGTTCCAAATTGAATGTCCCTATTAAGGAACACCTAGAACACCTTATTTGATTCAATAAGTCATTACAATTCTATTGATCTATCTCAACAATTTGAATATTAATTATAAAGAATTAAATACAATAAACAAATTCTAGTTTAATAGATAATTAAAAAGCCAATTTTTCTGGTAGAAAATAAATACGAAAATACTGAAAACATTTGAGGTTATGTTTGCTGTATATTTCCTGTGTGTTCCATTAATCGGGGCATGTAAATAATAAATGTACCTAATGTGGAACGGTAGTTTGATGGACACCTCAACTTTAAAGCTAAAATACAATTTAATATTTCTTATTAAATTAAATACTATACTGAAATAATAATTCTTATATCATGTAAAATTTATTAAAATGACTAGAATTTTCTCACCACCAATTTTAATTGCTTTTATTTCAATTTTTGTGATACTGTTCCGTAATAGGTACGAAATTTTAAAGTGTTCCGTTATTGGTACTTTTACCTTAAATGTAAATAAAAATTATAAAAATAATTGAAGTTTCAACTGTTTATTATAAAAAATTATTACTATATTATTTTCCAATAAAAAAAAAATATTAGAATTTTGAATAATAATTTAATTCATTAAAAATCATTAAATTTCATAAGAATTGTATTTGCAATTTTGAGAAATAATTAAATTTAAAAGGATTTTTCATTGAAATTAATTTTAATTTTAATTACAGGGGAAAAAAAATAAAAATTTAGTTTACGTTTGTTTTTATCTTATTTTTTTTGCCACAAGTTTCATAATTTGTTTTCCTAAAGTTGTGAATATTCAAATAAACAAAATAGGAAAATAAAATAAAATAAATAAATCGAATTATTTTAATATAATTTAATCTATTTTTCAATTAATAATAATTTTTATTTCTTAAAATTCAATATAATTTTAATATTTCATTTTAAAGGGTCATAATAAAAATAGCTCGTCGTTTATTTAAACGTTAAAAACTTTTGAAACATTAATTATTATGTCTATTATTGAACAATAATTTATTATATAAATTTTTTGTTGTAATTTATTTATATTTATTTATTTTTGATTATTTTACTTTATATTTTATAGTTGTAAACTGTTACACTTTATTTTACAACATTATTCTTAATTATACTTCAAATTATGTTTAATATTATTTATAATATTTTATTTATTTTTATGTTTATTTTACAAATTAAAAAAAAATTTTTTTCCAGATATTTTTCCTAAAAGTTCAAAAGAGAAAAAAAAGCATTAGAAATGTGGCAAGCTTCGCAATTTTTCTTCAAAAAAACCATTCCCCTTAACTTAAAAGCACCCTATTGCTTTTTTCTTGTCTACAAATAAAAAAAAAAAAAAAAAAAACAAATTCCACTTTTTCTCAGAGAAATTTTCGCTTCTCCAATATATCATTACTGGTCTCTCACTCGCATGGAACGTGAAAATATAGTCACGTAGAAACGTGTTCATGGCTTGATCGTTATGATCCGTTAGTAGTAGTAGAGTGTAGAAAAAGATATGGCAAAAGCTGGAAAATATAGGTATTGAAAATTGGGTGGGGGTATTATAAAATGGGGTGAAATAGACGCACCATGAAATAAAATTTGCAATCTGATTCAACGTTACAACCCCATGCCGACCTCGGATCACGATGTTTATATAGCAAATCACGACTACAAACCGGATATGTAACAGGTGTTATAGGAGAAAAACGTGTCACATGAAATTCAGATGTTTGCACAGATGGCGACCATAACATCCTCTCTTTAAATAATTTTCCTTTTGTTTCGGATAAAGAAACAATTATTTTACCAAACAATTTCAATTCTAATCATTTTTTCTTTATCGTCATTGTAATAAATTCCATTATTAATATTATACAAACGGATTCAAACAAAATTTCTACTATTTTTTTAGAACCAAAATTAAATATATTTTCGAATTAAATACACGAAGAAAAAATTTATTTCAATACTAAATAATAATATTTGATAATATTAATATTTAATTTAGTAAATATTCATTTATTTCAGGTAATTTTTTTATAACCTAGTAATCGTTTATTTAAATCAAATAAATTTCTTTCCGATAATAAATAATTCAAACAAACATTCATAAAGTTCACAATCTTCAAAATTAACAATTTCAGAAGAAAAATATTTTTCTAAACAAATTTTTATAAATTTTCACTCAAATTTTCTTAAACAATAATTTAATAATAATTAAAAATATTAAATGAGAAAGAAGCTATCAATTTTTTTTCTTAACTTCACTTTCTATAATAATTAAAAATATTTAATAATTTAATAATCATTTTAAAGTATTTTTGTATTTTTAATTTTATTAAATATCTTCTCTCCGTCTATTCATAAAAATCTCTCATGAAATATTTTCCATCGAATTTCATTATTTTACACAAAAACGAAATTAAATTAAAAAACAAAGTATAAAAGCTTTTCGATTTTTAATTCCAATAAAAATAACTACACAAAGTACTTTAAAAAAAAAATCTATGAATTAAATATTGAAAAATATTTTAACCAAATTATAAGTCAATTTTTTCACAATTTACTGTAATGCAGCAAAAATTTTCATTCATTCTTTTACTTTAAAAAAATAAATAATAATAAATACAAACATTTTTATTTTTTTATATAAATAAGTAATAAATAAAAAATATACAAAAAATAAATAATAAATATAAACATTTTTATTTATTTATATAAATAAGAAATAAATAAAAAATATACAAAAAATAAATAATAAATAAAAAAATAAATAAAAAATAAATTTTAAATGAATATTAAATGCGAATAATAAAATTAAAACTAAAAGTAAAAATAAAAAATTTAATAAAAGAATATTTGAAACGAATATAAAATATTTTTTCTAAAAATGAAAATATGAAGCAAAAGAATAAAGAACTATATTTGATAAAGAAAAAATCCATTTAGAAAAATGAATTTTTAAATATAAATCACAATGGAAATGTTTTTTTTTCACATTTGTTATTTATTGACTTTCAGAAATCGAATAAACTATTTTCTTGGGAGGATAATAGAGCAGTGGCGGAAATATTGTCTGTGAAAGCACAGCCAATCGTGAAGAGACTCAAAGTTCCGGTTCCCGGTGGATTTGAGGCTCAAGTTCAATTAATGATTCCGCCAGGTGTCGATATTTCCGGTTCAACCAAATATCCGATGTTGGTTTACGTGTAAGTACAAAACTATTATTTTTCCATTCTTCCATTATTTATTATTTCGAAATATTTTCTTTTTAAAATGTTAACTTTTAAAATTTTTACATAATAATATTTTTAATATTAACATTAATTTTAATTTAATTTAAATTTCAGTTCATTTTAATTTTATTTTACTGTGTCGATTAAAAAATAAAGTAGTTAATAAAAAATAAACAAAAAATAAATCAAAAATAAATCATAATAATAATTATTATTATTATTAATAATTATAAATAATAATAATATAATTATTTATGATATAATATCACGTTTTTAGTTTTTTAGCATTCAATGATTTTTATAATTAGGTTTTTATTACTAAAGTAAATTATTAATTATTTAATTCACTACTAGTTATTAGTAATATTATGTATAAATAAATTCTGCAAATAATATTTATTTAAAAATCACGTTTTTTATTTTTTCCAGCATTCAATTATTTTTACTGTGTTTACTATCAAAATCTAAATTAGAAAATGTTTACTAACCGAATGCAGATTTGTTACCAATTTAATAATTAATATTTTCTTTAATTTTTAATAGAAAATTAATTTAATAGTAGAAAATAATTAATTTCATGTAGTAAAATATTTTTTTATTTTTTAAATTTCTTTTAAATATTTTTTCTAAAATTTTCATTGTTCTACAGTTCGAAAAATTTATAAACCATCAATTAGCTAACTAGAATTATAATTATCATATTTATTAAATATTATTATAAATTTATAAACCATCGATTAATTAACTAGAATTATTATTATTATTATTATTATTATTATAATCATCATGGTTATTAAATATTATTATTATCATGATTTTTATTATTTTGAATAAGAATATTATTAATATTACTTTATATTATTATCATTTTTGTACACTATTATTTTTTATATTATTTTTTATTTTATTTACTTTATTTTATTTATTTTATTATACTTAATTTTATTACTTTTTATATTATTATTTTTTATTTTATTTTTTTAATCCTACTACTTTTAATTCTACAATTTTTTTCCATCAATTATATCGCTTTTTATATTTATCTCAATTAAATACGGAAATAAAATAAAAATTCTAATTTAATGACGAACATTGTTCAGTGCTAAATGAAAAATAATAACAATAAAAAAATATATACACACACTTTTTTTTCTCTATACTTTCACGTTATCAGAATTTTAAAAAACAAAAAAAAAATATTGAAAAGCATCAACTGATTTAATTTAAAAGCGTCAATTCACTTCGAAACTAAATGTTGGCTTAATTGGATGTCAATAATTTTTCCGTTAAAAGCAATCAAATGTCAACACATGGATTTACGTGACTCCAAATTACAAATGTGCAATTGCAAAAACATTCAATATATAGGTCATTTACATTTGAAAATAAATTTCAACCCCCCTCCCCCCGCCCGAACCAGAATTGACAGAATTCGACAACTTTTGCCATTAAAAAAAGTTATACACAAACAAACATTCTTGTTATTCCATCGAAAAATGAAAATAATTTACAACCAATTGTTTAAAAATTGCTTTTATTTATATATTTACTTTGTTTGAGGGAAAATTTGCCACTTTTTTAAAATTCAATTTCAATTTGAAAGAAAAATGAGTGTACTTTCAGTTATTCATTTTCTTCTGTGTGTTAATATTTTTTTTTTTTTTGTAATTTTTTAATATTTTTCAAAGTATATAAAAACATTTTTGTAAATTAATTTTTTCTGCTCCGAAAAAAAAAGAAACTGTAAAATTCTGAGTCTGACGTGAAAAAAATAAACTTTATATACTTTACAGTAAAGGACGATTGATAATGATGGCGTCAAGATATAGGGAGAAAAAAAAGAGTAAAGCGAGAGAGAGAGAGAGAGAGAGAGAGTATTAAGAAAAAAAAAAAGGTTGAAGGTTGCTTTTACTAGAGAATGGAAAAAACGGAGGCAAAGTTGGAAGAGTTGAGAAAACTTACACTTAAGTGCTTCCTTTGAAAACAGGCAGTTTGCCATAAAGTATGTAGCAGCTACATGTGTATACGCACATGAAGAGTTCTGTCGTTACATTTATGCCTTGTTGGGTGTTCTTGAAAAGAAGGTTGGGTGTCAAGAAATGAGATAGAGGATAGGAAATGTTACTTTATGCATCGGAAAAGCTGAGTTAGAAATATCCATACATATATATATACGTAAATGTAAAATAAACTCAAGTGTAGTCATTGGATATCGAACCAAGTACCCTTCTACACTCTCTCTCTCACTATTTCTCTCTTTTTTCTCCCTTTAGAAAAAAAACTAGTTTTCAAAAGCTACTAATGACACACAGGGACAAAAATTTATTATCAATATTTTTTTTTCGCCATCAAATTCATATTCTGAATATTTGCATACATTCACAGCACTTCATATTGAAAGGAAGTTCTCGAGATTTTATAATTTCCTCTTCAGGGAAACTATAATTTCAAAAAAATAACCGTAAAGTAAAAAAAATATTTCAGTTTATATTTTATAACAAAAATAAAATAATAATATAAACAATAATTAAAATAATTAAATTAAATAATTATAATAATATAAAAACAATAATTTTCCTTATAAATAAAATATTTATTCTCCTTTTTTCTAAATAAATAAATAAATTATAATAATAATTTTTCTTAAACAAATATTTCAACACTTATTGTTTTATATTTGTCCACAGAAATTGATGTTTCAAAATACTTTCAAATTTTACCATCTTTTTTTATTTTCCATATTATTTATCAACCAAAACTACAATGATTTATTTAAATCAGAAAATTTAATTTATTATGCGTCAAAAATAAAATTATTTTCGGAAAATAAAAATTTATTTCAACAAAATTAAATTTATTTGAACCAAATTAAAAGTCACTTTATCAAAATAAAAATCATTTGATTAGAATAAAAATCATATAAAACAAAAAAATTCATTTCAATCAAATACAAGTTCTTTCACTAAAAAAAATTAAATAAATCAAAAAAAAAATTTAATTGAACCGAATAAACATGAATTGAATGAAACAAAAATCATTTAGTAGAAATAAAATAGATTTAGACCAAAAAAATTCATAGGAAGCAAATACAATTTTATGAACCAAAAAAAATTAAATTGAACCTAAAAAAAAATCCTTTGAACTTGATAAAATAATTAATTTCCACTCAAAAAATTTGATTTGAACAAATTAAATGTCACTTGTTCAAAAAATAAAATTTCATTTGAACCAAATACAATTTACTTGAATTAAAATAAAAGTCATTTGATCAAAATAAAATTTATTTGAACCGACTAAACTTTATTTGATCAATATAAAATTCATATGAACCAGTAAAATTAGTTTAAAGCAAATACAATTTATATGAACCATAAAATTTAAATTGAACCCAAAAAAATCCTTGAAACTTGATAAAAAAAATTCATTTGAATTAAATACAATCTATATCAACCAAAAAAATGAAATTGAACCTAAAAAATCCTTTAAAGTTGATAAAAAAATTCATTTGAACTAAAAAAATTTAAATTCAACGAATTAAATGTCATTTCTTCAAAAATAAAATTAATTTGAACCAAAATAAAATTCATTTGAACAAAATAAAATTCATATTTTTACAAAAAAAATTAAATTCAACCAATCAACATTTATTTTTGGGGAAAAAATTAATTTAAATCAAATAAAAGTCATTTGATTAAAATAAACTTCATATAAGCAAAAAAAATTCGTTTGAAACAAATAAAAATAATTTGAACCAAAAAAAAACCCAAAAAATTAAATTTAACCAAATAAAAGCCATTTGAATTTGATAAAAAATTACATTTGATTTTTGAACTAAAAAAATAGAATCAATTAATATTAATTTGAGTAAAATAAAAAAATGATTTAAACCAAAAAAATTTATTTCAACCAAATACATTTAGTTTGAAGTTTTAAACCAAATAAAAGTCATTTTAAAAAAATATCCATTTGAACCAAATAAACATAATTTGAAACAATAGAAAATAATTTTCATCAAAATAAAATTGATTTCAACCAAATAAAATTAAATTGAACCAAAAAAAAATCATTTAAACCAAGTAAAAGTCATTTAATTAAAAACTAATCCATTTGAACTAAATACAATTTTGTTTGAACCAAATGAAATGCATTCGAAAAAAATCCATTTGAACTAAATTAAACATCACACCGAAAAAAAACTATTTTCAAATTTAGAGAATTCCTCTTCTTTTGCAGCATTTTTTCCTCTTATATACCGGCACTAAAGTTTTCTTTTCTAATTGAGAGGATTTTCCTTTATTATATTTGTTATTAAATGTCACTTTTTAGACAGGTTAAAGTTGCATTCAAAAAAACAAAAAGCAACTTAAAAATCTTCTTTTTAGTATAAATTTGTTTCATTTTTAGAGGAATAATTTCAATCAAAGAAGAAATATTAAAATTAATCTTTTAGTTAAAAAACTGTCAAATATAAACAAAAATTCCTCTTTTTTACAGATGAATATTCGTATATTGAAAATAAAATGTGAAAATAATTGTTGAGCGGAATTTTCTTCTCACTCTGAGATTTTATTTTTTTCGGTGCATTTGAACCAAACAAAAATTATTTGATCAAAATAAAATTTATTTGAAAAAAAATTCTTTTGAACAAAGTAAAAGTCATGTAATGAAAAAAAAAAAATTTCTGAACCAAAAAAATTGAATTCAATTAAAATAAAATCATTTAGTCCAAATAATGTTAATTCAAGTCACAGAAAATTTATTTTTCAACTCATTGACCCGAAAAGAAAAAAATCTATCATCATCTATTGATTTTAATAAATTATTTCTTCAAAATCTCATATTTTCAATTTTTCCGCAAGACACTTAAAGTGACTTTGAGGGAAAAGTAGATTTTTTATTTCAAGTCTTTTGTGATTTATTTTCTTTTGAGTTTACCTTCTCACTTTCCAAGTAATTGAGTTCTTCATGAGGAACAAAAATTTCTCTCTCTCTCTCTTTCTCTTTCTTTCTCTCTCTCTCTCTATATATAATGTTCTTTAAGCATCTTTTTTTTCTGAGGGGATTTTCTTATCTGTATTTTCACGCGATTCTCATAACATTATATACCAAATAAAGGGAATGACACAGAACTTAAGGCAAAAGTGTGAACATTCATTATTTATCATTCCCCTCTTTCAAACATTCTGCTTCCTGAACAATTCTTTTATCACCTTAATAACATGCTTTCTTACTCCATAAAACAACATGAAAACTTTTCCAATTCTTTATCAACTTGAAGCTTATATTCAGTGAACGACTTAAACTACTATCAAACCATATATATAAGATTATCATTTAAATTACTTTTAGCTGTATAATTGCAAATATTTATTTTCTTTTAGTCAAATAAATTACCATCGGCATTGTTTTAAATTTTATTTTTAATTCAATGAATTTTTAATTAACCAAATATTAGCTTCGCTATATTAGTTTGCGGTTATTTATTTAAATTCAATTAACTTTCACTTAGCCAGTGATTGTTTATTCTTGATTTATTTGTTCATTCAAATTTTATTATAATTTTTTGTAATTAACCATAGCAATTGTATATTATTGATTAGTTTATTTATTAAAATTTAATTAATTTTCAGTGAACCCTTGATTGTTTATCCTTGAGTTGTACGTTCATTGCAATTTTATTAATTTTTTGTTTAATTTTAGCAGTAATTATTTATTATTAATTTGTATATTCATTAAAATTTTGTTAATTTTAATTTGTAATTCTTCGTAATTCTATTTTCGTAGTTGTTTATTATTCATTTGTTTAATCTTTATTCGTTAATATTTCTTAATTTTGTATTTCTTTATTCTTTATTTGTTAATATTTACTCGTCAATTAATAATTCGTTTATTATTTATTTTTTTTATTATTTATTCGTTCTTTATTTATTTTTATTCGTCCTTTATTTATTTTTTATTTATTCGACATTATTGCTAATTGTATTTTAATTATTTATTTATTTATTTTTTAAATCACAATTATTTCGTTAATTTGAATAAGAAAAATTCTCCCTCACTCCACATTTGTTTAATTATAACATTATTCATTTATTTGACAAATTATTTAATCGATTTTCCACCAATAGAATGGAAAATAAGTCTGTAATCAAACAGTTGGATAAAAAAGAAGTTTTAATTTACAGTTTTAATAAAATTTGAGGAACAAAAGAGAGTATATTTTAATTACTTTTCTCTGTTCGTTTTCGGCTCTATAATTTCCTATGCATTGTTAAAAGTAACATTTGTATTCGTGAATCGCCGCCTTTAAACGATTTCACAATCAATTGAAAATCGATTTTTCGCTTAAAGTTAAACTTTTCATTTAGTTGTCGAGTGTTCCCGTTTTTCATGCGATAACAAAGTTAAACCCCGACCCGAAAAAAAAAATTTGTTTTCTTTAGAGAAAAACTTTCTAAAACGTTAAAAAAAATAACTAAAACAAAATTTGTTTAAATATTATTTAAAAAATAATTTTTCAGTGTTCACTGTTTTTTTTAAATTATTTTTCTACTAGTCGTTGTATTTATTTACTTTTTTCATTATTATTACAATTTCTTTTTATTATTATTATTATTATTTATTTATTATTATTTATCTATTTTTTATTTTATTATTATCATTTATTTTTTATTTAATTTACTTTTTTTATTATTACACGAAACAAAACCTGGAACTGGAACAGCGATAACTTTCACTAAAATAGCGAAAATATTCGTTGAAATAGCGAAATTACTCGCTGCAATAACTAAAAATTTCGCTAATATAGTGAAATCTGTAGTTGTTTCAGGTGAAGATTTTTTTTCGTGTAATATTTATTTACTTTTATTATTATTTATTTATTTATAATAATTATTATTAATTTTTTTTATTAAAATTATTAAATTTTTTTTTATTTTTATCTATTTCTTATTTTACTCTTATAATTTATTTTTTATTCAATTAAAAAATAACTATTTATCAAATTAATTTTTCTCTCAAACTATTTTTACGTTATTATCAAGAAAACATATTTAAAATTTAAAACGAAAAAAAAGAGTAAATTTGGATTTTAAGGAAAGAGAAAAAAAACTTTCGTTTTTTAGCGCGACAGCATTGTATTGATTGCTGTGTTGGAAGGAAGTTTCGAGTTCAAATGGTAACTGGTTAACAGTTGAGGAGGAGCTTCAAAAAATTGTTGCCAGGAGTCGGCAGTTTATTCGACTCACAACTGAAATGAACCTTTCGAGGATACATATTCAGCGTTTCACATCGTCTATTTGCCGATGCGGTTGATACAGAGCTTGACTAGAATGTCAATTCTGTATTAACCATTCACCAAAAATTTTTGGAAGGCTTGTGATTTACGCATTCTGTGCGCACTAGCCACTAATTTGATTCACAAAAACAAATTCAATTTAGGCTATTATTTAAATCTCCTTTTTTTGGTCCTTTTCGTAGTTCACAAAATTAAATTAATATAAACCTTTTTCCGCAATATATATATATTTTAAATTTTCTTTATTTTTTTTGCAATTTTCCTTATAAATGTAAATTTATTTTCTATACTTTTTCTATTGTTGTAAATTTATTCTTTACTTTTTTTATTTTTCGAAATATAAATTTTTTACACTTTTATTTTTCGAATAAATTTGTTTTTTATACTTTTTTTATTTCTTACTTTTTTTATTATTAGAAATATATTTTTTACACTTTTATTATTTTTATAACTTTATTTTTTACACTATTTTTAATTTTTACTTCGTAGTTCACAAAATTAAATTAAAATAAATCTTTTTCCAATATATATTTTAAACTTTCTTTTTTTTGCATTTTTCCCTATTAATGTAAATTTATTTTCTATACTTTTTCTGTTGTAAATTTATTCTTTACTTTTTTTTTTATTTTTCTGAATATATTTTGTACACTCTTATTATTTTAATAAATATATTTTCTACACTTTTTTTAATTTTTACTAAAAATATATTTTTTCAACTTTTTTTAAATTTTTTACTTTTTTTATTACAAAAAATATAGTTTTTAAACTTTTTTATTTTCAGAAATTTATTTTTCACATTTTTTTACTTTAGTAATTTTCTCTTTACACTTTTATTTATTTCAATAAATTCATTCTCTACAATCACATCTAAATATCTTTTTTTGAGCAATTTTTTTATTTTCAAAACAATTTTTTTCAGAAAATTTACAGTGAAATTTACTGAAGACAAATTGTATTCGAATCAAAAAATTTATTTTTACTTTATTTTACTACATTTATTTTTACTAAATTATTTATCAGTTTTAAATAAATACATTATTCGACAAAATTAAAATTTTTAGTTAAATCAATTATTTATTTATTTATTTATTCAAAAACAATTTTAATGAAAACAGTTAAAATTTATTTAAGACAAATAAAGTTTATTTGAACAAATTAAAATTTTTTTATGACAAATAAACTTTATTTGAACCAATTAAAATTTTTTTTTAACAAATAAGTAGTCAAACAGGCACTGAATCAAATATACTTCTCTTCTGGAGCTTTTTTTGATTTTTGTTACAGAATTATTTTGATTTAATTATTTTTTCAACTGAGAAAAAAGAAAAAAATGATAAATTATGAATTTATGTTTGCTACAAATTTTTTTTTTAACTTTGTAAAGACATTAGACGAAATATAACAAAAATTCTTCGCAATTTTTTTGTGAAAGAGTAAAAAATAAATTAATTATTGTAATATTTATTATTTATTTATTTTTATAACTAAATAATAAATATTACAGTAATTAATTTATTTTTTAATTCCTTAAGAACACTTTCGACGCTCATTTACTTTACTGATTAGTTTATCAGGAGTCGTAAGTTTTTTTCCCCAAAACAGGGGTCAAAGTTTCATTTTTTTTCTTTTTTCCCTTCATTTATTTTTTTTTTGCATATTCTCGAAACTTTTCCAAGGCGTGCTACCGACAAATTAGACATTAATAGGATTTACGTTAGAAGTTATATCGCGTAGTCGACTTAGAAAGAAAAAGAAGCGTAAATTTCCTGAAATATCAAAAACATGGTAACCCTCTTGCATATTTAATATGCCTTTGAAATATAATAGGTAGACATTTTTTCTGCTAATTTATTGAAAAAAAATTCCCTTAAATTAATCATATTATATCGCTATAATTATTAATCTGTTTCTAATTATAAATAAAAATTTCATTTCTCTCGAAAATTCTCAACTAATTAAAATAATAACCATATATATATGAAAGGCGAAATCCGGAAAATTTTAATAATAAGCACATATAGGGAGTTCATTTGATTTTAATAAATAGCGGAAATTCTCCTTTTTTTCAATTAAAACATACATTTTATTTCTCCTATGCAGCATTTTTAATTCTACTTTGAAAAATTATTTTCTCCAAATTAAATTTTTCATTATTTTAATTTTTAATTAAATCTACTAAATACCTTTTTTTATTCAAGGCAGTAAATTATTATTCCATTGAAATTCGAAAAATAATGAATTTAATAATATTGTCTTCTTCCTCTTTGTTTACGAGGAAAAGATGAAAAAAAGATAAATAAACATTTTTATGCGCAAAAAATTTCCATATTATAAAAATTCAATTCAGATTTTTTTTTGTGTCAAAACCTTTATTTTTCCTCTTTCGTAAATAATAAAGAGGCAAATGAAATTTTTTTTTGTTTCTTAATTTATTGCATTTATTTATTTTCATCACATTTTTTTGTAAATTCTAAAATTGTTGGAAGGTGCATAAAAATTGCCAATGAAAGAAAATAGCAATCTTTATGGTAATTTTATAATTCACAACGTGATTCTGATTTCTTTAAATGTCTAAAGTATAAAATATACATTGTTCTTTAATCAGCTAACGCGTATTTTATTGCAACGTTAAAAAAAAAGTAGTTAAAATGTGAGTAAAAGAGAATTTAATACTTTTTTAATGGAACTTTATTATACTACGGGTAATTGCAATTCAATATTAAATGGGCGAAGTTAAATCAACATTATAAAAAATTCAGAATCAATATAGTTAATTCAAACTGCAGACAAACATAATATAATGAAAAATCCAGGGGGAAAATTTTATTTAAACCAAGAAATATTTATTATTGAGTTAAATAAACGAATATATTTGTCTCTACTAAAAATTATTTGTTTTCAATTTTTTTTCAACACAAATAAAAATTTTCTTTCAACAAAATAATTTTAATTTTAAACCAAATAATTTTAATTTTCAACCGAATAATTTTATTTCAACTAGATAAAATTTTATACGAACCAAATAATTAAATTCGAATGAAATAAAAATTTATTTGGACCAGATAATATTTTATTTAAACAAAATAAAATTTATTCGAACCAAATAAAATTTTATTCGAACAAAATAAAATTAATTCGAACCAAATAAAATTAATTCGAACCAAATAAAATTTTATTCACACCAAATAAAATTTTATTCGAACCAAATAAAATTAATTTGAACAAAATAAAATTAATTCGAACCAAATAAAGTTTTATTCACACCAAATAAAATTTTATTCGAACCAAATAAAATTAATTCGAACAAAATCCAACAAAAACAACATCCAAATTTATTACACCTCAAAAATGAGTTAATTGTCCCCTTTCTAAAAACCTCAACATTTAACCTGTTGCGAATAAAAAAAAAATTAGATTGTCCAATGAATGATTTTTTTTCTATTATTCTTTTTTTTTAAGTGAGCGTAAGACCCTTTTAGCAAAAGGAAATTGTATAGAGAGAATAGGTGCCTATTCAGAGCTTAAATATTCTCAGAGTGTAATTATTCCAACTGCCTCTTTGTGAAGCCACTTTTCCTGCCTCTGAATTCGTCCCTGCTTGCATTTTCTCTAAAACCATCTACACTGAGCTTAATCACTGCACTCTTTACTTAAGCTTGTCTACCACGAAAAAAAAAATTGTTCTGTCTCTAGAAAACACTGAAACCCTGGAAAATACGATGATAAAATACTTCACTGTCTCTGCCACTGTTTTTACTACCAACATATATATATAAATGTAGAATTCTCATAAACACCAACAGAGAACGTTAATTTTACGTACATAAAAAAGGAGCAAAGAAAAAAAATCTCTCTAAAATAATAAACATAAACATTTCCCTTCTAAAATTATAACTTAAACTGGAATTATGTAATATTGCGAAAAAAAATTAACACTCATTTTCTAACTAACGTATTTGGATTGAGTTAACATTTTTAGAAAATAAGTACAAAATCTTATTTTTCTAATTCTGTTTTCGGATATAAATCGTAAATAAATGAATCAGTAAATAGTGAATAAATATCAAATAAAATAATTGACACAAATAAAATGCTTTTTCAAGAAAATATAATTTATTATTTAATTATTTACCAAATTTTCAATGTTCTGATAAACGAAAAATTGTTTCTTTTTGTAAATATTTCTTCAAAATATGTAGTTACATAGTTAAAAAATTTTCTTTAAAATAGTTAAATAGTTAAAATTTTTAATAAGTAATAGATTAATTAAATTAATTAATTAAATTTAATATTTACTTTATTTCTTTAGTAAATAAAGAACTGTAAAAAAATAATAAAGATTCATTTTTAATTAATTCTCGACAGAAATTAACAATAAACAATGCAGGTAAACAAATAAAATTCTTCTGAAAAAAATAAAACTAATTTTCCTAAATTTTCAAATATTTAAATAAGCGACGTTATTTTTAGTATTAAATTATTATTATTACGTTAATTTGTATTTTTTATTTATTTCACAAGAAAAACTATTTTGTAAATTAAAAAATTTATCATTAAGCAATTAAATTTTTAATTTACTTTACTTTTTAGTACAAAATAGTTATTCACTTTTTTAATTTTTGTACAGAAAAATAATTTCATTCGTTTGATTGTACAAAACTGAAAACATTACTAAAAGAAGCAAATTTCTCATTAAAAATTTTCAATTAGCAATATTTTAAAATACCATATTTTTCACTGAACTACATTTTCATTTACACAATTAATATTTTGTAATTACTACCACTGAGTAAAACAATAATTAATGACTGCAATTATTTTTGTAAATAATTATCCGAAATATTCAACAATACATGTTTTTTTGTGTAATTACACCGAGAAAAAAATATATTTGTCTCAGTGCTTATTAAAAAAAAAAATTTTTTTTTAAATAAATGGTTAAATTAGCTTTTATTTTAATTAAATAATTTCTATTTGAGTAAAAATTAATATATTCGAATCCATAATTTTCAATACATGTTTAAAATAACAAATATTATTTAATTGTCTGAATTAATTATTTTCTAAAAATAAATATAAATTTTTAATAAATTTTGTTTGTTCTAAAAAACTTTTACTTGCTCCAAAAGCTTTGTTTCCTTCAAATAAATTTTATTTGTTCCAAAAAAGATTTCTTTCTTTCAAATAAATTTTATTTGTTGCAAAAAAATTTAATTTGTTTCGAAATTTATATCAAAAATAAAAATAGATATAAATTTTTAATAAATTTTGTTTGTTTCAAAACACTTTTATTTGCTCCAAAAGTTTTTTTTTGTTTCAAATATATTTTATTTGTTCCAAAAAAGTTTTATTTGTTTCTAATAAGTTTTATTTGTTCCAAAAAAGTTTTATTTATTCTAAATAAATTTTATTTGTTCCAAAAAAAAAATTATTTTGTTTAAAATTAATTTCATGTTTGACAAAAAAGTTTTATTTATTCTAAATAAATTTTATTTATCCCAAAAAAGTTTTATTTATTATTACTATTATTATTATTAAAGTTTTATTTTAAGTTTTTTTTATTAAATAAATTTTACTTACATCAAATAAAAATTTTACCTGTGCCAAATAAATTTCTCATTTAAAACAAATTGTAAATAATTTCGTACACTGAAAAAATGTATTCAATTCAAATATAACTTTTCTGTTAACAAATAAAAATTGACTTTCAATTTTTAATAAAGAAATTCCGAATAAAAATTGTCCAAATTGTCATAATTCCCATCGAATCATAAATTTAATTTCAACTACTCACAGTTTCTCTTACTCGAGTAAAAATTCGACACTTCATTTGTCAATAAAACTCCCCAAGACATTTCATCTTATAACAGAAATGATTTTTAAACCAAATTTTCCACCAGATTGAATCTTGCTTCTTGATATCGAAAAAAAAGAACGAATTCAATTATTAAATCGATAAAATAATTTCTACATTATTTTTTCTTTCCAAACTATTCTCGACGATTTGTTTTTTTTTTTTTTTTGGGGTAAAATTTCCCTGAATCGCAGATCAAAAAATGAAATGAAGAGGTCTACTTAAAATTCATCCGGATTGTAAATACTCACTATCTGCAAAAATTTTTTTTTCTTCCTCCTCTTTTCTTTCATTTTTTTTCTCTCTTTCTCTAAAAAGACGAGCATGAGTTGAAGATCTAAAAGCATCGAGGAAAGGGATTTCGAGAGAATTCTAAACGAAGAGAAAATCCTTTTTACATATACATTTCACTTGCAAGAACTACCTCAGCCATATTCTTCCAAACCGAATAAAAAAAAACAAATTAAGCTTCTTTTTAAAAAATAAATTTCTCCTCCCTTTTCTCAAATTTTTCATTTCTCATTCAAAATGAGAAATTTTATTTTTTCATCTCTGACCTTTTGTTCTTTGACTTTTTTATTTAAAAAAAAGATGCAATGAAATATTAATATCTTTACTCTTTATATACATATTAATTTTAAGGTCTATAAAATTTTTCCCATATTCAAATTCAAATATACTTTTCGTTCTTGAATCATTAAAGACAATTTAAATAAAATATTAATATCTTTACTCTTCATGTCTCTTTAGTCTTTACTCTTTACTCTTTAAATTAATAAGTCTTTCAAAATTTAATTCTCGACTTAATGCGACCGCTTTTGTTTCTTTTAACTTTTAATGAAATTTAAAAATAGATTTATTTATATACCCTTTGAGATTTTGATTTTGAAAACTATAAATTCTCTCTTGAGAAAATAAATATTTGAAATTTAAATTGAAATTTTACTAATTAATAATATTATTTTCCAGCTACGGTGGACCTGATTCACATCAAGTGACAGAGAAATTCAACATCGATTGGGGGAATTATTTGGTTACAAACAAAAGCATCATTTACGCGGCAATTGATGGAAGAGGTTCAGGAGTCAAAGGAAATCGGATGCTGTTCGCAGGATATCGTCATTTAGGAACTGTGGAAATTGAAGATCAAATTGGAGTGACGAAGTAAGTTCAATTTTCAAACGAAAAGAAAAATCCTTTGAAACATAATCATTATAGTTTTAGAAAATATATAATATAACAAAAATAAAAAAAAAACATCAATTTTGTTTTGAATATACAATTAAAATTTGTAATTAAAATTAAAAATCTAAAATTAAAATTAAAAATCTAAATTTAAAATTAAAAATCTAAAATTAAAATTCCAACTAAACAAAAATTAAACAAATTTACTAAGAAAAAATTCATTTAGATTCTAAAAAATATTTGAATTTCCTTTTGAAAAAGAACTTTTACAAGAAGAAAATTTTATTTAAAAAAATAATTTTCTCCAAAAATAGAATAAAGAAAAAAATAAAATACAGACAATCAAAAATATAAATTTTAGTAAAATACTAAAATATACGAACATTTTTAAAAAATTCGGATTATCAATTAATATTGTTTTTTGACTCATTGTTTGTAAATTAACGCTTTAAACTTTGACATTCGAAAAATGTCACTGACTTTTAAAAAATGGTTAAAAATTCATTTTCTTTTGTCGCCTTTTTTGCTTTCACGTTTATAACTTAAATCACTTAACATTCCATAAACTTTATTGACATTTAAAAAATTATTAAAAATTAGTTTTCTTTTCGATTTTTCCCCACTGGTACATTGCAGACAATGAAAATAAATTATTCTACAATTTAAGGCACTTTACAATTTAAGCCAATAAAAAAAGTTTAATTTAATAAACAAAAACTTCACTAAAATATTAAATACCAGATAAAATCAGAATGATGGAAATTAAATAATTAAAAACAAATAAAATAAATTAAAATATAATAAATAACAAATAAAATAAATTAAAATATAATAAATAACAAATAAAATAAATTAAAATATAATCAAAAAATAAATAAAATAAATTAAAATATAGTAAATAATAAATAAAATAAATTTAAAAAAAAATAATAATTGTGAGATAAAATCAATGGGAATGGAAGAAATTGAGTTTTTAAAAAGGAAGAAAACTTGTTTTGCTCTTTTGTAATTAAATCGTGAGATCAAATACCAAAAGTCCTGTAATCTTGTAAGCTCACTATGCTGTAACTAACTTTTAACACCTAATCCCAAATCCGTATATCCGTTAAATTAACTTCTTTTCTTGCTCGCGGGGCAAGAAAACGTTAACAAGAAGAAAATTGGCTCCTAACTTTATCTAAATTTATAGCATCACTCCTTTTCTCACAGTTCAGTTTATTTTAGAAAGTCCACTTTGCCACCTATTTTTTTTATTTTTTTATTTTTTTTTTGCTTTATTTTCCTTTTTTTTAACGGCCCTGGGTAATTGAGTGTGATAGGTGTGAGAAGACTGTTAAACCTTTGACTCCTTCATTTATATACATCCACTAAACGTGTGGACCACACCGCCGATCAATCGATGGTCAATCTCTCTATTCCCTAAAATAGTCCCACAGTTAACAGACAAAGTGAAATTAATTTAAAGGAGCACAATTTTTTCACATAAAATGTTAATAAATAAAAATAGTGAAATTCACACCAATTTTCTCTAAATTTGATCTGGTAAAATTGTTTTTTTAAATTAGTGACTAGTTTTTTGCTTTTAAATTTGTAGATTTTACTAATAAATTAGTAGAATTACTAGAATTACTATTTAGTACAATTTAGTTTAGTAAAATTTACTCTTAATCAGTTATTGAATTAGAATTAATAAATTTTACCGATAAATTACTGAAAATTACTATTTAGTAAATTTTACTATTAAATTATAGTGAAAATGACTATTTAGTAAAATTTATTTACTATTAACTATCTATGAAAATTGTTTTTTGAATTAGTGACTAGATTTTTGCTTCTAAATTTGTAGATTTTACTAATAAACTAATAGAAATTACAAGAATTACTATTTAGTAAAATTTTCTATTAAATTAGTGAAAATTACTATTTAGTAAAATTTATTTACTATTAACTATCTATTAAAATTGTTTTATAATTTAATTACTAGATTTTTGCTTTTAAATTTGTAGATTTTACCAATAAGTTAATAGAAATTACTAGAATTCTTATTTAGTAAAATTTAGTTTAGTAAAATGTACTACTAACTAGTTATTGAATAAAAAATTAGTCAATTTTACCGAAAAATTACTGAAAATTACTATTTAGTAAAATTTACTAGTAAATCAGTGAAAATTACTATTTAGTAAAATTTACTACTTAATTCCAAAGAAAAAAAATGGTTTTCCTGAAAAATTGTTAAAATTATTCTTATTGGCTGAAATAAAAATTTTCTAATTCTCATCAGTGATTATTGCCTGAAGAATATTATTATCGGCTATTTTTACCTTTTGTTGAACACGATTGGTAATTAAAAACAGCAGAGAAATTTTATTCTCGTTTTAAAAAGTTTTAGATCACTTTTCAGTTTTAAACATTATTCGCAGTGACAGCTTTTATGTTAGAAAAATAGAATTCAGGAAACAAAAGGGAGTGTTCGGACAATAACGCGGTATGCGTGTGCTTTAGTTAAAAAAACAGATAACAAGTTTTTAAAAAATATTTTCAAAACTTTCATTTCCAATTCTCATTCTGTGCGTCGAAAAAAAACATTTTTGCAATTCAAATTACCGATTACTTGAGTGTTTTCAAATTTCAATAATTAGGACTTAAATGAAATAATTTTTATTCAAATCACTTCGATTCATTGTCAAATTCTAAAATTACTGGTTCAAAAACATTTTATTTCAAGTTCAATTTAATTTCAGTGGAAATTATTTGACACAAGTGAATATTTTTTTTAAAGTGAATATTTATTTATTCAAGTGAATATTTATTATTTGAATTCGAATTAAAATTATCTTACTCAAGTATTTGAGTTAAATTACAATTATTTTATGCAAAAAACTATTTATTTGAGTCAAATAAAAATTATTTTCTTCAAAAAAATATTTTTTTGAGACAAATAAAAAATTATTTTACTCAAAAAAAAAAAAAAAGATTTATCTACGTCAACTAAAAATTATTTTTCTCAAGTAAATATTTATATGCTTCAAGTGAATATTTATTAGATTCAATTAAAAATTATTCGACTTAAACAAATATTTATCTGAATCAGATATTTTTCAGTGCAGTTTAATAAAAAACTACTCCAATAAATACATATTAATGTTTTTTTTCTTTTCTCTCTTTTTTATTTATTTCAAATTATTCCAGGGGAAAATATTTGATTCAAGTGAATATTTATTTACTTCAGTAAATATTTATTATTTTAATTGAAATAGAAATTACTTCACTCAAATAAATATTTATTTGAGTCAAATAAAAAATATTTTTTTCAACTAAATATTTCTTTAGGAAAACTAAAAATTATTTTACTGAGGTAAATTTTCATTTATAGGTAAAATAAAGATCATTTTTATCAACTAATCATTCACTCAGGTTATATAAAAATTAATTCACTTAAGTAAATATTAATTTGAGTCAAATAAAAATTATTTTACACAAGTAAATATTTCTTTTGGCCAAATAAAAATTATTTTACTCAACTAAATATTTTTTTAGGTCAAATATGAATTATTTCACTTGAGTTAATATTTATTTGAGTCAAATAAAAGATATTTTACTCAACTAAATATTTATTTAAGTAAAATCAAACTTATATTACTTTGCTAAATATTCATTCATATAAAATAAAAATTTTTATTCAAATAAAAATTATTTTACTCAACTAAATATTTTTTTAGGTCAAATAAGAATTATTTTACTCAAGTAAATATTTATTTGAGTTAAATAAAAATTATTTTACTCATCTAAACATTTTTTTCGATCAAATAAAAATTATTTTACTCAACAAAATGTTTATTTAGGTCCTATTTGACTCAAGTGAATATTTATTATTGTAATTCAACTTAAAATTATTTTACTCAAGTAAATATTTATTTGATTCAAGTGAATATTTATTTTATTCAATTAGAAATTATTTGACTCGAATAAATATTTATTTGAAACAAATATTTTTCAGTGCAATTGAAAAAAAAATGCTTCAAAAAATACGTATCAATTTTTTTTTCTTTTCTTACTATTTTTTTAATTATTTCTAGGGGAAAATATTTGATTCTTAAGTGAATATTTATTTATTCTAGTCAATATTATTTAAGGAAAATTATTTTTCTCAACTAAACATTAATTCAGGTCATATAAAAATTAGTTTACTTAAGTAAATATTAATTTGAGTCAAATAAAAATTATTTTATACAAGTACATATGTTTTTTGGCCAAATAAAAATTATTTTACTCAACTAGATATTTTTTTAGGTCAAATAAGAATAATTTTACCTAAGTAAATATCTATTTGAGTAGAATAATTTTTATTTAACTCAAATAAATATTTACTTAAGGAAAATAATTTTGGTTAAATAAAAATTATTTTCTCAAGTAATATATTTATTTAATTCAAGTGAATATTTATTTGATTCAAATTCATTTTCAGTGCAATTTAAAGAAAAAGTGCTTTAAAAAAATACGCGTTAATTCTTTATTTATTTCGAATTATTCGAGGGAAAAATATTTTCCTTCCTCATATATACATATACGCGATATAAAATCTCGAGCAAAGTGCATTAAAATGCTAGAGAAGAGAAAATCTTGAAATGAATTTGATTAAAATATTGAAAAGAGCAATTAAGCTCAAATTCAGCTTCATTTGAAGCTCATAAATTTAAAATGCCTTTTTTTCCCTGGATTCGTGAGAAAGAGAGAGGGAGAGAGAGAGACTTTGGTTTGGTGTGCGGGTGAGATGGTATTTGAGAGCAATGTCAAATGGTAAATATATATATACATATATGAAGGGGTGCGAAAGAGAAGGCGACAACGGAACAGGGCAAAGGTGAAGGCAAGAGAGGCTTGCGATTCCGCAATCGCTTGGCTGGATTCCAATTTCGCGACTGACTTT
This sequence comes from Leptopilina myrica (nomen nudum), assembly GCA_032872475.1. Classification (NCBI taxonomy): domain Eukaryota; kingdom Metazoa; phylum Arthropoda; class Insecta; order Hymenoptera; family Figitidae; genus Leptopilina; species Leptopilina myrica (nomen nudum). The sequence goes on along the minus strand of CM065467.1, from coordinate 21,343,440 downwards.
TTACACGACGGACGCGACGCGCCAGCAAAACACCCGGCATCGGTTACGCCCAGTCGTCGCTTCTTCTCTGCACCAAAAGAGAGCCATCCAAACGCGATCCATGCTCGGTGACTGAACTCTCTTTCTCTGAATTCAGAAAAAAAAAAAAAAAAAAAAAAAAAAATACCCCACAAAACTAAAACCCAAAATTTTTTGGAAATTCGCCCAAAAAAGCTGTCGATCTGTTGATTATTTCCCGCTCTCTAATAAATTAGTTTAAACGAAATTTATGGTTTTAAAATTGTTACCAAAAAAATTGTTTTCCTCGTCGATAACACAAACAAAAAAAAAATTTTCCCTCGTCGATAATAGAATCAAAAAAAAATTTTTCCCTCGTCGATAATAGAATCAAAGAAATTTTTTTCCTCGTCGATAATAGAATCAAAAAAAAAAATTTTCCTCGTCGATAATAGAATCTAAAAAAAAATTTTTTCCTCGTCAATAATAGAATCATACAAATTTTTTCCTTCGTCGATAATATAAAAAAAAAAATTTCCCTTGTCGATAATAGAATCAAAAAAATTTTTAGTTTCAAAAAATTGTTTCCAATTTCAAATTTTTCTTTTCCAAAATCTAATAAAATGAAGAAATTTTATCGATTGCCTTTTAATTTAGAAAATACCTAAAAGATTAAAAACAAGTTGAAAAATGCAAAAGTATCCAAAAATCAATAAAATGAAAATAAAATTTATAATTGTAAACCATATTTATTCCAAATTATTGAGGTTCGACTGTAAATAAAAAAAAATCTATCGTTGGGAAAAAAAAATTCCATACGCGACCACAACGAGAACAGAAGAATTTTCTTATGCTCGACAACGCCAGAGGATATTGAACATGATAGAAGGATGTTGAGACTTATTGTGAAGAAAAAAAAATACCAACTTCCGACTTCCGTTCATGCAAATCATGCGCGAATTTTTATTTTCGTTTTTCAATATTTTTCTCCCGATTGAAAATATTTCTCTTGTAATTTTAATAAACTTTTTTTCTCCACTCAATATATTTCTATTTAACATTAAAAAAATATATTTTTAGTATTTTTTCCATTATAGATTTTTAAAACGTTTTAAAATAATTGTGTATGTTAATAATATTATAGTTAAAATTTTGATTATGAAATTTATTAAAATAAAAAAAATAATTGAATTCTGCCAAAGAATGTTATTATTTATTTAAAAAATTTTACAATTTTGAAAAATAATTGAATTCTTCTAAAGAATTTTATTATTTATGAAAATAATTAAATTTTATCGAAGAATTTTAATATTTATTTAAAAAATTGAATTATTTTCAAGAATTCAATAAATTTAAGAAAAATAATTGAATTTTAGAAAAGAATATTACTATTTATGAAAATAATTGAATTCTAGTGAAAAATTTTAATTTTTATCAATTTCCAACAATCTAATAAATTCTAGAAAATAATTCAATTGTTTTCAAGAATTTATTAAATTTAAAAAAAAACAATTGAATTCTTGCAAAGAATTTAAAACTTTATAAAAATAATTGAATTCTAGTGAAAAATGTTATTAAAAAAATAATTGAATTCTAGAGAAAAATTTTAATATTTATGAAAAAAATTTAATTATTTTCAAGCATTCAATAAATTTTTTTAAAAATAATTGATTATTTGTGAGAAATTTTACAATTTTGAGAAATAATTGAATTCTTCCAAAGAATATTATTATTTATGAAAATAATTGAATTGTAGCGAAGAATTCTATTGTTTATAAAAATAATTGAATTGTTTTCAAGAATTTATTAGATTTTTAGAAATTAATTGAATTGTTTTCAAGAATTGAATTCTTGCAAAGAATTTTAAAAGTTTTAAAAATAATTAAATTCTGGTGAAGAATTTTAGTATTTAAAAAATAATTCAATTATTTTCAAGAATTTTATTAAATGTTTAGAAAGTTATTGAATTCTAGAAAAGAATTTTAATATTTATAAAAAAAATTGAATGATTTTCAAGAATTTAATAAATTTTTAAAAAATAATTGAATTCTTGTGAGGAATTTTACAATTTTAGAAAATTATTGAATTTTAGCGAGGAATTTTAATATTTATAAAAATAATTAAATTCTAGAGAAGTATTTTAATATTTATAAAGAAAATTAAATTATTATCAATGATTCAATAAATTTTTAAACAATAATTGGATTTTTTTGTGAAATTTTACAGTTTTGAAAAATAATTGAATTCTACAGAAGAATTTTAATATTCGTAAAAATAATTAAATGATTTTGAAGAGTTTATTAAATGTTTAGAAAGTAATTGAATTCTATCGAAGAATTTTAATATTTATAAAAAATTGAATTATTTTTAAGAATTCAATAAATTTTTAAAAAATAGTTGAACTTTTGTGAGAAATTTTACAATTCTTAAAAATAGTTGAATTCTAACGAAGAATTTTAAAATTTATAAAAATGATTGAATTATTTTGAAGAATTTATTAAATGTTTAGAAAATAATTGAATTCTTGGGAAGAATTCTTCGCAAATTCTTCTTTTTCTATTATATATAAAAATAATTTATTTATTTTCAAGAATTCAAGTTTTTTTATTATCTTTGTGAATTTCATGTATTTTTGAATAAAAGTAACACTGTAAAAAAATTTTTTTTGATTCAAATAACCAATTACTTGTTTATTATCATATAAATATTTCCTTGAATCAGAAGATAAAATTTTTTATTATTAAAGTTAAATAAATTGTATTTGATCCAATAATTTTAGTATTTTAAGTAAATAACATTTAATTAATTAATAATTTATATAAAATAATATTATTTGAATAAAATTTAAAAAATAAATTTAATTAAAATATCATTTGATAATTAAATAATTTGTAGGTTTTTTGGTCCAATAATTTCAGTATTTGAAGTAAATATTTTTTTAATGATTCCTATAAAACTTATTCGATACAAATAAATATTAAATTAATAACAGAAAAAAATTATTTGATACAAATAAATCATAATTTAATAATAAAAAAGTTTATTAGAATCAAATAAATATTTTTCTCAGTGTTTAAGTCACTTTCTCGTTAAATTACACTAATTACACTAATCAATTTAAAAAAATTTATTCAGTTTATCATCAACGATTGGAAGAAAAACAATTTTATTACTCACAAAAGAATATTTTACGTGAAAAAATTTTCTGTCTGTTTTAAATATTTATTGAAACCATTCAAACAAATAATTTTCGATAATTAAAAAAAAAATTGTAAAAATTGCTTCTCCTTTTAAATCATTTAATTAAAAACCATGTAAACTTCATCAAAGTAATTTTTCCCTTATTTCGAGTGCGCTTTCATACTCATTCGTATAATACAAATTTTTATCTTCCCAAATTTTCCACTAAATTTTACTGATTTTTTTCCCTCCTAAAATTTTTAATTAATGGACAACTTTAATAATTTAGATTTCGAGTGCAGAGAAACTTGTAAATTTGCACGATTATAAAAGTCATGTTCGCTTTTATTTTCCATCTCATGGCAGTTAAAATTTATAGTCTTTAAAAGTTTAGGCATAACTCATAAAATTAAAATCAGTAAACAAAGCGTGTGGTGGAAAAAAAAGCAAAGCTCGAAGATTTAGTTGGAAAATGAACGTAAAATCCAATTTAAAGTTTAAACTCGTTATAAAGGGTAATATAAGAAAATCGACCAGAATTGAAACTTACTACTGCTTGACCTAGGCAAAATTAAATTAGAAGAAAGCAAAGAATATCTCACAAGGAAAAAAAACTTTTTTTTTTCATCCCTCTCTTTTTCTATCTAATGAATTGTAACCAGAAGGGGGAAAATTTTCCAATTACTTCCCCCCCCCAAAAAAAAAAACTTTTTTTAAGAAAATATTTTCCAAGACATATCGAAGAAAAAGAAATTTCTTCCCTTTAGCAGAAAGTTTTAATAATAACATTAAAAGAAAACATTTTGAATGACTCTTCGAAAACTTTTCCTCTCTTTCTCTCTCTCTTATATTTATTTTTATTTCGAATTCACACTAAATCAAACATCAGTGAATTTATCCAATATCAAACGCAGGAAACAGTGTTTTATAGCTGATTGTAAAACTCGTCAACTATTTATGAACACTTGACTTAAAAATTTCTCCCTTTTTGCTTTGATTTATATGGGAAAATAAAAAGGAAATTTCTCTCTTATTGATTTTGAAGAAAAAAGTTTTTTTTTCTTAATAAAAAAAGAATCGTATAGATACAATGCGTGTGGAATTTTATACTGAATGTAGGAAAAATTGTTTTGCTTCAAGGTATCTTAAGAAGAAGTTCTCGTTCATCGATCGAAGACGAACTGCAATATGGGGATGGAGTTATGGTGGTTATGCGGCAGGAATGGCTCTAGTCACTGATACAACTGATGTTTTCAAATGCGGAATGTCCGTTGCTCCCGTAACTGATTGGGCACTTTACGGTAAATCATTTTTCAAAATAAATTCTAATTTTTAAAAAGAAAAATTATAATTAAAGTTCGTGTTTTTCACCTGCAACTATTTTTCAAAAATTCTAATAATCAGTAATATTAATAATGCACTGAAAAAAAAGTTATTTGATTCAAATAACCGATTATTTCAGTATTATCAGAGAAATTGTATTTGAATCAAATATTTGTTATCTCAATCAAAGAAATTGTATTTGAATCAAATATATTTTATTTGAATCAAAAAAATTGTATTTGAATCAAAAAAATTGTATTTGAATCAAATATTTCAGAATTTGTGGCAAATATTATATAATTGACTCAAATACAAATTATTTGATTCAAGTAAATATTTATTTGATAATAGTCCGCATTCAAATAATCGGTTATTTGAATCAAAATAATTTATTTTTTACAGTGTGCAATAATAATCGTAATAAAAAAATAATTATCGAAGTTCTAGACTTTGGACTCGATAATTAATTTTAAAAAAGTTGCTTTAAAATTGAAAAAAGTAATAAGAAAATACCTATAAAAAAATATTATATTAAAAAATATTTTTAAAAATGACTGAATACATAAAATTTCTTTCAATTAAAATTTTAACAAATTTTCCTAACTGAAAAATTAATTTAATCTTTTTAAATTATGTACGGAAATTTAAACTCTCTTCGAAAAATTTTAATTACAATTTTTCAGAAAACTAATTTTTTTCATAATTTAAAAATTAAAAGACATTCAAACCATGAATAATTTTTCTTAAATAAACATTCAAATACGAAATTATTTTTCTACGGAAATTAAAACATTTCAAATAATTTTAATTTAAAAACCGTTTTTGACTTTAACTGATTTCTAACAATTAGAACAGTAATTCATTCAAAATCAAAAATCACTTTATTGTTGAAATTTACAAAATAAAATTATTCAAGACTTTAATAAATGAGAAGAATAATGAAAATTAAAAAAAAAATTATTAAACTTTTACAACAATTAAAATTTTCGAAGATTTCAATTTCAAAATCTTCAGAAACTTAATTATTATTGGAAATAAAGAAGGAAAATTAAATTATTTAATAAAAAAATAATCAGCATTTTTAAAAAGAAACTTATTTTAAAAAAATTTTAAGAATAATTGAATTTTTCAAGAAATTCATTTAAAATTATATTACGAATAATTGAAATTCAGCAATGAATTTTATTATTGAAGAACACAATTAAATTCTTGCAATAAATTTTATTAGAATTTTGAAAAAGTAAATGAATTTGAAGTCTTTCTAAAAAATGTCAAAAATAATTGAATTCCTAAGAGGAATTGAAAAATTGATAAAAAATAATTTAATCCTTGCAAAGAATTTGACTATTTTTAATAATAATTCAATTGTTTCATAAAAATTATTAAACTTTTCGAAAACAATTGAATTCTTACGAAGAATTTTACTATTCTTAAAAATAATTTAATTGTTTTAAAAAATTTATTAAAATTGTAGAAAATAATTGAATTCCTAAGAGGAATTGAAAAATTGATAAAAAATAATTTAATCCTTGCAAAGAATTTGACTATTTTTTAAAATAATTGAATTTTTAGGAAGAATTTATGAAAATATTAGAAAATAATTGAAGTCTTTCTAAAAATTGTTAAAAACAATTGAATTCCTAAGAATTGAAAAATTGATAAAAAATAATTTAATCCTTGCAAAGAATTTGACTATTTTTTAAAATAATTGAATTATAATTTAATTATTTTAAAAAATTTATTAAAATTGTAGAAAATGATTGAGTCCTTTGAAAATTAAAAAAGAAATTAATTTCTTTAAAAAAATGTATTAAATTTTTTAAGAATAATTAATTTTTTCGATTTAAAATTTTTTCAATTATTTAAAATTGTATTAAAAATAATTCAAATTCGGCGTTAAATTTTATTATTTAAGAAAATATTTCAATTATTCATACAGATTTTCTAAGTATTTTGAAAAATTCATGAACTTCTAGAAAGAATTTTATTATTTACGAAAATAATTGAATTTTAGCGAAAAATATTATTTAGGAAACTAATTTAATTCTTGAGAAGAATTTTATTAAAATTTTTCAAATACTAAATAAATTCCTACGAAGAATTTTATTTCTTGAGAAAATAATTGAATTTCTGCACAGAATTTTATTATTTAAGAAAATAATTGAATTCTTTTGACGGATTTTTTATTAAAACTTTAAAAATATAATAAAATTTCCATGGAAAATTTTATTATAATTTTGAAAAATAATTGATTTCCCACGAAGAATTCTATACAAAAATTGTTAATTGTAATTGAATTTCTTGGAAAATTTTATTATTTGTAAAAATATTTGAATATTTTAACGAATTTTAATATGTTTAGGCATTATTATTTTATACTAATTTTAATAAACTAACTTTAACTTAAACTATTTTTTAACCATTTTAATAATAAAACTTCCCTTGAAAATGATGGAAATAAATAATTAATGTTGCAATAATAATCGTAATAAAAATAAACCAAGAACTTCATTTTTTTTTCTTGAAAATTGGTTCTTAGTCCCGAAATTTTATACGTTTAATTTTAACTAAACAAAAATATTTTTATTTCTATTTTTCATTTCGACTTTAAGAAAAAAAATATATTGTCTATTAAAAAATTTAACAAAGTAAATGATGAAATTGACACTAATTTCAAAAATTTTCTACAGACAAAAAAATCCCCTCCCCGAAAAATTACTCAAATTCCATGAAAAATTCAGAATTAGAAAATAGTCCCTCATTTGGAATAAAAATTTAGAATCTCAGTGGAGCAGAATAAAAATTCTCTTTGATTTTGCGATTGAGTGCTGCTTTGATGGACGAAAATGAAAAATAGAAGAAGAAGAAGAAGAGAAAAAAAGATTTATAGAGGAAGGAAAATATAAATGAGACATAATTCATTATCTCTTTTGTAATCAAGCATGAAACTTTTGGTTGTTAGACATTAATTTAGATGACAGAAGAAAAGCTTTTTGAAAGCGCAGTGTGTCTTGTATTCGTGATAATTACCAGACGCCACTGGTACTGTGTCAAAAGCGAATTTTACTCCTTTGTTATCCAACAAACTCATTAATCTCGCGCACTTACGTAACATTGCTCGCGCGTTGCCTGTTGGTTCGTATAATTAATAACTTGTTTTAATTACAGATTCAATTTATACTGAGAGGTTTATGGGTTTACCATCATCGGCTGACAATTTAAAGGGCTATGAGGAGGCACAATTGCTTAAAAAAGTCGATAAGGAGAGTGGATTTAAGACAAAGGGCTACTATTTAATTCACGGCACCTTCGATGACAATGTTCACTATCAACAATCATTAATGCTTGCCAAAGTGCTCGAGCAAAAGGATATCTTGTTCCGACAACAGGTAAAAATCCCTCCCTCAAAAAAAATAAATAAATAACCAATACTCTAAAAAAAATTTATTTACTAAATAGTTTAATAAATATTAAATAATAAAATTTACATAAAATAATTTTAAAAACTTTTTAAATATTCTATATTAATAATAATAGTGTTAAAAATACCGAATTAAATTCTTCCAAAGAATTTCCTTAAATTCTTCTTAAACACTAGAGTTTAAAAATTTTTTTAAATCCTAATTAAATTTTTATGAAGAATTTCTTTAAATTTTTTTTTAAACACTGGACTTTCTGTAATAATAAATTAATAATTTTAATTGTAAATTTTTAATGTAATAGAATTTTTTTGACGTCGGTGATGTTCGCATAACGAAACGATTGAAAGAAAAAAAGTTATTTTCCTACTAAAAAAAATCTTTTTGTTCACAAATATTTTTTTTGTAAATCATTATTAAAAAAATTAATCGTACTATTTTCTTTACAAAAATTTGCTTAAAAAAATAATTTTCTTCTGAAATCGTTGAGTATAAAAGTTGTGAACTTCACCAACGTTTCTTTTGAACTATTTAAAAAAATTTGTTTTAATTAATTTAGTTTTTAAAGAATTTTAATGAAAAATTAAGAAAAAAATTGAATTCCTTCGAAAAGTTTCATGATTTATAAAAATAATTGAATTTTTCGTAAAATTGTATTAAAAATATAATAATTTTAATGGAAAATTAAGAAAATGATTGAATTCTTGAGAAAAATTTTATTATTTGTAAACATAATTTAATTCTTCAGAAGGATTTTAGATTTTACTTTTTATAAACTATAAAATATATTATAACTATATTTATAAAGAATATTCTAAATAATTTTGATAAATAATCGTATTTCTTTATTAATTTTAATTCTGAATTTTAAATGTATAATTGAATTTTATGAAGAATTTCTTCCAATTTCTTTATAAGAATTGTGTTTATTAATAATTAAAATTAATCATTTGATTATTGAATTCAATTAAAATTTTTGGAAAATAATTAAATTTCCTCAGAATTTTATTATCAATTTTTTAAATTATTCAATTCGTTCAAGAAATATTATAAAATACTGAAAATAATTTAATTCTCCTAAAGAGGAATTTCTTTAAGTTTTTTGAAAATAATGTCGTATTCTAAAGGAAAATTAAAAAAAATAATTGAATTCCTAAGAGAAATTTTATTATTACTAAAAATAATTTAATTTTAACGAAAAATTTTACTATTTATAAAAATAATTGAATTCCTTTGAAAACTTTTATTATTTATAAAAATAATTGAATTCTTGGTAGAATTGTATTATTTGATTTTTAATTTTTGAAAATCCTGTTTAAATTCTCCCAAAGACTTTCTTTATATTCTTTGAAATACTCGAGATTTAATTATTAATTGTATAAAGAATTTCTTTTAAGTTTATATATAAAATAAAATTTTAATAATTGAAATTGAATATTTCATTAATTTTCGTCAAAATTTATAAAAAGAAATTAATTTTTTCTCAGAATTTTATAACAATTTTTTTAACTAATTAAAATCATTGCAAAAATTCTGTTTAAATATTTAAAACAATTTGGAATTCTTTCAAAAGTAGATACTGACAAAGGTTTTGACAATAAATTAATTAAAAACTTTACAATTAATTTGTAATAAAATAATTAATAAAAATTTGAACTTTTTTGACAAATTTCTTTAAATTTCTTGAAAATAATGTTTTGTTTTTAAATTTTAATTGAAAATTTTGAAAAGTAAACAATTTTTATAAGTTTTAAGAATAATTGTGTATGTTAATAATTATAATTAAAATTTTGATTAATGGATTATATTAAAATTTTTTAAAATAATTTAATTCTACCAAAGAACGTTATTATTTATAAAAAAAAAATTGATTCTTGAGCGGAATTTCACTATCTTTAAAAATAATTGAATTATTCCCAAGAATATTATTATTTTCAAAAATAATTGAATTCTAACGAGTAATTGTAATATTTACAATATTTTACAATAATTCTTGTGAGGAATTTTACAATTTTGAAAAATAATTGAATTCTAGCGAAAAATTTTAATATTTACAAAAATAATTGATTTCTTGTAAGGAATTTTACAATTTTGAAAAATAATTGAATTCCAGCGAAAAATTTTAATATTTACAAAATTAATTATTTTCGAGAATTCATAAAATTTTTAAAAAGTAAATTCTTGGGAGGAATTTTACAATTTTGAAAAATAATTGAATTCTAGCGAAGAATTTTAATATTTAAGAAAATAATTGAATTATTGTCCCGAATTTATTAAATTTTGAGAAAATAATTGAATTGTTTTCAAGAATTTATCAAATTTTTTAAAAATAATTGAATTCCAGCGAAGAGTTTTAATATTTGAAAAATGATTAAACTATTTTCAAGAATTTATTAAATTTTTGAAAATAATTGAATTCTAACAAATAATTCTATTACTTATAAAAATAATTGAATTGTTTCCAAGAATTTAAAAAATATTCAAAACATAATTGAATTCTCCAAAATAATTTTATTATTTAGAAAAATAATTTAATTTTGACGAAGAATTTGACAAATTATAAAAATTTGTAATTTGCCTAATTTTATTACAAATAAAAAAATGTTTCTCAATAAAATATTATTTACTGTAACTAAAAACAATATTATCCCCTTCATTACAGACCTACACGGACGAAGATCACGGAATCGCTCAATCACGCTTTCATCTCTATCACTCTTTGGAAAATTTCCTCGACGAATGTTTCGAAACATCCTCCTGATCAACGCATTTTTATTGAAGAATATTAGGAATTTACATTGTCAATCATATTTTGTAAATAATAATACAAATTTTTGCCAAATGTACATAGTTTATGTACAAAAAGAAAACAAAAGAAAAAAAAAAGAATTGTAATATTGTGCGTGTTCTTGTAAATATGAAAGAAAGAAAAAATTTTTAATAACGACAAAGATCGTCGTCATTAAATATGTGCCAAGTCGAGTGTAACAATTGGATTTAAAGTTGTTTTTATATTTAACAGAAAAAAAAATCTAATAAAAAAAATACAGAGAGAGAGAGAGAGAGAGAGAAATATATAAACAGATATTTATAAAATAAAAAAGAAACTCCTTTTGTTATACTCAAAAGATCAAAATGAAATCAAATCGATTTCGAATACCTGATCGTAACGACCTAAAATTATTAGAGTTTGTACTTATTTACGAGTTAGACACTTTTTAGTACGTGAACAAGTTTTTTAAAACCAGCTATTTTATGAGGAAACTTTGTTACTTAAGGAGTAATTTTATATAGAAGCACACAAGGGAAAGGAAAGGTATAAACTTGCAATCTTTCGAATAACTGATCCTATACTCGCTTCTGTTGGTTATATATATATATATTCTTTCAAGAACAATTTTCATTAAAGTATGATAATATATTTTACCAAACTCAGTTATATATACACAACACTCTATTAAAATTCACGAACAAAAATTAATAATATATATTTTTTTTTTGTGAGGAAATTTCCTCTCACTCACTCACGATAATTTCGAAGGAATATTTCTCTTGTGCGAGGCAACGAGTATTAGCTAAACGAAGATTATAGTGTATTATAATTATTTTTACAATCAACGATACTTTTTCCTATACGAATCTAATTTTAATTAATAATTATACTGTCAAATTGTAATAGCATATTATTTTTTAATCATTTTCCCTGTACTCCGTTAGTCAATGTTTGTGTCAAATTACAGTCTTCGAGAACGAAATACAGTAAAACCTCGTCAAGAAGAAAATATCTTTTCCTCTTTTTCCATTCCGAAAATAAATTTCCCCTGCAATAAGTAAAAGTATTTTTAATTTTTCAATCAAAACTTTCGACTAATTCAAAAAGTTTTTTACCCCCTCAAACATTTTCCTCTTATCGAGGTTCGACTGTATATATCAACTTTAAACTCTTCTTTCTGTACAAAAAACAAAATGTGATTGAACTTTTCTTTTTGTAATTCTAGAATAGCATATCTTACAAATTGTTAACAATAAGTCACGTCATTTAATAATATTAAAAATAATAATAATAATAAAAATAAATAATAGTAATAATAAAAGAAAAAGAATGCACAGTAGTGTAAATATGCAACTATCACGTTTTAAAGATTATATATATAAAAAAAAAATTTTTGTAAATCAAGGACCACTGCGAGCAATTTTAAAAGGTGGATCAAAGTGAATTTATTGAAACGATTGTTAATAATAATTCTTAAATCTTGAACTCAACTGTACATAAAGATTACTTAATTAATTGTATAACTGATTGTAGAGAAAATGTTGTTGCGAGAAAACTTGTGCGAATTAACTCGTAGTTTTGCAAAAGTTGCTTGAAAAAAAAATTCACTATCAATTATTTGTTGAGTGTATTAAAAAAAAAATAAAACTCTATGTTTTAATAATAAAAAAAATATATCTTTTATTTTCTAGTTCTCGTGACCCTTAAGAAAATTGTCAGATAAATCCCAAGTCTTTTACGAATTTTCAGTTTCCTTGAACCTAAAAGAAAGAAAGTTTATTTATTTAATATTTAACTGAATTAAAATTTTAAATTCATTTTTAATTTCACTTTTAATTTTATTTTTAATTTCATTTTTAAATTCATTTTTTATTTATTTTTATTTATTATTCATTTATTTTCTTTTAAAAAGCGAAAAAATTACTCACTTGCATTTCGTACAGGTGTAAAATACCGTTTGTCCTTCATCAGCTGAGCGCATTTGTAAAGTGGCATAGGACATTTTATTATTTTTGCACTGAGGACATTGTCGTTCAACGATTGGTCCTTCAGGTTCGTCCTCTTCTTCATCATCGCCACGTTTTACATTCAATGTACTTCTGTCCCTGAATTTGACTTGATAAGAAATTTCCATATTGCCGAAAACTGAAAAATAAATAAATAAGTAAAAAATAAATAACAAATAAAAATAACTAAACAATTTTTTATTCTACAATAAATGTCCATTACCGCCAATAATTATAGATTAATAATCATTATTGAAGTTTATTTACCAAATTAAAAAAACAAAAAAAAATTCACGTTTTTACACAACAACAAAAAATGCAAAGTTATATAACTTTTTGTCATTTAAAAAAAAAATTTACAATTATTTTACTTATATGAAAATTAAATACAAAAAATTTGGCATTTAAATAAGAAAAAAAGGAGAATGATGAGAATTATATAAAAAATTATTCAGATTCACAATTTTCAATCTGATTAAATTGTCTATTATCAAATAGTAAAATGATAAGGCAGAAGGCAAAACATTGACACAATTTTTAAAACCTTGAAACAAAAGGAAAAAATAACGAGAATAAAAACTTCCTTTTAATTCATTCAGTCTGCAATCTTCAATAATCAATTATTACTAAAGCAAATATGTAATGATTTTCATAGAAAAAACAATTTTCAAAAAATATCGAAAGTTCTTTAAAATATAAATAAGAAAAAAACTAGGAAAAAAATTAGACAAAAAACAATAAAATTCTGACAAAAAATAATGAAAACCTGCCAAAAAAGTGAAAAAAAAGGAAATTATTAAAAAAATAGAAGAAAACAAAAAAAAATTAGACAAAAAACAATAAAAACCTGACAAAAAAATGGAAAAAAACTAAAAAAAAACAAATAGAAAAAAAAATTAGACAAAAAACAATAAAACCCTGACAAAAAATTAGACAAAAAAACAATAAAACCCTGACAAAAAATTAGACAAAAAACAATAAAAACCTCACAAAAAAATGGAAAAAAACATAAAAACATTACAAAAATTGGAAAAATACTAAAAATAGAAAAAAAAATACAAAAAATAAATGACAAGATAAAAATAAGTTCGAAAAATAAAATTAAAGAACAAAATTTACCAAAACTCAATAAATAACTTTCAAAAATCTCATTCATAATATAGTATTTTAATATTTTTGATTCAAAATATTCGCGCCATTTTTACGTCACCCGACACATCGATCGTGCGCAGTTTCAAAAAAACAAAAAATAAAACGAAAACAGAAACAGTGAAACAGAACTAACCTCAAAATACAAACCTTCTTCAGGATCCCATTTCCTTTCGCAAGCATAACAAGTGACACGGCCAACATCAGTGCACAATGGTAAAATTGTTCCACAATCCGGGCAAAATCCCGGTGCCGTTGAAAAAGATCCGCTTTCTTTTTGTAAATCCATAATTTCCTAATAATAATTTTTCCAGAGCACAACACTCTTTAACACTCTGAATAAAACACTCGTGTATAAATGGTATAAACACTACAAATACCGGAAACGAAATCAACGGAACACATGAACCACATTACCAAAAACACGCATGCGTCAAATTTTTAATTAATTTCAAAAAAATATCATTCTTCGCTTATAATTAACATAAGTTTTTTTTTTGCAATGAACTTGAATGTCTAAAAACGTCCATTTCCACAAATAAAAATCAGTGCAATAAAAATCGAGTAATAAATTCATAATTAACCATAATAAAATTTAAAACAACATAAAGTAATGAATTAGATTTTGAAACAAAAATAAATACACTTGTTGTGTAACGTGTAATTATTGCTTATACGCATTCGAGAATTACACACAAATTGACTTTACAAACACTTATTCTATTTTGTCCCACAGATGGCATAAACTATTTTTATTGAATGATTGTTAACAATTCGTTTCAATATATTCAGCTTGTACAGTATAAATTCAAATATTGAATGGAATTTTAATCAATTAAAATAGTTAATAGTTAAATATTTAATCATTGAAAAATAACAAAATTTGTCAATTAAATAGTTATTTTCTTCTTATCAAATTTGAATCAAGTTCAAGTTTATCGTGAAGTGTTTAAAAATAGTTGTTTACATACAGAAAATTGTATCATCTAAACGTCTCTCGATTAATTGAGTGCGAATAAGTAATGAGATTTTTAATATTCAAAGTTAAAAATTTCGTCTCTATTGTATTTTTTCATAATAATAAAAATTATATTAATTTTTCACTATAAAAAGTATATTAATATTATTAGTAATAATAAATAATTAATATTTCACTATTAATTAATTTTTTTAATTATTTATATAATTAATAAATTAATTTGTTAATTCTTACTTAAATTTATTTATTTATTTTTTATCAATATATGTAATTATAAGAATTTTCAACTACAAAAAGTGTATCAATTTTTCACTATTAATTAAGTTATTTATTTATTTCCTTAATAATAGAAATTCAATTTTTTTAATAAATTAATTTTTTTATTTATTTATTTAATATACAAAAATACTGAACTTTCTTGTTTTCTTCTACTAAAAGTATATATTAATTTCCAACTAGAAAAAAATTGTCACATTTCTGTATTTTTTCGACATAAAAATTACAAATAATTGTAAAATATATATTTATTTATTTTGTAAACTATTTCTAATTATTGTAACTTTATTTATGAGATTAAAAAAAAATTTTTTTAGAATAAAAAATTAAAAAATTCTAAATACCTACAACGTAAAATTATTTTTCAGGAAAAGGAAAAATTATCATTTTCCTCAAAATGATAACAATAATGAAGATTTTTCAACTACTGAGTAGTTTATTTATAGGAACGACTTTAATACGACCAATAAATGGGTAAGTCTCAAAGAATTATTCATTAAATAATAAATAATAAAATAATTACTCTGTAAATTGTATTTAGAAAAATGAGTAATTTTTTAAACTCATATTAGTTATTTAATTTTTTTTTAAATTCAAATAAATAAATAAAATAAATTTCAATACAATTAATTTTAAATTAATATATTATATTTATTATATGTATATAATAAATTATTACTAATTTTAATTAAAATTCATTATTTTACGAAATTAGTATTCATAAATTAAAAAATAGTGCAAATTTACCATTTTCCTGTATTTTTAATAATTTTTTAAAATAAAAATCCGACTATTTTTCCTAAAAAATTTAATGACAGGTAAAATTAAAAGTAGTGATAAAAATATTATCGTTTATTTGAACATTCAAAATTTTAGGAACATTATTAAAATTAAATAAACACTAAATTAATAAATTATTGAAAAAAATAGTTATAAAAATATTATCGTTTATTTGAACATTCAAAATTTCAGGAACAATATTAAAATTAAATAAACACCAAATAAATAAATTATTGAAAAAATAATGAAATAAGAAATCATTAATAAAATAATTAGTTAATAATCTTTACCGTCCGAGATCCTTTATAAATTATGACAAATAAAATATTTTAATTTATACAAATAATATTTAATTCATAAAATTAAATAAATAAATTAAAAAAAACATTTATTTTTCGTTTAGCTAATAGAATTTTGTTTCGTTATACAAAAATTGAATCAAAAAGGTAATTTTCTTGAGAAAATCTCTTAAAGTATATTTTCTCTCACTGAAAGTTTACATTATGTTTTGTACGAAATCCAATATTTTTTATCGGGCGTATAATTTTTTTTTTTCACAAACAGTTTAGAAAAGGGTGCCAAGTCGTTTGTAATGACCAATGCAAACGCTAAAAACGTGATCAGAGAGTTTGAATACTACGTTAACGTTGCAGAGGAGGAGGATATTAAGAATTCCATTATGCAGTAATTAACAGTCGTTTATGATAAATACTTGTAGATTAGCTGCACTTTCATTTCCCTTCATGCAAATTAATCACAAATTCAATGTTCCGGCATTTTCTTCCTTAATGCAACATAAATATACATTTTTTCCCCGCACAAAACAATAGAGGATAATTTTAAATTTTTATTTCCCATCGCAGAATTATTTACTTTATTTTCCTCTTTTTCTCTTCTACCCCTTATTTTCTTTTCCTACTATTTTTCTATTATTCTATTATTATTAATATATTTTTTTAATTATTTTTTATATTATTTTTTATTTTATTTATTTATTTTTTAAATTATTTTTTTTTATTATTTTTTATTTTACTTCTTTCATTATTTTTAATTTTATTTAATTTTTATCTTTCTATTTTCTTTTTTTTTTAGAAATAAAATAAATCTTTTCGATTTCACAACTGTGAGTGATGTTGATAATTGGATGGAAATTTCGGACACAGTTCGAACAGTTGGAAAATCGAAAGCCACAATGGTTCTTCAGAGGACTCAAGTTTTTCAAAGGGCAATATTTTTTACACTTTTAAATCCACAACCAAATGGCGCTGGATTCGCCGGTGTTCGCACACTAACCAATTGGAATTTATCGTCTGTTAAAAATATCGAAATCACTTGCCGTGGTCAGGGGAACAATGAGAATTATAAAATTGTTCTCAGACACAATGGTCATCAATCGAACGATGATATTTCCTACGAGCAATTTTTTACGGTACGTCATTTGCGAGAAAAAACATCAAAAAAAAAATGTATAATAATAAAAAAATGGAAGAAATAATAAAAAGAATAAAAAATAAAAAAAACAAAAAGAATAAAAAAATAAGAAATAAAAAGAATAAGAAATAAATAGAATAAAAAATAAATAGAGTAAAAAATAAAAAGAATGAAAAATAAAAAGAATAAAAAATAAAGAGAATAAAAAATAAAAAGAATAAAAAAATAAAAATAATAAAACAAGAAATAATAATAAAATAGAAACAGAGAAGAAATATTTTCACTTGGAGCAGCGACAAGTTTCTCTGGAAGAGCGAAATAATTCATTAAAAAAACTAAATATTTCGCTAAAGCAGTAAAATTTGCAGTTGTTCCAGATAAAAATTTCTTTCGTAAATAATGAAAAAATAGAAATAATAGAGAAATTAAAATAATAAAAAAAATTTTAATTTATTAAAAAAAAACTGTAAATAAAAAAATTTGCAACCATAAAAGATAGAATTAAAAAAAGACTAAAAATAATAGAAAAATAACAATAATAAAAACTAGAAACAATAACAAAATGCAAAAATAAAAAATAGAATTAATAAAGAAAGTATAAAGAAATAGAATAAAAAAAACTAAAAATAATAGAAAAATAGAAATAATAAAAACTAGAAAGAATAACAAAATGCAAAAATAAAAAATAGAAATAATAAAGTAAGAAAATAAAACAATAGAATTAAAAAAAAAACAAAAATAATAGAAAAATTAGAAATAATACAAACCAGAAACAATAAAAAATTGCAAGAATAAAAAATGGAGACAATAAAAAATAGAAATGATTAAAAAACTAGAAATAATAAAAAATAAAAATAAATAAAACTAGAAACAATAAAAAATAGCAAAAATAAAAAATAGAAATAATAAAAAATAAAAATAATAAAACATTATAAAATAAATAAATAAAAATCACAATAATCTAAAGAAAAAAAAGATGCAATAACTAATTAGCAGAAATTATATTTGGGAAAATGAAATGAATTACTAACAGAAACTGAAATTTCAGGCGCCAATGTCAAATGAAACATTTTCAACTGTAACAATTCCTTTGGATAATTTCAAGCCCTACTATCGTGGCAAGGAGATTATAGATGCGGATCCTTTGAATACCTCTAACATAACAATGTTCGGTTTGCAAGTTTACGGCGGCGTTTACTTGCCCATTAAACAAAAGGGAGTATCGGCTTTGGAAATCGAGACAATTGCGGCCACTTCCTAAAGTTACATCCCCTAAAAACTTTTATTCATCCTCTCAAGAGAGTCAACAAATAATTTCAAGTTCTATTATTATTTATTTTCCCCCATCGCCGCAATCAACTGAATAAAATTAACATTTTTTTTCAAAAACTCAAAAACTATATTATAAAATAAATCAAAGATAAAATAAAATAAAATACAGAAAAATACAGAAAAATATACGAATAATTATTTATTATTCTGCACGGTAAAAATTAAATCTTTTTTTAAGCTCTATAATAGACATTTTTCATTATTTTTATTAATTTTTCTTTTTCATTAAATAATACACGATGGTCGTGGTCGTTAAGGCATGTGAAATGAGTGAAACTTCTGGGTCAGTGGTTCGATCCTCGGCGTCCCAGGAAAAAAAAATTTTCATTAAAAGAAATATGTCTATAAATGATTTATTAATGATTGTAGAAATTGTAGAAATTCAATTATTTTTCAAAACTAATAAAATTCTTCGCAAAAATACAACCCACGTTTAAAAAATATTTTTAAATTCTCATAAAAATTTCAAATATCTTTAGAAATAATTCAATTCTTCTCCAAAATTACAATTATTTTCAAAACTATAATTCAAATTTTTAACAAAATTTCAATTCTTTAAAAAAAATGTTCCTAAAGAGAATGATTTGTAATATCCACCTATTTTAATAAAAATTTTCCAAAAGAATTCAATTATTTAAAAAAAATTTCTTTGAAATTTTACATAAACCTTTAATTATTTCTATCAAATAATAAAATTTATAAAAATTCAATGATTTACAAATTTTTTATAAATTTCTTCACAATCATTCAATTATTTTCGGAAAAAATAGAACTCATTGCAGAATTTCAATTATTTTTTAATAAAAAATTCCTCGTTAAATGCAATTATTCAATTAAAAGTTTTATTACAAATTAAAAAATCGCCAAAAGAATTAATTTCTTTATGAGAATTGGAATATTTTAATCAAATTTTAATCAAATTCCTGGGAAAATTTCAATTATTTTTAAAATTTTTAATAAAATCCTTGTCAAAAATTCAATTTTGGTGTAATTTATAAAATTTTTCACACGATTTTAATTATTTTAAAGAATTTAAAAATAAATTTTTCGCAAGAATTCAATTATTATGAAAAATTTTCATTAAAATTCTTTATGAGAATTAAGAAAGTTTCAATAAAGTTTTAATCAAATTCCTGGGGAAAATTCAATTATTTTTTTAAATTTCAAATTCAATTCTTGGCAAGATTTCAGTTATTTGAATAATTTATCAAATTTTTCACAGGAGTTTAATTATTTTAAAGAATTTAAATACAAATTCCTCGCAGGAATTTAATTATTTTGAAATTTCTATTTAATTGTTTATGAGAATTAAAAACTTTTAATCAAATTCCTGGGGGAAATTAAATTATTTTCAAAACTTTTAATAAAATTCTTGGCAAGATTTAAATTTTTTGTATAATTTATTAAAATTTTTACACGAGTTTAATTGTTTTAAAGAATCTAAATACAAATTCCTCGCAAAAATTCAATTATATTTGGAAAAATTTTCCTTAAATTGTTTATGAGTATTAAAAAATTTTTAATCAAATTTTAATCAAATTCCTGGGAAAAATTCAATATTTTCAAAAATTCTTATCAAGACTTCAATTATTTTTATAATTTTAAAATTTCTCACTGGAATTGAATTACTTTAATGAATTAAAATATAAAATTTCTCGCAGAAATTCAATTACTTCGAACAATTTTTGATAAAATTATTTATGAGAATTGAATTATTAATTCATAATTAATAAAATTCCTCACAGAAGTTCAATTATTTTGAAAATTTTTAATAAAATTCTTCGTAAGGTTTCAATTATTTTCAATACAATTTCAACAAAATTTCTCCAAATTTCTTAAAATTTAATTACTTTTTTTTCTAAATTTGATGCAATTCTTCGTAAAAACTTTAGATTATAATTGAATATTAAAATCATTACAGCCTGAAATTTTTTAAATAATTGAATTTAGAAACGGATTTAAATTTAAATCTTTGAAAATCTGAATTTTACATATTTATAACTAAGAATTTTGTGGAATTAATTTTTTTGAGAAAGTCAACTCTCGATAGTTAAATTTTCAATTAATCGAATTTCTTGCTGAATAAAAATTAATTTTTCGGCCCTTCATAAAAACTTTTACACTCAAAGCATTTGATAAATAAAATTTCCGATAATTTGAATTTTTTTCTACGACCCTCGCAGATTTATTTTATCAAAAATCAACAGTAGAATAAAATTTTCTTTTTACAGTCTACGATTTTCTTTTTTTATGCCCTAATTTTTTTCTCAACAAAATTGATACATTTCAACAAAATAATAGTTGTTCCATTAAATCATAGTTTCAAACCCTGGTACATTTGTTTCTTATTTCAAACACATAATGATAGCGAAAATCGATGGTATAATTACGAACGTTAATAATTTTAATCAATGGCAGTTACTATTGCAGACAATTATCATAATTACCAACCACTATAACCAATTAGTACTTCAGATTCAGAATAATTACAACCGCACCAAAACGGTAATAATTAGAAAAACAATAATTTTCTAATTATTAAAAACTAATTTTATTCCAATTTAAATTCTAATTTGGAAAAAAAATTCCATAATAAATTACAATTATGAAGAAATAAAAATATCGATATTAAAATTAATAAAAATGTCGTAAAATGTAGTAAATGTTAAAAATTAAAATTAATAAAAAAACGAAATTAAATAAAATATGTGATTAACGAAATGAGAACGGATCTTGCAAAAAAAAAAAAAGAAAAAATGTTGCCGATCAGAGAATAGTTCAACTTCCTTTTGATTTTAATTTAATTTTTTTTTCTCTGTCAACGTAGAAGAAAGTCACCGACATTCGATTATAGGTCGTCAATATATTACAGGAGGAAATTGATCAAACTTTTCTTTGTGACCCAATGGTTGTTGAATTGAAAGGAGAGGAATCGCGGAGTTTAATATCCTTATAAAAACTCGAAGAGAGGAAAAATTTCTAGTTGAAGCTCAAAGAAACCAAACAACATTTAATAGAGGAATTTCTTCGACTGTAACAATTTTTTTATTATAAAATTTTAACTCTGCATTTTATTTATATTTTAAAATACAAATAAAAATTTCTCCTTATTATGTGACATGAAGAAAAAAAAATGACATTGAGACATGCGAGAGAAGATTGATCCTATACAAAATAAGTTGCAGATCGATTTTAAGATGACACGACATTGTTGACTCAGTTTTGAAATATCTTTTTAGAAGGTATGGTAGGCACGGCAAACTGCGGGTAAGTTATATTTAGAAAGAAAATAATTTTCCCAAGGAATTTATTATTCTTCCCCCCCTTTTTTCTTTTTTTTTTTTTTGTTGCAAGTAACTAAAAAAAAAATCTTTCCAAGAGATTTATTTTGATAGTAATAATAAAAAAAAATATTTTTTGTTTTTGCTGCGGACAAAATGTATTTTTATGTTTAAGCACTGTTCAAACTCTATTTGATTTTACACGAACGGATCAGCTTGATAGCTGGACAGAGTATTCGGACACAATAAAACCGAGTGGAATGTCGAAAGCAATTCTCGTTATTCAGAAAACCCAGCTTTTGCAAAGAGCAGTCCTCTTCACTCTATTCAATCCAAAACCAAATGGAACTGGCTTTGCGGCAATTCGTTGCGATACAAACTTCGATCTCAAGCAATTTCAGAATATTATGATTAAATGCCGTGGTCAGGGTATTAATCAAAAATACAAAATGCTCCTGAGGCACAAAGGAATGGGCAAAGACGCTGTGATTTATGGTCAAGTCTTCACGGTAATACAATTTTTTGCTCATCTATCACAAAATCTCTCTCTCTCTCATTCTCTCATTCTCTCTCCCTATTGTCACACACCTTTACATCTATCGCAGCAACCCTTATTTTATATAATATTGACTCTCCATAAATTATTTCCGCAAAACAATTAATTACCCCCTCAAAAAGTTTCTACTTAATTATTTAACATGTTACATAAATTAAAAAGGATTTATTTGATTCAAACATATTTTATTTAAATCAAACTTAAAATATCTTTGCTATGCAGTCAAACAAATTCAAGTTTAATTGAAACATATTTTTTGGTTCATTTATAGAAATAATATATTTAATTCAAACATAATTTATAGTTGATTTTGAATTATTTATTATCAACTTTTAAGTTTAAATCAAACATAACATTTTTAAACATATTTTTTGTTTAAACCAAAACGGAAAATATGTTTGAATTAAACATAATTACTCAAACAAAAATTATTTTTGAATCAAACTAGTAAATATTTTTTATATTTTGGAATTAATTTTAATGACACAAAATCGTTTAAAATTATTTTTTTACTTGAAACGAGTATAATGTTTTCTCAGTGTATTATTATTATTATTATTATTATTATTATTATTATTATTATTATTATTATTACTATTATTAATAATATTATAATAATTATTATTATTACTATTACTATCATTACTATTAATAATATTATTATTATTAGCAACAATCTGTACATTATTAGCAATATTAGCTGACTTTTCGCTCACTTTTTATGATCCCCAAGTTTTGAATGTTCAAATGAACGAAATATTATTTATTGAAGATACTTTAATAAATTACTAATCATAAACAAATTTAAAAACTTAAAGTTTACATTTTGAAAGTCAGTAATTAATTTTTTTTTATAGTGACGTAAAACAATTGCAATAACAATTTATTTTGTGAAAGAAATAAACAAATTTCGTTCATTTGAACGTTCAAAACTTTAGGATCATCACTTTATGAAATACAATTAGCAATTTTTAAAAAATTCTACAATTTTTATTAAAAATACTAAAAAAAATTAAATTTTTAATATTCATAAAATTCTAAATTTTTGTTTCCTTTTTATTAACTCATAAACTATAAAATTACCGCGACAGTAATTAATTATTTTCTGACGGAAGTTTCTTTTTAAATAACTTAAATCTTGAACAACTGTCATAAAGTTAATAAATTATTTAATGAATAATTTTACTTAAATAAATTAATTAAATTTTAAAAGAGTTGCGTTTACAATGTACGAAAAACAAAATAACTTTAAACAGTAACAATTTAAAATTTTAAAAACTTTTAATGTTGAATTAATTAGAAACATTAATAAACTTAGATTTCTGAAAAATTTTAATAACTCCAAATCTTCAAAAATTAGTTAAATTTGTTATTTGGCTAAAGTTTTAAGCGGTCAAATGAACGAAATTTTTTCAGAAAATTACCATTTAAATAAGGAAAATAATAGTATTTAAACAACATTTAGTCTAGAATTAGTTTGTTTTAATAGAAAAAATAATTTTTTTGTTACCAAATATAAATTAGAAGAAGTAAAAAAATATTATCGATCATTTGAACGTTCGAAACTTTAGGAACATAATTTGTCAACATATATTTAATTAATTATCAAAAATAATGGATTTATAGAAGAATTTTATAATTAAAAACACTAAACAAATTGAATTTTGAAGACGTTACAAATGATAGCAGAAATTATATATTTTTTTTTAAATTTTACCTAATAACATTTTTGTCAAAATTTCAATTATGTTCAATAATTTTTCTACATTCCCGTCAAAATTTGAATTATCTTTAAAAATAATAAAATTCTTCTCCAAATTCGAATTATTTTCAAAAACTTTAATAATATAAATTCTTGGAAAAATTTCAATTATTTTCAAAAATGTTTCTCAATTCAAAGATTTTTAATATCTACTTTTAGAGTTTTTCAAAAGAATTTAATTATTTAAAAACAGTTTTAATAAAATTATACACAAACATTTAATTATTTTCATAAATAATAAAAATTTCCCAAGAATTCAAATATTTACAAATTTTTTATAAACATCTTCGCAATAATTCAATTGGTTCCATGAATTTATAAACTCATCGCAGAATTTCAATTATTTTTAATACAATTTTTCTCAAATTCCTTGAAAAATGTTACTATTCTTTAAATTTTTATTAAAATTCGTTAAAAGAATTCAATTATTTCAAATTTGTTAATAAAATTCTTTATAAGAATTAAATTTTAAGAAAACTTCAATTATTCAATAAATAATTTACTTCGTATTTAAATATTGAATTCTCGTAGAATTTTTTTAATAAAAATTGATTTAAAAATGAATTTTAGTTTAAATTTTACATAATAATAGAATTCGAAAATAATTTTTAAGAAGTTACAGTAACAATATTTTTATAATATAAAATAATGATTTTAACACTCGATCAACTTTAATTATTATAAAACATGAAGAAATCGATTGTCAATTAATTGTTATCTTTATGTTTTATTACAATACTATTAAAGTTGATTAATTTAAAAAAAATTTGACTTTGAAATTTTTGAAAATCTTAATTCCCATGGAAAAATAATAATAATTAAATATTTAAAAAAGAAATTATTGTTTTCGAATAATTTGACAATTAATAAAATTCCTAAATAAATTTAACAGAACAATTTCAATTAAATTTTCTAATTGACAAATGTAATTTATGAACATTTTCTTTCTTTACTTAGAAAAAAACCTTGAATTTTATTAGAAGAACGAAAATTAAGAAATACAATTGATGCAAATTATTTCCTTATGAAAATTTTCTATCAAACCTTTCTAAGAGAAAAATCAAATATTTTAGAAATTAAAAACTTGAAATAGTTAAAAAAAATTTCATTAATCTTTTTTGAAAAAAAATTATTCTATACAGAATTCTTAATTAAAAGTATAAAAACTTCCGCTTTTAAAAAATTTTAATTAGAAACCTTTTCAAAATTCCATTCCTTTTAAAAATTCACTCTATAATGCTTTTAATATTTAATTTTTATCCAAAATTTTAACTAAAATTCATTTTCAAATTAATTTTTATTCGAAAATTCTACGAGAATTTAATTTATTGTCTAAATACAAAAATAATTATAATTAATTAATTAATGAAATTAAAATTAAATTACTATAAAGAATGTTATGTACAAATTTTTAAAGCAATGAATTCTTTTGACAAATTTTAATAAAAATTACATTTTTCCACATTTTCAAATTAATTGAATTTCTGCGAAGAATTCGTATTTAAATTCTTTAAAACGATTGAATTCCTGTAAAAAATTTTATAAATTGTAAAAATAATTCAAATCTTGCTAATAATGTTATTAAGATCTTTGCATATAATTGGATTTTCCCCAGAAATTTAATTCCAATTTGATTAAAAAAATTTTAATTCTCAAAAGACTGTAATAAAAAATTTTAACAAAATAATTGAATTTTTCCAAATTTTTCAAAATACTTAAATTATTTTTAAAAATTGCGCTAAAAATACTTGAAATTGTATTTAATATATTAAATATATTAAATAATTTAAAACGTCAATTTAAAATGTATAAATTCAATAGAAAAAAAAATTATGAATAGATAGTCAAAATTAATTTAAAAAATAATATAATTAATAAATAATAACAACAACAATACTAATAATAATAATAATAATATTAATAATTAATTCAGAAACCGCGTGACAGTAAATAAAAAAAATGACTCAATTAATCATTGCAGCGAAATAAAAAATTTGCCAGAGAATCTTTTATTATTCCAGGCACCGGAAAATGAATTTGCAACTATTAAATTACCATTGATAGATTTTAAACCATACTATAGAGGACAGCAATTAGCTCTGGATGCCTATCCTTTAGATATATCGGCCATCACGAATATAGGCATTAAAGTGGACAACGGACCTTATCTGCCAGATAATCAACCTGGAGTATCGGCGCTTGAAATTGATTGGATTAAAGCTATTAAATAATGGGAAAAATACCAATTTCTATATCGCACACCAGTTACAAAAAAAGGGGATAAAAATTTACTTTTATTTAAATATTATATATATATTCTTCGAAAAAAATATTGCCCATAAAATTTCGTCTATAAAAAAAATTACCTATATATATATATATACAAAACATTACAATCTATTGAAAAATTAAATGTTATTTAAAGCTCTATTCTATTTATATATCATATGAAAATATTTATAAAAAAATAATTGCAAATTTTAAAAACCAATTGCAAATCTATTTTACATATAACTGTGTCATCTAAAATGTTCTAAAATAAATATCTAAAATGTAATATTTATAAATATTTACTATAAATTAAAAAATTTTAAGTCAAACGTTAAATATTGTATCATAAATATATATTTATTATAAACAAATAAATATAAATTTTAGAAAAACGATCTTTTATTTAAAAAAAATAGAATTTATACTATTTTTCCTTTTCGTTCGTCTTTAATATCCAAAAATATATTAGTTGCTTTAAAAAAAAATAATCTAATTAATTTTATTTCTAACCTTTTTCTCTTTGGACTACCACAGGCCTTAGAGAATCTGAAACAAAAAAAAGAAAAGAATTATTAATTTACTTAAAAAAAATTATCCATAAAATTAATATAATTATTTATTCATAAAATTATTAACATAAATTAAAACAAAAAATAACAAAAAAACTAGGACATTAAAGAAAAACAGTAACAAAAAAATAAACATGTAAATAAAATACAAGAAAATATTTACTAACAATATTTAATAATATATAAGAAAATTTCACAATTTTATTAATCTAACGTTCCTAAAAATTACGCTGGAAAAATAATTCAATTAACCAATTATTTGTCTATTATCAAATAAATATTTACTCAAATTAAATACTAAATTTATTCGTTTCAACAAAATTTATTATTACTTTAAATAAAACTAAAAATTACGTTCCAGGTAAATATTTCCAATAATTATTTCACAATAAACCAGGGACTTACACGGACACGAAATAAGGTAAAAATTCGTATCGTGCCCGTGCCGTGGCTTGGCACGACACGAAGTTTGCTTGGTAATTCGTGGCGTGCCTAGGCACGGCACGACACGGGCACGGTCCGGATTTTCGTGTTTTTGCGTGTCGAACAGAAAAATAATAGTAATCTGTCTTCTATGACAAAAATGGCGCTAATGTAATAACTTTCAAGGTTTAAGTATAGTAAAAGAGAATTATAGTAGTACTATTGTAATACTGTACTACAGTAGTAATATACTATTCTATACTATACTAAATAAAATAGTACTATACTAACTATAGTACTACTATATTAGTTCTAGTCTAACTATAGTACTATTGTAGTACTATACTAACTGTAGTACTGCTAAACTATTAATATACTAAATATAGTACTACTATAGTGGTACTACAGTAGTACTATAATAACTAAGGTACTTCTATAGTAGTACTATACTAACTATATAAGTATTATAGTACTACTATAGTAGTACTATACTAACTATATAAGTATTATAGTACTACTATAGTAGTACTATACTAACTGTAGTACTGCTAAACTAGTACTATACTAAATATAGTACTACTATAGTGGTACTATACTAACTATATTAGTACTATAGTGGTACTATACTAACTATATTAGTACTATACTATACTATACTAACTACGTTAGTTCTATAGTAGTACTATTATAGTTCTATATTAGTACTATACTAACTACAATAGTACTATAGTAGTACTACAATAGTACTATAGTTAGAATAGAACTATTATAGTAGTACTATAGTTAGTATAGTACTATTTTATTTAGTATTGTATAGTACTTCTATAGTATAGAATAGTATATTACTGCTGTAGTACAGTATTACTATAGTACTACTATAATTCTCTTTCGTCATACTTAAACCTTGAAAGTTAATACATTAGCGCCATTTTAGTCATAGAAGACAGATTACTATTATTTTTCTGTTCGACACGCAAAAACACGAAAATCCGGACCGTGCCCGTGTCGTGCCGTGCCAAGCAAACTTCGTGTCGTGCCTTGGCACGGCACGAATTATCAAGCAAACTTTGTGCCGTGCCTAGGCACGCCACGAATTACCAAGCGAACTTCGTGTCGTGTCAAGCCACGGCACGGGCACGACATGGGTTTTTGGTGAAAGTCCCTGCAATAAACACAATAGTATAAACTATTAAATTAATTATCCTTTCTTTAAAACCTTAAATAAAAATAAATTTTTCCCATCGTAAACAAAACAGATTTGAAAATCAATCGATTGCTGGTCCAGATATACCGATAGATAAATCTCCAAATATGAAGAAACTAAACAACCAAGGGTAATGCAGATTTTTCCATTTCCTCATACAATAAATCAAAACAATAAAAAAAAAACGAAAAACAATACATTATTGAATTACAAATTATTTAATCATTGATTTTTGAAAAAATAAACTATTTCCCTTCCTGCAAATTCTGTTGCAAATTAATTATATTTTTAACGCACTATAATAGAAATATAATGAATAATTTACAGTAAATTGATGCAAATGAATATTTATGTCAACTTATGTGGCGATAAAAACACATAGTATATGTATATGTAATTATAATAACAGAGTAGGTTGGAGGGACGCTCGATAAGAAAGGAAACAAACAAAGTGTACATATATATATATATATGACGATTGAAACTGCGTGAAACAAACTGTGTGTGTAATAAACATGGCGCCGGTTGACAATTCACCTACGGGCAGTATGAGCGGTTTTCAATTAATTTGTTCATTTAAATCAAATGAATCAATTCCTGTGCATAAATATAAATCAGTCAATACTGGACTAACTGTTTTTATAGCCGACGTTGATGGACCTCTTGTTTGTGGTTTCTTTTGTCTCGGTGAGTTTCAAAAAAAAAAAAAAAACCTGCAAACATAACCTTATTTTCAACACTTTAATGTCATGCTATTTCTCTAACATTGCGAATTTCTATAACTAATTCAATTATTAATTATTCCTTAAAAATTTATTCAGTCTTCAAATAATAAACATTTGTAATAAAAAGGGAAAAAAATTGAATTTCTATTTTGAAAAATTATATCAACACCCATATTGAAGGGAAACCATTTTGGAACTGTAAAAGGGTTTTCGTACTCTGCATACGCCCAGTAAAAAACTTTTAATAATTAATAATTTTTGGCGATTTTTTATCCATTTTTTTTTGCCATCTTAACAAAAAATTCTGCTACCACTCACAATGTTTCTAACAAAATTAATTTCAAGATCAAAAATTTTGTGATGAAATAATTTTTCATGACAGTTAATTTTCTATTTATTATAATAATAATAATTAATATTATATTAGAAATTTATTTTTTTCGAAAATCGAACTATCTTTTAGAAAAATTGGATTTAAATGAAATAGAATTGAATTTGTGATAAAATTTTCCAGCAACGGAAGCATTCGACGACGATGGCCTGCCACACACATTGGAACATCTTGTTTTTATCGGCAGTGAGAAATATCCATACAAAGGAGTTTTGGATTTAGTGGCGAACCGATGTCTTGCATCCGGTACAAATGCATGGACAGAAACTCATCACACTGCCTACACAATGAAAACTGCCGGCTCCGAGGGATTTTTATCTCTAATGCCTATTTACCTTGAACACATTCTTTTTCCCACACTTACGGTAATTTTTTTCTCTCTCTCTTTCTTTCTCGCAAACAAAAATAATAAAAAACCGAAAAAATTAAAAATAAAATTCTAGAAACAAGAGAAATTAAATAAAAAAAAAAATTCTACACTAGAAAAAAAATTTGATTCAAATAACCGATTATTATACTATTATTACCAATTAAATATTTAATTGAATTAACTAATTTTTATTGGAGTTAATTAAATAACATTTGCTTCAAATACCAATAAATATTTGATTCAAGTAATTATTTAAAATAGTCAATCGCTTATTTGAATCAAATGAATTTTTTCTTCCCAATGTAGAGACAAGAAATTAAAAAACAGAATTCTAGAGAGAAGAGAAATTAAAAGCTAAAAAAAATTCTAGAGACAAAAATTAAATTAAATTAAAGACGAAAATTCATAAAGATAAAAGAAATCGAAAACGAAATTCTCGAGACAATAGAAATTAGAAGCTAAAAAAATTCTAGAGACAAAAAATTAGAATAGAAAATTTTCAAAGATAAAAGAAATCGAAAACAAAAAATCTAGAGAAGTCAAAAATTCATTAAAAGCAAAAAAATTCTACACTAGAAAAAAAATTTGATTCAAATAACCGATTACTTGACTATTATTACCAAATTAATATTTAATTTAATTGAATAATATTTATTGGAATTAATTGAATAATATTTGCTTCAAATACCAATAAATATTATTTGATTCAAGTAAATATTTAAAATCGCTTATTTCGCTTATTTATTTATTTTTTTCCTCAATGTAGGGACAAGAAATTAAAAATAGAATCCTAGAGACGAAATTTTTTAAAGATAAAAGAACTCGAAAGCAAAATTCTAAAGACAAGAGAAATTAAAAGCTAAAAAACATTCAAGAGACAAATTAGAAACAAAAATTTCCAAAGATAAACGAAATCGAAAACAAAATTCTAGACACAAGAGAAATTAAAAGCTAAAAAAATTCTAGAGACAAACAAATTCAGAACAAAAATTTCCAAAGATTAACGAAATCGAAAGCAAAATTCTAGAGACAAAAATAATTAAAAGCCAGAAATTCTAGAGTCAAAAATAATTAAAAGACAAAAATTCTAGGGAAGAAGGAAATTAAAAACTTAAATTTCAGAGAAAAAAAATTAAAGGCCCCAACAAATTTCTAAAAACAAAAAATTTTTTTAGGAATCTGCTTATAAAACAGAAGTGCATCACATTACCGGAGAAGGCAAGGATGCTGGAATCGTTTACTCCGAGATGCAAGGTTGCATGAACACCGGCGAGGAAATGACGTACATGAAACTTTTAAGAGCTCTTTATCCGGGAAAATGTGGCTACAAATCCTACACTGGTGGTAAGTTAATTCTCTCCACGTTTTTATTTACAAATATTTTAATTGTTACAAATACAAAATATTTTTTTAATACCTTTTGTTCATAAATCAATTTTACAATTTATTATTCAGAACAAAATCAATTGGTATCATGATCTTTTGTTCATAAACAAAATTAAATGATAATAACAATTAATTATGTTCATAAACAAATTTAATTAATAAAACAATATTTTTTTAACAAAAAAAAATTCATTAATAGTACAGAATTTCGTTCACAAAAAATTAATCGATTATTAAAATAGGTGCTTTGGAAAATTTACGAGAAAGTACTTCAAATGAAAAGGTTCGAAATTATCACAAAGAATATTACAGACCGGAAAATCTGACAATAATAATTACAGGACAAGTGAAACACACAGAGGTATTTAAAGCACTTCAAGGAATCGAGGAGAAAATTCTGTCAAAAGTAAGAGACAATTCTTAATATTAAAAAAATTTTTACAATGAAAAAAATTGACTCAAAAACCGAATACTTGTCTATTAAAAAAAATATTTACTTAAGGCTAACAATTTCCATTTTAATCAAATTTTGAACCAATAATTTAAATTTCAACTAATAAATTCAATATTTAAGCAAATATGAATTTAACGATTTAATTGACTCAAATAAAAATTATTCGATTCAAGAAAATATTATTATGATCGACTTTTACTTTCAAATGAACGAAATAATTTCTATAAAAGATCTTTTCTTCAATTTGACAATAAAAAATTGCAAGACAAATAGAAAACTAAAATTTTACATTTAGAAACTTCTGAATTAATTTTCTTTTACCATGACGCAAAATTAATTTATTAAAAATTGAATTTGAAAAAGAAATAAATAAATTTCGTTCATTTGAACGTTTTCAACATTAGAATCATTAAATATTTATTTTGATAGTAGTCAAATTGTTTTAACGAATTAAGAAAAAAATTAAATTCTTCAGTGAAATTTATTTGAAAATAATTGAATTTTTGCATAGAATTTTACTCTTTATAAATATAATTGATTTTTTTAAAGAGTTTATTGCAATTTTTAAAAAACTACTTTTAATTCTTTCGTGTAATTTTTTTTTTTTTTGATAATAATTACATTTTCGCAATTAATTTATTATTTTAAAAAATAATTAAATTGTTTCGAAAGATTTATTAAAATTTTGTAAAACAATTGAAAACCTTTGGAAAAATTGTATAACAAATTTAAAAAAAATTAAATTCTATTGTGAAATTTTATTGAAATTAATTGAATTTTGTCAAAAAGATATTTTTAAAAATTGAATTGATTTTTAAAATTTTTTAGAAAGTAATTTGAATTATTTTTTCGTGGGATTTTATTGAAAATAAAAGATTTGACTAGGATTTTTCCTAAGATTTGACTATTTAAAAAAATACTTAAATTTTTTCGACAGATTTATTAGAATTTTTTTTAGTGATTAAAATATTTTCTATTAAAAATATATTTTCATAAAGTTTACAATAAAAATTTCAAGACAAATTAAAAACATAAATTTTACATGTAGAAACATCTGATTTATTTTTTCTTTTACCATGACGCAACATTATTTCAATAAAAATTTAATTTTAAAAATAAATAAATAAATTTCGTTCATTTGAACATTCGGAACTTTAGAGTCATTAAATATTTAATTGCTAGTAGTCAAGTAATCGAATCAAATAATTTTTTTTCCGTGATTGACATTTTTAAAATTTTCAGCTCTAAATTTAGTAAAGTAATTTACTAGTTAATTAAGTAACTAAAAATTAATTTAGTAATTCTGAAATTATTTAGTAAATAAAAAGTTAATTCAGTAATTATGAAATTATTTACTAATTAAAATATTAATTCAGTAATTAAAAACTAATTTAGTAATTAAAAAATTATGTAGTAAATTACAAAATTAATTTAGTAATTAAAAAGTTATTTAATAATAAAAAATTATGTAGTAAATTATAAAATTAATTTAGTAATTAAAAAGTTATTTAATAATAAAAAATTAGTTTTTGATTATCAATTATTCAGTGATTAAAAAAATATTCATTTATTTATATTATTCGTTGAAAAAAATGACATTTTGAATTTTAGGGATCGAGTGATTTATTCAAAAAACCCTGGCAAGGCGAAGTGGAAGTTTTAGCAGAGAAATTCGATTTCGATGTTTTCTATCCTTGCGATGATGAGGACAATGGAATGGTGATTGCAGGTTGGCAAGGATCATCAATTAACGACTATTATAAACACGTGGCTTGCACTGTTCTACTCAGGTACCTCACAAATACATCAGTCAGTCCACTTCAGCAGGAATTTGTCGAAATCGACGATCCCTATGCGAATGATGTTGATTCGGAAATTTGTGAAAATTCCATACCCCTTTATGGTATAAGATTCGATAATGTGCCTAAGGAAAAGATTCCCTTAATAAAGGAACGATTAATAAATATTCTAAAGAAAATTGCCAGCAAGGACGATGGAATTGACATGAAGAGAATGGCCATTGTTGTACAAAAAAGTATTCTCGAAATTCAAAGTGGAATGGAGAGCAGTCCCGACACTATCATTGTTCGATCGCTAGTTAACGATATTTTATTTGGCAATTCCAATGAAGATGTAAGTGAATATTTAAATTCTTTTTTCAATTTTAATCAAATAATACACTAATTTTAATTTTTGGAAAGATAAAAGTTTTCTATTTATTTATTTATAGTACATATGTGAAATATTTATTTACTTTATTTGTTCGATTATTTACTTATGTTTTTATTAAAAAATAATACTAATTATAAAATTAATATTCAGAATTATTACATTAAATTTTGCTTTTTGCAGCTAAGTAAAAGACTAAATCTAATCGACATATTCAGAAAATTACAAAGCGAACCTGCGTCATTCTGGTTAAATCTTCTGAATAAACAATTCGTCGATGCACCATTTGTGTTTACAAAAGGAATTCCAAGTATTAAAAAGAAGATCGAAATGACTAAAGAAGAAGAAGAACGTATTGAGAAGCAAAAACAGAAATTAGGAGTCGAAGGACTCAAGAAAAAGGAGAAAGAACTTGAGGATGCTATTGCAGAAAACGAAGTAATAATTCCTCTCCAATCTAATTTTCCAAAGAAAAACTATTCTCATCCAAAAAATTTCAATATTTAATAATTAAATGATAATTTTTTTAATAATTTAATGAGTAATGATTTAATACATTTAAAAATTAAAATTTACTGATAATACAAATGCTAAATTTTTTTCCTTCTGCAGAAACCAGTGCCTGATGAAATTTTGACATCTGTACCAATTCCAGGAACAGATTCAATTAATTTCCACTATATAAAAAGTTTTTCCACTGACTCATTGGAGCAGCATCCGAGATTTGACGTTAACAAACTGCCACTTTACACATATTTAGATCACGCCAACACGAACTTCGTTTATGTGTGTATACATTAATTTTTAATTAATTAATTAATCAATTACTGAAAAAAAATTAAACTGTTCAAAGTCACAAATAATTCAATTAAGATCCACAAGTTTTGAACGTTCTCCAATTGAACGAAATATTTTTTATTTGGTTCAAAAACGAACCAAAAAGACAATAAAATATTAAAAATAATTAAATACTCCTTGCAGGAAAAAATAAAAACATACATTTTACATTTAGATAATAAAAATTAATTTTTAGTAGACAATAATAAAATTATCAAACTAGAAATAATTTCAATAAAGAAGAAACTTTCGTTCATTTTGAAATTCAGAACTTTAAGATCGTTCTAATTACAAAAATGATTAAATTTTTTAATTACTTTTATAAATCTTTAATTTCCAGCTCTTTTTAACAATGGACACATCGAAAGTACCTGAGAATTTGAGACCGTATATTCCAATTTTATTGGAATTACTTTTAGTTTCGCCTGTCAATCGAGATGGTAAATTAATACCGTACACAGATATTGTCAACGAATTAGAATCTGATACAATTCAAATTTCGAGTGGAGTAGGAGTGAAAGGTGGAGGTCGCTTTTCTTGTGGCACTTTTAGCCAAGGAGCTAATCTCATGCTTCAGGTAAAATTATTTTCTCAAATTTACATTTTAATTTAATTCTATTTCAGTGGAATTTAATTTAATTGAATTTAAATGAAATTTAATTCAATTTTTGTATTTATATGAAATTTTAATTTAATTATTGTATTTAACTGAAATTTTAATTCAATTATTGTATTTAAATGAAATTTTAATTCAATTATTGTATTTAATTGCAATTCAATTTAATTGTGTTTTCGATTAAAAAAATTACGTTCTAAAATTTTCCCCATTAATTTTCACAGGTGGAAATTTCAAAGTACGCAAAAGGAGTTCAGTGGATTAAGGAATTGTTGTACGACACAGAATTTACAGCAGAAAGACTAAAAGTCAATGCTTCTAAAATTCTCAATGAAGTTTCGAGTGCAAAGAGAGAAGGAAATCTAATGACGAGTGCTCTTTTGAAAGGATTATTGTACAAAAAAGGTAACGGATTTATCCAAAAAATAATTTCTGCTTTGAAAAAAATTGTTATAAATTCAACAACGTTCCAATTGTTCGAATGAACCAAAATTTTTTTTTCTATACAAATAAAAATTTTACTGCAATAATTTTGCAATTTTACAAATTAAAAAAGTAATTATTTAATCAAATTAACAAATATTTTAAATTAATTAATTATTTCTAAATATTGAAAAGTTTTTAATTTTTAAGATGAAAAAAAAATTAGCAAATATTTTAAATTAATTAATTATTTCTAAATATTGAAAAGTGTTTCATTCTTAAGATGAACATTTTTTTATCTTTTCCAACAATTAGTATTTTCTGAAAATACTTTTAACAAAAAAACAAAAAAAATGAACCGTCAAAACTTGAAGACCTTTTTTAAATATCAAAATAAAGAAATTTCTTATCATGGAAAAATTGGGAATTTTTCAGAGAGCAATCAGTACACATTGAGTGTGTTGCGACAACAAAAATTCCTCACGAAAATGCTGGAAAGATTGGAAACCAATGACGGAATAAAGGAAGTCACGACCGAAATTAATCAAGTCCGAAAAATTCTAACTATGCCGAATTTCATGGCCCTTCACATGGCTTTCAATGTCGACAAATTAGTCGCACAAAATCCAAATGTCTACGCACCTTGGAAAGAATTCTTCTGTGACGTTCAATGTCCAGACAAGTCAAAGTAATTATAATAAGTCAAAATGATCTTTTAAAAATTATTTATGATTCAAATTAATTATTTAAATTTACCCACAGTCTCGACTCTCGATAAATTTAAACTCAAGGGACACAGACAGATTTTTAATTTGTTTCTTTATTTATTATTATAATTAATTTATCAAATTTAATTCAATTTATTTATTTATTAGGTATTTGTTTTATTTAATATAATATTAATTAATTTTACTATTTATTTATTTTTAGTTTTATTTGTCAAATATTTTTAAGTATCAAAATTTCTTCAAGGGACCAAAAAACAATTTTAATTTATTCAGAAATTCAATTTATCAAAAGTTTAAAAAATAAAAAACAACAAAATAAAATCTTTAATTTAATTTAATCTTTAATTTTTAATAAAATCTTTGTTGTTTCAATTTTAATTTTATTTTAATTTGTGTATCGAGAGTTGATTATAATTTTATTGAAAGCAGAATTATTTACTAGATTATTATTATCATTATTACAATTTTTATTATTATTATGAGTTTTCTAGATTTGATTTTAGATTACAAAAAATATCATCTAAATTTTTCTTTAGGTTAAAAATTCATGCGGATCATGAATTTATAAATCCATTGGGAAACATTGCATTGAATGGTTGTGTCACTGGTCTAGGATGCATTGAATCTGCATTTATGGTTCAATGTACACCTTCTATTAAAGATTTTATGCATCCCGATAAGGCAGCTTTGATGGTTTATCTTCAGTACCTAACACAATTGGAGGTAATCATCATTAATTGAACTAAAAAAAATTTTTACCTTCCACAGCGATAAGTTTTTCTAAAATAGCGAAATTATTAATTAAAACCAACCAAAAATTCCAATAATAAAGTAAAATTTCTAGTTATTTCAGATAAAAATTTATTTTCTCGGGAAAATTGAAAAACTTTTTAATTCCCTAAGAAAAAATAGTAAGAAAAAGGAATACAGAATGAAATTTGAGAATTGTAGAAAGAATTTTTTTTTATATTACATAAAAAATATTTCCAACAATTTCAGGGTCCAATGTGGAAGAAGATTCGAGGTCAAGGCCACGCTTATTCATACGGAATGAATGTTGCATCAAATGAAGGTCATCTTTATTTTACTCTATATAGAGCAGTAAATATCGTAAATGCTTACAAAGAAGCCAGAGCAATAATGGTAATTTTTTCTTCAATTGAATATATTTTTCTCAATATATTGAACTTATTTAATATTAATTATTTAGTTAAGTAATTAATTATTTTAATGGTAATTTAAAATCTTTTAATCAATTTTTTGTTATTTGAATGGTAATTTAAAATCTTTTAATCAATTTTCTATTATTTGAATGGTAATTCAAAATCTTTTAATCAATTTTCTATTGTTTGAATTTTCAGGAAATGTATCTCAATCAAGATAATTGGGATTCAATTTTATTCGACTCGGCGAAATCGTCGCTGATTTTTGAAATAATAAACAGTGAGAAAACTGTTCAAGGCATGATTGGACAATCGTTGTTGTCCAATTATTTTAACATTCCTCACGACTATAATCGGCAATTGGTAAAAAATGTTGCCTCTGTCACGCTCGATGACGTTCATCGTATTGCACCTCAGTATATTAAAAAATTATTAGATCCCAAAGCTTGCACAACATCAATTGTCTGCCATCCAAGTAAAGTTGAGGAGATCGCTAAGGCTTTCAGTGGGTGAGTGGCACTTTAAATAATCACGAATTACAAAAAATAAAATTAATTTATTAAAAAAACAAACAAAAAATAAAATGAATATATTAAAAAAAACAAAAAATAAAATAAATATATTCCAAAAAAACAAAAAATAAAATAAAACAAATAAACAAAATTAAAAAATATAACAACAATAGTAATAATAATAAAAAATTTTGTCTTCAATAATTTTCGAAAATCAAAATAATTTAATTTAAGAAAAATAAGAAAAATAATTAAAATTTTATTTCATTAATTTAAATAATTTACTGGATTAATTAAACAAAAATAATAAATCTACTCTTCTTTTTTCAGATTCGGTTACGATTTAAAAGCATACAACTCGCTTGACGAAACACATCTTAATGAATAATAAAACAAAATTGTGACTTTCATGTGCTTTTTTTACTTTTAAGTATCTAATAACAAATTAATGTGCATTTTGTAAGAAATAGAAGTTATTAATAAAAAATTTTTACTGGTTACCTTATATCGTCAATATGCACTCTCAAAACTAGCATTTAAAAATTTAAAAATTTTAATTATTCACTTATTCGTTAAAAATGAAAAATTATTTCAAATTCTTTCAAAATTTCCATTTAAAAACAAAAGAACCTCATAATAAATATAAATGTCACAACTTCTTTTAATTATTATCATTATTTCTTTCTGTAAACAAAAATTCTCTTAAAATCCACTTTTTTCAGTTTATTAATTCAAGAATTATTTTCCTTTAAGAGAAAAAAATTTCAGTTAATCAAGTTTTTTTTAAAAGAGAAAATTTAGAGAAATTTCATGAGAAATAGAGAGAAGGAAAATTTTTTAACCTAAATGCAGGACCAACAGGAGCAATTAACAAAATGTATGTTTCTACAGAGAAAATTTTTGTAAAATAAGTTATAAAATGAAAAAAAAAAAAAAATTAAAGGTATTAATGAATTGAAGGGAGTGAGAAAGAATTTAGATGAGCAAATACACGCCGAGGAGGAAAAACGGAACCAACTCATGAAGGAAGTCGAAAGGATGTCCTACAAGATCAACGAGCTAAACGAGAGTCTCTCAAAGAAAGCTGCAGTGCGTCATGAATACGATCGTACCATTCAAGAAGCTGAAGGTGCATATGAGAAGGTCAGGAAAATCAGGTTGTTGAGTCTCACTTATTTTCTATATGCTTTCATTTCGAATAACCAAATTATTTTTTCATTTCATTATTTTTTTCTTCCATTTTATTTTTTTTTCTTTTCCTATCTTTTAATTTTTTTCTTTTCTTTCTTTTTTTTCTTTCCTTTCCTTAATTTTCGTTACTAAAATACTTTTTCTTTAATTCAATAAAAAAAATAATTATGAATAAAATTCAGATATTTTTAAAGGAAAAGAAAGAAAAGAAATATTACAATTTTAATTACATAAAAAATATTTACCTTCGTTCAATTTTAAATTTATTTATTTATTTATATAAAAACTTTCATTAAGAATTTAATTTTCATTTTCAAATTAGCAATTTATCGTTCCAGGCTGATTAGAATTTCTCATGTATAAGTAGAAAATTCAGTGAATTTCTCATTTCAGATTATAGAGAGTTCTCAACTTTTACTCAATCTACTAAAAAGAGAAGCTGCTAACCTCGACGAGACACTGCATACGAAATGAGATATGATCTGATCTTGAAAAACTAGAACAAAACAAATTTCAAATTCTCCCACAAAAAAAAACAACAACAAATTCTTCCTTTCAAAAAATGGAATATTTCCAAACAAGAATAAATTCTTTCCTATTTTTCAAGCATTCAATAAAAACAAAAACAAAATTCTAATTCTTTTTTTTTTGTAAAGAGAAAAATCAGCGAAAAATGATCAGCACACATGATTTCATCCTGTTTGCTA
Organism: Leptopilina myrica (nomen nudum); assembly: GCA_032872475.1. Taxonomy (NCBI): domain Eukaryota; kingdom Metazoa; phylum Arthropoda; class Insecta; order Hymenoptera; family Figitidae; genus Leptopilina; species Leptopilina myrica (nomen nudum). The sequence continues at coordinate 21,303,057 of CM065467.1, read as the reverse complement.
ATAATTATATTCGCCAATTAGATTTCTCTAATAACCTAAATAACCAGATAAAATGCATATATATATATATTCTACACACTAGAATTGAAAACTTGGAACATTGGTTTCTAATTTCCGGAGTAATTCCACAATTCATCGCTCTATTTGTCATTCTAAAGAACCAACGACATTATTATATTTGTTTTCAGAGCGTATTATATTCTTCAAAAGAATATATGTATATTTTAGAGGAAAAAAAAAATTAACCCCCTTTTTCATCTGATTGCAAAATTTAAAAATATTAATTATTTATGCAAATCGTGTCCATTAAGAATATAATAAAAGAATCAGGAAATAATAAATAAAAATAATTTTTTTCTTTCAAACACTTGTAACAATAATCAATTTCAAGAACCAAAGTCGAATATAATCATGTTGACGCCATTAATCAAATTTAATATCGTATGGGAGATATTTAATTATTCCAGTAGTCAATTAACTTGATGAAATTTTCAAGGTGTTGGACTTTATAACTCAAGAGGTAAATTGCAAAAGTCAACATAGTTCGAAATTTTTATTCTAATGAAACAGGTGACACGATGGAATGTTTGATTATAAATATATATACATACGGGAATTATTGGAGAAATCCTTTTACTCCAATTATCTCAACGTTCGCCATTTACTACCGAGAAGGTCAATCAACTCTATTATAATTCCAAGTGTCCTTATCTCCGATGTTATTTTAAGTTAAATGTTATTTAAATTTTTTATTTTCTCTATTTTACTTTTCATGACAAAAAAAAAACTCTAATTTACATCTGTCACACGTAATTCGTCTCAACAGGTAAACCAACAATTTTATAATTATGATAAAAAAAAAAACTTAATCATAATACTTGGCATGATACACTCAATAACTTTAATAGAAGGTTAAAAATCTTTCGAAAGAGAAACTATTTTTTTTTTTATTTTTCTCCAAACAAAATAAACAAGTTTCAGAAAAAAAACTTCTTGACATTCTTAATAATGTTGCGAACGTTCTAGTGAACTACATTTTTTCTACTTAATTTTGTATTTTTTTATTATTATTAAATCCTTTAATTGAAAAATTGATTGACAAGTAGTTAAATATTTAATTTTAATTATTTTTTTCTGCAGTAATTTTAGTAAAAGAAAATTTAAATAGAAAAAAAAATTAGTTCTTTTGTATGTTCGGAACATTGGAAAAAATTTTGCTATATATTAGCAATTTTTCCAAACATCAAAAAAATGTCAGAAAAAAATTATAATTTAATTCAATTTAAATAAAAAATGAAATAAGTGCAAAAGATAAATTAAAAAAATATATTAAAAGAATATAAAAATTAAAACATTTAGAAACTTTGTAATTATTTTTTTAATTTTCCTAAAGGTTTGAACGTTCAAAGAACGAATTTTTCATAATTCTTTAAATTTCTATTTTTTATTTTTAAATTATTTTGTATAGATATTAGAAAATTTATTTCCCTCCAATTAAATATTCAATTTAAGTTATTTTCTTTTTTTTGGTAGCAATTCTAGCAATTTTAGTAAAAAAAAATTTAAATAGAATAAAATTTCGTTTTTTTGTATTTTAAAACTTTAGTAACATTTTTTGACATATTTGCAATTTTTCCAAATAATAAAAACATTATAATTAAATTCAATTTGGATAAAAAATTAAATAAATACAAAAGATGAATTTTTTAAAGAAATATTTACAAGAAAATAAAAATTAAAACATTTAGAAACTTTGTAATTGTTTTTTTAATTTTCCTAAAGGTTTGAACGTTCAAACAACGAATTTTTTATAATTCTTTAAATTTCTATTTTTTATTTTTAAACTATTTTGAACAGATATTTAAAAATTTATTTCCCTCCAATAAAATATTTAATTTAAATCATTTTTCTTGCTTTTAGTAGAAATTTTAGCAATTTTAGTAAAAAAAAATTTAAATAGAATAAAATTTCGTTTTTTTGTATTTTAAAACTTTAGTAAAATTTTTGACATGTTTGCAATTTTTCCAAACGATAAAAGAATATCACAAAAAAATTATAATTACATTCAGTTTATAAAAAAATAAATTTAGCACAAAAATTCAATTTTCTAAAAGAAAAATTTAATCCTGAATTAAAATTAAAACAAAATGTTTTGAAGTTTAATACATGAAATTTTGTACGTTAAAAAATATTTTTATTCACAGTGATTATTTAAAAAATTAATAAACTAAAAATTAAACATTTAGAAACTACGTAATAATTTTTTTAATTTTCCTAAAGTTATGAACTTTTAAGGAACGAATTTTTCATAATTCCTTAAATTTCTATTTTTTATTTTTAAACTATTTTGTAAAAATATTGAAAAAATTGATTTCCCACTAATTAAATATTTAATTTAAATTATTTTCTTTTTTTTGGCAGCAATTTTAGCAATTTTAGTAAAAAAAATTTAAATAGAATAAAATTTCGTTTTTGTTGTACTTTTAAAACTTTAGTAAAATTTTTGACATATTAGCAATTTTTCAAAACGATAAAAAAATGTCCCAAAAAATTATAATTAAATTCAATTTAGATAAAAAATTAAATCAATACCAAAGTTAAATTATTTTCAAGAAATATTTACAAGAATATAAGAATTAAAGCATTTAGAAACTTTGTAATTATTTTTTTAATTTTCCTAAAGGTTTGAACGTTCAAAGAACGAATTTTTTATAATTCTTTAAATTTCTATTTTTTATTTTGAAACTATTTTGTATAGATATTAGAAAATTTATTTCCCTCCAATTAAATGTTCAATTTAAGTTATTTTCTTTTTTTTGGAATCAATTTTAGCAATTTTAGTAAAAAAAAATTTTAATATAATAAAATTTCGTTTTTGTTGTACTTTTAAAGCTTTAGTAAAATTTTTGACATATTTGCAATTTTTCCAATCGATAAAAGAACAAAATATTTTTCTATTAACATTATTTTGAAAAATTACTATCCAAAAGTGAAAAATAATAAAATACGAACATTTACATATTAATTTTTTGTGCTATAGGTACGAAATAATTTTCTTTTGTAAAAAAAAGTACGAATTAAAAGAAATAAAAAAAATATCGTCGTTCAAACGTTCGAAACTTCAGAATAATTTTTCTGTAAACGTGACTTTTGTATAAAAATTTTAATTAAAATTAAATTGAAAATTTAGTGAATTAAAATTAAAATTAATTAATTTAATAAAAATAGAAATTTAAAAAAAAATTAAAAAAGAAATAATTTTCTTAATAAAAAAAACTCGAAAAGTAAAATAATTTTCAAACTTCAACAACATATATTTTGTGTTGCATTTTTTTCTATTTTTCAATTTAAATTTCCGTTGCACTTGAGTCAAAGTAGTAAAAATAAAAGCAAAATTATTTAAAATAAACTCTATACTCCAAAGTTCTAAATTATTAGCTCAAGACACGATTGAAATTAATGAAGTGCTTCACGCAAAATAATACGACCACTAACAATTTAGATTACAATATAAATAAATAATTTTAATCTAAAATCGATGGAATTAATTAGAACCTTTTTTCCTCAGCCCCTTTTAATCTTTACACCTTGATAATTTTCATATTGAGAAATGTCGATAATTCCTGCACTTGACGTTCGAGAGTAATTTACGAGAGAAACAAGTGGACTCTATAAACACATTCGCCACACACGAGAAAAAAAGAGATTTTCCTTCCTTTTAAGTGCGGACACAATGTTAGTGGGTCAATTTTATAGAAACAGAGAGAGAATCAAGATTTCATTTGAAGAAAATCGTCTTTTAATGAAAGTACACACACTTGAATGTTGCAAATCAACAAAATCTTATCTACGAGCAAAATATAAAGAGAGGATATACTATTTATGATAAGAAAATAATGTAACGAACGCATAATTTCACTTAAGCAGGATATACAAGAAAGAACTTAATTTTCATCCGTATCTCTATTTTTATTCGCGTATATTTATTTATTATATACGAGAAATGAAAATAAAGAGAAAGGCAAGAATAATTATTAATAAATTATTTATTACTACAGTTGTATTTTATTTTTTTGAAATAATTCTTAATTATGTTAATGCTTGTTCTTAATTATTGTTTTTGATTTTATATTTTTTTTTTATTTATATGTTATGTTATAATTTATGAAACTTATCAATGTTGCAATTGTACCATTAACACGCGATTTCTATAATTATATAAAAGTGAAGCACGCATATTTTTTCTTTTCATTTTACCGAAGCCCATTATATTTATTTATTTATTTATTTATATATATGTATATTTGAAAAAAAAATTTAATTAAATTTAATAATTAATAATAATTATTTAAACTAATTCTCATTAGTTAAATAGCTTCATTTATTTACCACAAACTAAATTCTTTAATTAATTCAAAGATTTCAATTACTTTCAACTATTATTATAATTTAATCAATAATTATAAATAATTTGAATTTAAATTTAATTTAATTTGTTATTTTCAGGAAAAAATATTTTGTTTCCAAAAATTTTTTCAGAAAAAAATATTCGACTCAGTTTCTAGTCTTTTTGGTTGTTTCAAAAATATTTTCCCCGCTTCAAATAACATTTATTTGTTAAAATAAATTTTAATTGATTCAAATAAAATTTTTTTTGATGGAATAAATTTTTCATTTAAAATAAATAAACTATTTTTGATTAAATAAAACTTTTCACTGGATGTAATTTATTTACTTTGTTAACTAAATGAAATTATTATTTATTATTATTTTTATTATTATTATTATTATTATTATTCAATTAAAATAAATTTTTAAAGCAATAAAAGCAAAATTTACTTATTCCAATTAATTTGAAATTAATTAATCCACACAAAACATTTTAGTTACAATTCCATTCATTTAAATTTTCAAAAAAAATTCACTTTTGTCCATCAAAAATTTTAATTTCATAAACAATTTCATTTATATTTCAATATTGAATTAAATTTCATTGTCGACCTTATTTCGAGTTTTAAAATATTCTATAACTTAAAAAATTATAATTTGCAAAATACAGGAAATTTTTTGTCCTTTTAATGTCAAGTTATTACTAAAATATTCGTTTTCTATTTTATTTATCCAATTCAACTACGCCTAAAATTTAAATCGTCCTCTAAAAAAATGAATAAATTTCCAAATCACGGAATTATATATATTTTTTTATACAACCACAAGGTCAATAACTACTCACAGTGACATTGAATTTAAAAAATTGGTAATTGAGAAATCAAACATAATGATTATAAATGATATTTGAAACCCACGAAAAACACGAATTTAAATTTAAAAAAAAATGACCATTACATTTTATATTTTACAATTGCAATAAACATTGTATGAAAATTTTCCTCATTCAAAAAATAATGAACAACAATAATGGCCATAAAAGTTTCTCTTTATTGCAAAAAAAAAAAAAAATTTACAAGCCCATTCAGCGAGGTTATACTCTTTTTCGAATTTTTGACGAGAACATTTTTTTGATTATGAGTGCGATAAATAATTTATGCAAATTGCTTAAAATGATATTAAAACTTAAAAAAAAATTTTTTTTTTAATCTTGAGAAAGATTTATTTTATTTTATTCTTTGCCTTTCAAATTCAGGGTCAACAATATTTTTATTTCTTAAAATGCAATACTCACAAATATGCAAATAAATCTCGATAATTAATTTTTAAATATTAATCATTTGGCAATAAATTTTTGAATTGTATCTTAAAGGAGACACGACGTATTTTTATAACTTATAAAATAAAAAAATTAATATTGCTAAAATGCTTGTCTACAAGTATATATATATATGTTCAGAGTGTCGATGAACTTTGTAAAATTACGCAAGGTGGACATATCACGTAACAGAAAGTGAGTGCAAGGACCATACAGCCTCGAATATTTTTTTAAGTTACTTCATCTTTGATAAAATCTTGAATTTTAAATTTTTTAAAAAATTAAACAACTTTTTTTCAATAAACAGTAATTTTTTTAATTAAAAAAATAATTTTTGTAATTGAAAAATAATTTTTTAATTATTTTTTTAAATTTAATTAACTAATTAATTTAATTACTGTTTTTTTTATTATTTTAAATTTAAAAATAATTTTTGTAATTTAGAAATAATTTTTTAGTTAAGAAAAAATAATTTTCGTAATTTAGAAATAATTTTTTAATTAAGAAAAAATAATTTTCGTAATTTAGAAATAATTTCTTAATTAAGAAAAAAATAAATGTTAACCAAAATTAAAAAATTTGAATTCTATTTAAAATTGCAAAGAGCAAAAAATGGGCCAAGAAAAAAACTCTAATCACAAAAGATAAATAATAATTAAAAAAGGACAAATTCACACATTTTTTAATAGTAGGAAAATAATTTTTATTTTTGTTTACATTGACTTGAATATTTTAATAAAAATTTTAAATTGTAAAATAAAAAAAGGTAAAAATAGAACATAAATACTGTAAACTAATAACATAAATAAATAAATAAATAGAAATCATAAAAATTGCAATAAATCATAATTTTGAACGTTGCACTTTGTTATAGTTAATATTTTTTTTGTTTGGGGTCAAATTGTAAGTCATTCAGTTTCACACGGGAAATCGCGTGTTGTTCCCTTATTACGAAAGTCATGAATATGTAAATATTTATTCTTACGTCGCTTTTTCTGAATAATCGACACTTGACCCTTTCTTAACTTTATTCGGACAGTCATTCTACTCTCTAAATCTCGAATCTCCACTTTTTTGTCAATGAAATTGCGCTGATTTGTTTATAGAAATTATTCGTAGACAATTTTTTTTTATTTTTCAAATTCAATCAATTTTTCATGAATAATAAATATTTTTTAAAACTGTTTCAATTACTATTTTATATTTAGTCTTCTTATTTTTATTTTTATATTATTATTATTATTATTATTGTTATTGTTAAAAATATTATTTTACAAATTTTGAAAGTTCAAATGAACGAAATATTTTTTCTATTAAAATTATTTTTATTTTATTTTTTTATTAAAAATATTTTCATAAATTTTCCAATAAAAATTGCAATAAAAATTATAATCAAAATCAAAAACTTAAAATTACATTTCGTAACTTAATAATTGATTTTTTTTACCTTGACGCAAAATTATTGCAAGAAAAATTTAATCTGAAGAAGAAATAAATAAATTTTGTTCAGAACTTTAGAATCATATTATTATTAATTATTACGTTTATTAATATTCATTATTTTTTCTATTCTCGTCATTGTTATTATTTCTACATTTATTAATATTCTTTTTATTTTTAGCAATTGTAGTATTTTTATTATGTTTATTAATTATTTAATTTTAACAATTTTTTATTGTTATTATTATTATTATATTTATTAATATTCTTTTTATTTTTCGGATTTTTATTATATTTTAATTTTATTTTTTATTTCAATTTTATTATTATTATTATTATTAATAATAATATTCCTATTGTATTCAATATTTTCAGTATATTTATTATTTAACCACGTATTTTTTTTATTTGCACAAATCGAGGAAATAATTCTAATGTTGACAAAGATTCGAAAACCACTTAAAAATTATGTGATGACTTGTTGAGTCTTATATTAGTTTTTCTAGGAATAATTAAGGAGCAAAACAAAAGATTCTATTTAAAAAAAAAGTAATTAGTGGAAAATTATTCTTTGAAGATTTGTCTTTTTAAATTACACTCTCTTTAAAACAATAGTTTCCTCATCGATCTTCGATATTATTTTGACAGTTTTTAAAAAGAGAGGAAAAAATCCTCGCTCTTGCTAATTATTTTGCAGTAAATAATTAATTCACAAAGTCAATGATAAAAATTCAAGAAAATTAATTACTTTCTTAGCTAAAAATAAATTATTTTTTAAATTAGTTAAAAATTCGTTTTCTTAAATTATTTAATAAATTAGTTTTCTTAAATTAGTTAAAAATTCGTTTTTCTGAGTTAGTTCAAAATTCGTTTTCTTAAATTAGTTAAAAATTCGGTTTTTATTATGAATTAAAAATTATTTTTCTACTGAATTAAAAAATACGTTCTTAATGAATTCAAAAAATTTATTTTTTAATTATAACAAAATTAATTAATTAAATTCACTTTAAATAAAAAATTAAATAATTACAAAATACCATTTTTTTTGTTAAAAATTCGTTTTTTTAAATTAGTTAAAAATTCCTTTTCCTAAATTAGATAAAAATTTGATTTCTTAAATTAGTTAAAAATTCGTTTTTATGAATTAGTTAAAAAATTCCATTTTTTATTATAAATTAAAAATTATTTTTCCACCGAATTAAAAAATTACGTTCTCAATGAATTCAAAAACAATATTTTTTTAATTATTATCAAAAATTAATAAATCAAAATCGACAAATTAATTAATTTAAAAAATAAACAAACCTTCTCTATCAAAAATACAAAAAATATTTAATTTTTTTTCCAAAAATGAAATTTTCAGAGTGCAAAAGTAGTCGAAGTCGCTTCTACAGTTGTTTGGATACTTGTTTTGCGGATTCGAATCCACTAGAATGTAATGGTTTGCAAATGCTGCAATATGCGGTTTTACCTTGATTTTCTCAATGGGCAAATATTCTTTGAATAAATCTTTGCCAGAGAAGCATCGGACTACCTGAAAGGTATGGATTCGCATTTTGCTTATATGTGAAACTTGCCCTCCAATATGCACTAGCGAGAAGCAGAATATTCGCGGCAAATGCAATTTTATTGCAATAAGCCATCTGTCGACTCTGAGTTGCACCTACACTATTCACGTAGCGGGTGTTCTAAAAATAAACATTTCCCCTTATATCGGGTAAATCCTAAAGAATTTCGCAAATTTCACTAAAAAAACAAAACCTATTATTTTCAAAGCGTAACAATTAATTTTGCAAATAAAATAAGCAATTAAATTAGACAATTAAATTTAGCAATTAGAAACAATTAAAAATTTAAAAGTACTCGATTAACTATTCCTAAATTTGAAACCAAAGTATTTTTTTGTTTTTTAAATTACTTCACGTTTTTTTAAATAAAATAATTCGTTAATAGTTTATGATTATTTTAATCAATTAATTTTTTTTTTACTATTTTTACTTATTTTTTTCGGAAATTCGTATTTTAGTTTCTTTCTTGAATATTTATAACATATTTGTTTGTTTAATAATATTATCATTTTAAATTTTAAACTATATGAATTTTTTATTCAATTAATTAATTTTTTTACTAATTTTAATTATTTTCTGTTTTGGAAATTTATTTTTTAGTTTCTTTCTTGAATATTTATAAAATATTTGTTTATTTAATATTATTATTATTTTAAATTTAAACTATTATTATTTTTTCCTTTTTTTAGCATTTTACAAATAGTTTAAAACCGTACAAACTGAATTTTAATTGTTTTATTCGACATAAATAGAAATTAAATAGTTTGTATAATTAAAAAATCCATAAAACTAAATTAATTAGTTACTACGATTTTTCATTCGATGGATTAATTAATTATTGGATAATTCACTAAATTTGGCTAATTAGTAAGCAAATTAATATTTAAAGCAAAAATTCTTGCATCTCTTTCTCACGAAATAAAATTTCAAAAATATTTCTACTCACACTCAAAAAAAAAAAAAATGTGTTCGATTCAAATAACCGACTATTTGTCTATTATCAAATAAATATTTACTTGACTCAAAAATTTAAGTCAAAAAGTTGTATTTGCTTGAAATACTTAATTACTGAATTTATTGTTTTCAAATTTATTGGATTTATATAAAAATTATTTGAATCAAGTAAATATTTATTTAATAGACTTTAAATTTATTTTTATTATTTATTACTTTAGAAAACTTTTAAATTTACTCAGAGCCAAGTAGACAAAAAAAAATTATTTGATTCAAGTAAATATTTATTTTACAGACTTTAAATTTACAGTAGAACCTCGGTTATCCGAGCCTCGATTATCCGAGATTCCGGATTATCCGAGGCACTAAACATGCTCAGATAATGCGGAATAACTCGGATAAAACGGATCGAGCGACTAAATTTGGAAAGTAAATTTTACAAAACCACTGTTTGTGATCATTCCATTTAAAATTTCGTCCATTTTTGTCATTTAATATTATTCTAACACTTTAAACACTTGAAAAATAATTTAAAATTTTGAAATTTTCATTGGTTCCGTGTTATCCGAGTTTTCGATTATCCGAGGTACCTCTTCCCCACATTACCTCGGATAATCGAGGTTCTACTGTATATGTTTACTTTTTATTACTTTAATAGACATTAAATTAACTTAAAGCCTAATTTTATCTAAAAATAATTAACAACTGATTAAAAATAAAAAAGAAAATACTTTTAATACACTTTTCGAAACATTTCGAAATAATTTTGAAATATTTGCTATCCTTTATTTAAACTGGAAAAACTTATTGATTTAAGTGCAGTGGATAAAGAAGCTGCAATACGTTTACGTGCAACGATAAAGAAGTTATTCAATATTTGTCATGCAGTTCAAGTTATCTTTAAAAATCATTTAAAAAATCATAATCTATTCACGAATACGTAAGCAAATAATTTTAAAAATTCATTTATTCAACCAAATAATTTTTCCTCTTAAATTCCCTCTTTTTTCCTCAAAAATAAATTTTTCAAAAAGTAAAATTTGTTCCCCTAACAATAATTTTTTTTAATCAATATTCACATTAAGCGGGGAAAAAAATAATTTCTTTTCTTCGAAATACAAAAAGTAGTCGAAACTTGCTTCCACAGTAGGTAAACTGAATCTTGTTTTTCGCAACGAGGCGATGAGGCAAATAGTAATATTATGGCAAATTTTCCCGAGAAGCATCGGACTACCTGAGATTATTGATTCAAATGTATGTTTTTATATAAAAGTCTTTCACACTTTTACGCTTGCGAGTGAGCCAATGTTACTGAACTCAACATTTTCCACCAATCAGATTCAAATTTAAGTAAAATTAAAAAAAATAATTTTCCCAAATCTAGCTACGATCAATTAAAGAGGAGAAAATTTCCCCTCAAAATATTGCAATTTCAATATGCGACGATATTGATTAATCTTGACGCGCGAAAGTGTCTTTTCGTTTCAAATTTCAAACTCGGAAAGACTCAAAGAAAAATGCAAATAATTAAAAAAAATATAAAAAGGATCAAAAAATTATTTAGAGGAAAAAATTATTTACGAATGTAAATAATTTTTTCCTCTAAAGAATTTTTTTAATCTTTGTGTATTTTTTTAATTCTTCGCATTTTTCAAAGATTCAAAAAAAAAAAAGAAATGGAAAGAAAGACAAGATTCAAAAAATTCTTTAGAGGAAAAAATTATTTACATTCGTAAATAATTTAAAAAAATTTTTAATCTAAATAATTCAAAAAACTCTTTAGAGGAAAAAATTATTTACATTCGTAAATAATTTTTTTCTCTAAAGAATTTTTTGAATCTTTTTGTATTTTTTTAACTCTTTCTACTTTTCTTCTAAATAATTTTTTGAATCTTTCTATATTTTTTAATTCTTTCTATTTTTCTTCTAAACAATTTTTGAATCTTTGTAATTTTTCCAATTCTTTCTATTATTTTTCAATTCTTCCGAAGTAAAAAAAAAATTGTTCAACCATAAAAATAATCAAACTAATGAGAAAATAGTTTTAAATCTTCAAATAATCAAATCTAAAGTTTTCAAATTTTTACTTCATTTCTAAATTTTACACTGAACATCAGTGAACACTTTTAAATACAAAAAAAGTCTTGATGAACCTAATGTTATTTTATCATACAGTACTTTTATATTATGAGGGCAAATCATTAATCATTACACGTTACTTGAAAAACGTGTTGAGCATAATGAGAATGGCTAATGATAATCGTAATGTATGAGTGAATACTAAATTTAAGCTTCTCGTTAGAATTACAGACCGTTAGTCAAACATATATTCATCACTAAATTTTTTTCTGCTTAGAACAAATCTCCTATACACACAAAAGAAACAAAAAAAAAGAGTTCATTAATCACAGATCATTCAACGAAACGCCAATTTTTCCTCACATTTATTTCTAAACTCGAATAATAATTTGAATACGAAAAATAACAAAAGTTATAATAATGAATAATCATCACAATTCTGACAAAAAAAAGCTAACCGGATACTAATTTTCCCTTATTACATAACGAACAGAAATTTATATTTTCAAAATTAAACGCAAAAACCACGAATTGGTGAGAAAAGAAACAAAAATATAAAGAAAAAACAAAAATATAAAGAATGAAAAATATAAGAACCAAAAATATAAAAATACAGAAATATAAGAACCAAAAATATAAAGAAACAAAAAAGGATCCTAAAGTTCTAAACGTTCAAATGAACGAAATTTATTTATTTCTTCTAAAAAGTTAATTTTTATTGCAACTATTTTGCTTCACTGTCTAAAAAATTAATTACTGAGTTTGTAAATGTTAAATTTTAGTTTATAAATTTTTTTCTGATTAGTAATTTATCAAAATATCTTCAATAAAAAATATTTCGTTCATTTGAACGTTCAAAACTTGGGGATCATAACAAAAATATAAGATACAAAAATATAAAAAAGAAACAAAAATATAAAGAAATAAAAATATAAATAAAAAACAAAAATATAAAGAAACAAAAAGATAAAAAGAATAAAAATTAAAAAAACGAAAATATAACAATGTAAAAATATAATAAATCAAAAATATAAAAGAAAAAAAGCTAAAATAAAAATAAAAAAAACTTACGCCCGCTTCATTCATTTCGCCAATAATTAAATGTTTCATCATCATTTCAATAATTTGCCATACTGCCTACATTCCACCATATTATAGAAGCTAACATGAAGCTAATCATCAAACGCCATGGCCTATACATGAAAATCTCTCTTTCATAATCATCGACCTACGTTCATTGTGTAAGGCATTTAATTTCTTTTGTTTACCAGAAACATATTCCATAAACGCAATATAATCAATTACATAATTATATGCATCGCGAATTTAATTCTTTTTTTCCACATCAAATGTCCATTTCATTATTTTTACAACGAATAATAATTTTATTTTATCTCGAAAAATGGGAAAAAAAATTTATTTGAAAATTCATCAACGTTTTATTGATGAGCATAAAAATATTTATGACCAAAGGACATAAAATTACATAATATAACGTCAGGCAGTGAACACAATTTTTTTTTTTACATTAAATACATCTTTTTTTTGTGGTACAAGACACGAAATCATCTCTTACACCCAACCTTGACATATTAAGATCCTCATTTTGCACTCTTTGGCCAATTTCATCAATTTTATCAATTTTATCGATTTCATCAATTTTATCAATTTTATCAAAATTTTATTTTTAACTTTTAACCAACACGATAGACAAAAATAGTACAATAACGACAGGAAAAATAGAAAACAGTTCGAAAAATAAAAAAATTTGTTCGAGTAAAAACCTAAATAAAAAAAATAATATTCAACAAGAATTTAATGCAAAAGCAAAACCTTGAAAAAAGTGAAAGTGAATTCGTCCCTTTTTTAAACCGAAGACAGATAAATCGTACTACAGACACGATATTTTATTGATGAGAAAAAAGCAAAAAAATTTACGATTTGTTAATGAATCGTTCAATTTTTTTTCTTCCCCTTCTATTTGCACATTTCGCATTGACTAAAATGTACCAACATGTACCTATACACTAGCCTTTGAGTGTATCTAATTGCCGAGAAAGTAGGATACGAAGACGAACAATACAAGTTTACTTCAAACGTCTCTTCATGCACTAGATATTTTCTGATATGGAAAAATAACACCCATTAAGAAATTCAACGACAAAAAAGTAAATAGAGACATAATAAAAATTAAAACTCTCCAAAGAGGTTCGAAATTAATTATAATTAAACCGCCGCACTTTTGACGGGGGAAAAAATTCTTTATAAATTCAACAAATTTTTTTTCTTCTCACTGACTTTGAGTTAAATGGAAACACGAAATTGGAATTAAACGAAACTCCCAACTAGTATTATTATTATTATTATTATTATTATTATTATTATTATTATTATTATTATTATTATTATTATTATTGTCTAATTCAATAATAAAATAATATTAATTAAACTCTTAAGTAACATTTAAAAAAATTTGTTAATAAAAAAACCCAACAAATATTAATTAATGATAAATAATATTTTTACTCAAAAGTATAAAAAAAATTATTACCAAATAGAGACTATTAATTTCTCAAAAAAAATCTCTTGAATGAAATTGAATCTCTTGAAATTAAATGAATAATAATTAATACAGAATAATTTAAAATAATTTAATGTTAAGAAATTACAATTTCTTAAATATTTCTCAACTACTTCCTCCATGAGGAAGCAATAAACTCATTTGAATATTGATAATTAATAATAAAATCCAATTAATATCAACTAAAAGCAGAAATTATTAATTGCAAATAATATTTTTACTCGAAAACATAATTGAATAAATAAATTTTTTATAATAAATTCAATAAATAATTTTAATAAAATAAATATAATAAAGTATGAATACAATAAAGCATTTTAATAATAAATGTTTAAATAACTATTTTTATTACATAATCGAAATGGACGTTCGAATAAAGACTGAAAAAAATTTATTTCATTTAAATAAGGACTACTTTTCTATTATCAAAAACATATTTACTTGAATAGACGAATTTTTATTTGAATCAAAAAAATTGTATTTAAACCAACGGTCATTTTTTGAGCCAATTAATACAATATAATTATTTCATTATTTGTCACTATTATTTAATACAGACACCATTAAATTTTCATTTTAATATAAAAAAAATTATTCAAGCAAATATTTATCTGATAACAGACGAATAATCGACTGTTTAGGGAAAATTATTCTTTCAGTATTTTTTTATGTAAATTTTTTTGTGTTAATTTTTTATGTAAAATATCTTTACAATTACTGATGGCAAAAATAGTTAGGGTCTTAAATTTTACAATTAGAAACTTTAAAAATTAATATTTCTGACTTTAGCGTAACTGGCAATATAAAAACTTATTTTTAAAAAAATAACTTTCTTTTCGAAAGTTCTGAACTTTAAGATCATTGAATAATTTTTTCTAATTAAAAACAGTGTAATTAATTTTAAAAATATTTTTGTCCTAAAGTAATTTTTGCACATGAAAGAAATCTCCATGTATTTCAATCTGCTATTTAAAAATTATCCTCATTTTAAATTAATTAGACAAATAATTAAAAATATTAATTTTTATTATTAAATTTAAATCGTTTGAAAATTACTAATTTCAAATTAACAATTTTTACAGCATAATCATTAATTTAATGTATGAAAAATAAAAATTTTTTAATTTAAACAATTTGCACATAATTAAACTATTATTATTTAAATCTTTAAAAATTCAGAACTTTCAAATGAAAAAAATTTATTTTTTCCTTTTACAAATAAAATTTTTATTGCGTTAATTTTGCTCTACTATATTAAAAAAATTAATTTGTAAAGTTTCTTTAAATTTTAATTTAAATCATTCAAATAGTTTAAATATTATTCATACGCCACTATTAACAAAATTCTATTTGTAAAGTTTCTTTAAATTTTAACTTCAATCATTTGAATAGTTTCAATTCAAAACTTTCAAATGAGGGAAATTTATTTTTTCTTCAATTTTTATTGCAATAATTTTACGTGACTATTGAGAAAAATTATTAATCTGTAAAGTTTCTTTAAACTTAAATCATTTAAAAATTATTAGTTTTGAGTTAATAATTTTTATAACCTAATTATTAATTTAACATATGAAATTTAATTTGTAATGTTTCTTTAAACTTATATTTAAATATTTAAAACATTTAAAAATTATTAATTTTTAATTACAATAATTCTTATAACCTAATTATTAATTTAACATGTGTAATTTAATTTGTAAAGTTTCTTGAAATTTTAACTTCAATCATTTCAATATAGTTTCAATTCAAAACTTTCAAATGAAGGAAATTTATTTTTTTCTTCAATTTTAATTGTAATAATTTTACGTCACTATATAAACAAAATTAATCCGTAAAGTTTCTTTAAACATATATTTAAATCATTTAAAAATTATTAATTTAAATTTATAATAATTTTCATAACCTAATTATTAATTTAACACATTAAGAATTTTTAAATTGCAAACAGAAAAATTGCCAGATAATTTTTTTTATGTGAAAAAATCACTTAGTTTCTCAAACTAGACTATGAATAATAATAATAATAATTATTATTATTATTATTATTATTATTATTATTATTATAAACTTTATTTGAAAAATATACATGAGACAATAATTCCGTTTATGTTAAAATAAATAAATAAATAAAATATTAATTATTAATTTGAAATTAATTTTTAAATTACTTCAATTTAATAATAATTAATATTTTTTCTATTATTAATTTTTTTTTGAAAACTATTCAAGAGATAATAATTAAAAATCCAATTTGTGTTTAAATCAATAAATAAATGTAATATTAATTATAAAAATTTGAAGTCATTTAAAAATTATTACTTTTAACTGAATAATTTCTTTGGGAATAAAATTATTAGTTTAAACTTAATAATTTCGTTGGAATAAAAATATTAATTTAAACTTAATAATTTCGTTGGAAGAAAAATATTAATTTTAACATATATATATGATAATTTCGTTGGCATAAAATTATTAATTTAAAACTAAAATAATTTTTAAATTGCAGACAGAAAAATAGGGAGATAATTTGTTTCTCATGTGAAAAAAGAAATGATTTAGTGTGACAACCTAGACCCTATATATGAAATGAATGAGGCGCGGGTAGTTTGTGAAATATAAGAGTTAAATGTGAAAGTAGGCTATCATTTGAGGAACAATGTATAAAAGTACAACTTCCTGGCTATATCAATCACAACATATGCCTATCATTAAGTTTAAAATACACACAGAAAATGCAATAGGTTACGATGTAAAGAACATATATACAGTTCGAACTGTAAATGGAGGGAGGCTACTATGTACCTGACAGGCCTAGCACTCTTGTCGACAGTAAAATTACTTTAGTCCGTTTCAAGATCTTTTCGCGAGTAGGTATTCCTAATATGAAAGTGATCTCGAAAAACACACCGCATACACTAATAATAAAAAAACACACCCAAACACCCAAACTTATTTATTGACAAAAAAAAAAAAAAAAATTAATCTTTTCTGCCAAAAGAAAAAAAATATTTCTCTCAAGCGAAAAAAAGAAAGACTCAAGAAAAAATGTGCGCCAAATTCTAAATTATTTCCATAAAATAAAAATATTAACAAGAAATGAAAATTAAAAAAAACTATGGATTTAATAACATAATTATTATCATTATATAGAAAATGAAAATATTAATTCTTGGAGCAGTAAATTTAAATCTTCGGGCAAAAGACCAAATCTCTTAATTTCGAACCTTATTTCAATTTTAACTCAAAAAAACCATTTTTTTCCCCCTTCCTTACACTTTTTAAAAACAAATATTACACTACCAAAGTCAATAATCTTCCACATATAATTCTCAAGTGAAATTAAAAATATATTCATCTATTTACCATTTTTCCAGATATCGAGTGTGTTTGACAAATGAGGAATAAATTATTAAAAAAAAAACAAGTGTGTGAATAAACCTATAGACGAGAGACTTCTAGAACAAAAAAAACGCCGGTAAACATGCGGTAAAGAAGAGAATAATAGTGTGATTATAATTTTTCAAGTGACATTGTGAAAGCATAAGAATAAAAATTGTAATCATGCCAGAGGAAATTAAACCTGTTAATAATAATGTCAGTAATGGAAATATCAAGAGTGTGATTATTTCAAATTCAACAGGTTTCAAGGATCGAGTAAGTCAGCGTGTTAATATTTTATCCCGTAATCGATAAAGTGTTATAACTATCGAGCAACTTTTGATATCGAATCTTAGAAATTTTTTTTCTTCTTCTGCAATTTATTTATGCATTTATAAATAGGGACATTTGCAAATAATCCACTACATATATAATATATATAAAAATAATATTGTCCCGTCTAAGCTACACCGGAAAGAAAAATTATAAACGATTAAAATAAAAACCATTATACTTGTCTATACAGACTGACAGAAATAAATATTTACTTTTAAAAAAATATTTTTCAATAAGTTCAAAAAAAATTAAGTTACAAAAATTGTTAATAAATTATTAATAAATTATTAATAAATTATTAATAAATTATTAATATTAAGAAAATTAATAAAAATAAATTAAATAAAAAAAATGATAATAAAAAATATCTAAATCAATAAAAAAAAATAATTAAGTTAATAAAATTAATTGAAAGAAATTAAATAAAAATATCTAAATCAATCAAAAAAATAGTTAAGTTAAAAAAATTAATTATAAAAAGAAATTAAATAAAAAATATCTAAATCAATAAAAGAATAATTGATGTAAAAATCAAGTTAAAAAACAAATTGGAAAATATTCACAACAATAAAAAAAATTTGAGTTCAAAATCAAGTTAAAAAAACAAATCGAAAAATATATTCAAATGAATAAAAAAATAATTCAGTTCAAAATCAAGTTAAAAAAAACAAATTGAAAAATATTCAAATCATTAAAAAATAATTAAGTTCAAAATCAAGTCAAAAAACTAATTAAAAGATATTCAAATCAATAAAAAAATTAATTTAAAAATACAATTAAAAAATATTTATTTGTATAAAATTTTTTTTATTTAATTCAATTAAATGGTATTCGCTTCAAATACGGAAATATTATTAGTTCAAAGAAAATTGTTTTCATTTCAATGAAAATTAGTTCACTAAAGAAAATATTTATTTCAGCGAATTAAATGGTATTTTCTTTAAATACTAAAATATTATTGGTACAAATACAATTTATTTGAGTTCAATTAAAATTAGTTGATTAGAGAAAATATTTATTTTAGCGAACTAAATACTATTTACTTCGATAATTAAAATATTTTTAATATTTTATTATTTATTATTTATTTACTATATTTATTTTCTTGATTTAAATACAATTTACTCGATTCAAAGAAAAATTACTTGAATTTAGTAAATATTTAATTTAATAACAAACAAAAAATTGGTTATTTGAATAAAAAAAAATTTTTTTTGTGAAAATAAATAAAGAGAAAATAATAGTAATAATATTATTAAAAAATATATAAATAATAAAAACTGAAATTTTACACTTCTCAATAGTTATAAATAGGTTTTAGTGTTGACTTTATTAAAAAAAAATTTTTTTATTAATCTGGCTGAATTTCTAAAGTGTGTAAATAATTCACACTTGATTTTGAAGATTAACAGGTACATAAGAAATTTTACTAATGTGAAAGCGTAAAATTGTAAATTGAGGATAAGCCTTACAAAACTTCCTTTTTTTTAAAACAACAACCACTTAGCGTTTCGAGCTCTATTTTTAATACACAATAATAAAATTTTTTAAAAATAATAAAATAATAAAAATAAAAATAAAAAAAAAATAAAAATAAAAGTAAAAATAAAAAAAATAATTAAAACAAAATAATGATAAAAATAAAAGTAAAAATATAAAAAAAATAATATAAACAATAATAAATAAAAATTGATAGCTTCTTTCTCATTTAATAATAAATAAAATTATGAAAATTTATATTTTAAAAAATAGTTTAAACAAACTATTTGAATAATTTTATAAAACTAGTTTAATAAATCGCCTTCTTTATTGAAACAAGAATCAAGAAAAAAAAATTTCAATTCAAATAAACGACTTTTGAATATTATCAAAATAAATATTTATTTCTATGAAATAATTTTTAATGTTTCTAATTTTTACTGTCAAAAAAAGCATTAATTTAGCAAATGGTATTTGCTGTTAATATTGAAAATTTATAAATCATAATTATTTATAAATTATCAATTAATGTTGAAAAAAAAATTATGAGATGATTCAGTTAATTAAATAAATAAATTACCTGCTATAAATAAAAATTATTTGATTCACTTAATAATACACAAGTCGTTTGAAAATAAATAAATCCTTTTAAACAAATAAATTTTTAACGAAACTAATAAAGCAGAACTCTAAAATTAATGAATGAATTAAATTAAAAATAAATTATAACTATTGCATTAAAAATAAATTAGAATTATTAAATTAAAAATAAATTAGAATTATTAAATTTACTTCATTAAATTTAATATCACGAATAAATGTAAAATTTATTTATCGAACAAAATTTCAAATTTTATAGAATAAAACAAACATTCAAAAGGGCGCAAAATTCTTGAGCTTACAATTTTCCACGCGCGATAGCAGCACTAAAACGATATTGATTGGCAAAGTAAAAAACGACAAGTCGATAGTATTATTGCCCTAAAGGGTTGCTCAAAAGGATTTTTATGTTTGTTAAATAATTTCTTAAGTACCAATAACTATTTCATAATTAAAATTACAATAATTATTACAATTCTCAACTAGACTTTTAAAATAATGAATGTTATTCACTCAAAAGTTGATGCCTTACAAATTATAAATAATAATAAACAGACATTGTAGAACGAGTTCTGGTTCTATTTTTTTTTTTTATTTTTTTTTTATATATAATTTAGTGTGAGAAAATTTTGCACACACCACGAGGTTCAAACGTCTCGTACAAAAATGCATGACCACCACTTTCATAACCGCTAATTGCGGCCTCTTCTTTCAAGTGAGTTTCCACATTTATTCTATTTAACGAAAAAATATTTATTCAAAAAAGAATATATAGAAAAATTTGACGTAAACTTGAAGAAATTGTGCGAAATCAATTTACTCTCAAGATAGAAAAATTTGTACAGTATTCAATTTAGTGAAACCAAAATTTTTTAATGAAATCTTTTTTTTTCTTTCTTTCAATTGAATGTTTATAGAATTTACCTATTTTTTTTTTAGATTTCTATAGAATTAATTTCGAATTAATATCTTATGAATTTAGTGAATTCATTTAACAATTTATCAATGAAATTTAATTCAAATAGAATTATTTTTTAATTAAATTTTTCACTTCGTGCTAAGTCCTTGATAGAATGAAATTAAATTAGGAAATGTGCTTCATGAAGTATATGCACGCAATCACAATTAGAACAAAATTATGTCCACTACAATTGTGACAATTACTATCATCAAATTATTGCATCTTCTTCGTGTACCTAACCATGTTAAAGTGGCAAACATTTTTTTTTCTATTATTTCTTTTCGATAACTACTCGAATTTTTATTAATTAATATTAATTAATTTTATTTTTTAACTACTAATTTTAATTATTAGACTTTTTATTCATTTTTACAGTTTATTTCTAATGTTATTAATATTATTAATATTACTGCTACTTAATGAGTAAAAATTTAATTATAATTTATAATAAATTCATTTATTTCTTAATAATAAAAAATATAAATATTCAAACACAAAAAATGTTACTCTTTCGACAGGGAAATTATTCTTGTACACCTTTAATCGTTGACTATAAATGAGAACTACTTTTAAAGTTTTAAATCAATAAATACAATTTAATAAATTTTTTTTTTAAAGAATATAAAAAGATTGAACTTATATTAAACATAAAAAAATAAATTTTTATTAATCCCAAAATTAATTTTCAATTGAAAACCTTAAAAAAAATTTATATATATAAAAAACATTGAACTTATATTTGCCGAAATGAAAATTTTATTCTTAAAAACATCTTCTAACAATAAATTAATTCGTTTTTTCAATTTTAGAATTAAAATTTATATCGACTATTTTTGGAAACCTCTATCAAATTGTAATTGTAAAAAAAAAGAATCTAAGGAAATGTGAAATCATTTTTAGGAATGCAAATTATCAATATTAATCAAAAAACGTATTCAAATTAACGGGCTAACAATATATCTTCAAGTTCAACTGGTCATTAAAAGGTCAAAGTAACTTCCGTTCTCAAACCGAAATATATGTGTAATGTGTCTGTGTACGTAATTTAATTCATTTTGAGCGCAATGAATGCAAATGTTGAACTCAAAGTAATCTTGATTCATCACTTTAATTATCCGAAGGTTTCATTTTTTAATATACGTGAAAAAAAAAATTAACGAAACTTTTTCCCAAAAATAAGATGAAAATTTACAAATTATTTTCTTTTTCCACGTTTAAAAACGTGAAAAATTAGTTGTTTCTTTATATATTTATATTATAAAAACAAGTTTTGCAAGTTTTACAGTTTGAGAAAGAAAATTCAAGACATCGCAGTTGAACTTGTATTGCAATTGCGATATGCAAATATTTTCAGAAAAAATTTAATTACTTTAAAAAAAAAAATAATTAGAATTTGAAATTTTAATATTTAAGCTTTTCGTAAAAAATGTAAATATAAAAAATTATATACGATACAGGTGAATGAATAATAATCACTTAATAAACAAAAGTAGAAAAAATTTTTTTAATCCATCCACAATGCAAAATTCTATTTTTATTTTTTTCTTAAAAAAATATATTATCCAAATATTAAATGTTGACAAATATAAAAATTGCGGTAAAAATATTTTTCAACATAAACGTTCACGTTTTACAGTTTTCTACAATATCGATCAAAGAATTTTATTGATAAGGTAGTATTTGACTGTGTAAATAATTTTTTTCAATTTAAATCATTCTTTTTCATTTAAATAATGCAATAAAAAAAATAAATAAATAAATCGCTTTTAAGATGTATGTAAATAAATTATTAGACAAATATTTTCAGTGAAGCATTTCAGAAATTAAATTAAATATTCATAAATAAATTTTGAACAACAATTAAACAAATAATTATATAAACACTTTCAATGAATAAATAAATTACTTTTAAATAAACAAATACTTTAAATAAGACATTTAATAATTTAAATATTAATTAATGAATATTTAACAAGGAATTAAATTAATTTCCTACTATTTATTAAATATTTAACAAGAAATTAAATTCATTTTTTACTATCTAATAAATAATTAACTAGAAATTAAATTATTCTTCTACTATTTTAATAAACGTTTAACAAGGAATTACATTAATTTCTTAATATTTAACAAATACAAATATTAATATAAAAAAAATAAAAGCAAATATTAATTTAATTCAATACTTGACCAGGAATTACAATAATTTCCTACCGTTTAATAAATATTTAATAAAATTTAAATTAATCAAAAAACTACTGCTCAGAACTTAAATAATTAAATTTTTCATTTTGTTACAAATTTATAATGATTTTTTACAACGATATCTTTATAATTAAAATAGATTTTGTGGTTTATTATATATATACCAAATTTATAGATGCTCCAATTATTTATTATTATAATTATTATTACTATTATTATTACAATTATTATTATTATTATTATTATTATTATTATTATTATTATTATTATTATTAATATTAATATTAATATATTATTCTATACTACATTTTATTTATAAATATATTATAGATATTATACTTTCTACACTGAAAAAAATTTCATTCACTTAAATAACTGACTACTTGTCTATTACCAAATAAACATTTACTTGAATCAAATAATTTTTACTTAAGTCAACTAAATTGTGTTTGAATCAATAACTTCAGTACTTGAGACAAATACAGTATAATTGACTCCAATTAAAGTTATATTTGATTTTAAATGCTGGTTGTCTAAATAAATGAATAAATAAATAAATATTTGCTTCAAGTAAATATTTAATTGATTAGAATCAAGTAATCTGTTATTGGAATCAAATAAATTTTCCTTTACTGTATTATATATAGTATCATAATATTAGTATTTTCATTCAATAAATTATTTTTTTCCATTTATTAACATTTATCTATTATTTATTTTCTCGATTAGTTTTTCAAAAATTCCAATTTTAATTATTTACTAATTACTATATAAAATCGTTGTCTTTTTTTCTCTTCTAGAGAAAAATAAAATATCTGTCTCTTCAGTTAGGAAAAAAAAATTTCCCACTTCTCAATATTTAAACAATGCAAATTTCAATTAACGGTTAATTCACCTCTGCCAGAGAGAGGGTCAAAGAATAGCAATAAAAATATAAAAAAAGTTAGTTCAAGTGCATTGTTTCTCATGTTTAATAAAAATAAAATAATTTAAAGACTAAAACCTAAGCAATATTTTTCATCTTTATTCCAATTGTTTCTATTTGTTTATTAAAAATTACATTAATTTATTAAAAAAACAAAATAAATAGTTAGAAAATTTTTTTTTACTTATTTATATTTATTAGAATAATTAATAAATAAAATACTTTATTAAAATACAAAATAAATAGTTAGAAATTTTTTTTTACTTATTTATATTTATTAGAATAATTAATAAATAAAATACTTTATTAAAGTGCAGAATAAATAGTTAGAAAATTTGTTTTTACTTATTTATATTTATTAGAATAATTAATAAATAAAGCAATTTATTAAAATACAAAATAAATAAATAGTTAAAAAAATTTGTCACATTCTGTTCTTCTTTTAATCAAAATTAAATAAATTTTAAATAAATTAAAAAAAATAAAGTAAATATTTATTTTTAAACATAATTTTTTCAATTAAAAAATTTTACACCTGTAAGAGTAAAATTCTTTTTGAAAAATTATATTATATTAATTATTTACTATATTAAAAAATTTGAATTAAAAATAATAAGAATGTCAAAAAAAAAAACACTTGAACTACCTCTTTTTTTTGGGGAGGGGGGAACTACCGCTATTTTTAGTCCTGACGGGAGATTTCATCTGGAATCACTTTTCTCTCTCACAGAGAGTGAGAAAGAGAAAGAGAGAGAGAGAGACAAATTTCATTCTTGCCACTCATCGTTCCTCACACAAATTTCTCCAGACAGTTTTTTGCAACTATTTTGCCCAAACTGTATTGTATTTATATAAAAATGTAAACTCTCCGAAATTTTCTACAATAATATAATTATATTATTATAATTTATATAATATTATATTGTCTTTATACGATGAATATGAATAACAGTCTCCGGCGTGCGGTTATTTGATTTTTGTTACCAGGACGTCGAGAGAGGGGAGGTCGATTCAAGAGGGGGCAATCCCCATTCGACGTCGGAATCGGCGGCGGCAGCGGCGTCGGTCAGGGAGCAAACATCAGCACCTGGAGGGCCGCGCGGCACACGTGGCATTCAACTTAGTCGGAGCCAACAACGTTGGAGTGCAGTTTGTTGTATTTTGCAACGATTAGTGATGGCCACGCTGCTCTTGGGGGCCGCATTGGCTATTCTTGCAGCACTATGGATTTATATGGGCCCAATTTTCATCATACAACTTGTTCTCGTTGTTTTGGTGGCATATTTTGTATCGGGAGGTAGACTCAGGTGGTTCTATGTGGCCTTAAAAACTGCCCCTCGTGACATTAAGTAAGTTTTCAAATTTTTTTTTTTTTTCTCACCTATACATATTATAAACAATGGTTTAAACAATATATAATAATGAAATTCTTCAATGTCATGCCGCTAATTTTCTGTTTAATTCGTGCAAAAAAGCAAACTGATAACGTTTATTTACACTGTACACCTGATTCAAAATTATTTTCTTTTATTTTTATTTCTCTCAATTTTTACGAACATATTTTGAATTTTCTCCGTAAGGCACTGACTGAAAAAAAATTTAATTTATAACTGATAACGTTTATTTACACTGTACACCTGATTCAAAATCATTTTCTTTTATTTTTATTTCTCTCAATTTTTACGAACATATTTTGAATTTTCTCCGTAAGGCACACTCACTGAGAAAAAATTAAAATCATTCAAAAAACCGATTGACTATATCCTTAATTAAATATTTGAATCAAATAATATTTACTGGAGTCAATTAAATAGTTTAATTCATATTTGAATCAATAACTTCAGTATTTGAAGCAAATACCATTTAATTAACTCTAACAAATATTATATGATTCAAATATTTAATTAAGATAATAGTCAATCGGTTTTTTGAATCAATTAAATTTGTTTAGTGTTGAAACAAATTTTTTTGTTACTTGTCAAGTATTTTTTTTTTAATTTCCTACATTTTTTAACGCAAAAATAATTTAAACTGGACAAAATGAATATAACATACAAATTATTATGTTATTAAAATTTTTAAACAATAATAAAAATAAATTACCTGTCTGTTATCAAATAAATATTTACCTAAATTAATTTTTTTTTTAAAGTAAAGTAAATTGTTCTATGCTAGTAATATTTTAATAATATTTAAAACAAATACCATTTAATTGAAAGAAAGAAATATTTTCTTGAATCAACTAATTTTTTTTCAAATCAAGTAAATCGTATTTGTGCTAATAATATTTTGTCATTTGAAGCAAATACTATACTTAATTCGCTGAATATTTTCTTGATTCAACTAATTTTTATTAAAATCAGGTAAATATTGTACTTCTATCAATAATATTTTAGTAATAATAAAAATAATATATAAAAAAACATAAAAATATAAAACAAATCATTTTCCTAAATAAACTAATTGAATAAATTAATTAAATATAGTAATTTAAAAAAACCAATTGAATAAACTAAAAAAAAATTTTTAAAGTTGTATTCAAACTAATATTTCACTATTTGAAAAGAATACCATTTAATTGATTTAAATAAAAATGATTTAATTTATCATTTGTATGTTATATTTATTTTGTCCATTTAAAATTATTTTTGCGTTGAAAAATATAGGAAATTAAAAAAAATATATTTTAGGTTTGTGTAATTATTTTTTTTTGTTCAAATCTTTTAAGAAAAAAAATATATAGTAAATATTTACCTGATACAAATAAATACTTAGTTAATACAAACAAATATTTACCTGAAACAAATAAACATTTATCTGATAGAAATAAATATTTATTTATTTATTTAAAAACAAATATTTATCTCATACAAATAAATTCATTTTATAACAGAAAAACAATATTTGAATTTTTCCAGAATTTTTCAGGAAACAATTCACAGAAAAAAATCATCTATTTGAGTTAAATATATGTTAAATTTTAAAAATTAAAATTAATTTTTAAATCCAAATAATAATTTGCATGTTACATTTATTTGTAATTAAATTTTAAATAATTTATTTTGTTCATTTTAAATTATTTTTGGTTTAAAAAATGAAAGAATTACTTTTTAGAAAATTAATATTGGATACAGTAATTATTTAATTTAATTATTGAGTATTATTAATATTATTATTATTATTATTATTTATTACTTTATTATTATTATTTTTATTATTATGTATATTATTATTATTTTTATTAATATTTTTATTATGATTTTTATTATTTATTTTTATTATTATTCAAAAACTTTACTGACAAAATAATTTGTATGTCATATTTATTTTGTCCATTTTAAATTATTTTTGCGTTAAAAAATGTAGGAAATTAAAAAAAAATACTTTAGGTTTATATAATTATTTTTATTGTTCAAATTTTAAATGACAAAAAATTGGATGCAATATTTATTTGTATTTATATTTAAAAAAAAAAATTTATTTTGTCATTTATTTCTGTCATAAGAAACCGAGAGAACAAAATTTAAAAATTGACTTCAGAATTATATTATTATTTTATGTGGCCAAAGTTTTGAACGTTCAAATGAACGAAATTTTTTTTTCCTAAGTGTTTTTGAAAATTCCTTCCAAAAAAATAAAAATATTTGAAATTAAATAATATTTAGTTACGAATGAATTTGTTTTAATTTAAAAAATAATTTTTTGTGTAAGTAAATAAATATTAGAAGAAGTAAAAAACATATTGTCGTTCATTTGAACGTTCGAAACTTTAGAAACATATTATTTTGTTATTAATTATTAATATTAATAATAATAATAATGCTATTATTACTTTTAATTTTTTTTTTATTTTTATTAACATTTTTGCTAATATTTAGTATTTCTTGCTGCAGTAAAATGCTTTCTGAAATTAACCTCAAAAATAAATTTCTAATTTATCCAACCCAAGAGGTTAATTTGTCTATAATAATAATTCGAAAAAATTCATTAGACTTTAAAATTTGAAAAGTTATTTTACAAATATTTTATTCAAATAAAAATGTTTTTCTTGTTTACAATTTTCCAATTACCGCGTAGTTTTATTTTCCTTTGAAATTAGAAAAAGAATTTTATAATTATTTTTTTCTAATACAGGTTTTTTTTTGTAACCGCGTTAGAATGTTAATATCTATACATGATAATTATATACACATTTTCTTTAACATTGTGTATATATATATATATTTTAAAATGGGAACATTTCTAAGTGTTTAGATAATGGTGCTAAAAAACTATTGAAAGTAGAAAGAAATTATAGTCATCAAGAAATAATTCTATTAATCATTTATACAGAGAAGATAAAAAATAAAATTCCTAAGCTTTTAAATAAAAAAAAATTTATAAAAATAAATAAAAATTAATAAACAAATTATAATTTTATTAAACAATAATAATAATAATAATAAACTAGTCTTTTGTCTAAAGCCATAAAAAATGTTATATTAAAAAAATTATTATTATTTAAAACAATAAACTTTATTGAAACTATTTGTTCAGAGTGGAAATAATGTTTAACGTCTTTCGATTGACTTTTATTGAAATGGATAAAAAAATTCATGTAAATTATACAATAAACTAGTTTTGATACTTGAACTTAAACCCCTGACAAAGAATGCACCTCTAATCTACCGGTTTTAACGCAATTCCAATAAATGTTTTGTATTTTCAACCAAAAAAAAAAATCAATTTTGTAAAGTTCCGAATTTGTTTTTTTTTAAACTATTATAAATTAACATTCAACAATTTGTCAATATTTAATTATTATCATTATTTAATTACCAAACGAAAATGTTATTTCAAATTTCACTTTAAATTTTTCTGACGCTAAATTATTTCCTTACGATTTGAGGATAAAATTCAGACACATTATTAAAAAAGTGCACAGTAATTTTTGGTGACCTTAAAATTTCCTGTTCGTGACAACAATTACAAAACAAAAAATTGCTTTATTATATTTTTAGTTGTTGAAGAAGATTATTTTCAATGAAGCTAAGAATTGTATTTATATTTTTCGCAAGTCGCAACTATTTTATTAATGAAACTGTTTTATTTGGATGAAAGTGAAAATTTCTTCGAGTAATAATTTTCTATTGGTTAAGTACTTTCTATTCGATGATTTTGATGTCAATGAACGTGTTTATTTTTGCAAACCATAACATGACAATAGAAAACGAATCACTTGTAAATAAAAAATTGTTTAAACAATAAATAGAAACACCTTTTCACTATATGTTTAATTGTTCAATTTAAACTAAATTAATGAATTAATTTTCGCAATTTTATTTATTTATTCGTTTATAATATCTTCAACAATTCAAATCTATTCTTTTATTCTTTTTTTCGTAAATATTCTAAAATAATTTTTCAAAATTAATTAAATATCAGAATTACTATTAAAAAAAACTTCTCGGTTTATAAATTAATAAAAAAAAATTTCAATTTTCTTTTCAATTTACAAAAACACCTTTTTACTATGTTTTTCTAATTTTTTTGTTATGTCATCAGAAGTTATAATTGTCGAGTGTAAAGTTCACTTTGGAATATTAAAACCTTCTGGTATAATCATGAATGAAATACACACGTGATGCAGTTTTTCATTGTCAACTCTGTATATTATTAACAAAATAGAATCTCAAAACATATACAATTATAATATATAGAATAAACTAATAATAATTATATTTATTTTATGTCTCTATTTAAAGCCCAACACTTCATAATCACACATTTCCGATTGCAATAGCTCAATATTCTTTTCCACACGGGAAATTAAAGTCAAGTTTCACAGTAGTAAATTGACATTAATTATTATTTGCTAACTATAAAGGAGAACTTTGCACAGAACGTTCAATCTTAGCTTTGAAAAATTTTCATGAATAATTCTATAATTTTTCTTGCAACAATAATGAATTCATTAATTATTTTATATGTGTAATAGAAATTTCTTATTTCTCCAATCAGACATTTTTACTGGTTATTTTATTTATATATTTGTCCCAATTTGTTTACTAAAAAAATATTTACTCAAAAAAATGTTTACCAACAAATGTTTACAAAATAATATCTACAAAAAAATTGTTTAAAAAAAAGACGATGCACTTTATTATTTATTACACGGAAAAAAAATTTTATCTGGAACAGCGATAAGTTTCATTAAAATATCGAAAGTCTTAACTAAAACAATCAAACATTTAACTAATGTAGTGAAATTTGTAGCTGTTCCAGGTAAATATTTTTTTCTGTGTATTATTTAAAAATGTTTACAAAAAAATTGTTTATAAAAAATAAGGACGATGTACTTTATTATTTATTATTCTATTTTAAAAATGATTATTTAAAAATGTTTACAAAAAAATTGTTTATAAAAAATAAGGACGATGTTCTTTACTATTTATTTCAAAAACCAAGAATTTTTTGCCCCCTAAAAACTAAGTTGGAATTAAAATTTAATTATCGGTTGGAACATTGAAAAAAAAATTTTGTTTCTCAATGATATTCTTCATACAAGTATTTTATTTTTTTTTTACTATTTTCCGATTTTCTTTAAACTCACATGAAAGATTATAGAATATCTTCAAAAGTGAATAACGGAATCTCTCGCTCAGTAGGTTGAGAGTGATTTCTAGTACAATCCCGTATTCCTTTACTATGATTAAGGGAGAAAAAGAGAGAGAGAAACTCGTTTCTCTTGCATTCAACAAAACTTGCAAACCAACACTAACAAAATAAATCCGCATCTCGGAGGAAATATTCCCGACTTATTAAATCATTATAAGATATTCATCAATTCAATTATGCCAAAAAAGAAGTTTTGTCTCAAATTTACAAAAAATGATAAGATTAGATATTCTTTTTAGAAATTTAGATGATAAAAAAGTCTACATATCTCAATACGCAGAAAATTAATTTATAAGACATTTTAATCCCTTTAGATTAATTTGTTATTAAGATAAAATAATTTATTTATTTACTTATTTATTTTACAATTCTTTTATTAATTTTTTGTATTTATCACTAATTTCTTATTTTTATTTCTTTATCTATTTATTTAGATGCAAAATTTATTCATTAAACAAATATATTTTTTTATATTTTATCAAATATTACTGATTTGTTCGTCCAGAATCAAAAACTTATTAAATAATTTTTTTTTTGTCTATTTCATCTAATTGTTTAAATAATATTTTCAATTTACACTCCTTTCTTTCCAAAACTATTAAAATATCTCCATTTTCAAAAGTTTGGAAAGAAAAAAAATTTTCTTTTTATATAATATACATTTCATGTGAAATTTAATACGATAAGTAACAATGAAAATTTGTTTTCAGAGCTGTTAGCCGATACGTGAAACTTCTTTGGCTAATTCGTGGACACGACAAAAAAAATAGAACAGTAGCTGATGTTTTTCGTCAAAATGTCGAGCGTCATCCTAATAAAGTGTGTTTGATATTCGAAGACCAAGAATGGACTTTTCAACAAGTAAATAAACATTTTTTAAACAATAAAATTAAAATAGTAATAATAATAATATATTCCCATTAATATTAAGATAAATAAACAAAAAAATAACATTTTATCATAATATTACCGGATAAATATTAAATTAATAATTATAATAAATTATTCAATTTATAAATTTAATTGTTATTTAATAATAATAATAATAATAATAATAATAATAATATTAAATTAAATTAATATTAATATTAGACATTAATTTTTAAATTGTCAACATTAGAGTCAACAGAAAAAACAAATACCTAATAAGCAAAATTAATTAAATCAAGCAAAATATTAATATTTCTAATGTTTAATATCCAAATATTTAATATTAATTTAATAAAAGTAAAAATTTTAAATTGAAAAAAAAAACATTTCAAACTTAATTGTTTCCGTAAGTGTTCAGTTGAAATTTATGCAGAGTTTGTGTTAGTTTATTTGCGCAAGATAAATACATTTCCACGCTTACATTTGTTTAAGTTTCAATATAAATTTTAAAGCAAAGAAAAAGTTCCCAAATTCTTTCATCATTAGAGGCAAATGTTTGACATTATCATAAACGATACTTTGTCAATTCAATTAGCACGTGATTATTAATAATAATTTCTTGCAATATTTGATCTAATAAATTTATCATTGAATAAAAAATATTAATAACTGGCGAAAAAAAAAATTATTTTATTCCAGCAAAGACTTATATTGTCAAATAAATCTTTTTGAACTAAATAATTTTGATTTAAATCAATCAAGTTTTTAATTAAATAGAATATTTTAATATTATTTCGATATTTTGAATTAATTGATTTATTTAATTAATTTTTTTATTTATTTATATTTATATTTATTAATATAATTATTTTTATTTTTTTGAATTTATTTGTTCGTACTTATTTATTTATACTTATTAATTAATTTATTAATATCAAGATTTATTAATGTTTCTTAATATTTATTTGTATTTCTTAATATTTATAATTGTTTATTAATATATATATATATTTATATTTATTAATATTTACCAATTAATTTAATATACCTAAATTTTTTTAATACCTTTACTAAATATTTTTACTAAATTGCAGGTCGAGGAGTTTAGTAATAAAGTAGCATCGACATTCAAAAATCATGGATACCGGAAAGGCGACACAGTGGCGTTATTTTTGGAAAATCGGCCAGAATATGTGGGAATATGGCTTGGACTTAGCAAACTTGGAATAATTACACCGCTGATAAATACGAATTTAAAAAAAGTTTCCCTATTACACAGCATTAACACCGCGAAATGTCAGGCCTTAATTTACGGTTCAGACTTGGCAGATGGTAAGAAAATATTTTTTTCAAAAAAACAAAACCGCACCTACAATGAAAAACAATTTTTAAAATAATCCACAAACTTCTAACGTTCAAATAAACGAATTATTTTCCCAAATTTTCCTAATAAGGAAATTTTTTTATCGCAATAAAAGTTGAGAACTTAAATTATACAATGAATTAATTTTTCACACTGACGAAATATATTTTCTTTCAAACAAGATTCACGTTCAATAAAAATAACTTCATTTAAAGGACAAATAAATGTTAGTTTGAAATTTGCAAACTTTTGAATCATCTTTTTTATTTCAAGTTTTTAAAATTGTCGATCCATGTAAAAGAATAAAATTAAATCTCCATCTATCAGTTCAATAATCATAGAAAAATTTTTTACATTGGCAATTTTACACTTAAAATATAATTTTATCGTAAAATTCAAACCCTCAATGTACTTCTGGCCTAATTCACTCGCAAGATCTAAAGAGATTAAGTCACGCAACATTTCAAGGAAATTTAAAAATGA
Source organism: Leptopilina myrica (nomen nudum) (assembly GCA_032872475.1). Taxonomy (NCBI): domain Eukaryota; kingdom Metazoa; phylum Arthropoda; class Insecta; order Hymenoptera; family Figitidae; genus Leptopilina; species Leptopilina myrica (nomen nudum). Next base: position 21,269,471 of record CM065467.1, on the reverse strand, counting down.
CGAAAACAATTTTTGTTTGATTAAAAAATTGCTTTAGAAAATAATTTATTAGTTCAAGAACATAGTCTTGATAAATTAATTCTGTATACGATTTATTTCAAATTTTTGTTCCAGTTGTAAATGAAAATTAGAAAAAAAATTAGAAAAGTAGGGAAAAAATTGAAAAAATTAAAAAAGAAATAAGAAAAGTAGAGAAAAATTAGAAAAGTAAAGAAAAATTAAAAAAGTATTCTATTTTTCTATTTTTTACATTTTTCTCTACTTTACTAATTTATTTTTTTATTTTTTAAATTTTCCCCTACTTTTCTAATTTTGTTTCTAATTTTTATTTACAAATTTGAACAAAAATCTGAAATAAATCGTATACAGAATTAATTTATTAAAAATATGTACTTGAACTAATAAATTATTTTGTAAAGTAATTTTTTTTTTAATTTTTAGGAGAAAAATTGACAAAATCAGAAATTAGAAATCAGAAAAAAATAAACTAAAAAATTTTTTATTGCAGCTGTCACGGACATTGCATCCTCATTGGACGCAAAACTTGCTCTCTACAGATTCGACGAGAAACCAGGACTACAATCAAATGGTTTGAAGGAGAAAGATCTCACTGCCTTTTTAGCAGATGCTCCAACAGTCCCTCCAGTTATTCAAGAAAAACCATGCTATCACGATAAAATTTTATACATTTATACCAGTGGCACAACTGGACTTCCTAAAGCAGCTGTAATTACAAATTCAAGGTAATTTTCGCAACAAAAAAAAATAATAATTCCACCTATTCTATTATGATAAAAGAAAAAATTATTTCTATTATTTCAAAAAACTAAAACAAAAATACAAAATAAAATTATTACAACAATAGTATTTAATTATCCATAATTTTCTTTTCAGATTTATATTTATTGCGAGTGCTATTCACTATTTAGTGGCTTTTCGAAGTTCTGATAGATTTTATACTCCATTACCTCTATATCACACTGCGGGTGGTATTATGTCAATAGGACAGTCTCTTCTGCATGGAGGAACAACAATAATTAGAAAAAAATTTTCAGCCAGTGCATATTTCAGTGATTGCGTGAAATATAAATGCACGGTAAGAATATTTTTCTACTAATTTTTTTTTTTTTTTATTTCAAACACTGAAGAAAATTTTTTCTATTCAAAATAAATTGGTTTTATCACCAAATATAAATATTTACTCGAATCAAAATTTTTTTAAGTCAATTAAATTGTATTTGAACCAATAATTTCAATATTTGAAGCAAATACAATTCAAACTGATTGAAATAAAAATTAATGCTCCTAAAGTTTCGAACGTTCAAATGAACGACAATATTTTTTTTACTTCTTCTAATTTTTATTTCGTAACAAAAATATTCTTTTTTCTATTTAAAAAAAATAATTCTAAACTAAATGTTGTTTAAATACTATTATTTTCTTTTTCTAAATAGTAATTTTCTGAAAAAAAAATTTCGCTCATTTGAACGTTCAAAACTTTAGCCACATGAAAATTATTTAACTTAAGTAAATATTTATATGAGAATAGTCAAGTCTTTAGTTACTTGAGACAAATATATTTTTTTTCAGTGTATATTGATTCTAATTGAATTTCTATTGCTCTAAAATTCTAAACATTATTTGCAAGAAAGAAATTTTTCCATTAAAATTATATCAATAATTATTACAGTGAATTTGCAAAATAATTGTATATTAAATATTTAGTTAGTTACTCTCAAAATTTGAATTAGTAAAAATCTTCTTTTGACTTTTTGCTTCTGAATTAGTTAATTGTTCTAATAAATTAGTTGAAATTGTTATTTATTAGTAAAATTTACTAAATTATTGATACAATACTTGATTATTGACTTTGAAAAAATCAAATTATAAAACATTTTTACAAAATCAAATTTAGAGGGATCTGAATCAATTTCAATTAATTAAAAATTGAGTATAAATTTAAAAAAATTTAATTGATTTATTATTTATTTATTATTATTATTATTATTATTATATTATTTTATTATTTTATTATTTTATTATTATTAGGATTATTTTTATTATTATTTATATTAATTTATTTTGTTATTCATTTATTTATTTAACTTTAAATTTAATTTAAAATTCAGTTTTTTTAGAATTAATTTTTTATGCAGAAAATAATTTATAATAAAATCTAAATAAAAAGTAGTAATAAAAACATAAAAGTACAAATAAAAAAACTCTCAAAACTTTAGGAACGTTTAAATTAATTTGCAAAATGTTTTTAAAAGAACAATTTTTTTTACAGGTTTCTCAATATATCGGTGAAATGTGTCGATATATTTTAGCCGTTCCTCCAAAGCCCGAAGACACACAACACCAAATTCGAACAATTTTTGGAAATGGTTTAAGACCCCAAATATGGCGAGAATTTGTCGACCGATTTAAAATCCCTCAAGTCGCCGAATTTTACGGCGCTACTGAGGGCAACGCGAATATCGGTAAGAGTTTCAATTTCCTATCCTTTTTTTTATTCTAAACAATAATAATTCTAACAATAAAAAAAAATAACAATTTTTTTTCAATTTCAAGTTAACGTGGACAATACTGTCGGTGCAATTGGCTTCGTATCGCGTATAATTCCGGCTGTGTATCCAATTTCGATAATTAAAGTTGACGCCGATGGGGAGCCTGTCAGAAATTCAAAAGGACTTTGTCAAGTTTGCAAGCCAAGTGAGTTCGAAAATAACGTCACTCAAGTTCACAAAGTTTCATCAACTTTTGAAAGGAAAAGAAAATTTTTCTTTCAAAAGAAAAAAAATTTCCCTTCAAAACCAAAAAGATTTTCTTTTAATAAAAATGTTTTCCATAAAGAGAAAACAGTTTTTCTTGTAAAATTTCTTCTTTCTTAATCTATTCATAGAAAAAAAAATGTAAAATCTTTTAAAACAAAAATTTACCAAAAATTTTACCAGGAAAAATATTTTTTCTTCTTCACTGTCAATTATAAACATTATGCATTTCTTTAACGACAAAAATTCGTTCAAACGAACGAAATATTTTTTATTGAAGATATTTTAGTAAATTACTAATCATAAAAAAATTTAAAAACTAAAAGTTTACGTTTACAAACTCAGTAATTAATTTTTTTTATTTTGAAGCACAATAATTACAATAAAAATTTAATTTTTAGAAGAAATAAATAAATTTCGTTCATTTGAGTATCCAGAACTTGATTACTACTTAACAAATATATTTTTTTTCAACAGACGAACCCGGTGTGTTCATTGGAAAAATAACGAGTAATCCATCCAGAGCGTTTCTAGGATACGTCGATCAAAAAGCATCCGAGAGTAAAGTAGTTCACGATGTATTCACAAAAGGAGACTCTGCCTTTTTATCCGGTCAGTTTTATATTCATTTTATTAGTTCAATTTAAAAAAAAAAATTCCTGTCCCCACAAATTATATTTACACGTGGAAAATAAAAATTACAGAAATTAAAATATCAATTTTTAATTACAGGTGATATTATCGAAGCAGATGAATTTGGTTATTTATTTTTCAAAGATAGAACTGGAGATACATTTCGTTGGAAAGGGGAAAATGTATCGACGTCAGAAATTGAGGCAATTGTCAGCAATCACGTTAATTACAGAGATTGTATTGTATATGGTGTTGAGGTAATAAGCGAAATGAAAAACATTTTTTTAACAGTCCTTGCAAAAATTAAACAGATTTAATCAATCAAAGAAGAGATTAAAATTTATAATTTATTTAAACAATTATATTTTTAACGTTCAAATGAACGACAATATTTTTACTAACTTTTTATTTTATTCCTAAAATTTGTATTTTATTAAAGAAATTTTTTACCAAGTTGAAGTCCTCAATGTTTATCAACGAAAAAAATTATTTCACTTAGTAAATTAATTAATAACGACGCTGCAATATTGACACAAAAATATTTAGAAAATCAATATTTATGTTTATATTTTAAGAATAATTATTTTACAATTAAATATTAAAATAAAACTAATTAATTCTTTATCAAAATTAAATGCTCCATTAAATTATTTTCCACTTCGATAATAATCATTTTTTGAAATTGATTTAAACAGAAAAAATATTTCTTTCTTAATCGTTCAAAATTTAAAGGAATTTGAACTTCAACTTTCAAGGAAAATAGGAAACATTTTTATAATCTCTTCAAAATAAAAAAAAATCCAATTAAAAAGGAGAAAATTTAAGAATAAAATTCTGTTTTTAGAAATTATTTATTAAAAAATTAAATGTTAATCTGGATTTTTTTAGATTCGAGGAGCAGAAGGCAGAGCTGGAATGGCTGCAATTTACGATGAAAATGGGAGTTTAGACATAAAACGTTTGTCTTCTGACATTAAAGAGCATTTACCGAGTTACGCAAGACCGCAATTTATTAGAATATTAACGAAAATTGATTTAACAGGTGCTTATTTATTTAATTACTATAATATTTACCTAATATTTATTTAACATTCATTTAATATTTATTAATTACTTTTTTTTATTTCTTATTATTTATTTTTATTTATTTTAATTATTTATTTATTTTTTTTACTATTATTTTTTTTATTATTTATTTAATTCTCTCAAGTTTCATTAACTTTCATTCTTCTCCTAATTTTTCTCACATCAACTTTTTCTCAAAAGCTTTTCGATTTTTCCAGGAACATTTAAATTAAAAAAGAAGGACCTCCAAGAAGAGGGCTACGACATCAAGAGGATAAAGGACAAAATTTATTACCTAGATCCAAAGGAAGGCTATCAATTAGTAACGTCAGAAATTTTCGATTTGATTCAACAGGGCAAAATTCGATTTTGATTTGAGGAGAGAAAAAAATTCCAACTGAATTACGAAAATAATTACAATCAAAGAATTGCTAAAATTCTACGAATTCAAAATTAACCCAAATCCTAATGCAAAAACTGTGAAAAGTTGTGCATTTAATAACAAAGAAAAAAAATAAAAGAAGGAATCAACGCGAAAGTGAAAAATTACAAAAACAAATTTTTTCAAGACTTAAAATCCACTAATGCTTCGAACGAAATTTCACCCAATGGATTAAAACAACAGCTCAAGACAATTTTTATCAACTTGAAAATCGGAATTTTTTGTTTTGTTTCCCAAAACAAAATAATATATATAACAATCCATGAGTGAAATTCAAAGACTGCTTTCAATTCTATATTATAAAGAATATAGAAAATCAAACAACAAACGAGAAGATATGCCTGTGAATTGCCCTTTTTCCAAAAATCTTCCACGAGACGTTAAAATATCAAATTTTAACTTTAAGGAAGAACAATAACTTTGTAAATACGAATGTGCTTTATACACTATTTTCAATTTTGAGAAATGTGAGCAAAAGGTTTTTATCAACTTTAGAATTAAAATATAGAACATTTTGTAATTAAACAGACAATTAAACATAATGTACTATTTAAAGTGAAAGTTTTTAAAGAAATTAAAATTCTTCATTCATCAAAAATATTTCCTGATAAAAGTCTTCAAATTACAAATCGAGTTAAATCAAATTAAATCCAATAATAAACAATTTCTAACATAAGCTACAGAAAAAAAAATAGTCTTTCAATTGCGTCCATTTCCGATACGAATCTCGAAAATAAACGTTTTTTGCTAGTGAAAAAAAATTTTCTACTCTTAAGAGTAGTGAAAAAACTTTTTGCAAACAATTTTCAGTGATATAAATTTTAGTTACATGTAAATATGTAAAACTATAGTGCTTTGAAGAAGGTAGCTGGAGATACCTTGTACCTATCGCGCAATAATTAATTTTATTACAATTATCTACAGATAATAATATATTATTCATAAAATATTATCATACGGTTTCTGGTCGCATCAATAATTACTTTTCAAGAAAATACTTTAAGTTAAAATTGGTTCCAAAAATTAAATGTAAAAAAGTCTTTTAGGAAACAATTTTCTTTTCATCCAGAGGGAAATTTTTAATCTAAACAAAATATGATTTCTTTGAGTTGAATAAAAGTATATTTGTCTCAGAGCGACTATAATTTTTTATTTGAATAAAAATTTTTTTCGACACAAATAAAATAAGTACGAATAAAATTTTATTCGACACAAATAAAATAAAAACGAATAAAATTTTATTTAAACGAAATAAAATTCATTTGAGCCAAATAAAATTTTCTTGAAACAAATAAATTTTTATTCAGATAAAATAAAATTTATTTTGACCAAATAAATTTTTATTTATACCAAACAAAATTTATTTTAACCAAACAAAATTTATTTTGACCAAATAACATTTATTATGACCAAATAAACTTTTATTTAGACCAAATAAAATTTATTTTGACCAAATAAATTTTTATTCAGGCCAAATAAAATTTATTTTGACTAAATAAATTTTTATTTAGATTAAACAAAATTTGTTTTGATCAAATAAATTTGTATTTCGACAAAATAATTTTTTTTTAACCAATTAAAAAATCTAATTGGCTCCGAGTAAAATATATTTTTCTCTAAGAGTATAAAATTGAATTTAATTAATGTCGGGGTGACTAAAGAAATTTCGATACCCATGAAAAGTACATACTCTGCTATTTTCCATTTTCCAATTACTTTACATTCTCGAAAATAGATTTTAAGTTTTTAGTTCTTACGTTCTACATTTCATTAAACAAATACTGCATTTTATTTTATTTTTAAAGTATTTAAAAAAAAAATGCAAATTATATTTCATACACTTTTTGTTTTATAAAAGTTCTACTTCATGACAAATAATATATTTATATAGCGATTATTATATAATATAAAAAAAGAAAATATTATTTTAGGTTGAGGTGCAATTGCAAGAGGTACAATAGACTTAATAGATGAAAGTGTATTTAATAGCTAGTATAATAGTAAAAAAAATTTTTTAATAATCTTTACAATTTTTGAGAATTCTAAATTCAATTTTAGAAGAATTTTCTGCATTTCTCGTGTGAATAAGAAATAAAAATATTTCAAACAGATTACAATTTAAGATTTACAATATTTAAATATTTCCAATATTACAAAAATATTTAACAGTTTTTCAATTTTCGAATATATTGATATTAAATTCTAATTTTCAGGCTCAACGAAATAGTAATTTTTTCTTTTTCAAATAAAGATTATTGCACAAAGCAAAGCGTGTAAATTAATATTTATAAGTATGTACGTATGTGTGATTTTAGATACAAATTTTGTGATCCAAACGTACTTTTTTTTTTATCAATAGAGTAATAATAATTGAAACCACTCCATTCAATATTATAATTATAATTAAGTAATTTGAATAATTATAGAATCAAGTGACTTTTTTCTGTTTGAATATTTGCAAAAAAAAAATTAAAGTTCCAAAAAAACAATGTTCGTGAAATTCTCAAAGTCCAAATGAACGAAATAATTAATTAATGAACTACAAATGAATATTAGTTTTAAATTAATTAATAATTAATATTATGCACAAATAAAAATTACTTCAAACATTGTCAATTTGGTTCTTTTAAAGAAATATTTTTATTTTTCAAACTATGCGTATTGTTCATTTTATAAAAAGAATTAATTTTTTTTTTACTACAATTTATTTTTTTTCTTTCTTGGTAGGGATATTTTTTAGAAAATATTTTCGTTCATATGAATCTTTTAGAAATTCCACCAAAAAAAAATAAATATCACAGAATGCAGTTTATAGACGATTTAAATCTTGTTATTTGTTGTCTCTAAAAAATAAAATTTACTATTTTTTAATATTGTACTAAATTTATTCTGTGCCTTCTTATTATTCTTTTTTTTAATTAATATTTTTCGGTTTATTTTTTTAACTAATATTTTTCTGTTTTTTAATTAATATTTTTGTTGCATTTTTTCTTTAATTAATATTTTTCGGTTTATTTTTTTAAACTAATATTTTTCTGTTTTTTTGATATAATATTTTTGTTGTATTTTTTCTTTAACTAATATTTTTCGGTTTATTTTTTTAACTAATATGTTTTTTTGTTTTAATAATATTTTTGTTATATTTTTTTCTTGCATTTTGTATAGAGTCGAACTGAATTAAAATTCTTTAATTTGGCCATTTTTTTATAATTAATCGAATAATTCGACGAATTAAAAAATTTTAATTCACCAAAAAACTGGAATACTTTCTCTTTTGAGAAGTTTAGTTGATCAGTGTATTGTGTCTTACTTGAGATGCGTGCGAAGAAACAAGATGACAAATAGAGTGTGAATTTAATATTAAAGTTCAAACTTTCGTACTTAGTTTGTTGAATTTTCTGTCTCTTTTCATTAAACGCTATGCACATGCAAAGTGCAGATTAAAACTCGCGTCTCATGAGAGATCTATTTTTAAATTTAACCAACTCTCTTCTCGACTAAGAATATATACGTGAATTTATATAACAAATCTCATTTCGTTAGTCGAAATAGTTAATTAGTGTTTTCAAAAAAAAAGAGAGAAAAAAAATTACAAAAAACGTATATTCGTGTGTGTAAAAGATAACAACAAACACAAAAAAAATCTCATGTGCAACGTTTTGCGATTATAAGCGCAGCATCGCCAGTTCTTTGTTTCGTTTATCATATACACACTGTGTGTGCGTTTTCATGGTTATGTGATTTTAAAAACCAAACTAATTAACGGCTATTTAATTGTTAACTTTAATTTTCTTTTATTTTCCTATATTTATATTTTATTTCCTCTTTTATAATTCATTGATATTTATTTTAGCCTATTTTATTATTTATTATTTTATTTTCTCATTTATTATTTATTCATTTATTATTTATTACTTATTAATTTTATTACTCTTATTATTTTTATTATTTTTACTATTTTTATTATTTTAACACTATTTTTATTATTTTAATTATAATTATATTTCCTTATAGCGCTATATTTTAAATGATTTTTTCAAATTTAAAAACTTCCAAATTCGAATAAAACTTTTTTTTTATTTTACTGTCGATAATTTCAAAAACATATTTTCCATCATCCTAGTTGTAGAAATTAATTTAAATGCATTGTCGAAATACTGTATTCATCAGAAGAGAGTAAATGAGTAAGTAAATTTTATTTTAAATATTAGAAAAAATATTCGCATAAAGAGGCATGAAAATAAACAAACAAAATTTTCTATTTATATGTAGATAATAAAGAAGCATGAAAACAAAAGGAATTTTTTATTTATGCAGATAAAGAATGCACGAAAAGAAAAGAAACAAAAAGAAATTTTTGCTTATTGTTTTCATAACTCATTACTTTTATTTATTTACAAATTTCTAATTCCATTAATTTTAGTTTTATTAATAGTTTTATTAACAACTTGAACTTATAAAGTTTTTAAAAATAATTTCTGTACGTGTACTTATAGGTTTTTGTTCGTTGAGTTAAAATATTATATTAAGAAAATTTTGTTCATTGTTTATTATTATTATTATATTAAAATAAATAAATAATATAAATAAATAATTTTATTAATTATTCGAAAATTAATGCATTACTCTTGCAATTAATTTATTAAAATTAATTTGACAATTACATCGAAATATTTTTTAAACACAAACTATTTCGTAAATTACTGATTGCAATGAAAATTAAAAACACAAATTTATTTAGAAACCTTATAATTAATTATTGTAACAAATAAATATTTACTTTAACCAAATAATTTTCATTTCAATTTAATGTTTTATTTCAGGTTTTTAAATTTAAATATTTATTTTAATATTATATTTTAATTATATTTATTTTCTTTTTTCTGTTTCCTTCTCAAATTTTTCAATATTTTAAATTTCAATAATTTATTTATTATTATTTTCTTTTTTCTGTTTCATTCTCAAATTTTTCAATATTTAAATTTTAATAATTTATTTATTATTTAATTTTTTTTTAAATAAAATAATTTTATTTTCCTTAAATACAGTGAAATTATTAGTTCAAATAAAATATATTTGACTAAAGTAAATATTCATTTGGCAATAGACAAGAAATTGTTCGTTTTTGAAAGAAAGAAACTTTTTTTCAGCGACTATAGAATTTTAGGAACTTTTTGCAGACTAAAAGGTACAATGAACTTAGAAGTCCTGAGACTAAATCAAATAACGGAATGCAATCTATATATACAGACAGTTTAGCTACATAGCATTCGGAAGTTTTATCTACGTTTTATTACACTAAGGAAAAATCTTCTTTACTTTGTTTAATTGCGCGGCAAATAAATTAAATATTTATTCTAAATTATTCACGCGTTGTTATAATAAAAAATTATCTATTATAATTTTAATAGTACAACTAATAAAAAAAAATTATGCCTGTTAATTTAAATCAAATTAATTAATTCACTACGCGCGCATATTCAAATTACTAATAAATTTTAATATTATAATTTCGATTAATTTTAATTAAAAATTTTAATAATTCATAAATTTTCTTTTCAATAATTATTACATGGATTTTTGTATTTATTTTTAATCTTCGATTTTTTAAAATCAATTTTGTGAATTTAAGATAAGTTTTTTAATTTTATAAATCACGCTAAATAATTAAATACTTTCGTATATTTTTCTATTATCTAATTAATTAATTAACTTAAAGAGTTATTATTTTATTATTTTCATTTTTTTACTATTTATTATTATTTTTATTTTATTTACTATTTATTATTTTATCATTTTAATTTTTTTACTAATTATTATTTTACTATTTTAATTTTTTTACTATTTATTATTTTATTTCTTTTATTTTTTTTAGTATTTATTATTTTTTTACTAATTATTTTATTATTTTTATTTTCTTTACTACTTATTATTTTATTATTTTTATTTTTTTCCCATTTATTATTATTATATGACTATTTTTATTTTTTTTACTGTTTATAATTTTATTACTTTTATTTTTTTTAGTATTTATTATTTTATTACTTTTATCCTTTTACTTATTATTAACTTATTATTTTTTTACTAATTATTATTTTATTTTTACTTCTTTTACTATTTATTATTATTTTATTTACTTAATTAATTTACAACTCCATTAATTTATTGAGAAAATTTCTGTTTAATTTATTTTTCATTCATCATCTTTTAAATAACAAAAAAAATATTTTAATAAAATATAACCAAATAATTCCTATTTGGAAAAAGAAAATATTGCGTAAATAAATTTTTCTACATTCTCGTTCCAATTACTTTTTTTTTTTTTTTTATAAATATTATTTTGTTTAACTAGGAGAATTATCATTCAGTGATTAATTGCTGGAGGGAGGTGATTGATAAACGGAACTCGATTAATTCTTTTCGTTCATACACTCAAAATCAGCGGAAGTATACAATGACTTATAACGTCGAGGAAAAAGAGGGGACTAAAACGAATCGCGTCTCACTACTCCATTTAAACAACTCAAACAGGAAGACAGCAGAAGACAGTGTTAACTCTCTCGTGCACAGTGCAAGTTCGCAAGCTCAAGTGAAATTTTTCACCCTCCCCCCCCCCAAAAAAACAACAACAATTTCACCTAATATTTATTAAGTCGTGTTAATAAACGTGTTAAAAATATAAATCACTTTTTTCCCATTTCTATCAAAAAATAATTCTAAATAAATCATTTTTTCATCCTGAACAAAATTTATTTTTCGAAACAACTATTCAGAAAACAAATTTTTCCTCATAAATATCTCAAAAAGGTACGTTAATTGAAAGAATTCATGACATAAGAATAAAAATTTACGAAAATTTGAAATTATTAAAACGGAGAAAAATGTAAAAGGATAGAAGTGTTTAAAAATGCTGAAATTTTCGTCGCATGAAACGATCAATAATGGTTAGAGTCCATGACGTTTATACCGGTACAGTATATACCCCGTCAGCCGGCACTCGAAAAAAACTATTAACGATACAAAGTAAAGGTCAATTGTCATTATTAATATTTAATGGTTAGTTTAAAAAAGAAATTAATTTTCTTCATCGAAATTTTTTTATTTTTATCTCCAAAAAAGAAAAAAAAAAGAAATCAGACGATACGCCCTTTTGTTGTTGGTTGCAAATCAATTGAGGGTACAATGGCATCACTATTTATAGGGCCTTTTCATTAAATAACACTTACTGCATTAATCAATAGAGGGGGGAAAAAATATAATTTTATAATACCACTTTAAGCCACAAGTGTTTTAAATATATAAAAGAAATATTTTTTTTCTAAATCTTCTGCGACTTAAATGCAAAGTTAATTTTCAGTGAAAAATATTTTTTATACAAATTCTCTGTCATTGAAAATAGTAAACGAAATCTTCAATTAAACATTGTTTCAATCGGTCCAATTAAGTTAGATTTAATTATTATTGTTAAGTTAATAATCGAATTAATTCTTTTAATTTAAAAAAAAAATTTTTTTAATTCTCCTTTTGCAATTTTCAATATTTATATAATTTTTTGTTTCTATTTTCGTAAATTTAACTATTACTGTCTATACTACAACTTTCGAGTTTTTTACAAACCGTTTATTTCAATATTGTTAATTATTTCTACATTACATTTGTGAAGTTTACAACTTTTCTAATTAACAAATTAGAATAACAAATATTTTTTAAGCAATTTTTTATAATTTTTTACTGAACACTTTTTTTTTAATTTTCATAAATTTCTATCAATATTAATTATTTCACGAAGCAAATTTTATTGCTCTTCGTCTAAAAAATAATTTTTTCTTATTAATTGTTGATTATAACCGTTGTGAACTTCACCGATGTTTTATATTTTTAGATTTTACATTTAATATATTTAAATATTCCATATTTTTATATATTTACTATAATTATTAATTTCATTAATATTTAATTTGTGTGTTAATTAGCAAGTTTTATTAATTTCATTAATATTAATTGACCAATAATTTCACAAATTTTATTTAATTATTTTTACTAATAATTTCCCAAATTTTATTTATTTTCCTAATTTTATTTAATTAATTTTCCTAATATGGAATAAATATTATTTAAATTTAAAATATCCTAATAAATATTCTCCTTTATTTTTAAATTATTCGTCATATAATTATTAATTTAATTAATATTTAATTTGTGCGTTAATCAACAAGTTTTATTAATTTCATTAATTCCTAATGATATAGAATATAAAAAGCGATAATTTTATCTTCAAAGTATTGCAATTAACTGATAAGGAAAATTTTCAAGAGGAAAAAAGGATCTTTAAGGAAAATTAACATATTTTATCAAAGGCTTTAATGGTTCTTTACCTAACCCACAAAGATAGAAAAATAAAAATCGAAAAAAGGAAAATTTCTAAAAATTTACTATATAAGCAAAACTATAAATGAAAAAATAAATAACAAATATTTGAAGACTTTTAACATAAAAATCACCATTACCTTACTGGAAAAATTAAACACTATATTTATTATCTTAAATTCGTCTACAAAAAATTTAATTTTATAAAATCTTAATTTCAAAAATTTATAAAATCTTAATCTTTAATATTATAAAATAGTAATATTAATATAAATCAATATTATTATTATTTCTAATATTTTTTTTTTTAATTTTTAAAAAATTTGATTTTATAACAATGTTTATTTGAAATATAACACGACAATATTTACACGACAATTATTTTTGAAACTACTCAAAAAACATTATTTGTAGAAAAAAATCTATATAGATATTGTATGTCAATAGTAAAATATTTGCATATACTATTTATAAACAAACATTCAATATTCCTGCAAATAGAAATTTTAATCTTCAAATTGATGCAAATTTAAAAAGTATATAATTAGAAAAAAATTTACTACTGATTAGAAATCTGTAACTTTTCAATAAGATATTATAAAAATTTCTATTATAACTATTTCTTTTGTTTTCAAATGGGGCAAAATTTACTTTTTTACTTTTTTTATTCACTTATTTATTAGAATGACCGTTTGAAAATTAGTATCTATTTTATTATTACTATATTTTGTATTTACTTATATTTATTTCAATATTTTATTATTATTATATTGTTTTTACATTTACTATTATTTATTTTCTTCTCCAAACGGGACGAAATTTATTTTTCTACTTTTCTATAATTATTTTATTAGAACTATACCGTTAAAGAAATTGTAACCATCGTATTACTATTTAATATTTATTTACATTATTATCAATATTATTATCAATTATTATTATTTATACTTTGTTTTCAAACAGGACAAAATTTATTTTTTTATTTTGTTTAGAATTTCCATTTAAAACATTGTAAATATTTAATTCTACATTCAATATCTATTTATATTTATTTAAATATTATTATTATTATTATTATTTATTTCGTTTTAAAGCTAGATAAAATTTATTTCTCTACTTTTTAACCCTTCTATTACAATTTTCCATTTCAAAACTATTAATTTTAAATTATTATTTATTTTACTTATTTATTTCAAAATTATTTTACAATTATATGAAATTCATTTTTCTACCTTTCAATCATTCTATCAGAATTTTACTAGAATTTCCAATGAGACAATTATTTATTTTATTTTAATTACTTATTTCAATAATATTTTACAATTATGAAATTTATTTTTCTACTTTTCAATCATTCTATCAGAATTTTATTAGAATTTCCAATGACAAAATTACTTATTTTAATTTATTATTTATTTGAACATTATTTTACAATTTGTAAAAAAAAATTTTCTATTAAAATTTCCAATTTGAAAATTATTGATTTTAATTTATTATTTATTTTAACATTATTTTACAATTTGTAAAAAATTTTTTTTCTATTAAAATTTCCAATTTGAAAATTATTGATTTTAATTTATTATTTATTTTAACATTATTTTGCAGTTTGTAAATTTTTTTTCTATTAAAATTTCCAATTAGAAAATTATTGATTTTAATATTATTTTACAATTATGAAATTTATTTTTCCACTTTTCAATCATTCTATCAGAATTTTATTAGAATTTCCAATGACAAAATTACTTACTTTAATTTATTATTTATTTTAACATTATTTTACAATTTGTAAATTTATTTTTCTACGTTTCAATCAATCTATTAAAATTCTCAATTAGAAAATTATTTATTTCAATATTATTTTACAATTACGAAATTTATTATTCTACTTTCCAACCCTTCTATTACAATTTTACATTACAAAACTATTTATTTAAAATTATTATTTATTTTATTTTAAATATATTCATTTTAACATTATTTTACAATTTGTAAATTTATTTTTACTTTTCAATCATTTTATTAGAATTTTCAATGAGAAAATTATTTATTTTATTTAAATTATTTATTTCAATTCTTTACAACTATGAAATTTATTTTTCTACTTCTCAATTATTCTACCAGAATTTTTTTAGAATTTCCAAAATGAGAAAATCATTTATTTTATTTTAATTATTCATTTTAACATTATTTTACAATTTGTAAATTTCACTATTATTTTTAGTCTTATTTAAAAGTTCAATAAATGTTCATTGAAAAAAAAAAACGTGGGTGAAGTTCACAACGTTTATCATCAACGATTGATATAGAAAACTTGTCGATCAAGAAACATTGTAAAAAAAAAATGTCACAGACTACAATTTAAATAGAAAATAATTTTTCTATCTAAAGTGTTACAAATTATAAATATTGCAAACTTCACCAACGTTGAAAAAAAAATTATCCATACCAAATAAAAATATTCTATTTTCTCAATAATGCCTATTTTTTAAAATATTCCCTATATATACTTTCAAGAAAAAAAATAAATTCTCTCAGTGGCGTTCGTATGACGTAATTGAGTTATGAATTTAGTTTAGATTGTGTCGAGGGCGCTGCTAGAGTATTACACAGGTCTGACAACCCCTTTTCCCCCGTGTCGTGTTACAGAGAGGGTTGCCTGAATATTATGGACGTCAGATTCTTATTACTCGTGCTGACTATTGTCGGCCTAATGGCGGCCGGCGTCAGTTCAAGAATTGGATCCTTCGCCAGGATTGCACAGTTTATATTAGCAGCCGCAGTAATTCCACTAATTTACAAATTTCATCGAAAAATCTACATCATCATCAGAACTCTACCGAGAGATATCAAGTGAGTACAAACAACGTCATTTTTTTCTCCACACAATTTTTTTGTTTTTTTGTTTTACAAACAAATTTTACAAAAATCATTTTTCTTTCTCTAAATTAAAATCTAAATCTAGCCACCAATAAAACGACATACGAAACACGAATTATTAATTTTTATTGCCGCAAAATATAACTAACACGATTTCTACAGACAATGTTAAAAACAAGATCAAGTGACTCACTTTGAAAATTAACCCTCATATTAAAGCAGCACATGTTTCAGGACGTTGAAGTGCGCAACGTTTATGCTAAACAAAATTGTTTTTTACTAACTCGAATATATATTCAAATATTCAAATTCTTTTCCAAATAAACATTTTTCATGCTGAATTATATTAAATGAAACTATACAACAATTTAAACAGCAAATTATTAATTTACTAAAATACTATTTTCAAAAACAGTAAAAATTATTCTTACAAATAATTACGTAACCAAACATTCTACAACTGTTTTATTATTATTAAAGGCAGTGTTTTTTTTTACTTCCATCGATTACCTTAATATGCAACAAGATTTCGCCTTCTAGAATATTTTCCTTTATCACCAACTCAGTAAATTTATTAATAAAATATTTTTCTAACATAAACTCTACAACTTTCAAGTCGTTGTAAAAAGTTAAAAATATAATAATTTTTTGTCGTTATAATTGAACCGTCATAATGTAATTGTTTAAAAACTTAAGAAACCTTGTACGGCCTCTTAAGTTTTTAAACAATAATAATTTTTTCTCCAATAAAAAAAATACGCTTTAATCTGTTTCATCATACACATTTAATTATTAATTATATTATCAACTCATAAATTATGTGTCTATAAATTAATTTTCTACTAAACAAAAAACTATTTTTATAACACTTTGAATTGTAATTAATTAAAATATTAATTTTCATATCACCGATAATTATTTTCAAGGTTTTCGATATTAAGTGTAAAAAAAAAAGTCTTTACACTTTTTAATATAGACCTTTTAAATTATAAGTTTATAAAAGAAAAAAAAAGAGCCAAAGTAAAGTTCACGTTGAATAAAAGATTCGTTTGATTCAATAAAATCCGCAAAAAACTGACAAAAATTGATTATTTAACTTTTCTAATAAGTTCAATAATTAGTCATCATAAATAACTGATTCTCGAAAAAAATTACGATCCCAAAGTTTTGAACGAAATATTTTAAGAAATTACTAAACATAAAAATAATTTAAAAACAAAAATTTTACATTTACAAAACTCAGTAATTATTTTAGTGACACAAAATAATTGCAATAAAAATTTAATTTTTAGAAGAAATAAAGAAATTTCGTTCATTTGTACGTTCGGAACTTTTAGGATCTTAAATTCCCAATTGTTAATTAATTTATTTTTCAAAATAGTAAATTTTTAAATTTATCCTACAACTGTCGTAAAAAATGTTCTATCACTTTGTTAACTTTTTTTTCCCCATTCATAACAGTTTATCGAACGATTAATTTTTGAAAATCTTTTATCTAAAAATTTCACAAGTAGAAGTAAAATGTTTTGGTCAGACAATATTTTACGTTATCAGAAAGCTCACTGTGAAAAGAATCGAAATTTCTCTCAACATAAAAACAGTTTAGAAAATAAATCAAAATTTACGCAAAGTATATTAATAATTAATAATAAATATCTATTTTCTACATAAACTTAACGTTCGAGAATAATTTAATTATTAATAAAAACGAGACATTAAAGATAATGTAAAATAAAAAAAAAGTGACATTTCCGTCCGAATTTTTTACTAATAATTAAATATCTACTTAAAAAATTTAATGTTTTTAAATTTATTTCTAGTTTAGCACAATTATTTATACTTCTAAACAAACATCGTGTTTATCATGAGTGAAATTTTTCGATAACGTTTTTAAATTGCTTAATGGCAACATTGTAACACAAATAGATAATAAATTGAACATTATGAACAAAAAAGTAAAAACAGTTGCTGAACTATTATGAATAGGGCATATGTATAATGCTAAAATTGATAAGAAAATTTTTGTTCAAACTTCAAAGCAATCTCTTTTGTTTTAATTTCAATTTTTTAACACTATTTTTTCCACTTTTCATAATAATTTATTCTACAGCTTTTTTGTTTAAAAATCACATTTATTACTGGTAATCTTGTAAATATCAGGAGATTCTTTTCGCCTGCGCAGTTTCGTTTGCCTTGTATAATAAAAAAAAAATACCAAATAACTCACGCTTTTAAAGAAAATATCTCACTCACCAGTGATGAAACATGTGAATGCTATCCAATCCAGTCTTGCTTCTGAAACAGAAATTAATTATTAAGATTTTTAATAAAGAAAAATGTTAATAAATTTTAGAAACAAAAAAAGCGAATAGCAAAATAAAAAGAATGTAAATTTAAATTACGTAGATTATAAAATAGATACAATAGAAATATAGGAAAGTTTAGTTTAGCAATTGTTTTTTAAACAAAGCCCTTTTGTAACAATAACAAAACAACTGTAATTTGATAATCCACCCAAAAGTTTTTATAAAAAAAATATCAAAACCTGCATTGTTTTTTAAGAAACAAATTTTTATCTAAATCAGAGATTAATTCTGAACAATTTCGAAGTATACGAAATATTTTTTATTCAATACATTTTAAGAAATTACTAAACATAAAAATAATTTAAAAACAAAAATTTTACATTTACAAAACTCAGTTATTAACTTTTTTTGTTAGTGACACAAAATAATTGCAATAAAAATTTAATTTTTAGAAGAAATAAATAAATTTCGTTCAATTGAACGTTCAGAACTTTAGGATCTTTTTATTTTTAATAAAAGGGCTCTTCATTAATAACAATTAACAAAAACGCAAATTTGAAAAAAAATTATGAAGACTAGCATCGTTGTTTACGAAACAATTTTTAAATTAATCAAAGATGAGTTCTAAACTAAAAATTATTTTTTCTGTTATTTAAAAGTTTGTTTCAACAAAATGAAAAGTTAACTAAACTCTAATTTCAGAAGAATCATATTTATAGTGTACTAATTATAAAAATTGAATTTTATATTTAAGATTTAATTAAAATAAAATTGAATTTGTAATGTTATGGGTTTGTTACATTTTAGTGACCAAAGTTATAGTCGGAGAAGAGAGAGAGTAGATTTTGTAACAAATATAAATTCAAGTCTTACCTCAATATCCTTTATCGAACACATAATCTTCATCCTGTAGGTGCTTAAATTATTCACAAGATTCCTAAATTAATTATTCACAACACTCCGAATGAAATATTAAACAAATTTAAGAATGACAAAAACGGTTTTAAAAAAATACTTTTTTCGTTTCGCGGTAATTATTTTGATCGATCGCGAGACGCGGTTGCCGAGATTATTTATTAAACGGATTTACACTATTTTAAACACTTCACTTCACAAAAATTTTCACTCTTCCCATCACTGGGTGTACAACAGTTGGGTCCACCTACAGAGTAATACCTGATGCTCGTCTTCTTCAGATAAATATTACTCTTCCCATCATTGGTTTTACGTCAATTGGGTCCACCTACAGAGTAATGTTTATCGCTCTTCCTTTTAGTCATCTTCTTTCTGTTCTATCTCTTTTTTGTCCTTTGTCCTTTTTACCTCCAATGGAACTGTAACGAAATAAAAATTGGTCTATTTAATATTATCTTTTAATTAAAAACTATAAACTTATTTAACATAAAGATAATTAGAGAAAATAAGTTGATTCGCAGATTACGTCCTGAAATTCTAAACTATTCGACTATTCTTGTTCTTCATATGTTACAAACTTAAATAGCATTAAAAAAAAATTTTAAAACCTCTTTCTGCAAAGGAAAACTGTAACGAATTGCTTTATTACCTTGTCCCTTAAAGTCCGACGTAATATTAAAGCAACTGTATAGAAAAAATAGTTATGATCCCCCACCAAAGAATCGTATTCCTTAAAAGCAAATCACATAAAGATTATGTCTGTCGTAATTTTATCCTAATAAAAAATTTGTTTCCCTAATTTGAAACAAAACTTAGTTTTTCCAAATAATTTAAAGATCTAATGAATACTAAGCATCCGTTAGGTATATGTTCATTCAAAAAATGATAAAACGAAACTAACAATTTTTGTTTATTATATACCTTTCTTCAAAGAGCATTTCGATTGTAAATAAAAATACAATGAAAATAAGAATAAATATTTTGCTCCACATTTTAGACTTGCAGATTTATTTCATGAATAAAGTTTATTAAGTTAAATAGTATTCCGTTTATAACTAATATTTCAGACCTTGGATCGACTTTAAAGAGCAAAAAAAAGTCGCTTTAGTCGATGAAAAATAGAAAAAAAGTCGAAAAAGTCGTTTACTTAATTCAGTGTTGTCACAAAAATTCATATTAATCAAAACTTGTATAATTTTGCTGAATAAATACTTAAATACTTCTTATTTCTTTATTCACAGGAAAACAAAATTTAAAAAATTTCAACTTCTGAAATTTAATAATTTCTAAAAATTAAAACTTCAACTTTCCTTTCAAAAAAATCAATTATTTTCTACAATTTTGTAACTAAACTTCATCTCTAAATCAATTATCTTTATGAATTTTCAATAATTTTTTGCAATTTTTTCAAAAGTTCAATTATTTAAATACAAAAATCTAATTTTTTATAATAATTTAACCCGTCAATTTTTCTTTTCAAGAATATTAAATTAAGGTGGAATATATTTAAAAATTTTAATACAGAAATTCGTAAAATTAGCTTTTTAAAAATATTTCTAAACCATTTTTTAAAATACACAAAGTTTTATAATTAAATATAAATTAAAAATTTTGAAATAATTGAAATTTGGAAAAATCTATTTAAAAACAAATTAAGATTTAGTAAAACTTTCGAAAAAGTAATTCAAAATTTGACTTCTTTTTAAAAAATTGACTTCATAAAAATACAAAAAACAAATTTAATCATATATTTCCAAGAATTTTAATTATTTATTTTATTTTAATAATTTTTTGCAATTTCATCGAAAACTCAATTCTTTAAATACAAAAAATCCAATTATTTTACAATAATTTAAACCGTACATTTTTCTTTTTAAAGATACTACTTAAGGTAGAATATTTTCAAAAATTTTAATACTGAAATTCGTAAAATAAACATTTTAAAAATATTTCTAAATACTTTTTTGAAATACAAAAAGTTTTACAATTAAATAGAATTTAAAAATGTCAAAAAGAATTGAAATTTGTTCAAATCATTTAAAAAATAATATAAATTTAGTAAAACATTTGAAAGATAATTCAAAACTTGACAAAATCTTTTTTAAAAATAATTGAGATTTTTCAAAATTAAAAAAAAATTAATCAAATTTTTCGAAGAATTTGAATTATAAATAAAAATGATTTCTGAAAAATTCTAAAACTGTAAATATTGGAAAATTTTTATTTTATTTATTCGAAGGTAATTGAATCTTAAAAAATTACGATTAAACATTTCCAAGAATTAGTTTTCTATAAATATTATAATTTTTTCGAAAATAATTAAAGAATGTTTGTATTTAAAAAAAAAATTGTTGAAGAACTTTAATTGAAAATTTTGAATAATATGATTATTTTCTCCAAAATGTTGAAAATAATTCTGAAAAATTTAAATTTTTTGTGTGTGAATTTAAATTTTTGGAAATATTGAAAATAATAGAATTTAAAAAAAATTAGAACGTAATAATTCAATTTTACTTTTTTCAAAACTATTTTAATACTATTTTTAAAACCTATTTTCATTAATTTTTATTTTTATTCAATTTACACTTGGAGAGTATTCATTAAAATTTTCGAGAATTTAACATTATTTCTAAAATTTTCAATTATAATTCTTTGAAAGTTAATTTTGAAAAATTGTAATAAAATACTTGAATAGATGATTTAGTTTAATTTAGATTTTACAGAATTTTAATTTTTCAAAATCTTTCTAATTGTAATATTTGAAAAATTTAATTAGAAAACTTATTCAAAAATAAATTTTCAAAGATTTTACTATTATACTTTTTAGACTAATAAAAATCAAAATAAGTTGCATTTTATACCAAAAAATATGGTATATTGTCGCAAAATTTGGAAGAAAAATCGAAAAAGTCTCAATTTTTTAAATAAAAGTCGATTATAAGCGCATCAGTTGATAAAGCAAAAATTTTACCACGTTTAAAAATTAAAGCAGCGCTCTTCACAAGGACAACGATCGTGTAGCCCTCATAACGTATTGCGATAATGTTTGATAAAAGCACAAACAGCTTAAATTATGCAATAATTATTAGAATAAAACTAAAAAGCACCATTAAAAACAAATTTCAACTGTAATTTTCTCCTGATGATCCCACACAAAGTATGCTACATCAAAAATTTACTAATTACATCTTTGTCAATACCTTACAGACAACCAAATTCATTTACCGCATTTCTGGAACAAATTTTCCCCAACAATCGATGACAAAATTATACAATTAGAATAAATTTTCTATATAATTGTTGACAAACGGATGCTTATTTCAGTAATGAAATTATTTTCCCCCTAGTAATTGTCTACATTTTTGTACATAAAAATTATAATCACATTATCCTTTTAATTGTTGACAAACAACTTTATACTAATTTTAGTAATATTATTCTCTTTTAACCTGGTTTTTCCCCGTGAAAAAAAAATTACAATCGATTTTACTTTGAAATTAATCTTTTCATTAAGTATAAAGTAATTTATAAAAAAAATAAATAAATAAAAAATAATTTAATAATTTAATTACAAATTTACAATTTAATTGCAATTAAAGTTGAATTTTTTATTAAAAAACAATTTCTTTAAATTACAGATTTCTCTATCGATATGTTAACGCCGATCTGGAAACAAGACGATTTGTCCGCAATGATAGCACGGTGATGAAAATTTTCAGGGAAAGAACTCGACTTTATCCAAATAAGCCTTGCTTTATTTTCGAAGGTCGCATTTGGACTAATGCCGATGTAAGTAAATTCTATTAATTCTTCATAATAAATATAATAAATTTTCAACTATCCCAATTTTTCAGTGCGAGAATATTTTGTTCGAAAAAAAAACACTTTCTTACCCTATTATTAAAATATTCAGAAAGTGTATGAAGTTTATAAAAATATATTATCAGTCAGACGGTGACACAAACTGCTAAATTGATTTGTTTTAAAGATCAAAGGGCAAAATGACAAAATTGACACTAAATTTAATTTTATCTCATACATAATTTTGTCAACTTCACATGACTTAACATTTTTAATGATAATTCGATGATAATTGAATGCTAAATTTAGTAATTTCACGATGATAAATAAAAATAAAGAAATAATTCTAAAGTGCAACTTTCATGGCAAAATATTAATTTTAATTTAGAGTAAAGTTTCAATTCGAGCATAAAAAAATAATAATCTATCGATAAATTTTAAGTACTTGAAACAATTATCGATTTTATGAAAATTAGCTTTCCTTTATGAAAAAAAAAAAACAGCTCGTAAATCTTTATCGCGTATTTTTCTATTTTTATTCTATACTCCATGTGACGAAATAATTTTATGAAAAAGAAAATAAAAAGCAAAATACTTCAAGTAATCGATAAAATAGAAAAATTCTTTTCTATTTCTTGTAAATTATTTGACGAATAATAAAATTTGAATACTCTTTTCAGATAGACAAATACAGCAACCAAATAGCGTCAGTTTTCCAAAAAGCTGGCTACTCAAAGGGAGACGCAGTGGCGTTGATGATGCCAAATAAGCCAGAATTTATCGCCACATGGTTGGGTTTGGGAAAAATTGGTGTTGTCACAGCCTTAATCAATACCAACTTGCGGCTAAATTCACTAGTTCATTGTTTAAAAGTGGCAAAAGTCAAAGGCATCATTTTCTCCAAAGATCTAACATTCGGTAATAATTAGTGAAATAAAATTCCCCCTTCAAACTTTCTTTTATAAGAACCAGAGAAAACGAAGCTAAACAAAGTTTTACACCAAAAAAAAAAAAATATATACATCTGGAAAACGGAAACAAAATTCAATTTTCATTTCAGCTATTGATGAAATTTGGGAGACAATATCGGATTTAGAAAAATTCAAACATGGCTGTGGTGACAATGTGAGTACAAATGGTGCTAAAAATTTGGATCAACTTTTATCAGAGGCCAGTACAGGACAGCCAATTGTCGAACGAGAACCCGGTTATAGGGACAAATTACTCTATATTTACACGAGTGGTACCACCGGATTACCCAAGGCAGCCCTAATACCGAATTCAAGGTATCCAATCAATATATATATATATTTAATTGAATTCCATAGACTCTAATGGGAAATAAATTGACTCTCTCTCACTAAATGCTAAAATTAAAATTAATTCAAAAATTAAACATGACAATTTTAAGGAAATATATATATACATAACGATCAAGCCTAAGTTGTCATTGGCACAACTTGTCTCTATCTGTGTTACTTGGTCTTATTCCTTATTCATGATTATTGAGCGTTATATGTAGGTCAACTTTGACACGCCTAAAGAATAGGCGAAACAAGGACCTCGATCAATGGTCTCCGGTAATTTAACAACAAAATTAAGACTCATATTATGCTTTTTAACGACTTTAGTTCATATCGATTTGTTCTTTAGTGTTTTTTTTTTGTTTTCTTTCTTTAAATATTGTCCTCAACATTTCGAATTTTACGAGCTTTTTAAAGTTCTTCTGACATTGAAAAAAGGCATTAAAAGAACTTTAAGTATTTTCTTTTTAAATTTATGTTATATTATTAATTTTTATTTTCCATAACGGAACTAAATTTTTAAAAGGGTGAAAAATTCCGTGATGTCCCAATTTCCCTCCGTTTTTTACTTCAGGAATAAAAATTACAAACGATCTACAAGTTCTGATTGTTCAATGAACTGGATTTCTTGACAATGTTTTTTCAATTCATTAAAATTAGAGTAAAAAGTTACAAACTATTATAAAAAGCAAAAACAAAATTAAACATTTAAAATCTTTATAAATTATTCATTAAATAAATAACATAATATTCCACTGAAATTCGAATTCAAATTTTTAAAGAAAAAATCAATCAATTTCGTGTATTTAAACGGAAAATTAAAACAATATTTCTTTAAAAAATAATTTCTCGGTAAAAACTGTGACATCGACGGTAGTTTTTCAATTTAGAAAATAAATGAAAAAATATATTATCAACTATAGCAAATGTTACGCCCGTGAAACATAATATTCGGTTTATTATTATTTTATGCAAATTACAACATTTTTTATCTCGAACTATAAACTTCATTTTTTAAATAATTTCGAATTAAAAATTAAAAATTTACTTATTAAATGCAAAATTGATTTTTATTGTTCATTATTTTCAAAAATTATAAAAAAAATTCTTCGCAAAAATTCAATTATTTTTATAAATAACAAAAAAATTTTCCAGAAATTCAATTATTTTCAATGCAATTTCAATGAAATCCAAAAATGAAATTTTTAATTACAATTATCAGCGGACCCGATTATTTTATAAAGTTAACAATAATTCTTTGTTCAATTAAATTCATTTCAAAGTTATCAATTATTTATTTTAAATTAACTACTAAAAATTACACTATTTTTCAACAACATAATGAAATTTTTCACAAGAATTTAATTTTCTAACAATAATTTTCATAAAATTTAACAGTAAAATTATTAATTATGACAACTATAAAAACTTGAAAGAACTTTTTTTTATTAAATTCAACTATATTCAGAATTTTCACTCAAAATAATTGAAATCTATTATTAAAAAAAAGAGATTCTTCAGAAGAATTTAATTATTTAAAAAAACTTTAACAAAATATTTAATATAATTATGTAAAAGAATTTTATTTTCTATAAATGATTTTAATAATATTTAACAGTAAAATTATTAATTACAATTATTATAAAAACTCGAACGAAATTCTTCAAAAACTTAAATTGTATTCAAAATTTTTAATCAAAATAATTAAACTCAATTAAAAAAAAATTCAAAGAAATTATTCAAATTAATTTAATTACGATTTTCAAAAGTTTAATAAAACTTTTCGCAAAAATTCAATTATTTTTCTAAATAACAAAAAAATGTTCCTGGAATTCAATTATTTTCAATACAATTCCAATAATCAAAATTTTAATTACAATTATTAGGAGACACGATTTTTTTAAAAAGTGAAAAATAATTCTTTGTTTAATTAAATTCTTTTCAAAGTTATCAATTATTTATTTTAAATTGACTACTAAAAATTACACTATTTTCAAGCAACTTAAAGAAATTTTTCACAAAAATTTAATTTTCTAACAATACTTTTCATTAAATTTAATAGTAAAATTATTAATTATAATAATTATAAAAACTTGAAAGAACTATTTTTTTTAAATTCGCCAATATTCAAAATTTCCATTCAAAATAGTTAAATAATTGAATTGAATGATTGAATATTTAAAAAAAAATTCAAAGAAATTCTTTAGAAGAATTTAATTATTTACAAAAATTTTAATAAAATATTTAATATAATTATTTAAAAGAATTTTATTTTCTATAAATGATTTTAATGAATTTAAAATTTAAATTTCGTAAAATTATTAATTACGATTATTATAAAAACTCGAACGAAATTCTTCAAAAACTTCAATTATATATTCAAAATTTTTCAATCAAAATAATTAAACTTAAAAAAAAGTTCAAGGAATTCTTCAAAATAATTTAATTACGATTTTCTAAAATTTAACAAAACTTTTTGCAAGAATACAATTATTTTCGATAAAAATAAAATTCTTTGAAGGAATTGAATTATTTTCAAATTTTTCGATAAAATTCACCGCAAGAATTCAATGATTATCGAGACATTAATTCTAAAATTGAAAACATTTAAAAAGATAAAATTTAAAAACAGAATTGTAATTTAAAAAAATCCAAAGAAACAATTTCAATGAATGTCAAAAAAATCATTTTCTGATAAAAATATCAAAAAAGAAAATATTAGACAAAAAATATATATATATATATATATCAACCGTGATTGAGTAATGGAGGTAATTTTAACTCTTCCTATCAATTAGGGAGAAAATTAAGGATCTGTGACAAGGACATTAATTTATCGATAGGGACAAACGCTTGAAAATGACAAATGATAAATTGAATTTTAATTGTACGATATCAAAGATCAGAAAAGATTGACCATTTTTTTTTGTAAAGGAAATCATTAATATAAAAAAATCTTAATTACATTATCAAATCTCAATAATAATCCTATTTTCACTTATAACTGTCAGATAACCATAAGAAAACAATTAAGTGATAAATTCATCATAAATGTCCACATTATCGAAAGGTGGATTAAATAAGGGGCTAAGAGCAAAGTATATTCCTTAATTTCTATAAACGAAAATCATGCGATAAAATAAAGTTATCCATGTGATGATTAAATATATATTTTCTAAAAGCAAATGTTAAGTAACGTATTTCAAAAAAATTTTGTATTTAAATTATGTAACTTTTCTAAGTGATCTAAAATGAGTACTAGAGTACAGTGAATATAAAGAATGATTCGTAATCTTGTCAGAGAGGCCTCACAACTTGAGGGGAATAAGATTAAAGTCCAGCAGTCAAACGCATATGTACTTTTCAACTAAAGTCTATAGTCTTCAAGACAACTTTTTTTTCCACTAAAAAATTTCTCTTTTTATATTTATTGCACGCATTAATTTCAAAATAAATGCATTTACTATCAAATTATAATAATTTCATATATTTCTATAATGAAGAGACAAATATATTTTGTATTTATCATTCTACTAATAATTTTTAAAAAAATGGGAAATTATTTTCTTTACGTTTTCCAATTTTCGAAAACAAATTGTATTTTTATTTACACTTTATTTATATTTATATTTATATTTATATTAAATTTTTATTCATACTGAATACAATCTTAATATTAATTATTATTTTAATTTAATAATAATATTAATTAATATTAATTTAATATTAATTGATTAATTATTGATTAATTATTAATTAATATTAATGTCAGTAAATAATTCAAAGAAAATTAAAAATGTAAAATAATTAACACGAATAATATTTTTAAAAAAATTTACATTCCTCTAGTAATTATGTTTGTAAATTAAAAAAATTTGATTTTTCCCCTGATTCTTATTACAAATAAATTTAAAGTAGAATAATAGTTAAAAATGTAAAATAATTAACACGAATAATGTTTAAAAAAAATTTACCCCTAGTAATTATGTTTGTAAATTAAAAAAAATTTGTTTTTTTTCCCGATTCTTATTACAAATAAATTTAAAGTAGAATAATAGAAAAAATTAAAATTATTCCAAAAGGAAAATTTTGATTTAAAACTTATTGTAATAATAAAATTAATTTTAATTCTGTCTAATTTCCCTCGTTTATTTTCGAAAATATTTCCGTTTTTTTGTGACAAATTTTATTTTTCCTGAATTTCTTGAAAAAAAATCTAATAATTATTTATTTTTCGGAAAAAAAAAAATTTTTAATTCTCAAAAATAATTTTCTTTCCAGATATTTGTTGGTGACAATGGCTACATATCATATGTTGGGTTTAAGATCAGAGAGTGATATTATGTACAATTCTATTCCCTTGTATCATATGGCAGGAGGATTGGTTGGAACTGGTTG
Organism: Leptopilina myrica (nomen nudum); assembly: GCA_032872475.1. Lineage (NCBI taxonomy): Eukaryota > Metazoa > Arthropoda > Insecta > Hymenoptera > Figitidae > Leptopilina > Leptopilina myrica (nomen nudum). The sequence continues at coordinate 21,240,589 of CM065467.1, read as the reverse complement.
TGCATTAGTTAAAGGAATACCAAGTGTATTAAGAACAAAATTCTCAGTAACTGCTTATTGGACCGATTGTATTAAATATAATTGCACGGTACGATAATTCATTAGCTGTTTCTAAATTCAATTCTAATTTATCTCCAATTAGTTAATATTAATAATTATTATTAATAATATAATTATTTAATTAATTACATTGATATAATTACACTGAAAAAAGAATTTATTCGATTCAAATTTAACCGATTAATTGACAAAAATAAATATTATTTGATTCAAGTAAATATTTAATTATGATAATAGTCAATTAATGGGTTATTTGAATAAAATAAATTTTTTTTCAGTGTTTTTATATTAATTAACAGATTAATTGACACCAATAAATATTATTTGATTTAAGTAAATATTTAATTATGATAATAGTCAATTATTTGGTTATTTGAATAAAATAATTTTTTTTTCAGTGTTATTATATTAATTAACAGATTAATTGACACTAATAAATATTATTTGATTTAAGTAAATATTAAATTATGATAATAGTCAATTAATCGATAATTTGAATAAAATAAATTTTTTTCAGTGTAATTATATTAATTAACAGATTAATTGACACCAATAAATATTATTTGATTCAAGTAAATATTTAATTATGATAATAGTCAATTAATCGGCTATTTGAATAAAATAATTTTTTTTCAGTGTAATTATATTAATTAACAGATTAATTGACACCAATAAATATTATTTGATTCAAGTAAATATTTAATTATGATAATAGTCAATTAATCGGTAATTTGAATCAATTACATTTTTTTCAGTGTAGTAATTATTATATGAACATAATTAGTAATTAATTATAATAATTATTGTATTAATATAATTAATAATTAGTTATGTAATTAATAATTAATAATAAATAATTAAATATTATTTAAAAAATTTAATTTCAAAATAAATTAACTAATTTGTCGTATTAAACACAACTGATTAATTAACTATTCAGATAAATAGAATTAAAAACAGAAAAAGTACTAGTTTTGTTAATTGGCGTTCGATTTAAGAAAAAATAAGACTTTTCTATTTTTACAGCTTGCTCAGTACCTTGGTGAAATATGCAGATATTTACTTTCTGCTCCCCCACGACCTGAAGATACTGCTCATCCCGTTAGATTAATGGTGGGCAATGGAATGAGACCACAACTTTGGCAAGAATTTGTAAATCGTTTCAAAATTGAACAAATTACTGAGGTCTACGGCTCAAGTGAAGGAAACGCTAATATCGGTAAAAGGAAAATTATTAAAAAATTTTAATTCTAACTCCAAAAAGAATAAATTTAATTTCAATCATTTACTTACTAATAACCTGCCTTGACTCAATTAGAAAATTCTATCCCAGAACTGCAAACTTTTGTCTCTATTCTTTTAATCACCGCCAAAAAGAAAGGAATAAAGAAAAAAAATTACAGGAAAAATTGCATAAATTACAAAACAAAAACTAATTTTTTAGTCTTTTTTTAAAAAAATTAGTTAATCAGTTTTCCTGTATTTTTCTATTTTTCTAATTTCTCTTTATGGTCTATTTTTCCTTTGAGCTAAAAAGAAATGTTTTTATTTACAGTAAATGTGGATAATCAGGTGGGAGCAGTTGGATTTGTCCCTAGTATTTTGCCTAAGAGTCTACATCCAGTAGCACTTATCAAAATAAATCCAGAAACTTGCGAGCCAATTCGTGGTTCAAATGGCTTTTGCATTCGAACGGAAACCAGTAAGAATTGCATTTACCATTTTCACAATAAATTTATTTCAAATAACTGCAAATAATTATGCAATATCGCAAAAATTTTTATTTTTGAGAATAAAAAATGTAACGTTCAATGTAAATAATTTATATATTCATTTTCGCACACAATTGGATCAGAATATTTATTATAAAATCATTAAAAAAATATTTGTCGCTGATAAAATCATTTAAAAAATATTTATCGCTGATAAAATATATCTAACAAATATTTAGTAATCTAAAAAAATTTATTAAGTCAATTTTTTAATGGAAAAAAGGTATTAATGAGAAATTGTAAATTTTTTCAGATGAACCCGGAATGTTTATAGGATTAATAAAGCAGGGCAATGCATCTAGAGAGTTCAACGGCTATTTAGATGAAGAAGCGTCTAAGAAAAAAATTATCGAAAACGTCTTTGTCAAAGGAGATAAAGCCTTTTTGACTGGTACGTTAATGACACGAAAGCTAAAAATTTATTGTAAATAAATTACAATAACAGGGCTCGAACTTGATAACTTTATTTATTTTATTTTACTATTTTTCATAACTATATAAAACACGAAAATTTCTTTATATTTTTAAAATAATTAAAGATGACCGAGTGATAAGATCATTAACAATTCAATTCTTATTTTCAAAATTTTTTAACTAAAATTCTTTTTTAAATCGATTTTTTTTAAATAATTGCTAAAAAAGTTCTTTGACAATTTTCAAATCCATTTATTCGCAATATTAAATTTTACAAAATTTCAATTATTCGTAAATTCTTCATTTAAATGCATATTGGAAAATAAAAACTTGAAACAATATAAAAAAAAATTAAATTAAACTCTTCCAAAAAAATTACTTTCAAAATTCAATTATTTCCACAAAATTCACACTATATTGTTTTTAATCTAAAATTTTATCTGAAATTCAATTTCAAATCAATTTTCAATAAAAAATTCCACTAGAATTCAATTACTTAAATAGAAAAATAAATAATTTATTGAATAATTGAATGTTTCTTAAAATTAAATTCCCATAAAGAATTTCATCAAAGAAATTTTAAAATAATTGAAATTTAACGAAGAATTTTAATAAAGTTTTAAAGAATTATTACATTTTTCCAAAAATTCGATTAAATTTGTATTAAAAATAATTAAACTTCTGTGATGAGTTTTTATTATTTGTGAAAATAATTAAATCCTTAAGAAGATTTTTATTATTTTTTAACAATATTTAGTTTTTGCGAAGAATTGAAAATTTGAAAATAATTTAAGAAAACAATTGAATTCTTGAAAATAATTGAATTTCTACAATAATTTGCTAAAAATTTCAAATTAAATTTTTCCCGAGTTTTAAGATTAAAATTTGTCGATAAATACATTATTTTTAGTACATTTTGAAAGATTTTTCAGAATTTAAAAAAATTTATTTGTTTATAATCTAATTTTACAAAATTTCAAATATTCGTAAACTCTTCAATTAAAAGTAAATTAGAAAAGGGAAACTTGAAATAATTTTTTTTTTAAATCCGCAATTAAACTTTATCAAAAAAAAAGTTATTCCACAGAATCAGAAATGCTAGTTAAAAATATGAAATATTCAGATTTTAAAAGATTTATTTAGAAACCTTTTCAAAATTCAATTGTTTCTCCAAATTCAAGCTCTAATGATTTTAATATTCAATTATAATCTTAAATTTTAACCGAACTCCATTTTTAAATTAATTTTTATTTAAAAATTCTACCAGAATTCAATTATTTAAGTAGAAAAAAAAGAATTTGACTTCTTGTGAAATTTTTATTATTTTATGAAAATAATTTAAGTTTTGCCTAGAATTTTATTAAGTTTTTTTTTAAACAATTGAATTCTTTTGGAAAATTTAATTCAAATAGTAAATATTAAAAGAAATCATTGAATTGAGGGAAATTTTTGAAAATTGAAATTTTTCCTAGAATTTTATTATAATTTGAAAAAATAACTGAATTGGAAAGAATTTAATTATTTCCAAAAATAATTGAATTGCGAAGAATTTAATTATTTCTAAAAATAATTGAATTGCGAGGAATTTAATTATTTCTAAAAATTTCTAAAAATAATTAAAATTTAAAAAAAAAATTTTAAACATAATTGAATTTCTGTGAAGAATTTTTTTACTTTCGATAATAATTGAATTTGTGCAATGATTTGTTATTTCTCTACAATTCTCCAAATTATATCGTTCAATTTACGAACTTTTCGTCTTTTCTCAATCGAATTACGAACTTTACGGTCCTTTTTTAAAACTGACTTTTACGGACTTCAAGCAAATTTACGAACTTAGTTCGAGCCCTGCAATAAATAAATCCAAATACAATAAATAATTCACAGTAAATAAATATTTACAAATAATAATATCTAAAAATACAACTTTTTCAGGCGATATCTTGGTTCAAGATGAATTAGGCTACTTCTACTTCAAAGACAGAACAGGAGATACGTTTAAATGGAAAGGAGAAAACGTTGCAACGGCGGAAGTTGAAGGTGTCGTCAGCAACGTGGCCGGACACCGAGACACAACAGTTTATGGTGTTCAGGTTCGTCAAATATTTTCCAAATTATACAAACAATAAAAAACAATTGCAAAGAATTAATTATATCAATTGGATGATAACATAAAATAAACTTTAATTTCCCTTTCTTTTGCTTTTAGGTCCCAGGAATTGAAGGTCGAGCCGGAATGGCAGCAATTGTCGACCCCGATTGTCTTTTGGACTTTAAAGCTCTCGCCGAAGGTCTAGATAAAGCTCTACCTTCCTACGCAAGGCCAATTTTCTTGCGAATCGTCAAAGAACTTGAAATGACCAGCACTTTCAAATTAAAGAAAATCACCCTCCAAAAAGAAGGTTTCGATCCCAACAAGATTCAAGATAAAGTTTATTTCCGTGACGGTAATAAGGAATACGTTGAGGTAACACCAGAACTCTATGAAAAAATCATCACGGGAGCAGCGAAATTGTAAAAAAAAAATTAAGACTAAGAAGAAAATTCAATAATTCCTTCTAAAAAAAAAAAATAAGGAAAACTATATAGGGCAAAGCAGAGATCACTAAACGATGAATAATATTTTCTTCAAAATGAACATTTTCATAATGAGTAATATAGGATTATATAATATACACATTTGGGTCCTCCAAAGACCAGAATTTGTTTATAGTTAACAAAAAAAAAAAATGGGAAATGATAAAAATTTAGAAGTTTGGATATAATATATCCTATACATTTTTTTTATAATATATAAATGTAAGATCATCGTCTCTTGTGCAATGAGTCTTTGTAAAGTACTTTTCTAAGCGAGCATTTAGTACATAGATTATTAAATAATCGAAAAACTTGTATGCAATTATAGAAATTTCTAAGCACAATGCTTCTTTACACGTCTTTCGAGAAATATATTTAAAACAAAAATAGTCCTGAAATCTAGAGAAAAAATTGTCAATTGACATTTTTCTAGAATTCATTTTTTATTAATATTATAAATTATGAATTTCATAAATTTGTGATTTAAGATAATTCATCTGCAAGTTTTATGCACTTACGAAAAAAATTTGTTTAACAAAATTTTTAATAAGAAAACAATTTTAATTCGATAAACTATTTTCAAAAAAAAAATTATCTAAATTCTACTACTAGTTCGTAACAAACTTTCGCAGGTGAACTGCCTTAAACTGTTTTTCTATTTTATAAAAATCGTTTTTAAGTGTTATTTATTTTTAAAAAGTCATTCTCATGTCGATTTCGTTGTGAAAAGTAGAAATTTGCGATCCTAGTTTCGAATATTTAAATAAACGACATTTTTTCACTTCTTTCTTTATTACAAAAAAATTATTTTCTATAGCAGAAATTAATTCCAAAAAAGTTTTCTTACTTTCCTAATAATTTTTCGAATTTTTAAAAATTATTTTAACATGAAAAAAATGTCCTTTCTTTAAATGTTCAAAGTTTATAGAAAAATTAAAATTTCTAATTCCTTAGAGAAATTTTTTTAATAATTTTCTTGAATTAAAAATTGCCAAAAATTAAACATACGCTTAAAAAGTTTTTAAATCAATAATTATGGAATTGCAAAATTTTCAAGTAATGAAAAATCAAAAAAATATTTTCTGTTTTTCAAACCAACGTGGTTTAACAAAAGTCTGTGAAATTAAGATATTTTTCATTTGTGATATTTTTTCAATATTCAAAATGCATTTACTAAAGCACACTTCTCGATTCTAAAATTTATATATATGAAATAATAAAATTTCAAAAGTACTTATAAAGCGAAATTGGAGAGAAGAAAATTTCCGTATTAGAAAAAAATGATTTCTAAAATGAAGCTCAATATAAATACCCTTGTATGTGTGCTAAATCGGCCCTTTTATATTCGTTGTATTTAATTTTCGAAAATTTTTTTATTAGCTAATTGCTAATTTTTCGAATAATTTTTTTTGCAAGCACAAGAGATGAAACCCCAATTTAAAACTACAATGTTCCGTCTAGATTAAATTTAAAGAAATACCTTATTGAAATTAACCTATTAAATTAAAGCAAAGAAATTTTTAAAAATATGAAAGTCAACGTTTCAAAACCTTTTCTCAAAATAATTTATTTAATTAGTGATAAAGACGATAAATATGTTAATTTTTTTTTTGAAACTCCTATATAGTTGCGAAAATGAAAAAAAAAACATGACTCGAACATTTTGTTATTACGACTTGATAAAAAAAAATGCTCAGCAAAAAAAGTGAACAATCAAATTAAATAAATTTGTATTAGTACTTGGTGCTGTTAATAAAATTTTAAATAAACCTGCTGCTGACAAGTCGACTTCCATCAAAACTTAATTTGTCAATAATGGAAAGAAAAATAACAATATCGTGTCGTGTGCCTTGCTAAGAATAGTTAAAAATTTATAATTTTGTCGAAAAAGCGTGAAAAAAAACTTCAAAAATCGTCCTAAACATTTTTAAATGAAAAAACAAAAAATTATATATATACAAAATAAAAAAGCTTGAACACGGGCGAGCAAGTATACACATGAAATAAATGTAAGATTGAATTGCGTATGTACCGTATGAATGTTTTGTTAATCATTTCGTTGGATGTAAATATGACAGTTTGATCACTCAATAAATGGCATTAATTTCAAGAAAATTATTCGTCTCATTAAATTCTTTCAAGAATGAAAATAAGCAAATATACCGAAATTTTGTTTAGAAATTAAAATTTCTGTTTCTCAATTTCCTAAATAGAAAATTATGAATTTTATTTAGAAAAATATGTAAATATTCAAAAATATTTTCGCAAATAAATTTTAAAATGTTTTCAAATTAAAAAAATTGCTTTCAAGTTTTCTAAACGGAATTTAATTCTTTTTAAATTAAAAAATTTCCTTTTAAATTTCCCAAGAAGAAAATTATCTGTCTTCTTAATTTTGTTCAGAAAAATATGCAAATATGAAATATTTTCTCAAAATATAAAATTTAAGAATGTTTTCAAATTAAAAAATTTGATGTGGCTAAAGTTTCGAACGTTCAAATAAACGAAACAAATTTTCACCTAAAGTTTTTTCGAAAATTACTTTACAAAAAAGAAAAATAATTAAAATTAAATATTTATTTTTGAATTAGTTTGTTTTAATCTAAAAAATTATTTTTTTGTAAAGAAATACAAATTACAGAAATGAACAAAATTTTGTCGTTCATTTGAACGTTCAAAACTTTAGCCAATTAAAATTTGCTATCAGTTTTCCAAACTGAAAAGTATCTGATTATTCATCATCTGAATTAATTTAAAAAAATTTTTTGAAAAGAAAAAAAAATTAACACTCACACTTCGAATTTAATTTCCACTCTTTCATTGGAATGACTTCCTCTAGAATGGCTTTTGAATGATGTTGAAAATATTATTTTTCTTCACTCATACACGTAACTCTCAACGGTTACTTCTCCCAAAAACATCTTCCAACCAAAATCCTTTGAAGCTGAAAATATTCCAAAAATGTAAATCATAAAGTTCAAGACAAAATTTAGAAATAAATTTCTTCTGAAAGTAAGTCATTTCTTAAAAAAAATTTGCTAAGTCATATTTGAAATAAAAAACATTGATTCATTAAATTATTTATTTGATAAAATTCATAGTACGATTTGCTTCCAGAAAAACGTTGAATCTAAAACTAAGACAAAATTCCACCAAGTGAAATTTTGCGAAAAAAAAATTTCCTTCTCCGTCAATATTTTGAAAAAGTAAATTTTTAAGGTAAAAAGTTATTATTTGATTTGAACAAATAAAATCAGTGATTACTTATTAATTAATAGTTACAATAGACAATAAAAAATTTCTAGAAATTACCAAAAATGATTCAAATGTAATATTTTTTAATAATATGAAAGATAAAATTATTAAAATAAAATTTATTATTTAAGAATTTTATCAACCATTGAAAATTAAGAAAAAAATGTTTAAACAATTAATATTTACTCTGAGCCTTCGTTTCACTTCCAATTTTGGAAAAAATATTTGGAAAATAACTAAAATTCTTTTAGGAAAGATTTCTTCAATTATGATGGATTTCTCCAACTCTCCTCCTTCGGTTTGATATCCACTTTTTCAAATAAATATTTTAAAAATGACAAGAATTCCTCGTAGCGAAAAAAATTCCTTTGAATCTGGATGAATTTTTCCGACTCTCTATACATTCTTCTTATCCCTTTATTGTGTCTCATTGAAGCTGAAAACAATCAAGAAAATATTAAAATGATTGAAAAAAATTTAATTAAAATTTTAAAAACTAAAAATAAAATTAGGAAAAAATTAAAAAGAAATTGAAAACTAAGAACAAAATCAGAAAAAAATAAATTTAATTTAAAAACAAAGAACAAAATCAGAAAAAAATAAATTAAATTTAAAAACAAAATCAGAAAAAATTGAATTAAATTTAAAAACTAAAAATAAAATTAGGAAAAAATTAAATTAAAATTAAAAACTAAGATTAAAATCGGAAAAAATTAAATTAAATTTAAAAACTAAAAATAAAATTAGGAAAAAATTAAATTAAAATTAAAAACTAAGAATAAAATCCGAAAAAATTAAATTGAATTTAAAAACAAAAAACAAAATCAGAAAAAATTAAATTAAATTTAAAAACAAAGACCAAAATCAGAAAAAAATAAATTTAATTTAAAAACAAAGAATAAAAGAGATCTCGAATAAAAACAGAAAAAAATTAAATTAAAATTAAAAACAAAGAATAAAATCAGAAAACAATTAAATTAAAATTTAAAACTAAAAATAAAATTAGGAAAAAATAAAATAAAAATTGAAAACAAAGAACAAAATCAGAAATAATTAAATTAGATTTAAAAACAAAGAATAAAGTCATAAAAAATTTAATTAAAGTTAAAAACTAAAAATAGAATTAGGAAAAATAATATAAAAATCGAAAACAAAGAACAAAATCAGAAAAAATTAAATTTAATTAAAAACAAAGAATAAAATCAGACAAAAATTAAATTAAATTTAAAAACTAAAAAAAATTATTTTAAAAAAATAACATAAACTAAATATTTTTAAATTATAAAAATTAAACAGCGCCACCTGTAAACAAATCAAAAAATTAAGTAAACAATGAAACAGTCAAATTTCAGAAAAAATTAAAACATCTTTTATTCTCAAAATTAAAATTGCACTTAACCAATATTATAGTTTTTTTAAATAAAACAAATTTTTAATACACAACTAATAATAATTATTATTTTTCATGCAAAAGTTTACTTTGAATTAATTTTACAAATATTGATTACAAAATTGACACTCCACTAACAAGATCGGAAAAGTAGAATGAGAAAAATCGATAATTAAAGATTTCATGAGAAGAAATAATCTTACCTTTGTCACAGACACAATTATTTTTACCAAAAACGAGAAAAATTTGGATAAATTGCCAATTATTTAATTAATATTGTGAATATTTATTATAAAGTTAACGCAGGAACGACGCGCCACTCACGGAATCGGCGGCAAATGTGAAGAAAATGGCGGCAAACGGAAGTGGGGGGAAAATGGCGCCAACTATCGTCAAATATATGAACCATAAAAAATTATTAACTAAATTTAAAAAATACTTTTTTTCTATAAATCAAATTATTTAATCAAAGTTCCAGTTTTGAAAAGGAAACTTAGTTCTGAAATATAATTATTTTGACAGAAAAAAATTTGCTCCGAATTATTTCAACAAGTATTGATTGTTGAATTGATACTCGACAATGAAATCCGTGGTGGAAACGATCAATAATGAAAGAATTTGGGGAAAAATCACTCTTACCTTCATACTGATGAAGAATTTTACTAGAAACGAGAAATACTTTAATAAACTAGACAATTATTGATTTAGTTTTAAGAACTTTTAATTATATTGACCGCAGGATCGACACATTACTCACGAAATCCGAGGGGAATGAAAAGAAAATGGCGGCTTGGGGCGAAAGGGAGGGGATGAATGTTGAAGAAATTGCGATTACAAAAATAGCAATTTCTTCAACTGGTATTAGAAAAACAATAATATTTCCTCTCAATTTGACGAATTGCTATTAAATACTGATAATTTTTCACTAAAACTGATATTTTAGGAAGATTTTTGTTACAGTTGGTTCTAACCCAACTTTTTATGCAGCTCCCTAAATCTACAGTTTGCAGTAAAAAAGGAGCTTATACTCATTAAATTATACTGTATTTCGGCCCGGAATTTATTCATTACTGTATATGAATAGTTTTTGAAGTGAGATTTACATTGATTTTGTTGATTTTTTACCTTTTTAATGTTGGAAACACGAGCGCCTGGCATGCGAGCAGAGAGCAGTGGAATGCGGAGCGCAACAGCGCCTCTCGCGGAAGCCAATAGAAACTTGTCCATTCAAATGGCGGCAAATTTAAACATTATTAACTAACTTTCTTTCAAAATAATTAATTAATATTAATAATTAATTATTTTTGAATAAGAAAATAATAATTTTTCAACTTTTCATCATTTTAATTAAGAAAACATTTATAATTCGAGTAAAAGGGAAGTGAAACATTTATTACAGAATTTCCATTTTCCAAGCGGAAGCGGAAGTTAATCTCTGAAATTAGCCACTAGAGGGCAGTGTAATTTTTCTCGTTTACTTCCGGAAGTGTTTAAAATCATGAAAAACGGTTAAAACAGCAGTTATCAAAAAGTACAAGGAATCTGAACAATTTAATTTTAAAAAAACGTTTAAGTATCATATCAAGGAAACAAAATTAAAATTTTCGACAAGTGTAAACAATTCCAGGATTCTTTGTCATCGAAACGGAAATTTTGTTGTAAACAACGTGTAAAGTACAACCGAAAATATATAAGGAATATATCTGAATAATTTTATATTGAAACGATTAAAACGTTTAAACGATATCAACCACGGAGACAGAAATAAAATTTTCATCAACTGTGAATAATTCCAGGATAATTTGCAATTCAAACTGTTGAACAAACTGCGAAATGAATCTGAATATTTTTTCGGAATCTCTCTAATTGAAATTTATTTTGAGGTTATAAAGGCAAAATTATTTTCAAAACGCAAATATTATATATAGGTGAGTCTTTGAATCATAAACGAAATTTTTTATTATTACCAAAACTTTATTATTTAAGAATATATTTTCTCCATATACTTATTCGATTTTTAATGATTTACAAATAGTTTACATTATATGAAATTTATGAAAAGTTTTTTGCTTTCTTCACTTGCGCTTGTAAATCTATAAATTCTAATTTATAGTTGTAACTGAAGAAAATAATATAAATAACAGAAAAAAACGTGATTCTAAATCTTATTTAATAAACTTTGATTTCTACGTCTTAATAATGCAATAATTGTAACGAATACAATCGTAAATATGCAAAAATATTATATAATAATTAATTTTTATGAAACACTGTTTATATTCAATTTGGTGTTATTGAATTTTGTGCGTTTGTAAAAATTAATTAACTTTACATATCGAAATACTTTCGGAGATTTGAATCCATACTGTTTGGATCCACATTAGGTCCGTGTCTCTCGACAACTTTTCCCTCTTTATTCACAATGAACTTTGTGAAATTCCATTTGATGAAACTGCCCAAAGTTCCGCCTTGCTCCTTTTTTAGATATTTCCACAATGGATGAGTATTATCTCCATTGACGTCGATTTTGTCGAATAGATCGAATTTTACCTGCAAAATATTCAATATAATTTAATGTTAATTGACTGTATTTAAATTAATTAATTACGTTTAAATTAATTGACTGTATTTAAATGAATTAATTACGTTTAAATTAATTTACTGTATATTTAAATTAATTAATTACGTTTAAATTAATTGACTGTATTTAAATGAATTAATTACGTTTAAATTAATTGACTGTATATTTAAATTAATTAATTACATCAAAGTTAATTAATTCATTGAATACATTTAATAATATATATTTTCTCAATTTTGTTTCTCTTTTTGAAAATTAACGGGAATTTTTTTTTCACAATTACCTTTTCTCGATTAGCAAAACTGCAAATATCGTCAGCAGTTCCTGGTTCCTGACCATTGAATTGATTACAAGGGAAGGCGAGTATACGCAATCCTGAAATATTCCCAAAATTATAAATTATTTTCAATTACAAAATTCTCCAAAGAAATTCAAAAATATTGGAAAATAAATTCTTAATGTATTGTGTAATTTTTCAAAATTACCATCGGATTCTGCATATTTATCGTAAAGCTCATTAAGTTCTTTGTAATTAGTTTTCGTCAGTCCACATTTTGAAGCCACGTTGACAATTATACAAACGTGTCCTTTATATCTAAAAATAATTCTCATATAATTCATGCAACTTTAAAAAAAAAAATTGAAAAACAAACAAATTACTCACTTTGATAAAGGAACATCCTCCCCTTTTATCGATTTCGCCGTGAAATCGTAAATCGACGTCGCACTTTTAAAATCATCATTCCCACTCATTGTTGCTAAAAAAATAACACAATAATTGAATTTTTTTAAAATTAAATAAATACCACCAGGAGTACCGAAATTATAAACTCACCAAAATAGTACCAGAGCAAAATTGATAATCCTGAAACTAAAAAAAAATGTTTTTTGGAAAAATAAAGAAAACATGAAATAATTCTGAAATTAAAAAAAATTTTTGGAAAAATCGAGAAGACTTGAAAATAAAATTAAAGAAAACGTGAGTTAAATAATTAACGGTACTCCCAGTTGCTTTTTTTCTAATTATAGAAAATAAAAAAAAAGAACAGTAAGAATTTTTCTTCAACAATGAATCGATTATAAATTAGCTTTATTATGACATTTAGAACTTGAAGTAAGTCCGCATGTAAATTAATTATTAAACAGATTTTCTTGAGTTAGAACAAACAGATTAAAAATTAAATTACAAACTTAAAAACGCATGCGTGGAATATATTGTCAGCGGTGTGTCCTTATTTTAAATTAACATAAATATGTTAAAAACAGGAAATCACTATTACACAACAGAAAAAATGTCTCTGATTATTTTTTTTTAAGGAAAAGGAGAGCAAATTTATATCGAATTCAATAGAAACCTGTTGCAAAACTTCTGATTCCAATGTTTGTGTTTATAAATATCAGAGATGTGCGGATTATAGATTTAATATTCATATTCTCACCGACTTTCTTTTTTCTCGCTCCACCGTTGTTTTCAATTCAATTTTGCAAATATTCTGAAAAACCAAATCAAAAAAAATTTTTTTTTAAAGATAAAATATTTGAGGTTATCTTTAATTTTCTGAGATAAATGAATTTAACAATTTATTTACAAATATATTATTGGAAAGATATTTACGTAATTAAATTAAAGTAGTTTACATATAAATACATAGAATTCAAAATTGTAATAAAGTTCTTACTGTTGCTTGAAGATCAAAGAGCAAACGTAACTATTCATCCGAAAACGAAACTCACTCTGACAATATTCTACGTCTTGCGCATGATCAAATAACCGGCATAATTACTCTTTAGAAATTAATATTTCGTCATTATAAAAAATTTTGCATTGTAATGCTAAAAATATATTATTGATAATTTAAGAAAAATGGCAAACAATGTCTAATGCAAATTGTATTTAAAAAAAATGATTATTTACAAAAGTGAAAAAATTGTTTTTTTTAAGATAAAGTTCTATAAATAAATTTTTAATGCGTTTAATTTCGTAAATTCGTAAATGAGAAAAAAAATTAGTATTTATTATTTAAATTTGTTTCGAATATTAATTAATTACTAAAGATTCAAAATTTTGATTGAAATTAATGCTAAAACAGAAACAAAGATTTTAAAAATAATTATGTAATTTCAAATCATAAATATTTTAGACGATTCGGACGTTTAAGTGAACGAATTTTATTTATTTCTCTCTCGAATTAAATTTTCGTTACAATAATTTTGCGTAAAAAAAATAAAATTTCTAACTAAAAATTAATTTTTTAAATTGTTTTTGCAAAATTGACGATAATATGATTAATAAATAATATTTCGTTCATTTGAACCTTGAAGACTTGTCGATAATTATTACAATTTTTATTACAATAATTTTGCGTAAAAAAAATAAAATTTCTAACTAAAAATTAATTTTTTTAATTCTTTTTGCAAAATTGACGATAATATGATTAATAAATAATATTTCGTTCATTTGAACCTTGAAGACTTGTCGATAATTATTACAATAATTACAATTACAATTTTTATTACAATAATTTTGCGTAAAAAAATAAAATTTCTAACTAAAAATTAATTTTTTAAATTCGTTTTGCAAAATTGACGATAATATGATTAATAAATAATATTTCGTTTATTTAAAACCTTCAAGACTTGTTGATAATTATTTTTCTCCGATTCCTAAGGAAGTGAAAAAAATACAGTACAAAAAAGAACAATTCAATAAGTTAAGAGTATTTTTAATAATCGATAATATACAATTTGAAAATTGATTAATTTAAATTATTACAATTATTACGCAGTATGACGTTTTTTGGATTAGGCACAATTTTATACCTTTTTCAAAAAAAAAAAAAAAAAGACACGATCAACGTGTCTCTCTATTTTCAATTCACTGTCATTCACTATCAGTTTTCTACTGGAGTTTTTTTTTGATATAAATGGCAGAACGCGTCTGATACCATAATGCACTAATTAATTTATTATTAAACCTAATTGTACTAGCGCGACTTAATACTTATTTTGTTTTTTTTTTGAGATTTGCGAGTCTTATATTAATGAGCCCTAAAAAAATTCAATTCTACAAAGAGACTGGCAATATAATCATTATCACATAATTCCATCTACATTTTTTAAATTAATAAACACAAAATCACTTTTTGTTTTGTTCGGCAAAATTAAAAAAACTCTCGTTGACAAGAGACATTTAAAAAAAAATTGCACTAAAATTATTGCTTTAAGACTATTTTATTTTTATAAATATTAGTTAATTAGTTCCCTCAATTGTCTTTTTTTTAAGTCTTAGTAATTACATTGAAAATAGATATACAACAAATAGCACTTAACTGTCATTTTGTGCTTTTTTACGTTATACAAATTTAAAAATTGGGTTTAAATTTAAAAATTTTTTTAAATTCTTTTCATTATTTGAAAATTATGCGGTAAAATTGAAATTTAATGAACTTTTTAAAAGTATGAAAAATTCTAGTTTCTTATACAGTATTTTGTTTTTATAGAAAAGCATAAAAATGCTAATATTCAGACAATGTTTTCTATTATTTGGGGAGAGTTTTTTTTTTCTTTTTTTTTGGAGATTCTAAATTCAAGTTAATTTACTTTGGTATTTGTAAGACTCACTCTCGAACTATCGTTTTGGAAAATTGTTCACTATCTAAAAGGAGTTGTTTCACTTTTCTTATCAACTTGGTGGAATGGCTTTTGCTGTTTGTCCGAAACCCAAGTTTGGCCTCGTGCCGAACCAGGACATTTTCCATTCTAAAGTTTCTTGCAATAGTCTCTCTTCCTCGGGCGAAAAATGTAAAAGTGTCGCCACCGCTCTTGTTAAGTGGAGAGCCTGTAACAGTTTCGATATTTAATTTTTTTCATGAAATTTTAATTATTTATTTTGATTTTGATTTGCAAGGGAAAAATATTTACTTTTTTTTTTGTTTTGAAATTGGTATTATTTTGATTTAGAATTGAAAAATAATTACTTCGTATTCTCTGCTGGTTAGAAACTTAATAAGAACGTGTTTCAGATATTTGAAGTTGATATCGTCTTCCCTGGAATTAGTTTGCTTCGAGGCGACTGTTTTCGATGAACTGGGACTCAAAACAGCCACTGATGACTCAACATCACTATCTAATGACGATGATGGCACTCTTAATTCCCGTTGAAGAGTTTTCTTCATATCAGCCAATCGTTGTTGTAAAACTTTAATTGTCTGGAAAATGAGTTTTGGGAATTAATTTTTCCAAATAATTATCAAATAATTACCAACTAATTCAATGTTTTCTCCAACTTAATAATAGAAAATTAGGAATTATAAATAATAAAAATTAGAAAACCTTGGTTTTTTCTTGAAGTTGCTCCTCCATATCGGAGAGACTTGTTTTCAGCACCTTCTCATTTCCCTCCAGTCTCTCTCTGGATCGTTCAGAATCTTCCAATTCTTCAATTCTTCTATTTGTCTCCTCGTGCTTCTTCAATGAATCCTCAATGTCTTTTTCCTTGCTTTTCAAAATAATCTCCAATTTTTCAAGTTTACTGTGAAGTTCGACATTCTCTGTCTCCTGTTGGCCACTGTCTTGCTGAACAAGTTGCATTTCCTGCGAAATTCGGGCAATTCTCAATAGAGCCGAATCCTTTTCGTTTCGCTCCTTTTCCAAACACACGCGAAGAGTTCCCGACGATGTCTTCTCAGATTCTAAATTCTCCCGTAGACGAGCCATTTCCAAATGTAGTGACGAATTATTTGTCCTCTCATCCTCCAATGATAATCTCAAATGTGATAATTCGGAATTTGTCAATTCGAATTTTCCGTTCATCTCTTCGATTTGCGATTTGAGATCCCGCACTTCCTTCGACGATGCTTCCTGTCGACAAGAACAGAATTTGACTAAATTTATCAACATTAGGTAACATTGAGAAATTATTGATATTACACATAGTGACAATTTTTATTTAAAATAAATTAATTAATTATTTCTAATTTTAAACAATTAAAATCTTTCGTTAAAGAAAAAATCGTTAAGAAACGACAAAGTGTGACTTCATTGTTTTGAGTTTTAAAACAATTATTCTACAAATAAGCAGGAAAAAAATTTTTTTTAACGATAAGACAAATAAAAAGCAGCAAGGGGTAGGAATATTGTAAAGAAAAGGTAAAAATAAGCCAATAAGAAATAATACAAATTCTGATATTTCACTTTATTATTTATTTTTTTCTCTTAATGAAAAATACATCTTCGATAGTAGATAAAAATGATAATAAAGCTTCCTAGATTTAGGAAATAAAAAATATAAAAACTAATCAATGCAAACGGCATGCTTGAAATTAAAGAAAAAGCAAAATTCATAATTGTGCCATTTGTAATATTTTATCGAAAAACAAAAAAAAAAGGTAGACGAAAAACTAAAAAATGTGCTTCAAGCTTCAAGCATTGTTTCTTCTTTTTGGTCATGCAGTAACGACAAATCGTGTCTCTCAGTGATAGTTTTTTTTTCGTATTTTATCTCGAATTTTAGTAACTAAAAAATGAATGATTTGTTCTACGTTAAAATAAAAAAAAACTTTTGAACTTTTTTTGAAAATCGTACCGTAATTGCAGAAAATGAAAATAGACTATAAAAATAAACTAACAGTACTAGTTTTTCAATAATTAACAATATTTTAACGTTCGTATATTCATTTTAATTAAATAAATAGAATTTTTTTGGTGTATTGAAAGTGTGAAATAAGAATCCTAGGATGAACAATTGATAGTGTGCCAGACAGTCTTTTTTTTTTTGTTCCAAAAAGATGTTCTAGCCCATGCATCATCGATTGCGAATCACGGGTAACTCACAATTTGTTGTTTAAATTCTTCGACCTCATCATCGACGTTGGCCCGGAGCTCTTTCAGTTCCGTGGCCATCTCGTCGATGTCCTCGGCCATGCGCAAAAGCTTGGCGTCTTTTGTCGCCATTACCACATTGTTCACCTCAATTTCACTCTCGAGCTGCTTTATTTTTTGCCTCAATTTCTCCTTTTCCTCTTCGACTCGCCTCCTCTCGAGACCCTCTTCACCTGCCTGTCTACTCAATCTACCGACTTGTGTCTCAAGACTGGAAATTTTTCCCGACCAACTTGTTTTAATATCCGACAAATGTAAATGTGTCTCCTCCAATTTTCTCTCGAGAAGTGTTCTCTCCCTCATTAAATCGGCAATTCGCTCGTCAACCGTTAATTGATCATTTGAATCTAAGGCCACGCGTTGCTCTAAAACAAAAACTTTATCCTTCAAATGACGAACTTCTTCCTCGGTTTGTGCCAATTGTCCCGAAAGTTGTGCCTTCTCTCTTTGCGTCGAATGCCGCAATGTTTCCATTTCGTCCTGAAAACAAATTATTCAGTACTGCAAATTTTTTGACAAAATATTGATGAACATGATGCGAAAGAACAGACCAATGGAGCAATTCCCTAGAATTTTTATTTTATTTCTTTATTTTTTTATTCATTTTATTTTTATTTCAATATTTTAGACTAAATGTCGATTTTTCTTGAAATGGAGAATAAAAATTTTCCTCAATATTTCGAAAGAAAAAAAATGTGTCGAAAGCTAAAAGGTGGTTAAATGAAAAAAAGAAAGCAATATGAACGTGAATGAAGTTTGAAATCCCCAAGCGAAATTCTTGTGTCTTGTTCCCTTCGCTTAATTTTTATTTAAGCCCCTTGAAAGTTTCAGAATCACCAGAATTTAATTTCTCAAAAAAGTTTGAAGTATAGCAGAGTAGCATCAAAGCTTGAAAGACGTACCTCTAGCATCAGCGGTAGCAGCAGAATTTTGCGATCATAGCCGCAAATTTTTGTTTTGTTCTCTCCAATAATCTTGTGCTTCAAACTTTTCAACTCTCGATGCCTTTTTCACTCTATTTTGTTTTTCTCTTTTAATTCCTTTGCAAATTTTTTTTCTAATTTTATTTCTCTTTACATTACATCCGAATAATGTAAAAAGAATCATTTACATTTAACACAGAAAATTTATTTTCGTAGTCGAGTTTTCGAAAAAATACACTTTTTCAATTCCGAAAAAAAATACGCGATTTTTTTTGTCGCGAAATTTATTCGCAGTATGAAAGTGCAGAAAAATAAGGACAAAACACAAAGCGAAAATCTCAAAATACCCATAAAAAAAACAGTCCTTTAGGAAAAATGTTCCAACTATTAAAATAATTGTCAATATTTCAGAAAAAATATTTCCTTAGATTAAAAATGCAAAAAATCGAAAAAAAGTATCAAATAAAAATATCCTTGATCCAAATTTCTTTAAAAAACAATTTCCAAGATCAAAAATACTAATATTTAAATATTGAAGATTCTTTAAGCAAGGAAACGAAAAATAATCTTTAAAAGAAAGATTTGTATGCTTATCCCCAAACTGAAATTGCAAATTAAATTAGAAGAGGGTTTGGAAAAAAAATTTTTTTAAATTGAGCCACTCGAAAAAAGCGAAAATTGACAGAAACAAAAATTCAAAGGTTCATGCTTGTGTGATAAGGTGCAAAATTAGAAAAACAAACCACGCAGAAAATTGTGTGTCTCTGTTCTTGGCTTCAATTTTGGGTTTCACTTTAGAGAGAGAGAATTCTTTGCATATTCATAATATGTAAATTTTCATCATTGTCAATGTGATAAGAAGCTTCGAAATATGTTACGAAACAATTTAATCTCTTTCAAGCGATACTCACTTGAACATTATTTAACTCGTCTTCGTATCTTCGTAGTCGGGAAACTTCTGTTTTTAAATTATCCACTTCGGTCAAAGCGAATTTTAAATGATGTGACTTCTCCTCCACTTCTTGTTCTTTGGCTAAAAGCTTTATGGAGAATTTGAAAAATTTATCAAACAGATGCGAATTAAATTGTAAATTAAAATTGTAGTGTATTTTAATGAATGTAGCAAAAAATATAAATTATTTTATATTAAATTAATATAAATTCAGTTAGAATAAAAATTGAAAATTAGTAAATAGAATTTTTTTTATCGCAGAAACTTACGAGGTGCTTGATTTTGGCCATTTCTTGCGTTTGGAAACCTTCTAATTGTTCAGCATCTTCTTGAAAAGAGTACAATTTCTTTTTGTATTCTATATAGAGAAAATTAATTCGCAATTAATGTCGAAATTGAAGATAAAAAATAGTTATTAGGTGCATAGTTGAAAAAATAATTACTAAATATTTAAATATTTTGGAATTAGGAAAAAATTGAAAATACCTTCTGCTTCATTTAAAGCCAATTCCAATGAACGCCTCGCATTTTCTGCCTTCAATTTCTCCTCTTCAATTTTCGCCTTTTCTTTCTCTTGTTTTTCAACTATTTTCTTCCATTCTTTTTCCTTCTCAAGAATCTTTATCCTCCATTCCTCGTCTCGTTTCTCCATTCGTTTGAGCAATTCAGTTTCCTTTTTCTGCAATCTCCGTCGCCATTCGTCTTCTCTGTTCTCAAATTTTTTAACATCTTTGGAAGAAAGTTGTGTGCCATCGGTTAATTTAAAATCAAAACTGTTCTCTCGTTTTAACGATAACGGCGGCGAAGACGAAATTGGATTTTCATCTCGAGAATCGTCGAGAGATATCTGAGATCCACTAACACTACTCGTTGATCCTGTCTGTAAATTAGAAAATAATTTTATTTAAAATCACGAAATATCCAAAAACTAATGTAAAATAGAAAGAAAGAATCTTTATAAAGTCACTGAAGGTTTCTATTCGTGAACTTGAGTGCAATTAATCAACTAAAGAATATTAATTGAAAGTGACGAATATAACACTCGACAATGACCTGAAAACTCAAATACAAAAACAATCTAAGAATAACAAAAAAAAATTCCGAGGCTTTTTATTGAACCAAACATTAAAAAAAAATACTTTCAAATATAATCGAAATAATGTCAAAACGTATTAAAAGCGACAAGTTTTCGAAAAAAAAATCTATAAAATTATTTTATGAATACAATTCTTAATCGATTTATCAATTGAATGAATTTAAATAAATTTCGAATTATTCTCTGTGACGCTAGTGAAATAAAAAAAAATCTAATAAAAAGTATTGACGCCGCCTGAGTAGAAACATAATTAAATCTTATCAAGGTCGTAAATGTAGGAAATATATCGGAAAATCTAATAATTGTAAAACAATTTACCTGTGACAAAAGTTTGGAATTAATTCCTCTAACACTGCCTGCATTTCTGACAACTGTAGAAACGTCACTTCCAATTTCTTCTCTTATTTTGTTCTTCAAACTAGCGAACATAGTGGAGCTTTTTTTTCTGCTTTATTGATAAGGATTAAAGGTGGATGTCAGTAAACCACCTGTCAAATGTCAACGTCACAATTGATAACGAAATATGGGTCAATTTCTAGTACCTTCAAATCGTTGTTTCCTTGTCGATAAAATTATGAAACTTCATTTTCCATTAATTTCCATTTTTTACACTCTATTAATAATTGTTGATCCGGTAATTGTTCCATTTTAACTGACAACAACAAATATCGCCACCCACAACTCGACTGCCATTATCACTTTTATTGAGTGACGTAACCTAACCTATAAATTTCTGGGAAAATTGAAACGATCGAAACAAACTAGTTTATCGCGGGAAATTTAAATTTATTTTAATTATTTTAAAAGGGAAAATAAGTCGATAGTAGAAAAATTCCGAAAGCACTCAGAAAAAGCCAGAATATTACGTAAATAATATTAAGTACGAAAATATTACATGAATTGAGAATTGTAGTGCCAAGAGCAATTTTTAATGCTACTTCGATTATTTCGTTCATTTTCACGATTTTCACATTACACTGGGATACAATATTAACTTTAGAAATTTGAAAATTTGCATGATTAATAATAAACGGAAGACTGTCAAAATGATTAAAACTAAAAAAAAAACGTTCTTTTGTTGAAAAATTGCGAGCGGGATATTTTAAAAGACGAAGTTGGCAACACTTGTCGAACGTCCAATCGGACGTTAGGGAACTAGTGTGAAAGAAAATGGCGTCAAATGGAGTTGTAAACCAATCAACAATCAAACGTTTGTTTTGAAAATGACGGTTTGCTGAGGATTTCATTCTTATTGTTGTTGTGAGAGTGGAAAAAACAATTTTTTAATGGATAAATAGTGTTTAGTTGTGCGTTAATTTGAAGAAATACTGCGAGAAAAATGGAGGACGACACAATAGCGTCTATTAACTGCTTTGAAATGTGAGTAACCATTCAGTTTTGACTTGCGTCTTTGTGTTATTTTTATCCTGTATACACAGGGAGATTTTCTATATTAAAAGTTCGTAAGGTTAAAACAATAATCCGAACATTTTTACTGTTTTTGCTTAAATTGTGCATAATCGATGCGAAAATTGTTGTTTTTGTCAGAATTTGAATTATTTGATAATTCTTACATAACCTCTATTTTCGTACATCTCGCGGATCTCGATATCTCGTATATTTTTAAGGTTATCTCCAAAGAATCTTTCGAGCTGAAAATGCACAAAAACGGCAATAAGGGAATTTATTTTTATATCATTTTCTATATTTGAATCGTAATGATATTAATCTTCAAATTGTTTAGAAATTATTACTGTTTATCGCTCTTGTCACTGTTTACATTTTGAACATGGAAAAATTAATTTTGTTCAACTTTATGCATCGTTTTTCTTTTTATTTAAAAAGAACCTTATTTTATTTAATTAAATGAACTTCATTTTAAACTGTTTTTATTGTGTTGGTATAATTTTGCAATTCTAATAATCTTTACAATATTAACTATATTATTTTTTTTTTGTGAAAAATATGTTAAAGAATTTTGAGAATGAATTTTTTCTCTTGTGAGAAAGAAAAGAATTTTGAGAATGAATTTTTTTCGTTGTGAAAAAGAAAAGAATTTTAGAATAAATTATTTTATTTGTTATACTTAAAAATATATTTATTCTTGATTAATATTTATGAATTTTTTTTATAAAAAAATTATTATTAATAAAAAAAAGAATAAATTATTTTATTTGCGGAATACTTAAAAATATATTTATTCTTGATTAATATTTATGAATTTAAATAAATGGGGCTAAAGTTTTGAACGTTCAAATGGACGAAATTTTTTTTCTCCTTTAAGTATTTTTGAAAATTACTATCGAAAAAAGAAAAATAATGGAAATTAAATAATATTTAGTTTAGAATTAATTCGTTTTAATTCAAAAAATAATTTTTTTTATAAAGAAAATATGAATTAGAAGAATAAAAAAAATATTGTTGTTCATTTGAACGTTCGAAACTTTAGGAACATTTTAAATAGGACACTTATTATATTTTTTTGGCAAGTGTTTTATTAATTTATTGGTTTTTTTTCTCTGTTTGCTAAATATCCTTTGTATCGATCCATTGAATGTTCCAGATTCGCTTAAGTGTCACAGATCCTTTTTAGAGCTAAAAGCACAAGTTATAAATAATTATCTTTATTTAAATTGTTCAGGTTACTTCGAAACTTTCCATTAATTTATTTTCTTCTCGCTCTATCATATCAACGATTCTTGGGGTCAAAAGCCAGTCACTGTAGAAATTTATATTTTCTTTAACATCGTTTATTGAATAAATATCGATTATTATTATTATTAAATTGACAATTGCAGTGATTTATATTTAAATTGTATTGTAATATTAATTTCTATTAATTTCTAAAATCAATTTCTACAAATAGTTTTTAAAATTAGTTCTTTCAGCCATTAATACGTTGTTTTTGTTCTTTAGGTCAGTTTTTGGAATGGAAATTACGTGAAAGTAAACTTTTCCTTTGAATGTTAGAAAAGAGGTTTAATGATGTAAACAAAATTAAGAGGATCAAGTTGACTGCATTTTTTTCCATCGATTCGCATCCTAAGACACCTTGACCTTTTGCGAACTACTTAAGGAGCTTAGATTGCTTGACTTCGATAATAATTTCAAGATTCGTGACACGAAAATTCAAAAAAGAAAAATATATATTGTTTAAAAATAAAATGTAAATTACTTAATACTGAAAATTTAAGTCGCTATTCATTGATTTTTGGAGCTTGAGAGACTGCGAGAGGAAATATTCGAATCGAAAGGGAGATTTATTGTGAATTTCAGATCGATCATCACATGTGTGAACTCCCACTTTCAGTGGAGCTTTCTGCCCCTCTTTCGTTGCATTTCTCACCCCCTCTTCATCATTCCAGCGCATCCACGCTGCCGTCTTCTTCAGTCGACTCTAGTCCGTCGAATAGTCTCGTGTGTGTTTGTGTATATGTGAAAAAAATTTATCGTCAATTTCTATTTACACCCCCACTAGTGAACAAATTTTGTTGCATTGATATATAAATATTTTTAACAAGACACATTCTTATTTTTGAAAGTGCGATATCACTTTTTTTTTTAGTGCAAGACGAAAGGTGAATTGAAAAAAAAAGAAATTAGAACAATGGGTCATAATAGACCATCGGCGAAAAAGAGATTATTTTTCGCAAAGAGAATGGTGAGAAAAGGAAAATTACCACAAAAGTGAAGTTTTCGTTCGAATGACAATTGCAACGTTTTGAATTCACTTTTAATCTTTGTTTATTTAGTTCGTCTCGTCTGTGCCATAAACAAACAAACGTTTTCTGAGATTTTTCACTGAAAAAGTTGGTGACAGTATTTTTTCACGAATGGACCGAATGTGATTTAATTACGGACATTTGATTTTTAAGTGATAATTTCGTTTTTTTGTGCTTCAGTGTTATTCGTCTAGAAATCATCTCGAATTGATTCTAATACATTTTGAGGCGTTGGACAATAATAATTCAGGCAACGTGCTCCTCTCGCCTTGAGTTACATTTTGCCACAGCATCCGAACTGAAAACTATTGTCAAGTGATTTTTTTTCAAATAACATTTTTCATTACAAAGGACATTTTACAAAAGCTAAAGTTCTTTCTTCTCTCTCATTGCTTTTCATCATAAGAAGAAATCAATTTTTCCAAATTTTACAAATTTTTTCTGCTCTTACATAAGACTGATTTTTCGCGCCAAAAAAACAAAATTGTGCCAAAGGGTGAAAGTACAAAAAAAAATCAGTATTCAATAGAAATTGGATTTCGTATTTATATAGAATTGTAAAATATTTTTATTGCATTTTTCCAAAGAAAGAACATCAAAAATGTTTCTCGGAGGTTTAGGATATTCGAATACAAATTTAAATCAAAACAATAACCTTCAATCGCCAACGAGAACTAGTATTTGGGGAAGTGCTTTGAGTCCATTCAGAAAGTAAGTCGAAATTGCCGGTACTTATAGAAATAATTTTCTCTCATGTCTTCAGGTAGTAAAACTTTACTGTAGTATAATTTTATAGCTTTTGAACAATTTCTAAAGTTATTGACTATTGAAATTGGCTCATGAAGGGTCCCAATTTACCTAAGTCTATTTTTTCTGCAGAGGAAATTAACAAATTTTTCCTAGAAAGTAATAACTTCTTTTTGTTCATAAATTTTATTACAAAAAAAAATGACTCTGTGTCTCTTCTATAAGTAGATGAGGAAAAAATAGTAAAATTTTGTCAAGAAGATGTTTTTCTTGATTCGAAGCGGAAAATTAATTATTAAATTTTTTTTTGAACTGTATATTGATTTGGATATTTATTATTTATTGCTCCAGAAATTGATTGTATGGGAATATTGATTTATTTCTTCATTATAAAGAAAAGATGCAACGCAATTGCATCAATTAACATAAATTCAATATTTCCGGACTTCATAAATGGAGTTTTTGCGAAGAATGGAATATCGAGTTGTATATATTTACTACGCCTACGAAAAATGTACTCCTACATGAAATGCAAAAGAGAGTCAAAATAAATTAGTGCCGCGTATAAACAAAAGCGTTAATTTGAACTAATTATTTAATCGCCGGTTATTAATTGAACGAATTTAAAAAAAAATTCCATAAAATTTTGAATTCTGAATGTTTTTATTCATTTTTTCCAAATAAGGAATTTATTTTTTCGAACATTCGATAAAGAAAACTTTTTTCCTTTTTTTCAATTTGAATTTTTTTCGTCACTTTGTTCAATTAAAAATTATTTTTCTATTTATTTATTTATTTAT
Organism: Leptopilina myrica (nomen nudum); assembly: GCA_032872475.1. NCBI lineage: Eukaryota > Metazoa > Arthropoda > Insecta > Hymenoptera > Figitidae > Leptopilina > Leptopilina myrica (nomen nudum). Next base: position 21,214,420 of record CM065467.1, on the reverse strand, counting down.
TTATCTAACAAAAATTGGATTCATTAAAGAAAATCACAATCTTATTATAAAAAACAGTTGTTTGTGTATTGAAAAATTAATTTTCAGTTAGGAAAATATTTAATTTATTCCATTTTCAAACTAGTTTTGTAATTTTTGGAAAATACTTGAATGGAAAAAAATTTTCGTCTATTCGAGTGTTCGAAACTTTAGAATAATATTTTTTTGATGAAAAAGACTTAAATTATTTTGTAAAATTTTATTCGATACCGATTTTAAGAAAATTAGGTTTTAATTCTTTGTTTCTAAATTTGATTTTGGAAAATTTCTAAATAATCTTTTACCAAATCTTGTTTGAAATTAAATAGACGCTGACAAATATTATTTCCAATGTTTGGAAATTTGTTATCATAAAAAGTTCCCTTTGTTCAATTTTTTTTAATGTTCTGATTTTTCCGATAATTCCTTTGTACAAATATTTTTATTTTCCTGAAACAAAATTAGTCAAATATTAGAATAAATTGATAATTTAAATATCAATTTATTTGAGTATTTATTTATTTATTTGATCATTTAAATTATCAATTTATTTGATTTACTTTAACTTTGATCCCACTATGTAATTATTTGTATTACGATCAATATTGAGAAAACCGAACCAACTGCTGATAATTTAAATCATAATTTTCTTTTTTTGATAAAAGTATAGTAACACATTAATTAAAAGGAAAGCGTTGATGAAAATAAGTATATAATTTTATTGAGTAATATAAAAAATAATATATCTTGTCATGTCGTAAGCAGACTTAATTCATCATTAATTGAAACATTTATCAATTTGTAAAATTGAAACGTATTTAAAGTAATTGTTTCCTTATAAACTTTTGTTCGTAAAATTTAGTTTCATCAAAAACTTCCTTTTAAATTACAAAAATCAATAAATAACAATAAAAATAATAATCCTGCTTTTCAAGCCCCCGCAGAGTTAATCCCCCTTTTTCGGTTTTAATTGAAAAAAATAAGAAAATAAAAATAATAACAAACAATAATAAATTTATGAAATTCAGACTCACATGATTTGATTCAAGTTCTCTTCAGTTTTTGAATTCTTTTCCTTATTTTATTAATTTTGAAATTGTAATTTCGATAATGTTGGGATTGTTTGAATATTGTTGACTATAAATTGACAGTCTGACAATCTGACAATTGACAATTAACAATTTTAATTTGACAAATTGAAAATGATTTAAAATTGCATAATATTTTGATAAATACGTATTCTTCTCAATTAGATTCAATTAATTGCTATTGTTTCCTTTTTTAGTTTTTGCCGGTCTATTGACAAATTTTCCTGGTCTGATGATAATCGCTGCAAAAATTGGAATCCAGAAATAATTTGGTGGGAAATGCGCATGAGCATTCGAAAGGATGTCGACATCGTCGACCCTCCTCGAGTAAAGGTCGCTTCACATCCCAGTCACTGATACCCCACTCATTTTAAAAATCAACTGGAAATAATTGAATTCCTCAAATTATTAAGGAAAAAATATTCACTGTGGATAGAAAACAATTTCCAATTTCGTTAGAGGAAAATCTTTTTTTTTCCTCTTCTTCAGTCGGTTTCTCGTTTGATCTTCATCTTGAGAAAAAAAGGAACAAAAAGAAAAAAAGAAAATTTTCTATTTTCTCTCATTGTTTATATTTTTTTGCGATTTTTGAAAGCAAATTGAATATTTTTGAAAGAAATGAATTTTTTTCCCCGTGTGTCGTCCAATTGTGCAACAAGCAGCATCACACGTTGGTCCATAATACGCTCTTGTTACGTATTGATTATTCTTTCAAGCTTAATGACGTCATTCTTAGCTTACACATCAAAACATTCTGATGTATTTTTTCGCAAAAAGAAAATAGAGCGGAAATAAATTTTCCAAAATAATAATAAATAGTTTCGCACTGTCGAGACTGACGTGTTAATTGTCTGCAAATATTTTTTAACGGTAATAAAATACTATCAGTTAAATGAGACGATACCTGGTGTGATAGTTCTTCCTTGAATAAACTCTCAATTTGAAATTTTCTCCAGAATTAATAGATTATTATGATAATCTTAATTTGAGTAGATTAAATTTCTCTTTACTTTTTTTTATCGAAATTGCGATAAGTTTGAGAGGTTCTTTAAAAAAAATTATAGAGAAGGAAATTGAAAACTTTTTTTTTATTAAGATGTACAATTTTTTATGAATAAATTATTGTCCCTGGGTACATTGATTTCGCTCTCCCTTTGCAAAGTATAACTTTAATCAGCAGATTTATTGAGAGATGAAAAGTCCAGTTAGCTCCAATTTTAAACTTCCATTCAAGATGTTTTGCCACTGTATTCAACTATATTTATATATTGCTTTCGTGATAGGTATATAGTTTAAAGAGTAAATATAAAATTTGCTCGACAAAATCTTGTGAAATTTCGTTTGCTATTCAAAATTCTATTTTTCACTATTTGAAACAAATAAGAGAATTTTTAATCTTGACATATTTGTTTCTGTACCTATTTCAAGTTTTTTGTATTTATAGTTTATTATTCTATTAGTCTCGCAAATAAACGAAATTTCAAATCAAGGACGAAAAAATTGAAAGTAATTTTTTGTGCGTTTATCTTTTTTATTCACCCACGCGGTTCATTCGAATTTCTCAAAGGGTCAGAAACCCACGAAATTCAATTTTTTACACTTATGAAGAGTTTCATTTAAAGATACATTGTTATTGTATATATTATTTATTGCGATTCTTATTATTATCATTATTATTGCTATTATCACTTTCTATATTTGAATTAGTAAAAAAATGTCACCGAGTTGAATTAGTGACTGATATTTGCTTTTGAATTAGTCAATTTTACTAATTAATTATTAAAAATTGTTATTTATTAGAAAAAGTTTACCTATTCAAAAATAAAAAGTATTTAATACATTACCACGAAAGAATTCAATTTTTTTCTTAATTTTTTATAAAATTTTCCAAAAGAATTCTACATTATTATCTAAATATTTAAAAAAATTCTTTGAAAGTATTCAATTTTTGCACATTTTTAATAACATTTTTGGAATGAATTCAAGTATTTTCTATGTTTTAATAAAATTCCTTAAATTAATTAAATTATTTTAGAAAAATTGTAATAAAATTCTGAGAAAAATTTAATTATTTTCTAAAAAATTTAATAAAATTCTAAAAAACATGATATTTTAAAAACTTGAAAGAAATTGTTCACAAAATTCAATTACTGTCAAGATTTTCAATTAATATTATTAAAGAAACTCCATTATTAAAAAAAAAATTTTTTTAATTCTTTTCTATGTTTAAATAAAATTCCTTATGTGAATTTAATTATTTTAGAAAATTGTATTAAAATTCTTTAAATGAATTAAATTATTTTAGAAAATTGTCATAAAATTCTAAGAAAAATTTAATTATTTTCTAAAAAATTTATTAAAATTCTAAGAAACATGATTATTTTAAAAACTTGAAAGAAATTGTTTATAAAATTCAATTATTGTTAAAATTTTCAATTAATATTATTAAAGAAAGTCCATTATTTAAAAAAAATGAAAGAAATTCTTTTCTATGTTTTAATAAAATTCCTTAAATGAATTAAATTATTTTAGAAAATTGTAATAAAAATACTGAGAAAAATTTAATTATTTTCTAAAAAATTTAATAAAATTCTAATAAACACGATTATTTTTAAAACTTGAAATAAATTGTTCATAAAATTCAATTATTGTTAAAATTTTCAATTAATATTATTAATGAAATTTCATTATTAAAAAAAATGAAAGAAATTCTTTTTTATGTTTTAATGAAATTCCTTTAGTGAATTAAATTATTTTAGAAAATTGTAATACATTTTCTTAAATGAATTAAATTAATTTAGAAAATTGCAATAAAAATTTGAGAAAAATTTAATTATTTTCTAAAAAAATTAATAAAATTCTAAGAAACACGATTATTTTAAAAACTTGAAAGAAATTGTTCTTAAAATTCAATTACTGTCAAAATTTTTAATTAATATTTATTAAAGAAAGTCCATTATTTAAAAAAAAAATGAAAGAAATTCTTTTCTATGTTTTAATAAAATTCCTAAAATAAATTAAATTATTTTTGAAAATTGTAATAAAATTCTGAGAAAAATTTAATTTAATTTAAAATTAATTTATTTAAAAATTAGGATTTTCAACAATTTTATAAAATTCTTTTCAAAAATTCAATTTTCGCAAATAATAAAATTCTTCGAAGAAATTCCATTATTGTCAAATTTCTTTTGATAAAATTATTTGCAAAAATTCCATTTTCATAAATAAATAAATTCCTTCGAAGATATTACATTTTTCTCAAATTTTTCTTACTGCAATTCTTTGCAAGAATTCAATAATTTTCAATTTGTTTATTTTAAAATTAAAAAAAACATATTTTTTCATTAATTTGCAGTGAGAAAAATTTATTTTATTCAAATAACCGATTTTGTATGCGCATTAAATGTTCTAATGAAAGAAATAGAATGCAAATTCAGTTGTATATTGATTCTATTTTTTTCAATTGACAGATTTAATTACAACTCTGGTTTTTAAAGTAAATATATAAGTATAGATGAATTATTACGTAAAGCCATATAGGTAATCGGAACCTAGACATTGAATAGGGAAAACTTGTTTTTAAAAAAATGAAAACGCAGTATATATTATATATTTTTTCAAAAAAATATAAACTTGCTTACTTCGAAAGTTTAAAAGGTTGAGATGATAGAGTCGTTAGCTTGGGACGTAATTACAATGCTATTTTTATTCAAGCTCTTCTTTCATTCTTAAGGGCTCGACGCGTGTTTTTTTTCTTCATTTTTACCGCACATGGAAAAAAAAGTATACTGAAAAATACTTCTTTGAAAAATATTTCCTGACATTAAGTACTTGTTAATTTACTCCGATGCGAGCTAAATAATTCAATTACTAAAAATTAATATTGTTGAAAATTAATATTCTTGAAAATTAATATTACGGAAAATTAATATTATTAAAAATTAATATTACGGAAAATTAATATTATGTATTAATATTATTAATTAGTATTTTAGAGAAACTGACTTATTAATTGATAAATGTTGACTGAAATTGTCTTCCTATCAAGAAAATAAATTATTATGATTTAATATTACTGAGAATTATTATTAGGAATTAATATTTCTGGGAATTAACATTATTAATTAATTAATTCGAGCACAACATCTGCTGTTTGTTTCTATTTCCGTTTTTTGTACAGGAAAAGCCGCACAGAATGTCAAAGAAGACGGCAGAAAGGGAGGAATATATTTTTTTTTGCGTCATCTTAAATGAACCCTTCTTGAGATTCTTGGAAGTCTACATCGGGACGAGTTAGAACTAACTTAATCGTATATATGCAGGTATTACGGAGAAATGACAAAATTTCCAACCGAGAAGAGCATTCCTTTCGTTTTTCATCTTCTCCACCGCAGAATTTACTCCGGAAAATTGAATTAAGTGTTTAATTTCGTAATGCTTGGATTAGCGTTTCCATTACTGCTAATTAGATTCTCAATAATTATATAAACATAATAAGAATATTTAATATTTCAATTAGAACAAATTTTTTCTTTATTTTTGCGCTATATTTTCTTTTTACGGTCCTTAAAGTCTTGTTCTATTAGCAAAAATTAGAATTTTTAATTATATTCTTAAATTTTTAAATTCAGTAACTTAAAATAAATTTCTTTGACATTCTGTAGCGGGGAAAAAAATTTTAATTTGCCTAAATACCTTAAAGGTATTTAAAAATTTCTATTTAAATTTCGTGACATCCGCGAGTATTTTAATGTTTGGACTTTATCCAAAATCTCACTTATATCGATATTCGTGTTATTTTCGAATTTTTAACTATATAATTTAGTGTAAAAAAAAATTGTCACATGATTTTTGTTTTTTTTTGTATAACAAACAGTTTTTAATTTGACAAATTTTCTTTTCTTATATAATTGACAAAATGGCTTTTAAATTACTTTATAGTATAAATAAGATATAAAATCTCATGCGAGCCAGATGTGTAGATTTTTAATTTGAAATTTAAGTGCAGACACTACGTGCATTAATTTGCATATGAAGAAAATAAATAGGCACCATATGGTTAAGTCTGTTTTTTTTATCTCCAAATGATTCATAAAGTTATATTAGTTTCTATTAATTAATTGATACAAGAAAAATATTGGATTGCAGTAAAAAAAAATTACTACCTAGTATAGTTTTTTATGACTACTTAATATTTTTTTACTACTGTTCAGTAGTTTTTTTTATTACCACTTAGGAATTTTAATTTAAAATAAATAAAAAAATACCCTGAAAAAGAATGTTTACATAGGAAAAAATTTTTTTTTTTTTGATCGAAATAATTTGGAAAAATTAAATTATAGTAACAATTGTGTATTTTCAGAAATGGCTAACAAGCAATAAGTGATGGAAATGATTGGAAGAGAATTTTCTCTCTCTCTCTCAATAATGATGGTCTATTCCATTACTATTGTGCACAATGGGATGAAAACCATATTTATCCACATGATATTTCACAGTTCGAATATTACCGCCAGGTTCGTGAACAGTGTACTCTCCATGCACGTGATGTCCTGAATAATTTTATAAAAAAATTTAACATTCATTTTTTCAAATTTAATTGAAAGAAAAATAAGACAATTGTAAATTGAAAATTTTGTAGATTTCAAAAAATGTAAATGTAAATTTTCAATTCTGATAAAAGTCTATCATGAAAAAAATATTATGGAAATAATATAAAAATAAAGTAGGAGTTAATGGAAAGAATTAAATATTTAAAGTAAAATAATTGAATATTTAGTCAAAGTAATCCAAAAATAAAGTCAAATAATTGAATATTTAGTCAAAGTAATCGAAAACTAAAGTCAAATAATTGAACATTTAATCCAAATAATGGAAAATTAAATTCAAGTAATTGAACATTTAATCCAAAAAATCGAAAATTAAATTGAAATAATTAAACATTTAATAAAAAAATAATCGAAAATTAAATTCAAATAATTTAATATTAAATTGAAATAATTGAACATTTAATTCAAGTAATTGAATATTAAATTCAAATAATTAAATATTAGATTCAATTAATTGAAAATCCAATTCAAATAATTAAATACTGTATTTAAATTCAATGAATAGAATACAATTCTACAAAAATAATTTTTAAGGAAAAAAAAATTGAACTAAATAATTTGAATTTTCAGTAAATAATTTTTTTTGCTAATACTGACCGTCATGATGTTCCTTATGACCGTGAAAATCTTTGGTATGATAATCTTTGACACCATAGGAGAACTTATAATGAGGAGATGCGACATAATCGTGATGATGATGTCCGTGCTTATCTACCCAAGTGACTTTTTGGTGATGGCCATGGACAGGTCCATGAAAATGTGCAAACGAATGGGCTTTGTGGTGATGATGGTCATGTCCAAATGATCCCAAACTTCTTCCAAACAATAGAAATATTAGAAATGATAATGGAAGAATCTGTGAAAAAATTTCGTCTTTTAATTCTGGAAATTACGAACCAATATTATTATTAATCAATTATTAATACGCAAAAATTCATAACAAAAATAATAATAAATTAATAAATTGCTAATTTTTATTAAAAAATTAAATTACATCAAGTTAATTAATTGATTAATTAATTATGTAAAATTTATTCATAATAAAATTCATAAATTACAAATTCTTAAATAGTAACATGCATTTTTTATTCAAAAAAATTAAATTGCAATTTTTATTCAATATTTTTAATTCAACAAAATTCTGTTTCATTCCGAATATTTATTCTAATAATTATTTTTTATGAAATTGTAAAATTAATTATTAATTTAATAATAATTATTATTTATCAATTATTCTCTTTTCATTAATTAATAATTATTCTATTCGAGATAATTATTAATTATTCTATTCGAATTAATTCATTTTTTAAAATAATTAATTAAATTAATTTTTCTACCAAGGCCAAAAAAACCAAAAACATTACCTAAAAAAATTAATTAAAGTAAATAACAAAAAATTTAAAGTATAAACTCTTACAAATTGAAACACTGACATTTCGATGAGAAATTTTCCAACGAAAAAAAAAATTAATTAAATTAATTAACAAAAAATTTAAACTAAACACTTACAAATTGAAACACTGACATTTCGATGAGAAGTTTTCCAATGAAAACTGTCAGGATCTCAGGGAGTCGATGGACTAAATTATTTTTCAGTCTTATCTCAATTTATATGAATGAAAAATATTGACAAACTTTAGTTTATTAGGAAACAAAAAAAAGTGGGACAATTCATGAGTTTTTCTTCGGTCCCTTGACTCTAATTTCCATTTTGTTGCAAAAGAAAAAATAATTTCTTCGCAAATAATATTCATTGATGCGGAACATAATATATTCAAAAGAGGAAAGGAGAGATAATAAAGAACCAAAAAAATTAGATTGAATATTTCTCAATATTCGCGTCATTACAATTATTAAATTATGAGAAATTCTTTTTTTACGCGCCTACTGGAATTTCTTTCAACATTTTTTTTTCGTTTTTCCGGTTATTTATTAATTTTACAAATTTTTATGTTTCTGTTTTTATTATTTTTATCTATTTTTTCATTTCTTTTTTATTTTTTATTATAGATATTAGAAATTTTATTTCATGAATTAAATTAAATTCAATTTCATTTTGTATTATTTTTACTTATTTTTTTTTTATTTTCTTATTTTATTTTCTCTTCTGATTGAGAGAATTTTATTTTTCTTTCATTATTTTTACTTTTCTATACTATTTGCAATAAAATATATTTAAATTCAATTATTCCTTTAAAAAATATTGTTTTTGAAATTAAATTACTATTGTCTTTGAAAATAAACAAATTTATCATTAAATTGGGAAAAAAAAATTTTTTAACAAAGATTTACAAAATCGACTATCCTACGGGGGTCGACTTTCAAAAAAACAAAGAAAAGCACAGATTTCCTGTTAGATTTTCTCTTGTATTGAGAAATTCGATCAGCATCTGTTAGGGACAATATCCGCCCGTATGAATGAGACACTTTTAGGTAAAGATTTCCGGTCACATAAAGTGTCCTTTATATTGTAAAAAAAGAATTTCTAAAAATGGCTTAAAACTTAAAGTTACAAAAAATATTTAAATGTTTCAAATTTAAATAAAAAAATAATTCAATAGTTTTTCATTGAAAAATATTTGAATTGACTTTAAAACAATAGTTGAATAAATATTTAGTATTGAAGTTATTTTCAAACCGTTTTTTTGGATAAGAAAAAAAAGAAGGTAAAAATACTTCTTTTCTACACAGATGGAATGCTATTTTTAAAACGCCGTTTATTATCTCATCAATTTATTTTAATGGACCATAATTCGTTCAATAACTCTTCAATAGTGTATATTTTTGGTTGTTCCTTAAAAACTTTGCAGAAAAAAAATTGTTATCAATAATTAATTTTGTTATTTAAGAAAATATTAATTTATTTTACTGTCATTTTATTTTTATTTCGTTTGTTTATTAATTTAAATGATAAATAAATTTATTTATTAATTTGATCATTTATTAATAAAAGAAATTTGTAATTGATGATTAAATTGATTAGAAATTAGAAAAAAAAGTGGAAAAGAAAAAATAAAAGAAATAATTTACACTGATTTTATTCTAAAATTTATTCGTTTATTTATTAATAAAATATATTTGAGATTAAAGATTAAATTGATTAGAAATTAGAAAAAAATGAAAAAGAAATAAATAAGATGGATTTTATTCTACCATTAAATTTTAACACAAAACAGAGTAAAATTTAGAAGCTTTTTGAATTAAAATGAAAATAGCAGAATTCAGAATGGGAAAAAGGGACATTAATTATGTGTATTTAATTTTCACGTGTGGGTCATGAATTTAAACGTGTGGCAAGAATAGTAGACAAATAACTTCACATCCCCCTTTTTTTCTCAATGTTTAAATCCCCTAACATCTTTCTAATATTAGTACTTTCTCAAGTTTAAGAACCAGTATAGTTTTTACTCTTATATTTATTCTTAGCTCAAAGGCAGATCAACTCTCTTCTCTTGAAATCGTCTTCTATTTACCTTTTCGAATTCTTTAAAAATCAAATGTGAATCGTCAAAATTTGACATTATACAATTAAGGAAAAAAATATATTTTCCCTCGAGTTGAAAATATGATCATGAAAATAATTAATCGAAAAGAATTTTCAAAATTCTTTTTTTTTAATTTTAGTTTATTTTGGTTTATAAATTTATTTATAAATCAGTATTATTTAGTTATTAGTATTATATTATTTAGTTATTTGTATTATATTATTTAGTTATTTGTATTATATTATTTAGTTAATAGAATTACTTTATTAAAGTTGATAATTTATCAATTTACAAATTTACTCATTTGGGAAATTTTTTCTTCTGTTTCAGTACAAATATGCCGCTACAGGACATAACTATGAATCAAACGCTTCCTCTAGTCAATGGTGATTGCAAATTTTTTTGATTTTCAATTATTTGTATTCGCTTTTCGAAAATTGTCCAAAATGCAATATTTTTTGCCTAAATTGTCACAACTTTACAATTTAAATGGAAAAATATTTGCCATTTAATTTAGACGATATTAATACTTAATGTGAGATAATAATTTTCGTCTGGGGTCATTAATCGATCAGACATCAAAATGAATTGGTTCATTGTTCGAAGGTCTTCTCACTGTACTTTTGATATGATAGACAATGAGACGATATTTCTTTGCTTTTCTCGATCGTCACTACCGCACCCAGCGGTTTATTGTTAATTTCCGAGACAAATTGGTTCCCAAGTGAAGCGTATCATTTTGCCACAGTTAACGGAAATGATTATCGAAAATGTCAAAAAAAAGACAAGTAATTTGCATTTTTGATATTTTCGATTGGCACTTGAGAGCCAAATTGCATATCGCACTCGAAGTTGGTTTATTCACTTTAATTTGTAAATTGAAAATTTATTCTATATTTCGAGGAATTTGAATTAGAAACAAGATTCGTTGCGATTGATCGTAAGTTTAATTAAGAGAAGTTTTAATTTGCAACATTTGTAAATGTTCTAATTTTTTTATTAAGTCAAGATCCTAAAGTTCTGAACGAAATTTATTTATTTCTTCTAAAAATTAAATTTTTATTGCAATTATTTTGTGTCATCACTAACAAAAAAATTAATTACTGAGTTTGTAAATGTGAAATTTTAGTTTTTAAATTATTTTTATGTTTAGTAATTCCTTAAAATATCTTCAATAAAAAAATTTCGTTCATTTGAACGTTCAAAACTTTGGGATCATATTAAGTACAAAAAATTGCAATTTTGTTTACTTAATCAAAAAATTAGAACATTTACATTTTAAGGTAATTTTAATTTTCTTTATTTAAGAAATAAATAATTATACACTTAATAAGTACCGAAGCTTTGCTGAAATATTGTCAAAATTCTAAATTTGAGTGACAGTGTAGGACTGCGACAAAATTGTCGACACAAAAGTTTCTGAGAATTGTTTTAAGTACTCTCGACCACCGAAGGAGGTTGTGGAAAATTTCAATTTAGTCCTTTTTCGACTACTATTATTAGACGATTTTCTTTCTAGAAGCGAATACGAATAATTAAGTTTGGTAAAATTTATTTTTTTTTAAAAGTATCGATAATATTGTTTTTAGTTTTACAGAATAATGTTTATCGTCGATTTTCTTTCTCGATTCTTCAGATTTACAAACTGAATATTTTTTAAGGAATTTGGCTTTCGTTAATTTGGAATTTTTACAATGAACAAAGAATGCGGTGTAATTAGAATTAAATTCAAAGTTACTCGATCTTGAAAGTGATGGATGAAGCATAAGAAAAGGTAACGACCGGAACTTAAGAGGGAGAATATTTCAACTGCGAATACCGAGAATTGAATTGACAATATTTATCATTTGGCAATATTTGACAACGTTTATCATTTTAGCGAAAAGAAAGGCAAGAACGTGAAAGGAAAATTACAGGAATCAAAATTTTTCCCAAATTTCTTTTTTGGACAAAAATGGAACTTTTTGGAGAAGAGAATTTTTACAGCAGTTGAAATAATATTCGCATCTTTAGCATTTTGGTGGAGAAAAAGTGTAAAAAAAAGGAAATCTAACAAATTTGGATTTTCTATTTTGGATAAACGAAAGTTTATGATTTGAAAAAAGGAGAATTCTCACCGAGCAGTTGAAAGAAAATTATTCGAATTTCAGCAAACAGACATTGTGTATTTTCGTATAGACGCATTTATAGACATGTGATCTCTCGCATTTGTGCATGAAACTTATCACTGTGGTTGCGATGGAAATAATTGCAATCATCAAGACTGGACAGAAGGGGCAATGAACTGCAACAGAATAAAGCTGCGGTAAACGCTTTGCGAAAGTACAACAAGATGTTGTAAATTTTGGATTTTACCATGGCAAATTCATGTCAGACGTGTTGGACATTTACACTTTAGCGAATGATTCTGCACTTCCGCGATCTTGACAATTAATCTTCAGATAAGAATTCCTCTTGTATTTCTCTACTCTCAACTCTCAATTATGTAACTTCTCTTTGTCTTCGAATTTTTTAATCTTCCAATTTCTGAAAATTTAGATTTTCGCTCATCGGAAATTATTATCCTCATGATTTAATTCTAATTATTAAACGATAAATTCTACAAGCAGAACTAATTGAAAGAATTTTGTATTGAGTGATAAATTCTAATTGAATGAATTTGGATTTGATGATTTCGAATGATTATTTCAATTCAATAATCAAACGACAGTTCTCTAATTTTTTTCAAAAAAGAAAATTCTACAATTCGTTGATTTCTCTATTTATTATCGAATTGTAAGTTACAATTTCAATGGAACAATCGGCGCAATTCGTTTGATGTTTCAGTGACATAAATAAAATTTGAATGATCCGCTGACCAACTATGAATGGATCTCGGCTAATCAGAGGCGCCACTCGTGAAATGTAGATCAGCCGAGCAATTTCCTTTTACCTTTTCTTTCTCTCGTTTTTGTTTCTCTGAATTCCGAATTTTTCTTTTTTCTCTCCTTTTAATCGGGAACGAAGCGAATCGCCAGACCCAAAGAATGAAGACCTCTTTGCATAAAAGATTCAAAGTGAAACATCTTCTTGGAAGAGCTTTCAAGTCCCCTTTCTTTTTGGTTTTCTCCTTGTTTTTCATTATTTACCCGGGAAAAGGAATTTGAAAAATCCAACTGCAGACTAATGAACTCTATTTGAGTTATGTAAAAAGGAAAATAGTTTTTTTTGGACGAAAATGTTTTTTTGTACAAGAACAGGACTCGAACTAGGTTTGTAAAAATTTACTTGAAGTCCCAAAAAATACGTTTCTTTTGGGAAAAAGTTCCGTAAAGTCTGTAATTTTATTGAGAAAAGACAAAAAGTTCGAAAATTGTACGATATAAATTGGAGAATTTTAGAGAAATTATAAATGATTGCAAAAATTTAATTCATTTCAAAAGTAATAAAATTCTTCCCAGAAATTCAATGATTTTCAGAAATTTTTTTAAATTCTCGTCAAAATTTCAATTATCTTTAGCAATAATTAAATTTTTTTTTTATATATAAATTAAAAATCTTTTGCAGGATTTCAATTAGTTTTAATACAAATTTTAATCAAATTTCTCGAAAAATGTAATAATTTGAAAGAATGTTATTAAAATTCGTCGTAAGAATTTAATTATTTAAACATTTATTAAGAAAGTTATGAGAATTCAATTTTAACAAATATGCAATTATTCAATAATTTTTTTTTGTATTTAAATAATTGAATTCTAGTAGAATTTTCTAATAAAAATTTATTTAAAAATTGATTTAAGAAAAAATTTTAGATTATGAATGAAAAGCATATAAAATAATTGAATTTGGAAAGGTTTCAAGTTAAAATCTTTGAAAATCTGAATTTCTCATATTTTTTACAAACAATTCTGTAGAATTAATTTTTTTGGAAAAAGTTTAATTGTGGATTTTGTTTTAAAATTATTTCAAGTTTTTATTTTCTAATATATATACTTTTAATTGAAGAATTGACGAATGATTGAAAGTTTGTAAAATTGATTCGTAGGCAATTATGAATTTCAAACTTCTCAAAGAATTTTTTCAAAAATTGTTAAAAAAAATTGTAGTTAAAAGGACAACAAAAATTTAATTTCGAAATAATTACAATTTATTGCAGAAATTCAATAATTTTCTAGAATTTAATTATTAATTTAAAAATTTTCAATTCTTTACAAAAATTAAATATTGTTAAAAAATAATAAAATTCTTCTTAGAGATTCAATTGTTTTCACAAATAATAAAACTGATAATTGGATTTTAATGATTTTTTGTAACAATTTTAATTGAATTTCTCGAAAAATGTAATTCTCAAAAAAAAATCTTTAAAAATTTGTTTATAGAATTCTTTATTGGAATTGAATTTTAAGAAATATTAAATTATTCAATAAATTATTTATTTTTGTATTTAAATAATTGAAATTTAGTAGAATTTTCTAATAAATAGTTTAGTTTATAAAATGAATAAATATTCTAAATATTAAATATTAAATATTTTTATAAATTATATTTTCTAATAAAAAATTATTTAAAAATGAATTATATAATTAAAAATTTTGACAATAATTGAATTTTGAAAATATTTTTTCTCTTGAAAGGATTAATTGAATCATTTTAAATATTTTTCGATGTTTTTATTTTCTAAAACATTTAATAGCAGAATTTTTCTTATTCGACTCGGACTGATGATATTTTTTGTCACTAATTGTTCCGTAAATGGTCTGCAAGTTTTCATTATTGTTTCGTAAAATCCATCTTTTTAAATATTTTCCCTAATTTGAGTCCTCTGCAAGAAAACATATTCGTATAACTAAAACTATTTGAAATAATTTTTGGTCAGTTTTATTTGCGTGTTTCAAAGAAATTAGAAATTTTAGATCTCGAGGAAAGTGTAATTTATTTCTGGAAATAGAAATTTCACATTTCAGACGACAGAAAGTTTGGCGACATTTTCCGATTAGATTTTACCAAGAATTGTTCCAAGAATGGCCTAGTGTTCCAGATTTGTCATGTCTTCTTGGCAGATTTCATGTTTCTTGATAATTAAATTTGATGAATCTTGCGAAACCAGAATGTCTCCAAATTAATCTCTTTTTTGACATTCCGTAATTTCGAGAATTGAAAATTGAAAATTAATAATTAAAAATTGGAAACTAAAAATGGAGAATAAAAAATAAAAAATTGGAAATTATTTTCAGTACCAAGCTGGAAATTTTCGAAGATGCATAGTAGCTTCTTTGTATATAAGCTTTATCATCATCTTCCATTTTATCTTATCACACATTCGTTGTCAATATAAATTTATCTCATTTTTTTCTGTTTGCCATTTGTCACAGGCAAAAATCGAATAAAAAAAAAAATGTCGTCTGAAAAGAATCAGGGACGGATTTTCTAAGTTGAAATAAAAGACAGTTCGACCAGTTCTGGCCTAAATGTGTCATCTATAAATACGGGGAGCTCAGATGAACTCGAACATTCAGCGCCTCTTGGTGTGTAGACTGCACGTAGTAGCAGCAGCACGTATTGCAACTGAAAAACTATGACTCATTTCATTATTGACTTTGATCTTACACTATGATTTAGTCGAAGAAATCATTCACTGCTTCCCAGAAAGTGGAATCTCTCCTTTCAATTTAGAAATTTAAATGGAACTTGGTTCTATTGTTGAAATAATCTTCGCTTGCTGATGAATGAAATTTTCCAACGCTGATCGTCTAAATGGACTTTCAACCAAAGGGTCTTTATTTCGTTTTATTTTTACATTTTCTCCTCAAAGAAATGATATTTTTTTCCCTCGATTTCATAATTTTTTTCAATACGGAAAAGATGTTATGCGAGTACAGGAACATTGCTCTTGGCAAGTAAACTCGTTCTATAAGTGTTTCCAGAACTGTTTGCATATTTGCCAGGAGAGAAGAAAACGTTAGGTATCAATAAACAAATCACTGCGTGACATTTTCGCCTCTTTCCTACTGTGTTAAATTGAAAATATGAAAATTTCTTCGTTGCTTTCGAATTTTGGTAGAAAATAAACAAATTTTGCAAAACTGGAAATTAACTACAAAAGTAGAAAAATATTAATTTGATACGGAATATTGATTCTCTTCGAATGGAAGAAAAAGCGGGGGTGTTAATTTGCATTTTTTGAATATACTTTATTTTCTCGTGTTTAGTCTGTTAGGATCGTGATTTTTGATATGTTGATCAATCATCGAGCATTAAGTACCTTCATGCACACGTTTATCTAGAACGCGTGTGTGGAACGTCATATAGCATCAGGACATAATTTTAACCGAGCTTTATTGCGATGTAACCTCTGTCTGCAGTTGTATTCTGCAACAGTTTCAATCTGCTCCTGCTCGCTAACTGAGAGAATTCTCTCTCTCTTTCATGTTCGTCGAATTTATTTTTCTCGAGAAACAAAAAAATGTCAAAAATTGAAAAAAGTTTGTCAACCATTGTGGTATGGGATGTGTTAATTCAAAATTAGCTTCTTCAGTCCCTTCGGAAAGTCTCGAGGAAGACAGGCCCATTAGAGTCGAAGTTATGTTCGGTAGGTTTTCTTTTCTTTTAAGTGAAAATATCTTGTTTTTTGTAAAATTTTTACTCAAGACAAGAGGATTGTTTTTTAGTCGTTCCTTTACTATTTTTTTTTGCTGTATGTGACATTATAAAAGGTGAGAAGAGAAATGGTGAAGGATTATAGTTAAAAACGAAACACGACAATGAGCAGAAAGTTCTAAAAGCCCTTGGAAATATGCCAGATGTGTTACGGAGAACTCTAAGTCTAATGAGAGCTCTTGTATTTTATGCATTTTGCCAAGTTGGCACGTGTCGCCTCTTCTAAATGAAGAAAAACAGGTGAACTGATAATAAAAAAATTCGTAAATGCCGTCACACACATCAAATTGACCCAATGACCTTTGACTAGCTTCTCTCTCGTCAATTGATTATTTTCTTCTTCTTCTTCTTCTCGTCAAAGTGAAAAATAAAAAAAATCCCTCTTAGAATAATTTCGCGAGTGTCATAAAAACAAAGGAAGTTCATCGTTACGTCAACGTATTTTTTCAATTTTTTATTTAAAAATATATATACAAAAAATGTTAAAAATCTAAATTAAAAAAATATAAATCTCAAAGTGAAAGCATAGAAAAAAAATTTAATAACTTTACGTTTAATTGAAAAGAAATACACGTGAAAAGTGACTGGGATATTTTTTGTTCATTGTACCACACGAGATGATTTAATATTTTCCCGAAAAAAAAAATTCTCACCTGATTATGAGTTGTAAGATGGAAATATTTTGTTGAATTAATTGAATTGATTGTAGTTTGGATTTGTGTTCAGTTTTTACGTATTTTTTAAAGTTTTTTGTTGGTTATAATTTCTTTTTCTTCATTTGTTTATAGGGACAAGTGTAAAATCGCCCGGGAAAGGCTCGTGGAATTCGGGAAGCGGGGCGGCTGGTCCAGGAAGAACGATGAAGGAATATGAGGACAAACTTTGTACCCTACAAAAGGAGAATTTTAATCTGAAGATAAGAATTTATTTTCTTGAGGAGAGAATGGGCATCACGTCTGCCGATGAGGACGCGATAAAAAAGAATATCGAATTAAAAGTTAGTATGCAATCTTTTCAGTTTTTATTTATTTTCTTTAAGATAAAGAGAAAAAAGATTAAAAAGAATATCGAATTTAGAGTTCTATCTTTTTAATTTTTATTTATTTCATTTATTATGAATATGAATTTATCATTCGGCGTCTTGACTCGGAGTGAACGATGTCTTCACGATTTATATTTTCTTTACTATTTTATTGTCTATTTATTATTTGAATTTCCATTTTTATATTCATTTTTTAAGTTAAGTGCATGAAAAGAGAGAAAAATTAAGAAAATAAAAATAAAGAAATCAGAGTTATTAACGAGGAAATGTACGATTTCAGGTTGAAATCGAGTCGCTGAAGAAAGAATTGGTCGAGAAGCAAGAACTTCTCAGTCAGGCGGCCACAGCTTTTGCAGTTATTGAGGAACAAAAAGAAGCGTCTTCCAGAAATCAAGTTCAGTATCAAATGTCCTTGGAGCAAGAAAGAGGGAGAATAGGCGAACTTGAGAAAGGTAATTTCTTTTCTGCAGAATAGAATTTCTTTCCATTTAATTACTTTTTGGCTAAAAATATTTTTATGAATTCTATAAATTTCTATCTTTTAAATTCGGAAATTTTTTTGTCTTCAGAATTGAAAGAGTATAGAGAAAGGTTATCCGATGGCTCAATGTATTATAAAGAATCCTTTGGAATATCTCCAGAAATGGCGATAGACAATGCAGAAAAATTGCAACAAATGGAAGAACTTGTCTCATCTTTAGAAGCAGAGGTATTTTTTCGACATTTAGTTTCTTTTTTCTTCAGTTTAATTTTTTACTTTATTTTCTAAAAAAAAACTATTTGTTTTTATTTCGTATTTTCTTAAGTATTTTGAATTATTTATTTATTATTTTTAAGTGTTTATTTCTAAATAACGAATTAAATGATTAATAATTAATTAATGGCTTTTTTTAACAGGTAAAACAATTGTCGAGTAGTTTAGAGGAAGAACGAAACTGGGCGCAGGAGTTGGAAATCGAGAGAGATCAACTCAAGGGACGTTTGGAGTCGGAAATCAAATTGAGGGAGAAATTAACGTCGGAAAAGGATGAGGACATCGATCTTCTGAGGGATAAAATCAAAGAATTGGAGGAGCAGGCATTTTTGAAGGACAATGTCGCGCAACAATATAAAAGTGAATTAGTTGAGAAAGAAAGACTAATTAAGGAAAAAATCGCTATTTTAGAAGACAAATGTAAAGCGTACGAGGAATTGAGTTTAGTTACTGAGAAGAGGAAAAAGCAAATTGATCAATTGAGGCTTTCCGTCAAATCAAGAGACGATGCTCTCACTGATCTTAACAATAAACATCGAGCACTTCTCTCGCAGGTGAATTAAAAAATTTTATTTACTCCTAAAAAATATTTTTATACAGAAAAATTGTAATTTACTCCTAAAAAATGTTTTTATATACATAGACAAATTTTAATTTACTCCTAAAAAATATTTTTATATAGAAAAATTTTAATTTATTCTTAAAAATTATTTTTATATAAAAAAATATAATTTTGTTATCAAAAAATGTATGTTTTATTAGATAATAATATATATTTTTTATTGTGCAAAGTAATTAACGAATGAAATTTTCCCTTTAAAGTTTGAGAACGGATACATGAAGCGAAGCTCCCCTCCGCTCAGTCCGTCGGTTATAAATTCATTCGAAGATCGGTTTTCTCCGAAAACGAGAAGTCCTTGCCTCCAAAGTCCAACGAGAAGTACAAATAGTTCATTTGAATGGGAATCGAGTTCAGATCGTTGTTCAAGATTGAAAAGTCCGATTCAGTCTTCGAGTTTCGGGAACAGTGATATTGATATTTTAACAAAAGTTTGTATTCCTTCTAAACCTTCTTTTTTCTAACTTAAAATTTTCAATCTTGTCAACATTTTCACAAACTCAAAAATATTACATAATTTAATTTTTTAAGTATAATGATACTTTAAAAAAATTACATTTTCGCACTAATTTTATTTTAATTCGTATTGTATGAAATTTATTTAAATTAATTAATTAATGCTTCCCCAAAGGAGGTAAAGGACAGAGACAGGGAACTTCAACGACAAGACACGGCGAAAAAGCAATTAATCCTGAAATTGTGTAACGTACAACAATCCGCCGAGATGACTGATTTGAAGTTAAAAAAATTGGAAATCGAACATGAGAAGGCATTGAAGATGATTCAAGGATTCATGGAGAGACAGCAACAATTGGAGAGCAAACAAGTTAAAAAAGATCGAAAAATCATGGATCTTGAGGTGGAATTGTCGAGGCTACGTGGTCCTGATAAATATGGAAAAACCGAATCATTCCGAAGAAATCTGAGCAATGAAATGTCGGACAATCCCGAAAGAGACCACAGTAATCAGGTGAATATCTCAAGTTTTCATCTATTGCCTAATATTTTTTTTTTAACTAGTTGATCGTTTGTCAAGTTTATGACAAAATATATTTAAAAACAGAAAAAATGAAGAATCTGATCAATGATCGGAGAAGGAAGATGAAATTTAGAAAAATGTTAATAGGTGATGGAAGATATTTTTTAATTTATGGAAATTAAAGCATGTATTTATTATTTATTAGGGAATGAAAGATCTAAAATGATATTTTTAAAGGCGATTTTTTGAGAATTATAATAAGAAAATATGTTTTTATTGTTTTGATTATTATTCTCGAGGGGTGCATGAATAGAGAAGGATTTTTTTTTTAAGAAGAAAAGCGTGAATTGCCAGCATAGAATACATTACGCTTTTCCTTCTTTATTTCAGAGTGACTGAATTTTACTTCTACTTCTTCTCTACTTTATCATCATCACTGCATGAGTTTTTCTTTGGATATCGCTTAGGGCGTTGTCTCGATTAAAAAAAAAAAGCCAAAGAGAAATTAATCTCGAAATTTACGCTTATTGATAATAGAGATAAATTGAGAAAGTTGTTCTTGGAGTGAGAGGCATCGCTTTGCATGACGCTTTTTTTTAAAAAATTGAAAAAGAAATTTGTACAAATTGCTTTCTTTGGGCCCAGTTTCGGTTTTTCGGCTAAAACCTTTTTTTTATTTTTCTTTTTTTCTTCTTCAGTTCGGATTGTCTTAAAAAGTTGGATACGATTAAATTAGAATGATCATTCTAGTTTGAGGAAAAGTAATTTAAACATTTAGGATAAATTCTATTTGAAATTATGGTAAAGTATTTTATTGAGAGAAAAGTAGAAAACGACACAAAAAAGATTCGAAATTCGTCAATATTAGCACAAATTCCGGGATATAGGGGCGCGAAACAACTTTTTCTAATAATAGAAGAGTTAAGACGTCTTACAGTCGCTAGCCTCGCAACGAAAATTCATTTCGACCAGTAACCGAACACTGTGTGGTTCTCTGACGATATATAAATAATATAAAAAACGACGGTTTAAAAACCGAAAAAATTTTACTTGTTTGCAATGAAAATTTGATAGTTTCGTGAGAGAGAAAATTAACGCGATCACTCTGGCATATTATTCTAATTTAATATGTATTTGAGTTTTTAAGCGCGGTGAATATTTTTTTTTGTTAGCTTCTCGGGCGCTTTTAATTTTTCGTATTTTTTACATTTATTATTTCGATATAAAGAAAAGACGAGCAATTATGTTCTCCTGCTGGTGTGCGCCTTTGCGAATGGAGGTAGGTACTTGAGTGTGAAAAGTTTTCGCCTTCGTGTATTTTTTTCCTTTTTTTTTTAAATGTAATTTTTGATTGTTTTTAAATTATTCCTGCGAATGTAGATTTATTAAACTTTTTTTTCGATTAAAAAACATTTTTTTTTTATTTTGACACACACACACGCACATGATCCTTAATTTGAATATTTGTAATTGTTTTTTGGGAAATAAAAAAAAATATTTCTAATCGTTAGTTTTCAAGTTTATTTTTCTTTTTTAATAGAAATAGTTTGTCAAATTAACATTTGAAAAAAATGTTTCTCTTTAATAAAAAAATGAAAAAGTAAGAATTGAAATGTAAAGTTAATGAAAAAATTGATTGGTTGGTTTTTAAGAAACTCATTTTTTAGATTAGATTTCAAGGAACATGATAGTGTTAAATACTGAAAAATTCTTTTTAGGGACCGCGTATTGTTACGCTCGTGGCTCCGAGATGTTGGCCTAAGAAAAAAAATGATACCCAATTCTAATCGTCAGTCTTCAAGCCCTCTTTATTAATTTAATTAATTTAATTAATTAACTCTTTCATGATGAAATTTTTATTTTGCCTTTAAAGCACCATTTTTATAACATTAGTTTTATCGCTTTAGTTATTTGAATTTTTTTCTTTTTTTTTCTTTTGGTAAAAAATTTAACCATGTATTTTAATAATCGTGCTCTGAATAAAAATCTTTTCGTTGAAATACAATGAGTTTCATTGACGGGGAATACGTTTTGTTTGTGTCTGCAGCAACGTTTTGATGAAATGGAAATCAAGATAAATGATCTTCGGGACCAAATTGAAACTATCAAGGCTGAGAAAATTCGACTGGAAAAGCAAATTCAAGTTGAGTCCGAGGTAAAAATACATTTTTCTTCTCTTTGCGGAAGATCTTTTAATTATCAAATTTTTAATCTATTAATTTTTTATAAATTATAAATTTATAAAACTATAAAACTATAAACAAATTTAGAATATTTTCATTCTACTTGCCGCACTTGTTGCCTTGTACAATTTCACGTTGCTTTGACTGTAAACGATTATAAATAGCTTGACGTAAAGTTTACGCGCGAGAGAACGTTGACTCGACTCATACAGACACGCTTCTCTGAAAAGGAAATAACATTTTCTTTTATTTACAATCTGGAAATATAATCCCTTTTTAATCTCCTTTATAAAACATTGTAAGCATGAGATTGAACTTTATATTTTTAAACTACTTTCTAATGAAATACTCACGGATTTAATTCTTCTGATTAACAAACTGGTTAATTTAAAAAATTTTTGTTGTAATTTAAAAATTTTATTTAAAAAACGATCTCTAATGTTAAAACATTTTTTCGCAGGAGCTTCAGGAACAACTGCAAACCAAGGAACAGAAGATTGAGTACCTCGAGTGCGAGAAGAATTCCATAAAAGAAGAGCTAGAGGACAAAATGCTTGAACTAAGTCAATTGAAAGAAGCCTTTCAACAGGCTAGTGTTGAATTTTGTAATACCGATTCGAATGAAGATAAGGAAAAATTGCGTCGTGAATTATTTTCAAAAAGTACCGAACTACGGGAGAAGAATGAACGAATTGATCATTTAGAAAAGGAATTACAAGTGAAGACACAAAATTTACAGAAACTTGTCAACACTGAACTTTGGAGTAAGAATAAAGAAATTGCCAAGCTGCACAATCATATGACGAGTTTTCAAATTCAGGATAAATCGAGAAGGAGAAGTCTCGATTTTTCGATAGAAAGTGCAACGTCGCAATTGAGCGCTTTAATCAAGGAGCTCAGCGATATTGGAATTTGTGTTAAATTCACCGACGATGTGATACAATTGAATTATGTTAATGGTAGTGAGCCCATCGATGTGAAAATTATGACTGAATATATACAAAAGCTTGTGACGCAAAAGAATGAATTGGAGAAGGAAGTCGATTATTTGAAGTGGCTAAAATTAATATCCAAGCCCGATATTGCAGCTGAAATTGATGTTTCCGGTTCTGAGACTGAACGAGTTAAGAAATATTGTGATGTTCTGCGTATGCATCTCAAGGTGATTTTTCTATTCACTTTTCAACTTGTTTTCATTATTCCAGTCTCTTTTTTTCATTTCTCTTTTCTCTTTTATTTTCAATTTCATTTTTAATTTCATTTTTAATTTTAATTGAAAAAATATTTTTGTTTGCAGGAACTTGTGAATTTTATGAAAGAGACACTGAAGACTACCGACCACACGGCAGCGATTGATGATGAGCATAAAAAACTTGTCCTCGACGTTCTGCTCAGTTCGAAAATTCTCTCGGACAATTTTGCCCTCGCTCTAGAGGAGAATTTAGTGAGGGGAGCGCACGACAAACACGATACTCAAAGAGAAAAAATTGATTGTGTTGTGAGGAAAAGTAAATCGGAGAATATTTTGAATCTTCTAAAAAATCAAGGTTCCACGCCCTCGGATTCGGAAGCGTTTTCAGAGCCTGATCGAGCCGTTTCATTGGCGAGAATTGGTCTACAAGAGACGCAGCAGAAATCATCGTCGAGACCGAAATTTTCAAAGTACACAAAAACCTTCAGCGATTCGGAGGATTCTTTGGACTATGTCCCATATCACAAGACTTATCAAAACGATCTCAATGATTTGGATACCGGTAATCATATCCAGGAGTTGAAGGAAACGAATAATTTACTATTCACCGAACTCAGTGCGTTGAGGAGCGATTTAATTGCTAAAATTTCCTTCGATAGTGTGAGTATTATTTTTTAATACCAAAACAAAATTAATTCTACGTAAGAAATAAACTATTTTGAACGGTTAATTAATTTCTATTTTCTTTAGACGATCGATGAAAAGTTAGCGCCATTAATAACAAAATTGGAAAAATCGCAGAAATTCTGCGAAAATTTACAAGGTTCTCTCGAGAAAAGAATAAGCGAATGTCAAACTTTAAAGAGGGAAAACAAGCAAAACAGTCTTCGTAAATCTCAATTAGAGAAAAAACTCACTGAAATCGAAAATATGGCTTTGGAATTAAAAAAACAGAAGGCTGAATTATTACAAAACAAGGAGAATTCAGAGAGAAAATCGTCCGACATGATTGTGACACTAAATAGGGAGAACGATACGGTATTTGGATAAAATTATTTACATATTAATTTTTAATCAAAAACAAGATTAAATAAAAAATTAATTTAATTATAATTGTTTATCATTATTTTTCGTCTCTTTTTCGTTTCAGTTGAGAATGAAGATAAAGAGACTGGAGGAGGAGAATGAAGGGGCAAAAGTGACAATTTCAAATCTCACAAAAGAATTGGATCATCTCACACTATTGCACAGTCAAATTCTCGTGGAGAATACAAAATTAACAAATGAAAAACTTCGTCTCGAGCAGGAGGTGCGAAAATCAGAGTGCAGGTACGAGACGACTGTTCGTAATCTTCAGGATAAATTTAATAAGGAAGCAATCGATTTGAATCAAATCAATGAATCGCACAGAATGAGAATGCAGGAACTTGAAGCGGCTAATAAAGAACTTAGACGACATGTTGTTGTCTGTGAAGCGAGTGATTCCGCGCCAAGTTCCAGTGGTGTATCATCAGTCCCTACTGAAGCTGCTTTAAAGCAGACCTGCGACGATATTATTCAGGAATATCATTCATACAACGTAAAATCACTACCATTTTATTATTTATTATATTGTTTTTCATTTTTTGGAAAATATTTCATACTTTTAGTTAATGGTTTCAAAGAAATTTAATTTTAAAAACTATTTTCACATTGTCGATAAAATTATTTTAAAGTAAATGAAACAGAAAATTGTATTTGAATTTGAGAAAAATTTTAGCTATTTTTGTGTAAATTTTATATTTCTGTGTTTTTTTTAGCCGTGTTTAATTAAATTGGATTGTTTTCAGGGCTCTCAGTATTGGTTACCATTAAGTTATCCCACGTCGATTGGCCGCAGTAAATCGAGTTGCTCGCCGGATCTTGGGATCGAGAGTGACGCGGCAATGACGACCATGAGGCCGTTGAAAGACACACTAAAAATTACAGAGTCCATGACCAATCTTCTTAGCGATGATGAAAACTGCAACAACAACCAAAGGTTACGAGACACGAGAATTGAGAGCCCGCTAGAAATAGAAGGTAACTGAGAAAAAAAGTCCTTGCAAAATACTAATTTTCTATTTTTCCTAATATTCAGGCCTCGGATATTATGACTTTTTCGAATTTACAAATGATGCGGCTTTTGTCGACTTTTTATTTAAAAATTTCGACTTTTTCGACTTTTCTTCCAAATTTTGCACCACTTATTTTTGGTATGAAATGCAACTTATTTCGATTTTTATACCGTGCTAAGTATGACTTATTCTAGAAAAACTTTTGGAACTTTATTTTTCAATCAGTTTTCTAATTAAATGTTTGAAAATATAACAATTAAAAAGATTTTGAATAATTAAAATTCTGTAAAATTTAATTACAACTAAATCATCTTTTCAAGTGTTTTATTCAAATTTTTGAAAATTAATTTTTAAAGAATTTTAATTGAAAATTATTCAAATAATATTAAATTATCAAAAATTATAATAATCTTCAAGTGTACATTCAATAAAAATGAAAATTTATGAAAAATAGGTTTTAAGAATAATATTAAAATAGTTTAGAAAAGAATAATTCTCTGAATTATTACGTTCCAATTTTTTTGAAATCAATTATTTTCAATATTTCTGAAAATTAAAATTCATACACAAAATAATAAAATTAAAATTGTTGAAAATTTTATTCAACATTTAGGAGAAAATAATAATTTATTTATTTAAATTCAATTATTTTCAATATTTCTGAAAGTTAACAACAATTTTTGTTTTAAATTATACAAAAATTCTTCAATTATTTTTGAAAAATTATACATTACAATATTTATAGAAAATTAATTCTTACAATTGTTTTATTACAAAATTTATGATTCAATTACCTTTGAATGAAGTAAATGAAATTTTTTTTTAATTTACTACTTTAGAATTTTTCAGAAATAATTTATCTATAATTATAATTATTTGAAAAATTTGATTTATTTTTTTATATTTTTAAAAAACTTAATTATTTTTCAAAAGATTTTGACAAATTTTGAATGATTTTTTAATTGTTTTACTAAATTTAAATTAGTTTTGAAAAGATTTGACGAAATTTCAGTTTTTTAAAAATATTTTTTAGTTGTATTTAATTGTAAAACTTTTTTTGTATTTTCAATAAATTATTTAGAAATATTTCTTTATTAAAATTTTTGAAAATATTCTATCTTAATTAATATCTTTAGATAGAAAAATAAAAGGTTTAAATTATTATAAAAAATTGAATTTTTTATACAGCACTACTTTATAATTTTTCAGAAATAATTTATTTACAATTAAAATTCTTTGAAAAATTTCATTAATATTTTTATATTTTTAAAAAATCTTACGAAAAATACTTGAGTATTTTTCGTAAGATTTTGAATTATTCTTTAAATGTTTTACTAAATTTAAAGCAGCTTTGAAAAGATTTGACCAAATTTCAATTTTTTAGACTTTTTTAATTATATTTAATTGTAAAACTTTTTGCATTTTCAATAAATCATTGAGGAATATTTTTAAAGAGTTAATTTTTGCAAATTTCTTTATTAAAATTTTTGAAAATGTTCTACCTTAATTAATATCTTTAAATAGAGAAATGGACGGTTTAAATTATTATAAAAAATGTGATTTTTTCTATTTAAATAATTGAATTTTTGAAGAAATTGCTAAAACTGATTAAAAATTCATATGGATATTTGATTTAGAGATGAAGTTTAGTTAAAAATTGAAGAAAGTTATTAAATTTATAAAAGGATTATAGTTTTAATTTTGAGAAATTATTGAATTTGAAAAGTTGAAATTTAAAAAATTTTATTTCCTGTGAATAAAGAAGTAAGAAGTATTTGAATATTTATTTAGCAAAATTATACAAGTTTTGATTAATTTGAATTTTTGTGACAGCACTGAATTAAATAATCGACATTTTTTCTATTTTTAATCGTCTTTTTTTGTTCGTTACAGTCGATCCGAGGCCTGAATATTTATAACATGTTTGTTATTAATTTCCTCTTTCTCTTAAAATTCGTTCCCTTAAATTTTGATTTTTAAACATTTTCTTTATTAGCTTTTGTTAAAATTCCTTCCCATTTGAACTTGGAATTTTTCTAACTATTTTCAACCAAATATTTA
This sequence comes from Leptopilina myrica (nomen nudum), assembly GCA_032872475.1. Classification (NCBI taxonomy): domain Eukaryota; kingdom Metazoa; phylum Arthropoda; class Insecta; order Hymenoptera; family Figitidae; genus Leptopilina; species Leptopilina myrica (nomen nudum). The sequence goes on along the minus strand of CM065467.1, from coordinate 21,186,658 downwards.
AATCTTCTTTAAATTTTATCAATTACATTTTGTTTTTTAAAATATTTACAATTTTCTAAAATTTAAAAATTCAATGACTGGTAATTTTCAAAAATTCTCCTTTTCTAAATTCTAAATTCGGATTCGTTGATTAATGAATTTTATTTTATTCGTTTTTTATAGGTGGGCATAACTATAGTATGTATTACAAATAAATAAATAATTAAATTCGATTAAAAAGCTTTTGGCACGCTCTCATTAATTTTCTATATATAATCGCACGTATTCGATGTTAACAGTGCGAATAATTTATTCTAGACATTTAAAATTACAAAATTCATTTAGAATTTTGAATCATTTTTTAACACTTCAGAAATTTATTGAATTTCGATAATTTTTTTATTCTATTACTTGCAAACATTCTAAATCATAAAAATTCATATCTGAAAATAATAATTCATCGTTCCTAACGCATGTGTAGTTAATAAATCAAAAATTATAATTTGACACTTATTAACAAACTTCTTCTATTTTTTTTTACTTGAAATTCTATCATCATTTTCTTTCTAAACAAATTTCGTTTGGAACGTTGTAATTAATATTCTCCTACATTCGTCGACAAGCTTCGCGAAAAATAACCAATAGTTATTGAAAATAGAAAAATGATGCCAATCGGAAAGTTTTGTCAATAAGAAAAATGGTACGAAATAACATTCAAGTTTTCAGAAAATTCATTTATTATCAGAGTATTATCAAAATATTTGTATTCAAAGTATTTTAATTAGTTACTTTTTTAAAAATTATGATCGCGAATTTCTTTCCACTTGGTAATGATGTTAAAAACGAAGTATATTAATTTGTCAATGTTTCATTTAGGTTTGGATGAAATGGAAACGTTGAAGCAGGAAAACGAGGCTTTGAAGAGAAGATTGATGAAAACTCGCAAAGTTTTAGAAGATACTTTCGAGCGTCTCTCAGCGTCGAACAAGAGTAAGAAGAACGTCGAAAAAGCAATAACGAAACAATTAATGATGACTAAAAGTATTCTAAAGAAAACCAGAAATTACGAAGAACCTTTTGAAAACTAAGAAAACAAAAAGCTCAAAATTTGCCTTAGAAGGTACGTGGTTTTTTTTTGTTTTTCTATTTTTTACCGATAATGTCGTCTTTTGAATTCTCATTTCTTTTAAATATTTATTTTCCAATTTTTAAGGAATATTATTTTTTAAAAAAAAGAACAATTACTACGTATACAATATTTCTTATTGTAGACGTCGATTGTTTACCTGTACAATATTTATTATTATCTATATATATATTGTAACGAATTTATACTCAATAAGAAAGTACTTTTTACTATAAAAACAAAAAAATCGTCGAGAAAAGTGTTTTTTTATGAAAAATTAGAGATTTTTTTTCGTTTATGATCTCGAAAGTTAGTGAAGTAAACTTTGTATTCTACGGTACTTGTACATAATCTACGGTACAGAGTAAATTTACAAGAGTAGTTTTAAACTTTTTTTTACCAAATTTTACGACAATAGTTTAGTTTTAGTTTTTAATTATTTTAAGAACAACGAGATCGGAAATCGTGTTTTTCCGATTTTTGGCAGATTTGCATACCTTTTTCTGTATATAATTACTATATATCAACGAAATGCATCTGTAAATAGTCCACAAAATAAAAACGCCATCGATTGCCATTTGAAAATGCAAACTTTTCTTCGGAAATATATTTTTCCATTTTAAACTTAAATTTTCTTTAATATTCATAATTCATTTTCATTTCTTTTAGTTTCATTTTTGATTGTTATTTTCTATTTCTATTTTTACTTTTCTTTTAAGTTTCATTTTTATTTTCGTTTTTAGTTTTATTCTAATTTTTAGTTTTATTTTCAATTTTTGGTTTTATTTTCAATTTTTATTTTCTGTTTCTTATTATTCACTCCCATTAAATAGTAGACGAATAAAAGTATGAATGAGTAATGAATGAATAGTAAATTAAAAATAAGTTTCCAGATTAAAGGCATCGATAGTTTTTTTCTTTATTTTTAGGGTTAGGGATTTAATGAGCGGAAAACTCTGATTATGATAAATCTTTATTATCACTTGATGACTAGATAATAACATAAAGATCCGTAATAACTGATTTTTGTCACGTGTGACTTTGTTCCACTTACAATTTATAATATTATACAACCTTAACATTCTCGTTCGATCTATCGCTTCATTCCTCATTTGTCGAGGAAGTTGTTTTAAATAATATTTCTCAATTGCAGTACGCTCTTTATTCTTTACTAGCTAATAATTGAATTTTGAAAGAGTCGAACATTTTTTTTTTTACAAGGGAGAATAGTGTTTTTTTTACAAATTATCCACGAATTACAATAGAAAATTATTGGACGAATAAAAATTGCAAGTAGAAAAATTGTTTAGAAAATGAAAAAGTTGGGAAATTTCTGAATCTATATTTACGTTGATAGAAAAAGAATATTTTTCTCAAAAAAACTGTGCGTAAATCAAAAATTGTGACGGAAAAATTAATAGTAATAATTTTCTTTTGCGATGAAAAGAATGGGGAAAATATGATTAGAAAACATTGTGCGCTGTATTGTGAGATGAAAATTCCTTGCTTTCAGAGTAAACAATTGCTCTTGATTAATATTAATTAACAGTTGACGTGTTAAACAAACGTTTTTTTTGTTACTATTCACAAATTTTATGCACTTTTAAAACGATTGTTTTTTTTTGGAAAATTTACGGAAGAAGACAGATTATCAAAACGCTCCAGTTTGCGATTTTTCTTAAATTAATTTGATTATTTTCAAATATAGTTTTCAGATTGAAAATTGCGTTGTAATGAACGAAGTATGCTGCGATCTTTAAGAGCCACGTGTTACAATGATAGAATTCAATTTGAATTATTTACAATATGAGAATTTATGTTCTACCTGTTAAAAGAAAGCATGGTAGATAATTTGAGCCTCAATCGAAACAAGAACGAATTGATTATTTCAAATCTTGGAAAAATTGAAAGAAATAAAATAGAAAATTGTCGAAAAAGAAAATTTTTTCTTGTTTTTGATTGAGGCTCGAGAACGAAACTACAAGTCTAGGGAGTTTACGTCGATTTTCTTTAAACGTTTATCGGAAACGAGGAACTTGTACATAAATATATCTATATTACTCGTAATATTCAATTATGTGTATCTACGGTAATGAGTGGCGCGTGATTATTAATTAAGTTTAAGACAATCGGAGCCGTTTTTAATCCGGTGGCATTTTTTTTCTCTTCATCGCATGTTTTGCATTTTTTTTTAAGAGTAAACGGAAGGGACGGCGTCAAATACAGCTTAGAATAACGCCTAAAAAAAACAAAAGACGATTTTATACACGATTCCCGGGAAGATTTCATCTACCGATCGGGAGGGAGGTCAATCACTTTTTTTCTCACTAAAATAAAAATATATTATATATATATTTACTATTCCGTATAATATAACAAAAAAAAATAATACGAACTTAAAAAAAATTATAAATCTTTTTTTGTCGAGAGACAATATTTCTCTCATTAATATCCAACAGCGATAATATTGAAAGAAAAAATATATTTTTTTTTTAATCTTGAATTTCTCAAATTTAGTGGAAATTCGAGAATTTATAATAATTATTATAAATCGCGTTTTTCATTGGAAAGAAAAATGCGTTATTCTATACGGTATTCGTGGATTGAGTTTTGGAGGGTTATGTGGCGTAATGAGTATGGTGATGATGAGGATGAGATGGTGGTTCACTGAGCCAAGAGTCCGGCGAGGGTGGAAAATCGGGATAACCAGGGCCTCCGCCTCCACCGCCTCCTCCACCTCCGCTTGATTCATTGCTCAAGTCTGAAGCTGGACCCGGTACCATTCCACCTGGTCCTCCTGGAAAAATTATTTTTTTCTATTAAATTAAATGTCCTTTAATATTTAATTTGATGTTTTACTCAAATTTTCAATATTCATTTTTCTTTTCTTTAAAAAGAAATACCAAATTTGTAGTTAAAGTTTTATTTTCACAAAGAATCGATGATAATAATTTGAATTTAATGAAAATTATTTAGCTAATTAGGAATAATTATTTAATTGATTATTATTATTTAATTCTAATTATTTAGTTATTACTTAATTTCTAATTATTTATTTATTACTTAATTTCTTATTAATTATTTTTTACTTAATTTCTAATTATTTAAAGATCCTAAAGTTCTGAACGTTCAAATGAACGAAATTTATTTATTTCTTCTAAAAGTTAAATTTTTATTGCAATTATTTTGTGTCACTAACAATTTCTTAAAATATCTTCAATAAAAAATATTTCGTTCATTTGAACGTTCAAAACTTTGGGATATTATTTATAATTATTTATTACTTAATAAATATACGTAATAAATGAATAATTTGGAATATTATTGATTTATTACTTAATTTCTAATTATATAATTATTTTCAACTATTTATTTAATAATAATTATTTAATTAACTGTACATTAAAAAAATGATATAAAATTGAATTGTATATGGGGGAAAAAATTATACTGTTAATTAAAAACTAATTTGAATGATAAATATTTTTTTTTTTTGATAATTCTGGAATAGTTTTTGAATATAGAGGCAGTAATTGAGAGAAATGAAGATTTACCGAGAGTGGTGTAAACAGAGAGTCCAGCATCGTGGGGATATTGAAATTGGGGTGGCAAGGACGGCGATCCGGACGTTGAAAGATGATAAGGGGGCGTTGTGGCACCCAGGTAACCACGTGGTGGTCCACTATTACCACCGCTTCCTCCTCCTCCAGGACTCGCACCATCTCCATCCAATCCCATATTCACCACAGTTCCATAACTATCATTGCTCAAGTCTGCAATAAAAATAATTTTCGTTTTCAATTAGAAATTTACTCCAATTTACTGTCAATATTGTGGATTAACGTTTCTACTTCAATTTACAGCAAATAAATAATAATAATTTTAATAATATTATTTATGAGAATTTGTTGAATTTTATCTGTTTAAATTAAGTTTCTTGTGATTTATTATTCGGTGCTACTATATTTTCTACTGTTAAATAATTAAATTATTTACTTCTATTAAATAATTAAATAATTAAATTATTTAATTATTTAATATTTATTTACAATAATATTTTTATTATTATTATTGTTATTATTATCAATAGTTATCAATATTATTATTTATTAATTTAATTTAATTACGTAATGATAACAATAATTAATTTAATTAATAATGTCAATAATTATTTTTCTTCGTCTCAAAAAAATTGTCAAGAATAATTATTATTTTTATTATAATTCTTATCATTAGCATTTAATTTGTATGATTATTTTTTTTAATATTATTATTTTATTATTATTATTATTATTATTATTATTATTATTATTGGTTTATTATTATTATAATTATTATTTTATTATTATCATTATTATTATTTTATTACTTTTAATATTATTTTACTACTATTTTAATTATTATTATTTTCATGTAAAATTTGTTTAATTTATTATTGTACATATTTTTATTTCATCCATTTTCTAGGATAACAATATTTTTCTTACAGCTATTTATCATTATTTAAATTTTTAAATATCATAAAGTTTTTTAAATATCATAAAATTTGCATAGTGAAAAATAATTTTTTCTTCAACTATTATTACTATTAATTGTTATTAATTATTATTAATTTAATTATTATTACTCTCATCTGAAATTTGTTTTAATTATTATTTATACTTATTTTTATTTCATGCATTTTCCAGGTTAATAATATTTTTCATACAGCTATTTATCATTATTAAAATTTTTATACATCATAAAGTTTTCCCTTGCATAGTAAAAAATAATTTTTTCTCGTTAAATCCACTAAAAAAATTGAATCAATAGTTTAAATTTTGCCGCCTATTCAAATATCGATTGGCTCCGAGCTCATATCGATTTAGCAACGCTAACTTCACACACTTTCCTCTCGGACTCTCAAGGCGAGGGTCGTTTCTTCAGAATAAAAAGTTGTCATAATTCATAAAATCGTTGCATTTTTAATGATCAAACTGTAAAAACAGTATAATTAACTAATTCCGGGCCGATATTGCATATTTTTTTGGAAGAGTAAGTTATTTTTTTTGTCTGATTATTCATTAATGGCAAATAGCGAAAAGTTGGGTTAGGTCACAATTTTGATGAAAATCATGAAAATAAATTGTTTTTAAGCAACTAATTCTTGTATTAATTGATTATTTTTGTTAAAATTAATTGATTTTATGAGAATTAGATGCAGATTGGCTAATTAAAGAATTAAAGATTACAATTTCCTTCGGAAATGTGATTATCGATTTTTGCTGAGCTTCGCCAATTTGCCGCTAGTGGCGCTATTCCTGTTGTACGGATTTCATGCGTCAATGGCGTCGATTGTGCAATCAATGGTAGAGAAAAAAGTAATCTTAATGAATCCTATTAAAAAAGTCAATTAAATACATAAAATTTGTGGCAAAAATGATATTTATGCTATTCCGGGGCAATATTTACAGTTATTTAGAAAGATTTCGTCATTTTTTGAAAAGGTAAATGTGAATTTATTGACACTTGGAAAAAAGTTAGGTTAGATTCCAACCTCGTAATATTTGTCGAATATAAACAATAATTACCTCGAAATAAAACGTATTTTCTCCTAAAATTATCATTAGGAAGACAATTTATTAAAACTTATTTAATAAAATAAAATTTCACTTGTCTGGTAATTGTTTGTCAAACTAATTTTCGATTTTCTATTGTTTCGAAGACTACAATCGTAAAGTATTTCCCCCCACCCCCTAAAAAGTAATGATTTTCCATAAATTAATGTTTTTCATTTCATGAATAAATGGCAAATAAATTTTATTTCATATTTATTGATTGTGTAAATACTTTCGAACAAATTTGGAGAAATAGGTTGTAAATATTTTTCTGTGTTTTCTTTTTAATTTTGAATAATAATTTTTATTCTTTTTGTGGAGGGGAAATAACATTGTTTTTATTTACCGTGCTTGTTTGTCGTATAAGTTAATTAATCTAATTAAAAGGTAGATAGCTATTTTACAAGGGATGATGAAATAAACATACGGCGAGAGACACGCAAATGGTCGGTAAAAAGAATGGCGTGACTTTCGTCTCGTCCCGGGATCATCTGTTCTGATTTACAGTGTAGATAAGGACACCCCCCCTAAATATTATATACAGTTTTGTGCCCCTCTTTCATAATATTTACAGGGAGGAGTCAAAATATACGATCTCGTAATCTAATTAACTTTAAACAGAAATTAGAATAATTCAATCTTCATTTATATGCATTTCTCTGTTTTTGTTACTTTTTTGACAGGTTTTAACTTGTTTTGCATTATTTTTCGTGTATTTTCTTTAAATTAATTATTTCTAATGAATATTTTTATTATTTACTATTATTTTTATTTATATATATTTATACTATTATTTATATTATTTTTATTATTTACTATTAGTTTTATAATTAATTGTATTAAATATTTTTCTTTTTATTGTTTACTTTCTTCATTATTGTGTGTATCCAATTTTAATTTACTTTATTTTTATGTTTACTTATATTTTTAATTTTTTTTTTAATAAATTATTTTTCTAAAAAATATTAAATATTAAATATTAAATTCAATATTAATTTTTTAAGAAAATTTATTATGAAACAAAATTTTTAGTCTTCATAAAAATTATCTGCAATAATTTCTTTTCTTTGACTTAAACATTTTTCGTATTTTAATTTTACTTTGTTATTTATTTATGTTTATACTTGAGAATTGAATATTTTTTCCGTTTTGGAATTCTAATTTCTTATTTATTTACTTTAAAATTTAATTTTTTTCTTCAACAATATTTACATGTTTTTTGGTAATTTAATATGTTTGTATATTTGAAAATTGAATATTTTTATTGCAACAATTTCTAAATTTTACTTTGTTGCTGGATTTAATTTTTAAATTGATTTTTTTAATCAACTTTTAAATTTTATTTAGTTATTTAATTATGTTTATATTTGGAAATTGAATATTTTTACGTTTTTTTAATTTAAATTTCTTTTGAACAATTTTTAAATTTTATTCAGTTATTTAATTAGTTTATATTTAGTAATTGAATATTTTTCGCAACGATTTATAAGTTTTACTTTGTTCCTGGATTTAATTTAAAATTGAATTTTTTTAAACAACTTTTAGAATAAAATTTTTGATTTGATTTATAATTTGATTTTTTTTCTTTAATTTTATTTAGGTATTTAATTATGTTTATATTTGAGAATTGAATATTTTTTGCAATGTTTTATAATTTAAATTTGTTATTTATTAACTTTAAAATTTAATATTTTTTTATCAATTTTTAAATTTTATTTAGTTATTTAATTAGTTTATATTTAGTAATTGAACATTTTTTGCAACGATTTATAAATTTTATTTAGTTAATTATGTTTATATTTGGAAATTGGAAATTTTTTACGTTTCTTAAATTTTAATTTGCTTTTTATTTAATTTAAAATTGAATTTTTTTTAAACATCTTTTAAAATAATATTTTTGATTTAATTTAATTTGATTTCTTTAATTTCATTTTATTTAGTTATTCAATTTTTTTATATTTTAAAATTGAATATTTTTGCAAAGTTTCTTTTAAATTTGATTTTGTTATTTATTAATGTTAACTCTAGAATTTAATATTATTTCAACAATTTCAAAAATATTTTTTTTGCTTTTTATTTATTTACCTTGTAAATAAAAATTTTTGTTATTAATTTTTTTTTAATTTTCCTTTTTTTAAATGATTTTTCAGATTATTATATGAAGGAAGTTGTCTTTAAAATCGAAAGAATTTTTCAGTAGTTCCGGATGTTTTTGGTCAGACGTGAAGCATAACCAGTCGATTTGAAAGACAGAATGTAAGTTCCTTTTTTCCCTCAACAATTATATGAGTAAGTAATTTTAATTGAAAATTATTTTGAATGATTTATTAATTTCTATTTTTGCTAATTGCTACTTTAATCAATTTTTTCGACTAAATTAAAATTTAATTGAAAAATTTTTAACGCAGATGGTAAATTTACTTATAGGCTGTGATTTTAGGTAATTTTTCTTGTTATTTAATGAATGAAAGAAAAAAAATTGAATACAGAATATCAGGCGAATTATTGTTTTTTGAAGACGATGGCAATTTTTGGAGAGTGAAAATTAATGCAACCGCGTTTTCGTTGCTTTCAATCGGGAGACAGAAAAGTATAATGGCAGTGGTAAATTCGAGCGGTCCGCAATCTTCCTGAAATCTCGGACGCCGGTGCTGGCAGTTAGCCGAGCCATCTCTTGAATATTTGAAGAGATCTTCCTTCCACTACGGCTCTCTGACTTTAGTGAAACGAATGCGCCATTGTGCCATCGAATTTACCAGCCAAGAAAAAAATTATTTCTCTCCGAAAAAAGTACGAAAATAAAGGGAAAAAATTTTGAATTTTCTCCATTTTTTTCTTCTTTCTTCGTGAACATTTTTTTCAAAATTGTATTTAAATTTTTTTTACACTACGCAAAAAAAAGGTTATAATTTAGATCTGATTTCGGTATTAAAATAGGACCAAATTACGATTTAGTATCAAAATTGGTACTAAATTTAGTACCTTTGATTTTACAGTGTAATCCGTTAGGTTTGAAAATTTTTTTCAACCTCACGGTTTAAAGACAATACAATTTTGCTATAAAAGATGTAATAAATTTTTCGTTTATAAAAAGATAGTAACAATGGACAATTAAAAAGAAAAGGTTCCTGAAGTTGGCATCGATGCTCAGCATCGAAAAGTATTTTTCTCTATTTTTACTTTTTAGTAAAAAAATTTTAACTAATTTTACTCCTTTTTTTCATCTAAGAAGTAAAAAGCTATTTGATAGTATATTTTTTTACTTAAAACTTTGGAAAAAATTAAGTAATTTTTTTCGTTTTATAAAAAAAATATTTTTCGATGCTGAGCATCGATGGCAACTTCAGGGTCCTAAAAGAAAAATATTCGAAAAGATTTTGCTTTATTATATAAACATATATTTATATATTTTTGATTATTAAGGCAATGTTCTTTTTTTTTGAAAAAGAAAATAATGTTCGAAAATTATTTTTTTTTGGTTAATTAGATAAATAGAACTTTACTTAAAAATAGAATTTTTGAACATTTTTTCCTTTTCAAGATTTAAAGAATAGAAAAAAAGAATTAAATTAAATTAAATTCTTTAAAAAGAATAGGAAATGATTTTTGAATTATTGGAAAAGATTAGTATAGAAAAATGTAAATAGAGTGAAGTATTGTTACCATGGTGACCGTAGGAAGAATCAAGATCGACTTTGAGTTCATCCTTATCAAGGAGCTTATCGTGCCTTGGAGAATGACCTTCAATTCCGTTTCCTTTTATGCCAGCCCCTCGGAAATAATGCGACCATTTTGTCCTGCCGGCGTCTTTTTTCAGTCGTTTTTCTTTCGCCCTCCTGTAAATAAAAGTAGAAAATTTTATTTATTGAAAGAAAACGGAAAAAAATTTTTTATTGCATAAATTAGTTTTATTATTGTAGTGAAATTAATTTAATTATTATTGAAGTTAGTTTCATTATTATAGTTAAATTAGTTCCATTGTTAGTTAAATTAGTTTCATTGTTAGTTAAATTAGTTTCATTGTTAGTTAAAAAAAATAGTTAATAAATACAAAAATACTAAAAAAGTAGTAAATAGTTTAATACAATATTAAAAATAGTTTTTGTTAGTTAAATTAGTTTCATTGTTAGTTAAAAAAAAGTTAATAAATAAAAATATAAATAGTAAATAGTAAATAGTTTAATACAATATTAAAAATAGTTTTTGTTAGTTAAATTAGTTTCATTGTTAGTTCAAAAAAAGTTAATAAATAAAAATATAAATAGTAAATAGTTTAATACAATATTAAAAATAGTTTAGCAAAGAGTTAAACAAAATATTTTGAAATTACTATTTTGCACTTAAATAATCTCCTGTTTTGATTTTTCGTCAAAGCAAATTTTTAGAAACGAGAAAAATTGCCCGATATGGCAAAAAAAAGTAGTTTTCGATTTTTTTTTTCGAGCGATAAAAATGAATTATGAAACATTGTTTATGAATTTCACGAAAATATAGAGCTGAATGAGAAAGAGGGTGAAAAATTGCAATTTTTTTCCTTCCACGAGAATGGTTTTCCAAGGCTGGAAATAAATATGAAGTTTTGTTTGTAGAGGATCAAATGTTCTGTTGCATATATATATATATAATATTGATTCTCCTCCTAGTGATAACAGAAAACCCCTGTTCATTGGATACCACCCGCCATCTTGTTTGTTTTACAGGATAGATATTATTCGCGTTCCTTTGTAAAATACATCCACAAATTAATATATATTTTTTGAAAAGAAAATCGATGGTTTGCCAAAAAGAAAATAATCTAAAAGTTGAAATATTAAAAAATACTACTAAGAAAATTTTTCTTTAAATGAAATATAATTTATTTGAGTTAAATATAATAGTGTGTATTTGGCTCAGAATTTACTCAATCAGGGATTTACGACAAAAAAGGGAAATTAGGGAATTTTTGTAAAAAGTTAGGAAAAGTATAGAATTGGTCAGAGAAATCGGAAAAAAGTCTGGGAATTTTATTAAAAGTATAGGAAAAGTATAAAGTTTTTAGAATTCATAAGAAAATTGTGAATTTTTGTAGCGTTTGAAAAATTAATATTTAATTTAATTTTTCTTTATAATTTATAATTTTGATTTATTTATAAACTTTGAAATTGCAAATTTTAATACGAAACCACAAAATTTTATTCTATTTCTGACACTGAAAAAAATGTATTTGATTCCAATAATTAATAAATTGTAAATATTTAGTTTATACACGGAAAAAAAACCTCTAACTAGAATAGCGATTACTTTCGCTGAAACAGCGAAAGTATTCGTTGCAATAATTAAAAATTTCGCTAATATAGTGAATTTTGTAGTTGTTCCAGGTGAAAATTTTTTTTCGTGTATATAATAAGAAATAAATAATAAATAATAACAATAATAAATAAATAAAAATAATAAATATTCAAGTAATCACGTGACTATTTTCAATTAAATATTTATACTTGAAGCAAATAATTTTTACTTGAGTCAATTAAAATGATTCAATTCGTATTTGCTTCACAAATACTGAAATTATTGGTTCAAATATGTTTTATTTGAATTTGATAAAAATTATTTGAATCAAGTAAATATTTATTTGATAGTAGATAAGTAGTCGATTATTTAAATATCTTACAACATTTACTTATACAATTTATATTTAAAGAATAATTTATTTTATTTTGAAATTCCAAAAAAATAATTAAATTTTATAAAAGTTTCGAGTTAATAATTTTCATATACAATTCAATTCCAAAAGTTGTGAAATTGAAATATTTTAACTTTAAGTTATTTTAATTGTAAAAAAGTGGATTTTTGAATTATTTTAGACGAATTTTTCTTTTCTTGTTTTAACAATTAATTTTTCAAAGAACTTTGGCATATTATTAAAATTACTTAATTTAGAGTAGACTTTCAATTAAAAATAAAAAAAAAACTTAAATTCTCTGAATTTTTGTTATAAATAATTAAATTTTAAAAGGTTTCAAAAATTTGAATTTTTGAAAATTTTGAATTACAGATTATTTTAATTAAAAATTCCTGAAAATAATTTGATTTCATAAGTTAAGTTTTCAATTTTTAGAATTAATTAAATTTCAAAAGGTTTAAAAATTGAAATTTTGGAAAAATTAGAATTATATATAATTTTTATTAAAAATTCATAAGAAGTTAGTTTTTCGAAATAGTTTTATATTCAAATTGTTTGTACTTTTTTAAAATAGAGACTTGAACGGATTGTAGATTTTGTCATTATTTTAGGTGAACTTTCTTTTTTATTTAAATAATTCAATTTATAAAGAACTTTTTTAAAAAATTGTTTAAAACAATTGATTTAGAAGAGAATTCCATTTAAAAATTCGCGAGAAAATTATTGAAATATAGAATTTTGAAAATAATTTTGAAAATAAATGGTATTTGAATAAAAAAATGAAATTATTTATTTAAGTAAATATTTATTTACTAATAGACAAGTAATCGGTTATTTGAATCAAATAGTTTTGTTTTTTGGATTTATTTTTATTTATGAAATTTTAGAAACAAAATTTTGCCTATGGAAATAAGGGGGGAAATATTTAATTTTTGTGCGGCAACTCTGATAATTATTTATTTGAAGTAAATACATTTTTTCCGAAGTAAATGAAATCTATTTGAAGTAAATGAAATTTTTTGAAGTAAATAAAATTTATTTGAAGTAAATGAAATTTTTTGAAGTAAATAAAATTTATTTGAAGTAAATGACATTTTTTGAAGTAAATAAAATTTATTTGAAGTAAATGAAATTTTTTGAAGTTAATAAAATTGATTTGAAGTAAATAGAATTTTTTTGGAACAAATAGAATTTTTTTTGAGACAAATAGGATTTTTTTGATGCAAATAAAATTTTTAATATACTTTCTGAGACAAATAATTTTTTCTCACTGTTTCTTTTATTCAGTAAATAATAATTTTTGTCAAATAATTATTAATTACTTCTAAATTCGATTACTTTGGTAAAATGGAAAGAATTACTATTTTTTAGTGAGTTTCTATTGTTTATTCAAAAAATTCTAAGTAATTAAAAAAATAATTAATTTAAAGAAGACGGAATGATTATTTTTATACGTGATTCATTTTGGAAGAAGAAATAAAGTCTTAGAAATGCGCTTTTGAATCAAGACTATATCTTTGTTTGTGCAGAGAAGCCGGAAAAAAAATATAATTATTGATTTTTGCGCGTGATCGGAATTTTACAATTTTTCTCCAGAGGATTGTTGTAAGAAATTAGTTTTCTTACACTGTAAAAAATGTGTCTTACTTTCAGTTTGTTTTTGACAAAAAACCGTTTACATGAGAAACATTTTTAACTAAGACTTAGCCTTATGAGAGTATTTTTTCAACTCGTAAAATTGAATTAATCTTGTTTTTAGCTTGAAAGTGGGTTACTTTTCAATCATTTTTTGGTTTTACGATGTAAACGATTTCAGACTTTGTTCTTTCTGTGTAGAATATTCTCTCGAAAATTCCTGAATGTAGAAAAAAATAGTGTCAGTCTTGTTATGTTTGGAATAAAAAAAAATGCAAGTTTCTTCTTAAATTTTTCATCTTTGAAAAAAGAATCTCTTCTCGTTGTAATGGGATATTGTATTTTCTTTACCTATTTTGGAACCAGACTTGAACGACCCGCATGTCGAGTTTTGTGTCTGTTGAAAGTTGTTCACGAACATGCCTCGCTGGCTTTGGACTTTGGTTGTACGCCAATTTTAGGGTTTCCAATTGCTTTGCAGTGATCGTTGTTCGTGGTCTTTTATTCGGTTGATCACCATCGATACTTCCTCCATCGGCCAATTCTGTAATTGAGAAAACTATGTTTTTTGCTATTTTGATTTGTTTGTTTGTTTTTTATTTTTTATTTTTTTTGTAGAAAATTGTATAACTTTATTTGGCAAGAATTTTCTTGGCAAAAAATTGGCTAAAATTGTCAAAAATTGTATGAAATTGGAGGATAAAAATTTGCATACCTTTGGCCTTGGCTTGTTCGTAATCAGCTTTGCAGACAAGTTTTCTGTCCTCCATGAGGTAAAATTCGTCTCCAGTACCTAGTTGCCTCGAGCACATGGCACAGGAGAAACAGGGAAGGTGATAGACTAATTCTTGGGGCACCTGGCCTTCTTTGGCAACCACGGCTTTGCGTACCATCTGCGAAGGGGCCACACCCGAGCCACATCCAGCGCATTTTGTCCCGAAACGCCTGCCACACCAACAGCACGCAACATCTTCACATTACATTCACACATAATTTCTGATTTAAAGGCAATTTCGATTCTAAGGTGAAGCTTTCATTTCTTTTTTCCATCAAAAAAAAACTATCCACTATATATTTAGATATAGTCAATTTTTCCATTAGTTTCACGAGACAACTTCATCTGCCGAACAAAACTGAAATTTTGTATAAATTTACAATTTTTACTTTTATGGATTTGATTGACTGTGTTTCCAATTTTATAAATTAATTTCTTTTACTTTTTTGTTTATCTTTTTATCATTTCTCCCTAAATTTGAGTTGATAGAATTCTACTAAAAAATAGTATAATTTTAATAATTTTTATTTTAGTAGTTTTTATGGACGACTTTTCTCCATTTTAATTAGTAGAATATTACTAATTTTTAGTAGAATTTTACTAATGTTGTAGTAGAATAATACTAATTTTTAGTCAAATTTTACTAGTATTTTAGTAGAATAGTACTAATTTTTAGTAAAATATTACTAATTTTTAGTAGAATTTTACTAATGTTGTAGTAGAATAATACTAATTTTTAGTCAAATTTTACTAGTATTTTAGTAGAATAGTACTAATTTTTAATAAAATATTACTTATTTTTAGTAGAATTTTACTAATTGAAAGACACTTATTACACTTAATTTGTTATTAAAACTGTTTTATCGACTATTAAGAAAACAGTTCTACTAAACAATTAGTCAAATCTACTAAAAATTAGTAAAATTTCAATATTTGTTAGTAAAAATTATGACTAAGTTTTATTATTTTAATTTGTTTTTAAAAATCCGCTTTTTATTTCAACTTTTACATTATTCTATAAATTAAAAATTATTAAAAATAATTAAACTAAGGAAAGAATTAATGGATTTATTTATTTAATTTTCTTATTAATTTAATTTAATTTATTTAATTAAAGAATTTAATTAGTAACTTTTTAACAAATAAAATTTTCAAAGTATTTTAATTTAATAATATTTGGTAGATAATTGAATTTTATAAAGAGTCACAATTTAATGTATTCATGTTTCTTAGTGCGAAGATTAATAATTAAAATTTTTATTAATCAATATAAAGAAAAAAATTTAGAATTTTTTTTTAATAAACTTGAATATTCGCAAAATTGTTTTTAAAATTCTGAAAAATAAGATTTTTGAAATTTTTCAATTCTATTGTTTCGAGATAATTGAATTTTTATAAAGAAATAATTATTACAAATTTTTAAAATAATTGAGATTTTTTATGTCTTTAAAGTTCTAAACGTTGAAATGAAGGAATCTTTTTATTACTTTTTTTGATGTTTGAATTTTGGTAGAAAATATTAATTTACAAATTAGGAAATAAATTATTTTCTTAATATTTGTGTTAAATTTTTTTTGTCATTTAAAGATCATAATATTGAAAAATATTTAAAAGAAAAAAAAATTTCGTTCATTTGAACGTTTAAAACTTTAGAGACATAAATTTCTATACATTTTTCGAAAAATAATTGAATTCTTTTTGAAGAATTTTATTTAAATTTTCTCGAAACTAATCAGGGGAAGTTAGTGACTGTAATTATAATTTTATTTTGAAAATATAAAGTTCCTCTTAAAGTTTTTAATCTTTTTTTTGCTTCTTTAAATTATATTTTATTGCATTATTATTTAATAATTACAATTATTGAACTTCTCTTAAATTTTATGATTTTGAATTTCTGAATATTTAAATAAACTATGTTTGTTTATTTCTTGAAGAAATTAAATTTTTGTTACTTATTAAGTAAAGAATTTATTATTATTGTTTGTTATTGTCAAAAATTTTATTAAAATTCTTCGCAAAAATTAAATTATTTTCATAAATAATAACATTCTTTGAAATTATTCAATTACTTTTATAAATAGTAAAATTCTTCGCTGAAATTTAATTATTATTGTAAAATAATTTTAATAAAATTGAAAAACAAATTTTTCAATTATAATTATAAACAAAATTTGGAGAAATTCAATTATTATGGCAATATAATTTTAATAAAATTGAAAAATCAAATTTTCAATAATAATTTAAGACAAAGATTATTTTTTAAAAAATAGAAAAATTTTTTTTTTAATTCAATTATTTTCCGAATTTTGAATGGAAATTATTTAAAAAAAACATTATTTTCAAAAATTTGAAAGAAACTCGTGAAAAGAATTTAATTATTCCTAAAAACTCGGATATAAATTTTTGAAGCTATTTGTAAATTTATTTATTTTTTTTGAATTGAAATGAAATAAATTTTAAATTGATGAGAAATAAATGGATTTTTAAAAATTTGGATCAATTTTTTATTTGATCCGCATTTTTGGTGTCAATTCGTTTGCAATTTTTGGACATTTAAGTTGATAGGGAATTTGTAAAACAAAAAGCATAATTATCAACTTTAATAAATAAAAAAATTTATAAAATTTCAGTTTTGTAAGGCGTAGTCATATTTAATTTACAAAAAAACAATAGCCTTATTCTTCATATTTTACTCCAAAGATTTAATATTTTTACTAGAATTCATATTTTTATTTACGAACAAAGAGAGAATTTTGATTGAAAGAAATAAAAAAATGGATTCGCGAATTAAGTATATAATTTACGATAACTACGATAATTATATACGTAACTGAAGTTTTTCAAAGTGGCTATAGTGTGGAAATTAGAACTATTGAATTTTTTTCTTTTCTTTTCTAATATTCTTATTTATTAGCATTTTTTTTTTTTGATTTTCATGAAGGAGAAAAAGAATGTATTCTTTTGAAATATTCAGCAACTTTTGTAAACGTCAGTTACGTAGAAATTGATACTTACTTGAAAAAGTCTTCCTTGCAAAATACGTGACCATTTCGGGCATAACATTTTTCCGAAAGTCTGCTTCCACAATCTCGACACGTGAGGCATCTCGCATGCCAACATCGTTCTAAAACTCTCAGGATAAACCTATCCAAAATTACCTTCTGACAACCACCGCATTTTGGTATCGTAGCTGTAACATAAAAATTGAAGAAAATTCTTTAAAACATAGGCCCGTAGTTTTTCTTTTCTTTTTTTTAGAAATATTTTTAGGAAATTGTTACTTATTTGTTGTTTTACGTAGAATTATATTTCTATACCAATGAAATTGTTAAATAGTGAATAATTAAGGTGGGTAATTAAATGGGATTAATTTAATTAGTGTTCAGTTCATTTTTAGGTTATGTAAAAATAACTAAACTAATTTGTAGTTCAAGAAGATAAATTTTAATATTTTCTTAATTATTTGGTTAAATTAATAATATGATTAACAATATGATTATTAATAATTATGATAATTATGATTCACAAGTTTCGAACGTTAAAATAATCGATGGAGTTTTTACAATTTTTTCAAGTAGATTAAATTGAGACAAAAACCGAATAAAAAATCTTGTGAACCAACGTTTTGATTTATTTTTTGTCTCAATTTTGAACTCTTTTAAAAAATTGTGTCATTAAGAAAGAATCTGACGTATAGTCAAGTGAAAAGTTAGTCCAATGTGAAATAATTTTGTAATTTAAAAGAAAAAGAAAAATTAAATTTTAAATTCGTCTCGGTGGAAAGGTGAGGTATTTAATTTTGAATATTTTAAACGATTAAAAGTTGGATTTGAATAAAAATTATAATTTTCTGTCAGTAGGAAACATTTGTTAAATTTTAGGTCATGTTACATGAATCGTTTATTATTGACAAAAAAATTTAATTCCATTTCGCTTTTACCGAAAGGAATTTTAAATTTGACTTTTTAGAAAAAAAACGAAATTATGACATTGGACTAACTTTTGTTCCGATTGTTTGTCGGATTCTTCCTTAAAGCGCATTTTCTTCTGATTAGAACAAAAATTAAATACTTCAATTTAATATTTTTGGAAGCTATTAATTTTTGTTGACAGTGACGCAAAATTATTGTAATATTAAAAATGTTATTCTACAAAAATTAATTAATTTTGTTGATTTTTAAGCTGAAAACTAAATTTAGTCAATTTTGTGACTTTATAATAATAGTCTCAAGGCTGAGACTTAGTTAACAATGTTTCTAAAGTAAACGATTTTAGTCAAAAAGAGACTAAAAGTATAAAGATTTATTTTTTACAGTTTAAAAAATAACTTACTGTTAGTAGATAATTCTTAAATTAGTAAATAGTAATAGTAAATGAATAACTACAAAAATAGTCGAATTTTACTAATTGAATTAGTTACTAAAAGTTTCAGTCATTTTCACATAAACTTAAAGTAAATTTAACTAATAATTAGTCATTATTAACAATTTTATTAATAAAATTTTTCTATTTGAATCCATGACTGATTTTTTGCTATCAAATTATTTATTTTTAACTAATTCAAATTTAGAGAGTGAAAAATCAATTGTTATTCAGTCAAAATTGACTGGAAAATTAGTTAAACTTGATTAATGATAGAGTAAAAAAAATTTACTGACAAATTGGTTACCGACTTTTTGCTTCTGAATAAAAAAAAATACTCTCTAACTTTAAATTAGTAAAAATGTTTACTAATTTGAATTAGTGACTTACTTTTTGCTTTTCAATTAGTAAATTTTACTAATAAATTAGTAGAACTGACTATTTATTCGTAAATTTTAGTAATTCAAAAGCAAAAAGTCAGCCACTAATTCAAATTAGTAAACGTTTTTATTAATTCAAATTTAGAGAGTATAACTCTAAATCTGAATTAGTTCAAAATAACTGTTTATTAGTAAAATCGTGCCTGGCTTTTTGCTTCGGTAATTAGTACAAAGAAAAAAACAAAATGTGAAATTATTTACATCTTAAAACTAGTTTTAGTCCATTTTCTGACTAAAAAAAAGTGTCTCAAGGCTAAGATTTGGTTAAAAATTTTTCTAATGAAAACGGTTTTAGTCACAAAGAGACTGAAAGTAAAATTTATTTTTTACAGTGCGTAGAAAATTAATTATTGGTAAATAATTACTAATTATAGATTAGTAAATAAATAACTACAAAAAATGTCGAATTTTACTAATTTAATTAGTTACTACAAATTTCAGTCTTTTTACATATAACCTAAAACTGAATTTAATTAATAATTAGTCATTATTAACTATTTTATTAGTAAAATTTTAATATTTGAATCAATGACTAACTTTTTGCTGTTAAATTATTTATTTTTAACTAATTAAAATTTAGAATGTTAAAAAATAACTAATATTCAGTCAAAAATGACTGAAAAATTATAGTTAAACTTGACTAATGATAGAGAAAAAAAATTTACTGAAAAACTGTCAGTTTAACTTATTGTTATTTAGAGAGTCGTTTTTTTTACTCTCTAAATCCGAATTAGAAAGTTTCTACTAATGAAATAGTGCGGATTCGTTTGCCAATTTGAATTAGTAGCAGTGTTTATTAATCTTTAGTCGTTTTCTACTAATTGATAGTAGAAAATTACTAATTCAATAGTAAGTTGGCTTATTAATTTGAATGAGTAAAAAATACGACTTACTAATTGAAGCAGTATATAGTTTTCTTTTAGCAATTACTAAAAAACAACTAAAAATTGGTAAAAGCTACTAAAAATTAGTAAAAGCTACTAAAAATTGGTAAAAGCTACTAAAAATTAGTAACAGCTACTAAAAATAAGTAAAAGTTACTAAAAATTTGTAAAAGTGACTAAAAATTAGTAAAAAAAACTACTAAAAATTAGTATAAGCTACTAATAATTAGTAAAAAATGTTACTAATTCAAATTGATAAACGAATCCACAATATTCCATTAGTAGAAACTTACTAATTCATATTTAGAGAATAATAATTCAAATTTGCGGTGATAATAACTAAATACATAAATTTTTCGAAACTTACAATACAAAATATCGGGAATATTAGGCGGAAGAGTGACTTCGAGAGATGAATGTTCTAGGGTTTGCATCTTGAGATGCGAATCGTGAATATTATTACTAATAATATGCGATTCCGGACTGCTTTCAGGTGGTGTTAAGACATCACCACGACTACGAAACATTCCCTGTAGAGGTAGAACTTCACAGCCAATCATCTTATATAAAAAAATTCTCTTCTCAAAACACAGGGAAAAAATCGAAAAGAAAATAATCGAATTAACTATATATATATAATTTTCACTCAGTGTTCCCACTATTTATCTTTTTTGTTCACTCCAATCATGTTAATCCTCAAATTGACACATTGTTTGGTTTATTGTCACTTTGTCTCATCACTTTGATCACTGTCGCAGTGATCAAAAGTTCAAGGAGACAATTTTCTCCACAAGTCCATTTTCATTTTTTCAAAAACTCACTGTTTTCTAATCCGAAAAAAAATTGATGTTTACTGTTTATTTGCCACGTGTCAAAAAAAAGTGTTTTTACTTTAGAAAAGATTTTATTTATATTGAATATATAATTTTATTCAATAGAAAGACGTGTAATTTTTGTTGATAATAAGGTGAATAATTTGCATTCGTTGAAAATTTTGTAAGTGAAGAAAAAATAAGAAAGAAAAAAAAGAAGGGAAAAATGATTGTTTATGTTTATAAAGTTGACAGCGTAAAAGCACGCGTGCGACTGATGGATTTTTTGGAGGGGTGATCGTGCGCACGTGACTCTTGGAATAAACGAAGGGTGCGGGTGGGGTAAAGTGATTCACCATTGGTTGGTAAATCCACCCCCGCTTGGGTGCGGATTGGTGGAGGGCTTTTCCGCCCTCGCAGTATGGCGTGTATGCATTATCAGGGGGTTGAAAGGGCGAGAGAGAGAGGGGGTGGTTTCAATGTGAAGAGAGAAAATACGAGCGAATGAGAGATGGAGGTAGGCATGAGCAATAGAGAAGAAGAGAGATAAAAAGAATACCGAAATATCCGTTTTGACGCTTCTGCACCCTTGACTTCGACGCAAAAGTGGGCGCCAGGGGTGACGAAATACTATCCTTTGAAAACGCCAACGCGAAGATCCGAACCCGTTAATATTTTATGGCAGCCTTTGAACAAAACAAGAGAATAAGAGATCCAAGATTTTATCTGTCATTTTCATATAGATCATCTGGGATTATTTATTTTAGCTTTTTATTTATTTTTTTTTCTTCCTTTTATTATTATTATTCTACATAATTACGCTTGTGTGTTATAAATTTGTTTCTTGTGTTGATCTTTCGTTTTTGTTCTTCTTCATTTGCCTGCTAGTTTCAGAAGTACACGTAAAAAAACCTTCAACTGGAACAGCGATAACTTTCGCTGAAATAACGAAAGTATTCGTTGCAATAACTAAAAATTTCGCTAATATATAGTGAATTTTACAGTTGTTCCAGGTGAAGATTTTTTTTTCGTGTAATACTTGAAAAAATTACGTCTTCTATTTCTATTTTTTTTTATAGAAATAGTACGGAATCATCTAAAATGTATTTTTGGAAATGAAAGTAAGAGGAAAAGTTACAATTGTTATAATAATTGTGGTATAGTTAAAATTGATGTTCTATTTCTATTGTTGTGGAAGAACGAATAAATTTCACCAAGGAAAAAATTTCGAAGGTGGGAAGAATCGAACCCTGGGTTTTCTGTTGCGAGACTTGTGGTGTTACCACTGAGCTAGCTTATACTTTGAAAATTAGAAACATTACAAGTCGAAATTTTAGAACATTGGTAGCAATTATTTACAATATTTGCCACAAAGTAAATTTTTGAAACTTGTGGGGTTTGTCTTTAAACCAGAATCTATAGTTTAAATACCCCTATTGTTTTTTTTGAATTTTTAAATTAGTTTCGAAAGTACAATTCTCTATAAATTATGTGGAAGAAATTCACAACGCTTATGATGAACGATGAGAAAGGAAAAATTTCTTTAATGCAGAAAACAATATTTTTTGTTTACAAACATTTTTTCCTGGATTGTTGATGAAGAAATTTAGACAAAAATTATTTAGATAAAAATTAAGGTGGAGAAATATTTTTTCTTTTTAAATAGTTGATTGTAAACTTCGTGAACTTCATTAATGTTTGGAATTTAAGGCAATTTTTACTATTTCAGAAGTGAATTTTGCTACATCAAAGTTTATTTTATGAATTTTTACTGAAATTTACTAATTCGAAAAAATTATGATTAAGATTTGTTACTTTTTGAAGAATTTTTTTAAAAAATTTCTGACACTAAAAGCTACTTTTTTCTTGAAAATTTGGCCTTTAGTTAAAATACAAAAAATTAATTACAAAAACTTGAATAAAATTCTTCGTGAAAATTCAATTAGAATGACAAATTTTACACTGAAAGTTAATAATTTGAAATGAAATTTTCAAAAAAAGTTTTCGAAAGAAATCAATTATTTATGTAATACAATTTTAATTAAATTATTTGAAAGAATTTAATTATTCTTTTAAGTTTCTGTTCTTATAAAAATATTTCAATATAGTAGATATATAATTTTTTTTATTTTTGACAACATATGCTAATAAGAATTAAATTATTTTTATAAATAATAACATTCGTCGTAAGATTTTAATTATTTTTAATTCAATTTTAATTAAATTATTCGAAATGATTAGATTATGCTTTTAAATTTTCATAAAATTCTTCAAAAAAATCCATTATTTTTACATAAATGAAAAAATTGTTCATATAGAATTCAATCGTTTAAATATAAATAATAAAATTCTTTGAGGGATTTTTTATTATTTTTAATACAATTTCAAATAAATTTCTCGAAAAAAATAATTATTTTCAACATTTTGATTAAAATTCTTTGAAAGAAATCAATTATTTTCAACAATTCTTATGAAATTGTTTTGAAAGAAAATCAATTATTTTCAACAATTCTTATAAAATTCTTTATACACTGAAAAAAATAATAGCCAGAATGAAAGTATTAAATTTTTAACAAATTTTTCTATGGATTCTTTATATTTGTATTTGAATAATTGAATTTTTCTTGAATTTTCTTAACAAGAATTGCGATTTAAATGTGGATTTTAAAAGTTTAGATTTCAATTGAATTTTGAACGCAATTGTATCATAAATGTTGAGAAACAGTTAAATTTCAAAAATATGTTCCTTATTTATTAAAAATATTAATACCGGTGGAAAAATATAAATAAGTATTTATATATTTTTTGAACAAAAATTATTGTCGATAATTTAATTTAGAAATTAGTCTTTTGAAAATTTTTAGTTAAAATATTTTGGAATATATTTAAGTTATCGTAAAAATTTTAAAAAATTTCTAAATTACCAATTTAAGTATTTGAAAATATCAAATTTAATTTAAATAAATTTTATTATTTTTTTTTTAATTATTTTTCAATAAATAATTGAGTTTTTGAAGAAATTTCAATTAAAATTGAGAAAAATAATTGAGTTTTTGGAGAAATTTCAATTATTAAAATTGAGAAAAATAATTGAATTTTGCAAAAAAATTTTAGAATTGAACTTTTTAATGACTAATTATTATAGTTAGATTTATTTCTAAGTTTTGTTAAAATAAATTTTTTGACACTTGATCCTTGAAATTTTGCTATTTTCTTAGATATTTATTTACTAATTAGTTATTTTTTACTCCTTCGCTGAACCGCAATTAGTTCCAGTTATATTTATTACTAAAAATATATGGATTTAAATAAACAAATACTTGTCTGATATTAAATAAATATTTGTAAATTATTATTGTTCAAATATATAGAATTTATTTGATTTAAATAAAAATTATTTGTTACAAGTAAATATTTATTCGCCAATTCTCAAATGAATGAAATTTTGTTGTATTTTTAAATTTCGTTGATTATAAAAATTAAAATTTCGTATAGCAATAATATTGTGCCACGTGTCAAAAAATGTTTAAAGATTCTAAATTTTTGATTTTGTTTATGTTTGTTATATATAAACAATTCGTAATGTTTATGAATATTTATAGTTGTAAAAAATTTCGATTAAAACTTTCAGTACTTCGTGAATTATTAATTCGTTTGTAAACTGTAGAAAAAAAATTTTACTCGCAGAGCTTACTGAATTATTTATTTGTTTCAATTATATTTTACTTTGTGGTGAATAAAATTTGTAATTATAGCAAATAAATAAATTAGTGAATATACATATATATGTTCCTAAAGTTTCGAACGTTCAATTGAACGACAATATTTTTTTTTTACTTCTTCTAATTTGTATTTCTTTACAAAAAAAATATGTTTTAGATTAGAACAAATTAATTCTAAACTATAAATATTATTAAATTTCAATTATTTTCTCTTTTTAAATGGTAATTTTCTGAAAAAATTAGGGTGAAAAAAAATATCGTTCGTTTGAACGAAATACCATTTAATTGACTCCATTAAATATAATATTTGATTCAAGTAAATATTTAATTGATAATAGTCAATTAATCGGTTATTTGAATCAATTAAAATTTTTTTTTTCCAGTGTAAAAGAAAAATTTCTTTAATTTAAAACCCAAAAGAATGTTGTTTACACTATGGAAAAAAAATTTAATTGATTCAAATAACCGATTAATTGACTATTATCAATTAAATATTTACTTGAATCAAATAATATTTAATGGAGTCAATTAAATGGTATTTCAATCAATGACTAATAATAAATTATAAAATAAAATAATAATAAAATTGAAAAGGGAATCAAATACCATTTAATTGAATCTAATAAATATTATTTGATTCAATTAAATATTTAATTGATTAAAGTCAATTTAGCGCATATTTGAATCAATTAATTTTTTTTTCAGTGTATTTTATTAAGTTAACCATTAATTTTATTTTTTAACAAAGTTAATCGATTTTGGTGTAGGCGAATTTATGCGACTGGGTTTAAAGTAAAATTTTCTTTTATTCTTTTGAGTGGATATGATGACTTGAAAATTCTAAATAATATTTTTATAAATATTGAGTAAAATTGAGAATAAAATTTTGATGTTCTATTTTTTTCTGTCCTTTACACTTACACATTGAGAGTGAGAGAGAGAAAAAAAGGGGGTGGGATTGGTAAGAGGGTAATAAAACATTGGGTTTACGAGAGTCTGCTTGCAACGAAAGGAGCTCAAGACTGTAAAATAGTTGGTGCATCGCCATCTACTCGTTACACCACTGTTTTACTTCAGAACCAATGACACTTCCGATCGTGGTCCTGCAGTGCTCAAGTACTTGGTATTAAACTACAAGATTTCAACGCTTTGAAATCTCTCCTAAAAACCTACATTTTACATATAAAATTCCCCTTTAAAAAAAAAAAAAAAAAAAAAAAACGATATATATGTGAGGCGTATTATTTTTTATGCGCTTTCTTTTACTTTCTTTTTTTTTATAAAGAACATTTCTAAACTTTACTAAATTATTAAATTTCTTTCTCTATTCGTCAGGGACCGTCACGGAAATTAAATTTTGATTTCGTTACGATATTCCAAAACGAAACGAAATTATAAATGAATTTTGATTTTGATTCTGTAACGAAACCAAAATTTACTTCCTATTTTGATTCTGATACTGTAACGAAACAAAATTTACTTTCTATTTTGATTCCGATACTGTAACGAAACAAAATTCACATCCTATTTTGATTCTGATACTGTAACGAAACCAAAATTTACTTCCTATTTTGATTCTGATACTGTAATACTGCAATTCGGTTTTCTTATAGAAACAGAAATCGATTTCAATTCTATTTCAGATTTCGTAAGTAAAAACGATATTATCTTCTGATATGTTTGACATTTGCAACAAAATTTAGGTTCAATGACACTTCTACATATGCGGAGTATTATTTTATCAAAATTAAAACAAGAAAGAATTTTGATTTTGATATTGGACAATTAAATTATTATGATTAAAAAATTGAAAAGGGAAAAATAAATGTATTTTCGTTGATAAAAGGCAAAGTAGTTTTGATCGTTTGTAATGTTGAGCATTTTTTCTTTTTCTTCTTCTTCTTTTTGCGTGATGCGTGGGATGAGAATTCTTCAAGATCCCTTAAACTAAAGTCGCTTTTTTCTCTTTGCCAAGAGAATGAAATGGATCGAATGGAAAAAGAAAGAGGTAGGGAGCAAAATTAAGAATGGATATATACAGAAGAAGGATTTTAGAAAGAGAAAGAGAGAGAGAGAGACGCCATTTTATAATTCCACCTCGCTAGATATTCTTGTCTGCATGTTCGCAACCCCCAATCTTGATATATATATACGTATAAGCAAAACGTTTTTACCCTTCAGCAACTTTCTTTAGCAATTTTATACTTTCTGTTTCTTTCATTTTGAAAAGGAATGCGAACCTCGGATTAAAAATGAAGGGGGAGATCCAACCGCAATGTTATGGGTCACTGAGAGAAAGAGAGAAGAAAATTGAAATTTTCTCATGTAAAAAGTATTCCCTTCTTTGACTCACAAATGTTGCGGTTTGCCTGTATAAAATTAAAAACAAACTTGGCTACGTTTTGAATTTTTGACTTTTGTACATGTACATTATTTATTTATCATATTCATACTGTCATGTTGGGGAATTTTGGAAAAATTTAAAAAACCTGAAAAAGTCAGGGAATTTTGATCGAAATTCGGGAAAATTGTTGTTTTTTAATTGTATTTATACTCTTGAAATCTAATTTTACTCAAGTATTTCAAAATTAATTCAATTTCACAAGAGTTGCGCGTTTGCGATTTTTATAATTGAAGGAACTTGAAAAGATTTTCATTTAAAATTTTGCAAAACTTTAATTTAGAAATAATTCAGAAATTTTAACAAAAGAATTCAATTTTTTAAACGGAAATTTTAATAAAATTAGTCTCAAAAATTTAATTATTATTTGATTAGATATTACTGAAGAAATACAATTATTTTTTAAAGTAGCAAAATTCTTCTCAGAAAATCAATTAAATGTTATTTTTTTTATTTAATCTTTAAAGAACTAAGTTATTTTTAAAAATATTAATAAAATTCTTTTGAAACAGTTCAATTTTTTTCAAAATAATTTTAATAAAATTTTTCGTAGAAATTTCATTAACTTCAAAAATTTGTCAAAATTCAATTATTTCTAATGTTTACTATACTTTAAAAAATTTAACAAATGAATTCAATTATTTAAAACGAATTCTAATAAAATTAGTATCAAGAATTCAAATATTTTCAAAAGTAATAAATTCTTCGCAAAAATCAAATTATGTTCAAAAATTTACAAAAAATTAGGCAAAATTTTAATTACCTTTATAAATATTACAATTTTTCTCCGAAATTCAATTATTTAGAAAATGTCAATAAAATTCTTGGCTGAATTTCAAGTATTTTTAATATATTTTATAAAATTCGTTCCATCAAATTTCTCAAGAACTAAAGATAGTTTTAAAAATTTTATTAAAATTTGTTAAGAGAATTCAATTATTTATATATTTTTTATATTTTTATTTTTATATTTTCTTAAGAATTTAAATTAAAATCTTTGAAAATTTGAATTTTTTTTAGACATTTAACAAACAATTCTTTAGAATTAATTTTTTTTTAAAAGTTTACTTGCTAGTTTTTTACTGTAACTATTCTTAAAAAATTGTTTTCATCATTACAATTATTATTTTTAGAATTTTTAACTCAAAATTCTTTTTTAAATCAATTAATTTTAATAATTTTCGAAAAAGTTCTTTGACAATTTTCAAATCCATTTGTTTACAATATTAAATTTCACAACATTTAAATTATTCGTAAATTCTTCAATTAAATATATGTAAGGAAGTAAAAACTTTTAATTTTAACTGAAATTCATTCTAAAAATTTAATTATTCTCAGAAAATTCTACATGAATTCAATTTTTTAAATACAAGCAAAGATAATTTAATTAATAATTCAATTTTGCTTAAAATTCCATTCTGGTAAAGAATTTTATCAATAAATTTTTTGAAAAATAGCATTCTTTCGACGAATTTTAATAAAATTCTAAAGAATAATTACAGTTTTTGAGAAATTTGATTAAATTTGTATTAAAAAATAATTGAAATTTGGCATTGAGTTTTTAAAATTTTTAATTTTTGTAAAAATAATTGAATGTTCGTGTAGATTATTATAAAAAATTTTGTTTATGAATTGAATTTTTTGACTATAAAAATCAATATTTTATTAAATAATTCAATGTTTCTTAAAATTGAAGTTTCGTAAAGAATTTTATCAACAAATTTTTAAATAATTGAATTCTCTTGGCAAGTTTTAATAAAATTTTTAGGTATAATTTCAGTTTTCGAGCAATTTCATAAAAATTATTATGCATATATTTCAAATAATTGAAATTCTGCCATAAATTTTATTAAAATTCTTCAGAAATATTTGAATGTCGTATTTTGTCAATTTTTGAACATAATTAGATTTTTGCAAAGAATTATATTACTTTTGAAAATAATTGAATTCTTTAGACGAATTTTATTAAAAATTTCTTTTTAAATACTTGAATTTTTTTGTTAACATTTTTCGAAATAATAGACATTAAAAAGAATTGAATTTTGACTAAGTATTTTAGAAGAAAAATTAAAAAGAATTAAAAATTTTTTGAAAATAATTTAATTCTTGGAAGAATAAATAAAAAAAATAATTGATTTTTTGAAAATTTCTTATTTCTATTATGAAACAATATTAATGATTAAATATTTATTTAAAAGTGAAGTTATTGATGTTTTCGAATAAGTTCCTTATTAATAATAATAAATGTAGTTTTAAAAAACTTGGAAAAATTATATTTTTTTGACCTGGATAACCTGGAAAAGTCAGGGAATTTGAAAAGAGCAAAACCCTGTTTATGTGTAATTGAATAAATAATTTAGTCTCAGAATTTTGCCGTGTCTGATGGAAAGAATATTCTATAACATATTGAGCGACAGATTTTTATGGGGATACACGCGTATATATGCAAAATGCTGTACCATCTGTCGAATATATGAATATTCGGTCGACTGTTTTCGATATCAGGTGGAAAATTTTTATGTGCTCTTCATGGTACATTAGCTGAAAATTGAAATCATTGCTTTGAAAAATGTATTTTTTTTCTTTGAATCGCAAAAAAACTTATTGATTTGCATTATTCAGTTTCTCCCTTTATTCTTCTTGGTTTTGAAATTTATTTTTCACTGAGAAAACATTATACTTGTTTGAAGTAAAAAAAAAATAGTTTTAAGTGATTTTGTTTCATTGAAATTAGTTTGCGAGCTTAATTCCAATATATAAAAAAAATTTACTGCTTTGATTCAAAAATAATTTTGGTTCAATAATTATGTTGAATTCAAACACATTTTCTGTTTTGGTTTTAAACAAAAAATATGTTTAGAAATTTTATGTTTGATTCAAATTTAAAAGTTGATAATAAATCATTTAAAAGCAACTGTAAATTATGTTTGAATTAAATATATTATTTCTATAAATGAACCAAAAAATATGTTTGAATTAAACTTAAATTTGTTTGACTGCATAGCAAAGATATTTTAAGTTTGATTTTTAAACCAAAGATGTTTGAATCAAATAAATCGTTTTCTCAGTGTTGTCGCATACTTTTGGTATAATGATTCGCATTTATGTATGATTATATATGACATTTACATATATAAACATTTGTATATATAAACATTTATATATTTAAAATTATAAACATTTATATATATATATATATATATAAACATTTATCTAATTCAATTCTTCTACTCGACATTATTCTTTGAAAAGAAAAAACGTATTTTAATCTCGAATATTTGAAATAGTGTTTATATTTTTTCTTCTTCATTTTTCTAGTTTCTCATCTCCATTTTCTTCGTTTACAGTTTTGCCCTCGTAAAAGAAAACATCAGAGAAAATATAGGTACATTACCACTGTATTATCCGCAAACACGTTCGAGTTTATATCCATGTGGGTGAGACTTGACACTGGATTACACGAGAATGTGTGTATATATTCATACATATATATATACGTTGCCAGAACATAATAATCAAGTACCCTTTCACCACGCCTACCAACCCCCTCATAAGATAAACGACTTCAAGTTTTTTTTCCCCATTCCATAAACATTTTTTCCGAATTTCTATTTCATAAATTTTTTAGTACCATACACAATTTTTTGCTGCACTATAATATCCAAGCCACAATTTCTATCTCTCGTGACAAATTTTACCGAAAAAGGAAAAAAATAAAAAAAAAATAATACTAAAAAAAAAGAGTTAAAATAAAAATTACCCAAAAATACTGAAAGTACTATTGTTTTTCAAAACAAAAATAAAATAAAAGGCATTTGACAAAGTGGATCATGAGGTTTTGCTGTACAAGTTAAGAGTTATGAGTCTGCCTATTGATTTTGTTTGTTTTTTAAAAAGTTATGTTCGTGACAGGTTTCGAGTTGTTCGAATTGATAAGGACTCTTTAGATCCTTTTTTAGCGACATCTGGTGTTTCTCAAGGATCAAATCTTGGACTACTTATATTTATTTGATACATTAATGACATTAATTCGGTTTTTAGAAATTCATTTTTTCTTTTATATGCTGATGATCTTAAATGTTATAAGATTCATTGGTCCTAATGATCCATGTCTAAATTGCTCTGAACTTTAACAAGATTTAGATCGTTTAGATGATTGGTGAATGTCAATATCTTTTTTTTATTTTGTAACAATGTACGGACTTACAAAATAAAAGCGCCCTTTCGTGCATAAGCACTAAAATTTTACAAACTTAATATATAAAATATAAGAAATGAAAATTAATCAAAAGCAAAAATTGTTAGTTAATCAATAACATAATGAGAAAGAAAAAGATAGAAAAATAATTAAAACAAAAAGAATTGAATTAAATTAAATCGGTCGTTTACATACAATGATTTTATTAGCCTAAAATTAATGAACGAAGCTTACTAGTAAATTTTGACAGTGAGATACCAAAAAAAATCAAGAGCATGACAGTATTCATTGCCGTGTTTACAAATTCTATTTATTACTGAGTACTCAAAGTATTTCGTTTTGAACAATTTTTGGTTTCCTGATCCTTGACTCCTCAAAATTCTAGTGGGCACAACTAAATTTATGTTAGACAGAATTGTGGGACAATCTATGAACCCATTAATAATTTTAAAGAAAAATAAAAGGTCTAAATAAAGAAGCCTTGGTGAAAATTTCGGTATCAATAATTTTTTTCTTAATTCTGTGTAATCAATATCACTATAAAAGTTGCGTTAACTCTTTCTAAAAAAAATACATTATAGTGTATTGTTACACAATTGGTGGTGAAGAAATAATTGAAAAAACTAAAATTTCAGACTTGGGATTACTATTTAATAATGACTTTTCTTTTAATGATCATATATCTAGAGTGGTTTCGAGAGCCCCAAAATCTTTAGGATTTGTAATGAGAACAGCATCAGTTTTTCATAATATTAATATACGTTAAGAGTATTGTACTTTACGCTTGTCAGAACAATTCTTGAGTATGTTCCAGTTATTTGCTCACCAACATATATGTATTTAACATTGTTAGAATTGAACGAGTTCAAAATCGATTTTTGAGGTTTGCTGCAAGGCAACTTAATTTACCATTCGATAGTCAGGTCCATGACTATAATGATTTGCGTAATACATGAAATATTCCTTTGGTTTTGTCAAGATTTGTTTATAATGACTTATTGTTTTTGTATAAAATTTTGAATGGGTTTATTCTATGTCCTGTTCTTTTGTCAATGATTAATTTAGTTGTTCCTTCTGGATTTACCAGAAATTTTGACCTTTCCGAGTAAATTATCATAGAACAAATTATGGAAATAATGCGAACTTATTAATAGGATTAGTAGAGAGGCAAACACAATTTCCGATCAAGTTAATTTTTTTGATAATAATTTACAGAGGTTCACGTAGAATAATCTTAAATTTTAATAATGTTGAGCCAGCCTAGATGTTAATTGAATTGTTTAATGTAATTTTATTTTTTAAGTACTTTTGTATACGAAAGGACATGTCCCGTTTATTATGTTAAATAAATAAATAAAGAAAAATCTTCTTCCATGAGTGCAAATTGGAATGTATCTAAATTTCAGGAGATTTACTTAATAAAGTACTTATGTATAAGTTTTTGTCGGACCATTTAATCGAAATGAGGAGGAAACTTATTGTAAAAAGTGGAATTTAGGTTTAAAAAGACAGATAGGACACTGGTTGTGACATAAGTAGTGCAGATTAAGTACTTAAGTATTTAGTATGCTCCATCAGTTGGACCGGAACGGTTCTTAAGTAATTGCGCACACACAGACAAATACAAATATATAAAGCAGAGCTGATAGAATGCGAATAAAAGGGGGGGGACCCAAAAAGGGATACATTTCGACCATTAATTCAACGACACGGGATTTTAAAGCCTTTGATGTAGATTAAACCGGTTTCAAAGGGTCTTTAGCACCTGATATGTGTTTTTTATATATATATATACAACTCGTAGGTACACGTGACACGACTAACCAATGACTCTGCACACATAAGAAATAACAATGTTTATTTTTCAAACTCATGGAAATAAGAAAAACTTTACTTGAAGTAACAATAAATTTCAATATATTAGAGAAATTTTTCAAATTTTTTTTAGTTAAAACTTTTCGTTATACTTTAGTAAAACCAGGGTGTCTAACAGTCAGAGAAAAGTCAGAGAATTTTTTTGGTCAGGGAAAAGTTAGGGAATGTTAGAAAATTTCATTGAAAGTCAGGGAAATTTCTAAAAATTTATACAAAAATTAAAATTTCTTCTGAATACAAATTTTTTTTATCCTACAAAACTGGGAAGATTTTTATTATTGATTGTTTCAATTATTAGATTTTAATTTATTGTTAAATATGTCAGTTACCATATTTTTGGCCCAAAAAAGTAGAAATAAAATTAGTAAAAAGTCATGGAAAAGTCAGGGAATTTTTTTCTCAATCCTTGTTCGACACCTTGAAAACTTTTAAGTTTCTGGTAAAGCTTTTTTTTACTTTTCCATTCTATAGTCAATTAGAAGATAAAAAAATTTATTAATAAAATTCTTTATAACAATTCAATGTTTTAATTTATAAAAAAAATTATGTGATAATTTCATTTTCGATTTGTATTTAATTGAAGTTCAATTATTTTAAAATTTAAAGAGTAATAATATTCTTGGCAAAAAATAAAATATCATTGAAAAATACCTGATAAAATTCTGAATTCTTAGAAATTGAATTATTTTCATAAATAATAAAATTCATTGTTGAATTTAAATTATTTTTAAAACAATTTTAATCGAATTTCTCGAAAAATGTAATAATGTTTCTAAAAAGTTTTATTAAAATTCGTCGAAAGAATTCAATTACTTAAAAATTTGTTGATAATATTTTTTATGAGAATTAAATTTAAGAAACATGCAGTTTTTCAATATTTTTCTGAATTTAAATAATTTATTTTTAACAAAATTTTCTAATAAACATTGATTTAAAAATGAAATTCAGTTAAAATTTATAATTATAATTGAGTATTAAGAATAAAATTCCTCTTAGGGATTTAATTATTTTTAAAAAGTTTAATAACATTCTTGTCAAAATTTTAATTAGTTTTAACTTTTAGTACAATTTGAATCAAATTTCTGGAAAAATGTAAATATTCCTAAAAAGTTTTATTTGAAATTCGTCGAAAGAATTTAATTATTTAAAAATTTGCTGATGAACTTCTTTACGGGAATTGAATTTTAAAAAAATATTGTTCAGTAAATTATTTAGATTTGAATTTAAATAATTGAAGTCTAATTGAATTTTATGAAAAAACTTATTTAAAAATGAATTCCAGTTAAAACTTTAAATAATAATATTAAATATTAAATTTTAATATTTAATTAATTTTAATATTAAATATTAAAAGCAATATAGCTTGAATTTTTATGAAAAATTAAATTTTGAAATTAAATTTTTTGAAAAAGTTTCGAAATTCGTCGAAAGAATTCAACTGTTTAAAAAGTTGATAAACTTTTTTACAGGAATTGAATTTGAAAAAAATTGTTCAGTAAATTCTTTATTTTTGAATTTAAATAATCGAATTCTAGTTGAATTTCTTAAAAAAATTGAGTTGAAAATGAATTTCAGTAAAAAATTTACATAATAATTGAATATTAAAAGTTATATGCATAGCTTGAAATTTTAGGAATAATTGAATTTGAAATTAAATTATCTGAAAAAGTTGGATTGAATTTTTGTTATATTATTTTATGTTTTTATTTTCTAACATATAAGTAATTTTGTTGAATTTACAAATAATTAAAATTTTGTAAATTTGAATATTGTAATCAAATGAATTTGAAAATTGTCAAAGAACTTTTTCGAAAATTATTAAAAATATTGAAAAATAATGTATTGAAAGAAGGGTTTTATAGTTAAAAATTCTTGAAAATAATAATTCAAGTGATAATGATTTTATCACTCGTTCTTAATTATGTTATATTTAAGACGAAGACATAATAAATTTTATTCAATAAAAATTATGTTTAGTTCAATATTATAAAATATGTTTAATTCAAACACATTTTTTTGCCAGACTAATTATTTTTGGATTTAAAAAAATTTTCTCAGTGTTTTGAGTAAAAATTTTTTTTTCAGAAGAATTTTTAATTTAATTTAATTCCTTAATTTGGAGTGGTTATATTTTTGTTAGTAATTGGTTCGTAAATTCCTTTTTTTAAATTACTTTCACTAGTTCGAGTCCTGAGTGGATAAAAAATAGAAGTAGTATGAAGATATAGTCGCAAATACCTTAAAGAAATTCTTTTCGTACAAAATACGGAGATATTTAATTAAGAATCTATATTGAAGAAATTTATTTAATTCTCTTTGGCAAAAAAAAAAAATTTCTTTTCAAGTTTGAAAAATAAAGTTTAAAATGTTGCACTATATTCTTGGGTACCGTGAAAAGTTCTGTAAGTTGAGTAAAGAGCAAAGAACGTAAGAGTAAAGAATATATATATATATGTCTATAGAAGTGAAAAGGTGGGGTGGGGGCAGAATTCGTGGAACCCTTGAAGTTTTTCTTTGTCGCGGCTTGTCTTCGAGGCGAAGTAAAAAAAAAAAAAAGAAAAATAAAATAGTAGAAAGAGAGTGAGAGAAAGAAGAAAGCGTACAGGGAAAAAGGAGAATTTCTTTTCTCGTTGCGACTGCGCAAAAGACGTCTACTCATTTCCGTAGGCGTCTTCAGATCTCTCTCTCTCTCTCTCTCACCCTTCGAGTTTCGACGTACCCACCCTTTATATGGGGGTTGGGGTGGGATTCGGGGGTTGCTTGTAAGTTCTGCACGTCGGCACGCCTCCAGGAGACTCTCTCTCTCCTCTCTCTCACTTTCTTTCTCCTTTTCTCTCTGGTTGCAATCGTAAAAAGCATCGCCACGGGGTTCCTTTTCCTAGGCCTCCCGAGGACTAATGTTTGAAAATAAAATAAATGGATAGACGCGTAAAAACAAATGAAAATAAATTTCTTTCAATTTGACGAAATAAAATTAATCATCTTTTTATATTGCCGGAGCATTTTTCTTTTTTTTTTGACTCTTATCAGAGAGATAGAGAGAGAGAGAGAGGGTTTATTTTTGTATTCATGTTGAGAATGTAGATTTTATATGATAAGGGGACGATCTTGTTACACGCCCTCTGACCTTATATACAAATTATGACATTTATTTTTTATTCCCTGTGTTACCCCTCTGAGAATTAATGGGAGCCGTGTAAAAAAATCGTTGTGAGAGGCGAGAAACCGAGCGAAATTTATATTTATTCCCCTTGTCAAATCGAATTAGATGGAATTTTTTTTTCTTGCTATATACGATGTTTAACAAATTATCGACGTTGGAAATATTTTCGTTATTCGCATATGAGTTGTGAATATTCAAATGATGGAAATTTTTGTCTATGTAAATATTTTGGTGTTATTTTTTACAGTGAATGAAATTTTAGTTTATTACATTTTTTTATAACTATATGAAACATGAAGATATCTATAACTCCGAGTCGAAGATTTGGAGTGATCGATTTCTCCATATTTTATAATAATTTAAAGATGACAAAGTAATAAAATTATTATTTTATATAATATAAATATAACTATAACTCCGAGTCGAAGATTTGGAGTGATCGATTTCTCCATATTTTATAATAATTTAAAGATGACAAAGTAATAAAATTATTATTTTATATAATATAAATATACTTCTTCAAAATTATTTTCATTATTTAAATTCAATTATTATTTTCAAAAATTTTGAACTACAATTTTACTTTATGTCTACTATTTTTAATAATAATTAATTAATCAATTTCACGAAATTTCAATTATACCTAAATTCTTTAATTAAATGAATATTAGAAAATAAAAACATCAAA
This sequence comes from Leptopilina myrica (nomen nudum), assembly GCA_032872475.1. Lineage (NCBI taxonomy): Eukaryota > Metazoa > Arthropoda > Insecta > Hymenoptera > Figitidae > Leptopilina > Leptopilina myrica (nomen nudum). The sequence continues at coordinate 21,149,339 of CM065467.1, read as the reverse complement.
TAATATTAAAAAAGATCAATTAAACTTTTTCAAAAATATTAATTCTGAAAATTCAATTATTACCAAAAAGTTTACTCTATATTTCTTTTAATATTTCAATCTAAAATTTGAACTGAAATTCATTTTTGTGAAATGAAAATCAATTTTTATTAAAAAATTCTACGAGAATTTAATTATTTAAATGCAAAAGTAAATAATTTATTGAATAATTGAATGTTTCTGAAAATTCAATTTTTATAAAGAATTTTAGTAACAAATTTTTTAATAATTCAATTCTTTTGTCGAATTTTATTAAAACTTGCATGAACATAATTACATTTTTCAAGGAATTCAATTAAAATTGTATTAAAAATAATTGAAACGCGCAATGAGTTTTATAATTTTCAAATTTATTCGTTTGCAATTCAATTTTACGCAAAATTTCAATTATTCGGAAATTGTGCAATTAAATATATATTGAAAAATAAAAACTTGAAGTAATTTCAATGAAAATCCTATTAAACTTTTAAAAAGAATTAATTCGTCAGAATTTTTTGTCAAAATTAGGAAAAATTAAGAATGCCAATGATTTTAGTTTGAAACTTTTTGAAAATTTAATTATTTCTAAAAATTAACGTTATAATACTTTTAATACTTAGGTATAATCAGAAAATTTTAACTGAAATTCATTTTTAAAACCATTTTTATTAGTAAATTCTACGAGAATTCAGTTATTTAAATACAAAAATAAATAATTTGTTAATTTCAAGTTTCTTGAAATTAAATTCTCATAAAAAATGTTATCAACAAATTTTTTAAACCATTAAATTCTTTAGACTTTTAATAAGATTTTAAAGAATAATTACATATTTCGAGGAATTTGATTAAAATTGCATTAAAAATAATTGAAATTCTGCAATGAGTTTCATTATTTATGAAAATAATTGATTTCCTAAAAGAATTTTATTATTTATAAAAATAATTGAATCCCTGTAGAAATGTTATTATTTATGAAAATAATTGAATTTGGGCGAAGAAATTTATAAAAAAATTGGTAAATAATTGAATTTCTGTAAAAATTTGTATTATTTATGAAAATAATTGAATGTTTGCGTAGAATTGTATTCAAATTTTTTTTTAATAATGGAATTCTTTTGGAAAATTTTATTGAAACAGTAGATATTGAAAATTATGGAATTTTAGAAATCTTTTAAAAATAATTGAAATTTTGACAAGAATTTGTTTAAAATTTGGTAAAATAATTGAATATCAGAGAAGAATTTTATTATTTATAATAAAAATTGAAATTTTGACGAGAATTTAAAAAAATTTTTGAACACAATTGAATTTGGTAACTATGTTACTAAGTTAGTTAGTAACTTGGTAACTAAGTTAGTAACTAACTTACTATTCGCCCTGGAGAAGCTAAATTCGTAGAATTTTTACAAATCGTTGACTTTGGTGTTTTATTTGAAATAAAATTTCATTCATAGTTAAAAATAACACGAAAATAGATTATTTTAATCCGTTTTGTTGTTAAATTAATCCTAGAGGGATTAAACTGTTGCAAATTATTTTAATCCATTCTGGTGTTATTTTAACACCTCACATACTGTGCAGTCACTAATTCTAGTACATTTCTACCGAAAATTATTATATTTACTTTATTATGTTTTATTTAAAAAATAATCATTCGCCTAATGAAACCGCAAATGCCAATAAAAATGAGAGTATAATTCCATATCTCTCGGCGACATAAATATGTTCCATCAATGAAATAAGTATAGAAATAGAAATTTTTTATGGGTCATAAATTAACCCCATCTATATATAGACGATTATGAATTTTGCGGGTAAAACCTTTATTCCATTTACGCATATGGTTATTGAGGGGGTATTTTTCATTGTATTGAAAATATATAATACCAAAAAAAAAGATGTGTCAAAGAACTATTAATATTCCTTATTATGGCATTTTAGAAAGAAAAAAGGGGCGTCAGGAATCCATATATGTATATATAGATGGATATAGATATATTTGATCAATAAATAAATATACCCAGATATTGTAGAAAACTAGTGCGCCCGATATGAATGTCAAAGATTATTTAGTACCAATGCACATCAGAGCAAAAGTAGACTCCCCGTTGATCATAAAGTATGCATATTCCCTATACGTGAATGGGTTATGCATGCCTTATGGGACACATAATCATTATTTTTTTTTTGCTCCATCACCTTGCGCTCAGTCAGAGTTCATTCAAATATTTACTTTTCATAGAAACTAAATTCTATTCAAAATTGAGAAAAATTCATTCATCATTTATATTAGATTTAAATGGTATTAAAAAAAATTCAAATATACTGTCAAAGATTAAAATTTTGGAAGAGGATACACAATTGGGATTTCAAAAAAAGTTGTAGGTCTATATAAACGATTTGTTTTTTATTTGCAGGTGTCTGGTTTCTTGAAGAGAGGATGGTATGGTTTATGTGGTCACAGAAGTGCAATCAAGAGTCAAGAATGTTTGGAAGTAGATCGGAAGGGGTGATGATGTGCGGTAGGATCCCATCGCCACAACGTGGGTCGCCTCAACTGAATTGTAAGTCAAACAAATTTGATTTCTATTATTTATCCTTCTCTGCTTAATTCGGTTTTTAAATTAATTTTCTACAACTGATATTTGGGCCCAGTCAGATATGTACGGTTCGGGAATTTATTTACAAGGGAATAACTGTCTGATACAAAGTCTGTAAACTGATAGAACTTAAACCCAAAATTTATTTAAAAGTAACCTTTTTGAAACCTAAAATTAATTGTAGTCAATTTTAGGACTCAAAAACATAGGAAAATTTATGATCGGATCTGTACGGTACGGAAATTTATTTACACAGGAATAACAGTCTAAAACGAGGGGTATAATCTTACAGAACTTAAAAATATAATTATTTAAAGTTAGCCAATTTTTAAACCTAACATTAATTTTAGTCCATTTTGGGACTTAGCATCATACGAAAATTTATGATTGGTTTATGTTATAATTTGTGATGGTGCTTAAGATTTAAATTTAGGGAAAAATAATGATTGAGAATAGTAGCAAATGTTGCAATGTTGGTTGTATACAAGTTGCAATTAGTGTTGTTAAGACAATCAATACATATCAAAAGTTTTAACAGATGGTAGTTGCACTTTTAGAGTGCATTGAGTTGATCTAAATCCATAAAGCTGGTATAGTTTAAATTGTTTGTAGTTTTCAGATATACTTGAATGGCAGGTATAAATAATTACTACGATTGTTGAGATGAGAATTAATTATTGTCCTGCGTGTATTATAGAGAATAAGTGAAAAATCTTTGCCAGATGTGCGATTGTTGAAAAGGAGGGGGGGCAAATAGAGGAAGGCTTTATGGTGGTTTTCGAAGAGATGTCTCAACGTATATACATATATATATATGCGGAGTAAAGGAGAAATGGCAAAAAGGGAGAATGAAAAGGGGCGCCAGCGTGGGTGTAGACCGCGTCACGCTACGATAAACTACCTTTCCTTGAGTTCCCCTGGCAGAATTCTACTGCTGTGTTCTCTCCGATCCCCCATGAAACCCCATGGACCCATTCCCTGCAAGCTCTCACAAAGCACATGATGACAGGTTCCCTCTCATTGTTGTACACCGTGTGCATACATTTCATCCACATATTGGAATAAAGAGATGTCAGAGTTTTTTTTTCTTTTTTTTTTTTTGCAAAATGATGGTGTACCTTTAAAGAGTAAATATTGGGTAACTTACCCCTCTTTTATTGAGATGAAAGGGTCGCGCATTAATCACTCAGTGATTCTATTAAAAAGTTGATTCTTTTATTTTGTTTATTGGGAAAGGTTTTTTTTAAAGATGTCAGAGATTAGGTGTTGGGATTTTTCAATCGTTGTTATAGGTTTGTTAGAATATCGAGAAATGGTTGCGCAAAGGAGTCAGAGTTGTGTTGTGATTTTTAATCGTTGTTGGATTATTAGGTTTATTAGATTCATTGGATTTGTTAGATTTATTAGATATGTTCGGTTTGTTAGATCTATTCGGTTTTGTTAGGTTTGTTAGATCTGTTCGGTTTTGTTAGGTTCCTGAAGATTTATTAGATCTGTTAGATCTGCTAGATTTGTTTGGTTTATTAGATTTTTCATTTTTGTTAGGTTTGTTAGATCTGTTCGGTTTGTTAGATCTATTCGGTTTTGTTAGGTTTGTTAGATCTGTTCGGTTTTATTAGGTTCCTAAAGATTTATTAGATCTGTTAGATTTGTTTGGTTTATTCCACTTTTTATTTTTGTTATATTTGTTAAGTTTATCAGATTTGTTAGATCTGTTCGGTTTGTTAGATCTATTCGGTTTGTTAAATTCGTCCAAAGTTTCATGAGTATAGAACTTGTGTTCTGCTATATATTGTTGAACTGTGGAAAAAAAAGTAGTTGACTCTTGTCTGGTGTTTAGCCATGAGAACGAGAAGTTGGTACGAGACACACCCCATGACCCTTGGGTGCCATTACGCTGTCAAGTGTACAATAAGGCCAGAGACAACGATCACCATAAATGCAATGGTTCCAGAAACACTTGCACTCATCTTTCCATTTCTCCTTCTCATCGTTTCTGGTATAAAATTTTTCTTCCTTTTTCTGTCCTCCCAACTTCTCGCGCACACACTATAACGAAACATCCCTCGGGATTTTTAAACAATATGCTACAATGCACATTGGATATACCTTCGAGTTGATACTTGCCACACACTGTTTCCCATAATTCCCCTGCGATTTTCCAGGGCTTGTACATTGAAATTCTCGCGGGACATTTGGTGATATACTGGTGAGAATTAAATTCGAACCCGGTTACACGCTATTTAGAACAAGTCGCATATACAATGTTCTAAAACAATGTAACGTTTTGAGGGGAATTAGTTTTTTTCTTCTCTAGTTTGTTTACTGTATTCTACTGTAATTGTTTATGATTGTGGTCAAGAATTCTGATGTTCTTATCATCATCATCATCAAACCCAACAGTTGTTGGGGATTAAAAAACGAGACAATCGTAGCATTTCGATTTAGGATTAATTTTGGGTTTGTTTTGGTAAATTTGCCTTTCTTGGTTAGCTTTTGCTTTAACCTGAATGGTAAAATTGAATTAAATTGATTAGATTGATTAAATTGAAGTTACGTGAATGGTGAAAAGTAAAAGGGGTAAATAAATCCGTTTCACCGTTATCTTGAGTGATAGTGAATACTTGCTTTTAATATCCGAGAGTAGAGCAAATGTGTGAGAGTATTTAGAGTTTATAGTTGACCTGCTCTAAACGAGGAAATAACAAGGACCCACTTGAAGTGCTGTTCGTTATAATAGATTAAAGCCATCTTCTCCCCTGACTGTGGAACATATATTGTCCCCTTAACACCCCCCAACCAGTAGTTCGCTTTAGTTCACTTGACCCTACTTGTCCCGCTAGGGTCTCATATAAACGCATCCCTCTGCTAAACTGAACGCATCGGCTTTCTCTCTATTTTATCTCACTCTCTCTCTCTCTCTCTCTCTCTCTCTTTGCCTTTCATTTTCTCCTTCATCCTTTTCATGGACCACTATGTGAGTCCTCTCAGATTGTCTAATGGCTTTCTTCACATGCATCACCATATACGCAATTTTCTTAATGTACTTGCTAAACGCTCCCGCATCGACACTATTATTTCATGAAACTTTCAAGTCTCACACATACAATCGGATTTTTGGTATATACTTTTATTTTTCTAGGATTCTCTTTATGTAAAATATGTCCTTTGATATTTATTCATCTAGATTTAAATGGGTGATAAACTCTATACAAAGTATAATATAAAGATATTGACATTTTATTTTCTTGGTATAGAATATAAATTACAGACTTCGCAGTCGATAATTAATTTTAAAAAAAGTAGCGAAAAGTATAGCTTTCAGACTAAAAAAGTTAGTAAAAAAGTAGCTATATAGAAAAATTATTACTTGACGACCAACAAACTCGTTTTAGAAACTTTATAAAACTGACTACACTTTATTTTATTTTCCTCACTTTTTCTTAATTTTTATAAAAAAATATTTATTTCTTTATTCTTATCCTAATGCTAATAAACTGAATTCCTACAACGAATTTTGTTATTCATGAAAGGATTTTAATATTTGTGAAAATCATTTAATTCTTGCAAAGAGTTAAACCTTTTTTTTACTAATTAATTTAAATAATAATTAAACATTTTAATTAATAATTCATTTCTTTCGACTGATTTTATGCAAATTCTTATTTAAATAATTAAATTCCTGAGAAATTGTTATTATTCGTGAAAAAATTGAATTCTTATGAAGATTTTTACAATAAGAATTAATTCATAATAAAATTCATTTCTTTCGATGAAAATTTTTTTTAATAATTCATTTTTTTCGACTAATTTTATGCAAATTCTTATTTAAATAATTAAATTCCTGAAAAATTGTTATTATTCGTGAAAAAATTGAATTCTTACGAAGATTTTTACAAGAAAATTTTTAAATAATTGAAATCTGTTTGGAATTTTTTTTAAATATTAAAAATCATTGAATTTAGAAAAGTTTTTAAAAATAATTAAACTTTACAAAGAATTCTATTAAAATATTTCACAATAATTGAATATCTGCGTGGTATTTTATTGAAATTAAATAAAAAAAAAATTTAATTTCTAAAAAACTTTATATTATTTACAAAAATAATTGAACTCTTGCGAAAGGTTTTAGTAGAATTTTTCAAAAGAATTGAATTAATAAGAAGAAATTTAATACTTTTTAAAATAATTGAATCCTTGTCATGAATGAAGAAAATAATTGAATTTTTGGGAATAATTTTGTTATTTATGTTTAGTAATTGAATTGTTTCGAAGAATTATTTATATAAATATTTCAATTCCTGGGAAGAATTTTATTAAAATCTAAAAGAATAATTGAATTATTTTATAAAAATTTAATTGAAATTGTGTTTAAAATAAGTGATTTCTTTCGAACAATTTTATTAAAATATTTAAAAATAATGGAATTCTGAAAATAATTAAATTTTTACGAAGAATTTTGCATTCATAAAGATAATTGAAATGTTAACAATTCTTTTTCGGATTTTTTGAAAATAATTGAATTTTAACGAAGAATTCTGACAATGATTTTATTTACAAAAATAATTAAATTCTTGAAAGGAATTTGAAATTTTTTAAAAATTATCGAATTACTGCTAAGGATTTAATGCCAAATTTTAAAACATTTAATTTTTAAAAAAATGTTTGCAAATTCAAGTTTAAATAATTCAATTCCTGTGAAATTCTTTTATTTTTTTTTTTTGGAAAATAATTGAATGTCCGTGTGGAAAAAATATTATCAAAATTTTTCTTTAATAATTGACTTCGACAGAAAATATTTTATTAAAATAGTAGAATATTGATAATTATTGAATTAAGAATAATTTTTTAATACAATGGAAATGATACCGTGAATTTTATGGATATTTTTAAAAATAATTGAATTCCTAAGAAGAATTTTACTATTTATGAAAATAATTGAGTTATTGTGAAAAATTTTATTAAAAAATTTAAAAAAGAATTGAATTTCTGTGAAAAAATTTTGTTATTTTTTGAAAATAATTGAATTTTTCATAGGAATTTTATAAACATTGTTTTAAACAATTAATTTTTTAGAAATATAATAAATATGAAAATTTTGTTTTAAATAATTGATTTTTTCGAAATTTTTTTGAAAATGCTATTCTTAATTAATTAAATCCTTGTAAAATTGTTATTATTTATAAAAATAATTGAATTTTGGATGAATTTTGTTAAATAATTGAATTTTATAAGCTAAATCTGATGAAAATACTATAGATATTAAAAATAATTGAATTTCGAATATTTTTTGAAAAAAATTGAATAGTTTCAAAGAATTTGATTATAATTTTTTTATAATAGTTTTATATAAAAAATAATTGAAATTCTGCCAAGAATTTTATTGAAAATTTTCAGAAATGTTTGAATGTCGAAGAAAAATTGTATTATTTATTAAAGTAATTGAAAATTGACGAGAATTTTTGTAAATTTTTCAACGTAATTGGAATTTTTGCAAAGTATATTATATTACTTTTGAAAATAATTGGATTCTTGAGACGAATTTGATTGAAAATTTCTTTTTAAATAATATTGAATTCTTTTGTTAAATTTTATTGAAATAGTTGACATTGAAAATAATTGAATCTTGACAAAAATTATTTTGAATGAAAAATGAAAATAGTACCCAAATAGTATATCATAACTTAAAAAAACTAGTAAATGGTATAGGTTTTAGTATAGATAAGTGCGAAGCCTGAAATTATTGTGTGTATTAACAAAAACAGTTCAAATTTACCCGAATTGACTGTAATTTATTATTCATTTGATAAAAACGGTGGAACAAAAAAAAAATTAGTGATGGATCCACCTGAAAAATATATGGGTATATATTTTCTCCTCTATCCAGGCAGAAAAATGTCGGATCGAAGGGCATTTATTATTTATTATCGTGACACGTTCCTGAAGGTAACACATATAGCGAGGCCTCATGAATGACAGATATAAAAGTGCGAGCGCGCACGAATGAATAATATGGGTAATGGGGTAGCTAATGTCCCCATATGCGTGAGTGCGTATGTATATAAACCCACTAGAATTCTTATTCGTGTAAGTGCAACACGTAATGGGCGGCGCGCATATATAATGTTACCCAAAAACCATCATCTATCCTTGAATTTAGCTCATTTAGTTTATGGCACTAGAATATATCTACCATGTGGGGTTCTTTGGCGCGATGCTGACTTTAATCTAATGTCACATTAACGATGGATAAATTATTAAGTCGTTTCTGTTCCTTATCTTTATTCACTTAAATATGTATCTTACTTTGTAAATACTTATCAAAACATATAATTATAAAAAAAAAATTATTTCAATAGTTGTAGTATTGATAAATAATTATAGTGTCTATCATTTTTTCTCAGTAATTTATCATTGGAAGTGTTTTGGTACCGAAAATGGAAATTTGGAGAAAATTGGTGGTGATTTTAAGTGTTGGATTCGCTCTCTTGCTATGTTCGATTTGAATTTCGCGCCATTTTGGTTCTGTGAATTCCCGCCTAGGGGGCATGAAAATCCTCTCGCAGACGAGATGAAGTATCATTTTTTTTTATATCTGATTAGAATTTCAATTTAATTCTGAAATTAGTTAGAAAAAAGCAAATGAGTTTTGTAGAATAGAATTTAATAATAGTCATTGGTTTTGAAATTCTTAACCTGAAAACAATTTTGTTTATAAACTATTTTTTATAAAGTATTTTTTTTGAAGGCTAAAACTTTTGTAAACATTAAAACAAAACTGCGGCTACATTTTTTTGTCAGTAATTGGTCCGCAAATAGTTGGTAATTTTTCATGTTTGGTCCGTTAAATCTGTATTTTTAAATACTTTCACTTATGGTTCGAGCCCTGTACTAAAAAAATGCTAATATTTTTTTGCATAATTTTTAATATTTTCTCTAATTGTTGTTTAATAGTAAAATATCTCATTACAATACCGGATTAAACTTTTTGTCAAATGAATTTTTATACTTGTACGGTTTTATGTATTTACGGTTTACTAATAATTACTTACAATTAGTATCAATGCATTTGTTGGAATGAATATTATTTTCCAACACATAATATTAAAAATTGAACAAATAATGGAAAGAACGAGGAGAAGTAAAATTTTTTTATGATTCTATGCATTTTTCAGTATGCAGTGATATAGAAAGCCGCACCCTATACATATATGCGCGCGTATATAGAAGAGAGAGAGAGAAGCAAAAGTCAGACATTTTTAGTGTGTGGAGTCCCTTTTTTTTCACCCTTGTGTACACATATATGGATCCATTCGCGTATTACCCAGTTCCGCGGACACATTGTCCGCATTTTATACTTGTTTGCACAATTCCCTACGCGTTTTTCGTATGACCGAGGCTGTATCTGGCCAAATGTTTTTTTGGGAGATGGGGACTTGCAGTGAACGCGTTGTCATTTTATCGGTCGGAAGAGCGCACTGAATTTATTAATGGAATTGGTTAGGCATGATGGATTTATTTTTATGGTTATTACCAGAACCTGATCTCAAATGCCCGTTTATGGTGCCTACTTATAAAGATCGACTCTTTTTAAGATTGCGCACGCTTTTTGGGTGATAATTTGAGAAGCTCCCCCTCTCTTTGCCAATTTTTGATATTATGACTTTTTTCGACTATTTTTAAATAATAACTTTTAAAATAATAACTAATAATTCTTAAATACTAACTTTTATCAAAAAATTGCGACATTTTCTCCAAATTTTGCGACAAAATACTGCAAAATATAATAAGTGTAAAATGCAACTTACTTCAATTATTAGGTTCGTGAAGTTGGCATCAATGTTCAGCATCGAAAAGTATTTTTCCTTATTTTTAGTAACAGAATTTTAACTAATTTTACTCCTTTTATTCACCTAAGAAGTAAAAAACTATTTAATAGTATTTTTTTAACTTAAAACTTTGGAAAAAACTGAGTGTTTTTCTTTGGTTTTGTACAAAAAATATTTTTTGATCCTGAGCATCGATGGCAACTTCAGGGACCTCAATTATTATAGCGTGAAAAGAATAACTATAGACAAATTTTTAAAAATTTTATTTCTGAAGAAGTTTTCTAATGAAATATGTTTAAAATATTATAATTAAAAATGATTTTGAATAATTGAAATTCTGTTAAATTTAATACAAACTAAATCATCTTTTCATGAATTATATTGCAATTTGAAAAAAATTAACTTTTAAAGAATTTTAATAACATCTAATATAATTTTTTAAAAATTATGAAATATGAAAAAATAATTTTTTGAAAAAAGGAGTTGGAAAATAGTTTAAAAAAAATTAAAATAGTTTTGAAATAAGTAATTCTCGAGAGTATTGGGTTTGTAATTTTTTAAAATTCATTTATTTTGAATATTTTCAGTATTTCAGAAACGCCAAATTCATGTACAAAATAGTAAAATCAAAATTTTTCAGAACTATTTTTAACATTTTGGAAAAAATAATCATATATTTAACATTTTTAATTAAAAAAAAAACTAATTCTTAGAATTGCTTTATCATAATTTTTTAGAATTCGATTGTATCTTGGAATAGAGTAAATTAAAATTTTTAAAAATGTACATTTTTTTATTAAATGTAAAAGTATTTTACAATTTGGGGAAAAAGTGCAGCAAACCAAATTTTTTGATCTAAAAAATACTGAAATTAAAAAAAATCATGTGGAATTTAGTAAAGTTATATTAAAATTGAATTAAAATTCTTGATATTTGACATAATTGTATACTAAATTCCACATCAATTTTGTTAAAGTTTAGTATTTTAATATTAAAATTTCAGTTTGTTGTACTTTTTCCCCAAATTGTAAAATACTTTTACAAAATTTAATAAACATTTTCTTTCAGTACAATATGAAATCTTAGAGCCAATCTATGTATAGAAACTTATCACCACTCCAGGTGAAACACATTTCTCCCTGATAATAAAACTATTTACCGACAGTTGCAGTATTGTTCTACGTGATTTATCGAAATAATTTTTTTTAAAATTAATTTCCTGAATGGCAGATGTTCCATAAATAAAAGTTTTCTCCCCCTTTTTTTTCCTGGTGGTCAGTGAAATTCTTAAATTGACAAATCATGCTCTGTGATTTCTCAGTAGTCATGGTTCTTACCATTGTTTCCGGACAAGAGGTCGACACGCCGGAAACAATGGGTCACAAGGTAGAACAATTTTTTTTCAGATTGGTCTAATCATACTTTTACTCCACGGACCACTGCCTATCACCTCCAGGTGTAATAACTAAAGCAGACAATAAAACTTGAAAGCTAAAAAATTTCTTTAAATCTTAATTTTTACATGAATTTAAGCTTTACTATCATTATATTCCATTAATTTCACTATCAAATGGCAACGAATTGATAAATTCAAATCAAAAATTGAAATTTTAGCATCAATTTGATCCACACTGTAAAGAAGAAGTTGAAAATTAAAACTGATTTCGGTATTAAAATAGAATTACGATTTAGTACCAAAATTTGTTTTAAATTGGTACCTTTCTTTTTATAGTGCACTTTAGTATCAATTTGATATACTTTAAAGAAAACTGTGTCAAAACTGTGTTTGTTGAATTACTAAAAACAGAAAAGAAAAAGTTTCTCGAAATGTTCTTAGAAAAAAATTATTTATTCAGTGAAATTTTTATATATTTTTTTGGAGACATCTGTTCGTTTGGGTCAAGATATGGATTCGTTAAAGGTTGAAAAATCAAGCTTCACTTTTTTATTTTCTCTACAAAAATGACGTGGGGGGGGTTTGAGTCAAGAATTGAGACACGTGTCAATGAACAGATGGATGAAACCTATCCAGTCATGGAATATCCTTCAAACGGTCTCCCTTCGCCCCCCCCTCTTGCTATTCTATCTGTCGTCTTAAAGTTTTCTTTAAGAGACTCGAAAGATGTTGTTACAAGTGATATGTAGGAAAACCTATCGCATGCGAGGATTCCCTGCGGTTCTAAGTTACACGATCCGTATAGAATTACAGCTTTTGACTCTTTACACTTTACAAAAAGAAAAGAAAAGTGCTAACCATGTTTTCGACCCTTTCTTAAAAGCTTATCCTATTCTCACCCTCTTCTTTATATAGTAAAATGTCTCGTATTTATCGAAACACTTAAAAATCATTTCTTCCTAGACTGCAAAAAAAAAAATTAGCCTACATTCTACACTGAGAAAACATTATACTCGTTTCAAGTAAAAAAAATAATTTTAAGTGATTTTGTTTCATTGAAATTAGTTTGTAAGCTTAATTCCAATATATAGAAAATATTTACTGCTTTGATTCAAAAATAATTTTTGTTTGAATAATTATGTTTAATTTAAACATATTTTCTGTTTTGGTGTAAACGAAAAATATGCTTAAAAATTTTATGTTTGATTCAAACTTAAAAGTTTATTTATTTATTTATTTATTTATTGAAATACAAACCCGCAGTTCTTTAAAGAACCATAAATGGGTTTAAAAGAAAAAAAAAGAAATAATACAAAATCCTAATATATTGAATACAAAATTATAAAGTTTAGAAAACTAAAAAAACCTAAACAATTTAGAAATAATAGAAAATAAAAGTTGCTAATAAATAATTTAAAATCAACTATAAATTATGTTTGAATTAAATATATTATTTCTGTAAATGAACCAAAAAATGTATTTGAATTAAACTTAAATTTTTTTTGACTGTATAGCAAAGATATTTTAAGTTTGATTTAAACAAAATATATTTGAATCAAATAAATCTTCTTCTCAGTGTATTTTACTCTCTCACTCTCACAGTTCAATTGAATTCACTTAACAAATTTTAATAACATTGTTAAGAATAATTTCAGTCTTTGAGAAATTTGATAAAACAAATTTTATGAAATATATTACAAATAGTTGAAATTTTGCCAAGAATTTGATTAAAATTTGTCTAAATATTCGAGTTGCAGAGAAAAATTGTATTATTTATAAAGAGAATTGAAATTTTGACTAAAATTTTTCTAAATTTTTCAACATAATTTGATTTTTGCGAAGAATTTAGTACTTTTGGAAACAATTATTGAATTTTTAAGACTAATTTTATTAAAATTTCTTTTTAAATAATTGAATTATTTTGTGAAATTTTATTAAAATCACTGTTAACTTAAAAGTGTATCAAATGGCAACGAATTGATACCAAAAATGTAGATCAAATAAAAAATCGATTTACATTTTTGGCATCAATTTGATACTTTCAAGAAAACTGTGATATAGTAAACATTTGAAATAATTGAATTTTGACAAATTTTTGAAATTAATTAAATTTCTACGAAGAATTTTATTAAAATTAAATTAAAATTTTCTTTCAGTTTGTAAAAAACTAAAAATTTCGTTAATTCGGTGAGTTTTGATTGAAAGAGACTAACGAAACATTTCGCTGGGAAATAATTTTAATAAATTTCTACGTTGGAATTTAATTAATTTCAAAAATTTGTCAAAAATTCAATTATTTTCAATGTTTACTATTTTTAATAAAATTTAACAAATGAATTCAATTATTTAAAACGAATTTCAATAAAATTAGTCTCAAAAATTCAATTACTTTCAAAAGAAATAAATTGTTTGCAAAAATTGAATTTTGTTCAAAACTTTACAAAAATGTTTGTCAAAGTGTCAATTATCTTTATAAATAATAGAATTTTTCTCCGAAATTCGAATATTTATAGGAAATTTTAAATAAAATTCTTGACAAGATTTCGATTATTTTTAATATATTTTATAAAATTCGTTGCATTAAATTTCGCGAAAACGAAAAATATTCTTACAAATTTTATTAAAATTTGTTAAGAGGAATTTAATTATTATTCAAATTTTTAGAAACTAAAATTTTTTAAATTAAAATCTTTAAAAATTTGAATTTCTTGTAGTTTTAAAAAACAATTCTGTAAAATTAATTTTTTAAAAAAGTTTACTTGTTACTTTTTTTCTGTAAATTCTTCAAAAAATATTTTCATTATTACGATTATTTTTTTTTTAGAATTTTTAACTAAAATCAGGGTGTCTACTAACCGGGAAAAGCGGGAAATAACCGGTATTTTTATAAAAATCCGGGAATTTTTTCACCAAAATTAAAAAAGTTTTATTATTTTAACTTGTTTTTAAAAAAATTTCTTTTTATTTCAATTTTTATAGATATTTTAATAGAAATATTGTGAAATTCGACTGAAAATATATGTAATTGAATTTCTTAAAGAATTTCTTTAGAAACTTTTTAACAAATAAAATTTTCAAAGTATTTTAATTTAATAATTAATTAATAATTGGATTTTATAGTCACATTTTAATGAATTAATGTTTCTTAGTGCGAAGATTAATAATTAAAATTTTTATTAGTTAATTTAAAAAAAATATGCACTTCAAATTTTTTTTATTAAAATTGAATTCTCACAAATTTTCTTTTTAAATTCTGAAAAATAAAATTGTTGAAATTTTTCAATTACATTGTTGCAAGATAATTTAATTTTTCTAAACAAATACATAATTGAAAATTTTTGAAATAATTGAAATTTCTTTACATTTTATTTTTAGATAATTTAAATCTTTGAAAGAATTTTAATTTAAATTTTTCGAAAATAATGTTATAGTGACTGTATAATTATAATTTTATTTTTAAAACATAAAGTCCCTCTTAAAGTTTTAAATCAATTTTTTGCTTCTAAAAATTATATTATTCTATTATTATTTAATAGTTATAAATTTATAATTATTGAACTTCTCTTAAATTTTTATAATTTCTTTCTAAATGTTCAAATAAATGATATTTATCATTTCTTAAGCAAATTTAATGTTTATTACTTATTAAGTAAATAAATAATTATCACTGCTTTTTTTTTAAATTGTAATAAAATTCTTCACAGGAATTAAATTATTTTCATAAATAATATCATTCTTTGGAAGGATTTCAATTATTTTTGTAAATAATATCATTCTTTGGAAGGATTTCAATTATTTTTGTAAATAGTAAAATTCTTTGCAAAAATTCAATTATTATCAATAGAATTGTAATAGAATTGAAAAAGAAAATTTCCAATTATAATTATAAACAGACAAGATTATTTTTAAAAAATTGAAAAAATTATTTTCCCAAATTTCAATTAAAATTATTATTTATTTATGTTCGAAATCAAATTTAAATTTAAATTTTATGAGAAAAGAAAACCGGGAATTTTGTTGAATGAAAATAGTAGACACCCTGTAATATTCTTCTTTAAATCAATTAACTTTAATCTTTAATCTTTAAAAATTTGAATTTTTTAGACCACAGTTTTCTTGAATGTATCAAATTGATACTAAAGTGGATCAAATTGATGCCAAAAATCTGGATAAATTTTTTTATTTGATCCAAATTTTTGGTATCGCAATTCGTTGCCATTTGATATTTTTATAAGTTAACAGTATGACTTTTAACAATTTTTGGTTTTTATTAATTCTGTTAATGCTGTGAACTAACGAAACATTTTGCTGGGAAATTTTTTTGGTTTCAGGTAAAACTCGTGACTCTTTCAGAGAGTGGAGGTTTATTTTCGTTTATGTTTTTTAAATTTTGTGTAATAAATAATCGTTTAGGGAGAATTGAAAATCAAGTGGGGTATAATTAGGAAAATGATGGATTTTTGAATGGCTTGGTCGAGTCTCTTGATATTAAATAGAAGAAAGGAATTGGTGAATACAAAAAGAGGGTGGGGTGGCGAGAGAGAGAGAGAGAGAGAGAGAGAGAGAGAGAGAGAGAGAGGGATAAGTGTTTCGTCTCAGGGAGTACATAGGCGAAGCGAACCACCGCCGGGTTACCCTTGGGAAATCAGAGAGACACGGGACTTACCCTGTGCAGTGCTACACCACTACCAATAGTAAATCTTATACGTCTGTATACGTCTCTGTTTGAACGCATTTTGTTTTTGAGATATTTTTTAAGACCTAAAGAATTTTCAGTTTCAAATCATTTATAAATTAAGTTTCGCCACTTTTGAATATATGTAACATAACTTTTGTGTGTAATTCTTTCTTCTTTTTGTTGTAATTGTAACTCCCTTGTCATATTGATTTCCGTACAATTCGAAAATTTTTTTATTGTGTATCGATAAGAAATCCTGGAAAATTGTTGTTTTCTAATTGTATTTATTCTTCAAATCTAATTTTACTTATACATATTTCAAAACTAATTGAATTTCAAAAGAGTTGCGTTTGCGATTTTCATAATTATATTAACTTGAAAAGATTTTCATTCAAAATTTTGTAAAATTTCAATTTTAAATAAATTTGATTAGAAATTTAAAAAAAATTTGATTAGAACTTTTCGAAAACCTAGATTTAAAAAAAATTTAACGACTAAAATTATTTGGAAATTAGTTAAATTGTTTAATGTATATTGAATTGATTTTTTTAAATAATGGATTTATTGAAGAATTTTAGTTAAAAACGCCAAAACAAATTGAATATTTCTGCAAAGCAAACATTTTTAAAAGTAGTAAAATTCTTTTGAGAAATTCAATTATTTTATTATTTTTTATTTATTCATCAAAGAAGAACATTATTTTTAAAAATATTAATAAAATTCTTTTGTAATAGTTTAATTTTTTTCAAAATAGTTTTAATAAAATTCTTCGTCTAAATCTAATTATAATTTGAAAAATTAGTCAAAATTTCAATTATATTTATAAATAGTACAATGTCTTTCCGAAATTCAATTATTTAGAAAAATTTCAATAAAATTTGTGGCAGAATTTTAATTATTTTTAATATATTTTATAAAATTCGTTTCATCAAATTTCTCGAAAACTGAAAATATTCTTAAAGATTTTATAAAAATTTGTTAAGAGAATTCAATTATTATTATACATTTTTAGAAATAATTAAATTTTCAAAAGGTCGTCAATTAAAATCTTTGAAAATTTAAATTTTTTATACTTTTAACGAAAAATTCTGTAAAATTAATTTTTTTACAAAAAGTTTACTTCCAACGTTTTTACTGTAACTATTCTTCAAAAATTATTTTCATTATTATGATTATTATTTTTAGAATTTTTAAGTGAAATTCTTCTATAAATCAGTTAATTTGATTAATTTTCGATAAAATTCTTTGTCAATTTTTAAATCCATTAGTTTACAATATTTAATTTTACAAAATTTTAAAACTCTTCAATTAAATATATAATAATTATTATCAAAAATTATTATCAAATTTTTCTTAAAATTCAATTTTGGTAAAGAGTTTTATCAACAAATTTTTTAAACAATAGAATACTTTCGACGAATTTTAATAAAATTCTAAAGAGTAATTACGTTTTTTGAAAATTTTTATTCAAATTGTATTAAAAATAATTGAAATTCTATCAAGAATATTATTAAAATTTTTCAGAAATGTTTGATTGACGAAGAAAAATTTTATTATTTATAAAAGTAATTTTAAGTTGACGAGAATTTTTGTAAATTTTTTGACATATTTGCGGATTGTTGCAAAGAATTATATTTCTTTTGAAAGTAATTGAATTCTTGAGAAGAATTTTATTAAAATTTGTTTTTAAATAATTGAATTGTTTTGTTACAATTTTTTAAAATAGTAGACATTTAAAATAATTGAATTTTGAGTCAAATTATTTTGAAAAAGAGATGAAATTTTTTTTTTAATTTTTGAAAACAATTTGATTCTTGTAAAATAAATAAAAAAAAATATTGAATTTTCGAAAATCCTAATTTTTATATGAAAAAATAATAATGTTTTAATATTTATTTGAATATAAAGTTATATTGATGTTTTCCAATAAGTTTCTATAATTAATAATGAATGTAGTTTTAAAAACCTGGAAAAAATCAATTTTTTTACCTAGATAACCTGAAAAAGACAGGGAATTTGAATTTTGAATAGAGCAAAAGCGTGTCAACCCTGCAAATTGATGACAAATAGGATCAAATTAATACTAAATTGATGCCAATTTGGGCCAAATTGATTCTAAAGTGGATTAAGTTGTTACAAAATTTGGTTTATTTGTAAATTTTTGTTATTAGGTTTATTCCAAATTGGGTCAAGTTCTTTACAAATTTTGTTCATACTATAAGTTGTTGTTATTAATTTGATACCAAATTGAGTCAAGTTTTTACCAAGTTTCGTTGATACTAAGTTGTTTTTGATATTAAGTTGATACCAAATTGGGTCCAATTAGTACAAAACTACTATTTTTTATTTCTAAATTTTACTCCTGAGTAAAATTTATTAACTAAGTTTCTTCGTCTTTGATACATTTTTCTTTTTTTGCTCATCTTTCCAATTGATACATTTTTGGGTGATTTTTATTCTCGACTATATATAGTGTTGTTTTATTTATATTGTATACAAAGGGGGGGTTATAAGAATAAAAGCACATTTTTTTTCCTGTAGGCGCTTGTTTATTTGATGCAATTGGGAAAAATGAAATTTGTCCACTTATCTCGTGAATTATTGAAAAGTCACGAAATACGCACGCGTGCTTATATATGGAGAGAGCAATATATGTAATCGGCGGGCATTGATTTTGTCGTCGATAGAATGAAAGCTTTAGTATTTGTTTGATTCGATATAATCTCGATGTTTGTAACAAGACGCGTGCCAAATAAACACGCAAACTTTGTGTACTCTGGGCGCATAATTTGTTAGCTCGTCCGTATAATAAATGTCGGCTTTGATTTTCCACATTCATTGATGTTTCTAGTTAGGAACATGATTTTATGCTTTTGGGAAAAAATAGATTTTTTTATTTATATGGTATTCTTGAATATTGTGTAATTTTACAGTCAGAAACAAAAAAATTTGTTGAAATAAGAGAAAATTTATTAAAGTTAATAGGAAAATTTGTTTGAATTCAGATGATTTTGATTAGTCCGAACAAAATTTTGTTGAATTAGGCAAATTTTTATTTGGACAAACAAAATTGGTTTGAATCAAGCAAATTTTTATTTGGACAAACAAAATTTGTTTGAATCAAGTAAACTTTTAATGAGCCCAGGAAAATTTGTTTGAATCAAGCAATTTTTGATTGAATCAAGCAAATAAATGTATTGCTGAAAATAATTTGTTTGTTTCAACTAAAAGTTTGCTTCACATGACTAAATTCTTTCTTCGAAGGCAAAATTTATCAAACTGAACTAAATTTTTAGTTGAATTCAATTAATATTTATTCAAACAAACTTATTTACTTTAAAAAAACTAAAAATAACTAAGAATAATAAAAATAAATCAGCGACTGACTTTTTGCTTTTGAATTAGTAAATTTTACTAATAAATTCCTAAAAGCTATAAAAACTGTCAAATAGTGGAAATCATTAGTAATTTAAAATTTAAATTAGTGACTGATTTTTTGTTTCTGAATTAGTAAAATTTACTAATAAATTGATAGAAATGACTATTTTGATTAGTAAAATTTATTAATTAAAAAAATGTATAGTAATTTAAAGTAATTATACTTTTGCTTTGAATTAGTAAATTTGACAAATAAAGTAATAGAAATTACTATTGATTAGTACAAAAATTTGCTAAATCAAAAAATGTTTATTAATTTCAATTAGTGACTGACTTTTTGCTTTTAAATTAGTTAACTTGACTAATAAATTAATAGAAATTACTATTGATTGGTAAAATTGACTCAATCAAAAAATGTTTACTAATTTAAATTAGTGACGGACTTTTTGTATTTGAATTAGTAAATTTGACTAATAAATTAAATGAAATTACTATTGATCAGGAAAATTCTCTAAATCAAAAAATGTTTACTTATTTAACTTAGTGACTGACTTCTTGCTTTTAAATTAGTAAATTTGACTAATAAATTAATAGAAATCACTATTGATTAGAAAAATTGACTATTTCAAAAAATATTTACTAAATTAAATTAGTTACCGATGTTTGCCTTTAAATTAGTAAAATTTACCTTAAATTAAAAATTACTATCAATTAGTAAAATTTACCTTAATTTAAAAATTACTATTAATTAGTAAACTTTACTAATTTAAAAATTACTATTCATTAGTAAACTTTACTAATTTAAAAATTACTATTCATTAGTAAAAATTACTATTAATTAGTAAAATTTACTAATTTAGAAATTACTCGCAATTAGTAAAGTTTACTAATTCATAAGCAAAAGGTCAGTTAAATTAGTCAAAATTTATACTGATTTAAATTTATAAAGTACTATTTTTAGAAAAAAAATAGTGATAATCGATTGGTACTCTCAAATATGAGATAAAATTATATTTAAAATATAACTTTGTCGGTGAAGAGAAATTGGAAATAAGTTTCTTTTTTAAATATAGAACCACCTGTTTTGTAGTTTGTGAACCTGCGAAAAAGTTTATTGTATATATATATATATATAAATGTGTGTAGTGGCCACTAGAATGAATCGGTAATAATTTTCTAGTCACGTGCCCAACAAAATGGGGAATTCCAAAGAGACACAGAGAAAGCAGGTCCTTTCGTTCTTTTGGTACTTAGAAACTGTCAGAGCTTGATAGATGCTGCGCACGTGACCCATCCGCAGAACATTTGGTTCGATTCTTTCGAAATTTTCTCCTATCGTGACACGAAATACAATCGCCCCGAATTTTACATTGATTTCACCGCGATGGAGGAAATTAGAATAAGAGATTTTAGTTTTTTTGAAAAAAAATTTTTGTAGTGTCAATTTAAATTCGAGATCATTATTAAGAAAATGTATGATAATCGAATTTTAATTTTTGAATTAATTGAAAAAATTCGTAAAATTTTGATAAAATATTTTGATACTCTCTAAATTTGAGTTAGTAAAAATGTTTAATAATTTGAATTAGTGACTGACTTTTTGCTTTTGAATTAGTAAACTTTACTAATAAATTAGTAGAAATGACTATTTATTAGTAAAATTGACTAAATCAAAAAATGTTTACTAATTTAAATTAGTGACTGACTTTTTGTATTTGAATTAGTAAATTTGACTAATAAATTAATTGAAATTACTATTGATCAGGAAAATTCTCTGAATAAAAAAAAAAGTCAATCACTAATTTAAATTAGTAAACATTTTTATACTAATTCAAATTCAGAGAGTATCAAAATATTTTATTTTAGTAAATTTTACTAATAAATAGTAAAAGCAAAAAGTCAGTCACTAAATTAAATTAGTAAACATTTTAATACTAATTCAAATTTAGAGAGTATTAAAATATTTTATATTAGTCAATTTTACTAATAAATAGTAATTTCTACACTGAAAAAAAATTTATTTGATTCAAATAACCGATTATTTGACTATTATCAAATAAATATTTACTTAAAATAATTTTTATTTGAATTAATTAAATAATATTTGCTTCGAAATACTGAAATATTTGATTGAAATAAAAATTATTTGATTTAAGTAAATATTCATTTGATAATAGTCAAATAATCAGTTATTTAAATCAAATAAATTTTTTTTCAGTGTACTAATTTATTAGTAAAGTTTACTAATTCAAAAGCAAAAAGTCAATCACTAATTTAAATTAGTAAACATTTTTATACTAATTCAAATTCAGAGAGTATTAAAATATTTTATTTTATTAAATTTTACTAATAAATAGTAAAAACAAAAAGTCAGTCACTAAATTAAATTAGTAAACATTTTTATACTAATTCAAATTTAGAGAGTTTTAAAATATTTTATTTTAGTCAATTTTACTAATAAATAGTAATTTCTACACTGAAAAAAAAATTTATTTGATTCAAATAACCGATTATTTGACTATTATCAAATAAATATTTACTTAAATCAAATAATTTTTTATTTGAATCAATTAAATAATATTTTTTTCAAATACTGAAATATTTGATTCAAATAAAAATTATTTGATTTAAGTAAATATTTATTTGATAATAATCAAATAATCGGTTATTTGAATCAAATACATTTTTTTCAGTGTACTAATTTATTAGTAAAGTTTACTAATTCAAAAGCAAAAAGTCAATCACTAATTTAAATTAGTAAACGTTTTTATACTAATTCAAATTCAGAGAGTATTAAAATATTTTATTTTAGTAAATTTTACTAATAAATAGTAATTTCTACTAATTTATTAGTAAAGTTTACTGATTCAATAGCAAAAAAGTCAGTTACTAATTTAATTTAGTAAACATTTTTTTACTAATTCAAATTTAGAGAGTACGGGAACTTCCCGTTTAAATAAATAAATAAATAAAATATTTTAATGAAGTATTTTGATGAAGTGAATTTTCATGAAATATTTTGATAAAATATTTTGATGGAATATTTTGATGGATTATTTTGATAAAAATATCTTTTGAAATGAAAATTGGCATAATTTGAAATTACATTTTTTGCGTAGTATTATATACGTAAAAGCTTTTAACATTTTTCTTTCGTTTCTCATCGCTTTTTTTCTCCTCGTATATATATTCTTTAATGTTTGATTTTTCTTCTCTTCGACTTTCTTTTTTTTTTTACTCCATGAGCGAGAGAAAAGCTTTTCTTGCAAATCTTTTTTCTTTTTCTTTCGTTTTTTTTTGTTTTATCAAAGAAGAAATGAACCGAAGACTATCCTTTGGTGATAAATCTGCAATAATTAAAGCCAGAAACCATGGCAAGCATCGAGAAGACTGTAAAGGATAAAAATCCGGATCGTTCTCCCTGTTTTTCCCGAGGGATCTGAAATCCCACGGCCGACCTGGATAGAGAAAGAGAATACGTATATATATATGTATATAATATATACGCGTGTGTTGATTTTTCTCTCGTATAAGAATCAAGATTATTATCAATAGTGAAATTCTGCGTTTTTCATACTCTCGTTTAGGGAAGATTGTTATCAAAGATCCTCGTGGAAATTCGAAAATTCAATTATTGTCAAGCTCTTGATTCTATATAATTTGGTGGTAATTATTTTTTTTATAATTAGATATTTGAATTTTAATTTGTTTGGAAAAAATTGCAAGTGGGTGGGAGAAAAAAAATTAAATTATGGTAGTGGCAATTTTTCTAGTAGTGCAAGTACAATATATGTCAGACTCGTTTAAGTAACAATTGCTTCAGTAGTTAAAATTATTTTGTGTCAGACGAATATTTTCTGTAATCAACAGATCCGAATTTTATTCTGATTTCTATGTAATATTTATTATTTTTATTATTATTATTATTGTCATTATCAATTATTTTATTATCATTGTTATTATTATTATTTTAATATTTTATTCAGACGGACAGTCAAAAGAAATTGCAAATTTTTGTTTAAATACAACCTTCAATTGTTTAAAATAATGGAAACAAAGTTTATTAGTTTCTAGATTTTTAATTAGTTAAATTAGTTAATTTATTAGTTTAATTAATTACTAGCTAATTATTAGTTAAATTTATTTTCAGGTAGATTGTTTTAAATTATTTATTCATACTAATAATTAATTGCTTTGCTAATAAAAAGTTATTTTTGTACTAATTTTTGAAGCAAAAAGTTAGTCAAAATTTTATTAACAATTAGCTATTTCATTAGTAATTTAGATTTTAAGGAAATTTAATTTTTTGAAATAACTAATCGTTAGTAAAATCTTAACTGACTTTTTCCTTATTGCTAATAAAATTCTACTACTTCTACTTTTTATAGTAATTTTTGAGAGGAATTCAATGGTCATAAAAAATATTTTCACCCTTTTTGAATTTTTACTTTTTCTAAAAATTGATAGATTTTGAAATTCATATGTAAATTTGTAGAAAATATGTTTTTGTGTCCATAAAAAAAAATTGCTGATGAAAAAATTAATATTTAAAAAATTTTTAGCATTAAAAAAAATACTTTTCAGGTTAAGAATTTAAAAAAATATGATTGTTATTATTAAATTTTATTATAAGAAAAGTCATATGTTTTTTTTTTAACTAATTTCAGAACATAAACTTTAAAAAAAAATGTTTTATCGAATTTTCTATTTAAAATTTGTTTTTATCACTAAGATATTTTTTTTTTAAAGTTTATGTTCTGAAATTAGTTAGAAAAAAAACAAATTACTTTTCTTGTAATAAAATTAATAAAAATCATATTTTCAAAAATTCTTAACCTGAAAATGATTTTTTTTAAATGCTAAAACTTTTGTAAATATTAATTTTTTCATTCGTCAACTTTTTTATGGATACAAAAACATATTTTCTACAAAATTACGTATGGATTTCAAAATCTATGAATTTTTAGAAAAAATAATGATTCAAAAAGGGGAAAAATATTTTCTGAACAATTTTTTGTATGATCATTAAATTTTTCTGAAAAAATTGGTATAAAAATAATTTTATGGAATATGTAAAATATTTTCTTCATATAGTTAAAAATATAGGTGTATCCTCCTATTAATTAGTAACTTTTGACTAATATAGATTTTGACAGTATTTAATTAGTAAACGAATAGACTGTTTAATTTATAGAAAACTGCTCTCTTAATCAAAATTAGTAATTAACTTTTTGACTAAGGAAGCAGGAAAGGGGTATTCCTTGATGAATTGAGTTAGTAAACTTTTTGACTTAATTTAAGTCAAAAAAGTACTAATTGGTAGTAGAAAAGTACTAATTAAGTTGCTATGCCTACTGTTTTATTTATTAACATTATTTAACTTGTACGTAGTTAAATTAGTTAAAAGTAAATAGTAAATTTTTCACTAAAATTAGTCAAAAGTGACTAATTTAGATTTAGGTAGGTTAAAAGTAAATAGTAAATTTTTCACTAAATTTAGTCAAAAGTGACTAATTCAGATTTAGGTAGTCAATTAGTTAGTTTCGTTAGTTTTGTTACAGTCAACAAAAAATTATTTTTTAATTAAAAAAATTTGTTTCTTAGCGTTTATTTTCCAGTTCCATTAGTCAAGAGTGACTAATTCAGATTTAACGAGTACTAATTTAGATTTATGAGTACTAATTTAGAATTAGAGATTACTAAATTATATTCCGAGTAATATACTTTATCGCTTTCATGTATAGGTAAAAAATTATGAAGAATTCTTTTAGTATTTTTTTTATAACCCATATACTGTAATGAAGTAAATGTAAATAAAGAAGGAAAAATCGAGGAATTCTATTAAGAAAATACTATATGTTTCTGTGAACACTATTTTCTTTTTTAATACACTTTTCGAAGGATGAAATAAAAATAAAAAAAATGTTGATATGTCTTTCTGACTTGTAAAATGTGTGTAGTAGCAGGTAGATAATGGACGTCGATCGTCCTTCACGTTGAGTAATCAACTATAATGCTTTCGTGTGTCAAGCATGCTCTATTTGTGCCACGCATGATAGGTACGCTAATAATGTCCCGAGGGAACCTAATGTCGGGACGTAATCCAGAATCAGGCGTGTATTTTCACTTCGCGACTCTCATACATCGGAAAATGATGATGATGATGATGACGAAATTGATATAAATGTCAGGATCAAAAAAATACCCTCATTTATCTGATTATTATATTATAGTAATAGTAATAATAATTGTTATTATTATTATTATTATTATTATTTGTCACCATTCTTTTATTTCCTAATTCGAATGTACCCCAAAAATTGGAGAAAAATAATTTTTCTAGAAATATTAAATTGAGACGGAAAAATGGTATCAAAATTGTGATTGATTTTGATACGGTTTTTTTTGTTATAATTTGGCATTATTTTCTCTCTAAATCTGAATTAATTGAAAGTTACTAATGAAATGGTGAAAAGTCGTCCACTAAATGATTTAGTAATAATTCTACTGACAATTAGTAAAATTTTACTAATTGTTAGTAGAGCGTTACTAATTGATTAGTAGAATTCTACTAACAATTAGTGGAACTGTTTTATTAATAGTCGATAAAACAGTTTCACTAATTCATTTAGTGAAAAAGTGACTTTCAATTAGTAGAATTCTACTAAAATATTAGTAGAATTTTACTAAAAATTAGTAATATTCTACTAATTAAAAAGGTGAAGAGTCGTTCATGAAAATTACTAAAAATTAATAAAATTTTACTAATTCTTAGTAGAGTTCTACTAATTCAGATTTAGAGAGTTATTATTGTTTGGTAATAATTTGACTCGGTGTATTTTCTTTGAAAAAATGGGTAAATTGTATTTTGTTCTAATTAAAGAAGAATTATTATAGATTATTATAGAAGGAAATGTTTTAAAATAATTTTCTTAATTTTCGAACAGCGTTCTTTCTATTTTCATTTTGCCTTTAGGGCGCGATAGAAAGCAGGGCTTAATTACGGGAATCGTAAAATTTGCATAATCAAGAAATTGCCGCCAAGTGACCCTTGTAAGGAGTAAAAGCATGCCTCGTTTCGTGGAAAGTGCATCATTAAAGTAAATCAACTGGTAGCTTCGTTATTACAACTTACCATGCTTATCTAATTATTTCTTTATATCCACGCAGTAATACCAATGTGAAGTTTCATTTTGTAGGTCTCGGGAAAATTCAGGGAAAAAAATTCATTTTCTTCTATTTGTTTTTTGTGAAATGGTAATAAAAGCGCGTTAAAGAATTGCTCGTATTTTAATTAGTAAACAAAAATTAGTAATTTATTAGTGGAAAATAACTAATTTAGTCGTCAAGTTTGACTAGATTTGGTTTCAAGACTGACTGTTTGCTTTTAAATTAGTAAATTCTACAAATAAATTAGTGGAAATTAAATTTATTACAGTAAAAGTTAGTAATTAAAGCAAAAAGTTGAAGCAAAGATTTAGTAATCGACCTTTTGATTTTGAAATAATTAATTTTACTGATAAAGCAAATAGTTTTGGCAAAAAATTAGTTAATTTAGTTAGTTAGTTAATTGGGTAATTTGTTAGATAGTTACGTTTGTTCGTTCCTTATTTTGTTAGTTAACTTGTTGTTAGTTAATTTTTTTTGTTCTTTACTTTGTTAGTTATTTATTATAATTGTTAGTTAATTTTGTTACTCAGTTAATTTTTTAGTTTGTTAAATTTTCATTTAGTTAATTTTTTAGTCAGTTAATTTGTCAGTTAACCGTTTAATTAATTATTTTGGTTAGTTATTCATTTTGTTGTTAGTTAATTTATCATATAGTTAATTTGTTATTAAATAATTTTGTTGGATATTTACTTTGTTAGTTAGTTAATTTTTTAGTTTGTTAATTTCTCATTTAGTTAATTTCTTAGTTAATTTGTTAATTAACCTTTTAGGTAGTTAATTTTGTTTATTATTTATTTCGTTGTTAATTAATTTTGTTAGTTAATTTGTTGGTTAATATATCATATAGTTAATTTGTTGTTAATTAATTTTGATCGTTATTTAATTTGTTAGTTAATCTTTTAGGTTGTTAATTTTGTTTATTATTTATTTCCTTGTTAATTAATTTTGTTAGTTAATTTATTGGTTAATTTATCATATAGTTCATTTGTTGTTAATTAATTTTGTTCGTTATGTACTTTGTTAGATAGTTAATTCTGTTAGTTATTCATTTTGTTGTTAGTTAATTTTGTTTGTTATTTATTTATTTTGTTGTTAGTTAATTATATTAGTTATTTAATATGTTGGTTAATTTATCATATACTTAATTTGTTATTAATTAATTTTGTTCGTTATTTACTTTGTTAGTTAGTTAATTTTTTAGTTTGTTAATTTCTCATTTAGTTAATTTCTTAGTTAATTTGTTAATTAATCTTTTAGGTAGTTAATTTTCTTTATTATTTATTTTGTTAGTTAATTTATCATATAGTTAATTTGTTGTTAATTAATTTTGTTCGTTATTTATTTTGTTGTTAGTTAATGTTGTCACTAAATTAATTTTTTAGTTTCTTGATTTTTTATTCAGTTAGTTTGTTAGTTAATTTGTTGTTATTTAATTTTGTACGTTATTTATTTTGTTAGTTAACTTTTTAGTTTGTTAATTTTTCAGTTAGTTAATTTTTCAGTTTCTTATGTTTTAAGTTAGTTAATTTATTAGATAGTTAATCATTCAGTTATAGTTAACTGTTCACTGCGTCAATTATGAATTATAGAAACTAAAAACAATAAAATTATTAATTCGCCCGTAAATATTTGATGAGCGAAAAAATTTTTTCAGCCAATGACAATTTGTCAAGCGCTCTCTTTGAAAGGCCCGAGGGGCAAAACAAAGAAAGACGAGTGGATTTTTGAAGTGTTTAAATTTAACCAAATGAAATAATGAGATCATATATCCCCGACAAAAAGCTGCGGCTCTAAGCAAACAAGAATCAGTTGGGGATGCAGACCTCAACAAATCGCGATTCTATAACTAGCATTTATCCTCATGGGAGTTTATCACGTCAATAATAAATTATTATTTGCCGTAGAATTTTTATTTTTTTTAAGGAGCAATCTGAACAAAAATTAAATCAATTCGAAAATAAAAAATTTGTGAAAAAAAATTAGTACTGTTTATATCTGAATTAGTTGGTAGTTTTGTACTAATTAATAAGTGACAACTCGTTTAGAAATTTGCTTCTACTGTCTATATCCGAATTAGTAACGTAGTGAAACTTTTTTATTGTTTTGAATAAAAGATATTTTACACTGAGAAAACGATTTATTTGATTCAAACATATTTTGTTTAAATCAAAGTTAAAATATCTTTGCTATACAGTCAAAACAAATTTAAGTTTAATTCAAACATATTTTTTGGTTCATTTAAAGAAATAATATATTTAATTCAAACATAAGTTGTGGTTAATTTTAAATTATTTATAATAAACTTTTAAGTTCAAATCAATAACAAAATTTTTAAACACATTTTTTGTTTAAATTAAATACAATTATGCAAACAAATAATATTTTTGAATCAAAGCAGTGGATATTTTTTACATATTAAGATTAAGCTTACAAACTAATTTCAATTAAACAAAATCACTTAAAATTATTTTTCTATTTGAATTAAATATTATGTTTTGTCAGTGTACTGTAAAATTAATTTTTAAAAAATTTATAAAATCTTACACTGAGAAAACAATGTATTTGAATAAAACATATAATTATCTTTGTTATTGCAGTCAACCAAAAATTATGTTTGATTTAAGCATAATAATTTTGATTCAATACATTGAAAGTTTGGTTCAATAAAAATTAAGTTTAATTCAATAATAAAATATGTTTAATAAAATATGTTTAAATTAAACATATTTTTTTGGTTGACTAACTATGTTTGGTTTAAAAAATTTTTTTCCCTACTGTAATCTTTCAAATTAATTTTAAAAAAATTAGTAAAATCCTTTTGGTTATTTTTAAAAATTGAATCGCCACCTACGATTAATTTCCGATCAGGGGAATACATTAACTTTTAGTTTGGAGCTAGTTATGGGGTTTCCTAAACGTAAAAAGCTAAATGCCAGCGAGTTATCTTCTAGATCACGCATCTGCCGGGTGTATATTTGGGTGAATCACTCGTGCATTTAGATCCGCTCTATATTATGGTTTCCATAGACGATGGGTGTTCCGGAATATTGCGCTCCCATTAAAGCCTCTGTCACGATCTTTCTATTGAATAGAAGTTGGAAATTTTGAAAAGTCGAGATAATAAGTTGATGATTTTTCAGTAGTTTTAGGATCATTAAATAATCAAAACATGGTTTTCAAAAAATGGAAAAATTTTGCTATTTGCCTGTTTAAAAAAAAGGAATTTAGAAATAGTAAATTTAAAAAAGAAATACTAAACTTTAAAAATTAAAACTTGTAAATGTTCACTAATTTGAATTGTAGTGACTGACTGTTTGCTTTTGAATTGGTAAATATTGCTAATAAATATTGTTAGTGAAGTTTACTAAATTATTTTATTTTAATTTACTATCAATTTTTACTATATTAGTATTTAATTTCACTAAAATTTGCATAAACTTTACTAAAAGTTTGTAAAAGTCGTTAAAAGTTTCTAAAAGTTTGTAAAACTTTCTAAAACTTTCTAAAACTCAAAAGCAAATAGTCAGTCACTAATTAAAATTAGTAAAAAAAATTTACTGAGTATTGACTGATTCAAATTTAGAGAAAGCAATAATATTGAAAAATATAAAACAACAACTTGTTATTATACATGAAAAAATATATATTTTTTATTTAAAATTTTTGATTACATTATTTTTCACATTTTATCGTTTACTGCAAAGTAGGTAATGTTTTATTTTATTTTTTTTATATTTAGTTTTTTATATTTTTTTATTTATATAATATAACTTTCTTCTCGACTACTTTTTTTCTTTTAATAATGATCAATATTTATGTCATTGTTGCGTGACAAGTTCTCACGTGAAAGTGAAATTTGTATTAAAATAAAAGGTGTAGAAATTGCTGGTAATTATAATTATTATGACAATTAGGAATTATGAACTTATGATTATTATTTGACTTGTTAAGTCACGTGAAGTTAATATGATGGTACTAATTAATCCGCTCACTTTATATGTTGACGTGTAAAAAAAATTATGTCTGGAAATGTTTGATAAACGTATGGTGATTATAACTCTCTTTATATAATTAATGTGTGAATTAC
This sequence comes from Leptopilina myrica (nomen nudum), assembly GCA_032872475.1. Classification (NCBI taxonomy): domain Eukaryota; kingdom Metazoa; phylum Arthropoda; class Insecta; order Hymenoptera; family Figitidae; genus Leptopilina; species Leptopilina myrica (nomen nudum). Next base: position 21,118,183 of record CM065467.1, on the reverse strand, counting down.
ATGAAATTGAATTGTTCATCATTCTCACTTTCGCTACTTTGCATTTTTCCTTAAATAACTATATAAAAATGTAACATTGTTTGAATCGAATTTTTAATTTTTTTTTTTAATTATTTATGTATTGTATTTTTGCTAAAAAGAAAATTTTGCTTAACTTAAAGAAACTAATACTTGTCTGTTAGCAAGTGAGTATAATTATTTGTATCTAGTAATTTTTATTTGAATCAATTAATTTAAATACTAATTAAATACATTTAGTTTTTTAAAAATAATATTTAGTTTGAATGGTAAATTTATTGGTTCGAATATAATTTATTTGTTATTTTGAATACAAATTTTTTTTTTTTTAGTAAATATAAGTATTTAGTTAATAAATAAATTAGTTCTTTTATTTTTACAAAATGTCACGCTTTGGAAAAACGTAGATTTATGGTTTAGCTCTCATTTATTATGAATTTTCAATATCGGGAAAATGCTTCTTCGGAAGGGTAAAAATGTGCCCAGAAAAGTGAGCAGCTAGATTTTGAAACATGCCCCGCGGTCTATTAGCTTCAATCTTGTTTACTCTATGGTCCCCTTGATCGATTCAACGTAAAACTTCTTTAAAAAAAAATTCCCTTTGGATTTACTCTATCACGTTTTGAAAAATTCACACGGAAAAAAATGAATCATCTCTTTTTTTTAATTCATTTATTTACTCAAGTTCAATTTTTTCTTTAGGAAAATAGTTATTTACTTTTTTACTATATTTTTTTAGTTAGTTGTCTGTATACGAAAAACTTGAGAACTCTGAACTGTCCGAAATTTCTGATACAACAATTTTTATTTATTTCGGCCACTAAAAGCTATACTATTTCTGTTTTTTCAGTATTTTCACTACTTTAAATTCGTTGATACTAGAAAACAAAAAACTATTCTCAAAAATTATAATCAAATTCTTTGAAACGATTTAATTATTTTCATAAAATATTCGAAATTCAATTATTTTCAATATCTAGTATTTTCATCAAATTTCGCTTTTAAAATTTAATTATTTAACAAAAAATTGATAAAATTCATTCAAAATTCAATCATTTTTATAAATAATAACGATTTCACAAGGATTTAATTAATTTAGAATAGTATTTTCAAATAATTTTCGAAAAAATCAATTATTTAAAATAAAATTTTCAAAATATTTAAATTTCGAAAAAATTAATCGTTTAAAACAATGTTTATAAAAATCTTATGAAGAATTGAATTATTTTAAAAAATAACAAAAAAATTTTCACAGATATTTAATTCTCTTTTAAATATTAAAAAAAAAAATTTCACAACAATTCAATTATTTTTATCAATAATAAAATTCTTCTTAGGAGTTCAATTACTTTAAAAAATATTAATAAAATTCACGGTAAAATTTACATTGTATTAAAAAATTATTCTTAATTCAATAATTTTCAATGTTTTACTATTTTAATAAAATTTTTCCTTTAGAATTAAATTATTATAGAAAAATTTTGATAATATTCTTTCTACACAAACATTCAAATATTTCCCCGAAAAAAATAAAAATTTTACAGGACTTGAATTATTTAAAATAGAATTTGCATACATTTTTTTGAAAAAATCAAATGTTTTAAAAGTTGGTAATAAATCCTTAGCAGTAATTTGATTATTTTTATAAATTTTAAAATTCATTTTAAGGATTTAATTATTTTTGTAAATTAAATCATTGTCAGAATTCATCGTAGAAATTCAATTATTTTCAAAAAATCCAAAAAGAATTGGAAATATTTCAATTATCTTTATGAATGCAAAATTCTTCGACAAAATTTAATTATTTTCAGAATTCCACTATTTTCAAATATTTTAATAAAATTTTTCGAAAAAATCACTTATTTTAAAGACAATTTCAATTAAATTTTTATAAAGTAATTCAATTATTCTTTTAGATTTCAATAAAATTCTTCACAAAAATTTAATTATTTATATAAATCATTCTTCGAAACAATTCAATGATTAAACATAAATAACAAAATTATTCCCGAAAATTTAACTATTTTGAGTCATTTTAGTAAAATTTGTTGCAAAATTAAATTATTTTCTTAAATAACAATATTCATAATGCGAATTCAATTATTTTTAAATGTATTAAATTTCTTCTTGTTAATTCAATTATTTTGAAAAACTTTAATAAAACCTTTCACAAGAATTCAATTATTTTTCTAAATAATAAAAAGTTTCTTAGGAATTGAATTTCTTGTATTAAATTTTTATAAAATACCACACAGATATTTAATTATTGTGAAATATTTCCATAGAATTCTTTGTAAAATTTAATTATTTTTAAAAACTTTTCTAATTTCAATGATTTTTCATATTTAAAAAAAAATTTGCAAACAGAATTAAATTGTTAAAAAATTTTCTTGTAAAAAGCTTCCTAAGAATTCAATTTTTTACACGAATATTAACAATTTTTCAGGAATTTAATTATTTAAATAAGAATTTGCATAAAATTAGCCGAAAGAAATGAATTATTAAAAAAAAATTAGTATAATTCTTCGCAAGATTTAAATGATTTTTATAAATATTGAAATTCTTTCATGAATAATAAAATTCGTTGCAAGAATTCAATTTATTACAATTGTGATGAGAAATAAGTAAATATTTTTGATAAAAATTAGGAAAAAGTCGGAAAAATAAAATATAGATTGGAATTTTCGTCATAGTTTTATAAAGTTTCTAGAACGAGGTTTTTGAGCGTCAAGTTTAATTTTTCTATAGCTACTTTTTTAGTACTTTTTTTTTTATCCTGAAAGCTACTTTTTGCTACTTTTTTAAAATTAATTATCGAGTGCGAATTCTGAATATGTGAATGGTTGCGGAAAATATATATGATGAGACACAATGTACGTATACAGATCGATATATGTTAACCGACATGAATGTATAGTTGGAAGAAATAATCTTTGCTCGTAATAATAGATATTATTGAAGAGGTACATCATCATATATTGTTAATTGTATATGCGCGCAGGAAGTTTTATGGTTTCGAAAAGGTAAACCCGCAAAATAAACGGATTCGTTAACCACGTAACACGTATGCGAGTATGAGCCTAACCAAACATTGACATGTTCAATCATTTCGATCCCTTTCCGCCACCAGTTCATACTCAGTGCGCGCGTTCGCCATCTGGCTCGAATTGGGGGACTTTCAGGGGTGCGGGGGGGGGGGAGTGGTAGAAAGAGAGAAATTGAAATGAAAACAGAACTCGGTAAGGGCTACCCTAAAACCGTGGTGGATGGAAAGGGTGACAATGAGGGCTATTAGGGGACGATATATGTTTTTCTTTTCTCTCCATTTCCGACGTCACTGACTCCAGGAAGTCACTCGTTGACGTGCCGAGATTTCAGCATTTTTGACAATTATGGAATTAAATATTTTTTTTTTTGTATTCAAGTTTGATTATTCAATTATAGAGTTGACACATGTCAAGAAAGTCAGTAAATTCAGGAAATTCAGGAAAATGTCAGGGAAATTAAATTTTGTCAGGAAAGTTAGAGATTTTTATTAAAAGTACTGGAAAAAATTAATTTTTCAGAAGTCAGGAATTTTTATTACACGTACTGGTAAAAATTAATTTTTCAGAATTTATAAGAAATTTTTACTGTTTTTTTTTTGTTTGTCTCATAAATTATGAAATTACTACGAATTAATAATACAAACTCTTGAATTTTTTCTACACGAAAAAAAACTTTTTTCAATGGAACAACGATAACTTTTGCTAAAATATAAGCGAAAGTATTCGCTGCAATAACTAAAAATTTCGTTAATATAGTGAAATTTGTGGTTGTTCAAGGTGAAGATTCTTTTTCGTGACATTAAATAACTTGATTCTTCAAGAAGTATCAAGTATCATAAAATTATTACTTATAAATTATTATTAATCATTAATTTTACTCAAAAATTTTAAAATTCAATGGATTTTGACAGAGTTGCGTTTACAATTATATTCATAAGTAGATGAACTTCAAATGTTTCAATTTTTGAAATTTTATAAAATATCAATTTTTTATAAAATTGTGTCACGCTTCGAAGAAAGGTACCTAAGAAGCAAAAAATTTGAGATTATGTTTTCAATTTTTTGAGTAAAAAAACAGAAAGAAAAAAAAATGATTAATTAAAAATTATTTATCTTTAAGTCCTTATTAAGTCGAAAATATTCAATGAAAATTGTAACAAATGATTACGGAATTTCAATTATTTTCAAAAGTGATGAACTTCGTCACGAAAATTGAATTATGTTCAAAAATTTAAAAGAATTCTCTTCAAAATTTTAATCATCTTTATAACTAATAGAATCCTTGTCAGAAATTCAATTACTTTCAAGAAATGAAAAAAAATTCTTGGCAAAATTTTAATTATTTTCCAAAAAAATTTCCTCTTTTCAATTATTTTTAATAATTTATATTATTAAAATATTAAATATTATAAATAATTGAAGAAAGGAAAATTTTAATTTAAGAATTTAATGAAATCATTTTCAAAAATTTTCCTCTTTTCAGTTATTTATAATATTTAATATTTCAGTAAAATCAATTATTAAAAATAATTGAAAAGAGGAAATTTTTAGAAAATAATTAAAATTTGGCCAAGAATTTTAATGAATTTTTTGAAAATACTTGAATTTCGGAGAAGAATTTTATTATTTATAAAATTGATAAAAAATTTTTAAAAAGAAGTCAAATATATAATTCTGATAATTAAACAAAAATGGTTCTGCAAAATTCTATTTTTACGAAAAATTTATATAAATTTTCTTTTAAAATTCTATTATTTAACAAAATTTTGACAAAATTCTTTACAAGATTTAGTTAATAAAAGTAAAATTTTAAAAAAAAGTTTTCCTATACAATTCAATTATTTTTACAAATAATACATTTTTTTATGGTAATTCAATTGTTTAATAACATTTGAATAAAATTCTTTGCTAGAAATTAATTATTTTCATAAATAATAAAATTTATCATGAGAATTATTAAATTCTTTTGAAAAATTTTAATAAAATGCTTTATAAATAAAATTTTTCATAGGAATTCAATACTTAAAATGTGTTAAAAAAAAATTAAATTATTTGCATTATTAACAAAAACTTATCACAGAATTACAATTACTTTTTATACAATTTTAAATAAAAATGATAGAAAATTGCATGTATTTTTTATTTTTTTTTATTTTTTGCCGAAAGAATACAATTTTTAAAAAAATTTTTATAAAATTCTTCATAAAAATTCAGTTATTGAATAAATTATTGTTTTCGTATTTAAATAATTAAATTCTCGAAAATTTTTCTAATAAAAATTGATTAAAAAATGAATTTGACTTAAAATTTAAAATTATAATTGAATATTAAAAGAGAATTGTTAGAAATAATTAAATTTTGAAAAGGATTCGAATTAAAGTGTTTGAAAATTTGAAATTATAGTTTTAATTTATTCTGATTATAATGGAAAATAATGATTTTATCACTCTGTGAACTATTTAGATAATTTCAAAATTTTTATTTTTCAATTAAATTTAAACTAAATTTAAGTAAAATTTTTTCTAAAATATTTAAATTGAGTATATTCGGTTAGTGATTCTTTTGTAAGATAATATTAACAAATATTGATGCAACATAACCATCAGAGGAAATGGGTGAAAATTTTAAAAAAGAACTAATTTATCAATAACCTCTTAATAATTAATAACACCTTTATTTTAACGGAATAGGATTTATCAAATTTTGTGAAAATCAGCACAAATGAAAATTCTCCAAATTTTCCTTTGTTTGAATGATTTTAATAGAATGCGTGTAATCTCCTTTCGATTATTACGATGATAATAATGGTCGGAAGCCGAACAACATTTTCTATATAGAATTAATCGAGTTTCTGTTCGGCTTCAATTCATTCATTTTTTTTTTGTTCTGAAACGAGAAGGCTGATTTCAAATGATGACGAGTTGAAGTTTGAAATTTAGAAAATGGGACCAAATATTTTTCTTAGTATATTTTTGTCATAGTAATTTCGAATTTTTCTTCAAGAGGGAAAGGTTTCTTAATAGTAGAAGAAACATTCAATTTTAGTTTGCAACATTCTTGAGAGTTTATGGATTTTTTAAAGGTCTTTGAAGTTGACGTCGACGCTGAGCATCGAAAAATATTTTGTTTAAAAAATCGAAATAATAACTCAACATTTTCCTCGGTTTATGATTAAAAAAAAATTATTTCAAAAAGATTTTTTCTTCTTCAGTGAATAAAAGAAGTGAATTTGTAAAAATTTAATCTGTAAACATAAAGAAAAAAATAGTTTTTCGGTGCTGAGCGTCGAACGTTTTTTGAACCAGAATAAAATATGGTTTTTGATTGTGAAATTTTATTGGTTGAAATAAAATTTGTTTGTTGAGTGCAATATAGTGATTTTGATTTACAAATGTGACGCGCTCCGAAGAAAGGTACCTAAGAAGCAAACGAATTATAGGTTAGGATCTTATTAGATTTCTCTTGATTAAAAGTTTATTTTTAATTATTTGTATTTGGAACCAATTTTTATTGAATATTTTGGATATATAATGAAGACTTGAAGATAAATAAGTTTTAATTAATGTTTGATTTTCTTTCTGTATTTTTACTTATTGAAAAATTGCAAACATAACCTCAAATCTTTCTTCGGAGCGTGACACAAATGTGCATAAGATAAAGACTTTATAAAGAATAAATTTAAATAGAAAATGTGATTCGACAATAATTTTTTTGAAGTGAACGAGGTGAAGATAAGTGTTTTATTCGAGTATTGTTATAAAGTTTTGCGGTGCAGGTATTAAGCAGGTCACGTGGCGACCCGTGTCACGCAGGATGTCACAGTTTTGTCGCATTTAGCGCCTTTTCTATGAGCTATTCTCTTCGTGGTAAAAGCATGGGCGTTTCCTTTTTCGTTTAAGCACTTCTCTTGTATAACCCGGGGAGAACTCGTACCATGAGAAATAAATTTAGGTCATTCACAGAAACAAAAACAAAAAAAAAAAGAAGAAGCTTTTTCTCTGATAAAAAATTATTCTATTGCTTCCATATTAAAAAATTGTTTCCCTAATTTTGAATCTATTCTAAAAATTGTTTCCCTAATTTTAAATCTATTTTAAAAATTGCTGCCATATTAAAAAATTTTTTTCCTAATTTTAAATCTATTTTAAAAATTGCTTCCATATTAAAAAATTGTATCCCTAATTTTAAATCTATTCTAAAAATTGCTTCCATATTAAAAGAATTTTTCCCTAATTTTAAATCTATTCTAAAAATTGTTTCCCTAATTTTAAATCTATTCTCTCATAAAAAATTATTCTATTGCTAAAATATTAAAAAATTGTTTCCCTAATTTTAAATCTATTCTAAAAATTGCTTCCATATTTAAACATTGTTTCCCTAAAGAAACTAGAATTTAAATTTATTCCAAAAATAGAAAAAAAATACCAAAAGGAAAATTAATATTGTTTTCATTTTGCAAAATTAAAAATTTTTCTTGTACAGTTTTTCAGCAGACAAACTGTGATCCTAGTAAATTTATAATTTGAAAGCAGAATTGAAACAACAAAAATTGTATGGACGCACTTTATTGGTGTAAAGCGAGGTGAAAAGTTTCGAAACGATTTGTCAAAAAAAGTTTTTGTGTTTTTTTTTTCTTTTTGATTTGAAACGGAAAAGTAAAATTTACAGATGTTGTCAACTTTTGTTAACGGAATGAATAAATCTCTATATGAGTGATTAGCAGTTCCGGCGAGTGTATATATATATATGAGAAGTGGAGAATAGTTCTAGGACAAAACACATCGACACCATAAATTTTCAAATCAACAAGAGAAAGAGTGAGACACCATAGGGACTCATTGGAAACGCCTGTTTCATTTCGATGCTTTTTGCAAGGAGCGGCCTTTACCAATTTTATTGTTGACAATCTGAACTATTTTTGCCTACAATAGAGTCATATATTTGACAAAAGATATGAGAGGCAGTGGCCGTGATTGCATTTACAATAGTAAATTGTTTCTTAATTCTTCTCGAAATAAAATAGTTTGTTTTGCAAAGAGAGAAATAAATAGAAGTGTGAAAAATGCTTTAAAAAAAAGTCGTTAAAATTTGAAAAATTAAATTCATAGTGAATTTTGATGATTAAAATAATTGACGAAAATTAGACTTTTTGTTTTTGATTCTTGTTCAGCATTTGAGAAACAGGCTTCGCGCTAAAAAAAAGTGCTTTGCACTCTAAAACCTATATTTACTACTTTTTTACGTTATTCTACTATTTGGGTACATTTTTTAGATTTTAGCTACTAAAAGCTACTATTTTTTTTTAAGAATTTTCACTATTTTAAATTCGGTAATACTAGAAATCATAAAACTATTCACAAAAATTTTAATCAAATTCTTTGCAACGATTCCATTATTTCCCAAAAAATACCCGAAACTCAATTTTAAAAAAATATTTGAAATTCAATTTAAAAAGAAAATACTCGAAACTCAATTTTAAAAAAATATTCGAAATTCAATTATTTTTAAAAAATACACGAAACTCAATTTTATAAAAATATTGGAAATTCACTTATTTTAAAAAATATTCTAAAATCAATTATTTCTAAAAAATACCCGAAACTCAATTTAAAAAGAAAATACTCGAAATTCAATTATTTTAAAAAAATATTCGAAATTCAATTATTTTCGAAAAATATTCGAAATTCAATTATTTTCAAAAAATATTCGAAATTCAATTATTTTCGAAAACTATTTGAAATTCAATTATTTTCAAAAACTATTCGAAATTCAATTATTTTCTACATATATAATATTCTCATAAAATTTCGCAAAAGAATTCAATTATTTAGAAGAAAAATTGATAATATTCATCCAAAATTCAATTATTTTCATAAATAATAAAAGTTCAACATGAATTCAATTAAATTAGAAAAGCAAAACAAAAAAAAATGATCGTAGGATTTCAATTTTTGTTATTACAATTTTAGAGGAATTGATCGAAAAATGTAAATATTTCTACAAATTTAAATTCAATTCTTGGATAAAATGAATTATTTAAAAAAATGTTTGTTTTATACATTTTATGAAAAATTTAATTATTGACAAAAATATTTGAATTTATCACAAGAATTCAACTATTTTAAAACAAATTTCAATTTAAAAACATTTTTTTTGTAATAAAAACACATATTCACTTATTTAACAAAAATTTCTTAGGAATTCAATTCTTTGGCGAAATTTTAATATAATATTTTGCAACTATTCAATGATTTATTTATTTTTAAGAAAATTTTGTTAAAATTTCTCAAATAATGTTATTCTTTTTAAAAATTTAATTTCAATTCTATGAAAACATCAATTATTTATAAAAATATTAGATTTTTCACATTAATTGTTTCAATTATTTACATAAATAATTCTTGGAAACAATTTAATTATTAAACATGAATAACAAAATTATTCCCAGAAATTCAATTATTTTTAGTCGTTTTAGTAAAATTTTTTGCGTAGTTCAATTATTTTCATAAATAACAATATTCATATCAAGAATTCAATTATTTTTAAAAGTTATAAATTCTATTATTTGATAAAAATTCTAAAAAAATCGTTCGCAAGATTTCAATTATTTTAAATAAATAATTTTTTTTTTAGAAATTTATTTATTTTGAAAAGAATTTAATAGAATGCGACACAGACGTTGAATTATACTTCAAAATTTTAAATAGACAAATTTTAATATTTTATATTTTACAAGAATTCTTTGTATAAAATTCAATTATCTTTAAAAACTTTTCGCTGTTCAATGATTTTTAATATTTACTAATTTCATAAAATTTCCAAACAGAATTCAATTATTAAAAAAATATTTGTAAGAATTCAATTATTTTTATGAATAATAAAAGTTTCTGAGGGATTCAATTATTTAAATTAGAATTTGCATAAAATTTGTCAAAAGAAATTAGTTATTTAAATTTTTTTATAAAATTCTTCGTAAGAATAACATTATTTTTTTAAATATTTAAATTCTTTAATAAAAAATAAGATTCGGTGAAGAAATCGAATTTATTAGCAGTGGGATAAGAAAGAAGAAAACATTTTTGATGAAAAATCAGAAAAAGTCAGGAAAAAAATGTAGAATTGATTTTTTGTCAGATTTGTGAAGTTCTTAAACTGAGTTTCAGTTGTAAAGTTTCATTTTTCGATAACACTGTAAAAAGAAGTGTGTTTTAATGCATTTAGCCTTCAAATTTTTATGCACTTTGAAGTGCATAAAACAGTGAAATACATTAGACTCGTGACCAAAATGCATGAGGGTAATGCACTTCAAAGTGTGTTCAGATCTGGGACATCATTTATGCACTTGAAGTGCATTCCAGTAACACACTTCTTTTTACAGTGAACTAGACGTACTTTTTTTTACTATTTTTGTAATACTTTTTTTTAAATAATTAAATTACATTGAAGTAAATTTAAAAAAAATTAAATTAAATTCGAAACTATTTTTTGCTAATTTTAAAAAAAAATGAATTATCGATTGCAAAGTCGGTAAAAAATTTCTAAAATAGTGAATAAAGATTTTTGTTTTTCGAGAATAATTCATAATGTATCAATGGAAGGAGAAAGAGTCGTATAAAATTTTTCTGGCTATTGGAGAAGATTAAAAAAGTTCATTGTGATGAATGTGGTGTCATCTTTTTTTCTTTCTCTCTCTATATATATGTATAGTGAATGTTGGGGAAAATTTTGCGAGAGAACGAATCGAAATAGTAAATCAAATAATTTCCAGTGAAAGATGTGAGGCAAAGGTCGGTAACGTATGCATCTAGGTTAGAAACTCGACCACCAATGGTCCTGGAACGATAAAGTGCTTCGTTGTCGGTGAATTTGGTGAAACAGGGGTTCGGGAGTTTCACTCAAGTAACTTAGGAACTTGATTCAAATACGAAAAGGTGGAATGGGATTGAGAAGGTGGAGAGAGAGAAAAGAGAAAAGAGAAAACAAATGGAGAGAAAGAAGAAAAGAGAGTAACAGAAATTATCCTACACGAGGAAAAGAAAATTTTATCTGGAACAGCGACAAGTTTTGCTAAAATAGTGAAAGTTTTAACTAAAAACAATTAGGCATTTGTGACGCGATATTAAGAAAGGAACCTTAGAAGCAAAAAATTATAGGTTATGTTTGCAAACTTTTAAATGAAAATACAAAGAAAGAATCAACTGCCAGTTGGATTAAATTATGTTGAACTCTTCAGGACGACTAAAATATTTAATAAAAACTGATTTTAATTTGCAAAAAAAGTAAAAAGAAACTTTTAATCAACAAAAAAGTAACACTAACATAACCTTAAAGTGATTTGCTTCTAAGGTTCCTTTCTTCAGATCGCGACACAATTTTGACTAATCTAGCGAAATTTTTAGCTGTTCCCAGGTGAATATTTTTTTTCGTGTAAGAATTTGAAGAATTCAGATGAGGAGAAAATTTTTTTTATGATATTCGTTATTTTTTCGGTGAGAAAGTTTTCCAAAATGGAGTTTTTGAAAAAATTGCCCTTATTGTTTAGTTTTTTTTTGCTTACTATATTGAAAAGGGTATGTTTCAGGAATGCTTCCGGATTTTTTTTTCCTAACAATTTCAAGTTGCACCCTTGTGATAAATACGCCACTATAGCACTCCTATGGTTGAGGGATGACACTAAGGGAGGAACAGGGAAAGAGAACCGGAGCAATTATCTTAATGGAGTTGTGGACACCACTATCGATTTACGTAGAAAATAAACTTTCCATGAATGTGTCGAAAGCACGGCTAATCCTCTCGTTTGTCCTATAGCTCATTTTTATTTCAAAACTATACTTGGGCGAGTTTTTTTTTTTAAATAAAAATTTAACAGAAATTGTAACTTAATTTTTTCATTCAAAAATACTTTTAACCTGGAAAACGTGGAAATGTCAGGGAATTTTATGAGAATTGAAAAAAAAACCTGGAAATATCAGGCAATTGTATAAAAATTGAAAAAAAAACTGGAAATGTCAAGGAATTTTATTAGAAAATAAGAGAACAGAATTTTATTTTTATTTAAATTGAAAAAAACCTGCAAATGGCAGGGAATTTGATAAAAATTGAAAATAACCTGGAAAAGTAAGGAAACTTTGATCATAATCCTGTAAAATTGTTCTTTTTTAATTATATTTATTCTTGAAATCTAATTTTACTTAAATATTTCCAAGAAAATTCAATTTTTGAAAAGAGTTGCGTTTACGATTTTCTTAATTAAATGAACACAAAAGGATTTTCATTTGAAATTTTGTAAAATTTCAATTTTAAATGAATTTAATTAGAAATTTAAAAAAAAGGTAGATTTAAAAAATAATTTTATTAACAAAATCAAAATTTTAGTTAATTCTTATTAATTCTTATTATTAATTAATTTTAGTAAATTAGTTGAATTTTTTAATAGACATTTAATTGATTTCTTAAAAAAATTGATTTATAGAAGAATTTCAGTTAAAAACACTGAAACAAATTCAATTATTTTTAAAAGTAGCAAAATTCTTCTTAGCAATTCAATTATTTTATTTTTTAATTTATTCTTTAATGAATTAAATTATTTTCAAAAATATTAATGAAATTTTTTTGTAATAGTTCAATTTTATTAAAAATAATTCTAATAAAATTTATGTTAGAAATTTAATTAATTTTTAAAAGATTGTCAAAATTCAATTATTTTTAATGTTTACTATTTTAATAAAATTCTACAAAAGAATTCAATTATTTGAAGCGAATTTTAATAAAATTAGTCTCTAGAATTTAATTATTTTCAAAAGTAATAAATTCTTCGCAAAAATCAAAATATGTTCGAAAATTTACAAAAATTTTTGTTAACACTTAAATTTTCTTTATAAATATTTCAATTTTCTCCGAAATTCAATTATTTAGAAAAATTTTAATAGAATTTTTACGACAAATTTTAATAAAATTCTACAAAATAATTACATTTTTTGAGAAATTCGATTAAAATTGTATTAAAATTGAAATTCTGCAATGATTTTTTGAAAAAATAATTGAAATTTAATTAATTTCAAAAATTTATCAAAATTCAATTATCTTTATAAATGTTACAATTTTACTCCGAAATTCAATTATTAAAAAAATTTTAATAACATTCTTGGCTGAATTTCAATTATTTTTAATATATTTTATAAAATTTGTTATGAGAATTCAATTATTATTTAAATTGTTAAAAATAATTAAATTTTCATAAGTTTTAAATTAAATTTTTTGAAAATTTGAGTTTTTTTATATACTTTTAACGAACAATTCTGTAGAATTATTTTGTTCAAAAAGTTATTTGCTATTTTTTAAAAACTGTAAGTTCTTCAAAAATTATTTTCATCCTTGCGATTGTTATTTTTAGAATTTTTAACTAAAATTCTTCTTGAAATTTAAGAATTTAAATAATTTTCAGAAAAGTTCTTTGACAATTTTCAAATCTTTTTGTTTAAAATATTCAATTTTACAAAATTTCAATTATTCGTAAATTCTTTCATTAAATTTTTGTTAAGGAAACAGAAACGTCGAAATTTATTTTAAAATTGAAACTGAAATTCAATTAAAAAAATGAATTATCTGTAGAAAATTCTAGGAGAATTCAATTTTATAATTTTTTTGGAAACATAATTGAATATTTGTGTAGAATATTATAATGTATTACTTTTGAAAATAATTGAGATCTCGAGACGAATTTTAATTGAATTTATTTTTAAATCATCGAATTTTTTGTTAAAATTCTTCGAAATAGTAGAGATTGCACCGAGAAAACATTATACTCGTTTCAAGTAAAAAAATAATTTTAAGTAATTTTGTTTAATTGAAATTAGTTTGTAAGCTTAATTCCAATATATAGAAAATATTTACTGCTTTGATTCAAAAATAATTTTTGTTTGAATAATTATGTTTAATTTAAACATATTTTCTGTTTTGGTGTAAACAAAAAATATGCTTAAAAATTTTATGTTTGATTCAAACTTAACAGTTGCTAATAAATAATTTATAATTAACTATAAATTATGTTTGAATTAAATATATTATTTCTGTAAATGAACCAAAAAATATATTTAAATTAAACTTAAATTTTTTTGACTGTATAGCAAAGAAATTTTAAGTTTGATTTAAACAAAATATGTTTGAATCAAATAAATCGTTTTCTCAGTGTGAAATTAATTGAATTTGGAAAAATTATTTTGAAAAAAAATTGAAAACAAATTTAAGACCTTAGAAAATAGTTTAATTCTTTGAAGAGTAAAAAAATAATTGAATTTTCGAAAATCCTAATTTTTGTGTAACGAAAAATAATAATGATTAAATATTTGTATAAAACTGAAGTTTTCAAAATATTTTTTTTGTTGCAAATATTGGTTTTGAAATTATTGTTGTTTATGAAAAAAAGGGCGGGCAAAATGAATTGCAAATGAAGCGACAAAATAAAAAAAATACAGTCGATTTTTATGTCCTGGGCCAGACGAACTTTTATAGTGGAAACGGTGGAATGAACAATCCACTCATCAGTATCCACGTGTTTGACACGTGTCAGAGCGTGCCTGAACAACTGGTGCTTTTCTGAAGTGTACGGTGTCTGGGAGTCTCCTGACACCATGTTGCCGTTGGAGGAAAAAAAAATACATCCATCTCTAATAATTTTAACTTATGCACATACGCGCCTTTTCCACACAGATTACATCGTATGACATGCGCCCATCGACATTGTTCGGGATTATAAATAAAAGAGCATTTTGACAGAGAGGCCGGGTCCTTTAAGTCACCCGCTGCGATTGCGAATCTCCTTTTAGCTTTTACTTTCAATTTCATTCATATAAAACACTCTTTTTAGGATGATTAGTTTTTAGAAAATTGTTTTCTAATTTATTCTCTATATCTTTATTTGGTTGTATAAATTTTAATTAGAATATTTCACAGATATCATATTATGAATTTAAAATCTAGTTTTTGGACTAAAAATACGATTTATTTGAATTGAATATAATAATATTATATTCGATATATAATATATTAATATATTATATTAATATAATATAATAATTTTATCTTTTTTTCCTTGGAATGTTTGCTTTGGATTTAGTAAATTTTACAAGTAAATTAGTATAGAAAATAATAATTATTAGCAAAGTTGACTAATATTCTTTCTAAATTTGAATTAGTAAAAAAGTTTACTAATTATATTTAGTGACTCACTTTTTGCTTTTGAATTAGTAAATTTTACTAATTAATAGTATTTTCTACTAACCTCTTAGTAAAATTTACTAATTCAAAAGCAAAGAAAAAAAATTCTTTCTAAATTTTAATGAGTAAAAACGCTTACTAATTAGAGTCACTTTTTGCTTTTTAAATTAGTCAATTTTAGTGGTAAATTAGTGGAAAAAACTATTTATTAGTAAAATTTACAAATATTTTTTCTACATTTTAATTAGCAAAAACACTAACTAAACAGATATAGTGATTCACTTTTTGCATTTGAAAAAGTAAATTTTACTGTAAAAAAAATTTTAAATTAATAGAAATTACTATAATATATTTATTTAAGTAAATTTTACTAATTCAAAAAAAAAATAATCGCTGTAATTCAAATTAGTAAATTAGTAAAAATGACTATTTATTATTAAATTAAATTTTTACTAATAAAAATACTATACGAATAAATTATATATTATAATAAATTTGAAGTTAGTTGTTTTTTTTGTTATCCAGTCTTTTTTAATTAATTTTCCACTTTAAATTATTTTTAATTTTATAAATTAGAGTTTTTATTAAAAATCACTGAATTCTTAGATGAAATTTTACCAAATACTTTGAAAATTTTTTCTAAAATAGTTTAATTTGTTTAAGGAATTTTATTAAAATATAGAAAAGAATTAAATTCTCTTAAAAAATAAAAAAAATTTCTTTAATTTATTGAATATAATCGATTTTGTTCATAGTTGTAATTAATAATTTTGCAATTTAAATTTTATTTAAATTTTTAAATGAGAAAAATTAAACACTTTTAAATCTTTTACTATTTTAAAAATAAGTACATTATTGTTTTGAATAATTTATAAAAATTTTTCGAAGAATATTTAACAAAATTTTCCATAGAATTGAATATTTTCATGCAGTTTTATTAAAATTTTACGATTTATGAAAATAATGGAATTGTTTTGAAAGATTTATTACAAATTTAGAAAATAATTGATTTCTTTTGAAAAATTTTATGACGAATTAAGATAGAAGATTTAATTCTTTCGTTGAATTTTATTTGAAAATAATTCAATTTTTGTAAAGATTTAAAAAAAAAATAACTGAATTGTTTTGAAAAATTTCTTAAATTGTATTCTTTCATGTAATTTTATTAAAATTTGACTATTTAAAAAAAAATATTGATTTGTTTCCAAGGATTTATTAAAGTTTAAGAAAACTCTTATTAATTTTTTATCATTAAATTAAAATTTTAATAAATTTAAAGAGTTTTTAAATTTATTTATTTCTTTAATTCTTTTTCATTCAACAAAATTGGTTTTTATAATTTAGAATATTTTTGATTGTTTCAGGATCCTTCGAGGGATAAAGATCCTGGTTTTTTTACGATCAGCAATAAAGTATGTGAGTTTTTCTTATTTTGCAGTAATATTTTTAAATTTATTTCCTATATTTTTTAATTGATTATTGATTATTCAAAAAAAAAATTTGGTATTATTTACACATTATTTTTATTATTATTATTTTAATAATAAAATTTCGATTATTATTATTATTATTTAATAAAATTTCGATTTTTATTATTATTGAATAATAATGTTTTGATTATTATTATTATTTAATAATAAAGTTTTAATTTATATTATTACTTAATAATAAAATTTCGATTATTATTATTATTATTATTTAATAATAAAATTTCGATTTTTATTATTATTGAATAATAATGTTTTGATTATTATTATTTAATAAAATTTGGATTTTTATTATTATTGAATAATAATGTTTTGATTATTATTATTATTTAATAATAAAGTTTTAATTTATATTATTATTTAATAATAAAGTTTTGATTATTATTATTATTTAATAATAAAATTTTTGATTATTTTTATTACTATTTAATAGTAAAGTTCTGATTATTTTTATTATTATTTAATAATAAAATTTTTATTATTTTTATTATTAAATAATAATAATAATAATGTTTCGATTATTTTTGTTATTATTGAAAAAAAGTCAGACACTTGAAAGTGTATATAATGTGGAGTATATAAATTTGATGGAAATATGAAATAGCCCGCATCCTTGGGATGTATTTCGATGATTCTGAGGGTAGTCCTCCCTGGTCACGGTATTAAAAAATAAGTTGACGTGTAACTTGTAATCGCATGTAACAAAAGCATTTTGTCAGTCAAGAGTGCGTGACCAACTGGCGAATAGGTATATCACGCTTTTGGAACATATGGGTGTAGTCCTGCAGGACATATAGATGGTTCAAGTGCCTTTATTGTACGTATATATATATATATCCTCAAAAAAATAAAAATGCTTCCATCAACGATATATACGCTCTTCAAAACACTAATGATCATGATGGCTAGCATGATACGATCGTCGTGATAGCGACATGAAAGAGGAACGTGAATATCTAAAGGGGCGACTCCAAAAATGGAAATTGAAAAGAAAATTTTCGTTTTAGCTCAATTTTATTATTTTTTTTAATGTTTACTATTATTATTTTATAATTTTATATAAAATAATAAAAATAATTAATTTTATGTAAAATAACAAAAAAAATAATTAATTTTATATAAAATAATATTAAAAATAAATAATTTTATGTAAAATAATAAAATTAATTTATTTTATATAAAATAATAATACTACTAATAATAATAATAAATAATAAACTGATAATATTCATTGTTGCACAGGTCGGGAAAATCAGAAAATTCAAGGAAAAATAAAATTATTATTCAAGATTTTGTTTTCCAATCATTTTTTGAGTAAATCAAAATATTCTTTTGAGTCAAGGAAAAAAAGGCAAAATTTTTTCTTGAATTTAGGGAAAGGTTAAGGAAACACCAAATAAAATATTTAACAAAAATAAAAACTTTTTTTACTGCAACTTTATTTCGATTTTTATGGTGCGAAAAAGAATTATAGTCAAGTCTTTGAAAAATTATTTTTGAATTAATTTTTAAAGCTAGTTCATTTTTTGAAATATGCAACTAAACGGTTTTAAAATATTTTTGAAATTTTCTGGAAATTTTATTGAAAATGAAAAATTTTTCAAAAAGATTTCATTGAAGTTTGAAGAAAACCAATCTTGAAAAATTGTAATTTTTTTAAAGTAATTAAATTCTCGAGGATTTTAATAAAAAAATACTTTAAACGAAAATTTGAAAATGAAAATTAATGGAAATTATCTTGAAAAACTTATAATAAAATATTTTTTAGAAGCAATATTTAGAATATTTTTTGGAAGTAATTTTCCTAATTTTTGAATATTTTGAATAATATTTTGAATTCTTAAGGATTTTAATAAATAAAAAAATACTTTAAACGAAATTTTGCAAATTAAAATTAATGACAATCATCTTGGAAAACTTATATTAGAATATTTTTTAGAAGTAATATTTAGAATATTTTTTGGAAGCATTATTTCGAATATTTAAAAAAAAAGTAATTCGTAGAGTATTTTTTGTTTTAATTTTTGTTAAATTCAATGAGTTTCAATTATTTTCGGCAACATTTTTTCCATAATTTACGTTTATAGTGGTAACTTTTTATTTTTTTTTTTATTGTTTATTAAAAAGAGAAATACGTTTTTCTCGCGGTGTTAATGTAATAATAAAATGTTAGGAGATTAAGGAAAAGAGGAATTTAGTAAATAAAACTGTGTGCAATGAAGAAAAAAATCGCTAAGGGAAACTAAAAATAAAACTCACGTTCTTCCTTGATCACAAAAGGGCTTTTGGTTTCTTGCTCACGTTCTAAAACAAGAGAAAAAAAGAAAAATTTACGAAACGAAAGAAAAAAAAATTAAAAATTAACAATAAAATGAAGAAAGTAAAATTTTCAAAGTAAGAAAATTAAATTATATGCTGATAAAATAGAGAAATAAAATATTTAAAAAATCTATGTATACATAAGAAAAGTGCTCTGAAAATAAATGATTCGAAAATTTTGTAATTAATTCCTTAAAATTTACAAAAAGTTCTCATATCTAATTTTCAAATTTACAGTTTTTTAATTCTTGCGAAAATATTCCAGTTTTTAATTTTTATGTCGAGAAAATAAACATTTGTGAAATTAATTCATTAATTTATTTATTTATATTTATTATTAGTAATTTATTAATTTTTAATACAAAATTTATGTGGTGAATTTAATGAAAATCTTATTGAATTATCGTATATGTTGTAGAATTCTACTCAATTTTACTGAAAATTTTAGTAATTATTATTAATCTACTCTCAAAATTTAAATTAGTCAACAAAAAATGTACTAATTTGAATTAGTGGCTGACTTTTGTCTTTTGAGCTAGTGAATTTTACAAATGAAGAGTAATTTTTACTAGTTTATTAGTCAAATTTACCAATTCAGAAGCGGAAAGTCAGTCACTAATTCAAATTAGTAAACCTTTTTACTAATTTAAATTGATTTGCTAAGTTAAATTTAAGAAATTAAATTTTAATTAAAAGAAAAAAAGTTGTAAATTAATGACTTAATTAACAACTAAATTACTTATGCAAATTAGTAGAATTTACTATTTATTAGTAAAATTTACTAATTCGAAAGCAAAATTAAATAACTAATTTAAATTAGTAGAGATTTTTTGAATTAATATAAATTTTACTAATTCAGATGCAAAAAAACAATCCCTAATTTAAATAAGTGAAGATTTTGCACTATTTGTAAGCCTTTTTACTAATTTTAATTAGTTTTCTAAATTAAATTAAAAAAATTAATTTTTAATTAAAATGAAAAAAGTTGTTAATTAAATAATTCTTTAACAACTAAATTACTTATTAAAATTAGTAGAATTTACTGTTTATTAGTGAAATTTACTAATTCAAAAGCAAAATTAAATAACTAATTTAAATTAGTAGAGATTTTTTGAATTAATAAATTTTACTAATTCAGAAGCAAAAAAACCATCCCTCATTTAAATAAGTAAAGATTTTGCACTGTTTGTAAGCCTTTTTACTAATTTAAATTAGTTTTCTAAATTAAATTAAAAAAATTAATTTTTAATTAAAATGAAAAAAGTTGTTAATTAAATAATTATTTAACAACTAAATTACTTATTCAAATTAGTAGAATTCACTATTTATTAGTCAAATTTACTAATTCAAAACTAAGAAGTCAGTCACAAATTAAAATTAGTAAGCCATTTTACTAATTTAAATTGATTTGCTAAATTAAATTTAAAAAATTAAATTTCAATTAAAATGAAAAAATTTGTTAATTAAATAATTAATTAACAACTAAATTACTTATTAAAATTAGTAGAATTTACTGTTTATTAGTGAAATTTATTAATTTAAAAGCAAATAGTCAGTCACTAATTAAAATTAGTGAACTACTGATCCAAATATATAGTTTTTTTTACTTGGTTGGTTTTTATTTAGGTCTATGTATATTTTTAGTCCAATTAGACTATAAAATTAGTTGTCTTCTACTAATTTGAATTTCTAGAATTTGTAATTTTCTACTAATTGTTTATTTTTCACTAACTTGGAAAGGATTAACTATTTTACTGTTAATAGTTTTACTAATTCAGATTTAAAGATTATTTTTTTATTTATATTAGTTACTTTTTTTACTTAATTATTAACTAAACAACCAATAAGTTATTTTTTACTATATAATAACTATATTATAATTTTATAATACTATATAATTACTAATTGCTAATGCCTAAAGTCAGACAAATTTTTTATTAACAATTGGTAATTTTTAACTAAATCAGTTTTAGAGAAAATTTAATTTCTTCTTTATTCTCTAAATCAGAATTAGTAAATAAATATGTGTCACGCTCCGAAGAAAGGTACCTAAGAAGCATAAAATTTGAGGTTATGTTTTTAATTTTTTAAATAAAAATACAGAAAGATAATCAAATATTAATTAAAAATTATTTATCTACAAGTCTTCATTATATTCAAAATATTTAATAAAAATTGGTTTCAAATTAAAATAATTAAAAATAAACTTTTAATCAAGAGAAAACTAACATGACCCTAACCCTAACCTAAAATTCGCTTCCTTCTTAGGTACCTTTCTTCGGAGCGCGTCACATATAGTAAAACGATGCTGGTAACTTTTACTACTTTTGGAGTAAATTTTACTATGTTTAAAGTTCAAACAACATAAGTAAAAAAATTAGTAAAATTTACTTCGAACGTAGGAAAATTCACTACGAAAGTAGGCAAAGTTACCGGAAATGTTTTACTATAAAAGTAATAAAAGTTACTTTATATTCTTCTTTGTACAGTAATTAAATACTGATTTTCCAAAATTGTTTCAAGCAGTAGCCATTCATAATCATAAAATAGTAAATCAGGAGAACAAATTTTTTCCCACATGTATATGTATATTATGATCGTTTGCAAACTTGATCCTTGTCATTTAAGTGCAATAATTATATATGTAACATGTAATCTGAATCGTCGACAAAACATAGTAGTAGTAGTAAAGCTCTGTATGTATATTTTATTTCTGTTTCTCTTTTTTTTTGTTCGGTGAAATTTACGTGGGAACTGACTGTGTAGGGTTACTCTGTTTCTCACTATCTCTCTATCTCTCTCTCTCTCTCTCTCTTTGAAAATAGAGAGGAGAGGGGGTTTGGTTGTTTTTGGGGTTGATTTGAGATGAGAGTTGCGAGGGCGTGCTCGTGGTTTAACATCAAAACCGGTGCTCACTTTGACGGCACGTGACTAACAAGCGATGACTGTTTGTGTAACATAATCATACACCACATTTATATACACAGAGATATTATAAGGCAAACCACTTTTTTCCGCCTACATTTGTCTACTATTGTTACATACATATATATATGTTGTTGCAAAGTATTTTCGAATTGGGGACTTGAGTGGCTATTGATGGGAACTAAACTGTTTTTCCCTCTCGAGATTATCGGCCTTATATGATTATGATATGATCAAATGTCAAAAATTGACAAGGACCAAAAATCCTGTTTGCAGAGTGAGAATTATTTTACCTTCCTAGTACAAAGTTATACAAATTTTGGGTTTTTAATTTTTATTCCACTATTTGTCTTAGCAAGTTTTTATTATTTAGAAAAATAATTGAATTCTTGCGAAACACCCAGAGAAAATTATTATTTAAACCAAAAATATTTTATTTGACTTAAATAAACGTATTTATTTGTCTCAGAACCAAGTAGACTTTTTATTTGTTTTAAATAAAATTTATATTTGACATAAATAAAACATATATTTGAGGTAAA
This sequence comes from Leptopilina myrica (nomen nudum), assembly GCA_032872475.1. Taxonomy (NCBI): domain Eukaryota; kingdom Metazoa; phylum Arthropoda; class Insecta; order Hymenoptera; family Figitidae; genus Leptopilina; species Leptopilina myrica (nomen nudum). The sequence continues at coordinate 21,095,629 of CM065467.1, read as the reverse complement.
TACAATTTTATTTAAACTAAATAAAATTTATTAAAGGTGGAAGAATTTGATCAATTATAAATAAAATTTATTTGAAACAAATAAAAAGTCTAGTTGGTTCTGAGACAAATATACCATTTCTCTGGGTGAAGGTTTTATTAGAATTTTTCAAAATGATTGAATTATCAAGAAGAAATTTTAATATTTTTGAAACTCATTGAATTTCTTTTTCGCTCATTTCAGTTCTTCTCTTTTTTAATGCCATAAAATTTATTTCTTCCAATTTTCAATATTCGAAAAATTTTCCATTTTTTTAAATTTTATTATATTTTTTTAATTTTTCTATCGGAAAATCATTTGAGTTTTAGTAGGTACTGAGCCTTACACAATTCTGAAGAGTACAACATTTTGTTTCAACTTATAAGTATAACATTAACCACAGCCGCCATTCAGCAGACAATCAAAATTTTTTCAAAAAGACTGAATAAAATTTATTTCTTCTAATTTTTTATATTTTTGTCGTCAGGAAATCATCTAAGTTGTACGTTACATAAGGCTGAAGTATAGAATATTTTATTAATTTTTTTTAAGTATTTAACTCTATTTACCACTCAGCAGACAATAAAAAATTTAAAAACCATTATTTCTTCTAATTTTTAATATTTCAGACTTTGTACTCGATAATTGATTTTAAAAAAGTAGCTTTCAGACTAAAAAAACTAGTAAAAAAGTAGCTATTGAAAAATTTAATCTTGACGACTAAAAAAACTGGTTTTAGAAACTTTATAAAACTGACGAAAATTCCATTCTATATTTTATTTTCCCGACTTTTTTCTAATTTTTATGAAAAATATTTACTTATTTCTGATCACAATCGTAATAAATTGAATTCTTGCAACGAATTTTATTATTTATGCAAGAATTTCAATATTTATAAAAATCATTTAAATCTTGCGAAGAATTGAATTTTTTTTTTGTAATAATTCAGTTCTTTCGACTAATTTTATGCAAATTCTTATTTAAATAATTAAATTCTTGAAAAAATGTTATTATTCATGAAAAAATTCAATTCTTACGAAGATTTTTACAAGAAAATTTTTAAATAATTGAATTCTGTATGCAATTTTTTTTAAATATTGAAAATCATTGAATTTAGAAAAGCTTTTAAAAATAATTATATTTTACAAAGAATTCTATTAAAATATTTCACAAAATTTGAATATCTGTGTGGTATTTAATTAAAATTTAATACAAAAAATTCAATTCCTAAAAAACTTTTTATTATTTACAAAAATAATTGAATTCTTGCGAAAGGTTTTATTAGATTTTTTCATAATAATTGAATTAACAAGAAGAAATTTAATACATTCAAAAATAATTGAATTCTTGTCATGAATATTGTTATTTATGAAAATAATTGAATTTTGCAAAAAATTTTACTAAAATGACTCAAAATAATTGAATTTTCGGGAATAATTTTGTTATTTATGCTTAATAATTGAATTGTTTCGAAGAATTATTCATATAAATAATTGAATTCCTGGGAAGAATTTTATTCAAATCTAAAAAAATAATTGAATTACTTTATAAAAATTTAATTGAAATTGTCTTTAAAATGAGTGGTTTTTTTTCGAAAAATTTTATTAAAATATTTGAAAATAGTGGAATTCTGAAACTAATTAAATTTTGTCGAAGAATTTTGCATTCAAATTTTTAATAATTGAATTCTAAAGGTAAAATTTTATTAAAATAGAATATTGAAAATAATTGAATTTCTACAAAAAAATTCAAACGACGATTTTATTTACAAAAATAATTAAATCCTTGAAAAGAATTTGAAAATTTATAAAAATAATCAAATTACTGCTAAAGATTTAATGCCAAATTTTAAAACATTTGATTTTTTCAACAAAATGTATATGTAAATTCTATTTTAAATTATTTAATTCCTGTGAAATTTTTATTTTTTTCGGGAAAATAATTGAATGTTTGTGTAGAAAGAATATTATCAAAAAATTTTTGTAATAATTCAATTCTAAAGGGAAAATTTGATTAAAATAGTAGAATATTGAAAATTATTGAATTAAGAATGATTTTTTAATAGAATTAAAATTTAACCATGAATTTTGTTGATATTTTTTAAAATAATTGAATTTCTAAGAAGAATTTTATTATTTATGAATGTAATTAAATTATTGTGAAAAATTTTATTAAAATATTTAAAAGAGAATCGAATTTCTGTGAAAAAATTTTATTATTATTGAAAATAATCCAATTTTTCATAGGAATTTTATAAACATTGTTTTAAACGATTAATTTTTTCGAAATATAATAATTATTATGAAAATTGTATAATAATTGATAGTTTCGAAATTTTATTGAAAATACTATTTTATATTAATTTAATCCTTGTGAAATTGTTGTTTATTTATAAAAATAATTTAATTTTGGATTAATTTTATCAAGTTTTTGTTCAATAATTGAATTTTAAAGGAAAAATTTAATGAAATTACTATAGATATTGAAAATTATTGAATTTCGAATAGTTTTTGAAAATAATTAAATAGTTTCAAAGAATTTGATTATAATTTTTGAGAATAGTCTTTTCTTTTCTAATATTAGCGAATTTAAAGTAGTGGAAATACTAAAAAAAACAGAAATAGTATCTTTTAGTGGCAGAAAACTGAAAATAGTACCCAAATAGAATTTTTTTTTTAAAAATATGTTTCTAATTTTTTTTATCCATTTTTATAACTAAGGATAGTAAATTTTGTTATAGAAATGGGAATTAATTTTTTATTGTTTAGTTTTTTTAAAATAATTTGCTTGAAAAATTGTGTCTTTAAGAATCGGAGGTTTCTATTTTGTAAAAATAACAGTCAATGATACGGTCCATATTCTCGATTTGTAACTATGTTGATAAGGTAAATATCGGTCACTGCAAATGTTACACAGCATTCTAATCTTATCGCGCTCTCAACTACTTGACACTGCCAATCACGAGATGCCAACTCTCTTAAATGGAAAATTGATCACACATTCTATAAGGTGACAGGACAAAACGAGTTTTATCTTTTTTCTTTTTAAAGTGCATTATATACTGGAGGAAAAAAATGTAATTGATTCAAAATAAACGATTACTTGTCTATTATGAAATAAGTATTGTGTATTGAATGATTTTTTGTTTACGTTAATTAAATTGTATTTGCTTCAAGTACAGAAATTATTGGTTGCGAATATAATTTATTTTCTGTTCTAATACAATTTTTCTTCTCCAAAAATAATTTATTTTCTTCAAAAATAATTTATTTTCTCTAAAAACAATTTATTTTCTTCAAATATAATTTATTTTCCTAAAAAATTATTTATTTTCTCCAAAAACAATTTATTTTCTTTAAATATAATTTATTTTCTTCAAATGCAATTTTTTTTGCAAAAACAATTTATTTGATTCAAGAAAATGTCTGTTTAATAGTAGACAAGTAATAAGTATTTTGAATTTAATGAAATAAATATTTATTTCCATCACAATATTTTTATTCGTAACAAATAACTTTTATTTGACAATATATTTTTATTTTATTATTTAAATAATATTTGCTTTAAATGCAAAATTGTTTGATTTACGTAAATATTTATTTTATACTAATGGACAAGTTTTCGGTAATAGTGAAAATTAATAATAATAGTAATAATAAATAACAACAATGATAATAATGATAAAAATAATAATAAAAAATAATAATAATAATAATAATAATAGTAATAGTAATAGTAATAATAATAATATAAATAATAATAATAAATAGTAAAAAATATTTGGTTAATGAACATTATTTACAATAAGGATAATGTTGACAACAAACATTCGCCTCTTTCTCACGATTATTACTGGAAAAGTCAATCGACTATTTTTTTAAAGCGAAGTTTATTTGAAGAAATAAAAAAAAACCCCATCGATCAAAATATGTGAGATTGACTGGTTTCATTTGAAATAAAATTCGAAGATAAAAAAATTTTTTCTGTGGGTTACTTAGTAACTCAATAGGGGTTGTGAATGAAGAAACAGTAGGTTTCCCATAATTTCGAGTTTATTTTAATTTTATCGTAACATTAGGAATGGGTTTTGATAGTTCTTTCCATAAATCGTATATATATATAGATACAATCATTATTATACAGTTTTTAAATTTTTTTTTCCTTGTCCATTTGTTATAGTTTCGATTTTCAATTTATTTTCATTTTTTATTGTTGTTTTTTTTTCCAAAGAGATCTTTCTGTTTGATCAAATAAATTATATTATTTAAAAGGTTAATTTTTTTATAATTAAATTATTTTCGTTTTTATTGCTGTTTTTCTTCAAAAAAAATTTTCTATTCGATTATTTAATTATTGAAAAGGTCAATTTTTTGAAAATTAAACGTTTCAATCAAAAAAAAATAAGCTTTTGGAACTTGAAAGAAAATTATTAAAAAGGTCAATTATTTGGAAACTAAGCCGTTGAATAAAAAATAAAAAATGAACTTTTTATTTTTTTTACAATACTTGCTGCTCTCTAAGTTTGAATTTTTTAAATATTGTTACTACTTAATTCGAATGATTGACTTTTTGCTTTTGAATTCGTAATTTTTACTAATAAATTAGTTAGAAATTACTTTTTATTACTGAAATTAACTAATTTATAAGAGGAAAAAGTCAGTTTCTGATTCAAATTAGTAAATATTTTTAACAAATTAAAATTTAGAGAGTAATGCAATTATTTGGAATTTTCACCGTTGAATAAAGAATAAAAAGTAAATTTTTTATTTTAATTTTTTGATATTAATTGCTGCTCTCTAAGTTTCAATGAGTAAAAATGTTTATTACTTAATTTGAACTAGTGATTGACTTTTTGACTTTTTGAATTCGTAAATTTTACTAATAAATTAGTACCTATAGAAATTACTTTTTATTAACGAAATTAAATAATTTAAAAATTAGCAAAAAGTCAGCCTCTAATTCTAATTAGTAAATATTTTTACCAATTAAAATTTAGAGAGTGAAGCAAAAAGTCAACCACGATTTTAATTATAGTTAATTTCATCTAAATAGTTGTTTTTAACTGAATAGTTATTTTTAACTAGTTCAGAGTTAAAGAATAAAAAATGTTTACTATTAACAACAGAATTTTAAATTTTGTATTAAAATGCAAAATTTAATTATTGTTTAAAATTTAAAATGTATAGAAAATTAAACTGTTTGCCTTTCTACACCAAAAATAGGGAAAAATTCCTCTTTTTCAAAAATTAAAATTTGCAAACAAGAAATAAGGCCATTGGACTAACTTTTGTTTCGACTGTCCGTCAGATTCTTCCTTAATATCAATTAATTCGAAGGAAATGTCGAATAAGGGTGAAAATTTGTCGATAACCGAAAGCAAATGACATTAGTTTTTCAATGTATCAATGCGAGTGGTCACGTGGGATATATATGGGAGTAGAGAAAAGATGAGCTTGGTTTCGAGAGGAGGAAGGAGGAAATTGGTACAGGAAGGGGAATGAATGACCGTAAGCATTTCCCGAGGAAAAATATACTCGTCTATTTAAACTCTATATATACTTGGAAAAGTTCTTCCTTTGGGAAAGTATATTCTCTCTCTCTCTCTCTCTCTCTTTCTTTTTCTCTCTATATATTTTCTCTCTCTCTCTCTTTTTCTCTCTTTCTATATATATAAGTTGAATCTTCCAAGTTTTCTAGCCAAGAAAACCTTCGACGATCTTAGGTCCTCGTGAAATCAAAAGAGGTGGTGGGAGTTTGGGTCGAAGATGAAGTTTGTTGGGTGGAGAAGATCCTCATTCGAGCAAACGAGCTATTTACTGCCAGCATCCCCGAATGCTTTTACGAGTTACTCTCAAATACTATCTCCCGCTTATTGAAGGAGACACATTTTTTTTCTTCTTTTATATATATATATATATATATATATATATATTCCACTCTGTTTTTTCTCCTTTCAAATCTGTCGTCTCTTTTCAATTTTGCATTTTTCGAAAATGAAGGAGGCAAAGTTACTCTTTTTTTTAGATTATTTTCTATATATTGAAATTTGGTAAAATTATTTTTTAATTGTTATTTCAATAATTGTTCTTAATTCTGCTTAAATATTATTTCATAAATTGTTCTTATAATTCTGTTGAAATATTTTTTTCTAATTTGCACTTAATTCTGTTAAAATAGTATTTCATTAATTCTTCTAAATTCTTAATTGTGTATAATTGAAATATTAGTTCAATATTTATTTTTAATTTTGTTTAATTGTTGCAATAATTGTTCTTAATTCTGTTTAAATATTTTTTCAAAATTACATGGAATTTACAATTTAATTAAATTTGAATTGAAATGGAATTGAACTTGAAATTAAATTGAATTTAAAAATAAATAAAACTGAAAATTAATTAAAATTGTATTTGAATTGAAATTTTAACAAAGTTGCAAGGAATTTAAAATTTAAATGGAATTGAACTTGAAATGAAATTGAATTTAAAAATGAATTAAACTGAAAATGAATTAAAATTGTATTTGAATTGAAATTTTAACAAAGTTGCAAGGAATTTAAAATTTAAATGGAATTGAAATTTTAACAAAGTTGCAAGGAATTTAAAATTTAAATGGAATTGAACTTGAAATTAAATTGAATTTAAAAATGAATTTAACTTAAAATTATATTTGAATTGAAATTTTAACAAAGTTGCAAGGAATTTAAAATTTAAATGGAATTGAACTTGAAATTAAATTGAATTTAAAAATTAGTTTAACTTAAAATTGTATTTGAATTGAAATTTTAACAAAGTTGCAAGGAATTTAAAATTTAAATGGACTTGACTTTAAATTAAATTGAATTTAAAAATGAATTTAACTTCAAATTGTATTTGAATTGAAATTTTAACAAAGTTGCAAGGAATTTAAAATTGAAATGGAATTGAACTTGAAATTAAATTGAATTTAAAAATAAATTTAACTTAATATTGTATTTGAATTGAAATTTTAACAAAGTTGCAAGGAATTTAAAATTTAAATCGAATTGAACTTGAAATTAAATTGAATTTAAAAATGAATTAAACTGAAAATGAATTAAAATTGTATTTGAATTGAAATTTTAGCGCAAAGTAGCAAGGAATTTAAAATTAAAATGGAATTGAACTTGAAATTAAATTGAATTTAAAAATGAATTAAACTTAAAATGAACTAAAATTGTATTTGAATTGAAATTTTAACAAAGTTGCAAGGAATTTAAATTTTAAATAAATTAGATTCTGTTTAATTGTTAAAATATACTTGTTTTTAATTCTGTTTAAATATTATTACTCAAAAAATTAAGGAAAGACTGCAGATTAATTATTATTTTAAAAATTGTTCCGATTTTTGTTAAGAAAGACTTGAAATAATTATAATTGCTTTACATTTTATTAAAACTAATTGAAATTCTTGTATAGAATTTTATTAAATTTTTTTGAAACCAGGAAATTTTTTATTAAATTAAAAAATTTTTATTACTTTTAATTTGTTTAGAAAAAAATCGCTTTTTATTTTAATGTTTACAGATATTGATACTGTTCTGTAAATTTGGATAAATTGAAAATAATTAATTTAATAGTAAAAAATTCAGTCACTGATTCATATATATATAATAGTACTTAAATAAATTTAAAAAAAACTAATTAATAGAAATTTTTTGAAATTCAACTGAAAATAATTAAGATTGTTAAAGAATTTCATTAGAAACTTTTTAAGAAATAGAATTTTCAAAGTATTTTTATTATAATTTCTTTACATTTTATTAAAAATATTTGAATTCGTGGAAAGAATTTTTTTTTAAATTTTTCGAAAATAATCCAGGGAAGGTAGTAATCGGAATTATGATTTTATTTTTAATTTATAAAGTCCCTCTTAATGTTTTAAATCAAATTTCTACTTTTAATATTTATTTTATTGTATTATTAATTTTTAATAATCATAATTATTGTACTTGTCTTAAATTTTCATATATTTAAATTTCTGAATGTTAAAATAAATTATATTTATTTACTTCTTGCAAGCAAATAAAATTTTTATTAGAAAATTTTTTGCAAGAATTGAATTATTTTCAAAAATAATAGCATTCTTTGAAATTATTCAATTACTTTTATAAATAGTAAAAAATTTTCCAGAAATTCAATTATTATCGAAATATACTTTTAATAAAATTGAAAAACAAAATTTTCAATTATAGACAAACAAGATTATTTTTAAAAAATTAAATCAAATTCTTTGTTCTATTTAATTATTTTACAAATTTTGAATTAAAATTATTTTTAAAAAACATTAAGAAAACGAAAGAAAGTCGTAAAAAATATAAATAGTCATAAAAGTTTTTGAAGTCGTTTGTAGATTTTTATTTATTTTCGAAATCAAATAAATTTAAAGTTAATGGGGAAAAAACCGGGAAAAATTATGACAAAGCCGAGAATTTTGTTAAACGAAAATAGTAGACACTCTGAATTTGACTATTTTTTCTTATTAATAATTAGTAATTATCTACTAATAGTTCGTTATTTTTTACAAAAACTCAGTCACGATTTTACTAAAAATTAGTTATTTTTATCGAATTCAGATTTCGGAGAGAATTTTTTTCCCTTCTTTCTTTCTTTGAAGCTCGTCACAAATTATTATTTTTGTTTTTTCTCAATTGCAATAAAATTATAAATTATTATTATTATTATTATTTTCTTTATCTTCTTTTCTAATTTAATAACTATTTTCTATTATTATGATTTTCAGTTGTTCATGTAACAAATATATTTTTGATTTATATTTTTTTTTGCCAAACGTGAAGTGGAAATTTTTATTTGAGATGTGTTTCTTTTTCTTTTTGTGAGGAAAAGTGAATCGATTTTCTTTTCAAATCTAAAGTATAAAGAATAAAAAAAAATGGAAAGGAGAAAAAAAAGGAAGGAAACTTTCATCGGAGGCTTGAAGCTAACAAAAGGTACCAATCTTCCGATTCTTTCATTTTTCTCGAGTCTTCCTCTCGACTTGTATACGAATATCGGTGACCATCCGCCATTTTCCTTTTACCCTCGAGCAGTCACCCCTTATCCATCCACCCGTTTGCTTCTCCACCCTCATCGCCATTGCGTCTCCTATGGTAACCATTTATCAAGAAAAAGTCTCTTAGATATTTTCACTTTTTCTACTATATATTTATACCGTCTATTGTTTTTCAAAAAAAAAAAAGAGAAAAAGAGATCTTTCTTTATGTATTTTACAGAATTCGAGTGGAAGCTTTGTTTTCATGTTCAACAATGGTTTCACTTTATTAGAAAACTATTGTTTTTCAAAATATTATTCACATTGTTCGGAATGATTGCTTTTATTTTTTGAATTAGAAGAAAAGGGGATTTGTTTGAGATTGAGATAATCTTGCGGAAGAGGGGGGGTTTTTTTTGTTTAAATTTGCTGTTCAAGATTGGTGGAATTTTGGTGATAAAAGTAGGTGCTCACTTTTTGTGGAATTGTTTTTTAGGTTTGATGTATTTTTTTTAATTCTTGGAATTTTTGCTGAACTAAATTTTTATTGGTAATTTTATTAGTCATTTATTATTTATTTATTAGTAAGTTTATTAGTCTTTTATTTTTAGCAATTTTATTAGCAATTTTAATAGTTATTTATTATTAGTAATTTTATTTAATAATTTTATAAGAAGTTTATTATTAGTAAATTTATTAGTAATTTATTATTAGTAATTTTATTAGTCTTTTATTTTTAGCAATTTTATTAGCAATTTTAATAGTAATTTTATTAGTAATTTTATTAGTAATTTTATTAGTAATTTTATTTAGTAATTTTATAAGAAATTTATTATTAGTAATTTTGTTAGTTATTTATTATTATCAATTTTATTACACTAAAAAAAATGTATATTAAATTTTGTAAAAGTATTTTGAAATTTAGGAAAAAGGGCAACAAACAGAAATTTTGATACAAAAAATACTAAACTTTAAAAAGAATTTGTGGTATTTAGTATAATTATATCAAATATGAAGAATTTTTGGTTTGTTGCACTTTTTCCCCAAATTGCAAAATACTTTTACAAAATTTAATATACATTTTCCTTCAGAGTAATAATTTTATTATAGTAATTTATTATTAGCAATTTTATTAGTCATTAATTATTAGTAATTTGATTAGTAATTTTATAAGTAATATATTATTAGTAATTTTTCATTAAAATTACTTTTCATTTACGTTTTCATTTACATTAAAAAAATTTATGTAAAATTTAGTAAAGTTATATTAAAATTGAATAAAAATTCTTGATATTTGATAAAATTATACTAAATACCACAAATTCTTTTTAAAGTTTAGTATTTTTTGTATCAAAATTTCTGTTTGTTGCACTTTTCCCCCAAATTGCAAAATACTTTTACAAAATTTAACATACATTTTCCGTCAGAGTAGTAATTTTATTATAGTCATTTATTATTAGCAATTTTATTAGTCATTTATTATTAGTAATTTTATTAGTTATTTGATTTAGTAATTTTATAAGAAATTTATTATTAGTAATTTTGTTAGTTATTTGATTAGTAATTTTATGAGTAATTTATTATTAGTAATTTTTTTTGTCATTTTATTAGTCTTTTTATTTAGCAATTTTATTAGTGATTTATTTTTAGCAACTTTATTAGCAATTTTATTAGTATTTTTTATTTAGTAATTATTTATTTGAATAAAATAAATTTTTACCCAGCCTAACATTTAACACTAAACAGTTAAAATTAACTTTTCTTAAAAAAAATCCCCTCTACTAATTTAAATCTCCTCGAAGAAAAAATTTAATTAAGAATTTATAAATGCGAATTTCATCGGAAAAAAAATTTACAATCTTTATTTGAACATATAATTTTTGTGTGTTCTGAATTTGTAATCGAATTTATATTCCCTGAGACACTTTTCTCTTTTTACTATAAAAAAAAAAAAAAAAAAAATGCAAATATTTTTGAATGAATAAAAGGAAACTAAACGACAGCATCCTTCATTTTAATATAATATATGAATAAATAATTCGATCGAGTCACGATTTTGTAAATATATACTGAGTACAAGTCTTTAAAATTCTCAATACGAAAAATACTTCTTCTTCTTTTTTGTCGTAAAAATTCAATTCATCCTCTTTCTTCAAGTTCGCATTCGAATAAATTAAGTTATTGCGAAAAGATATAGTCTTTTAGTTTCCTCTTAATACTCAGTCCTTTGACTTTACACCGAAAAAAAAGTATTTTCAAATTTAGAGAATTCCTCTTCTTTTGCAGCATTTTTTCCTCTTATATACCGGCACTAAAGTTTTCTTTTCTAATTGAGAGGATTTTCCTTTATTATATTTGTTATTAAATGTCACTTTTTAGACAGGTTAAAGTTGCATTCAAAAAAACAAAAAGCAACTTAAAAATCTTCTTTTTAGTATAAATTTGTTTCATTTTTAGAGGAATAATTTCAATCAAAGAAGAAATATTAAAATTAATCTTTTAGTTAAAAAACTGTCAAATATAAACAAAAATTCCTCTTTTTTACAGATGAATATTCGTATATTGAAAATAAAATGTGAAAATAATTGTTGAGCGGAATTTTCTTCTCACTCTGAGATTTTATTTTTTTCGGTGTAATATTCGTAATTTTTTTTTATTGATAATATTTTAATATTTTTTTTTAATATTGTAATAACGATTAGAAATTCTTAACTTTTGAAACTTTTCTGTTAAATCAATGAAATAACAATTAGTCATTGTAGTGTAAAAAATTTATTAATAAACAGCAACCGGAGTTTTGTTTTTGAATTAAAAATCAACTCCAAAAGTGAGTTAAAGAGGAATATAAAATGGAGAGTTAATTTTTAAATGTTGCTTCTCACACTGAAAACAAAAATTATTTGATTCAAATAACCGACTATTTGACTATTAGCAAATAAATGTTTACTTGAAACAAATAATTTTTATTTGAATCAATTAAATAATATTTGCTTCAAATACTGAAATATTTGATTCAAATACAATTTCTTTGATTCAAGTAAATATTTATTTGATAATAGTCAAATAATCGGTTATTTGAATCAACTAAAATTTTTTTTTGTGTGTTACAACTTTGATACTCTCTAAATCTGAATTAGTAAAAAGTTACTAATGAAATGGTGAAAAGACGTCTACTAAATGTTTTAGTAATAATTCTACTAACAATAAGTAAAATTTTACTAATTGTTAGTAGAGCGTTACTAATTGATTAGTAGAATTTTACTAACAATTAGTAGAACTGTTTTATTAATAGTCAATAAAACAGTTTGTCAGTTTCACTAATTCATTTAGTAAAAAAGTGACTTTTAATTAGTAGAATTCTACTAAAACATTAGTAGAATTTTACTAAAAATTAGTAATATTCTACTAATTAAAAAGGTGAAAAGTCATTCATGAAAACTACTAAAAATTAGTAAAATTTTACTAATTCTTAGTAGAATTCTACTAATTCAGATTTAGAGAGTACTTTTTTTGTCTCGCAATTTTATGTCCTTGGGAAAAATTGTAATATTAGGAACGGGTAAAAAATAGAAATAAAAGTAAAATTAGACGAAATTAGATAAAGAAAAAAATATTTAAAAAAATAAATTTTGGTTAACTTTGCAGTGGCAAAAAAAAAGAACGCACTGCTTGTTGTCTTATGTATACATGGGGAAAAAAGAGTGCAAGACATAAGTTTCCTTCACGCATCATACCGATCGGATCGAGGTTGGGTTTACGTTTAAGTACATCCGCTATTGCACGCGAAGCAATATCGTATTGATTGCTAGGCGGCCGGGCCTCCGAACACATTACATGATTAAACCGCTCCAACAGCAGAGAAACCGACGGCCTTGTAGCACTTACCTTATTAAAATATCCACCACCCACTTTCACCCTACACAAACATAAAGCCCTTTCACGAGACCTCCTTTTAGAAAATGTCCTTTTTCCGGTCAATTTTCACGTGTCATTTTAGTCTCAAGTATACAACGCTTATTTCTTCTTTTATACATTAGAATACGCTTCTGCGCTTTTTCCCCCCCTATTTCTTGAAATTATTATTTTTTCAATTCACTTTTAATTAAATTTTTTTTTTCAATTTTATTTTCAATAAAGGATGTTCAATTTTATTTCAAATAAACGCTGTTGAATTTTATTTGAAATAAACGCTGTTGAATTTTATTTAAAATAAACGCTGTTCAATTTTATTTGAAATAAACGCTGTTTAATTTTACTTAAGTTAAACACTACTGAATTTTATTTCAAAGAAACGCTGTTCAATTTTATTTGAAATAAACACTACTATTAAATTTTATTTTAAATGCCGTTAAATTTTATTTAAAATAAACGCTGTTGAATTTTATTTGAAATAAACGCTGTTTAACTGCATTTGAAATAAACGCTGTTCAATTTTATTTCAATTAAACGCTGTTCAATTTTATTTCAAATGCCGTTAAATTTTATTTAAAAAAAACACTACTGAATTTTATTTCAAAGAAACGCTGTTCAATTTTATTTGAAATAAACACTACTATTAAATTTTATTTTAAATGCCGTTAAATTTTATTTCAAATAAACGCTGTGGAATTTTATTTGAAATAAACGCTGTTCAATTTTATTTCAAATGCCGTTAAATTTTATTTAAAATAAACGCTGTTGAATTTTATTCAACATAAACGCTGTTTAACTTTATTTTAAATAAACGCTGTTCAATTTTATTTCAAATGCCGTTAAATTTTATTTAAAATAAACACTACTATTAAACTTTATTTTAAATGCCGTTAAATTTTATTTAAAATAAACGCTGTTGAATTTTATTTGAAATAAACGCTGTTTAACTTCATTTGAAATAAACGCTGTTCAATTTTATTTCAATTAAACGCTGTTCAATTTTATTTGAAATAAACACTACTATTAAATTTTATTTTAAATGCCGTTAAATTTGTTTAGAAAAAAATCGCTTTTCATTTCAATTCTTCTTTCGCTTTTTATTCAAACTGTTCTCTAAATTTGAATTAAATACAAATAATTAATTTAATAGTTAAAAATCAGTCACTGATTCCAATATAGTACATAAATAAATTAAAAAAAAAAATTATCGAATTAATAGAAATTTTGTGAAACTCTACGGAAAATAATTAAGATTGTTAAAGAATCTCGTTAGAAACTTTTTAACAAATAGAATTTTTAAAGTATAATTTTAATTTAACAATTGATAAATAATGGAATTTTGAAAAGAGGATCATTCTAATGTATTCATGTTTCTAAGTGAGGAAATAATTGATTAGAATTTTTATTAGTAAATTATTAAAAAAGAAAAACTCTTAAGATTTTCAAAAAAAATTGAAGTTTTGAGAAGTATTTTTCAAAAATTCTATAAAGTCAGATTTTTGAAACTTTTCAATTCTACTGTTTCAGGATAATTGATAATAAGCAAATAATTACAAAATTTTTAATTAATTATAATTTCTTTACATTTTATTAAAAATAATTGAATTCTTGAAAAGAATTTTATTTAAATTTTTCGACAATAATACAGGGAAGGTAGTGATCGGAATTATTTTATTTTTAAATTTATAAAGTCCCTGTTAAGGTTTTAAATAAATTTTTTGCTTCTAAAATTGATTTTATTTTATTATGAATATTCAATCATTATAATTATTGAACTTGTCTTAAATTTTTATACATTTAAATTTCTGAATGTTGAAATAAATGATATTTATTTATTTCCTGTGGGAATTCAATTTTTATTACTTATAAAGAAAATAATTAATTTTTACTGCTTATTGTTGTCAAAATTTTTTAAAAATAATAGAATTCTTTGAATTTATTTAATTACTTTTATAAATAGTGAAAATCTTTCCAGAAATTAAATTATCGAAATATAATTTTAATAGAAATGAAAAATAAAATTTTTAATTATAATTATAAACAAACAAGATTTTTTTTAAGAAATTAAATAATTTTTTTTTGTTGTTTGACTTTTTTTTATTTTCTATATTTAAAAATTGATTTTTAATCAAATAAATGTTAGATTTTTCAACTATTTTTCTCTTTTTGTTGAGCAATTTTTCAAAAGTAGTGAATTAAAAAAAATTGTCCCTTCATTTGAACCTTCAGCATTTTAGGAAAATAGTTTTAACAAAAATTTGATAAACTAAAAATAGAAGCATTTAAAATGTATTAAAGTTTGCCAAAATATAATTTGTCGGAATAGATAAGAAATTTAAAGATAGAATTTTGTGATTATAAAAAATGATAATAAATAAATTGATTGATAAAAGAGATTCACTATCTATGACGATGAAAATAAATATATAATATATACTTTGAAATTTTGAATACAATTGAATTTTATCTAACTCAACTATTTTTTTGCGAAACAATTCTTTTTTTATTCTGACATATTTCGTAATATATTTGCGAAGAAGTCGTGTTTTTATATTTTAAAATATTTAAAGAAATTTTGTATATACTCTCTAAATCTGAATTAGTAGTTTTTTACTAATGAAATAGTGTTGGGATTCGTTTACCAATTGAATTAGTAACTATTTTTACTCATTTTTAGTATTTTTTTTTACTCATTTTTAGTATTTATTTTACTAATTTTTAGTAGAAAATTTATCAACTTGTAATAGTAAAAAATCCGCTCTATAGTGAAAAGAAAATTTATTTGATTCAAGTGAATATTTATTTGACTATTATCAAATAAATATTTACTTGAATCAAATAATTTTTATTTGAATCAATTTAATATTATTTGCTTCAAATACTGAAATATTTAATTTAAATACAATTTATTTGCTTCAAATACTGAAATATTTGATTTAAATACAATTTATTTGATTCAAATAAAAATTATTTGATTCAAGTGAATATTTATTTGACTATTATCAAATAAATATTTACTTGAATCAAATAATTTTTATTTGAATCAATTAAATATTATTTACTTCAAATACTGAAATATTTAATTTAAATGCAATTTATTTGCTTCAAATACTGAAATATTTGTTTTAAATACAATTTATTTGTTTTAAATACAATTTATTTGATTCAAATAAAAATTATTTGATTCAAGTAAATATTTATTTGATAATAGTCAAATAATCGGTTATTGGAATCAAATACATTTTTTTTCAGTGTACTAATTGAATTAGTAATTTTTTACTAGCAATTAGTAAAAAACTACTAAAAACTAGTGAAAAATTTTAGTAATTCAAATTGGTAAACGAATCCGCACTAATTCAAACTTAGAGAAAAAAATTTCTTTGAAAAATTAAAATAATAAAGAAAATATTAATCTATTTGAGCATTAAAACCGATTATGAAAGATTTGCAGTTTAAATATAAACATATACGTAATCACGGTTTATAATTCGCGAAAGTGAATTTGATTATAAAAGAGGGTTGGAGATTGTTAATAACTTGGTTAGGAGTCGCGCCTCTTCAATATCCTCTCGCGTGCATAATTAAGGTACTCGTACGACCTTGCTCCACTCACCGAGATTGAGGGGATGAATAACTTAAAGGGCAGGTGAGCACTACGACAAGAATGCAGGAACAGGAAGTAAGACTCGGATCTCGAGTCGCGTTTTCACATCAAGAAAATATTCTCACATGCATCACACACACACTCACAGACACAAAAAAAACTGTATTATATACAACGTGAAACTATTTCTTTTTTTTTTGCTCGTAAATGTGTGTGTGCGAGATAATATAATTTATTCACACTCATGTGTTGTTTTCTCAGTGAATATGCTGCACACATGCAAATTAAAATATTCACATATTACAGTGAAAAATGTGAGTACAATATGTTTACGTGAGAGTTGCAAGTTCTAAGATTGCCCGGTATACTGCCCGCGTGTATTATGCAGGCACGATTTTAGCAATCTGTTGCGCATGCAAGTCGATTTTGATTTTTTTTCTATTCTCTCGAGGGAAGTGGATATTTTTTTTTTAAACTTTTGATAATTATATTAAGGGAATTTAATAATTTGAAAGGGAAAAATTAATTTGACTAATAAAATAGTAATTTTTTTACTAATACATTGTATAGGAAAAATTAAAAGTCACTAATTTGAAAGCAGAAGGTTATTTTTTTATTTTTGTAAATATTTAATTGAATTTCCGAATTATTGAAATTTTGTAAATATAAATTTTTGAGACAGAGGGATTTTAAAGGGAAAAATTAATTTGACTAATAAAATAGTAATTTTTATACTAATACATTGTAGGAAAAATTAAAATTTACTAATTCGAAAGCGAAAAGATATTTTTTTATTTTCTTAATATTTAATAGAATTTACGAATTATCGAAATTTTGTAAAATTAAATTTTTGAAACAAAGGGATTTGAAAGAAAAAAAAATTAATTTGACTAATAAAATAGTAATTTTTATACTAATACATTAGAAGAAATATTAAAATACACTAATTCGAAAGCAAAAAGGTATTTTTTATTTTTGTAAATATTTAATTGAATTCCCGTATTATTGGAATTTTGTAAAATTAAATTTTGGAAACAAAGAGATTTGAGAGGGAAAAGTTAATTTGACTAATAAAATAGTAATTTTTACTAATATATTATACAGACTTCGCACTCAATAATTAATTTTTTAAAAGTAGCAAAAAGTAGCTTTTAGACTCAGAAAAAAATCTAAAAATTAAAAAAATACTAAAAAATACCAGTAAAAAAAGTAGCTATAGAAAAATTAAATTGACGACTAAAAAACTCGTTTTCGAAACTTTACAAATCTGACAAAAATTTCATTCTATGTTTTATTTTTCTGACTTTTTCCAAATTTTCATTAAAAATATTTACTTCTTTCTTAGCATAATCGTAATAAATTGAATTCTTGCAACGAATTTTATTATTCATGAAAGAATTTCAATATTTATAAAAATCATTTAAATCTTGCGAAGAATTATACTAATTTTTTTGTAATAATTCATTTCTTTCGACTAATTTTATGCAAATTCTTATATAAATAATTAAATTCCTGAAAAATTGTTTATATTCGTGTAAAAAATTGAATTCTTAGGAAGCTTTTTACAGGAAAATTTTTTAACAATTGAATTCTGTTTGCAAATTTTTTTAAAATATGAAAAATCATTGAAATTAGAAAAGTTTTTAAAAATAATTAAATTTTACAAAGAATTCTATTGAAATATTTCACAATAATTAAATGTCTGTGTGGTATTTTATAAAAATTTAATACAAGAAATTCAATTCCTAAGAAACTTTTTATTATTTACAAAAATAATTGAATTCTTGCGAAAGGTTTTATTAGATTTTTTCAAAATAATTGAATTAATAAAAAGAAAATTAATACTTTTAAAAATTATTGAATTCTTGTGATAAATATTGTTATTTTTGAAAATAATTGAATTTTGCAAAAAGTTTTACTAAAATGACTCAAAATAATTGAATTTTCGAGAATAAGTTTATTATTTATGTTTAATAATTGAATTGTTTTGAAGAATTATTTATATAAATAATTGAATTCCTAGGAAGAATTTTATTAAAATCTAAAAGAATAATTGAATTATTTTATATAAATTAACTTGAAATTGTGTTTAAAATAAGTGATTTTGTGATTTTTTTCGAACAATTTCATTAAAAGATTTGAAAATAATTGAATTCAGAAAATAATTAAATTTTGTCGAAGAATTTTGCATTCATAAAGATAATTAAAATGTTTAAAATTCTTTTTGGATTTTTCGAAAATAATTGAATTTCTCCGAAGAATTCTGACAATGATTTTATTTACAAAAATAACTGAATCTTTGAAAAGAATTTGAAAATTTATAAAAATAATGAAATTACTGCTAAGGATTTAATGCCAAATTTTAAAAAATTTGATTTTTTCAAAAAAAATGTATGCAAATTCTATTTTAAATAATTCAATTCCTGTAAAAATTTTATTTTTTTTTGGGAAAATAATTGAAAGTTTGTGTTGAAAGAATATTATCAAAATATTTCTTTAATAATTGATTTCTAAAGAGAAATTTTTATTAAAATATAGTAGAATATTCAAAATTATTGAGTTATAAATAATTTTTTAAGACAATTGAAATTTTACCGTGAATTTTATTGATATTTTTTAAAATAATTGAATTCCTAAAAAGAATTCTATTATTTATAAAATAATAATTTTTTAAAAATTATTTATAAAACTAATTGAATTATTGTGAAAAATTAAATTAAAATATTTAAAAAACAGAAATTTTGTAAAATTGAATTTTGAAATCAAAAAGGATTTGAAGACAATTCTCGAGGAACTTTTTGCAAAAATTATCAAAAAAATAATTCATAATTGTTCATTTATTTCTTTCGAAGAATGTTAATAAACAGTTTTGATAAATTAATTCCATTTTTCGATTACTTAAAATTTTGTCTTAAAAATAATTGAAATCCTGTGAAGAATTTTATTGTTTAGAAAATTAATTGAAATGTTGCAAACGAATTTTTGTTACAGTCTTTTCAATAATTGAAATTATGTGAAGAAATTTATTATTTATAGGAAAACAATTGAATTCTTGAAACGAATTTTATTAAATTTGTTCTAAATAATTGAATTCTTTTGAGAAATTTAATTAAAATTATACATTTGAGTTGATTGATAAAAAAAACTAATAATAAAGTATTTTCAAAAAATATTTTTTCAACTTAAATTATTAAAAAAAAAGTAGTTGAGATTTTGTTGAACATTCTTGACAAGGAATCCTTAAGTGGGCTACTGTGTTACTTAAAATGTTGTACACACTTATCTTATCAATTTTTTAAATCTAGAAAGCTTATCTCAAAAGTTAACCTGCTCTGTAGGTGCAAAAAACTTAGTTCTTATCTAAATGATAATAATTCGATTTTCCATTAATGTGAAAGTTTTATGTACATATATGTTTTAAATGTATTGCATAGTTAGGTATTTTCTTTTTTTATTACAAATATTTATTTTAAAAAAATTATTTATTAAATTGCAACGAATTGATACCAAAAAGTGAATCAAATCATAAGATATCAATTTTTCGTATTATTTTGAACCAGTTGGGTGAGAAAAGATTAAAAGCTTTTTTTTCCTCTTTCGGAAAGAAAAGAGAAAAAAAAAAGTTTTGAAATAAATTGTTACGTAAAAGTTGGTAGTCAAAAAACAAAAGGTTACTTCAAGTGAGGAGATTTAAACAGCACTGGGGACGCCAAACGGGAATGATAAGAAAATCGTCTTTTAAACTCGACATAATATAAACATCGTGTGTGAGCAATTGTTCATTATTTTCAAGCAAAACAAATGATAATCTTATTGCAATTCGTATGTAAAAATCATTCAAGTTCGACTTTTTAGTGTGATTTATTTTTTTCTTTTTTATTCACAACAAACGTGCACTTTGATTCTATTTTTGAAAGAGTTGAAAAAAAGAGATTAAATGATGTTTAATTTTAGTTTAATTTTACTTTAATTTTAGTTTAATTTTAGTATAATTTTAGTTCAATATTTAGAGTTGTTTTCGATCATAAACTATGATGTTCGATTATAAAAAATACTAATTTGTCATTTAGAGTTATTAAAATAATTTTAAACCCTCTTTGGAAATTAATTAAATTGTAGAAATTAATTTCCACTTTTGTAGAAGTTGTAAAACTATAATAGAGGAGAATATAAAAGAATAAAATGAGGAAGTTTTTGTATCGGTTGATAAATATTCGGTTGCATAATTTTGATAAGATAAAGCTTATTCTTAAACATATATATTTTATCAAAAAAAAAATTTTTTTATAACGAGATAAATTTCGTATTATTTAAAGTATTGACTATCAGGGAAATGGGCATGAAATATTTTTGTTTTGAGGGATAAAAAAAAGAAGGAAGAAAGGAAAAATGTTTCTTTAAGTAACAAGTAAAATTTTTACTATTTGAAACGAATGATATTCTTAAATAAATTTTAATATTTAATTATTTTATAATTATTTTATAATAATTTATTAGGAGCAATTTTAGTATGCAAATAAAAAGTAAATAAAATCTTTAAAGATTTCCTTGAAAATAAAATTTAATTTGCATAATTGGATTTAATTTTATTTATCGTTTGAATTTTTATTTACCTTTTAAATTTTATTATTTGTTTAAACAAATAATAATTATTGTTAAATAATAATTTTAATTTGTATTTACTGTACTGAAAAGTATGTTCGTAAAACTTAATCTAATTTGGATGGAAATAAGAAGAGTGCTGCATATTTTAGTGTAGCCATTCTCTGTGATAAATGCTAAAGATTCTTTTTTTAAAATATTAGGGAAATTTATTTCAAGGAAAAATTGTCGCGCGAGAGAAGCATTTTTTACGAAGAGTAAAAATTTTTCTTCTGAAAATGCTGGAAATTTTGTTAGAAAAATGAAATTTGAGGAATAAAAAAGAAGAATTATTCGAAAAAATATCTTGACTCTTTTACATTGAATGAGAAATTAAACTGAAGGAAGCAATTTGTTTTTCAAAAGTCAACAATTTTGTCGAAAGATAAGAAATAAGGGGTTTTTTTTCTGAAAAAGAAGAAACTTTTATACAAAAGGATTTTTTTTACTTATGTTTATGACGAAAAGATGGGAAATTATTGGAAAAATTTAATTATTTTTGAAACTAATAAAATTTTTCGCAGAAGTTCATTTATGTCAAAAAATTTGAATTAAATTCTTGATGAAATTTCAATTATCTTTCTAAACGATAAAATTCGTCTTCGAAATTGAATTATTTTCTAAAATTTTAATAAAATTCTTGGCAAGATTTCAATTATTTTCAAAAAATTTTCCTGATTTTAGCGATTTTTAATATCTAGTATTTTAATAAAATTTTCTAAATGATTTCAATTATTTCAAAAAAATAAATAAATAAAATTCTAGGAAAACATTTAATTTATTTCAGAAATATTAAACATTTTACAGGAATTTAATTGTTTACAAAATTTCATTAAAATCCTTCGAAAGAATTCAATTATTAAAAAATTTGTTGATAAAATTCTTTATGAGACTTAAATTTAAAAAAATATTCAATTATTCAAGAAATTATTTTATTTAATTGAATATTAAAAGTTTTAGAGTGTGAATTTTTTTTAAATAATAAAATTTTGAAAAGCTTTGAAATTAAAATCTTTGAAAATCAGATTTTTTCATACTTTTAGCTAGAAAATTTGTAAACTTATTTTTTTAAATGTTTGTAATTGATTGTTTCGGAAAATTCTTTGAAACTTGTATTTTCTAATCGAAATTTTGGTAAAATTGAATTGTAAACAAATAAATTTGATAATTTTCATAGAAAATTTAAAAAAATTATTGAAATTGTTGTAAACAAACATTCGAATTATTATTTACAAATTTCTTAAATTTTTTTGTAATAATTCAATAATTTTGATAAATAATAAAATTGCTTTTAGAAATTTAATTATTTTTACTTAAATAATAAAACTTTTAATTAGAATTTCAATTATTTTTAATATCATTTCTCTACAATTTTAATTATTCTTAAAAATTCGTTTATTAAAGAATTTTGTTATTAAATTCTTTATGAGAACTCAATGTTAGAAACAATTAATTATTTAATAAATTGTTTAATTTTGCATTTAAATAATTGAATTCTAGTAGAATTCTCTAATAAAAATTGATTTAAAAATAAATTTTAGTTAAATTTTTGTGGATAATAATTAAATATTTTAAGTATTAGATTCTACAATTGTAATTATTGTTAAAAATTTTAATAAAAATCGTCAAAAGAATTCAATTATTTAAAAATTTTGTTGATGACATTCTTTATGATAATTCAATTTTAAGAAAAATTCAATTATTCAATAAATTGTTTGTTTCTTAATTTAAATAGTTGAATTCTCGTAAAATTCTTTAATAAAAATTAATTTAAAAATAAATTTTAATTAATATTTTAGACAGTAATTAAATAAAATGTTTCCAAATTAAAATTTTTAGAAATCTGAATTTTTCATACTTTTAACTAACTTTTCTGTACCTATAGAATTTTTTTTCAAGAAAGTTCAATTGAATTTTTTTTTATTGTACATATTTTGTATTTTAATTTTTTTAAGGATTTAATTATTTGGTTTATAGAAATATTTTTTGATTTTTATTGAAAATAACTCCATACATAACTCTTAAATGATCTTTTCCTGCATTTTTCCCTTTTCCACTTCCTGTTTGGAATTTTATTCAAATTTCTTTTCTGTAGAACAAATTTTTTGATTTGGTTTTTTTTTGTTGATTTTTTTACCTTTTGACTTCAATTTTAGTTATTGCTTTTTATTTTCAGTTATTCTTTAATTTTAGTTTTTTTTACATGAAACATTTTTTTGTGTACTTTTTATTTGATTTTTAATATTATTTTTTATTATTTGTCTCTCATTTCAGTACTTGTTTTCAATTTGTCTAATTCTGTGTTTAAAATCCGTTTGCCGAATTCTTCATATATAGAGAAAGTGTCAAAGTGAATGAAAATATTCTTGAGGGGAAAAGTTAAAATTTTTTTTGTCTTGAAATCAGGGAAAATGAAAATTAAATTATCACCGTCGTAAAAAAAATTATTACCTTCGTGAAAACCTTGTTTGTTATCTTCGCATTGTGTGGAAGGATTTCCGAAAATGAAGATTTTAGCACCCAGAAAAATTGTATATTTGTCTCAGAACCAACTAGAGGTTTTATTTGTGTAAAATAAATTTTATTTGTGTAAAATAAATTTTATTTGGTTTAGATGAATTTTATTTGGTTGAAATAAATTTTATTTGGTTGAAATAAATTTTATTTGGTCTAAATAAATTATTATTTGGTTTAAATAACTTTAATTTGTTTAAAATAAATTTTATTTGGTTTAAATAAAATTTTATTTGGTCTAAATAAATTATTATTTGGTTTAAATAAAATTTTATTGGACTCAAATATATATTTTATTTATGTGGAATAAAAATTCGATTTAAGGGCATTTGAACCTTTATGACGTCACAGCATTAAAATATATGCTTTGCATCAATTGTGACGTCATAATGGTTCAAATGTCCTTAAAACAAATAAAAAGTCTAGTTGAATCTGAGAGAAATATACATTTAAGTTGAATAAAATATATTTTGTTTACACCCAGAGAAATATTATATTTGTCTCAGAACCAACTAGACTTTTTATTTGTTTCAAATAAATTTTATATAGTTTAAATAAAATTTTATTTAACTCAAATATATGTTTTATTTATGTCAAATATAAATTTTATTTAAAACAAATAAAAAGTCTAGCTGGTTCTGAGACAAATATACGTTTAAGTCAAATAAAATATATTTGGTTTAAATAATAATTTTCTCTGGGTGTAAATAATATTTTTCTGCGGGTGAAATTGGAGAAGAAAAGGTGATAAAAAAAAGTAGAAAAAAAGTTAGGAAAAAAAGAATGATTACCTTCGAGATTTTTATTCCTCGCGAGGAGAGCGAGGAGAACGTCAGAATTTGGCGATGCGTCGGCGAGATCAGCGGCATCGTGATGCGACGGAGGATGAGCTCCTGGACCAAGGGAGGAAACTGTGCCGAGAGGTGGACGGGGCATCATCACCGTGCCAGAGCCAAGTAGAGGAAGTGACGAGAGACCACCGCCAGACGGATGTAGAGAATTGTGGGACTGTGGCCCATTTTGCGCCGATTGTACGGCAGCCGACATGGAAAGATCGACACCGCCGAGTAAAACTGGCCGACAACTTCCGGCACCAATTGCAACGCCGGATGTCACCGCCGGGAGGATTCCTCCACCCCCCGGCAGTGGTGCGTACGGCAAATACAGCTCCAGTCTAAAATCGTTTTCTCCCGCGTAAGAAAAATGAAAAAAAAAATAAATTAAAGAGTCACCACCTCACTATTTTTTTTTTTTTTTTTTTTTTTGACTTTTACAACCGAAAAGCCGCACACTTCACTACGTAAAAATCCAATTTTTCCAATTTTTACATTTTCTCCATTGGCAATAATTTGATGTAACGAAAATGGTAAATTCGAGTCATTTTTCTCGTGTCAAAGTCGTAGGAAAAGTTCGGAAAATCTTTGGGGAAATAATTTTGTAAATGCGAGAAGAAATGGTGAATTGTGTCATTGACCGACGGAATTGGAATTCATTTTCGTTTTATTTTTTCTTTTCTTTCTTGGAATTTTTCTTTCATCTTGATTGGCGAAGATTTTTTTGCTTCTCCTTCAGATTTTCACCTCTTAATTTTATTCACTTCTCGCAGCACTTCTAATTGAAGGTAAACAAACGTTGATTTTAGAAAAATGTTCCCTGCTATCAAACTGAGGGTTTTTGTAAATTTTAAATAGTGATTCGATTTTAATTTGAGAAAATTATTCCTTTAGGAAAAGATTTTTTTCTTTAATAATATTTTTGTTTTCCCTTGGGAGAAAGTAAAATCAATTTTCCCTTGGGGAAAATTTTGCGTTTGGTGTAAAGAATCCTTTTTTTTTTGGTGGAGAATTTTCTTCTTCTTGAAGAAACTTGTCTTTTCTTCGTGAGAACCGAAACGAAAATTGTTGAATATTGCTTCTTTGGGAAAAGTTGTTTCTTTTCGGGAAAATTCTTTTCTCTCGATTTCCCTTTTTTTTTGGTTGTAAGAAACTTGTTTTTTTTCTTCGTGAGAACTAAAATAGTCGACGAATATTGTTGAATTACTTCTTTGGGAAAAGTTGTTTCTTTTCGGTAAAAATTATTTTCTCTCGATTTCTCTTGTTTTTTGGAAAAAATTGTTTATTGTTGCTTTTTCGGGAGGAGAATTTGTTGCTTTTTTGGGGGAATTTAACTGTTTGTTTTTCTCCATTTGAAACTTGATTTTTGTTTGGTGGAATTTTCTTTTTTTCCTTTTGGTTTTGATTTTAATCCGACTGGTATTGTAGAGAATGAAATTAGTGTTTAGGTGTTGGAAATAGAATTTAAATTGAACACTCGTTTTTCGGAATGATTTTTGTTTTTTTTGTTTTTTTTTGCGAATGAGATTGAAAACGAGAGGAAAAGTGATGCTTTGAGAGTAAAAGACAGTCCGAGCGGGCCTGAAGGCAACCGCGTACTCATCCACTGGCAGTTGTGTCGAGCGACGGCCCCAACCTTATCAGCTCGACTTACTGGTCCCAGTTTATCTCGACCATAACCTTGCTTATGCTACCGATCGACCGTCAATTTGCTTTGCGAAATCTGGAGCGCGGAAATTTCTCTTTCATCTCTTCGTTTTTCATTGAATTAATTCTCTTTTCTTCTTCTTTTTTTCTCTTTGATTTTTTGTTTTTTATTTATTGCTTTATTTTTTTTATTTATTTTATTTCTATTCTTCTTCTGCTTCTTTTTTTTCTTTCTCGTTTCCTCTTGTCTGCTTCTTTGATTTTATTTCTATTCTTCTTTCTTTTCTCCTTTATTTCTTTTTTATTTATTTGTTTATTATTTTTTTATTTACGTTATTTTGTTGTTCTTCTTTTCCTCCTTTTGTTTATTTTTCTTCGCTTCTTTTTTATTTATTTTTTATTTTATTCTTTATTCACTTTATTTTATTCTTCTTCCTTTTCCTCTTTTGTTCCTTTTTCTTCGGTTCTTCTTTATATTTATTTTTTATTAAATGTTCTTATTTAATTTTCTTCTTCCTTTTCTCCTTCTGCTCCTTTTTCTTCGCTTCCTTTTTATTTATTTTATTATTTTATTTTCTTATTTAATTTTTTATTTAATCCTTTATTTGCTTATTTAATTTTCTTCTTTTTCTCCTTCTGTTTCTTTTTCTTTGCTTCTTTTTAGTTGCTTTTTATGTTGTTTCCTTATTTTCTTAATTTTATTCTTCTTTTTCTACTTCTCGTTTTGATTCTTTTTGTTTTTTCCTCTTTTTTTTATTTACTTATTCTTTCCTTTTTGCTTCTTTTGGTTTTCTCCTGTTTTTCTATTTGCTTATTTTTTTCTTTTTCGAAAGTTGGGAACTATACACAATTATTTTTTTCACGTACTCTTCTATTTATAAAAAGAACGTACAATTATTTTCTTTTTAAGAAAATAATTTTGTAGCAAGACAATAATTTGTATCAAGAAAAATTTTGTAGCTAGAAAATTTTTGTTGCAAGAAAATATTTTTGTAGAAAAAGTTGTATTTCTCAGTTCAATTTTCATTCAACTTTTATCCAAATTTTTACACTTTAATCGGTGACATTAATTCTTTTGAGATAAAGTTAAGGTAAATTAATTTTTTTTGAGATAAAAGTGAGGTAATTCAACTTTATTGTTAATGAAGGTTTAATAAAATAGGGACAATTTTTATTTTTGCAGAAGTAAAGGGAAAATTTACTATGAATATTTTTAAGTTTGATTTTTTCTGGTTTCGTTTAAATTTGAGCAGGGAAAAAATTGTTACTTTCTGAATTTTGAACTCGACTTTTGCTTCACATAATTTTTCACTGGAAGTCGTCTATCTGTTTCTTGATTCGTAGGTTGTTTACAACTGAGAGGTTTTGTATTTTACTTCGATTTTAAGAGACCTTTTGTGTTTATGTTTCTAATCAGCAGACGGAATCACAATTTTACATAGTTCCAATTTTTTTTTTCTAGACTTGTTTGATTTCTGGTTTAGAATGTTTTATTCTTATTATTATGATGGGAATTTTATAATACATTGTGTTTTGTATTTTATATTTCGTATTTTCTATTTTGTATTGTATATTTTGTATTTTTTATTTAGTATTTTGTATTTAGTATTTTGTATTTTGTATTTTGTATTTTTATTTTGTATTTAGTATTTCAGTTTCTGCTTTTTATTTTCAGTTTGTTAATTTTAGTTTTTTTACATAGAATAGCACTTATTTCTTTTTGGATATTTTTATTTGATTATTAATATTATTTTTGATTTTTTGTCTCTCGTTTCACTGACTTTCACTTATAGTACTTGTTTGAATTTTTCTAATTCTGTTTAAATCCGTTTGATGCAACTTTAATTTTTTCTTCTATTATTCTATTTATTAATGAATATTCTTCCTGTTTTTTTCCACTTATTACTCTTCGTTTATTATTATTTGTTTATTTTTGTTTATTATTATCATTCTTTTATTATTTTCCCCTTTTCGCTTTTTCTTTTCTTTTTATAATTTCTTCATTTCCTTCTCAGATTTTTATTTGCTTCTATTATTATTTATTATTTTGTTTATTTAATTATATTTTCTTATTTAGTATTTCTGTTTTCTTTTTATTATCTTTTTTCTTGCTATTTGCTTTTCTATTCGTCACTATTGTTTATTTTTACAATTTTCTTTTATTCTATTTCTTTTTTACTTCTTCACTTTATTTTTTCTTCTTCTTTACTGTTTCTCTTTTCTTTTTATTTTCTTTTCTCTTCCCATTGGATTTTCTATTCGTCTTTATTGTTATTTATTATTTTATTTATTTAATTCCATTTATTTCTTTACTGTTTCTCTTTTCTTTTTATTTTATTTTCTCTTCCTATTTGATTTTTTATTCGTTTCTATTGTTATTTTCTTTTTTCTCCTTTACTTCTTCTCTTTTATTTTTTATTATCTTTTCTCCTCCTATTTGCTTTTCTATTCGCTTCTATTGTTAATTTTGTTTTCCTTATTTACTGTTTCTCTTTTCTTTCTATTATATCTTTGCCCTTCCTATTTGCTTTTCTATTCGTTTCTATTATTTCCTTTTTTCTATTTCCTTTTTTCTTCTCTACTGTTTCTCTTTTCTTTTTATTTTCTCTTTCTATTTGCTTTTCTATTCGTTTCTAATGTTATTTCCTTTTTTCTCCTTTACTGTTTCTCTTTTTCTTATTATCTTTTCTCCTCTCTATTTGCTTTCCTATTCGTTTCTATTCTTATTTTCTATTTTCCTCTTTACTATTTCTATTTTCTTTTTATTATCTTTTCTCTTCCCATTGGATTTTCTATTCGTTTCTATCGTTACTTCTATTTTTCTTCTTTTTCTTCTTTTTCTTATTTTCCTTTCATTGCCTCTTCGTTTCCTTTCGGATTTTCTTCACGTTCCTTATATTTTTCTTTTCATTCGCTTCTATTATTATTTTTTTCCTCTTTCTTTTTTAATTTTCTTTACTTTTTACTTGTTCTTCTGGATCTTCTACACACTTCTAATTTATCTTCTTCATTTTTCTTCGCTTCTATTACAATTTATTTTTTTCTTCCTAATTTTTTTTCATTATCTCTTCCTTTTCTACCATTTTTTCCAGTCGTTTTTTATTTATTTTCTTGAATTTAATCCTCTTTTGTTTATTTTTTATTTTCTTCTTCGTTTTCTTGCAGTTTTTTTACTCTCTTCTAAATTATTTTTTTTTACTCTTTTCTAGTCTTTTAACTTCTCTTGCTTTCTTTTAAATTACCTTTCTTGACTCTTTTCTAGTCTTTTAACTTCTTTTACTTTATTTTAAATTATTTTTCTTCTCTTTTCTAGTCTTTCAATTTCTTTTACTTTATTTTAAATTATTTTTCTTCTCTTTTCTAGTCTTTCAATTTTTTTTACTTTCTTTTGAATTATTTTTCTTGATTCTTTTTTAGTCTTTTGATTTCTTTTACTTTCTTTTGAATTATTTTTCATGACTTCATCTTCTTCTCGTATTTTCTAATTTTTCTTTTTGTTTTTGTTTCTAATTAATTTGATTTTTAATTTCTTTCTAATTATAATTTGATTTTTCTGATTAAATAAATTTTTCCATTTGATTTATTTTTCTTTTTTCGATGGTTTTTCCTTGCCTTTCCACCTGAGTCTATTTTAAATTCCTGTTCGATCTTTTTTCTTCCCCCTTACCTTTCCAATTCCGTCTTTCAATTTTCGATCAAAACACCTCTTCTCATTTTATGCAGCACTGTTTTTTTTTCTTCTTTTTTGACACCTTTTACACTTTCTCACTATATATTGGAATAGAAAATGTTTTTCTATTTTTTTTCCTTTCTTCGCACACTTTTTGTAAATAGAAAATAATAATAATCCTTTTGGCAAATTGGAGACAGTCTCCAAATTAACTCCCTTATTTTTTTCTCGCCTTTAAAATTGAAATAATTGTTTAAAAAAAAAAAAGAAAGTTTGTTTAGAGAGAAAAATGCACTTTTAAGGGTCTTGGGAATTTTTTGACGACTGTTTGATAGACTGTGGTCCTTGAAAGATTATCGATCGTCTAAAATTGAATCCCTTTGGTGTTCACCCCGTGTGCGAGTTTGTGATGAGAGAGGAGAGGAGGGGGGAGGGAGGGAGGGAAATGTTTTTACACGCGTGTCAATGTAAATCCGCGACCGGACCCAATGTAAATTGCAGTCCGTTGGTATATAGAAAAAGGGACTGAGTGTCTTTCTCTCTCTCTCTCTTTTTCTCTCTTGATTTCTTTTTCTCTCGATTTCTTCTTTCTCTCTCTCTCGATTTCTCTTTCGACCGATAGACTCTCGAAGGACCAGACTTAGTTATTCTTCGCCTTTTGCGGATCCTATGCCCTGCCGCTCATCCGAAAGCGCGCCGGCTAATATAAGAAACGCCGAATTCCGCGGAACTCCGCGACTGCCACTCGACTTGCTTTTATCCTCCAAGCGAGAAAACGTATCTGTGGTACTAACCGGCATCCCATCCTATTCCGTCGGAGGATTGGTTTTTTTTCTTTATCCTTACCTTTGAATTTAATTTTTTTTTTTTTGCAAATATTACAGAAATTTTTTTTTTTTTTAAACTAAATAACGAAAATAAGGGAGAATTTTGGCGAAAAGAAAAAAAATTATTTTTTTTTTTGGAAACGATGTGCGAAATGATTATCGGATCGAGTGAAACTATGACCGGGAGAGACCGCGGCTTCTGGTTTAGCTGTTGCCGGGACAAGGGAGGTCGGTGGGTGCGGAGCTGGACTGTGTCGTCGGTGTAAAGCGTGGGTGGTTTTGCGAGTGAGTGAGAGAGAGAGAGAGAAAGAAGGTGATAAGAGAGAGAGAGAAATGGAGAAACGGAATCGACGGAAATATGGGAATTGCGGGTGGGGCGATGTGAGGGAGGGAAATTTCACCCTACCAGGAGCGAGGAATTTGCCATGGCAAGTTTTTGGAGGGGTTTTCATTAAGGCGCATGCGCACTTTGATTCTCGACTTTTCTCAAGTGCCGAGGATATCACGAGGATCCTTCAAAACTACAAACGAGGTTTTCTGATAAGTTTCCTTCTTTTTCTTCTTCTTTTTTTTCTTATTGTTTCTTCTGCTTTTTTTTCTATACTCCTTTCAAAGTTGGATTTATGTGATTGGATAATAAACGCTCGTTGTGCTTTAAATTTAGTGAAAAATGTATTTTTTTTTGTTTTTTTTTTGTAAAGGAATAATGGAAGAAATTTTTAATTTTTTGTATTTTTTGGGATTTTATTCCGAATGGCGAAAAAGGGATATTATTCTAAACGGAAAAAAGGGATTTTATTCTAAATAGAAATAAGAAAATTCATTTATTTTTTTGTTAAGTTGAGATGGTTATTTTTTTAATTGGAACTAAGGGGTAAAGTGGTAAATTTTATTATTGGTTTATAGTAGAGTGAAACTTGTCAAACAGAAATGCGCAAAAAATTCTAAACATTTTATTTTCTAGAAAAAAAGGGTTAAGAATTTTTGCGTATTTCTGTTTGGCAATTTTTCAATTAAATTTTACTATTTTCGAATAGTCAATAATAAAAAAATATAGTAAAATATAATTTGAAAAGAATAAAAATAATTAAATTCTACTATATTTTCTAATATAGTCAATAACAAAGAAAATAGTAAAATTTAATTTCCAAAGAGTAAAACTATAGTAAAATAGGAAAAATTTAATTTGAAAAGAATAAATACAATTAAATTTGACTATTTTTTATTATTCAATAATAAAAAAGTAGTAAAATTCAATTTGAAAAAAAGTAAAAATAGTAAAATAGTAAAATAGTAAAATTTAATTTTAAAAAAGTTAAAATTGACTAACAGAAATATACAAAAAATTCCTACAAATTTTTTTTCTAGAAAATAAAATGTTGGGAATTTTTGCGAATTTTTTATTCGTTAATTTCCACTATTTTCCAATTAAAATCTTTTTTTTATTGAAGTAAAAATTGACTTAACTTAACGACAAAACAGTGTTTAACTAATTCAAGTAAAATTTAATTTGAAAAAAGTAAAAATAGTGAAATTAAATTGGAAAGGAGCAATTGAATTTCATTATTTTCTAATAGTCAATAATAAAAAAAGTAAAATAATAAAATTTAATTTGAAAAGAGTAGAAATAGTAAAATTTAATTTCCAAAGAGTAAAACTACTAAAATAGAAAAATTTAATTTGAAAAGAATAAAAACAATTAAATTTTAGTATTTTCGAAAAGTTAATAATAAAAAAATCTAATTTAATTTGAAAAGAGTAAAAACAATTAAATTTTACTATTTTTAATAGTCAGTACTGAAAAAATTGTAAAATTTAATTTGAAAAAAGTAAAAATAGTGAAATTTAATTGCAAAAGATCAATTAAATTTTACTATTTTCTAATAGTCAATAACAACAAAAGTAAAATAATAACATTTAATTGGAAAAGAGTAAAAATACTAAAATAGTAAAATTCAATTTGAAAAGAATGAAGTCAATGAAATTTTACTATTTTCTAATATTTAAAAATTAAATTGGAAAAGAGTAAAAATACTAAAATAGTGGAATTTAATTAGAAAAGAGTATAAATAATTAAATTCTACTATTTTCTAAAAGTCAATAATAAAAAATTAGTAAAATTCAATTTCAAAAGAAGAAAACTGGTGAAATAGTAAAATTTAATTTAAAAAGAATAAAAACAGTTAAATTTTACTATTTTCTAATAGTCGATAAAAAAATTGTAAAATTAAATTTGAAAAGAGTAAAACTGGTAAAATTGTAAAATTTAATTTAAAAAGAATAAAGTCAGTTGAATTTTACTATTTTCTAATATTTAAAAATTAAATATAGTAAAATAATAAAATTTAATTGGAAAAGAGTAAAAATACTAAAATAGTGAAATTTAATTAGAAAAGAGTATAAATAATTAAATTTTACTATTTTCTAAAAGTCAATAATAAAAAATTAGTAAAATACAATTTCTAAAAAAGAAAACTGGTAAAATAGTAAAATTTAATTTGAAAAGAATAAAAAAAGTTAAATTTTACTATTTTCTAAAAGTTGATAATAAAAAATAGTAAAATTTAATTTTAAAAAGAGTGAAACTAGTAAAATTTAATTTAAAAAGAATAAAGTCAGTTGAATTTTACTATTTTCTAATAGTCAATAATAAAAAAGTAGTAAAATTCAATTTGAAAAAAAGTAAAAATAGTAAAATAGTAAAATTTAATTTATAAAGAGTAAAACTGGTAAAATTGTAAAATTTAATTTGAAAAGAATAAAGTCAGTTGAATCTTACTATTTTCTAATAGTCAATAATAAAAAAGTAGTAAAATTCAATATGTAAATAGTAAAAATAGTTAAATAGTAAAATAGTAAAATTTAATTTTAAAAAAGTTAAAATTGACTAACAGAAATATACAAAAAATTCCTACAAATTTTTTTTTTCTAGAAAATAAAATGTTGGGAATTTTTGCGAATTTTTTCTTCGATAATTTATACTATTTTCCAATTAAAATTTTGTTTTTTTATTGAAGTAAAAATTGACTTAACTTAACGATAAAGCAGTTTAACTAATTCAATTAGTGAAAAAATGGCTTTTAATTAGTAATTAAAATATATGTAATTTCGCA
Source organism: Leptopilina myrica (nomen nudum) (assembly GCA_032872475.1). Classification (NCBI taxonomy): domain Eukaryota; kingdom Metazoa; phylum Arthropoda; class Insecta; order Hymenoptera; family Figitidae; genus Leptopilina; species Leptopilina myrica (nomen nudum). The sequence continues at coordinate 21,061,844 of CM065467.1, read as the reverse complement.
TAATTACTTAATAATATTTAATAATTACTAAAACATTAGTAGAATTTTACTAAAAATTTAATGATATTCTGCTAATTGAAATGGGAAAAAGTTGTTTATGAAAGCTAGTAAAAATTAGTACAATTTTACTATTTTTTTTGATAGAATTCTACTATAATTAAGATTTTGAGAGTTGACTTAGTTAAAAATGACTAATTTAGTTTTAGAATTTTACGAATAATTAAATCAAATAGAAAAAATTAGATTTTACTAACAAATAATTGTACAACTCCAAAGAATTTTTTCTCCTTAGTGAAATTTGACTGATTTTCAGTGCGACAAATAAGTTACAATATTTTTCCCTAACAGCAGAGCATAAATTGCAAAAAAAAAAAAAAGAAAAACAAAGGTTACATTAAATTTTCGTCGCCCGCGTCGATTTATGATGAAAAATCTGACTTAAATTGCTTGTGGGAAGATAGAGACAAGGTCGTGCACAGTGATAATGAAAAAGGATGGGCAATAATGGTTAGACCAAGTCCACCTTTTTCTGACATCCATATACGGTTTTAGTAGAATCGGAGAGCTTGAAAACGGGAAGCGAGACATATTTTTATTGTATATATATAGTATATATAGTGTTCGTATAGGTGAATCACTGCACCGTGCAATAATCGTGTATTGGTGTTTATATATATATATACAAACACAGACACATATATATATATGTTCGAATCACTCGTTGGATGCACTCAACGAAATTGAACTCATGGTCGTCGGTCTCGCCATCCTTGTGCACCCTCTTCTCTCTCTCTCACTCTCTCTCTCATATCGACAACAGGTAAAAAAGAAACTTTCCAATCGAAATCATTTGGATTCGAGTTGGAAATATTTTTTTACTAAATAGTCCAGTTTATACATACACTGCTCGTTTATTATTATATATAAATAGAGAGAATGCTTGGAAAATCTTTGGCAAATTTTTATCTGTATTAAAATTTTTTTTAGCCATGGTTTTTCTGCAAATATCAAATTATGAAACGAAAAACGAATCAAAAATGTTGCCAGTCAACCTTTTCATTCGTTTTTTGTTTAAGAAAACTGAGAATTAATTAGTAATTACAAAAAAAAATTATAGGAACTATTACTATTTGTTTACTTCAGTATAAAGACAAAACCTGTTTCGAAGTTTTCTGCATTTTTCCTATTTTTCAACTGAATTTTGTCAGTAGCGAACTAATTTTTACAAAAATGTATACTTCGATCGAAGCAACTTTTATATTTTAACAATTTTAAATTGTAAAAATTGCAGCAAAAATGCACACTAGTTTTTGTTATAGTGTAACTTAATTTCCCAAATTTTTCTACATATACAGTTCATTGGCTAAATTTTTTTAAATTTGGAAAAAAATTGTTTGAAACAACAAAAAGTGTTGATTGTTGATAAATTGTTTATTAACCAGCTGAAAAAGTTCTATAGAATTTCACTAGAATCATTCTATAGAATCATTCTATATAAATTCTAGAGAATATTCTATAGAATTTCAATAGAATGATTCTATAGAATTTCTACGTGAATTCTACTAAATTTTAGTGGTTTTTAATTAGAAGGAATATAAATTTCGTAAAATAATTTTTTTAACATTATATGTATGGTTACGAAGTTCAATGAATTTTATATATTTAAAGGATATAAACAATTATTTTGGCCTAAAATTTGTTGAAAAATATTATTTTACAAATTTAAAGTTTTTCTAATTAAAAATCACTAAAATTTAATAGTATTTATGTAGAAATTCTATAGAATCATTCTAGTGAAATTCTATAGAATATTCACTAGAATTCATATAGAATGATTCTAGTGAAATTCTATAGAACTTTTTCAGCTGGGAGCAAACACTGAGAAAACGATTTATTTGATTCAAACATATTTTGTTTAAATCAAACTTAAAATATCTTTGCTATACACTCAAGCAAATTTAAGTTTAATTCAAATATATTTTTTAGTTCATTTAAAGATAAATATTATATTTAATTCAAACATAATTTATAATTGATTATAAATTATTTATTATCAACTTTTAAGTTTGAATCAAACATAAAATTTTGAAACATATTTTTTGTTTAAACCAAAACAGAAAATATGTTTAAAATAAACATAATTATTTAAACAAAAATTATTTTTGAATTGAAGCAGTAAATTTTTTCTATAAATTGGAATTAAGCTTACAAACTTATTTTTATTGAAAGAAAATCACTTAAAATTATTTTTTTACTTGAAACGAGTATAATGTTTTCTCAGTGAATGATTAATTGTAAATTTATTCGAAAACAAATTCAAATTCAAATAATTGAAAATAAACTTTTATTCAAGATAAATCTAACATATTTCTTTAGTTGACTGCTTAAGTTTGGTTAAAAAAAATTTTTTTTCATTGTACAATATTGAGAAATGTGACGCGATCTGAAGAAAGGGGTCTTAGAAGCAAAAAATTATAGGTTATGTTTGCAATTTTTAAAATGAAAATACAAAAGAAGAATCAACTGTCAGTTGGATTAATTAATGTTGAACTCCTCAGGGCAACTGAAATATTTAACAAAAACTGATTTTAATTTGCAAAAAGTAAAAAAAGAAACTTTTAATCAACAAAAAAGTAACACTAACGTAACCTTAAAGTGATTTGCTTCTAAGGTCCCTTTCTTCAGATCGCGACACAAATATTTTCCTTATTTTTTCCTTCATTAGAGAGTGAGAAATAGAAAATTGTTTTAAATTATAATTAAAAAAAAATAAATAAATGTTTAATGGAAATTTTTATTTTTTTTGAGAGGGGAAATTCGTTTAACATCCGTGTGGCAAAAATTTTTTGCAAAAAATAATAATAAATAAAAGAAGAAAAAAAAAATTTTGAGTTCGCGACATATTGCGCGTACAGCATTATATGGCAGGGTGGAAAAATGTGGGGCACATTGATAGCGACGAGGAATGAGAGAAATGAGGAGGTGAGGATATCGAACCGGGGGCTTTTCAGAGAGGCGGAGTCATCCTCAGTTGCTATGGGAACGTGACACTCTCTTTCGAGCTTTCGGGGCTTTTGCGAGCTTACGGGAAGCTCTCCTCATGACATGGCCTGTGACCGTGGGATTTCCTCGTTATATCTACCATTTCTATATATATATACATTTCTAGCTATATAGATATATAGAATGTATAAACGACCATAAACTTCAACTTTTCGTCAAAACTGCTGCTCTCACATTGCTGTTTTACTGCACTTTTTGCCCCCCTCTCTCCTCTTCCCTTTTGCTACCTCACCTCTTGTTTTTTTTCTCTCTCTCGACAAAGATTTTTACATGACTCACGTTTCAACTCTGATAAGAGGGTTGATGCGTGTATATATACGTATACACTCTGTGTCACACCTTTTCGACCAATTTTTCACACTTTGAAGCTTTTTAAGGCGAAAACGTGGTGTTTTTTTTAACTTTTAATAGCGAGATTTTAGTATACATATACTTTCGAGTTAGATTTGTTTGGTTGAATTTTTCTATTTTGCATGTAAAGTGCAACAATGATTCACAGTTTTTTTTGTTGAAGATATCAAAATTGAGACAAAAAACGAATCGAAAATGTTGCTTCTATGATGCTTATTTTAGTTTTCTTTCTTTTATTGCTTCCTTATACTGAGGAAGTATTGTAATACCAAAATTTTTCGACTTCGATTTTTTAACAAATCTTTATGTTATTTGACCTCAGGAGTTCAAAAATGACATTTTTGAAAAATGTCATTGTGTGTGTAAACATATTTTCATAAATATCTCCAAATTATAAAGAGCTTTTGGGCTGAATTTTTCTTTAAATTGTAGGTCTCATCTGCGGACATAAAATGAGAGTACTTTGAAATAGATTAATAAACTTAAACTATTTATTTTTTTGATTTTTAATTTTTCAAAAAAACGTTTTTTGCCCATAACTTTAAAAAAATGTTAGGACACCTATAAATGTTTTTCTCTAATTTTTTAGAGTTTTTTTAGACGCATCTTTTGAGCCCAGAATGACCATTTTTCGTTCATATTCACCGGAGATATTAAACTTTTAAAAATCAAAAATTTTGGAAAATAAGACTTTTTTGAGAATTTTGTTGAAAAATGTAGAAATAACATTAAAACCATAGTTACCAACTTGTAGAGCATTAAAAAACCCTTCGATTGACCTATTTTTGAAGCTATTTCGATTAGAAATAAAGAAGTTATTGATATTTTAAAAAACAGAAATTGTGAAAAAAAAAATTTTTCATGTGAAAGTATTAAATAAAGAGAAAAAAATATTACAGCACTTAAGAATAATTGTTCTAAATTTATACTTTCTTGTTATTAACATCTCTATGAGGAAGCAAAGTGTTCATGAAATAAACACAACAAGATTTACGAAAACGAATTAAATGAGTACCAAAATTATAACAAAAATTTATAACTTTGCAGCGATTTTTTTATTAATTTATTTTATTTTTATTTGTTGCAGTCGACGTTTGGTTCAACATTCTCTGTACGCGCAACCTAGGAATGCAATGGCAATACGAAGTTTCATGTAAGTTTTGTTTTTGAATATTTACGTTAGAAATAAACAACGTATGAGTATATACAGTATAATTTTACACGTAAATTAGGAATTTTATGCGAAAAAGAACACTGTTGAAATATTTTTTAAAACCAAACATATAAGCAGTCAACCGAAATGAAATATTTTTATAATTTAAACATATATATTTTATTATTGAATTGAACTTAATTTTTATTGAACCAAACTAGCAAGTATTTGGTTTAATAATAATTAAGTTGTATGGAATCGAAATTATTATTATTTTTAAATAGATCATAATTTTTGGTTGACTGTATATAAGAAAGATAATTATTTTTGATTTAAATATATTATGTTTTTTCAGTGAAATGAAACATTTAAAAATGATTTGAAAATTCTAGTTATTGGAAATTTCGATGCAAAGTGTATTAGGTATAGTTTTTTTTCAATAAATATACGAAATTTCTGATAATTTTTCTCATTTAATAGAAATTAAATTTTTTTCATTTATTAGAAATTAAGGGAAAATTAAAATTTGTATGGTAATCTTGAAATTGAGACTAAGGACTTCGGTCAATTGCTTTTAATAAGAAATAAAGAATATTTTACTTTTATTTTAAGATGTCAAAGTTAATTCGAATAAATTTTTTTTTTCAAATATTCAACTTTAATTAAATCAAAAAAATCAAACTAAATTGAAATTAGTTTGGCTAATTATTAAAGTAGTGAAAAGAAAATTTGAATTATAGTGAACTGTCATTTACTAATTTGACTTAAAAAAGTTTCTTTAAAATGGCAAAATTTAATAAAATTTCAATGTTCTATTAATTTTAACAGCAATTTTACAAACTTTCAATTTTCAATCAATTTCATTAGAAATTTTAACGAAATTCCATTATTTTCAAAAGTAATAAAAATTTTTCCGAAATCCAATTATGTTCTAAATTTTTTTTTTAAATTCTAGTAAAAATTCCAATTATCTACATAATTAAAAAAAAATTCTTGGCTAAATTTCAAATATTTTCAAACATTTTACCATCTAGTTTAGAATTTTTTACTAAAATTTTAGTGTCAATTTACTAGGAATTGGTCGTAATTTTTATAAATTGAATTTAGTGGACGACTATATACTGATTTGACTTTAAAAAGTTTCTCTTTGAAATTTAATAAAATTTCAATGTTCTATTAATTTTATCAATAATTTTACAAACTTTCAATTTTCAATTAATTTCATTAGAAATTTTTAACGAAATTCAATTATGTTCGAAAGTATTAAAATTTTTATCGCAAATTGAATTGCGTTCTAAAATTTAAAGAAAATTTAAAATGTCAAATATTCTTAAGGAAGAATCTTACACGCATTCGAAACTAAATTTGAAATTAGTTTTGACTAATTAAATTCTGTCAATTAGTGAAAAGAAAATTTGAATTAGTCAACAGTCATTTACTAATTTGACTTTAAAAAGTTTCTCTTTGAAATCTTGTAAAATTTCAATTTTCAATTTATTTTATCAGAAATTTTACAAACATTCAATGTTCACTTAATTTCATTAGAAAATTCAGCAAAATTAAATTATGCAAAAATTAAATTTAAATTAAAAATTAAATTAAAAATTAAATTCTTTTCAAAAGAATTAAAATTTTTCTCAGAAATTCAATTATGTTCTAAAATTTAAAAAAAAATTCTAGTTCAAAATTTCAATTATCTTCATAAACAAAAAATTTCTTGGCTAAATTTTTATTATTTTCAAAAATTTTACCATCTAATTCAGAATTTTTTCCCTTAAATTTTAGTGGTAATTTACTAGGAATTAGTCGTAATTTTTATAAATGGAAATTATTGGACGACTTTTAACTAATTCGGATGTTTCTCATATTGACCGAAAACTATTTTTTATTTAAATGCAATTTTCAATGACTAAAACTGAATTCTATATCAAATTTAAATTTATGTTATTTATCTTATTATCACTAAAATAAATTCAAAATTTAATTTCAATTTTTATTTAAAATAGAAAAAACCAAATTGGACTAATTTCTGTTTCGATTATTGTTTGTCCGATTTCTTCCTAAAGTCCAAAAGTTTATTAAATAAATAAATAATTATCTTGACAAAATTTTTACTAAAAAATTACAACGAACAAAATTGTTATTTGAGTTAATTAAATGCTATTTGCTTCAATATATTGAAATTATTGGTCAAATACCATTTAATTGATTTGAATAGAAATTATATATTTGACTTAAGTAAACATTTACTGGACAATAGACAATTAATAGATAAAAGGTTATTTTATCCAATCTTTTACGTCCGAGAAATTTTCAATTATACACGAAAATTAACGAAAATATTCCATGTAAATAAAAATATTTCCATGGAAATTCTGCAATTTTTTTATTTTACTAATATTTTAACATTTTTGTTACAATTTAGAATGCTTAATAATTTATTGTTACAATTTAGAATGCTTAATAATTTAATTTAATTTAATTTTACTAATTTCTTAGTGAAATTTACTAATTCAAAAGCAAAAAGTCAGTCAATGATTCAAAATAGTTAAACATTTTTACTAACTCAAATTTAGAGAGTAGTTAAAAATCATCGTAAGGAAATTTCCAACAAAAAAATATTAAAGTCTCTTTTTAGTTTACATATGATTTTTTGACAGTGGAAAAATATTGAAAGAAATTTATTTTTTCTTAATAATATATATACGGTTTAGAGATATATATGGAGTATGGAGAAAAAGTTGAATTGTTTGGAAGAAGACAAAAATACTGCAAAGTATATTAATTTTTCGATGTCTGGTATGTAGAATGAAAATAAGTGTTGAAGATGCGGATTTAATAAAATCAAAGTAGTTGCGATGAAGAGAAGATGAGTCGGTATAGACGAGGTAAATATTAGTTTTAGATACTTGGATATATCTAAAGTGTAAGAACCAGTCCGGGCATAGCATAGGAAAACGGATATGTTTCCAGTAACATGAACAAACCAATTAGCTGGTTAAGCGGGCAAACCCCCATGAAATTCAATTGTCTTCGCCCCATGCATCTCCGAGTTAACCACCCTTATATTTTCATCCCTCTCTCTATCTCTCTCTCTCTCTTTCTCCCTTTATCAATATATATTTTCACCCTCCTCTCTTTATCACTTCTTCATTTTCTCTCTTTCTCTCGCTCTCTTCAGTAGGTTTCATGGCTCTGCAAATTAGATCTGCCTTCTCTTACATGGCTTGATACTTTTTTCCCAACATCATTGCTACAGATATTTATCTATTGCATCGTTAGGCTTGAATTAAATTATAGTCAAATATCGAGCTCAATTTTCGTGCTCCTTATTCCTTTACATCATTAATTCTGTTCTATTTATTTACTTATTTATGTTCTCTTTATTTTTCCCTTAATTTTTAGTGTGACAAATTTTAATACAGATTTTTGATGATCCCTGGCAAGTTTTGAACGTTCAAATGAAGGAAATATTTTTTATTGCAGATATTTTAATAACTTATTAATCATAAAAAAATTTATAAACTATGATTTTGCATTTACAAACTCAGTAATTAATTTTTTGCCACAGTAAAGCAAAATATTTGCAAATAGAAATTTAATTTTCAGAAGAAATAAATCATTTTCGTTCATGTTTGAACGTTCAGAACTTTAGGATCCTGATTTTTGGGACAATTTGTTGTCAACTTTGTTATTTATTTTAGGAATTAGAAAACACAATAAGAAGTTGCAAAACCAGATTTTTCCCTTATTTTTTAGTGTAACAAATTTAATATTTAACACAAATTTTTGTACCAATCTTTTTGTCAACTTTGTTATTATTTTAGGAATTATAAAACACAATAAGAAGTTGCAAAACCAGATTTTCCCTTATTTTTTAGTGCAACAAATTTAATACAGATTTTTGTGACAATTTGTTCTCAATTTTGTTACTACTAAAGAGATTATAAAACTCAATAACAAGTTGTAAAACCAGATTTTAAATAAACCATCAAAACATTTAAATCGATAGTATTTAAATTTAAAGAAACATTAAAACCAAGATGAGACGAAAAATATTGAAAGTATATCTAACAAGTTGGCTAAAAATTTAACAAGTCGGAGAAAAAATATTTGCCTGTATAGTAATAATAGTTCGGTTATGTCAAATCAGAAATTTATAGATCTTTCTTTTATAGCGAGAGAGAGAGCGCGCGGTTAAAAAAAAGTTGAGGGAAAAAAGTATATAGACAAAAAAAGAATCCCGCTAAACGAGACTTGTGCCGCATATTATCAGAGTAACTTTGGGTAAGTTTTAAAAGCTCTGCCGGCGGTTCAGCATTTTTAACCTCAAGCCGTAAAAGTTAAATATTCACTTCATGAAAGGACCGTAAAGGGGGAGGTTTTTGGTAACTTGAGTAGTGAAAATGAGGGTTGTGTAGAATAAGGTAAACGGACAGAGGAAAGAGAATTCATTACTTCGCCATCTTTCCATCCACCCGACGTTTGTAATTATTCAAAACTTTATTCTGCTTTACTTCCAAATATGCTTCGAAATATTTTTTTTAAAAAAAGCACGCAACATATTCTGTACGCGTTATTTCAAAAAAGAGAAAATTATAATATGGGAATCAATTTTTTTTTATTGCAATTGAAAATTTTTTTTTTTCAAGAGGACTAAAATTTATTTGAGATAATCAAAAGCAGAAGACAACCAGAATGTAGGTGAATAAATGCTGAAACTCTGTTAACTAAATCAAATTTTGTAATTTTTATTTAAATCAAACAAACACGGAATTAATGGCTACAATATTTTTGTTATTACACTGAAAAAAAAACTGTTTATTACATTTTGTAAAAGTATTTTATACAATTTGAGGAAAAAGTGTAACAAACCGAAATTTTGATATAAAAAATACTGAACTCTAAAAAAAATTATGTGGAATTGAGTAAAGTTATATTAAAATTTTTAATATAACTTTACTCAATTCCACATAATTTCTTAAAAAATTAAAAAAATTATATTTTGATTTACCCTAAAAATTATTAGATACGGAAATAAAAATTTTTTGAAATAAAAAATACTAAAATTAAAAAAAAAAACAATTCGAAAACATTAATAACTTCAATTTTTTTTAAATATTATTTTTTTTATTAAAAAAAATGTCAAATTCATAAAAATTATTATTTTAAAATATCAAACTATTGTTAATGTAACAATAAATTTTATCAATTCAATTACTATTTTCTAGAATTTTTTTATTTTGTTTTTATATGTATATTCTGAAATTTTATCAGAATAATTACATTTTTCAAAGAATTTTTGCTTTGAAACTTGTAAATTTTACTAATGAATAGTAATTTTCACAAATTTATTAGTAAAATTTACTCATTTTAAATCAGAGTGTTACTAATAAATTAGTAGAAATTACTGTTAATTACTTTTATTATTAATCTCTATTTATTCAAAAGCAAAAACAGGGTTTTTTTTTAAATTTGTAAAATCAATATTAGTAATTGAATTTACAATTACAACTATACCTATATTAAATAAATATTAATAAATTATATTAAATAAATTATTATAAAATATGTTATTAATATTTTTGAAAATTGTTAAATACTTTTATAGAAATTATATTGAAAATTCGAAAACAACAACAACTATATTAAAATAAAACGAATTATTGTAAAAAACATTATTAAAATTTTTGAAAATAATTAAATACCTACCTTTAAAGAATTTTATTAAAAATTCTAAAAATAATTCAATTTTTCAAAAAAAAAAAATTTTTTTTAACTTTTATAAATAAATAATTTTTTTCTAAGAATTATATCAAAATTGTATTGAAAATAATTTAATTCTGGTCAAAAATTTTGTAATTGAATTCTCGTAAACAATTTTAGCAAAAAATTTCTAAACAATTCAATTTTTTGACGAATTTAAAACAATTCTTAATTTTTAAATGAATTATTATAAAAGTTTTATTAAAATTTTTAAAAATAATTAAATACTTTTAAAGAATTTTATTGAAAATTCAAGAAATAATTCAACTCTTCCAATGAAAATATATTTTGTGAAATATTTATAAATAAATTTTGTGAAATATTTATAAATAAATTTTGTAAAATATTTATAAATATATTTTTTTCTGAAAAATTTATTAAAATTTTATTGAAAATAATTGAATTCTGGTAAAAAATTTTGTAATTTAATTCTTGTAAACAATTTTATTAAAGAATTGTTAAACAATTCAATTTTTTGACGTATTTAAATAAATTTTTAATTTTTAAAACTCTACATTTTTCGAGGAATTCGATTAAAATTGTATTTAAAATAATGGAAATTTTGCAATAAGTTTTAATATTTATATAAGTAATTGAATTACTAAAAAGTTTGTTATTAATAATGAAAATAATTGAATTTCATTTAAAAATTTTTTTTATGATTTATGAAAATAATTACGAGTGATTGCCAAGAAATTTAAAAAAATGTGTAAATAATTGAATCCCTGTGAAAATTTTTCTTTTTTTGTGAAATTAATTAAAGATTTTCGTAGAATTTTATTAAAATTATATTTTTAAAAATAATTAAAGTCTTTCGGAAAAGTTTATGAAAATACTATAAATATTAAAAATTAAAAATCATTGATTAAGGAAAATTTTCGAAAATAATTGAAATTTTGTAAAGAATTTATTTATTATTACAATTTTGGAAATTAATTCAAATTTCAAGAAAGAGAAAATCATTCGATTTTAAAAAGTTTTTGAGAAATAATTGAAATCCTTTTAAGAATTTTATTAAAATTTTTGAAAACAATTAAATTTCGCAGAATAATTTTGTTATTAATAAAGAAAATTGAAATTTTTGCTCGATTTTTTTTTTGTGATTTTAGAACATAATTGAATTTTTGAGAAGAATTTTACAACCTTTTGAAAATAATTGAATCTCTATAAAATAATAATTGAATTCGATTTTTTTAAATTCCTGAAAAGCCAAAAATCAATTGTTTTTAGTGTTTTTTAAGTAAAATTGTTGTATACATGCATTATTTTTAATAATTAATTAAATATTTGTTTAAAAAAACTAATTTTTTTTATCTGGAAAAAATTGAAGCTTTTGTATTAGAATTCGTGATAATTTGACAGTTTATGCGAGGCAAACGGAAAAAATCACAAAAATTTAGAATTTTCATTTATGAATTCTAAAAATTAAATTTTTTTTTGTACTTTTAATAAAAATCCCTGACTTTTCCCTTAATTTCCCGACTCTCCTGATACGTGGCAACCCTGTTTACGATTAGTCGTGTTTATATTCCTCTTTCGAAATGATATATATACACGACAAAAAATTGTTTTTTTCTTCGTCGCTGGCGCTGTGTATATTTCGCGAGGGGGGAAATTGAGAAGTTGAAAGAGTTAGTAAAAAAAAAACCGGAAAAGGGATGTTTGAAAAGTAAAAGGGAAGAGAAAAGAGGATTCGCGGGTCGTCATAAATTCTCGCACGAATAGCTCTAAAGTAAAATATATAGATATGGCCACATTCTGCATATGTCATCCATGCTCTCTGGCCTAGCGCATACCCACCGTCATCTTTACACATATCTAAATTTCCCTCAGCCATGCGAATATATACATACATTTCTCTATGAATTTCATCCACGTCTTTTACCGCGTTCACGCAATTGCGGCAAAACACATATACACATGCTCACAGTGTGCGGTTACGTCGAGAATATTGGAAAGGACAGGACAAGATGTAAATTCCACCAAAAGCTAAATTCTCCATGTGATCTTTGGACCGTATATTATTATTACGAAAAAAAAAATTTCTTTCAATATTTTTCCACTGTAAAAAAATTATACACGTAAACTAAAAAAAGACTTGGGTCAGAATTCGTGAAATTTTCACAGAAAATAAAAAGTATTTTTTTTAAATCGAAATGTTGAAAAAACATTTCTATTTGGCCTTAAGAATGTGTTCACCAAAAAATAGAAAAGAAAATTATTTTTTATAAAAGTTATTGCAAACTTAATATTTTTGCAAGTTTTTAAACAAAATAAAATTTCTCCTAAATGAATAAACCGATTTAAATGAACCAAGCGGGAATATCGAGGGGATAAAATATACTTTCGTTTAGAATTAGAAATTTTTTAAAAAGTTTAATTTTTAATAATGATTTAATAAAAATGTTATAAACAATTAATTTTTTTAATGTTCTACGCCTTTTAAAAATTTGAAAAAAATATTAACATACACTTAAAACTATAAGAAATCAAAATCCGTTGAGAAAATTTTGGAGCGACAATTATTTTAAAAGTTATAATGAAAATTATATTGCACGGAGATGCGATTTTGATGATTTTCAGAATTAAAACATTATTTTTAACTACGAAATGAACAAAAAACTGTCAATTTAACATTTTTGTTTAATTATATAACATTAAAAATTGTTAAAAATGATCAAAAACTAAATTCATGCGCTAATATAATTTTCATTATAACTTTTAAAATAATTGTCGCTCCAAAATTATCTCAACGGATTTTGATTTCTTATGGTTTTAAGTGTATGTTAATATTTTTTTTCAAATTTTTAAAAGACGTAGAACCTTAAAAAAAAATTAATTGTTTATAAAATTTTTATTTAATAATTATTGAAAAATAAACTTTTTAAAAATTTTCTAATTCTAAACGAAAGTATATTTTATCCCCTTGATATTCCCGCTTGGTTCATTTAAATCGGTTTATTCATTTAGGAGAAATTTTATTTTGTTTAAAAACTTGCAAAAATATTAAGTTTGCAATAACTTTTATACAAAATAATTTTCTTTTCTGTTTTTTGGTGAACACATTCTTAAGGCCAAATAGAAATGTTTTTTCAACATTTCGATTTAAAAAAAATACTTTTTATTTTCTGTGAAAATTTCACGAATTTTGACCCACTTTAATAATTTTTTTGTTGGAAATTTCCTTCCGGTGATTTTTAACTACTCTCTAAATTTGAGTTAGTAAAAATGTTTAACTATTTTGAATCATTGACTGACTTTTTGCTTTTGAATTAGTAAATTTCACTAAAAAATTAGTAAAATCAAATTAAATTAAACTATTAGGCATTCTAAATTGTAACAAAAATGTTAAAATATTAGTAAAATAAAAAAATTGCAGAATTTCCATGGAAATATTTTTATTTCCATGGAATATTTTTGTTAATCTTCATGTATAATTGAAAATTTCTCGGACGTAAAAGATTGGATAAAATAACCTTTTATCTATTAATTGTCTATTGTCCAGTAAATGTTTACTTAAGTCAAATATATAATTTCTATTCAAATCAATTAAATGGTATTTGACCAATAATTTCAATATATTGAAGCAAATAGCATTTAATTAACTCAAATAACAATTTTGTTCGTTGTAATTTTTTAGTAAAAATTTTGTCAAGATAATTATTTATTTATTTAATAAACTTTTGGACTTTAGGAAGAAATCGGACAAACAATCGAAACAAAAATTAGTCCTACTTGATTTTTTCTATATTTTAAATAAAAATTGAAATTTAATTTTGAATTTATTTTAGTTATAAGATAAATAACATAAATTTAAATTTGCTAAACAATTCAGTTTTAGTCATTGAAAATTGCATTTAAATAAAAAATAGTTTTCGGTCAATATGAGAAACATCCGAATTAGTTAAAAGTCGTCCAATAATTTCCATTTATAAAAATTACGACTAATTCCTAGTAAATTACCACTAAAATTTAAGGGAAAAAAATTCTGAATTAGATGGTAAAATTTTTGAAAATAATTGAAATTTAGCCAAGAAATTTTTTGTTTATGAAGATAATTAAAATTTTGAACTAGAATTTTTTTTTAAATTTTAGAACATAATTGAATTTCTGAGAAAAATTTTAATTCTTTTGAAAAGAATTTAAATTTTTTATTTAAATTTAATTTTTGCATAATTAAATTTTGCTGAAATTTCTAATGAAATTAATTGAACATTGAATGTTTGTAAAATTGATGATAAAATTAATTGAAAATTTAAATTTTATAAAATTTCAAATTGAAACCTTTTAAAGGTAAATCAGTAAATGACTGTTTGACTAATTAAAATTTTTTTTTCACTAATTTCACCAATGTAATTAGTGAAAACTAATTTCAAATTTAGTTTTGAATGTCCGTAAGAATCTTCTGTAAGAAAATTTGCCTTTTTTAATTTTCTTTAAATTTTTAAAACATAATTGAATTTATGAGAAAAATTTTATTACTTTTGAAAATAATTGAATTTCGTTGTTGAAATTTATAATGAAATTAATTGAAAATTGAAAGTTAATTTAATTTCTAAAAACACCCAAATTTGACATTTGACTCAAATATATATGTAAAAGTAAATAATACAAGACCATTATCATTTTTCAAGGTAAACATTTTTTCCAAACTGGAAATAAATTCAAAAGAATGTTTTATTTATCAATATCAATTTAAAAGTGTTTTTACTATAATTTATTTTAGAATTATTAAAATTTTTACACATCACTGCCCTTCCTTATTATATTTTAGACTTTCTTTCAAAATTTTAGCTCTATTTAATAAATATTTAATGAGGAAAGTGCTCGACAAAAATGACCACTGAATTTCTAACAGTCACATACTATTAAAGAACTTTTTCAAAAATTATTAAAAAATAATAATTGATTTAAAGAAGATCTTCGGCGTAAAATTTTTAGAACTGAAAAATTAGTGAAAGTTAGTTTTACTGCTAAATTAAGATAATATTTAATATTAAAAAATTAAAAAAAAAAATTAATTCCACTTCCAAAAATCTTATTTAATGAATCTCTTTTTACTTTTTAATAATGAAGCTTCATTATTTAGAGAAAACAAATTTATTAAATTAGATTTTTCGGAATAGAATGAATTTTTCTTTGTTGTTAATGAAGCTTCATTATTAAAATGAATTCATTAAATCAGATTTTTGGGAGTGGAATAAATTTTGCAAATAATTTTACATTATCGTTATATAATAAAATTCGGCTAAATTGGAAAACGCTTTTAGCGTTTTCGATTGGAGTCAAGCTGTGGAAATTATTATTATTATTATTATTATTATTACAAAACGAAGGGCGGAAATGCATGTTTCTGCATGAACAATCATCGTCTCCTTTTCTGAAAATGGCAAAGTTGTTCAAACAAGTCGAAGAAAGTTTATTCGATTTCTTCCTTGGTTCAGCGAAAACTTTCTTTTCCAGTTGGTCAGCAAAATCTTCTGACTTAAGATTTTAGCTTTCAAGTTTTTACCCCCATAGCTCTGCTTCTTCGTCTTTTTCCCCCATATTCTTATTATTATTACATGAAGAATCGAATTTCACGACGAATGTTTCAAAATGAAATTGGACGTCTTGGAATAATTTATGAATTTTGTTATTTTGGTCAATTTTATTTAAACACTGTTCGGAAATTTGTTTCTTTTGTATTTAAATATTAGAATTTTGTTAAAATTTGTGCGACGAATTTTATTCGTACACTGAGAAAACATTATGTTAAATTTGATTCAAACTTAAAAGTTGGTTATAATTAATTTAAAATCAATCACATTTTATGTTTGAATAATATATATTATTTCTTTAAATGAACCAAAAAATATGATTGAATTAAACTTAAATATGTTTGACTGTATAGCAAAGATATTTTAAGTTTAATTTAAACAAAAATATGTTTGAATCAAATATACCGTTTTCTCAGTGTAGTTCAATTTTTTTTGTAAATTTTTACAAAAAAAAAAAACAAGACGGAATTTTCTTTCGTTGAGAAAGAAAGGAGTAGAAGTGGGAAGAGACTAATTTTTTCTATCAGGGGAAAAATATTTAAATTTTGTGTCGAGAGGATATTTTGTATAATATTGATCATGAGCTGTATGAAATTATATGGCTATCGATCCCCATAAGCTGGTGAATTGAAAAGGAAATTCAGAAACCTCACCCTGATCATTGCTGCCGATTATAGTGGATCAGTGCATCCCCATCTGTCGAGCAGAACCTTCTGACTTAATGGCACTTTTCAATAGTAATCATTGTTTACCTTTCGTACAAAGGATTTTTTGATTTTCGATTTTGAAAAACAATTTCGAAATCCAACGATAATTTAATTTTTTTTGAACCAAAGTTCACATAATTTATCCTATATACGGTTTTATTTTTTCTACGCAGACGTCCCTTGATCGGAATTCGAAAATAGTCACTAAAATAGTTAATAGTTATAAAATATAACTTTTTATTAACAATCTTTGTGATAATAAAACAATAAATTGCGACTTGACTTGATAAAAAGGAATCTGAATAAATAATGTGTTTTGAAATTCAATTTTATTTTTTGGAAAAGTATAGGAAAAATTTGTCAAGTTGAGGGGAAATTGTAATAAGGGAATTTAAAGGAATAGGATTTTCGTCGTTAGGAGGGGAAGATTTATTCGTTATAACATATAAGGACAGTGATAATAAAAGGACTTAAGTCGGATATATACATTTGATTTTGGCCAAGGGCCAATTGGCGCGATCTGTTCTTATGGCATTGTATCAGTGATGCGAGGACATTCCTCGAACTGCTGAATAGTTATAGGGCTTAGGGTATTAACTTTCGACATTTAAACCCCCCCCACGAAAGCACAGGTGGTTGACGCCCCAATGATTTATGTTCTGCGGTTTGTTCAAACTGTCGATTCTTCAGGCACTGTGTGTTTGTACCATTTTTCAAAAAAAAAAAAGGAGAAAGAAAAAAATTGCCATTGGTACTAATTCAAATAACTTTTTAGAATTTTTTGTATATTTTTGTATGTAGGTACTGCTTTTTAGACAATATTAGTAAAAGCAAAAATAAATTATTGGCTTATACTATAAATTTGAATTAGTAAAAATGTTAACTAATTTGATTTAGTGACTGACTTTTGCTTTTGAATTATTAAATTTTGCTAATAAACAGTCATTTCGACTAATTTATTTGTAAACTTTGCTAATAAGTAATAAATGGTAATTTCTACTAATTTATCAGTAAATTTTGCTAATAAGTAATAAACAGTCATTTCGACTAATTTATTTGTAAATTTTACTAATAAGTAATAAATGGTAATTTCTACTAATTTATCAGTAAATTTTGCTAATAAGTAATAAATAGTAATTTCTACTAATTTATTAGTAAATTTTGCTAGTAAACAGTAATTTCTATACTAATTTATTAGTAAAATTTACTACTTTAAATGCAAAAAGTCAGATATTAATTTAAATTAGTAAACATTTTTATTGATTCAAATTTAGAGAATAAAAAGAATATAAAAATTATTTAATTCCAGACTTCGCAATCGATAATTAATTTTTAAAAATTTGAAAAAAGTAGCTTTCAGACTAAAAAAGTAGTAAAAAATTAGCTATAGAAAAATTAAACTTGACGACCAAAAAACTCGTTTTTGAAACTTTATAAAACTGAGGAAAATTTAATTCTATATTTTATTTTTCTGACTTTTTCCTAATTTTTATGAAAAATATTTACTTATTTCTTATCCTAATATGCTGATAACATGAATTCCTGCAACGAATTTTTTATTATTCATGAAAAAATTTCTATATTTATCAAAATTTTTACTTCTTGCAAAGAATTAAACATTTTTTTATAATAATTCATTTCTTTCGAATTATTTTCTGCAAATTCGTATTTAAATAATTAAAATTCCTGAAAAAATTGTTATTATTCATGAAAAAATTGAATTCATACAAAGATTTTTAGAACAAATATTTTAAATAATTGAATTCTGTTTGAAATTATTATTAAAATATTGAAAATCATTGAATTTGGAAAATTTTGTGAAAATAATTAAACTTTCCAAAGAATTGTATTAAAATGTTTCACAATAAATGAATATCTGTGTGGTATTTTATTAAAATTTAATTAAAAAAATTCATTTCCTAAAAAGCTTTTTATTATTTAGAAAAATAATTGAATTCTTGTGAAAGGTTTTATTAGAATTTTTCAAAGAAATTGAATTAACAAGAAGAAATTTTAAACTTTTAAAAATAATTGAATTCTTGTCATGAATATTGTAATTTATGAAAATAATTGAATTTTGCAACAAATTTTACTAAAATGACTCAAAATAATTGAATTTTCGGGAATAATTTTCTTATTTATGTTTAATAATTGAATTGTTTCAAAGAATTATTTATATGAATAATTGAATTCCTAGGAAGAATTTTATTAAAATCTAAAAAAATAATTGAATTATTTTATAAAAATTTACTTGGAATTGTGTTTAAAATAAGTGATTTTGTGATTTTTTTCGAACAATTTCATTAAAATATTTGAAAATAATTGAATTAAGAAAATAATTAAATTTTGTCGAAGAATTTTACATTCATAAAGATAATTAAAATGTTTAAAATTCTTTTTGGATTTTTCGAAAATAATTGAATTTCTCCGAAGAATTCTGACAATGATTTTATTTACAAAAATAACTGAATCTTTGAAAAGAATTTGAAAATTTATAAAAATAATCAAATTACTGCTAAGGATTTAATGCCAAATTTTAAGAAATTTGATTTTTAAAAAAATGTATGCAAATTCTATTTTAAATAATTCAATTCCTGTAAAAATTTAATTTTTTTCGGGAAAATAATTGAATGTTCGTGTAGCAAAAATATTATCAAATTTTTCCTTTAATAATTGAATTCTAAAGGGAAAATTTTATTAAAATAGAAGAATATCGAAAATTACTGAATTAAGAATAATTTTTTAATGCAATTGAAAGTTTGCCATGAATTTTATTGATATTTTTTAAACAAATTGAATTATTGTGCAAAATTTTATTAAAATATTTAAAAGAAAATTAAATTTCTGAGAAATATTTATAAAAATAATTGCATTTTGGATGAATTTTGTCAATTTTTTGTTAATTAATTGAACTTTAAAGGCGAAATTTGATGAAAATACTAGATATTGAAAATAATTGAATTTGGAATATTTTTTGAAAATAATTGAACGGTTTCAAAGAATTTAATTATGATTTTTGAGAATAGTTTTTGGTTTTCTAGTATTAGCGAATTTGAAGTAGTGAAAATAATAAAAAAAAACGGAAATAGTATCTTTTAGTGGCCGAAAACTAAAAATAGTACCCAAATTGTATCATAACTTTTAAAAAGTATATAGTAGATGAGTGCGAAGCCTGTGATTCAAGAAAATATTTATTTGTCAGTAAACAAGAAATCGGTTATTTGATAAGATTTCAAATAAATTTTTTTCAGTGCATATAAATAAATAAATATAGAATTTTAAATCAACGATAATATATGTTTGAATCAAATAAACTGTTTCTTTAAATGAACCAAAAAATATGTTTCAATTAAACTTAAATACGCTTGACTGTATAGCAAAGATATTCTACGTTTGATTTAAAAGAAAAAATAGGTTTCAGTCAAAAATAAGATTTTCGTAGTTTATTAGAGTTAAAAGAATTGTTCTTTTTTTAATTTAAAAAAAAAATCCAGGGGGCACCCGGGTTTGAACCGGGGACCTCTCGATCTGCAGTCGAATGCTCTACCACTGAGCTATACCCCCAAACTGTAATTCATTGAGAACAAGTCACTCAACAGCTCGACGCCAGCGACTCTCAACTCTCTCCCTAAAAATAATAAAAAAATAATTTTTTTTCAAATCGTTTTTTTGTCATTTAGAGTGTTACTTATTTACTACTATCTATTTATTCATTATTAGATAATTTTTGGTATTTATTTATCCACTGAAGTTTATAATATTCTCACCATTAATTTATTACTATATTTATTTGCATTTAGTGAAAAATAACTAATGTTTATGTAGATTTTCTTTAACTGATACGAATGGTCAAATTTAAATATTTTTTTAGTATTTTTTTGTACTAACAATCAGTTATTCTTTCACTAAAAATTAGTTATTATACAGGCTTCTAATTTATTTACTAAAATCTACTATATTTACTATACTTTTTTACAATTTGATGCTATTAGGAATTTTTATTTGTAACACTAAATGCTGTTTTTTCATGTTTTAGAATTTTCACTACTTTAACTTTGTTAACAGTTGAAATTAAAAAAATTGTTTTAAAAAATTTTAATGAAATTTTAATAATTTTAATACTATTCTGGACATTTGTCTGTTTTTAATGATTTTTAATAAATAATTTTTAATGATTTTCAACAAATGATTTTTAATGATTTTCAACAAATGATTTTTTATTAACAATTTTAATGATTTGAATATTAACTAGACATGTTTTCGTAGTATAGCTGAGAGGCCAACGAACAATTTTAATTAACAATTATTAATAAAAAAAAATAATAAAGTTTGCTCAAAAAGTAATTTTTCATCTTCTGCTGATTATCGGCTATGGCTACTTTTTATTAAAAGTGAATTAATTATTTTTTAAAGACCTAGATATTAGTTGATATTGTTCTAGAACTAGTTTAAAAGCAGTATATTTTTTTTAATTTAAAAAAACATTTGAATATTGCCTTTTTTAAAATGTTTTTAAGAAAATTTAAATTTGAAATTGAAAATAGTTTTTAGCTCATCCTATATTATATATAAACCTTTAGAGAAGAAAACATTTTTGGTTTCTGATTGTCAGTTAAAACCAGGTATGATTTTAAAATTTTTAACTGCGGATTCAAATTTAGAGAGTTACAGTACCGTCCGAAATTGTCAGTCCACCCATTTTTAAAGGAATAAAAAAAAATTTTTAACATAAAGTTTGTGAAAAGTAAAATTTTTTTTGGTTTATATTTTGAAAGTGGGAATAAAATTTTGAAAAGAATAAGACCTTACAGAAGTCATTTGGCCAAAATTTGTACAAGATATTCTTAAAAATCGTAATTTTCAATGTTTTACAAAAATTTGAATAACTTCTAAAATAATGAACGCATTTTAATAATCTTAAGCTTATTTTAAAGGTCATTTTCTACGATTCACCGCCAAAAAAAAAATTACAGGTTAATCCCTATAAGTAATTCCTATTTCGTAGAAAATGACCTTTAAAATAAGCCTAAGATTATTAAAAAGCTTTCATTATTTTAGAAGTTATTCAAATTTTTGTAAAACATTGAAAATTGACGATTTTTAAGAATATCTTGTACAAATTTTGGCCAAATGACTTCTTTAAGGTCTTATTCTTTTCAAAATTTGAGTCACTTTCAAAATATAAACCCAAAAAAAATTTTAGTTTTCACAAACTTTATGTTAAAAAGTTTGTTTCATTCCTTTAAAAATGGGTGGACTGACATTTTCGGACGGTACTGTTTGTAAATATTTTTATGTCTCCCGATTAATTAAATGTTCAGGAAAGTTTGACGCTAAACATTTATTTAATCGGAACACTGAGAAAAAAAATTATTTGATTCAAACAAATTTTGTTTAAAACAAACTTAAAGTATCTTTGCTATACAGTCAAACATATTATTTAAGTTTAGTTCAAAAATATTTTCTGGTTTAGTTTAAGAGATTATATATTGAAATCAAACATTAATTGTAATTGATTTTAAATTATCTGTAGTTAACTTTTAAGTTTGATTCAATCATAAAATTTTTAAACATAATTTTTGTTTAAACCGTAACAGTAAATATGTTTGAATTAAATATAATTCTTCAAACAAATAATACTTTTGAATAAATGCAGTAGATATTTTCTATATATTGAAATTAAACTTACAAACTAATTTTAATTAAACAAAATCGTCTAACATTATTTTTGCGTGTTTCATTTAAGTATAATGTTTTCTCAGTGAACATTCGAATATTTACGCAGCTTTTTTCCAAACTTTGAGCATTTAAATTTATTCCAAACATTGCGAGTTAATGTTTAATAAATTTTTGGTTGATTTTTTATTTTTGTCTCTGTACAAGTGCGGCAAGTGATGGTACAAATTAACAATCTGTTAAGTATCCTATTTTTTCCATAATAATTTCCAACAATTTTTTGACGTATAAAAAAAAGTTTTTTCTTTTTTTTTGAAGTATAATAAAAATTTATGGATGCTCGCTTATATCTCGATGAATAATCGATGGGTTTTCCGTGTTGTTTTTTTTTTATACTTTCTGCTTTTTTTTCTTTTTCTTTTTTTTGCGGGGAAGTTTAGTTGAGAAAGAAGGAAAAACACAGGTCGGTGGTGGACCCTGGGTAGATTTATATTGCACGAGAGGGTATAAGGATATCGTCAGGACAAGTTTACCCGCCCTCTATTCACTCGGTTCACAATTTAAATGCAGCGCACCGCCTATTCCAGAGGAGCTTGGACTGGTGTTCCATATTTAGAAGATAGCTCTCGCAGGAGGAAAAAAAAAATGTGGGTGTGAGTTTGTTCGTGGCTGTTTTGATGGATTAATTCGCGACCCGAATGGAAAGCAAGGACCGGTCAGGAATTGCTTGTTTTTTTCCCTCCCTCTTCCATATAGACCCGAGAAGAGGGTGTGCAACAAATAACTTGCTGTGTGTGTTGCGCTTCACTGATTGCACATCGGCTTAACAATATACCGTTATACCAACTTTTTTGTCGCATTGTCGTCGCCTTCTTTTTTTGACATCGAATTTTATTATTTTTGACAAAAAAGAGGGTTTTTTTTATGGCCCTTGAGCGAAAAAGCGACCATTATATATATGTTTTGTTGTCAATACTATATGTGTATATCAAGAAAACTTTCTTGAAAGTATATCTGATTATATGATACCGAAAAATTGATTGGTGTATTTTTGATGTATTAATGGCGAAAAATTTGGGTTAATTTTTATTTCGATTCACATTTTTGGTATCAATGACAAATATTTGGGTTAATTTTTGACTTGATCCAAAATTTTTGGTATCACAGGCTTCGCACTTATCTACTATAAACTATAGAACATACTATTTACTATACTTTTTTAAAGTTATGATACAATTGAGGCTCTCAATCAAAGAACCAGTTATAATTTTTTTAAGCTCAAAATCATTATCCTGTAAGTCAAAAATAAAACTGTCTTTAATCTCAATTTTTTTGAGGAACATTTTGGTAATCTGTATACAAATACGAATTGTTTTCAAAAAAATTTAAATTTTAAATCTATTTTTTATTTAGAAGTCAACAATTTTCAGTCTTAAAATCTTATAACCGGTTGTTTAATTGGGACCCTCAATTTGGGTTCTATTTACAGATTTCGGTCACTAAAAGTTACTATATCTGTTTTTTTTTTGTTCCTTTTTGAGAGTTTTAAAGAATTTTCGCACTAATTTAAATTCGCTAATACTGGAAAACCAAAGCAATTCTCAAAAATCATAATCAAATTCTTTGAAACAATTCAATTATTTAGAATAAAAAATCGAAATTCAATTATTTTCAATGTCTAGTATTTTCATCATATAAATTTCACCTTTAAAATTTAATTACTCAACAAAAAATTGATAAAATTCATTAAAAATTCAATGATTTTCATAAAAAATAAAATTCTTCTTAGGAATTCAATTATTTTAAAAAATATCAATAAAATTCATGGCAAACATTCAATTGTATTAAAAAATGATTCTTAATTCAATAATTTTCGATATTCTTAGCAACTATTTAATTGTTGTAATGAATAATTCAATTATCTCGGTAAATGAGAAAATTATTCACCAAAAATTCAATTATTTTAGAGAATTTACAATTTTTAATAAATTTCTTTGTAAAAAGCAATTGCTTTCATATATAGATTAAAACTTTTCACAATAAAATGATTCTCAATATCTAATATTTTTATAAAATTTCAAAACATAATTCAATTATTAAAATTTTTTTTTTTTGTATAAATCTTCCTAAGAATTGAATTCTTTTCATGAATATTAAAAATTTCTTAGCAATTCTAATATTTAAATAAGAATTTTGATAAAACTAGTCTAGAGAAATGAGTTATTAAAAATTTTATTATAAAATTCTTCGCCAGAATTCCTTTTTTTCTAAATAATCTTCGAACGCTAATTTTTTATTATTTTTCTTTAGTTTGATACCTACTTCATTGCTCCTTTTTTAAAATTTATCATCAAATTTAATACGGAGTCTGATATCTAATTAATTATTAAATTTATTATAATTACCGTCAATTATTTTTAAAAATATCAATAAAATTCATGGCAAACTTTCAATTGCATTAAAAAATTATTCTTAATTCAGTAATTTTCGATATTCTTCTATTTTAATAAAATTTTCCCTTTAGAATTCAATTATTAAAAGAAAAATTTGATAATATTTTTGCTACACGAACATTCAATTATTTTCCCGAAGAAAATAAAAATTTCACAGGAATTGAATTATTTAAACTTGAATTTTCAAACATTTTTTTAAAAAAATCAAATGTTTTAAAATTTAATATTAAATCTTTAGCAGTAATTCGATTATTTTTATAAATTTTCAAATTCTTTTCAAGGATTTAATTATTTTTGTAAATAAAGTAATTGTCAGAATTATTCGTCGAAATTCAATGATTTTCAAAAAAAATCTAAAAATAATTGTAAACATTTCAATTATCTTTATGAATGCAAAATTCTTCGACAAAATTTAATTATTTTCAGAATTCCATTATTTTCAAATATTTTAATAAAATTGTTCGAAAGAAATCACTTATTTTAAACACAATTTCAATTAAATTTTTGTAAAATAATTCAATTATTCTTTTAGATTTTAATAAAAATTTTTCCCAGGTATTCAATTATTTATATAAATCATTCTTCGAAACAATTCAATTATTAAACATAAATAACAAAATTATTCCCGAAAATTCAATTATTTTGAGTCATTTTAGTAAAATTTGTTGCAAAATTAAATTATTTTCATAAATAACAATATTCATGACAAGAATTCAATTATTTTTAAAAGTATTAAATTTCTTCTTGTTAATTCAATTATTTTGAAAAATTCTAATAAAACCTTTTACAAGAATTCAATTATTTTTTTAAATAATAAAAAGCTTTTTAGGAATTGAATTTTTTTTTAATTTTAAAAAATACCACACATATATTCAATTATTGTGAAATATTTTAATAGAATTCCTTGTAAAGTTTAAGTAGTTTTAAAAACTTTTCTAAATTCAATGATTTTCAATATTTAAAACAAATTTCAAACAGAATTCAATTATTTAAAA
This sequence comes from Leptopilina myrica (nomen nudum), assembly GCA_032872475.1. Lineage (NCBI taxonomy): Eukaryota > Metazoa > Arthropoda > Insecta > Hymenoptera > Figitidae > Leptopilina > Leptopilina myrica (nomen nudum). The sequence continues at coordinate 21,036,140 of CM065467.1, read as the reverse complement.
ATTTTCTTGTAAAAATCTTCAAAAGAATTCAATTTTTTTCATGTATATAATAACAATTTTTCAGAAATTTAATTTCAATTGTTTGTAAAATAATTATTATGAAAGTAAAATAATAATTGGAATTAAATAAAAAATTCGAAAAGTATCTTTTTTATTAATTTTTTCCAGAACTCGGACACGATTCTTTATATTGAAATCAACAAGTTTTTAGATTGAGTCTAGCAGTATAACTAAATTCTTTAAAGACACATACGAGTGCGTGATATTTAAGTCTGGACCATTTTATTGATAGTTTAAACAGTTATGAACTAAGTACGATTTATGATTGTCGGGATGTGTCTCACTCTCTCTCTCTCTGTGGGATAAGATTTATTTATTGGCAGGTTCTGCTCTCGTATATATATATATATGTATAGGGATGGGGTCACTAAAAAGGGGAGCAACTTTGCAGTGCTCTGTTTACGTTGATTAATTGTACGATTTTCAATAGACACTGTAAGTTAACATTTGCCCATCCCTAAAGTGAATAACAACCCCCAGCGGCAGAAAAAAAAGGAAAACATATAGAGATGTTTAAACGAATGATTCGACAAATTAATATATATCATACGAGAATTATTTCCCTTTATGGATTAATATATGGATAGCTGTATACTATATAGGGATTATTGCTGCTGAAACTTATCGTGAATTTTTAGTTTAAATAAGTATATACAAAATGGAACTTACCGTTAGGATTTATAAAGAATTACTGTTGGAAAACTATACTAACGGTAACGATTAATTATTACATTTATTAAAATTACCGTGAATAAAAACAAACTTACCGTCTACTTATAAAGAATTGCCGTTCAAAAACGACTGACGGTACAATTAAAGAAATTACCGTCAATACAGACAAACTTACCGTCGTTTTATGAATAAGAACTGCTATTAAATTACTACGGATGGTATACAATTAACAACTACATTTATTGAAACTACCGCCAAAACAAACAAACTTACCGTCTATTTATAAATAATTGCTGTTGAGAAACTACTGACGGTGCAATGACTAAAATTACCGTCAATAAAAACAAACTTACTATCGCTTTATAAAGAATTGTTGTTGAGAAACTATCTTTAAATCCTCTAATTATTATTAGAGATCAAAGAACTACTTACAAAAATTATAATAAAATTCTTTAAAACTTTTGATAACATTCTAATGAATGAATTTATTTATTTTCTTAAATAATAAAATTCATCGAAGAATTTCAATTAATTTTAATACAATTTTATATTAAAATTAATAAAAAATACAATTATTTTCACATATAAAGTTTTCCACTAGAATTCAATTATTTAAAATACAATTTTCATAATATTTATAAAATTTGGACAAAATTTGCAAGAATACAATTATATTTTGAAAAAATTCGTTCTCAAAATCTTTGTAATAATTCAATTATTTTCAAAAATAACAAAATTTTTTAAACTCAATTCTTTTTAAAGCTTTAAATAAACTTTTTCTCAATAATTCAATTATTTCCTAAAATTAATAAAATTCTTCTGAGGATTTAAATTAGTTTTAAATTTTTAGATAAAATTACCGTTTATTTGTAAGTATTTGCTGTTGAAAACCTATATACTGACGGTACAATTAATTGAATTACCGTCCATACAAACAAACTTACCGTTTATTTTTAAGTAATTTCTGTTGAAAAACTACTGACGGTACAGTTAATGAAATTACCGTCGACACAAACAAACTTACCGTCTATTTATAAAGAATTGCTGTTCAAATACTACGGATGGTACAATAAATTACCAAATTTATTAAAATTACCGGCAATGCAAAAAAAAAACTTACCGTCCGTTTGTAAAGAATTGCTGTTCAAAATCTACTAATAATGATTGTTCAACTTTTAAAATTATATAGCGAATAATTATTGATGAATATTGATTGGATGAGAATGCAAAAATGTTGTATAAAAGAATTTTTCTTTTGTTTCAATACGGAATTTGATAAAAAAAAAAGTTTAAAGGAAGATAAAGAGAAAGAGAGAGAGAGGAAAAGTGAGTGAGTTTATATTGAAGGAAGTGTTGGGTGCTTGAAATAAAAGAAGTGCGAGGTGGCCAACATTATTATGGGATCCTATAAACATTGATTGGACCATGTGTGCCTTAGTCACGGTGGCATATGGCAAAGTCATGAAGCCACTAGGTGGTCCCTAGTAAATTATACTACCTGTCGCCATCTATGCTTACTAGGGGGTAGGCGCTCACGACTATTTGTATGACAACAGGGGTTGCTTTCATGTCCATCCTGACAGTCATTGATGACCCACGATTAGCTCCTCAACAATTCATTCCACTAGCGCCTCGTCATTCTCCGCAACTTTTACTTTTTTTTTTATCAACAAATTTTCTCTATTCATTATTAATTAACTATACCGATATACGTATATATATATATATTTAGAAATGGGGTAGGGGACCTTGTTGAATGTTATCTCGTCTTATTATTTCTATAAATATTTTCATATCACGGTATTCAATCGGATTTTTATTATAGAATAGAAAAATTCAAAGGAATAGAGTTTTTTGTCTGTTTACTAATTTACAGGGTTCGAAACCATACACTCTAAATTTGAATCAGTTAAAAATAACTGATTTAGAACCAAAAAGTCAGTCATTGATTTAAATAGTAATATTTCTACTGGCAATTCGTTAAAAATAACTGATTGTCAGTTAAAAATAACAAATTTTTCAGTAAATTTTTTTTGTGACTGATTCAATTAGTCAAGTTTAACTAATTTTTTGGTTATTTTTTTACTGAAAATCAATTGTTTTTTTTACTGATTCAGAAGCAAAAAGTCAGTCACTGATTGTCAGTTAAAACCATGATTTTTAAGTTTTTAACTGATTCAAATAAAGAGAGTAGTTTTTTCGAAAGTATCAAATTGATACTAATAAAGTGCATCAAATTAATGCCAAAAATTTGGAATAATTTTTTGATCCGAATTTTTGGTATTAATTCGTTGCAATTCGAAACTTTTAAGTTAACAGTAAAAGTAACATTAAAAATATGTATGGACTTTGAGGACCAGAAATTAATTACGGACTGTGATTCAAGAATTTTTAACTATAAAATTCTTCTTTAAATCGATTAAATTTGAGAATTTTCGAAAAAATTACTTAAACAATTTTCAAAGCCAACATTTGTTTAAAATTTCATTTTGTAGCAATTTCAATTAAATATATATTAGAAAATAAAAACTTCAAATAATATATCTATATATAAATATTCCGTTAAACTTTAAAAAAAATTAATTTGAAAATTTAATTATTTCTAAATATTAACGCTATTTTGCTTTTTATATTTAATTATTATCTTAAATTTTAACTGAAATTTGCATTTTTAAATCAATTTTTTATGAGAAAATTCTACGATAATTCGAATATTTAAATACAAAAATAAAGAAGTTATGAAATAATTAAATGTTTCTTAAAATTGTATTCTCGTTAATAATATATTTAATGAAAAACATTTTAAAATAATTGAATTTCTTTGGATAAATTTATTAGAGCAGTATTTTTTGCAAATCATTGACTTGAGGGAAATTCTTTAAAGCACTTGAAATTTTGACACAAATTTTATTAAAATTTTTGTGAATAATTCAATTTCTATGAAGAGTCTTATTAAACTTTTGAAAATAAATGAATTGTTATATTGCTTGAAGATGAACATTGTTGTTTTTGAAAATAATTCAATTTTGCAAAGAATTTTATTATTTTTCAAAATAATTGAATTCTTGTGATGAATATTGTAACTTTATGAAAATAATTGAATTTTGCGAAGAGTTTTATTAAAATTTCTGAAAATGTAATCAAAAAGGTACAATTTCATAATTCAATTAATTTTAAATATCCAAGCTATTATTACTTTTAATATTCGATTATTATCTAAAACTAAAATTTTCTATAAAAAAAATTCTATTATTTTCGGAATAAAATTAAAGGTTTGGGTATAGAATTTTATTTTTTTTAAATAATTAGACTATTTTGAAAAAATTTAATTTTAAAATTAGTAGATAATAAAAAATTATTAAATTAAGAAAAATTTTTTTCAAAATAATTGAATTTTATTATTATTTTAATTGTAGTAAAATTTCTCGAAAAATACAATTCATTTTTAAAATAATCATTAAATTCAATTATTTTCAAAAATTCTGATAACATTCTTCGGAAAAATTGAATTGGTTTTATAAATAATAAAATTCGTCGCAAGTTTTCAAATTTTGAAAATTTAAAGACAATTCTTTTGAAAACAGTCAATTATTTTGAAATATTGTCTTTTAATTCTTTAAAACAATTTAATTATTTTGATAAATTGTAAGATTCTTCTTAAGAATTTGAATAATTTTACAACTTTTGAAAATAAATAAATTTCCGCAATTATTTGTCATTTTTCTAAAATTCTCCAAAATTATATCGTACAATCTCTTTGCCAATTTATTAATTTTTTTATTTATTTATTTGCTTATTCGTTTATTTATTAAGTTACTTGTTCAGTTACTTACTTCTTTTTTTATTCACTTTTAATAATAATGGAATAATATTTAATAATAAATAAATGAAATAATAAAATAAATAATAGTATTTTTTAATTATAAAAAATTCGATATACATGTTTCAAATAAAAAATCGAATCCTTAAATGTTTTGATGTTATTTTTTATGAGTTTGGGAGTATTAAAGTTCTCTAATATATCCACCGAGCGCGTTTGATTTTATTACAAAAAATTCCCGCCAGATGACAGACGTTCCTTGAAAAGGAAAAATGTTGCGCAGATCGAAAAGCACGATGCACGTGTTACCGACTCTACACACACACCAAGAGGGTAAATTTTGTAAATAAATTGATAATTGTGTGAGTGAACACGTGTATCTAGGAAAGTTGGAGGCTTTGAGATCAATATAGTGATGACACGGCGAGAGCTCATCTTTAGGTAACACCCACATCTCGAGGGCAACCAATAACATTGCAGATTTCTCCCTATCATGGACCAATAGCAAACGAGTATCGATATTTTTTTTCTTTTTTTTTTGCAATTTTTCCAAAAGGGAATTTCTTTGCTGAGGTGGTGGTGGTGGTGGTGGTGATGGAAGAATGAGGGGAAATGAGGATTTTTTTTTCATCCCTTTCTCGAAAACTTGTTTCTCCTCTAGCGCCCATTTATATTTACGAGGGTGCCATCCATTCTCGTGCTCTGTTATCGGTTGTCTCTTTTTCAATCGCGAACACTATATGAACACCCTAAAAACTTCAGCAGTGCGGAACGAACGCAACTTTTGCACCGCGGAGAAATAAGCCGCGAGGTGAGCGTAAATATGAAAAAGGGATGAAGAAATAAAGACAGAGAGAGAGAGGGGAATTTTTTTTGTTTCTTATATTTAGTTTTCGCGATGTCAATGGGAGGAGATAAATTTACACACGGATTCTTGGAGTTTAATCTTTGAGATACTTGGTAGTATTATACATAGACAAAAAAGGAGAGTGGAAGTTTTCGTTTACTTGAGACGGAAATTTTAAACTTTGGTTATTTTTCTTTTTTAATAATTATTATTCTAGAATAATGTATAGTCATTTTTTTATATTTTTTACACTGTGAATCGCAAATAAATCGTTTTCTCAGTGTAAAAAATATTTAAAAAATAAAAATATATAAAAATTAAATATATTATTTTTTTTAACGAACCGAATAATATGTTTTAATTAAAATTAAATATATTTGACTGCATATGATATTTTAAGTATTTGATTTAAAAAAAATATGTTGGAAAACGATTTATTTGCGATTCAAGCATATTTTGTTTAAATCAAACTTAAAATATCCTCGCTATTCGCAGTCAAACATATATTTAACTTTAATTGAAACATATTATTTGATTCACTTAAAAAAATAATATAATTAATTCCAAACATAAATTATAGTTGATTTGTTTGATTCTGACTTAAAAGTGGATATTGTATAAATAATTTTAATTAAAATTATTTACAATATCCACTTTTAAGTTAGAATCAAACATAAAATTTTTAAACCTATTTTTTTGTTTAAATGAAAACAGAAAATATGTTTGATTTAAATAATATTTTTGATTAATATTAATCAAACAAATAATATTTTTGAATTAAAGCATCAGTAGATATTTCCTATATATTTGGATTTAGCTTACAAACTATTTTCAATTAAAGAAAATCATTTAAAATTATTTTTTTTATTTAAAACGAGTATAATGTTTTCTCAGTGTATCATATGAGAAAAAATTGCCAGAGGAATTAATTTTATTTTGAATATACTTGCCAAAAAATTAGAAGGCAAAACTTTAATAGTTCAAAATTTCGAAAGTTCTACTCCTCTAATGCTCAAAATCTCGAATAAAATTTATTTTCATTTAGTTTCAAAGAATATTGTAAATTTATTACAGAATTAATTTATAAAACAACTTTTTAGGGATTTTTTACTTCCATAAAATTTTTTAAAAAAACCTAGTTGCATTCCTACCTGGTTTCACTCCTAATTTTCAAAAATTATAATCAAATTCTTTAAAATGATTCAATTATTTAAAAAAGAATATTCAAAATAAAAATTTTCAAAATCTATAGAATTTTCGACAACAGAATTCAATTATTTTTAAAAAAAGTAATAAAATTCAAGTATTTTCATAAATTATATATAAAATTGACACAGAAATTCAATTAATTTAGAAAAGCATTAAAAAAAAATTCGGAAAAAAGTTTTCGATAAAATTCTAAACGTGAATTTAATTATTTTTATAAATAATATAAAATTTATCATAAAATTATTTTTAAAATGTCATACTCTTTTTAAAATAATTAATCGAAAAATGCAATTTTCAAGGCAAATAAAGTTTTACACAAGAATTCAATTATTTAAAATAAAATTTTAATTGTTTAAAAAAACATTTAAAATAAAATTTTCATTGTATAAAAAAAATTATTTAAAATAGAATATTTATAACATTTTTCTGAAAAATTCAATTATTTTCAAAAAAATATATATAACTATAGGTTTTTAAAAGAAATTCGATTAAGTTTTTAAACATTTTAATAAAATTTCCTTTTTTAACCCAAAAATTTAATTATTTTCAAAAATATTAGTAAAATTCTGCTTAAAAATTAAATAATTTTTTTCCTTTTTGAAAATTTAAAGAAAATTCTTAAAAACTAATTCAATTTTTGTTAAAAATTTAATTATTTTTAAGTATTTTAATAAATTTGTTCGAAAAAATCAATTATTTTCGAAAATTCAATTATTTTGAGGCCATTTTAATAAAATTCTTTACAAAATTTAATAATTTTCATAAATAACAATATTTATCACAAGAACTCAATTATTTTTTGAAAAAGTATAATAAATTTCTTTTAGGAAATTCAAAAATTTTTATAAATAATAAAATTCGTTTCAGGAATTCAATTATTTTGAAAAAAATGTAATAAAATATACCACACAAACATTTAATTATTCTCGAAACTTTTGATAAAGTATTCTTTGTTACATTTACTCATTTTAAAAAAATTTTCGCAATTGAATGATTTTTAATATTTTCATAAAATTTCCAAACGGAATTCAATTATTTAAAAGAATTTTTTTTTAAATCTTTGTAAAAATTAAATTCTTACTTCATGAATGATAAAAATTTGTCAGGAATTAAATTATTTAAATTAGAATTTGCATAAAATTAGTCGAAAGAATTAAATTATTTTTATAAATATTTCCATTCTTTCATGAATATTATAAAAATTCGTTGCAGGAATTCCATTTTTTTAATAGGATTAGAAAAAAGTAAATATTTTTTTATGAAAATTAGGAAAAAGTCAGGAAAATAAAATACAGAATGAAATTTTTGTCAAATTTGTGTAGTTTCTAAAACTTTTTTTTTATCATCCAGTTTAATTTTTCGATAAAAATTTTTTTTCTCCTTTTTTTAGTTTGAAAGTTATACTTTTTGCTGCTTTTTAAAAATTAATTATTGACTGCGAAATCTGGTATGAAAAATTAATTAAATTAAGAAAGTAATTTAATTTCAATTGTCAATTAACAATTTTTTCCTAAATTCTGATTTATAGAAATTATAATTATATATTATTTATAATTTTACGATTAATATTCGCATGAAATCCAAGTTCTCAAGCCTTAAACCCTAAATTTTTCAAATTGACTGGCGTATAATAAATTCCGTTTATAAATTCTAAAATTACAATCCCAATTGAAAATTCATTTGATTTCAAATAGCAATAGCGAATGCTTTGCAGTCTTCGCAGGGAATTCCAAACGTTGTGTAAATTAGCTGCTCTGTTTGAAGATAAGATTGAAGTTTACCTGGTGAATCGAATAAAATTTTCGTCAATTATTCAAGATTAATTAAAAACTTTCTGATTGTACAGAGTTATATAATAATTCTGCAGACAACCAAATGGAAGAGAAAAAAATTTTCTTTCTTTTTTTGGGCCAAAGTAAAGAATATAATTGTTGAATTTTCGTTAAAAAATAAAACTCTCGCGCACTAATTTTTTTGGAAGTTGGCGGAAAAGTTTAAAAATTAAAAACTTTTTGTTAAATTAAGAGAGGAAAGAGGGGTGGATTTTAATTTGTTAAAAAAAACAAGAAATTTAAGGAGGAAAAATTTTAGAAACTTTTTTGTCTTTTTGTTGTACAATAATTTTTTCAACAATTATATTTTTATGTTGTAAAATATTTTCTAAAAAAACATTTTTTCTTTACAATATTTTTTTTTTAGAAACTTTTTTGTCTTTTATGTTGTACAATATTTTGTTCAACAATTATATTTTTATGTTGTAAAATATTTTGGAAAAAATATTGTTGCTTTAAAATAATATTTTGTAAAAAATTATTGTTGCTTTAAAATATTTTGTAAAAAAACATTTTTGCTTTGAAATATTTTGTAAAATACATTTTTGCTGTAAAATATTTTTTTAAAATACATTTTTCGTAGTTTGAATTGTAATCCCTTTTTTTTAAAAAAAGAAGCATCTCGGGACCATTTATCATATTTATCCGCGAGTGAAACAAGATGTTTTTCACACTTTAACAAAAAAAAGTGAACAATGAAATATTGCGAACAATTTTGTAATAAAATTTTGAAAAAAAACTGTATTATCCATTTCTGAAAATTGACATATTATTTTCATTTTAGTTGCAATGATTTTGCGAATTTTTATGTTAATAATAGTAATGTTAAAAAATCTTATTATCGTCATTCTTTATATAATCGTCATTATTATTTTTTTTGTTTAAAAAAAGTAGAGTACAAAAGAAAAACAAAAGTTTGGCACTGGGACTAAAAAATATTTTCCCTATTTTCTTTTATCTCTTTTGCTATTTTTTACATTTCAAAAATGATAAAATACTGATTATTAATTAAGAAATTTATTATTTTTACAGAACAGTAAAAAATATTAATCTGATTTTGCTTGTAATTTTAAGAAAATAATTTTATTTTTTGTGTCATCGTATTTGGACGTGACTAATGTGAATAAAATATAATATATACCGTTTCATTGCGCACTTTTTTTGTTGACATTAAAATCCTTGAAATAATGTATATAACTAAAACAAAATTCTTTCATGTTTTGAATGCCGAATCAGTTTATTTTTATTCTCCAATTATTTAATTTTTTTCAATACAGGTGTAAATAAATAAAATAATAAGAAAAAATAATTTTCGAAAATAGGAAGAAATTAAAAGTTAAATGATAAAAAAAAGGAATTTAAAAATATATTTTTTATTTAAAAAAGAATAATAAATAAAAATAGAACGAATAGAATTAAATAATAAAATGGAATAAATAGAACGAATGAATAAAATAAAAATAGAACGAATAGAATTAAATAATAAAATAGAATAAATAGAACGAATGAATAAAATAAATAAATAAAAATGATAAATAATAAATAAATAAAAAAAATGAATAATAAATAACAGAATGAAAAAAATAAAAATGATATAATTAATAAAGTAATTAACAGAATTGATGCAATGAAAACAATTATTAGCGTAATTAAGAAAAAAATTCACGTATTTAATAGAAATAAAAATAATTGTAAAAATAAAGCAATTAAATTTTATACTCTACAGTTATTAGTTTTAAAAATACATTAGAGATTTTTTATTCTCTTATTGATTAAGATGGAAATTTATTCACCGGAAGATACGGTAAAATATTGTTCATCGAAAAAGGAAGGGGAAGTTGAACGAGATTCAATCAAATGTAAAAAAAAACTCGTTTCGCGAGAGGCTCGGCAATTGTTAGGAATATCGTTTCAAATGAAGTGAATTATTGTTACCTTGACTTTGCGCTTAGAAATTACAACATAGATTCACTTGATAATTATATTTTGATAGATATATTCACAATCATCACGTTTTTTATTATTTTTTGTTGTTGTTGTTGAAAAGTTTTTGTGTTGAATAAATATTTTAATTTTTATTTGATTCAAAAAAATTTGGTTTCGTTCAACTGTTTTTTATAAATTAATTTTGTATCGTGAAAATAAATTATTTATTGTTTGGTGCAAATAAATTCTGTTTGGTTCCAATAAATTTTGTATCGTAAAAATAAATTTTGTATGGTGAAAATAAATTTTTGTTTGGTGCAAATAAAATTTGTATGATGAAAATAAGCGCAAATAAATTTTGTTTAGTTTAAAAGTTAATTTTATTTGATTCAAGCAAGTCTTGTTTCAACAATATTCTGTACTTTGTTGAAATAAATTTTGTTTTCGTTGAAGTAAATTTTTTTTGAATCAAATACATTTTGTTTAGTTTAAATCAATTTTATTTTATTCAAGCAAATTATTGATAAGTTTTTACAGACAAATTTTTATTTTGGTTCAAATAAATTTTGTTTTTGTTCAAGTAAATTTTATTTGTAGCTAATAAATTTTTGTTTCGTTTAAGTAAATTTAATTTGTAGCTAATAAATTTTTGTTTCGTTTAAGTAAATTTAATTTATGGCAAAAACAACTTTGTTTGGTTCAAATGCATTTTATTTGGTTCAAATTAATTTTGTTTACTTTCAAGTAAATTTTATTTGTTGGGACAAATAAAATTTGTTTCGTTCGAGTAAATTTCTTTTGTGTCAAATAAATTTTGTTTGGTGCAAAAAAATTTTCTTTAATTCAAGACAATTTTCTTTACTTCAAACAATATTTTCTACTTTGTTCAAATAAATTTTGTTTGGTTTAAATCAATTTTGATTGGTTTGAAAAAATTTTATTTGATTCAGGCAAATTATTAATTATTTTTTAAACAAATTTTTATTCGGTTTAAATAAATTTTGGATAGTTTATAAAAATATTATTTAGTTCAAGCAAATTTTAGTTTTTTCAAACAATATTTTATACTTTTTTCAAAAAAATGTTGTTTGGTTCAAATGAAGCTTGTTTAGTTTAAATAAATTTTATTTGGTTCAAATAAAAATTTTTTTTTTTAATAAATTTTATTTGATTCCAGCAAATTATTAATTATTTTTTAAACAAATTTTTATTTGGTTTAAATAAATATTTAATTGTTCAAGTAAATTTACCTGCAGTCAATAAATTTGGTTTCTTTCAACTATAAATTTGAATTTGTGTCAAATCAATTTTGTTTGATTCAAATAAATTTTGTTTTGTTTAAATAAATTTTATTTGTTTCAAAGCAAATTTTATTTTCTTCATAAACACTATTTTATACTTTGTTCAAAAAAATTTTTATTTGGTTCAAATAAGCTTTGTTTAGTTTAAATAACTTTTATTTTGTTCAAAGAAATTTTCTTTGCAACAAAGAAATTTTTTTTACTACAAATAAATTTTGTTTCGTTCAAATAAATTATATTTGCTTCAAAATAAATTTTTATTCGCTTTGACTACTTTTCTATTTAATACAATTTTATTATTATTCATCTTATTTGTTTATTTAAAATCTTATTTAAACCAAGAATTAAAAGTTTTATTTCAATAAAAAATTAAAAGTTATATTTAAAACAAAAAAAATAATTTAATATTCTCCGACTAAAATACACCACTTTTCACTAACGAAAATAAATTATATTTCGTCCAAATAATTTTTTTTCCTAAATTTTACTCAAAAGAAAAATTTTCCCATTATACAGTGATATGCATCTTCCGCGAGAATCCGCGCGAGTCTTATTGTCTGATAAATATTGTAAAAACCAGTTAGTCGTCTTGTTACCGCTATCGATAATAATTATTAAAAGGAAAAAAAAAAGAATGAATTAAGTTTATACATAAATGCGAATATAATGAAATAATTACGCTTATTGACATGCCTTCTTACGAGATTAGTGACGAAGTGGAAATCTGATGTTGTGGAGGTGTGTCTCTCTGGGTTCACGAGGTAGATGCGTGATCTCAGGAAATGATCTTGGTCTAAAGAAACGTTGATCATAACAGTAAAAAGAAACGTTCACGAGGTGTTAAATAAAAAGTAGATTCGCGAATGTAATTTTTTAAATTCATTCTATTGAATTTTTTTTTTACTTATCTCCTTTATAACACACACTTTGTTGCAAAAATTTATATATCTTGATGAAATCGTGATGAATATTTATCATCGTGATTGTAGATCAAGATTTTCTGTTTATCAAAATGCGTGTAGAAAAAATTAGAAACTATATAAAATTAATTATTAATATTAATAAATAAATTGTTATGTATTATAATTAATTTTATTTTTCGAATATTTTTTTATTGTTGAAAATTTTTATTCTTTCACTCGCTCGTCTTCATTAACTCACCTTTTTCAATCTTTATACATTTTCTTTATTTTCTTTATTTTTTCATTTTTTTTTTACTTTATTTTGTATTATTTTATTATTATTTTTACTACACGGAAAAAACTCGTTTTTAACTCATATTTTTTCAATCTTTATACATTTTCATTATTTTCTTTTTTTTTTACTTTATTTTTTATTATTATTTTTACTACACGAAAAAAAAACCTTTAACTGGAACAGCGATTACTTTTGCTGAAATAGTGAAAGTATTCGTTGCAATAACTAAAAAGTTGGCTAATATAGTAAATTTTGTAGCTGTTTCAGGTGAATATTTTTTTTTCGTGTATTATTATTATTATTATTATTATTATTCTGTTATTATTAATATTCATATTATCATTTTATTATTATTTATTATTTTATTATTATTTTATTATTATTAATATTCAAATTATTATTTTATTATTATTATTATTATTATTATTATTTCTATTAATATTTTATTATTATTATCATTATTTTTATCATTATTATTATTAATGTAATTAATAATTATAAAGCTCTATCACTTCTTGTACAAAAAAATTTCCTTTCGTATAAAAATAGTAAAAATAACCAAAATATTAAAATTCTTTATTTTGTTAATTAGAATAAATCTTAAAATTTACAGTTAACTTTTTAATAAATAAATATAATAATAATTTTTTATCATCATCATCATCATTATTATTATTAATTATTTAATTAACTACTTATTGTAATGTTTCTTTACGTACTACGCAAAAAAAATTTCTTTCCCCTAAAAATAGTGAAAATAAAAAAAATGTTTAAAGATATTAAAATTATTTTTTATTAATTTTCTTTCTTTTTTAGAAAAAAATAAATCGTAAAATCTAGAGTGAACTTTTTAATAAAAACTAAAGTTTACGGACATCGTGACAGGAATTCGCTTACATTTATCGTTCGTGTGTCCAGTCACGTATTAACTATTTTAATTTAACTGCAATTTCGGGTCGAACTTTTAAAGTTATCATTTTAATTCTGTAGCAATTTTTCTGAAAACTTTTAACTTTTTTTTATAATTATTGTTTTTTGTTATATTTTTTTTTATTTTTTGTTTTGTTTTGTTATATTATTAATTTTTATTTATTGTTATTTTATTACATTATTATTTTTTATTTATTGTTTTTTTAGTACACTGAAAAAAAAATTTATTTGATTCAATTAACCGATTATTTGACTATTATCAAATAAATATTTATTTAAATTAAATAATTTTTATTTGAATCAATTAAATAATATTTGCTTCAAATACTGAAATATTTGATTGAAATACAGTTTATTTGGTTTAAATAAAAATTATTTGATTCATATAAAAATTATTTGATTTAAGTAAATATTTATTTGATAATAGTCAAATAATCGGTTATTTGAATCAAATAAATTTTTTTTTCAGTGTATTTTTTTATTTATTATTGTTTTATTATAACATTATTTTCTATTTATCGTTTCGCTATTATATTATTATTTCTTGTTTGTTATTTTATTGTATTTTTCTATTTATTGTTTTTTTATTTTATTATTTTTTATTTGTTTTTTTTTATTAAATTTTTTATTTGTTTTTTTTTATTAAATTGTTTATTTATTGTTATATTATATTATTATTTTTTATTAACTGTTTTTTATTTTTTGTAATTAATTTATTATATACATTTTGTTTTTTGTGTTTAAGAACAGTGAATGTTAAAAATGGTTTTTTTAGCGTTCAAACGAATTTGAATTTTCGCGCCATAAATATATGCTGGCGTGAAAGACCAATGAGAGGTGGGGTTCGAATTTTTAGTAGCGAAAGTGCTCGACAGATGTCGAAAGTTTTTTTTCCCAAAGGTTAGTTGGCCTGCTGGGTGTATAAATAGGCAGCAGTTCCCCTCAATCGTTACTCTGGTTTCCCTTCAACACACGTATAAATCTTTCGCCTTTTACTAAAGATTTCCGTGGAGGGGAACAAATGATGAGTCTATAAGACAATTTTTTTCCGTACCCGGCGAAAGCTGGGTCATAAATTAATCCAAACAAAATTTTTAGTTATTTTTCAGTTGAATCAGATAAATTGATAATTGTGTTAATTGTTAATATCTATTTTATTTATTTGGTATTTACTAATAATTTTCATTTTTTCTATTTTATTTATTTAGTCATAATTAATAGTATTCAATTATTATTATTATTGAAAAATAACACAATAAATTCAATTATTAATTGTTTAATGTTGTTGTTTCAGTTGGAAAATTTAGGAAAAATTAAAAATTTGTATTTTTACTTTAACAATAATGATTAAATAATAATTAAAATAGTAGAAAAAATATTTAAATGTTTTTGATTCAGTTGACAAATTAAGGAAAAACTAATCTTTTTTTTGTACTTTAAGAATAATAGTTAAATAATTAAAAGAGAAAAAAATATTGATTATATTTAGACTTTTGGGTTTGAGAAGAATTTTCCCTTTTCTCTTAGATTCGAAATGAATGCTGTGTACTCGCAGTTCTGTCGGATCTTTCAATTGGGGTTTTGTTACAAATTGTAATAAAAGTAACAGGACGTTACGACAATTCCAATTTTCTTCCACGACCCCAAACTGCCTCTGCCCCACAATGTCTCATTCCCGTGAATTATAGACTTTCCATCTGCTGATTTCGTAGATTTTATTCTTTCTTAATTTCACCGCACAGTTGTGAAGTAGAAAAAATAAGAAAAATTGCAAACAGTATTTTTCGCAGTAAAACGACATTAAATTTTTACACGAATTTATATTAAAACCACAAAAAATGATTTTGTTTTTTTTTAAAATTAATTTACATTTATTTTTAAAAGGTGGGAAAAAAATTACAAACAGCATTTTTTTCAGTAAATTGACAAATTTAAAGGAAATAATTTTTTGTCGCTTTTTTTGCAGTAAAATTTGTACGAATTTATTAAAAACACAAAAAATTATTTATTTTCTAATTATTTTGGTTAAATAATCTTTAACGTCTTTAATTGTTTTTACATTTTTGTTTCTAAATTCTGGAAAAAAATTGCAAACAATATTTTTTTTCAGTAAATCGACTTATTTTGAAAATAAATGACTTTTTGTCGCAGTAAAACTTGTACGAATTTATTAAAAACACAAAAAATTATTTTTAAAAAAATAATTTTAGTTAAGTAATCTTTAACGTCTTTAATTATTTTAAATTTTTGTTTCTAAATTCTGGAAAAAATTTGCAAACAATATTTTTTCCAGTAAAACAACTTATTTTGAAAATAAATGACTTTTTGTCGCAGTAAAACTTGTACGAATTTATTAAAAACAGAAAAAATTATTTATTTTTTAATTATTTTAGTTAAGTAATCTTTAATGTCTTTTATTATTTTAAATTTTTGTTTTTAAATTCTGGAAAAAAATCGCAAACAATATTTTTTTTCAGTAAAACGACATATTTGGAAAATAAATCACTTTTTGTCGCCTTAATAAATATTAAAGCCACTAAAAATTATTTATTTTTAAATTATTTTAAAATTTGCTCTGGAAAAAAATTGCAAACAGTATTTTTTCAGTAAAAGGACATTAAAGTTATTTGTAAGAATTTTATTAGAGCCACAAAAAATTATTTATTTTTTAATTATTTTAAATTTGCTTTTAAACTCTGTAAAAAAATTGGAAACAGTATTTTTTCAGTAAAAGGACAATAAATTTATTTATACTAATTTAATTAAAGCCACAAAATCGATTTATTTTTTAATTATATTAAATTTGCTTTTTAAACTCTGGGGAAAAAATTTGCAAACAATATTTTTTCAGTAAAAGGACATTAAATTTACTTAAACGAATTTTTTTTGAAACCAAAAAAAATTATTTATTTCCGAATGAGTTGGAGAGAAAAATTTGAAATTGGCACGAAAAGTGACTAGTGGCGCTCTCGGGCGAGTTTCGCGTAACTTGTGTATCGAATTTTTGGTGTCGTGCGCAATTCTCACCTAAGCAATGTTTTTTTTTTTTTTTTTTACCTTTTTACCGATTTTTGCCGTTTACTCAATTTTTAACGTTCTTTTTCGAACGTTTTTGAACGTTTTCGAACCCTTTCCATAAACACTGGAACTTTTCATTATCAAGGAGCTCAGGAGACGGGAAATATAAATAAAAATCAAAAGTGAAATTGCAAAAAAAAATTTTTTTTTCTTTTTTGCATCAACAAAATGCACAATGGCAAGGGTAAAAAATAACATTTCAAGGCCCCGGAGGGATTCGAACCCTCGATCTCCTGTTTACTAGACAGGCGCTTTAACCAACTAAGCCACGGCGCCAAGTAATATTAGCTTTTCTCCATATCCCCAGAAAAAGATAGAGAGCCTATCGCAAGGTTCCTTATCGACCTTGAACGATAACGTAGAACTCGAAAAATCACCTCCAGAATTTCCAGCGAGCGATATATACACGGAAAAAAATAGAGCGTCGATTCTTGAAAACTTGTCGTGTCCCTTCTTGCTCTGGATTCGTTTACCTACCACCAATCAGATCAAATTTTTTTTTTTTTTTTTTTTTTGTTTAAAGGAACTTAAATGGAAAGGTTCTTTTGTTAAAAGGGTTCATTTAATCTGTGGCAAATATTCAGGTATACGATCCCTTTTTCGATCGAATTGTGACCTAAGGGCTACCTGGGGGGAGGGGAGGAACTTTTTCCCAATTTCCAGACACAATTTTCACTTTTTCCCTGTCTGCAAAGAAATTATGATTCACTCTAAAAATTATTAGATACACTGAAAAAAAATTAATTTGATTCAAATAACAGATTATTTGACTATTATCAAATAAATATTTATTTGAATCAAATATTTCAGTATTTGAAGTAAATACAATTTAATTGATTCAAATAAAAATTATTTGATTCAAGTAAATATTTATTTGATAATAGTCAAATAATCGGTTATTTGAATCAAATATATTTTTTTTTCAGTGTAGTCAAAACAATCTTCTGTTACATTTATCTAGGAATTTATTTAATTGTAAAATTATTTAAAAACATAATTCTTACTTTAAATAAATATTAAATAATTATTAATTTTTTAATTAATTTTTTTTTATTTTTTATTTTTAATTAATTTTTTTTATTTTTTATTAATTTTTTTTATTTTTTATTTTTAATTAATTTTTTCTTCTCCGTTACTTTTCACTTCTTAAACTTTATTTTCATCAATTCAAGTAAATGCAATTATTATTTTCTATAATTTTTAACTAAAATTCTTCTTTAAATCAATTATTATTTTTTAATAATTTTCAAAAAAAGTTCTTTGGGGATTTTTAAGTGAATTTGTTTAAAATTCAATTTTTATTGAAGTTTCGTCGATTATTCGAAAATTCTTAAATAATGCTTGATGGAAAATAAAAACATGAAATAATTTTTTTTTAAATTCAATTAAACTTTTTTAAAAAATTAATTCTATAAAGAACTTTTAGATGAAAATGTGAAAATCGAGAAGATTTACAAAAGTTTTAATTTGAAAATTGAATCCTTTTCAAAATTCAATAAAAAAATCACGTATTAATGGATTTTGATATTCAATTAATTATATTATATTTGAAATTTTAGCTGAAATTCATTTTTAAATCAATTTTTCTCAAAAATTCTACAAGAATTCAATTATTTAAATCTGAAAATAAATAATTTTTTAACTAATTATGAATTTTTTTTTAACAATTGGATTCTCATCAAGAATTTCATCAACAAAATAATTGAAAATTAATAATAATAATAATAATATTAATAATTGAATTCTTTCAGCGAATTAAAAAAAAAATTTTAAGACGAATTTCATTTTTCGAGAAAATTGATTAAAAAATTTTTTTTTATTAAATTGAAATTATGCAAAGAGTATTTATTGTTCATAAAAACAATTGAATTCTTAAGAAAAATTTTATTATATATAAAAATAATTGAATTTTTGTCAAAGATTTTTTATTTATTTAAATAGTTGAATTACTCCGAAGAAAATTGTACAAGGTTTGTAAGTAATTGATTTCCTGTGAAATTCATATTATTTATAAAAAAAATAATTAAATGTTTCGTAGAATTTTATTGAATTTTTTTGGAAATAATTGATTTCTTTTGAAAAGCATTGAATTGAGGAAAATTTTTGAAATTAACAGAATAATTGTCAAGAAAAATATTAAAATTTTTTAATACAATTAAACTTCGGAAAATAATTTTATTTCAATTATCTAATTATTTAATACCATAATTTTTATTTGAATAAAAATAATTAAAATGTTAACTGAAAATTGAAAAAATTTCAAACATTATTGAATTTCTACGAAATGTTTTATAACTTTTGAAAATAATTTAAGTTCGGGAATGATTAAAAATTTCTTCAAATTTAATTTTTTTTTCTTGTGTTTTTTAACTCAAATTTTTCTTTAATTATTATAAAAATCTTAGGTAAATTTTAGTTTTTTAACAATTTTTTATTACATAGAATCCTACGATAATTCAATTATTTAAATATAAAAATACAAAATTTATTAAATGATTGACTGATTTTTTTTAAATTGAATTCTCGTACAAAATTTTATTAAGAAATTTTTAAATAATTGAATTCTTTTAATGAATATTTAATAGAATTTTCAAGAATAATTTACATTTTTTGGGGAAATTAGATTAACATTGTATTAAAATTAATCAAATTCAATTGAAATAAAAAAATAAATAATTTATTGACGAATTGAATGTTTCATTAAATTTATGTCTTGTAAAAAATATTATAAACTAATTTTTTTGGGTAATGAAAATTTTCGAGGAATTTGATTAAAATTTTATTCCAAATAATTGAAATTCTGCAATGAGTTTTATTTTTTTATGAAAAGAATATTGAATTTTGAAAAAGAATTTTATATTAAAAAATAATTGAATCGCTGTAAAAAATTTCTTTGTTTAGAAAAATAATTAAAATTATTACGAAGAAATTTACACAAAAATTGTAAATAATGCAATTCTTTCGAAAAATGTTAGCGAAATTTTTAATAAATATTTAAATTTCCTTAGAGAATTCAAATATTGAAAATTTAGTGAATTAGTGTTGTAATTTAATTCATAATAAAAATCATTGGAGAGAGGAAAATTTTGGAAAATTTATTGAAATTTTGACAAGAATTTTATGAAATTTTTCGAAAATAATTGAATTTTGGAGAATTATTTTATTATTTATAAAGATAATTGAATTTTTGACGAAATATTTGAGTTTCTAAAATTATTCGTAACTTCACTAAAATTCAATTCTTTTAGTATATATTTTTAATAAAAATTCTTTTATAAATCTATTAATTTTCATAATTAATATTGAATATAGTATTAAAAAATTCATCTAATTTCAGAAGGTTTTCAATACGCGACACTTTTAGAATTTAATAAATTAATTTGAAAATATTTAAGTAATATTATTTACTTAAATATTATTATAGGATAAATATTAATCCTTATTCAAATTTTCATTCAAATTTATTATTTGTAACACAATTTTTTTGTCAGGATATTTTTTCCAATACAAGAATTCGAAAGCATTATTTTTTTTCTGTACAGTAATGTCACTAATATTTGAAATTCAAAAAAAAACTTCGTATTAATGTTGACTATAAAATAGTTTATATAGAAAGTAACGTACTGCTTAAAAATTTCTAAAAATGTAATTCATAATGAAAAAATATTGTGAATTAAATATTTTTCTTCCTCCCACAATTATATAAAAAAAAAATTAAACAGAATGTTGGTTAAAGAAAATCTGACCATGACAGTTGTCACGTTCAAGGCTACAGTTTTTTCTCCAGTAACTTGAGGAATTGTAAATTGAAAATTAAAGAAGAAAAACTTGAGAATTTTTATACGAATTAATATAATTTCTCCGGAAAATATCAAATTTTTTACTGAAAAATTATTTTTTAATGAAAACTTATTATTTATTATTCTAAAAACTAAAAGATTGTTTAATTAAATTCTTCGAAGAATTGGTAAATTTACTTCGAAAAAATATTTGTTGAACTGTATTATCAAATCTATTACAAAATTTACAATGTAGAATTATGAATTAATTTGATTATACGAATTCTGAATTAATATTTGATTACGCGAATTAGCAATTATTTCAATATGGTATTTTTTTATTACTATCGTTTCTTTATAAAGGAAGTATTTCATTCATTTAATACAGTAATTGTTTTTAATGTTTTTTTTTCTTTATTTTTAATTATTTTTTTCTTACGAAGTGACTGAGAGATTTCATGTTATATATATGCAAATAAAATTGGCACAATGGAAAACCTACAATTTATTTCTCATTAATATCAATTTTTTTTTGTGATGAGAAGAAAATTGCCTTTTTTTTGTATTCGGAATTCACACATCTGTTCACTGTATAAACAATAAGAGATTTTTATGTTGAACAATTATTGGTTATAAAATTATTTTATTGTCGAAGAGATATACTCGATTTTAAAAGAAGAACGTGGCATTTATTTTGAATATTAATATTAATACAATTTTTCGTTACATTAATTAATAATTTAATTGAAAAATTGTGGAATTTGTTTCGTTAAAAAAAAATTTATTCTTTATTTGATTTTTATTCTGAAATGCTAATATTTTTATTTTATTTTAATATTCAGTGAATAATATTAATTTGTACCTATAATAAAATAGATAGTAAAAAAGTTAATAAAAGCAATAAACAAAAAGAAATTAATTGTAAAAAAATTAGAGTTTTAATTATTTTTTTTTCACTAAAAATACGTGAATTAATTCGCAAATAAAGTTTCGTGACGCAAAAAATGGGTTCGTCCGGGATTTGAACCCGGGACCTCTCGCACCCTAAGCGAGAATCATACCCCTAGACCAACGAACCGTCATACTTTCAGTGCAACGTTATTTTCTGACATAAAATTTATTTTCATTTTCGAGGCAATGACGTGACGTCAAAGAGAAATGCTTCTGTCGAAACCTGTTTTCAACACTCTTGCATTGTACATTTTTTGTCTTAAGAAAAATCTCTTTCATTTTCAATTTTCATAAAATTTGACTTTACTCTTTACAACAAAGAACATATTTTTTTTGACTAAGATTTATAGTTACAATTTCTAATTTCGTGTAATTCGTAGCAAATTATTTATTTTTATCAGCCAATTATTTATTTTTAGCAAACAATTATTTATTTTTAGTCGATAATTATTAATTTTAAATAGCAGAAGAGGAAATTTTTTCTATTCTCTAAATAATTTAATAGGGAAAAATTAATAATTAATTTATTTATTAATACAAGATAAAACAAATAATAAATTTATCTTCTTTGCTTTCAGGTTGCCGAACATCTGAAGCAGTGAGTAAATTTTTATTTTTTTTTTACTTTTAGGAAATAGTTATTTTATTTTATAAAATGAAACTAAAAACAATGGTAAACAAACGAATGGATATGAAAATAATTTTGAAAATTCGTTGAAAATAAAAAAAAATGGGCTCGTCCGGGATTTGAACCCGGGACCTCTCGCACCCAAAGCGAGAATCATACCCCTAGACCAACGAGCCGTTGTGTCTGAGAAATCTTAAAAGCGCGACGGCAGCGGACGAATAAATTCTGATGCTTTATAATCTTGTTTACGTAAGAAAAATCCAATGAGTACAGTCCTCGTAGAAAGTAATCGTTCAGTTAATTTATTTCATTCGTGTTCTTTCAAATTTAAATACTTTTTCTTCTCTAAATTTGAAAATACAGTTTACGAACTGATTATTATTTAGATTTTTTTTATTTAAAAGTTACTTTTTTAATCTTCTATTCAACTAGTTTATTTTTCTGTTTTATTTACAAATGTTCTATTAATTTATTACTAAATTATTAAATTTATTATTTTATTATTAAAATTTTCAAGCATTTTAAAGTGGGTACCACCAGAGAAAAATTGTAATGTATCAAATATAATTCATTTAAGTTGAAGAAAAGTATATTTGACTCAGAATTTACTAAATTATTTATTTTTTTAAAGTAAACATTTTATTTGACAGAGATATAATTTTTATTTAAACTAACAAAATTTTATTTAAAACAAATAAAGTTTTATTTGAATTAAAAAAATTTCATTTGAAGTGAAGAAAATTTATTTGAGCCAAATAAATATTTGATTGAAACAAACAACATTTATTTGAACTAAATATATATTAATTTGAAGCAGATTAAATTAATTTAAACAAAATAAAATTTATTTGAACTAAAAATTATTTATTATAGGCATTTAAAATTTATTTATACTGAAAAAAACATATTTGAGCCAAATAAATATTTGATTGAAACAAACAACATTTATTTGAACTAAATATATATTTATTTGAAGCAGATTAAATTAATTTAAACAAAATAAAATTTATTTGAACTAAAAATTATTTATTTTAGGCATTTAAAATTTATTTATACTGAAAAAACATATTCGAGTTAAACAAATATATATTTGAACCAAGCAACATTTATTTGAACTAAAGAAAAATTTAGTTAAAGCAACTTGCATTTATTTGAGCTAAAAATACTTTATTTATTGCAAATTTAAATTTTATATGCGCTAAAAGAAAACTTATTTGAACTAAACAAATATTTACTTGAAGAAAATTTGATTTATTTGAAGCAAATAAAACTTATTTAAACTAAAAGTTAAAATTTATTTGAGGAAATTCAAAATTTATTTGTACCAAACAAAATTTTCTAGGACTAAATAAATATTTATTTGAATAAATTAAATTTTTTTTTAAAGTCAACAAAATAAAATTAATTTGAAGTAAAAATAATTTACTTTAAGTAAAAAGAACGTGAAGTGAAGAAAATTTATTTGAGACAAATAAATATTTGATTGAAACAAACATCATTTATTTGAACTAAATATAAATTTATTTGAAGCAAATTAAATTAATTTAAACAAAATAGAATTTATTTAATATAAAAGTAATTAATTTTAGGAATTTGAAATGTTTTTAAACTAAAGAAAATATATTTGAGCTAAAGAAATATTTATTTCAACCAAGAACATTTATTTGAACTAAAGAAAAACTCAGTTTAAGCAACTTAAATTTATTTGAGTTAAAAATATTTTATTTAACTAAAAAAAACTAAAAACTAAAATTTATTTGAACTCAATTGAACTATTTTGAACTAAAAAAAAAATTTTTCGAACAAAATAAAGTGTATTTGAACTAAATAAAATTTGTTTAAACAAAATAAAGTGTATTTAAACCAAAAAAAATTTTTTTCAAGCAATTAAAAAGTTTAGTTAACTCTGAGTCAAAAATTTCTCCCTGATTGTAATTTGTTTAAATAATTCCGCGAATCCTTAATGTTTACGTTACTTTTTTATTACTAATTTTACTTAGCACTTTTTCTAACTATAAAGAAAAAAGTAAAATAGCAAAAAAAAATTGCCAATAGTAAAAAATGGGCTCGTCCGGGATTTGAACCCGGGACCTCTCGCACCCAAAGCGAGAATCATACCCCTAGACCAACGAGCCGTTATGTTTATTAAAGATTCACTCGAAAAGATTTGTGGAAAGAATCGTTTAAATTTGTGTCATTTTGCTTACGAAACATTACTAATGACACACATTAAGACTGGAATTTATTCCATTATTACTTTCACGTGACGTTTTCAAAGTCTTAATTTTTTATTCATCTCAACAGATCTAATCGATAAATATTTGTTAATTTTTTCTGTAAAAAAATAGGAAGAATAATATTGCAAGGGAGAAATAGCAACAAAAAAATTGCTAAAGGTAAAAAAATGGGCTCGTCCGGGATTTGAACCCGGGACCTCTCGCACCCAAAGCGAGAATCATACCCCTAGACCAACGAGCCGTTATATTCATTAAATATCCACTCGAAGAGATCTGTTGAAAAAATCGTTTTAATTTGTGTCATTTTGCTTACGAAACATTACTGACGACACACATTAAGGCAAGAATTTATTCCATTATTACTTTCACGTGAAGTTTTTATGGTCCTTATTTTTTATTCATCTCAACAGATCTAATTGATAAATGTTTGTTTTTTTCTGTGAAAAAATAGGGAGAAAAATAGCAAGGGAGTAATAGCAAAAAAAAATTGCCAATGGTAAAAAATGGGCTCGTCCGGGATTTGAACCCGGGACCTCTCGCACCCAAAGCGAGAATCATACCCCTAGACCAACGAGCCGTTATACTTATGAAAATCCACTCGAGAAGATCTGTTGAAAAAAAATCGTTTTATTTATGTCAGTTCACTTACGAAACTTTACTAACAAACGCACACATATACAAACGTGTATTCCGTTATTCCTTTCACGTGACGTTTTACTGAAAACCGCTGCTTCGGCTTTTTTTTTTAATGTGCATATACACGTTTTCAGAGTCTTATTAATGTTTTATTCATCTTGACAGTTGTAATGTATAGGACAATATTTGTTAATTGCATTATGATGTTGGTATTAGATAATGCGATATAATCCGTTGTCAAATTACAGCAATGATTTTGTCATTATTCACAAGTAAAGAGAGCAATTCTATAATGATCGTATCATTAAGTATATATGACAAATATGGTTCATTGTGACGGTATTATTTTTTTTCTGTATATTTACTCAACTGTAGTCCACTATATATATATATACAAATTGTCTTTACTAATCGTCTTCACAAATAGTCTACAATTGACAATAAAATTTGTGGACTATTTGTGAAAAGTATATTTAATATACGTTACGAAGTTTGTTCTTCTCAAAAACAAAATGCACTTGGTAATTTTTTTCTTCCTCTTATCCGGAAATTAATCATTGATCAAGAGAGTGACAATGACCTCGAGCATGTAAGAGCATTATTGTGAATTGTTCATTGACCCAGAAATTGAGTGAGAAATATTCTTTGGATACTTACGTAAAATTGAGACTCGTAAAATTTAAATGCGATTTAAAGGCAATTTTTTTTGTTGAACGAACAATGTAATCGTGCGAGTTTTCAAAGTTTCTCAATTTGAGAAAAAAGGATATTAAATTGTTGGAATGCTACAATTTTGGTATGTTTGGTACGTTTTTGGTATGTTTTTGATCTCAATTTGATATTCGCGGAAATATTTGTTTTCTAATTGTGAGCATGGTGGTTTTCTGAACATATAGTGTTGGAATGTACAACAGGTAAGTATTTGTGTCATTTTTACTGAGTAAAGATATAAAAAATTGTTAATTGTATTATATTGAACAATTGTTAATTGTACTTGGAAATCATTGTATCATGGAACTTATAAGTTTCGTTATTTTTAACATAAATAACACTGTTTGTTGATTGAGGTCCTTGAAAAATACGAAAATTAACAAAAATAATGACAGTAATAATGATACTGATCATGATAGCAACAACAACAACCAACAATATGAGTTGAAATCATTATTTGTTAACGACATTAATAGTTGTTTTTACTAATTTTTTGGTTAACAAAGAATTTTTGTTACAATTTTTTATGGTAACTGACAGCATTGGTAACAATTTGGCTACCGCAAGAAACACAAGGAACTATTTGGTTGACGTATTTGTTGAGCAAAACTTTTAAGAAGATTCAACTAAATGCGTTGGGTCTGCATGAAACTTTTGGTAACAGAAAAATCATTACCCAATTTTTTTATGGTCATTGATATTTTTTCTGGGGGCAGTAACCAACAGAGACTATTGCTAACAATATTACCAACTCTTATTGGTATGGAAATAATAAAAATTGGTACCAAAGATGGTTTAAAATAGAAAATTGTTGCGAATCATTTGCGGTAATTTTGGTTGGTAGCAAATATTCTTTAGAGACACTATTTAGTGCTGTAACTATAGTAATGATTCCATTATTTTTAATTTCCATTATTGTTTATATTTTTTACTTACTTCAACATTAATGGCACCAAAATTTATAGTATTTAAAATTAATGGTACTAAAAGTAATAGTATCATGAATTAATGGTATCAAAATTAATAGTAGTAATAATTAATGAAACTAAAATTAATAGTAGTTAAAATTAATGGTAGCAAAAGAAATAATAGTTCAAATTAATAGTAGCAAAAGAAATACTATTAGGTAAAATTAATGGTATCAAGAATATAGTAACGAAACTAATGGTACCAAAAGAAATTGTATAGCAAAAATTAATGGTTCCTAAAGTAATAATATCAAGAAAATATCTAGAAATAATGGTATCAAAAGTAATTGTAGCAAAAATTAATGGTACCAAGAATAATAGTATCAAGAATTAATGCTACCAAAGGAATAGTGTCAAAAATTAAAGATATCAGAAGTAATTTCAGTTAAGATTAATGGTACAAAAAGTAATCGTAGCAAAAATTAAAGGTGTCAAAAGTAATTGCAGCTAAAATTAATGGTACCAAAAGTAATAGTAGCTAAAATTAATGATACTCTAAATTAAAAGTATTTAAAATTAATGGTGCCAAAATTAGTGGTAGGAATAATTAATGGTATACCAAAAATAAGACACAATATAATTACGGCTAATATTGGTTCCACCTATACAAACACTGGTGCACACTAATGATTACAATCACCATTGTCACAAACATTCCTAGCAAAAACCATTTTTGGCAACTAATTACTAATCTCGACAACCGTAATTGGACATCATGATAACAACAATTTTATTTACTCTTTCAACATTTATTTTAAAGCATTCGCGATCTAAAAATACTTTATGTTTAATAATAGCGCAGAGTAATTAATGAACGGTTTTTTTTTCTTTTTTTGTTGCATATTTAAAAAAATCGTATTATTTAATATAAAAATTGACTAAAAAAGAGTTGGGAAAATTTTTTTTTTTTTAATGGAGACACACTCCTCGCATATGAAGGCTGATGTTCGATTTACCTGTTTTATCTGAATAATTGCACAGTCCACTGAGGATGAATAATTTTTTTATTTCCCGTTGTTGGAAAAATAAATTCAAATTAACATAACGAATTGTCGATAGATTGCGAAATATGGTAGCTTATATATTGGAGGGGCCGAAAAAATCTTTGTTTTCCGCTCTTGTCTAGATTTTTTTCAAGGTCGACTTTGTGACGATAAATATATATAATGAAAGATAGAAGATGAATGTACCAACAAGTAGGGGATATATAAAGGAAAGGGTTGCATGCTGTGGAATTACATTGTTACTTCTGCTCTACTCATATCCTAATGTGAACAATATATTTTCTATTTTTATTTTTTATTTTATTGTCTTTCATTCATTTCCGTATATTTTGCCTTCGGTTTTGTTCTCTTGCGCGTGTTTGTGAGAAATATTTCCGAAAGTTACATTTTCAATAACGGATTTGGTGAGTTTTTTTTTCTCTTTTGGATTTTTTTTTAATGAATTGTCAAATTTTGATTTTTTGTGTTTGATGAAAGGGGAATTTTGATAATTAGTGCCGGACAAGAAAGTTTGTTTATAGTTCAAAGGAAGAAGAAGGAAATAAAAATAAAATTAATATTGAGTATTAAAAATGAGTTTTAGATAAATAAATGTTAAAAAAAATTAATATTAAAAAAATAAATTTAAGTAATTATTAAAGAAATAAATTTTGTTTAAGAAATGAATATTATAAAAATAAATTTAAATAATTATTAAAGAAATAAATTTGTTTTAAAAATTAATATTAAAAAAATTAATTTTCAAACATTTAATTTTTGGTAAAATTAATACTGCAAAAATGATTATTAAAAAGATTAATATTACAAAAAATAAATATTACAGAAATCAATATTACGAAAATTAGCATTGCAAAAATGAATATCAATGAAGAGGAATATTAATTAAAATAAATATTAATTACAATGAATATAATGTATAAATGAAATGAATAAATTAATTAATGTTAGATAAAAGAGAAATTAAATGAAAGAGAAAAAAAATGTAATAAATTATATAGTTGGCAGGCGTTAACAATCAGTAAAATGTTAATATTTATCGATTTGTTTTCCAGCGAATATCACGATTTAAATGAGAAAATAAAGAAATAATTGATCGTCATGTAAGAATAGAATTAAAATTTTTTCTTTGCAAAAAGAAAAGTATTATTATTATTTTTTTTCAAAGAGAATCGTATATTTATTGTACGGGTATTTCCATAATACTGGTAATATTTGAAATTTGATTATGATTCCTAGTGAAAGTAGGAGAAAGTTTTCTATGAATTCGCATTAAATTTCCCGTCGCAATCATCTTCCAGAAAGAATCACATTAATCATTCAAGAGCAAAAGTAAAACATTTTTTTTTATTTACTTTATTTTGTGTGATCAAAAAATTTTGGCAAACGTGGGAAAAGAATTTATTTCTTTTTATTATTCATTATTGGTTAATTTTGTTTAACAATTAATTAGTTTTTTAACATGTATTTTTTTAATAATGATTAATATTTTTCGACAAATTATTCAATTTTTTATGGAAAAATCTGGTAGATATAGAAACAGATTGAGGAATTAATTAATTAAGAAACAAAATTAATTATTCTATTTATTTTTGTTTAATTATTAATTATTGGTTAATAATGATTAATTTTTTTTGACAAATTATTAATTTTTTATGGAAAAATCTGGTAAATATGGAAACAGAATTAATTATTCTATTTATTTTTGTTTAATTATTAATAATTGGTTGATTTTTTCTAACAATCAGTTCTTTGGCATATTTCTTACAACGATGATTTTCTTTATTAATTTTTTTCACAAATTGTTAATTAATTTTTGCAAATATAAAATAGGAATTTTTTAACAACTATTAATTTTTTTACAAATTATAAATTAAGTTTTAGCTCCATAAATTTGGCAAATATCAATGAGGAATTAGGTTATTTATTTATTTATTTATTATTATAAACTGTTAATTAATTTTTTTTAACTATTGTTAATTACTTTTTTTTAATCATTATTAATCAATTAGTTGAAATATTATTTTTCAATTTGTCTTTAATAATTATTAATTTATTTTTTTTTTTACAAAAAGTATTAATTTGTTTAAGAAGAATTAATTAATTTTTTCAACAATTGCATAATTTTAAAAATTAAATTTAAATGACAATTTCTAAAAGCAATATTATTGAAAAATATTAGGAGTTTCATTCAATTTCAAAATTTAAATTTTAAATTTTATTACTAAAATAATAATTTTTTGTTAAAAAAATGAGGAATAATTTTTGTATTGAAATAATAAAATAAAGTAATAAAAAAGCTGTTTTTATTAATATTTGATAATAATTGTAATTATTTTTAAATTTATTTGTTAAATCCATTTTTAGATAAAATTAGTTGATTAGTTAATATTTAAATTATCGGTTACTTAAATTATAGGAAATTATTACTACACTGAAAAAAATTATTTAATTCAAATAATATTATTTACTTTTTTTGACTTAAGCAAATATTTATTTAATAACAAAAATTTTATCTCTTATTTAAATAAAATAAATTCTTTCCAGTGCAACTTTTTTAAAAAGAACTTGGGGATTCATTTAATTATAGTCACTGTTTAACATAAATTGTATAATTCTCTCTTCAAAAAAAAAAAAAAAATCTTGAATTAGATTAGAAATAGAAAAATGTGCGGTAAACATTAATAACAATTTGAAAATGTTTATGCAATTAATCGGATAGACCTCTCTTTGTCTCTCGTATATACATAATAATTGGCAAAATCTATAGCATCTCATGAATATTTATTTTATTTATTAGTGAATAATGCTTCTGGAATCAACAAGTCTTCCGTTATAGTATATTATATGTTCATTAGTTAAAACTGATAATTTTCTTTCACGTAATCATTTTAGAAAAAATGAGAATAGTCATCAGGTCAATTAACATAATCAGATTTTATTTTTTCTCTTTTTTCCAAAATTCTTCCTTTCAAGTTAACAAAAAGTAAATCATTCCCATGACAATTTTTTTGACATTTTGACTTTTTTTAGTTATTTTTATCCAAATTTCAATGAAAAAAGAAGTCAAATTGTATTTTTCAATAACAAAAAATAATTTTATAAAAATTTCAATAAAAAAAAGTGAAATTGCTTTTTTCAATAACAAATTTATAAGATTTCAATGAAAAAAATTAAAATTGATTTTTTTAACAACAAATTTATCAATTTTAAATAAAAAAAGCCAAAATTGCTTTTTTTAAAAACAATTTTTTACAAATTTGAATAAAAGAAAGCAGCCGAATTGTCTTTTTCAAAAACAAATAACAATTTTACATAAATTTCAATAAAAAAAAGTGAAATTGATTTTTTTAATAACAAATTTATCAGATTTTAATGAAAAAAAATAAAATTGATTTTTTAACAACAAATTTATCAAATTTGAATAAAAAAAGCCAAAATTGCTTTTTTAATAACAATTTTTAACAAATTTCAATAAAAAAAAGGCAATTTGTCTTTTTCCATAACAAATAGCAATTATACAAATATTTAAATAAAAATAGTGAAATTGCTTTTTTTAATAACAAATTTATCAAATTTTAATAAAAGAAAGATGAATTGGTTTTTTCAAGAACAAATAACAATTTTACATAAATTTCAATAAAAAAAAAAAGTGAAACTGATTTTTTTAATAACAAATTTATCAGATTTCAATGAAAAAAATGTAAATTGATTTTTTTAACAACAAACTTATCAAATTTGAATGAAAAAAGCCAAAATTGATTTTTTTAATAACAATTTTTTACAAATTTAAATAAAAGAAAGCAGCCGAATTGTCTTTTTTGAAAAACAAATAACAATTTTACATAAATCTCAATAAAAAAGAAGTGAAATTGATTTTTTTAATAACAAATTTATCAGATTTCAATGAAAAAAAAAGAAAATTGATTTTTTTAACAACAAATTTATCAGATTTCAATGAAAAAAAAAGAAAATTGATTTTTTTAACAACAAATTTATCAGATTTCAATGAAAAAAATGTAAATTGATTTTTTTAACAACAAACTTATCAAATTTGAATGAAAAAAGCCAAAATTGCTTTTTTTAATAATAATTTTTTATAAATTTAAATTAAAGGAAGCTGAATTGGTTTTTTCAAGAACAAATAACAATTTTACATAAATTTGAATAAAAAAAAAGTGAAACTGATTTTTTTAATAACAAATTTATCAGATTTCAATGAAAAAAATGTAAATTGATTTTTTTGACAACAAATTTATCAAATTTGAATAAAAAAAGCCAAAATTGCTTTTTTAATAACAATTTTTTACAAATGGCTTTTTTAAATTAAATTTCAATGAAAAAAGCCAAATGGCCTTTTTAATAACAAATAACAATTTTACATAAATTTTAATTTAAAAAAGTGAAATTGATTTTTTTAATTACAAATTTATTAGATTTCAATGAAAATAATGTAAATTGATTTTTTTAACAACAAATTTATCAAATTTGAATAAAAAAAAGGCATAAAATTGCTTTTTTAATAACAATTTTTTACAAATGGTTTTTTTAAATGAAATTTCAATAACAAAGCAAAACTTTCAATAAAAAATGAGCAACAATTTTTTTATTAAAATAATTTAAAAAATGAGCCATAATTTTTTTTTTATATTGAAATAATAAAAAAATAATTAAAAAAAGCTGTTTTTAGTTAAATTTGACAACAATTATTGCAATTAAAAATTTTTTTTTTAGAAATTTCTCGAAGCAATGGACGATCAGGAGTTTCGTGATTTTGCCAAAGCCATGGTCGATTATATTGCCGACTATAATGAAAATTTGAGAGAGAGAAGTGTTTTGCCAAAAGTGGAGCCAGGATATTTGAGTGAAATGATACCAAATGAAGCGCCACGTAGAGCAGAATCCTGGCAGGATGTTCTCAAGGATGTAGAACGTGTCATTATGCCTGGTGTAATTACATTAATTTATTTACCTGCTTCTTCTAATTGCTTTATTGATTTTTTTTTATTTATATCATTATAATTAATCCGTGTGCAATTTATTTTTAAAACGTACGTAAACGTAACAGTAAAGTTACTATTATTATAATTATTATTATTATTATTATTGATGGAGAATAAGGAAAAAAATATTGCGCCGTGTAGAAACAATTATTTTTAATTATTTTCTTCAAAAAATTATTCCCTTGTTATTAATTTATTAGATGGGGAAAAAAAATAAAAAAAGAATTGTTTTTTTTTTTCGCCACAGATTACACATTGGAATTCGCCGCGTTTTCACGCTTATTATCCAACCGCAAATTCATATCCTGGAATTGTTGGAGAAATGTTGAGTGCAGGTATTGGTTGCATTGGATTTTCCTGGATTTCATCGCCGGCTTGTACGGAACTCGAAGTGATTACAATGAATTGGCTGGGGAAATTGTTGGGTTTACCTGAGGAATATTTAAATTCCAGTGAAGGCCCAGGTGGCGGTGTCATTCAGGTAATTAAAAAACAATTATTTTTGTCTAATTTTGTTCTTTTTTTTGACTCGGGCGAAATATTTTCTTTTTTCTATACGTAAATATTTCTCTTCGAATTTTTATCTTATTGACGAAACATTTTGTCGAAAAAATTCTTCTTCTTCACTTTTAAATATTTTTATTTATTTATTTTTTTTATACACTTTAACAATTGATTTTGTTTTTGAAATTTCATTTTACACGGAAAATAAAAATTTTTTTCATTTAAACGATCGAATAATTAAATTATCAAATAAATATTTTCTTTGGTCAAATAATTTTTGTTTTAATCAATTAAATTCAGTTCGTATTTCCTTCAACTACTGAAATTATTGGCTAAAATTCAAGTTATTTGATTCCAGTAAATATTTATTTGATAATAGATAAGTAGTCAGTTATTAAAATTAAATAAACTTTTTTTTCTGTAAATTTAAAGTAATTTTTCAAGTTCGGTGAATTTTAATTATAGAACTTGTTTCTTGAAATTGTCAAAATTGGTATCAAAAAATAAATGAAGAAGGAAATTAAAAAATCATAATAATAATAATGATAATATAAAAATAAAATAACAATATTAAATAATAATTGTACAATAATTGAACAAAATTAAATGCCAAAATTAAAAATTTGGATCAAGTTATGATCTAAATTATAATAATATAATAATAAATAAAGAAAATAATAAGAGTAAAATAATATGATAGTAAAAATAATAAAATAGTTGTAAAAAATAAAATAACAATAATTATAAATAAATAGATAATAAATTAATAATTAAATCAAATTAAATGCCAAAATTTGAATCAAATTATGATTAGATCCAAATAATAATAATAATAATTAAAAAATAATAAGAGTAAAAACAATAGAATAGAAAATTGTTGCAAAAACAATAAAATACCAACAATAATGAAAATAAATATTAATAATAATATAAATAAAATATAAACAAATATAAAATAAATTCATAAAAATTGAACCAAATCAGTAAAAAAAATTTTGATCAAATTTTAATTGAATTCATTTTAATTAATTTAAATGAATTTTTAATTCATTAATTGTATAATTTTTTAAAAATTTGGTTGTTCATTTAAAACACTGAGTATTGTATAAAAAATTTAAATAAAAACTAAAAATTAATTGAAAATTAAGCAAATTGATTAATTATGTTTAATTTGAAGAAAAAAAATGTTTGTTTTTTTAACAATACCGCGTATTATATATATATATACATAATATAAGACTAAGAAAAAAAAATGTTATTTAATTATCCAATAAATTTTTACTATAAAAAAAAGGAAATTAAATTTTACAATAAAATTTTTGAAAAAGTCTTTAAGAAACGAGTGTTGTTGTTTTTTATTTACTGTTGTAAAATGTTTCACGTGTAAAATAATTTAAAATATCAAGACAGGTGCGCTGAAAACTTTGTTTAAAAGTGCAACAAAAAAAAAATAATAATAATAATTGTAGTGACTAAAAAATCTATTGACTATTTAAAAATCGCAGATTATTATTTTTTTTTAATCGCCAAGTATCGGCTACAAAGTTACGTAATTGTTTTACATAAAAATTTTTTTTCCCTCCGACAATCATTTTTATGAATCACGATATGTATTTATAATTTTGATTTCTTTTTATACTTTTTGTTATCGTCTCGGTTCTAATTAAATTTTGAATTTTGTTTCAATTCCATTTAATTGTTAATTAAATTTAATTAAATTTTCTTTAAATTTGATAAAATTGAGAAAAATTTAATAGAATTTGATAAAGTTTAACAAAATTTAACAAAATTTAACAAAGTTTAATAAAGTTTGAATAAATGAAATCAAATTAAATTTAATTTTAAAACATTCGTATTTAAATCTTTACAGTGGAAATTAAAAAAAAAATTTGAAACTTAAGTTTAAATTTCATTTAATTGTTAATGAAATTTAACAAAATTTAATAGAATTTGATAAAATTTAATAAAATTGAACAAAATTTAATAAAGTTTGAATAAATGTAATCAAATTAAATTTTGTTTTAAAACATTCATATTTAAATCTTTACAGTGGAAATTAAAAAAAAATAATTGGAAACTTAAGTTAAAATTTAAAACAATATTAATAAATTTTATTTATTGTTTCTTTATTTTAATTGAATTTATATAAATATGAAAGTTTTGAAATTAAATTTTATTTGATTAAATTTATTTAAATAATTTTAATATATTGATTTAAAAATAAATAAAATCAATGTAGAAATAACTCGATATTGAAAAATTGATATTTCATCGTACAAAGAAGAATAAAATTCGACAAAAACAGAAAAGGAATAAATTACAAAAATTTAGTTAAATATATTAAAAATTAAAATACAAAAAATATCAAGTAATAGTTAAACAATAATTAAATTAAGATTCTTTATTTATCATTATTAATGGATTATATATAAATAAAAAAAACCACTTTTTTAAAGTAATTTAGTAATGTAAAATACTGTAACTTATATAGTATAAATGTCGATAAATATTAAAATGAATAAGTAACATTAAAAAATATTTAAAAATATTTTTCATTGAACAGTATTTAGAAAAGTACTAATAAACATTTAAATAATTGAATAACATTAAAATGATATTAATGAAGAATAAAGTAATTAATTAATATTAGAAACTATCGAGATGATTGAATACTCAATTTTTACTACTTACCAGTATAGTAGAAAAATATCGAAATGATAAATAAATTTAGAATAAATTTAGAAAAATATTAATAAACATTTAAAAGATTAAAAAATACTAAAAAGGTGTTAAAAAATATTGAAATAATTAAATATTAACAAAATACATGAAAATGATTAAATAATGTAGAAAAAATATTGAAACGATTGAATAACATTTAGAGACATTATTAAAAAAAACAAACATTTGTTAACACAAGTATCGAAATGGTTAAACAATATTTTTAAAAATTGTTATTAATAATAATAATAATAATAATAATAAATTGTTATTAATAAAAACATTGAAAGAATTTGATTAAAATTGAAGTAAAAATAATAAATATTTGAAAAGATTGAATAATGTTTAGAAAAAAATAATGTTTAACATTAAGATGAGTAAATAGTGTAAAATAAATGTTAATAAACATTACAATGATGAAATAGGAAAAAATAGTAAAAAAGCAATAGTAAATAGTTGTAAAAAATGGGCTCGTCCGGGATTTGAACCCGGGACCTCTCGCACCCTAAGCGAGAATCATACCCCTAGACCAACGAGCCGTTATATATATACAATCACTAAAATTCGGAGTACACTCCGGTGAATATTTATATTTAATTATGTTTTCAGTAATTAGTGAAATAATTAATTTATAATCGTATAGGGATCTGCGAGTGAAGCTACTTTAGTCGGATTATTAGCTGCCAGAGAGAGAACCGTAAGACGTGTTAAAAGTTTGCATCCAGAGTGGGACGAGGGTACTATAAGATCCAAGCTGGTGGCATACACATCCGGTAACTTTATTCATATTATATATATATATATATATATATCTACCTCGTTCATTTACCAACCGACTTCTCCATGCACTGTAGTTTTCAAAAGGAAAATCAATTCTGAACTGAAAACAAATTTTTGTTAAAATTTCTTGAAAATTTAAATTTAAATTCTATTCACTAGGAAATAACATTGAAAATTTATTGGGGTAATTAATTTAAAAATCTATTGGGGGAATTAAATTGAATTTAGTGGAAAATTAAGTTGAATTTTCTGGGAAAGTAAATTAAATTTACTGGGAAATAAAATTTTGCTAGGAATGTAACATTTGTGTTCTTGGAGAATACAAATTTTTTTTTTGGAGAATTGGGTTTTTTGATTGGAATTAATTGTAATGCTATGAATGGTAAAGGAGGGAGGTGTAATTTTGAATTTAAAAAATGCAGATCAGTCGAATTCATCGGTGGAGAAGAGCGGACTTTTGGGAGCAATGCCCATGAGGTTACTACCAACAGATGATAAATGCAGTTTACGAGGATCCACTTTATTGGATGCTGTCAAGAACGACACGAATGCTGGACTCATTCCCTGTTATGTTGTCGCTACTTTAGGAACTACCGGCACTTGTGCTTTCGATAATCTCAATGAAATTGGTCCAGTTTGCAATGATAATTATTTATGGTTGCATGTTGACGCCGCCTATGCTGGTTAGTTTATTCCTTTATTTTTGGAAAATTAGAGAAAATTTGTACCAGCATCTGTAAGTTTTCATGATTATGTATCATAACATAATCATCAAAATTTACAGATGATGGTTCATGATATTCTAATTACAGCTTCTATCAGCTTCTTTAAAAATAATACTATTCGCAAAGTTTGGAGCATTTTTATTCTTCTTCTTCTTCTTTTCATTATCATTATCACTATTATTTTCTTCAAAAATAGTAATAATAATTTGTTGTACTTTTGTACTGCTGTTTATCATCATTATTACCTTCTTTAAAAATTATACTCTCATAGTTAGCAGTATTTTTGTTCTTTCTATCATCAGCATCATCATCGTACTATAATCTTCTTCAAAAATAGTAATCAGAGTTTACAGCATTTTTGTTCTTCTTTTTACCATCAACATCATTAACACTATCATCTTCTTTAAAAATAATACTCGCATAATTTGCAGCATTTTTGTTGTTGTTTTTAGCATCATAATTATTACTATCATCTTCTTCAAAATATTAATAATAATTTACAGCATTTTTGTTCTTCTTTGTATCATCATAATCATTAACACTGTCATCTTCTTTAAAAATAATACTCGCATAATTTGCAGCATTTTTGTTGTTTTTAGCATCATCATTATTACTATCACCTTGTTCAAAATATTAATAATAATTTACAGCATTTTTGTTCTTCTTTGTATCATCATAATCATTAACACTGTCATCTTCTTTAAAAATAATACTCGCATAATTTGCAGCATTTTTGTTGTTGTTTTTAGCATCATCATTATTACTATCATCTTCTTCAAAATGTAAGTCATAATTAACAGCATTGTTGTTCTTCTTTGTATCATCATAATCATTATACTCATTATTATTATCACCATCATCATAATCATTATCAACATTATTTTTTTGAGAAACATTTTTTGTAATCTTTCTACAATTGTACGAAATGTTTTTGAGAAATTGAAATTATAAATCCATTTTTTATTTGGAGGTCGAGAATTTTGAATGACAAAAATTTATAAGCGATTCTTTGATTGGCATCAATTATTATTTTAATTTTCAATTTCAGGTGCAGCGTTCGTTTGTCCAGAATACAGATATTTAATGTCAGGTGTACAGTATGCAGATTCATTTAATTTCAATCCCCATAAGTGGATGCTTGTTAATTTTGATTGCTCTGCCATGTGGTAAAGATT
Organism: Leptopilina myrica (nomen nudum); assembly: GCA_032872475.1. Taxonomy (NCBI): domain Eukaryota; kingdom Metazoa; phylum Arthropoda; class Insecta; order Hymenoptera; family Figitidae; genus Leptopilina; species Leptopilina myrica (nomen nudum). Next base: position 20,997,449 of record CM065467.1, on the reverse strand, counting down.
GTCTTATAATTATTGTTCTTGAAGAATTTCACTAGTTTTCATCGTAAATTTAATTGGATTATTTTTTTAAGGGTGAAAAATTCAAATTGTCTCATCGACGCCTTCAATGTGGACAGGATTTATTTGTCCCACGATAAACAAGGATTGGCTCCAGACTATAGGGTATTTTTTTTAGATTATGACTACACTGGAAAAAAATTTATTCCATTAAAATAAAAAAAAATTGTTTGTCTATTTTCGAATCAATTTTTTTTCTATTAATTAATTTCTGTTCATGGCAAAATTAATTACTTGAATTTATTACTTAAAACAATCGCAAAACAATGATCATTGTGTCAAATAGTGAAATTGTTGATTCAAATAAAATTTCTTTGGTTTATCAAATAAATATTCAAAATTAAAAAAATTTTCTTTAAATCAAATAATAATTGAATTTGAATCAAATTATTTTTCATTTTGAATATTTATTTGATAAAACTGAAATTGTTGATACAAATACAATTTTTTGAGATTGTCAAATAATTATTCAGAATTAAAAAATTTTCTTTAAATCAAATAATAATTGAATTTGAATCAAATTATTTTTCATTTTGAATATTTATTTGATAACACTGAAATTGTTGATTCAAATAAAATTTCTTTGGTTTATCAAATAAATATTCAAAATTAAAAAAATGTTCTTTAAATAAAATAAATTGAATTTGAATCAAATTATTTTTCATTTTGAATATTTATTTGATAATACTGAAATTGTTGATTGAAATACAATTTCTTTGGTTTAATTAAAATTTAAAAGTAATTTGATTCAAATTCAATTTATTCGATTTAGAGAAAATTTCTTTGTTTTTTGAATATTTTTTGATAATAGAGCAAAAAATGGTTATTTTAATGGAATACAATTTTTTTTTTTTGGGAGTGTAATTTGAATTTGAATTATAGTTTTTAATTCTTGTTACTGTATTGAAAAATAAATCTTTCAGCATTGGCAAATTCCCCTTGGGCGACGTTTTCGAGCCCTGAAACTTTGGTTTGTTCTGCGACTTTATGGAGTTGAGGGTCTTCAAAAACACATTCGCCACACGATAAAATTAGCAAAAATTTTTGAAAATCTTGTCAGGTCGGATTGTCGTTTTGAAATTGTTACCGAAGTTTCAATGGGTCTCATTTGCTTCAGAATGAAGGTAAATCAAAATAAAAAAATTTTTTTTCGTTGAAAACAATTTCAAACCATTTTTTTTAAATTACTCAAAAAAAACAAAATTATATTTAATTAAATTCAGTTCTCGTTTAAATTACTCAAAAAATAAACAAAATTAAATTTAATTAAATTCAGTTCTCGTTTTTTGTTGTTGAAATTACTCAAAAAAAAATTAAGTTCTTATTTTTTGTTGTTGAAATTACTCTAAAAAAAATTAAGTTCTTATTTTTTTCTGTTGAAATTACTCTAAAAAAATTATGTTCTTAATTTTTGTAAAAATTAAAATATTTTTTCCTATTTGTTATGTTTTTATTTTTTACTATTGAAATTATTTTTCCTAAACTAAAATCATTTTTGATTGTTCACTTTTGTTGAAGTCTTTTTTTTTATTATTGAAATTATTTTCGAAGAAAAAAATAATTTTTTTTGGTTGAAAATAATTTCAACAACAAAAAATTAAAAAAGAAAGTAAAATTTGTAATTTATTTTTCTGATTTTCTTTAAGGGCGAAAATAATTTGACGAGACAACTATTGGATCGCTTATCGGCAAGGAAGAAAATTTACATTGTCGCAGCGACGTATCGTGAAAAATTAATAGTGAGATTTGTGGTGTGCAGTCGATTTAGTAAAGAGGAAGACATTCACTTTGCCTGGAATGAAATTGTCAGTCAGGCCTCGGAAATTGTACAGAATTTTAAACCTACTTTGAAGATTTCAATTTTAGATGATGAACCAATGACCAAAGAAAATGGGGACAGAGTGACAAAATTCGAGGGCCTTAAAATTGATTCGGAAAAAGAGCCGCCAACAATTTCCTAAAAAAAAAAAAAATAAAGAGAAAAAATTTTTTCCAAAAAAAATTTGGCGGATATAAATATAAATATTGGCAAATTTAATTTAACTTTATAAAATTAATACTTGAGTATTAATTTTTTAAAATGAAAACAATTTCAGAGACAAATAATCATTGACAAAATTAAGTTTTATAATTTTCTTTTGTTAATAAAAAACGAAAGAGTTTTTTTTTTAATTTTTCAAAGAGAAAAAAACCTTTTAGTACAAAAAATAGGAGAACAATTTTTTTGTACATTGAAAAGTTTTTCTTTTTTTATTTTTTAGTATTGAGAATATAAATAAATTATTCTCCACATTGTAAAGCTTTTTGTGATAATGAAGTAGTATTTTTAGTGCAAGAATTCCGTTCTTTTTTTTTTGTTATTTAATAAATGTAAGTAGTTTATAAATAGTTTCGAAAATAAAATAATTTGTATATAAAATTCAAGAATTTTGAGTGTGAATTTTTTTTTCATTGACGAAAAAAACATTATTTATTAATAAATTAAAAAAAATATATTGAAATAAGTATTGAAAAAAAAGATTAAAACAAAAAATAAAATGCAAATGTTATAGAAAAATTTTTTAACAATCGAGTTATAATAATTGAATTAAAATAATTACCAGTGGACATTGTTCAGAATTTTTGGACATTTAATTGAAAACCAACGTTCATTATCGAACGCAAATTAAAAAATTATTTCGTCAGATTTTTTCTTCTGTTTCTCGTAAATTTACCTGAATAGAAAGTGTTGCATTTGAAAATTTGATATTCATGTGAAAATGTCCCGTTAAGTTTTAACGAAAATTAAAAACTGGAGAAAAGTCATTTTAATCACCAAAAAAAAATGAATAAGTCAATGACTTTTCTGTTTTTAAATTTCAATTTGAATTTACCGTTATTAATGGTGACACTGAAAAAAAATTATTTGAGTCATTAATGTTTTTATTTATTTTTTTATTTATTATTTCTATTTATTTATTTTTGGTAATTAATTTATTAGTATTTTCATCTTTTTGCTACTTATTTTTATAATTTCGTAATTACATAATTACAAAATAATTATGATAATTATGATTAATATTAATAACTTTAATAATTAACAATACAGTGAATAAAAATTAAAATAATCGATACTGCGAAAATTTGTTGTGACAATTTTGATTCGAAATTTAATTAATTTAATTAGTGATTTGTACTACAAATTAGTATTAATTGTTTTAAATATAAATTTGTTATTATTTTTTTTATTTTAAATATAAGTTAGTGATTATTATTTTAAATAAAAATTAGTGATTATTATTTTAAATAAAAATTAGTGATTATTACTTTGAACAAAAATTAGTGGTTTTTATTTTTAACAAAATTTAGTGATTATTATTTTAAATAAAAATGACTAAATTCGCACTAATCGCTTATAAAATTGAATATTGTTTCGAATTCTTTGAATCGTTCACTTTCGATAGTAAAAGTTAAGCAAAAACAAGTGAATGATTGAAATAATGAAGGAAGCAATAATTGAAGAAATTTATCCCCAAAGTTAAATTCTAAATTTGCATCCTGATTGTTGCATAATCGAAAAGAGTGTTTAAATAATTAGAAAGTTTAAAAAAGACAACTACATGTTTATTTATTTTATTATTATTTTTGTTTTCTTTTATTGATTTCTCGGAGAGGGAAGTTGAATATACTCACGCATGTCTTATAGTGAAACAATAACACAACATTCCTGGTGAAGGAAAAAAAATGTAATAATTTTTTTTTTTTGCAGTGTTCTATTCAATATTTGTGTAATTAGTGGTTTTTAAAAACTGCTTTCGAAAGTAATGACCCAATGACACATAATTTAGGAGAATTCTTGACTTTCATTTACTTTCGACTTTTTTGGCACATTCTTCCCATAAGGGACCAAGGCTTATATTTAAATTTATTGAGTAACCGCCTTCCTCAGGAAAGAAAGTCTCAAATGGAAGCTGATAATTATTTAGATTTTAAGAAGACTTCTTCACAGTCGTCTCAATCGCTTGTCAGTGGTCAGTTGGTCATTTCTCTCCATTTGAAAAGAAATTTTGTTGGCATTTGATTTTCACAATGTTGCGCATTAGTTAGAATTTTTTTTTTTAATTTCAAATTCGAGAATTGTTGATTTATTTCTTTTTTCGTTCTTTTATTTAAGAAAGATAGTTTTTTATTATTAATTTTTTTAAATACAAATTCTTTTTTTTGAATATTAAACAATTTTCCGAAATTGAGAATATTTTGGAAATAGTAATTTTTTTGGGGGGAACAATTGTATTTTCTTTTTCGTGTGATTAATAAATTAATGAACGAAAATGACTTGGTGAAATGGATAGGCAACTTTTAGGATAAGTGATTAAATTGTTTTGTTAAATTTTGTGTTGAAAGAAATTTTTGTTGAAAAACGTGGAATTCAGTGAAGGTAGTTTTCCGAATGAACAATTATTTTTGTTGAAGGTAATTATAGTCTATCGATGAAAATATATTTGAACAAATAATTTTTAAGTAAATTTGATAAATTTATATTTTATAATGTCATTAAATAACAGAATTAATAGAAATATAAAAAAAAATAAAATGAATAAAAATAAATAAAATTAAAATTAAAATAAAAGAAAAATAAAATAAAAATAAAATAATAATAGCAACAATAATAATATTAATAACTAAAAAATTTAAAAATAGCGAATAACAAATTAATAAATGGCAAATAATTACTATTCAGTATTAAACAATACGTGTTAAATAAGTAAACAAAATTTTTTATTTTTATCCAGTAATTATTAATATTAACACTGTTTTTATACTCTTATTTCTTAATTTGTTATTTTTTTCACTAATTACAAATAATTAATTACAATTTACAATTGAATTAATTTATTTTTTATTTATCAATTAATTAAAAGAGATAACGTAACAAAATTATTAAAATTTTTTTTACTTTTATTGTCAATAATTTATTGACTTTGAATTATTCTGCTTCAAACTTAAATCATAAAAATAGTTATAACATAATTTTTTTTCTCAATATTTAAAAAAAAATAAAATAATTATAATAATTATAATAATAATAACAATAGTTGTTAAATAATAATATAGTAATTGAATAATAAATAACACATAATTTAAGAAGTGAAATAAAATTGAAAAAAATATTTACAGAAAAATTCTTGTCCTCTAATAAATTTCAGGAATTAAAATAATAAAATAAATTTTTTATTTGTCAGATTTTTGAAAAAAAGGAAAATTATTTTTTGAAAATGGACGGTCAAGGATTTCGGGACTTCAGTAGAGCTGTGATAGATTATATAGTGAATTATAACGAAACCCTGAGGGATCGAAATGTCCTTCCGAGTGTCGAGCCAGGATATTTGAGTCGATTGGTACCGGCAGAAGCTCCAAATGAACCAGAATCCTGGCAGGATGTCCTCAAGGACATCGAGAGGGTCATCATGCCAGGGGTAAGTTTTTTTTTAAACTTTAATTCTAAATATTTTCAAAAAAAAAAAATTGTCTTAATTGAAAAATTAATTTTTTTACACTAGAAAATTAATTAATTTTCTCAAAAACGGAAAAATTAATTTTCCACATGAGAAAATTTAATAAATTGTTTTAAATTGGAAGAGAAATTAATTTTTTCACATTGGAAAATTTAATGAATTGTTTCAAATTGAAAGATAAATTAATTTTTTTACATTAGAAAATTAATTAAATTATTTAAAAATTTAAAAATTAATTACCTTTTTTACATTCGGGAATTAATTGCTCCAAATTGGAAAATTAATCAGTTATTTTAAATTTAGAAAAATAATTAATTTTTCCAAATTAAAATACAATATTTATTAGGAAACAAAATTAATAAATACTTCTTAATTGAAAAATTTAATGATTATGCCAAATGGAAGATTAAAAAAAACAATTTTTTTAAATTGAAAAATTAATTAATTATTTAAAATTAAGAAATCAATTTCATTGTTCTAAATTGAAAAACTAATTAATTTTTCCAAATTAAATTGTTCTTAATTAAAATATTTATTAATTGTTTCGTATTTTTAAATTCATTAATTGTTCTAATTTGAAAAATTAATAAATTCTTTTAAATTAAAAAATCAACTCATTGTTTCGTATTTTAAAATTCATTAATTGTTTTAAGTTGAAAAATTAATAAATTCTTTCAAATTAAAAGATTACTTCGTTGTTCCAAATTAAGAAATTCATGAGTTTTTTTAAATTGAAAAATTAATTAATTATTCAAAACTAAGAAATCAATTTATTTATTCTAAATTGAAAAACTAAGTAATTTTTCCAAATTAAATTGTTCTTAATTCAAATATTTATTCATTGTTTCGTATTTTAAAATTCATTAATTGTTTTAAGTTGAAAAATTAATAAATTCTTTCAAATTATAAAATGAATTCGTTGTTCCAAATTAAGAAATTAATGAATTTTTTTAAATTGAAAAATTAATTAATTATTCAAAACTAAGAAATCAATTTATTTATTCTAAATTGAAAAACTAAGTAATTTTTCCAAATTAAATTGTAGTTAATTAAAATATTTATTGTTTCGTATTTTAAAATTCATTAATTGTTTTAAGTTGAAAAATTAATAAATTCTTTCAAACTAAGAAATGAATTTATTTATTCTAAATTGAAAAACTAATTAATTTTTCCAAATTGGAAAATTAATTAATTGTTCATAATTGAAATAATAATTAATTGTTCGTAATTAAAATATTTACTGATTGTTTCATATTTTAAAATTAATTCATTGTTCTCTAAATTGAAAATTAATTAATTCTTCCAAATTAAGAAATTCATGAATTCTTTTAAATTGAAAAATTAATTTTTCTATATTGAAATAAAAATTAATTATTCAAAATTAAAATACAATGGTTCTTCATAAGGAAGCAAAATCAATAAATTCTTCTAAAGTGAAAAAATTGATTGAAGTTCTAAATTGGTAATTAATTATTTATTTCCAGCCTGCAAAAATTAACTATTGTTTTCTTTTTAATTTAAAAAATTAATTAATTACTCAAAATTAAAAAATTTATTTATTTTTCTAAATTGCAAAAATTACTTTTCCCAAATTAGAAAATTCAATGAATTGTTTTAAAATGAAATGCAAAATATTGATTCTAAATTTCATTTATTTTTCTAAATTGAAAAATTAGTGAATTGATTAAAATTGAAAAATTAATTAACAAAATATTAATTGTAAAAAAAATAGGTAACACATTGGCACTCGCCACAATTTCACGCATTCTATCCCGCCGGAAGTTCGTATCCTTCAATAGTGGGCGAAATGCTGAGCGCAGGAATTGGTTGCATAGGATTTTCCTGGATTTCCTCGCCCGCTTGCACAGAACTTGAAGTCGTCACTATGAATTGGTTAGGAAAATTGTTAGATTTGCCAAAGGAATTTTTAAATTGCAGCGAGGGACCCGGAGGCGGTGTCATTCAGGTAAATTAATTTTCACCGTTTCTTTGATTTAATTTGGTAAATTATTTATTTTTTCAAATATATTTTAATTCATTTTTTTTTATTTTGAAAAATTTTGTTTTTTCTATAGACTTCCGCCAGTGAAACAATATTTGTCGTTTTATTGGCAGCACGTGAGCGGACAGTGCGACGAATGAAATTATTGCATCCCGATTGGGACGAGGGACTAATTAGATCGAAATTAATTGCCTACACTTCCGGTAAGGAGATTTTTTTCGAATTTAATTGGAAATCAATTTTTTTTTCGTTAAAATTGCAATTTTATTGGAATTGTAATTTTTTAATTACAATCAAAGTCATTTCAAATTCATTTGATTATGAAATTTGTAATTTTTATTAGAATTACGATTCAACTGAAATTCTTTTAATTAAAATTAAATTCTTTTAGTTAAAAAAATCAATTTTGATTAGAATTACAATTTAATTATAGAATTACATTAAATGAATTTAAAGTCAAATTTTTTTAATTAATATTAAATTCATTTAATTATGAAATTTTTAATTTTGATTCGAATTAGAATTTAATTTAAATTACATTCTTTTAATTAAAATTATAATTTAATTACAATATTGCATTTTCAAGTAAAATTTAATTCATTTATTTAAAAATTCGGATTTTTGTTATCATTACAATTCCAGGAAGTTTCAATTCATTTAGTTAAAATTACAATTTAATTATAGAATTACATTTTCAGTTAAAATTAAATTCGTTTAATTAAAATTTAGGGGAATTTTATTAGAAATGCAATTGAGTGAAAATTAAATTCACTTGATTAGAATTGCAGATTTAATTAAATTTACTAAATTTTGAATTGTTTTTTGGGGGATTTCTGATTTATAAAAAACATTTTAATAAATTTAAATAAAAAGAATAATAATTCCTTTTTATTTTTTGGAGATTTCTTTTATAGATGAATGAAAGTAAATGACAGAAAATGGAAAAATAATATTTGGAGTTAAAAAAAAAAATTGTTAACCTGCTTTTTTTCGTTATTCTCACAATATAGATCAGTCGAATTCCTCAACAGAGAAAAGTGGACTTTTAGGAGCAATGCCAATGAGATTATTGCCGACTGATGAAAAATGTAGTTTACGAGGAGAAACATTATTGCAAGCCATTGAAAAAGATATAAACGATGGTTTAATTCCATGTTACGTGATTGCCACTTTAGGCACAACTGGCACTTGTGCTTTCGATAATTTAGACGAAATTGGACCAATCTGCAACGAACATCATATTTGGCTGCATATTGATGCTGCTTACGCTGGTACAGACAACAAAAAATTAATTCCTCTTCTTTAAAGAAAAAGAAAAATATTGTACAATTAAAATATTTTTTTTCATTATTTTTTAATTTCTGGTTCTTGTTTATTTATTTTTAATTTATGAATTTATATTATATTTAATTATTATTATTTATTTCTATATCTATTTATTTTCTATTTAATTTTTTAATTGTATCTTTCTTTCTTTCTTTCTTTCTTTTTGATTCATGTTCGTATCTTTTTACTTATTTATATTATTAATTATTATTAATCATTTCTATTTCTACTTATTTTCTATTTAATTTCTTATTTGTATCTTTATTTATTTTTCAATCTTTTTCAATTTTTAATTATATTTTTATTCACTTTTATTAATTATTTACTTTGTGTTTATTTATTTTTTTATTCTCCATGTTCGTATCTTTTATACTTATTTATATTATTAATTATTTATATAATTAACTTTTTATAATAATTTGTAATTTTTATTTATTAATTATTAATTATTCGTTTCTATTTCTATTTATTTTCTATTTTAGTTTAAATAATAAAAATAATAATAATATCTTTCTTTCTTTATTTTTCAATCTTTTTTTAATTTTCAGTTGTATTTTAATTCATTTTTATCAATTGTTTACTTTTTGTTAATTTATTTATTCTCGATTTATGTTTGTATCTTTTTTTACTTATTTATATTTTATTCACTTACTTTTATCTATTTTCTATTTATTTTTTAATTTTTCAGTTTTATTTTTAATTATTTTTGATTCTTGTTTTTGTATTTTTTATTTTTTATTATTAATTATTAATTTCTTCATTTTTCATTTATGTTAAAATTTATTTCTATTTACTTTTTATTTATTATTTATTTTGTTTATATTTTATTTATTTTTTATTTCGTACTTCAAAAATTATATTCAATTCTAGAAATTGTTTACATAATGATTGACACGAAATTTAATGAAAATAATTTAAATTACAGGCGCTTCGTTTGTTTGTCCTGAATATCGTTACTTAATGTCTGGTGTACAGTACGCAGATTCATTTGATTTTAATCCACACAAATGGCTTCTCGTTAATTTCGATTGTTCTGCCCTGTGGTAATTATCATTTTTAATTTAATGGAAAAAAATTTGATTTCAATATCGTAAGAAAAACGGTTTTAATTTTAATTTTGAAAATTTATTTTCTTAAGGGAATTTAAACCATTATGACGTCACAATGTGTTCTAAACATTAGATTTTAAATTGTGACGTCATAATAGTTCAAATTCCCTTAATGATAGAAATTAATTTTCAGTAATTTATTTTTGAATGACAGAAATTAATTTTCGGGCAATTTATTTTTTAATGACAGAATTTAATTTTTGGGTAATTTATTTTTTGATAACAGAAATTATTTTTTGGGCAATTTATTTTTTAATGATAGAAATTAATTTTTGGGTAATTTTCCAGGATTAAGGATTCAAAGTGGCTCACTGATACTTTCAATGTGGATAGAATTTATTTGGCTCACGAAAATGAAGGATTAGTTCCTGATTATAGGGTAAATTGGCAAACTTTTTTTTCTACACATTATTAATTATTCAATTTTAATTGAATTTTTTTTTAATTGCAATGTTTCATTTCATTGTAATTTAATTAAATTTATTTTTATTTTAATGTTTCATTTCATTGTAATTTAATTGAAATTATTTGTATTTTAATGTTTAATTTTATTGTAATTTAATTGAAATTATTTTTATTTTAATGTTTAATTTTGATTTTCATGTAATTGAAATTATTTTTCTATCTTTGTTTATAATAAGTAAAAGAATTTTTTCCAAATATAATAAAATTGAAATGAAAAAAAATAAAATTTTATAAATAATAAATTCTTTTTAATAGCATTGGCAGATTCAGCTCTCTCGTCGTTTTCGATCACTGAAATTGTGGTTTGTTTTACGATTGTACGGAGTCGAGGGACTTCAAAAATATATTCGTAATTCGATAAAATTGGCTCAACTTTTTGAACAGCAGGTCAAATCGGACGATAGATTTGAACTTGTCACTGAAGCTGTTATGGCGATTGTTTGCTTTAGAGTAAAGGTAAAAAAATTTTTTTTTTATTCTTATGAAAAATTTATCGCTTGTATGTTAAATTAATTATTTTACATTTTTATAGAAATTTTATTTATTGTATTTTTTTGATTTATTTTGTTTTTTCGGTAAGTTTATAATTTTCTTGAAATCCATTTTTGTTTATTTTGTTTATATTGTTTCTTTATTTTTTCTTTATTTTTTTTATTTTGTTTATTTCATTTTTTATTACTTTTTATTTATTAATTTTTTTAAATGTTTTTTTGTTAATTCGTTTACTTTTTATTTTTCTTTATTTATTGTTTTTTTTATTTTTTATTACTTTCAGTGATTCATTTTGTTTATTTTTTTTGTTAATTCGTTTACTTTTTAATTTTCCTTATTTGTTGTTTTTTTATTTTGTCTAGTACTTATTTTCTAATTTTCATTATTTGTATTTTTTTTTACTTTTTCTTCTTATTTATTAATTTTTCAAATTCTTTTTTTATATTTCTTTTAATTTATTTTTTTATTTTTTAGTTTCTTTTTGTTTCTTTTTTTAATTTCTTTTGTCTACTTATTTTCTAATTTTGTTTATTTTTATTTTTTTCCCTTTTTCTTATTTATTAATTTTTCAATTCCTTTTTTAATATTTTTTGAATTTCTTTTTTTAATATATTCTTTTTTTTAATTTTTGCTAAATTCCTTGCCATTAATTGCGATTTATTTCACAGGGCGATGATTCCTTGACGAAGCAATTATTCGATCGATTGATACAAAGAAGAAATATTTACGTAACTGCCGCAACGTGTCACAAAAGAATGGTAATAAGATTCGTCATATGCAGTGAATTTTCACGTGAGGATGACATACATTTTGCTTGGAATGAAATCAGTGAATTGACAACGGAACTACTTCCAATGAAATCGCTCGCGATAAAAATTCAAATTTGTGAAAGTGAATCGTTTGATCAGGCAGATGATGAAATTGCCATCAAATTCAATGAGAAACAAAAGAGAAAAAAAATTCCCAAAAGATGCCGTTGAGATTATTATTTATATTCATAATATACAAAAGTGAAATCTCACAATTGTGAAATATTCAACAAACAAAAAATTCACTTTATTTTAATTATAATCTATTGTTTTATATATATATTAATGTAGATTGAAATATTTATTAGCAAATCAAAGGAAAAAAAAAGATTCTTTGTAGCGAAAAAAATAACATTAGAAAAAAATCTTTCTGCTGTTTTTTGAAAAATTTCCCCTCTTTCCTTTAGTTATTATTATTTGATTTAATTAATTTATTATTCACTCTACGACTAATTATGTCTATTTATAAATTATTTATACTGTTTAATTTCTGTAGTTCGAAATTTTTTAGTATACAATAAACGTGTAATGAATTAAATGTTTTTTTTTTTGAAAAAATAGAAATGTTTATATCGTAAAATATTTGGAAACAATAAATTTTTTTTAGCAATAAATTTAAGGGAATAATTACATAATATTGAAATTTCGTGGATTTTTAAGAACAAGTTGACGCTGTTGCTTCGGCTAAATTTCCCGGTGGACCACCATAACGTTTCGTTAATTGAACTATTCTTTCTGCTTCACGAATACCACTTAATCTCGCCCCATGCACTGTGCTATAGTGTCCTGGAATTGTTGCTTCCCCGGCGAACAGCAAAATTGGAGCAACTGGCTCGCAAGCTCCTGTAAATAAAAACAATTCGAATATGTTGGAAAAAATATTTTCTTTGTGCAATAATTTTATTATTATAATTATTATTATTAGTTAAATTTATAAACTTTTGATTAAGTCAATTTTACAAAGTTTTTAGACGGTAAATAAATAAATAAATAAATAAATAAAATTAGGTAAATAAAATAAAATAAATAAAATTTAAAAAAAATAATAATAAATACATTTTTGTTTAAAAATCAACTTCTATTTTTTTAATAATTAAGGATTCAAAATAAAAAAATTCTTTCAATGACTAATTAACTAATTAGCTATTATTATTATTATTATTTATTTATTTATTTATTTTTGAATTCCAATCATTTTTCATAAGATTCTTGAAAACAATTAAATTATTTTCATGAATGAAAAACTTCTTTGCTAGATTACAATTATTTTAAAAAAATAATATTAATATTTATTGTAAGAATTAAAACAGAAGAATTTAATTATTTTCGAAATACAATTTTAATTAAGTTCGCTGAAAAATTAAATTATTTTGTAAACTATTTAAAATTAAATTAGACGGAAGAATTCAACTATTTTCTAAAATTATAAAATAGTTTGAAGGAATGGAAATTTCGTAAATTATAAAATATTTTTGGAGTAATTCAATTATTCTTTAAAAATTTAAATAATATTTACAGAAATAATTTAATTGTTATCAGAAATTTTAATAAAATCCTTCACAAGAATTCAGGTATATTGTTATTGTTATAAATAATAAAATTTTTAACTAAAAATAAATTATTTTTTAATGGAATTATAACTAAACTTTGCATAAAATTGAAATAATAAGCAAAAACTAATTCAATGCAATTTTTTAATATTAAACTTTATTATAAGTATTATTACAATTCTTTATAGAAATTAAATTATTTTCAAAATTATAGTAAAATTATTTGAATCAATTTCATTATTTTCAATTCAATTTTAATTGAATTTTCAATGATAAAGTTTTTAATAAAGTTTCTCGGAAAACATTATATTTTGTAAAATTATTTTCAAACGTGATTAAATTCTACAAAAGATTTGAATTATTATTTTCGAAAAATTTAATAGAATTTTGCATAAAAATTAAAATATATTTATTTAAGAATGTGGGTATTACATTTTTGATAGACTTGAAATTATTTTATAGAATTTAGATGAAATTATTTATTAAGAAATTACTTATTTTAAATTTAATTTCAATTAAACTCCTCGAAAGATTTCAATTATTTTCTACAAAAAGCAATTATTCGTTTGGAAATTAAATTATTTTTAATTCAATTTCAATTAAATTCCTATTATTTCTTAAAATAAAAAAATTCTTCGTATAGAATTTTTAATTATTTGCAATGCAATTAAAAAAAATTAAAATATTTGCAAAAATGATTTCCAATTCTATTTCAATTAAATTTCTTGAAAGAATTTAATTCTTTTTCAAAATAAAAAAATTCTTTATACAGGAATTAAATTGCTTTCTAAAATAAAAAATTTCTTCGTATAGCAATGGATTCAATTCTTTTTCAATTCAATTTGAATTAAATGCTACAGAATTAAATTATTTTAAAACAATTTTTATTCGTTTTCTTGAAAGAATTCAATTATTTTCTTAAATTAAAAATTTTTTCAATTTGCAATTTCAATTAAATTCCTGAAAAGAATTAAATTATTTTCTATTAAAATTTTTATAAAAAAATTCTTCGTATTAGAATTTTATTATTTTCAATTCTAATTCAATAAAATTTCTCGAATGATTTTAATTGTCTTCTAAAATAAAAGAATTTTTTGTACAGAAATTCAAATATTTTCAATTCAATTTTAATTGGATTCTTGGAAAGAATTCAATTATTTGTAAAAATAAAAAGAATTCTTTCTAAAGGAATATAAATATTTTTAATTAAATTTCAATTAAATTCCACGATAGAATTCAATTATTTTCATAATTTAAAAAAATTGTTCGTAAAGAAATAAAATCAATTATTTTCAATTCAATTTCAATTAAATTCTACAAAAGAATTTAATTATTTTCAAATTAATTTCAATAAAATTTCTCGAAAAAATTCAATTATTTTCTGAAATTAGAAAAATTCTACATTTTGGAATTCAATATTCAATTCTTCTTTAATTTTATTTCTTGAAAGAATTCAATTATTTTCTAAAATAAAATTTTTTTATATGCGGGAATTCACGTTCAATTAAATTCTTGGAAATGATTAAATTATTTTCTTAAATAAAAAATTTGTTCGTATATATAGAAATTAATTCAATTCCTTTTCAATTCTATTTGAATTGAATACTATAGAATTCAATTATTTTCAAAACAATTTTTATTTGTTTTCTTGAAAGAATTCTGGAAATGATTCAATTATTTTCATAAATAAAAATATTTTTCTTATGGGAATAATTTAAATTATTTTCAATTCAATTTCAATTATATTCCTAGAAAGGATTTAATTATTTTCAAAACAACTTTTATTCATTTTCTTGGAAATAATTCAATTATTTACTAAAAATAAAATTTTTTTCATATCGGAATTCAATTTCAATTAAATTCTTAGAAAGGATTCAATTATTGTAATAAAAAAAGATTCTTTGTACAGTAGTTCAATATTATTTTAAATGAAAATAAAATCATCAAAAGAATTCAATTATATTTCGAAAACCAAAAAAAATAAATAAAATAAAAATAACAAAAAAAATAATACCTGGAAGAGGAGAAGCGAGATCACATTGATGACCGACTTTGCTGTCCAATGCCATATAACTGTACGATCCAGCGAAATGCTGGTCCATACACCATCTACTTCTGAGAAGATTAGTCGGATACGGAAGGGTTGGATCTCCAGTGAATTTTCTCAGCACTTGCGTTAACGAATTCACCACCTGCTCGTCTGAACATAATTCCATATCCGCCGCTTCCTTTCCGCAAACCCACGCGCAAAGAACGTGCTGCGAACTCGCAATTTCCTCCACATTTGATATCCCTAAGCGAAATATTTATTAAAAATCATTTTATTCCCAATTTTATTTATTCGCTATTCTGATAATAAAAATCATTTATTCCCAAGCGACATATTTATTAAAAATCATTTTATTCCCTATTCGCAGAATAAAAATCGAAAATAATTAATTGCATCATCGAGGATGATTAATTTTAATTAATTATTACCATCTAGATAGTGCACAATCTTTCCATCTTGATAATTATTAATTATTAATTATTAATAATTAATAAATAATTATTAATCATGAATAAATAATTAATTGTGTCACGCTCCGAACAATGGTACCTAAGAAGCAAAAAATTTGAGGTTAGGTTTTTAATTTTTTGAGCGAAAACACAGAAAGAGAATTAATTATTAATTAAAAATTATTGATCTTCAAATCTTCATTATGTCCAAAATGTCCAGTGAGAATTGGTTTCAAATTCAAATAATCAAAAATATACTTTTAATCAAGATAAATGTAACACGAACCTAACCTATAATTCATTTGCTTCTTAGGTACCTTTCTTGGGAGTGCCTCACAAATCACAATTATCAATCATTAATAAATCATTATTGATTATTAATCATTAATAAATCATTATTAATCATTAATCATTAATTAACAATGATTTATTAATCATTGTTAATTAATCATCATTAATAAATAATTAAACATAATTATTAATTTTGTGATGAAGTAAATGAATTTACCTTTAACCCAATCGCTGCGATCGGACAATTCGTCAGCAGACCAGGCAAAGCGAATTCCTCCCTCGCGCCACACCCAAAATGGCTTTGCGTATTCGAGGAAAATTTTATTCACATAGCCAAAGCCCAATTTGCATATTGCCTCAACTTTCTCCGCGGGCAATGCGGGACAAAAGAGTTTGTCGTGCTGATGTTTGAGAACGCCGAGAGAAACTGTGACAATAACATAATCGGCGGGGAATTCCTCGCCGTCACATGTCTTCACCACTGCCCTTGGACATGAATCATTGACAGCGCCCCATCTAATGCAACTCACTGGTTTGCAGTACTTTATTGCACAACTCGGCAGATCCCTGAGCAATGGGGCCAGAACGCCCACATAGCCCAAGGGAACTCGCACATTGCCGCCGGGAATTTCAATGTAACTGCCAAAATTGTCGGCTGACACTAATGAGAGATCATCGCCACAGCGACAGCGGACGCAATTTGTCAGGCCGTACATAACACGCGCTGCGTCGTATCTAGGAAACAAAAGGGGAAATTAGGATCATTAGAGTTTGTGAATTTTTTTGGTCCTCGTCTTTTCATCTCTGTTTTCTTCTTTTTACACTTTTTCCTACTCTTTTTACCCTTTTTTCTCCTCTTTTTACCCTTTTTTCTCCTCTTTGTACCCTATTTCTTCCTCTTTTTACCCTTTTTCTTCCTCTTCTTTAATTTTACTGTTTCTATTTTACTTCTCTCTTGTTTTAACATTCAAGTCTTTTTTCATTCGTCTCCTCTTTCCGAATTTTCTACTCTTTAGTAACATTTTTCCCCGTCTTTTCTACTCTTTAATTCCATTTTTTTGACCTCTTTTACAATTTTTAACTACTCTCAAAACTCTATTCTTTAGTTACATTTCCTTCTATCTTCTCCACCCTTTAATTACTTCTCTTCCCAACTTTTTGACCCTTTATTTACACCTCTTTACCTCTCTTAATATTTTCTAACTATTCTAATAACTCTACTGTTTAATTACATCTTTTTCCATTTCTTCCACCTTGTAATTATATCTCTTTTCAGTTTTTTGCCCTTTATTTACACCTCTTTACCTCTTTTTCACACCTCTCTTACCATTTTTTAATTACTCTAATATCTGTACTTTTTAATTACATCTTTTTCCATCATTTCTACTCTTTAATTACACCTTTTTCCATTTTCTCTAATCTTTAATTACATCTCTTTACCTCCTTATCATACCTCTCTTAAAATTTTTTTAACATCTTTAATAACACTCTTAAATTAATTTTATTTTCTCTTATTTCACCTTTCTCCTACTATTTTTGAACTTCACTAATAACTCTTCTCTTTAATTACATCGCTTTCTATCTCTTTCATCCTTTAATTATAAAAATATTAAGAAATATTAAATATTTAGAAAATATTAAGGTTATGTTATTCAGTGGTCACGTGCCCATTTACTTTACTATGGAAAAACTTCCCACTGAATAACATGACCTTAAGAGAGGTGGGAAAAAGAGGTAAAGAGAAAAGATCTCTTTCCATCTTTTCTACTCCTTAATTACATCTCTTTACCTCTTTTTCCCACCTCTCTTAATATTTTCTAACTACTCTAATATCTCTAACTCTTTAATTACATATTTTTCCATCTTTTCTACTCTGTTATTATATCTCTTTACCTCTTTTTTCACACCTCCCTAACCATTTTTAACTACTCCAACAACTAAACTCTGTAATCACATCTTTTCCCCTCTATTTCACACCTTTTTCACTGTTTTTTACATTCCCTAATAATTCTGCTCTTTAATTATATCTCTTTTCCTCACAACTCTCTTACATTTTTTTAAACTACAATAATAACTAAACTCTAATGTGAGGAACATAGCAAAGGAGTAAAGAAAATAAAGGAGAGAAATAGAGGAATATGGAATAATAAAATAATTTTTTAACTAAAATAATCGCTAAACTCTAATATGAGGAAAATAGCAAAGGAGTAAAGAAAATAAAGGAGAGAAATAGAGGAATATGGAAAAATAGAATAATTTTTTAACTAAAATAATAGCTAAACTCTAATGTGAGGAAAATAGCAAAGGAGTAAAGAAAATAAAGGAAAGAAATAGAGGAATATGAAAAAATACAATAATTTTTTAACTACAATAATAGCTAAACTCTAATGTGAGGAAAATAGCAAAGGAGTAAAGAAAATAATGGAGAGAAATAGAGGAATATGGAAAAATACAGAAAAGAATGAAAAATCGAGAAAAAGAAGGAAAGGAAGAAAAGGATAGGATAAAGTGAGGAAGGATGAATACCAGAGTTTAATAAATAATAAAAAGGATTCAATGGTGCAGAAAAGAAGACGATAAACAAATTAGAGAAGAAAAGATAAAAAAAAATATGAGGAAGGATGAGAAAATTTTTAATGGAGTAGAAAAAGGTAAAGAAGAGAGGACATTTAGAGAAAAAGAGAATAAGGGAGAAAATAAAGAGAAGAGTAAGGAGTAGGAGAAATACAAGAGGGATTAAAAATACAGGAATAAGGGAATAGAGAAGAGATTGAGGAAGAATTTACAGAAAAGAAATTAAGGAACAAAAAAGATAAAAAATATGAGGAAGGATGAGAAGATTTTTAATAGAGTAGAATAAGAGAGATAATAAAGAGAAGAGTAAGGAGTAGGAGAAATACAAGAGGGATTAAAAATACAGGAATAAGGGAATGGAGAAGAGATTGAGGAAGAATTTACAAAGAAGAAATTGAGGAAGAATTTAATGGAGTAAAACATAATTTAAGAATAACAAAAGAAAGGAGTATGAAAATCTATTTTAATAGAGTAAAAGAGGAACGAGTGAAGGGAATAAAAAAGAGGAAGGGAGTAACATTTTTTGATGGAGTAAAAAAAAAGAGTGTAGAGAATAAAAAGGAGAAAAGGAGGTTGAAAATAATACAAAAGGGATAAAAAGGAAAAGCGTCGAGAAAATAGAAAAAAGAGAAGAAGATGGTTGTATGTAATGATTCTAGAAGGTAATGGAGCAAAGAAGAATGGAAAAATTAAAGAAGGAAGGAGTATGAGAAAAAGTAAAAGAGACAAATAATAAAATAGAGGAATAGAAAAATAGTGGAATATAATGGAATAGAGGTAAAGAGAAGGTACAATTAAGAAAGATTGAAAAAAGAAAAAGAAAGATTGAAGAAAAGTGGAAAAGACTGAGAAAGAAAAAAGAAAAGATTGATGAAAATTGAGGAAGACTGAAAAAGAAAAGAAAGATTGAAGAAAATTGAGGAAGACTGCAAAAAAGAAATATTGAAGAAAATTGAGGAAAAAATAGAAGAAGAAGAAGAAGGTACTCCACCTTTGCTCTTCGGGAAAATTGTGAAGTTCCTGTTGAATTCGAACGCCCATGAAATTCAAAAGCGATCCATGACCCTTGCCACATCCAATGGAAAATAGAGCTGCCGCTTGCTGTTCGATTTGCTTGAATGTGTGATAAGCGGTAATGCTGACTGGAAGATCAATTGCCCGACCATCGGTGGTGCAAAACAGGCCTCGACTCGCGTCCGGACGGAAAAGCGGTGGCTTCAAAAGGCCCTCTTGTGCCGCTAGGGAGAAAACGGGATTTGCCACGCATCCACCTTCAATCCACGTTGCTCCCATTTCAGCCACAACATCTCCCAGCCAACACGAATGAATTCTTCCCCCTGGCCTAGGAACACATGAAAAGTGCAAAATTAGACGAAAATTTCTTTGAAGCAGACAAATTTCGTTTGGGACAGAAAAATTTTACTTGAAACAACAAAACCTTTGTTGAAACAAAAATATTATTAAAAAGGTTGAAATTTTAGTTAAAACAGACAAAGTTGAATTGAAACAACTAAATTTTATCTTAAAAACCCATATTATGTTTGAAACAGACAAATTTTACTTCGAAAACCCAAATTTTATTTGAGACTGACAAATTTTACTTTAAAAAATCAAATTTTACTTGAAACAACAAATTTTTTGTTGAAACAGCCAAATTTTTGTTTGAGACAAGTAAATTTTACTTTAAAAACACAAATTTTCTTTGAGACTGACAAATTTTACGTTAAAAAATCAAATTTTATTGGAGACAGACAATTTTACTTGAAACAACAAAATTTTTTGAACCAGATCAAATTTTAGTTAAAAACTAAATTTTGTTTGAAGCAGACAAATTTTGCTTGAGACAATAAAATTTCACTGAAAATAATAAAATTTTACTTTAAATATCTAAATTTTGTTAAAGACAGTCGACTTTTATTTTAAAAACCAAATTTTGTTTGAAACAAACTTTTTGTGGAACCAGACCAAATATTAGTTAAAAACCAAATTTTGTTTGAAGCAGACAAATTTTGCTTGAGACAATAAAATTTTACTTAAAACAATAAAATTTTACTTGAAAAATCCAAATTTTGTTTGAAATAGGAAAATTTTACTTTAAAAATCCAAATTTTGTTTGAAACAGGCAAATTGTATTTTAAAAATCCAAATTTTATTTGTGACTGCATAATTTTACTTGAAACAACAAATTTTTTGTTGAACAAGATCAAATTTTAGTTAAAAACTAAATTTTGTTTGAAGCAGACAAATTTTGCTTGAGACAATAAAATTTTACTCAATCTCAAAATAATAAAATTTTACTTTAAATATCTAAATTTTGTTAAAGACAGGCGAATTTTATTTTAAAAACCAAATTTTGTTTGAAACAACAAACTTTTTGTTGAACCAGACCAAATATTAGTTAAAACCCAAATTTTATTTGAAGCAGACAAATTTTGCTTGAGACAATAAAATTTTACTCAAAACAATAAAATTTTACTTTAAAAATCCAAATTTTGTTTGAAATAGGAAAATTTTACTTTAAAAACACAAATCTTGTTTGAGACTGACAAATTTTACTTTAAAAAATCAAATTTTATTGGAGACAGACCATTTTTTACTTGAAAAAACAAAATTTTTGTTGAACCAGATCAAATTTTAGTGAAAAACTAAATTTTGTTTGAAGCAGACAAATTTTGCTTGAGACAATAAATTTTTACTCAAAACAATAAAATTTTACTTTAAAAATCCAAATTTTGTTTGAAATAGGAAAATTTTACTTTAAAACTCCAAATTTTGTTTGAAACAGGCAAATTGTATTTTAAAAATCCAAATTTTATTTGAGACTGCATAATTTTACTTGAAACAACAAATTTTTTGTTGAACAAGATCAAATTTTAGTTAAAAAATCAAATTTTATTGGAGACAGACAATTTTACTTGAAACAACAACATTTTTTTGAACCAGATCAAATTTTACTTTGAAAACCAAATTTTGGATGAAGCAGACAAATTTTGCTTGCGACAATAAAATTTTACTTGAAACAATAAAATTTTACTCTAAAAAACCAAATTTTGTTAAGAGACAGAGAAATTTGAATTTAAAAACTCAAATTTTGTTTGACACAGAGAAATTTAATTTAAAAATCCAAATTTTGTTTGAGACTGATAAATTTTTTATTTGGAACAACTAAATTAGGATTTTTGTTCATTTACCGGTCTGTGGCTTCAAGAACAGTGAAATTTTGCAGTCCACATTGAGCTAATCGATGTGCAGCCGAAAGACCGGCCATTCCTCCGCCGATAATCACAACCGTTGGTTCTGGTTTGCATGGATCCAGCATGCAAGGATCCAGTGAACAGGAATCGAATTTTTTCACCTTTGCACATTGTGCAGCTTCTCTTCCTCCTGCTCCTCCTCCTTTGTCCGATGAAAAGAATCTTCACGTAATTCGTCAGTTTAAAAAAAAAATTTTTATTTCGCATTTTCATTATTTATTAATTTTTTTCATTAATATAGTTATTAATATAATCTATTTATTTATTCAGTCATTTTCTGTGTATTATTTGTCGATTTTTTAATTATTCATTTATTATTTATTTATCTATTAATTTATTATTTATTTATCTATTAATTTATTATTTACTTATCTATTTATTTATTTATTATTTACTTATCTATTTATTTATTATTTATTTATAATTTACGTATTAATTTACTTATATTTATTAATCTGGTAATAAATAAATTAGTTAATGATTTATTAGTTAATTAATTTAATTTTTTTATCTATTTGCTTTTTATTTATTTATTTGCACATTTCTACGGAGTAATAATTTATCTATTAATTTATTTTTTTTTGTCTGTTAATTAATATGAGGCCTCATTTATTTATTTATTGCTTTGTATATTTCCCATCGTTAACAATAATTTATTTAATTTTCTTTCCCCTATTTATTTTTTGTTCGTTAATTAATTTTTTTATGTTAATTCACTTCAGACTTCATTCACTAATTATTTTTTTTATTTCTACTTTTCACCTCGGTAACAACAATTTATTTTTTAGTTTATTTGTTTAATTTTTTTATGTACTTATTTTTTTTGTCCGTTAATTAATATAATTTTTGTCTTTTAATTCATTTGAGGACTCGTTTACTTATTATATAATTTTTTGTAACTTTCCTAGTGTCATTATAATAATTTATTACTTAATTTAATTATTTGATTTTTTTAACTATTTTTTTTATTTCTTAATTAACTTAATTATTAATTATCTACGAATTTATTTAAGGCACGTTCTATTTATTCTTTTATTCGTTTATTTATAAATTTCCCCACGATGACAACAATTTATTGTATAATTTATTTATTTAATTCACTTTTACCATTTATTTTATCATTTTTATTTTTATTCTTATTTATTAAATAAAATGAAAAAATCTTTTGACATAGAAAAATGTAATTCCAACCTCACTTTTTTTTGTTTATTTATTTATTTATTTATTTTTTTGGTTACTGAGAGTGAACAACTTTTTTTTGTTATTAATTTTACAATTAGAATTTCTTATTGGTATAAAAAAATAATTTCGAATTTTACGACGATAAACAAAAAATAACAAACCTCGTGAGAAAGTGTTGAAATCGCCAGAGATTACTGCGGGTCTTCATACAGAGCATTTCATTTGGTCTTTGGGTCGTAAAACAGAGAATTTATCATAAATGTAATTTTCCTTTTTTTTTCTTTTTTTTCAACAAGTGCCAGGTAATGTTTTCTTTTCAGATGTGTGAAAAGTCTTTTTTTCTCGAAACGTTAAATTGATGAGACAAGATGTCAAAAATCCGTAAAACAACATCGCTGCGTTTGACGTTTTTCTATTGTCAATTGTTGATTGCAATTTACAAAATTATTTTGCAAAAAAAAAAAATAAGTAATTTTAATTAGGAATAAAGAAAATAAATATTCACAAAAAAAGAAAATTTTTATTAGGAAAGAAGAAAACAAAACAAAAAAAAAATTACAACAAAAAAAACCTTAATTACAAAAAGAGAAGAAAGTTGCAAAAAATAATGAAAATTAGCAAAAAAAATAATTTTAATTACCTAAGAAAGAAGAAAATTTATAAGTTGAATTAATTAAATTAATGTAATAAATTTAATTAAAAATTAAAAATAATCTAATTAAGAAAATTAGAAAAAAAGACGACAGTTGCAAAAAATTATGTTAATTAGCAAAAAAATTAATAATTACAAAATTATTTTGCAAAAAAAAATTTTAATTGGCAAAAAAAAATAAATACCAAAAAAATTATAATTTTAATTAAAAAGGAAGAAAACAAAAAAAAATTTAATTACAAAAAGAGAAGAATTAAATTAAAATTTAATTAAAAATTAAATTATGACTCAAAACAAATTTTGATTAGAAAAGAAGAAGACAAATTTTTTTAATATTGCTTACAACTTTATTCTTTTTAAAATACTTTCATGATATAGGATACATATTTTTTTTCTTATATAAAACAATTAAATTAATGAACACAAAGTGATAAAGCAATTATTTTTTTTTTATATTATTTCATGAGCTTAACACATTTTTTTCATAGAATACGATTTTCTTAAATATAAGCTCAACAGGTACTTATTATTCCCGTTGGTCCCTTTATAATAATACTCGAATCATGTCCGTTTGTTTAAGAATCACATAAGTAAATAATAAAATTATTACCATTGTTTCTAGTTTCACAACTTGTAAAATTAAATTTACTTTACAATTCTTTTTTTTTAATAATAAAATTCACTGGAAATTCACTTTTAAAATTAATTAACAATTTTGTCAATTTGTAATTAATAAAAATAGTTATTAATAATTATAATTATTATAATAATTATTGTAAAAATAATAAAAATAATAATAATAATATTTTATTATATTATATTACCCAGAAAAAAATATTTTTGACTCAGAGTTACTGAATTTTTTTTAGTTTAAATAAACATTTATTTGGATCAAATTTTATCAAGAATTTTATTTGAATCAAATATTTTTTTAAGACATAAAAAAATATTTGATTCAAATAAAATTCTTGATAAAATTTGAACCAAATAAATTTTTATTTAAAACAAATAATATCTTTATTTAAAACAAATTAATTTTTATTTAAGACAAATAAAATTTTTATTTAAAACAAATTAATTTTTTATTTTAATCAAATAAATAATCAAATTGGTTCTAAGACAAATATACTTTTCTTTAACTCAAATAAATTATATTTGGTTCCTTAAATAAAATTTTTCACTCGGTGTATTATCAATTAAATATTTACTTTAATCAAAAAATTTTTTTTTTAATCAATTAAATGGTTGAATTGATATTTTGCTACAAATAATGAAATTAATGGTTCAAAGTTACTTGTTTGAAAAATAAAAATTATTATTTAATTGAAGAGAATATTTATTTGAACCAATAAATTTTATTTATTGTTTTGAATGCAATAAATATAGAAAATATATTTAAAAAATAAAATAATAATAAAATAAAAAATGTAACTATAATTATTATAATTAATAATTTATTACAATTTTTATTGTTTACTCAAAATAATATAGATAGAAAAGGAAAAATATTAATTTCTATAATTAATTAACTTTCAAATTAGAAAAATTCTTGTATTACATGAATACAGAAGAACAAGAAGTGAATAATTAGTTATCGAAAATTTAACAAAGAATTCTAAAATAGAAATTAAAAAATAAAATTATAACATTATTCTCGCACTTTTTGGAAATTAATTTTAGTGATCCCTTTTTTCTCAACATGTGAGGACTAATTTTTCTTAAAGTATTATTGTCTCAGCTGCAGCACGAGTATTTAACGCTTTGTTGAGTACTCGATTAGTCGATATGTACTCTATAAATAAATATATACGTATATATGTATTTTTTTTTTTTTGGTTCAATAAGATAGATTACAATTTGCGCCCAAGAGAGTAGCGCAACTGAGACTTATTTACAACATTCATTTACAACTATAATTTTATAATAATTCTAAAATTTGTTCACTTAAATTTTATTACTCAGAAAATTGTCCACTGAATGGGAAAATATAAAATCGAAAACAAAAAAAGAGAGAAGATTCAAGAAAAATAAATTTTTCGAGCGAAATGTTTGGTGATAAAAAATAAAAAATGTAAACTAGAATTTTAATAAATTTAATTGAATAATTTAATTTAATGAAAATAATAAATTAAACTGAATAATTTCATTTAATTAAAATAATAAATTTAAATGAATAATTTAATTTAATTAAAATAATAAATTTAAATGAATTCATATTCGTTGCTTATTATTTATTATGAATATTATTTCATAAATTATAATAATAAACGAATTTTCAGCTTAATAAAAAAAAAAATTTCTGCAACGAAAAAAATATTCTAATACGAAAATTATACAGAAAGCAAAATAGAAAAAAGAATATAAAAAACAAAATAAAATTAATTAATAATTAATTGAAATTTAGTTAATTAAAAAGATAATTCGTCTGTTTATTATTCAAAATGCGATTGATTATTAGTTCTAAACAACAAATCGAAATATATTCTTCACTAACATCGAATTTCGTTATCTAAGAGACTAATTTCGATTTGATTATAACTGCAAAGCACAAATTTTTATTTTTAACTATTATTCTTAATGCGACTTTTTTTCAAGTCGATTTTTTAGATTATTTTTACTATAAAACACAAAAAAAAATTAAAAACTAAAATTGATTGTGAATTCATTTTTTAATTTCAAGAATAATAATCTTCGATGCGTCAATTTCGTTGCATATGAAATTAATGCTTTCTTTTGCTTTTCTTAAAATTATTGTAATTAATTAATTTAATTAATTTAATTAATTAAATTATTTTATATTGTAATTAATTAATTTAATTATTTTATATTGTAATTAATTCACAATCAATACAGAAATTGATAGCAAACAAATTATTTACAAGAGGAAGATAATTTTTGTTGCATGAAATATACAATTTTCTCACAAGTAAAAAATATTTTAATGTAGTTTTTTATAAATATCGAGAATATTTAATAACAATTGATTGTAATACTGCTTTTACTACATAATTAGAAAATATGTTACAATAAAATTAAAAAGTTTTTTAAACAAATTTTTTTTTCTTTTTCTCGAATTGGAAAATTAAAAACAAAACGTAGAAATTTCTATCTGGAAGTAAAATTGAAGATTCAAAAAATATATTGAAAAGGGAAAGAAATTAATCGAATTACAATTCAAAAAATTTAAATATGAAATAAGTTTAAAATTTACAATTTTTTTTAACAATTGCGTCCCACATTTTTGAAGCAGATAAGTATAGTTAAGATGTTTTTTTTTAATCTTTTTTTTTATTTTTCGAAAACTTTTTTTTCGTTAATATAATTTTTCTGTGAATCTTTTTTAATTTTTATGTTTTTTAACAATTTTTATTATAATTAATTTTAATTTCTACTTTCTTTTATTTTCTTTTTATTTCTATTTATTTTTTTTTCATTTTTTATTTTATTTTTTTTTGTTTTATTTCTATTTTTGTTTTTATTTTTCT
The DNA here is from genome assembly GCA_032872475.1 of Leptopilina myrica (nomen nudum). Lineage (NCBI taxonomy): Eukaryota > Metazoa > Arthropoda > Insecta > Hymenoptera > Figitidae > Leptopilina > Leptopilina myrica (nomen nudum). The sequence goes on along the minus strand of CM065467.1, from coordinate 20,970,207 downwards.
TTTTGTTTTTATTTTCAGTTTTGTTTTTGTTTTTGTTTTGAGTTTGATTTTTTATTTTTGTTTTTATTTTCAGTTTTTGTTTTGTTTATGTTTTGAGTTTTCTTTTTGTTTTTATTTTCAGTTTTCTTTTTGTTTTTGTTTTGAGTTTGGTTTTTTCTTTTTGTTTTTATTTTCAGTTTTCTTTTTGTTTTTGTTTTGAGTTTCGTTTTTTATTTTTGTTTTTTTGTTTTTGTTTTTATTTCTGTTTTGTTTCCTTTTTTTTATTTTAAGACTGATTGCAAGTATCAGGAGCAATGGCTTTGCAACTACGAGTTATTCGCGCCCGCCATCACTTTGAAATTGATTGCTCTTCAAGTATTTCGTCAGCTCGAAGTTTAATTTCTTTCCAAGAATATTGAATGTCTTTACTTTCGCTATATCTTGAGCAAATTGCTAATCGCAGGAAGAAAGTGTCCTTAATTTTCGATGGTACAAGATGAATATTGCCCGCTCCATTGATTCTCTTCAAGAGATTTTCATTCAAATCGTTCGAACCCTGTTGACAATCAAGTAAATTTTTAGTTAAAAATTATATATACAGAAAACAGAATAGAAAAAAAATAGTTAAAATTATTTTTGACTTTATAAATTAATAGTTAATAATTAATATTTAAATATTGTTTCATTATTAAAAAAAATAAAAAATCGTCTTTACAATTCACTTGAATTTTGTTTCTATAAGAATTAATTACGAAATTATTTCCAATTAAAGAAAAAAGGTTTTTTTGTAATAAATAAAAATAAATTTATTTCAAACTTAATAATTTGTCATTGTAATTATTTATAAGTAAATTTATTATTCAAATGGAAACTTTGAATTCCAAATTTGTGTTGAGATAAAAAATAATTCATGTGCCTTTTATCTGTAATTAATTAAATAATCAAAAACCATTTAAATTTTCATTTCAAATTGTTTCTTAATTTTCAATTTTGTACAAAAAAAAAATATTAAAATACATTCAAACTTTCTAACTTTGATAAATATTTATTAACTTTATAAATTAATAATTTTAACATTGTTTCATTTAAAATTTTTTAAAAATTGCGTTTATAATTCACGCCTGAATTTTATTTGTACCAAATTAAATTATGAATTTGTGAAATTATTTCCAATTATTGATTAATAGTTATTTTTTTTTATTTATATTTTTCATTTCTTTTTTTTAAATAATAATAAATTAAAATAAATTTATTTTAAACTGAATTATTTTTCATTTTAATTACAACTGTAAATTTATTATTTAAATAGAAATAGAAAATTTGAATTTCAAATTTGTGTTGAGATGAAAAATAGAAAATTTTTTTTAAACGAAAAAAAAGAAATTACTGATGCGAAAAAATCGAATTTTTATTATTTTATAAATAATTCTCGAAGGAGAAAATATGGTATAGGAGGAACTGATTTTTAACCGTGATTATGAAGGTTAGAATAAATATTACAAAATTGACCTTGTGCTGTTTAACAGATTCCTTGTAATCACTGGAGACAATATTATATGAAATCGGATTTGTGTTGAAATTACAAAAAGTTAATTTATCATTTTATCGGATTAGAAACTATCACGTGCAATCTCATTATATGTTAAATTGAGTAAAAAAGAATGTTTGAAACGCAATTTTCGAAAATAAACGATTTAAAAAAAAAATAAATTAATAAATAAGAAAAAACCAGTAAAAGCAGTAAAAAAATTGTAAATAATTAAAAACAAAGTCAAGAGATTAAAATTTAAAAAATAAAAAGAAACAGTTAGGAAAAAATAAATCAACACGAATTCAAAAAAATTGAAATAGAAAAGATTGGAAAATAAATAGCTAAAAAAATATAATTCAAATAAATTTAAATAAAGGACAAATAAAAAATAGACAAAAACGAAATAAAAAATAAGAAGAAATTTAAATAAATAAGAAACAAAACAATGTAAATTATAATAGATAAAAAGGTCTTTAACAAAACAAATAAACAAAAACGTACGAAATAAATAATCACAAATTGAAAAAAATACAAAAAATGTAAAATAAATAAAAATAAACAAAAGAAGTTAAATAAATTCGAAAAAATAAATAATAAGTAAAAAGCAAATTTAAATAAATGGAAGAAAAAAAATAAATAAAAAAATCTATAAAAATAAAAACTAAGTAATAAACAAATTTAAATAAATAGAAGAAAAAATAATAAATAAAAAAATCTATAAAAATAAAAACTAAGTAAAAAACAAATTCAAATAAAAAACAAAAAGAATAGAAAATAAATAAAAATAAAAAGTAAGTAAGAAATAAATTTAAATAAATAAAAGAAAAAAATAATACATAAAAAAATCGATAAAAATTAAAAGAAAAATTAAATTAAGACCAAAAAATAAATAGAAAGGAAAAAGAAATATTTTTTTTCGTTTATCAAAATTTAATTTAAAATGGAAATTTTACCTTAAGTCGAAAGCAGACCAATCCGAGGACAACGTCTTCGACAATTTCAAAACGTGAATCAGATTGAACTAAAGTTTCAAATTCGTGAGCTTGCGACACGTGATTTCTGATATGTTTCTGTAAATTTTCAACACCGTAAAGACGTAAAACAAACCACAATTTTAATGATCGAAATCGACGACCCAATGGAATTTGCCAGTGCTGAAAATAATAACAACTTTCATTTTTTCAAATTCATTGCAACACTGGGGAAAAAAAATTTATTTGATTCAAATGACTGATTACTTGTCTATTATCAAGGAAATATTTACTTGAATTAGATAAATTTTATTTCAGTCAAATAAATTGTATTTGAACCAATAGTTTCGGTATTTGAAGTAAATACAGTTTTATTGACTCGAAAAAAAATTAATTGACTCAAATAAAAATTATTTGACTCAATGAATATTTAGTTGACTCAAATAAAAATTATTTGCCTCCAGTGAATATTTAATTGACTCAAATTTTGCAGGGAGAGTAAATAAATAAAAAAATATTTGACTCAAATGAAAATTATTTGACTAAAGGAAATATTTGTTTGACTGTAATAATAAAAATTATTTGACTCAAGAAATATTTATTTGACTAAAAAAAAAGTTATTTGACTCAAGAAATATTTATTTGACTAAAATAAGAATTATTTAACTAAAGAAAATATTTGTTTGACTGTAATAATAAAAATTATTTGACTCAAGAAATATTTATTTGCCTAAAACAAAAATTATTTGGCTAAAGGAAACATTTATTTGACTGTATAAATATTTTATTGACTTGAATAAAAATTAGGTGACTCAAGAAATATTTATTTGCCTAAAACAAAAATTATTTGGATAAAGGAATATTTATTTGACTATGAATAATTATTTACTTGACTCAAAGAAAAATTATTTGACCCAAGAAATTTTTATTTGGCGTCAGCAAATATATTTATTTGACTAAAGTAAATATTTTATTTGATAGTTGGCGCAAATGATTTATTAGAGGATTCAAATAATTTTTTTTTTCATTTTGTGTAATTAAAAAAAATTTTTTTTATCCGTAATATTATTTTAATTTACGTTTTCGGAAAGAAAAATAAATGAAATTAATAATTACCCTGTAATCTGGTGCCGAACCTTGCATATCGTGCTTCAAATACAAAGGATCAACGTTAAAAGCATTGATAACGTAAGTTGGATCCTTCAACCACATTGGCGAACAATCAAAATTCACCAACATCCATTTATGCGGGTTGAAATTAAAGGAATCAGCCAGTTCCATTCCCTTCATCAGATAACGAAATTCCGGGCAAATGAAGGCTGAACCTATTTTTAAAATTGTTAATTACAAACATTATTAGAATTTTTTTCAGTCGTTTAAAAAATTAATTTTTTCTTATTCTATTTGTTTTTGTAGTTTATTATTGCTTTTGCTTCATTGTACTTTAATTTTTGTATCGATTTTTTTATCTTGTATTAAAATGAAAACAAAAAAATTGTAAATATTTAACATTAAAACCAAAAAATGCGTTCATTTAACATCAAACAAAATTTTTGTTTATTTAACATTAAAATAGAAAATTGCATTTATTTAAGGTTAAAGCAAAAAATTGCATTATTTTAACTTTACAAAAAATTGCATTTATTTGACACTAAAACAAAGATTGCATTTTTTAACATTAAAAGAAAGATTGCATTTTTTAACATTAAAAGAAAGATTTCATTTTTTAACATTAAAACAAAGATTGTAATTTTTAACATTAAAATAAAGAAAATGCATTTATTTAACATTCGATCAATCAATTGCATTCAAAAATTCATTTATTTAACATTAAAGCAAAGATTGTAATTTTTAACATTAAAATAAAGAAAATGCATTTATTTAACATTCGATCAATCAATTGCATTCATTTAACATTAAAACAAAAAATTGCATTCGTCTAACTTTAAAACAAAGAAAATTCATTTATTTAACATTAAAGCAAATAATTGCATTCATTTAAAATAAGAAAAAAAAATTGCAATTATTTAACATTAAAATAAAAAAATTGCTTTCGTTTAACTTTAAAGCAAGGAAAATGTATTTATTGAAAATTAAAGCAAATAATTGCCTTCATTTAACATTTAAAAAATTTGTATTTATTTAACAATAAAATAGAAAATTGCATTTATTTAACATTGAAGCAAAAAATTGCATTAATTTAACATTAAAACAAAAAAAAATTCTATTTATTTGACATTACAACAAGGATTGCACTTTTTAACATTAAAATAAAGAAAATGTACTTATTTAACATTCGAGCAAATAATTGCAATCATTTAAGGTTAAAATAAAAAATTGCATTCGTCTAACTTTAAAACAAAGAAAATTCATTTATTTAACATTAAAGCAAAGAATTGCATTTATTTAACATTAAAACAAAACATTGCAATTATTTAACAGTAAAATAAAAAAATTGCATTCGTTTAAATTGAAAACAAAGAAAATGCATTTATTTAACATTAAAGCAAATAATTCCATTAATTTTTAACATTAAAATAAAACATTGCATTTATTTGACATTAAAGCAAAGAATTGCATTCGTTTAACACTGAAATAGTAAAATTGCTTTTTTAAAATAAATAAATAAATAAATTTTAATCAGTAAATAATTAAATTGATGAATAAAATAATTTGGCTTTTAATTTACCAGCATATGCAGCATCCACATGGAGCCAAATTTCTTCTTGATTACAAACACGACCCATTTCATCAAGTCTGTCAAAAGTACATGATGATGTTGTGCCCAAAGTTGCAACAGCCTGAAAATTAAATTTAAAAGTGAAAAAAAAGTTATTTTCAATAATTTAATCACAATTATATGAATTGTGTTTATTATATAAATTTTTATATAATTTGAATAATTGTCTTCTATTTATTCTGTTTCAGATCGAAGAATTTATTTTAAAGTAAAGGGTCATCATTTCTTATACTTTTCTACATTTCGAAAAAAAAGAGGTGGTGAAATGTGGTGAGTCTTTAACAACTTTTTTTAAATAATTAAAGTTTTTTATTAACTAATTTTTAATGTTTTAAAACACCACGAGCATTTTTTCGGTTTGATAAAAATAAAATTTACTTATATCGCGATTAATTATGTAAATTTGAAAATTAAAAATCTGTTTTTCAAATAAAATGTGAATTTGTCGAAAAATTGATGAGGAAAATACAAATTTTCTAAATTAAATTATTTTAAATTAAAATCGCTGTTATTTTTTTCAACAAATATAGAATGGAAAAAATACTGTTTCTCACATAAAAGGGAATAAGACCCTTTTCTTTGTCAGCTTTCACAGCCTCTTCCAAAGTTTCTCCCCTAAGACTGTGCTTCGAGTCAGTGTCCAAAAGTCGAAATTTCACTCCGCCAAGAAGACCCGCCCTCTCCACTGAACTGTGAGCCTGGCCTGAAAATTTTATTTTTCCCCCAATTAATTTATTGTTCATTAAGTACTTTAATTAAATTTTTTATTTAATTTAATTCAAATGACAATAATTATCAATTTTAAATTAATTAAACTAAATTGATTATTTAATTAACACTAAATAAAAACATTAAATACTTTCAGTTAGAAAAATATTAACTGTATTTATTTTATTTATTCAGCCTTAATTTCATTTGGAGAGAATAAAAAAGATTATTTTTATAACTTAAAAATTTTTAATATTGAACCTTTGAGACTTTAAAATTTTTAATTTTAAACCTTAAGACTTCAAAATTTTTAATTGTATTTGTTTTTAATTCAACTTATTTTTTTACTCATAGGCCGATAATAACAGAAGCAACTAATTTTTATAACTTTAAAATAAAAAATTTTTAATTTTAAGACTTAAAAATTTTTAACCATAAGATTTAAAAATTTTTAATTTTAAACTTTAAGACTTGAAAATTTGTAACTGTATTTATTTTTAAGTTAAGTAATTTTTTACTTATGGGCCGATAATAACAGACGCAAATTATTTTTACAACTTTAAATTTTTTCAATTTAAACTTTGAGACTTTAAAATTTTAAACTTTAAGATTTAGAAAGTCTATTTATTTTTAAGTTAACTAATTCTTTACTATTTGACCGAAAATCATAATTATGACTTAGAAAAAAATTTAAATAACTTTCTAATTAAACTTTTGGCTATTTCACTTTAAACTTAAGACGTAAAATAGTTGAAAGGATAATTATTAGATTTTTTCCCGAAAAATTGACTATTGATAAAGTTTTGGACAAATTGACCCAGTGTGAGACTGGCGTGACAAAAAATAAAGAAATAAATACAACATTAATCAACATTCTTTTAAACAGTAGAAACAATAATTTTATTTTCTAATTCTAACGAAACAAAATTTTTATTAGAAAACAGAAACATTTTTAAATGAATAGAGAGAGAATAATTTTATTTTCCAATAAAAGAAATTTTTTTTTCGAAAATAAAATTGATTTAATCGAGAAAATTGAATAGAAAACAAAAAGAAAGAAGAAAAGAAAAATTGGTTTTTGGGGGGAAAATAATAGGAAAATCTATCAAGACACAAAAAGATTAAAGTTTATCATTTTTTAAGAATAAAGTTACAGGAAAAAGAGTTTCAGAAAAAAAATCCTGGGAAAAAAAATTGCCTTTGAAATTCAAAAGAAGGAGTTTCAAAGCATTTCTTAAATGTTTCGTTTTTATCATTAAAAAATATCGAAGAGAAGAAGGAAAAAGAGAAAAAGGAAAAGGAGAAAAGAAAAAAGGAAAAAGAAAAAGAAAAAAAAGAAAAAGAAAAAAAAGGAAAAGAATAAAAGGAAAAAGAAAAAAAAATAGGAACAAAGGGAAAAAATCAGGACTGAATAGAAGCTTCATTGACAATCAGTGGATGTATAAATCCTCCCCCTCCCCCCTTCTCTTGTTAACTTTCTGATTTAATACTGTCCTAGTGATAGGAGATGTAGAAGTGAATGGCGGGGTTGAAATAACTCGAGTGGTTATTACGCGTTTCCATGGTGATAAAGTGCTCCATGATGAAGTGCTTTTCCCCTCACCATACTCTTCAACCCTTTAACATCTCACACGTGCGACAATTGTAAATTATCCCAATTTTTTCCTTTCTTTTTTTCTACTACAATAATTTATTATGCATTTTACTATTATTCATCTTTTGAAAATTGAGAAACATATTTTTCCTCTCACTCTCTCCCCTCTCTCTTTCTTTCTGCACTTTTCTCTCGTGAATCTGTAGAAAATAAATTTTCTCTCGCTTTTGATTTTATTTTTTTTTAGTTTCTTTTTTTTATTTATTGTCAAAAAATGCATTATTGCGGAAAAAATTTTGTTTGACTCTAGTAGTCAATTTTTTGTTTATTATCAAATATTTACTTGAATCAAATAAATATTTACTTGAATCAAATAAATTTTATACATAAAATAAAGAAGCATTTCCTTGAGTCAAATATTTTTTTTTTTACTTAAAAAAAGAAGTATTTTTGAATCAAATAATTTTAAGTTAAAACAAAAATGTGTTTTCTTCGCCTGGGGAAAAAATATTTGACTCAGAGCCAACTGGACTTTTTATTTGTTTCTATTCCATTTTTATTTGGTTTCAATCAAATTTTATTTGTTTCAAATAAATTTTTATTCCGTTTAAATCAAAATTTTACTTATTTCGAATGAAATTATTATTTTGTTCAAATAAAATTTTTGTGTTTTAAATAAATTTGATTTGTTTTAAGTAAATTTCCTTTGCTTTAAATAATAAAATGTTATTTGTTTCAAATAAATTTTTATTTTGTTTAAATAAAATTTTGTTCTCTTTCCAAATGAATTTTATTTGTTTCAAATAAATTTTTTTAAATAAAATTTGTTTCTCTTTCCAAATAAATTTTATTTGTTTTAAGTAAATTTCAATTGCTTTAAAAAAATGTTATTTGTTTCAAAATAAATTTTTATTTTGTTTAAATACATTTTTTTTGATCCTAAATAAATGTTATCTGTTTTAGGTAAATTTGATTTGTTTATTTATTTTAAATAAGAATGTTTTAAATAAATTTTATTTATTTTAGATAAGAATGTTTTAAATAAATTTTATTTATTTTAAATAAATTTCATTTGCTTCAAATAAATTTTTATTTTGTTTAAATAAAATGGTTTTTGTTTTCAAAGAAGTTTTATTTGATTCAACAGTAAATTTGATTTACTTTAAATAAAATTTTATTTCGTCCAAACTAAATTTTTACTTATTTCGAATAAAATTTTTATTCGAAAAAATAAATAACCCAGTTGACTTCGAAACAAATATATTTCTAATTTAACTCAAATAAATCATATATTTGGTTCAAACAAAATTTTTCTCTGTGGATTGAACCAAATTTTTTTTTTACTTTAAACAAAAAAGTCAATCAAATAATTTTTTTTCACTTAAAAAAAGAAGTATTTTCACTAATAAACTAATTTTTTATTCAAATCAAACGAATTGTACTTGAACTAATAAGTTCAGTTATTTTTTAATTGTTTGAATAAAAATTATTCGTTTCAAGTAAATATTTATTTGATGCAACTAAATCGATTTTATTTGGTGTAAATAAATTATTTTCAGTGTATTTCTAAATATTTGCGAATTAAATCAAATTTCATTTGAAAAATTAAACTGAAAATACTCACAAGAAGCATAGGCGATTAATTTTTCGATTATTTCATAATCCGACCATTCGGGATGTTGTTCCTTGACTTGTTTCACTTTTTTCACTTTTGCCCCCAAAAGTGCAACTAAAGTCGCTTCGCTCGCTGTTCCCTGTAATTTGCAAATAATTTTGAAATTAAATAAAAAATTGATTATTTGTAACTTCAAAAAAACAATTGATTGATTTTGAAATTAAAAAAAATTGATTATTTCTAAATTTTTAAAAATTGATTAATTGTAAATTTAAAAAAAAATTATTAATTTTGAAATTGAAAAGAATTGATTAATTGTAAATTTAAAAAAATTGATTAATTGTAAATTTAAAAAAATTGATTAATTGTAAATTTAAAAAAATTGATTAATTGTAAATTTAAAAAAAAATTATTAATTTTGAGTTTGAGAAAAATTGATTAATTGTAAATAAATTAATTAGTTGTAATTAAATTGCGTTAAATAATTTTTTTTGAAACAAATAACATTTTATTAAAAAACAAAAAATTGATTAATTTTGAAAGTAAAATAAATTGATTAATTTAGAAATTAATTTAAAAATCAGAAAAATGATTAATTTTGAATTTAAAAAATGATTGATTAATTTAGTTAATATTAAAAAATAATACGTAATTATTAATATTAGTTATGAAGACTAATTATAATAAGTTTAATTACTTGAATGACACCGCCTCCTTTTCCACCACTGCACGCTAAAAATTCCTTCGGTAGGTCAATCATTTTTCCCAACCAATCCAGCATCACGACTTCCAATTCAGTGCAAGCTGGACTTGCAATCTAGAAAAAAGAAAAAAAAATAGTAATTAACATTGAGAAAAATTTTTTTTTTATCATTTCTTCTTTCAAGATTAAAAAAATAAATTTTTCTTACCCACGTAAATCCAATGCAAGCAATTGCACCGCTCAACATGTCAGCAACAATTGCTGGATAGGATTGTGCGGTGGGAAAATAGGCGTGGAATTTTGGACTTCCCCAATGAGTAACCTGAAGAGTTAAATAAAATTTTAATTATTAATTAAATACTATCAAAAAATTAATACATTAATAAATTAATTAACTAATTAATAAACTAATTAATTAATTAATTAACTAATTGTTAAACTAAATAAAAAATTCATTAGTAAACAAATTAATAAACTAATTAATAAACTAACTAATAAATTAATTAATTTACTAATTAATAAAGTAAATAAAAAAAAATTATTAGTAAACAAATTAATAAACTAATTAATATACTAATTAATAAATTAATTCATCTACTAATTAATAAACTAAATAAAAAAATTGATTATTAAACTAATTAATTAACTAGTTAATAAACTAACTAATAAATTAATTAATAAACTAAATAATAAATTGATTAATAAATTTATTAATAAACTAATTAAAAAAACTTGTTAATTATTAGGATCATAATAATACCGTAGTAGTAATTTTATAATAGTTATCAGCACTGATAATTACTGTTTAATTAATTAATTTTAACAAATTTTAGTTTAATTAATGTTTAATTAACTGTTTCGTTAGAAAATAATTAAAATAAATTTAGTGGACGCCAAAAAAAATTGTTCTTTGTTATAAATAATTATTTGCAACAAATTAGAGACTTACACCTGGCATGATAATTTTTTCAATATCAGCCATGACATCCTCCCATCTTTCTGGAGTTTGAGGAGCTTCATCTGGTAACAATGGTTTTATATATCCTGGTTTCACTGTCGGGAGAACTTGCCTAAAAAAATTTTAAACATTCACATTAAATAATAATAATTATTATTATTATTAATAATAAAGTTATTAATTGAAAAAAATTAAATAGTAATACAATGGGGAATATAATAAACAATATAATGAATTAATAATTAATGAAGAATTAATTAGTAATTTAATGAATAATTAATGAGTAATTTAATGAATACTTAGTAAGTTATTCAATTAATACTTAGTAAGTTATTTAATTAATAAATAATTAGTCAATAATTAAATTAACAAATAATTGACAAACAATTGCATTAATAATATAATAATAGTAAGTTGTGGTTAGTAAATAATTAATTTTTGTTTACTCAATATTTAATTTTAATTTTAATTGACCATTTAACGCTCAACTTTTCACAAGAAATCCTACTTTGTCCGCCATATTGAATCCACCATTTTCAATTTTGTCAAATTCATAATCAGCGGTTTTAAAAAATATTTTCCCAAAATTTACAGAGAATTTACATTCTTTGAAAAAAAAATTAACTGCGAAAAAAATCCATAGCGATTTTAGAAAATGTTTTCGTAAAATTTACAGAGAATTTCCATTCTTTGAAGAAGAAAAAATTAACTGAGAAAAGAAATTTTCACTGAGTAAAAAATAGGACACTATTAAAAAAATTAAATTAAATTTAAATTTCTAAAAAGTGATAAAAAAAATTTGTGACAAATCTTTTGTTTATTAAAATTAATTAAATTAATTAAACAATTATTTTTTATTTCATTTATTTAATTTAATTTAAATTTGTTTATTATTTTTTATTATTTTGTTCTTTATTATTGGCTCTATGAATGAAAAGGAAAGAGATAAAAAAAAACTTACTACTTTCTGACTGATTCAAATTGAACGAGTGATAAAAAATGGAAATATGTATTTATTTTTTTTTCCTAATAACTTAATTGAAAAAAATAATTATTAACAATCATATGTACACGCCTATTGTTATTTTTAATTTAGAAGAAATTTCTCGCATCTTTCGTGATAATAGATTCATATATAGTCATTAGGAATGAGAGATATTATGCATGTATATTATAGAGTAAATCCTGCGGGATTCCAAAGGCATTAATGATTATTCATAAATATCGTTGTTGCTATTGTTGTCCGTAAAAGATGATAAACGCTTCGTTTTTTTTTTCTATAATTGACAGATGGTTATAACCGAGTACTACAAGGTTGTTTCCATTCCTTTCGTTTTACCTTCACCCACTACTACTCCCCCTTTTATATTTCTAATTATTTTTTTCACCCAGGACGACTTTAATATACATACGCACCGATATCCTTGATATCAAATCATTTCTTTCAATTTTTTTTTTCTAAATCGGAAATCGATATATTCTCTCTCTCTCGGGAACAATTATTGTGATTTGTATTTAATTAAAAATTATAATTATTCTATATAAATATGATAAATCGGGATGAATGATTTAGAAGCAAGAATCACTCGCAGGATATAAGTTTTAATTAAAGGAAAAAAATTAATTTCATAAATATGATTTTTTTTATTTTATTTTAATTTTTAGTATTAAATTTTTAATTAACTAATTATTTACTCTCTAAAATTGAATTAGTCAATAATTACTAATTATTCGTTCGAATTTCTATGAAGTTAGGTCAGAAGAAAAAAAATTTTTTGGTAACAAATTCAATTAGTCAAATTTGACTATTTTTGTAATTATTTTTTTACTTATAATTAATAATATTTTATCGATATTTAATTATTTTGCACATAGTTAATTATTTTTTACTAATAATTAATTATCCTTCACTGACAATTAATTTTTTTATTAACAATTAAAAAAAAGAAGAATTTTTAGTAAAAAAAAATTTAATTATCTAATAATTATAATAATTAATAAACTAATAATTAAATAAAAAAAAGAATTTTTAGTAAAAAAATTCATTATCAGTGAAAGATAATTAATTATTAGTAAAAAGTAATTAACTACGTGCAAAATAATTAACTAATAGTAAAAAATAATTAATTATAAGTAAAAAAATAATTACAAAAATAGTCAAAGTTGAACTAATTGAATTTGTGACCAAAAATTTTATTAAATTTTTTTATTAATAATTATTAGAAAATATAATTAATTACTAATAATTAGAAATTATAATTATTTTTTAATTACCAGGAACAATAGATAATTATTAATTACAAAAAATTATATTTAATCATTAAATTCTAGTACTTATAATTAATTATCTTTCACTGATAATTAATTAGTTTTTGCTAATTGCAGAAGCGAGAAGTAATTCACGATTTTGCTAATAATAATTAGTTATTTTTTAACAAATCAGATTTTGAAAGTAAATTGTTATAATCAATTATTTAAATTGTTACAATAAATCACAATAATAGTTACAATAAATTTTTAAAAATTGTGACAATTATTTAGATTGAATTATCGCACTTAATCATTAAATTGATTTATTAATTAAATTAATTAATTATTAATTGATTTATAGTAAATGATTTAAACTATTTCCATAATTTATCGTTAATTAATTATCTTGACAAATTATAAACATTTTTCTTTCATGTTAATTAAATTAAATCATTTTGAATATGACATTTAATAAAAATAACATTTATTATTTTTATTATTTATTTTTTTTATTTATTTTATTTATTTTTTATTTATTTTTATTTATTTGTTTAAAAATAACATTTGTTCGTTAAATGTTGGACATACAAGAATTCTTAATTTCATAACAAAGTGGTAATAAGTTTGCAATTACAGCAATAATAATTAAAGGATTGCTGTAAATTGAAATAATTAACGAGAAACTAATAAATAGGGTCGTAAATTTTTCAAATAATTATTTTTTCCACAGGCAAAAATAGAAAAATTTGTTTTCCCATTTTCTAACTAATTATTAGTCGTTTTGTATTTTTTGTATTCTAATTAATTTAATTAGATTTTACTTTTTTTTTATTATGCGTTTGTTTATTTAATTGCAAAAAATTTCTTAATTATTAGTAATGTAAATAATTTAAATACCTGTCTCTTATGTTTTCCAAATAATTTGTGATGTAATCTATCATTGCTTTTGCAAATTCTGTGAATCCTGGCGCGTCCATTTTTTTTTCTTTTAATGTCCGACTGAAAAATAAATTATTAAATTTATTATTATTAATTTCTGGCGATTATCAGGTATAATTAGTTATTAATTATTACTAACTCTTAGTAATTATCAAATGATAATTATTGCTGACTCTTAATTACTAGAAATTATAATTAATAATTAATTATTGGAAATTATAATTAATTATAAATAATTAGAAATTATAATTAGTTATTAGTTATAAGAAATTAAAATTGTACAGTTAATTACTACTAATTTTTTGCTCTTTTATATTTTATTTGGTTTATTTAATTTTTTTTCTTTTATTTTCATTTATTTTATTCTCTTTATATTAAAATTTTGTATTTTTGTTGATTTTTATTCTTTTCTTTATTTTATTTTTACTTACAATTTTTTAAATTGTTAATTATTTATCATTAAATTAACAATTAATTACTAGTACCATTAACTATTAATTACTATTAATTACCATTAATAATTAATTACTAGTAATAACAATGAACTATTAATTACTAATTGTAATTAATTATTAATTACTACTAGTAATTTCATAACTACAAATAAATTTAACTACTATAAATAAAAACTAAAATAAGGAAAAATAAAATAAAAAAAATAGAATAAATAAACGAAAAAAAATAAAAATAACATGAAACAAATAAAATATAAAGGAACCAAAAATTGAATGCTTTTAATTAATAATAAATGAATTGCTTAAATAACTAATTAGTTGTTTAACTAACGAACATAACTAAATTGAAATTAATTTCTTTTTGGCGTCAATACGAAATATACAATAAATTTTCAAAAGATAAAAAATAAAAATTGCCACTTCATTGATACCTCGAAATTCTCCAATTAATTTTTTTTTATCTAATCACTTTTCAACTGTCAATATTAAAAGCATATTAGAAATGACGCTGTGAGAATGTGAAGAAATTAAGTAACCGATATTGAGCAATTTGTGTCACATAAAAAAGGAGCAAGAAATACTCTTTCATCGTAAAGGTATTTCCAATTAGTTATAATAAACTTTTTTCCCCCTAATAGCAAAAGAAAAAAAAAAAGAAAAAAAATTCAGAAGAGAAAATAATTCCACTATTTTAAATTTTCAACTACATACGTTTCATCATTTCCTAAACATTTCCCTATGAAATGCACTTGAAAACATACATTTAAAAATTTTAATCATTCATTCTACTTTTTTTTCCACTCTGCAGCAAACCACATTCTAAACGGGAATCCCCGAACGTACGTCACGAATCTTTCCTTCCTGTCCGTTAATAAAATAAACATTTTCAAAAAAAAGGAGGAAATTTTTTTTTGAATATTTACACATTGGGGATTTTATGACGCAAGTGAAATGATTTAAAACGTAGCAAATATATATAGAAAAAAAAACGAGTCATGGTCATTACTCTTGGCAGTCGGGTATAAACCACTCTTACTTTTCTATGAAGGAAACTCCGTTTATTGCCATTCTCTCTTTGCCAACAACACGTGTTTTGTCCCCTTCTTCTATTTTTTAATTTTTTTTTTTTTTTTTTTTGTAATGAATAAACTCAACACTTGTCAGAAATTAAACTTCAGTCCCGATGAATTGCATTTAACCTTTTCAATTCATTCACGCAACCCCATCACTTCACTCGAGATCAAAGTGAACTGAATTTATATTGACACTGCACTGGCAAATCAAAAACAGAGACGACACGAGATTAAAAATAAATTTTCCGGAATTTCATTATATTATTTACAAAATTTACGCGTTGAGGGGAAAAAAATATTTGACAAAATTCCTCTATATCGAGAATATTGGACTGGAACTAATTAAAAATCAACTCGAATGTGGAAATTACAAATTTTAATATTACAAATTATTATAATTTTTTTTATAAATTTTAATATTACAAGTGATTATAATTTATTTATAAATTTATTATATAAATAAACTATAAATAAAAAATACATTTATTTTGATTCAAATAAATATTTGTTAATCAATATTTGTTAACAAATAATCTATTTGTTAATAAATATTTATTTTTTGCGAAATTAATATTTATCTGTGTCAAACAAAAATATTTTTGTGCATTAAGAAAATATATATCTGTATCAAACAAAATATTTTTGTGCATTAAGTTTATATTTACCTGTATCAAGTCAATATTTATTTGTAACAAGTAAATATTTATTTGTAACAAGTAAATATTTATTTGTATCAAGTAAACAATTACATGTATCAAACAAATATTGATGTGTAAAAAATAAACATTTATCTGCATCAAACAAATATTTATGTGAGTCAAGTAAAAATTTTTAATTGCACCAAACAAATGTTTATATGTATCAAATAAATTTTTATCTGCCACAAATAAAAATTTTTTGTGTGTCAAGTATATATTTATTTGTACCAAACAAATATTGTGTACCAAGTGAATATTTCCTTGTATCAAATAAATTTTACTCCAGTCAATAAAATGTAATTTGTTTTATAAAAAGTATTCAAATTATTGATTCAAATACAATTTTCCTAATAATAAAAATTGTATAGTAAACATAATTTGACAATAAATATTGTTTATAATTCAAGTAAATGTTTATTTAATAAAAGTTAAGTGATCGGCTATTTATTGAATCAAATAAACTTTTTTTTCAGTGCAAGATTCAACGATTTATTCCAATTGTAGAAAAATTCCAAGCAATAATAATAATTCATTTTTATTTATTAGGATTATTATTAATTAAATTAATTATTATTATTAAATAATTTTTGACAAAATGAAAATAGATAAAATTACTGATAAATTAATATTTTATTGTGATTGATTACTAATATTAATTAATTAATTAATCAAATTGACGAATAATGTTAATTAATTTAAATTTATTTAATGCATTTAATTTTATGGTTAATTTATTGATGATTTGCTTAATTGTTGAGTCAAATTGAAAATTAAAAAGTTAAATTAGTCCAATTTTAAATTTGTTTGTTTATAAACTTATTTACTAGGATATTTATTTATAAGTTTATTTATTTAGAAATTTATTCATTTCTTAATTTATTTTATGAATTATTTATTTCTATTCCAGTTTTTCAATTAACTTCATTCATAAATAATTTATTCAAATTAGTTACCTAATTTTGTTGTCAAATTTATTTATAAATTCAATTACTTTTGTGTATTTATTTATTTATTTATTAGTTTATTTATAAATTTGTTTATAGTCAAATTTTTTTTGCTTATTCGGTAGCTAATTAATTTATTGACATGATTCATTCACTTAATTATTTAGCAAAAATTATCTATAAATTTATTTATTTTAATGTATTTATTTATTTATAAGTTTATTTATTGATAAATTTATTAATTTATTTTATGAATTTTTTTCATGAATTTATTTATAATCTAGATTTTCTGTTAACTTAATTGATATTTAATTTATTTAAATTATTTACCTAATTATTTTGTCAAATTTCTTTACCAATTTATTTCTTAAATATATATTTGTTTATAACTTTGTTTATAACTTTGTTTATAAATTTAGTTATAAATTTTTTTAGTCAAATTGTTCTTTATGACTCAGTACCTAATTTATTTATTGAGATGATTTACCTAATTATTTAGTGGGAATTATTTTTAAATTAATTAATTTATTTATTTGTTTATAATTTTACTTATTTATAAACACTATTTTGTAAGTTGAGATGATTTACATAATTATTTAGCGAAAATTATTTATAAATGAATTTTTTTGTTTATTTATTTATAAGTTTACTTATTTATAAACACTATTTTGTAAGTTGAGATGATTTACATAATTATTTAGTGAGAATTATTTATAAATTAATTTATTTGTGTATTTCTTTATAAGTTTACTCATTTATAAATATTTTTTTAAAAGTTTTCCTGTAGAGTTATTATAATTTTTTAATTAATATATTTTTTTTAATTTGTTTAATTAGTTTTTTTCTATAGATTTATTATTTTATTTACAAAAAAATGTATTCCTTCAATCTTAGAACCTATAATTAATTTATTGAAACGATTTACTTAATTATTTAAACAAAATTTATTAGTAAATTTATTTATAATCATGGTTTTTTAGTTAACTTAGTACTTAATAAAATTAATTAGCACTGCTAATTAGCCATATCGTTGCAAATTAATTACTGGATTAGCTATTGAGCCCAGATATGCAAAAAAAATAATTTTCAATAAGTGCAATCTCAAAATTGAGAAGAGCTGTCCATTTTTTAAAAATCAAATCGTCAATTAATATAAATGCACATTAAATTTCTAATTTATTATTTATAAACAATAATTGCTAAATCTCGCACATTTTATGCTAATTCCCTTCACTGCCCTTGGTCTTGCCAAAACAAATTGAGCAATGAACTCTCATTTAAATGTCAGACGTTTATAAAAAGCAGGTTCCACTTCATTTTGATAAGCGCGATTCTTGTCGTAGGCGATAATAATATATTGTTCATTAATCAATTTACTTAGTTTTCATAGAAACAAAATTTTATTTTCCATTAAACGGAGAAATATTTTTTTTTAATGGAAACCATTTTTTTAAATTCGAGCATTTTTTAATACATTTTTTAAAAATAAAATTATAAATTGTAAATTATAAATCACAAATTATAAATTATAAATCATAAATTGTAAATCATAAATTGTAAATCATAAATTGTAAATTATAAATCACAAATTATAAATTATAAATTGTAAATTGTAAATTATAAATTATAAATTATAAATAGACAAATTTTTTAATACAACTTTTCTAAATAGAAAAATTATTTTTAGCTGTACAGAAATTTTGTTACAAATAAAAAAATTTGTTTTGAAACACAAAAAATATTTGTTGTCTCTTTTATTATTTTTTTCTATTATTATTTATTAATAATAATACAATTATTATTAGTCAAATTTTTAACTTCAATTTTTTTAAACACAAATTTTTTTCAACTGTACAAAAATTCGTTTAAAATACAAAAATTTGTTTTCAAACACCAAAAATGCTTTTTTTATGTCTATTATTAATTTTCTCTATTATTATTTATTAATAATAATTTCATTATTGTTAGTAAAATTTTTAACTTTAGTTTTTTTAAACAGACATTTTTTTCAACTGTACGAAAATTCGTTTAAGATACAAAAATTTGTTTTTAAACACCAAAAATGCTTTTTTTGTCTCTATTATTATTTATTAACAATAATTTAATTATTATTAGTAAAAGATTTAACTTCAATTTTTTTAAATAGAAATTTTTTTTCAACTAAATACAAAAATTTATTTATTAGAATACAATAATTTGTTTTTAAACACCAAAAATATTTTTTTCTCTCTATTATTAATTTTCCCTGTATTATAATTTATTAATAATAATTTTATTTCTATTAACTTATTTTTTAAATTCTGTTTTTTAAAATACAAATTTCTTTTTAGATAAAAATATTATTTTGGTTTCAAATCCAAAAAATTGTTTTTCAAAACTATACAAAGTAAAAACTATTTTTTTTTTTTGCTCTCTAATTCTTTTTTAATTTGACTGTAAACTTCTTACCTCTGAATAAAGGGGAAAATAAATTAGATCCTTATTGAATGAGAAAATCACTAAAATAAAAATAAGTTTCTGTGAAGAAAAAGTGTTTCTGCACGAACGACAGTAATGGAATATGTAATTTAATCTTTTTCACGCGATACTAGCAACGCGAGATTGATTGTAAGACTGGCCTGACCGTCGACGTGGCCCGTGTGCCAGTGACGAGTGCTCCGTAGTTTCAGGGTTTATGTGCATTCCCCACCCTTCGTTTTATCTCTGAAAAACTCTTTGATATCAATGACAATAAGGGGGGAAAATACATACGATTATTGTCAATTTTTTTTTTCCTCCTCTGGAGAAATTTTCTTCAAAATTTCTCGCGTCAAAAAAAGAAGAAGACGAAAAATTAGTTAAAAAAAAGAAACAAAAAAAAACTGAATTTTTGAGATTAAAATCACTTTTAGAATTATTTTCAACAGAATTAAATGTTTGCAAAGACTTTACTAGAAATAATTGAATTGCTTCAATAGATTTATGCAATTTTCAGAAAATAATTGAATTCTTTCGCCAAATTATTATTAAAATTGTATTGAAAATAATTCAATTTTGCCGAAAAAATTTATCAGAATTTTTAAATATATAATTGAATTTAATTAATATTTTTAAAAATAATTGCATTCCTTTGAAAAATTTTATTATTAATGAAACTAATTGAATTCTTGTCAAAAATTTCTTTTTAATTTCTAAAAATTCTAATTTAATTCTTTTGAAGAACTTCATTGAATATTTTTTAAATAATCTACTTTCTGTAATAATTTTAATTGAAAATTTTGAAAGTATTAGAATTTAATGAAGATTTTTTTTTCATTTTTTGTTTAATTCTGTTAAAAATTTTAATTAAATACTTTATTGTTGAAGTTTATAAAATTTTTTTCTCGATTTAATTGAATTCCTGAGAAAAATTTTATTATTTTTAGAAATAATTTAATTCTTGCGAAGAGAATTTTACTAGTTTTCGAAAATAATTCAATTGTTTCCAAAAATTTATTAGAAGTTTAGAAAGTAAATAAATTTTTTTCGAAAAATTTTATTAAAAATTGGAAAAAAAATTTACTCAATCCTTCCAGTGAAATTTTATTAAAAAAATTGACATATTAAAATTTTTATAAACAAATTGTGTAATTTTTTAATTTTTAAAGAAAATAATTTAATATTTTACAAGAATTTTCTCAAAAATTTGCGAAAATAATCGAATTTTGAAAATAAATTTTACAGTCAATCTTAGAAATATAATTGAATTTTTGACATTAAAAAGAATTTTAGAATTATTTTTAAGAGAGTTTGACTGTTTGCAAAGACTTCACTAAATAATTGAATTGTTTGAATGGATTTATGCAAATTTCAGAAAATAATTGAATTCTTTCGTCAAATTTTATTAAAATTGTATTGAAAATAATTTTTAAAAAATAATAATAATTGCATTCCTTTGAAAAATTTTATTAATAATGAAAATAATTGAATTCTTGTCAAAATTTTTTTTTTAATTTCTAAAAATCCTAATTAAATTCTTTTGAAGAATTTCTTTGAAAAAAATTTATTAGTAAAAAAAAGAAAAGAAAACCAAATGCAAATTCTGACAAATTCTGTCGAAAATTCTTCATAGAAAATAAAATTTAAGATGGAAATGATTAAAGAAATCATTTTTTGCCAATAAATAAATTTACAATAATAAATAAATTTACGACACTAAATATATTCTAATTATAATAATAACTTGTAAATAATAACAACAATTAGATTTCAAAAAAAAAGAAAGGAACTCGAACGTGACAAAAGAAGAGTAAACTTTTTGAATTTTTCTTTATCCCTTTTTTTAAATCACCTTAGTCAACGAAACTATTATTTTAACGAGTTCTACCATTTTTTTTCCTGCCTTTCCTCATTTTTCTGGTTCTTGGAGAAAAAAATTTTTCCTTATACGATCTTTTTTATCAAGGTTGAAAACAAAGAATACGCACTTCTCTTATTTTCCCTTTCGACCTTATGGGTATCACGAAATTACGTAACAAAATGATTGTTCGATTTTAATTTCTAAACAAAGTTTTCGACACTTCTTTTTTTTATATACAATTCCTAAGAGAAAGTATTAAAATTAAATTTTGAAAAAGAACGTTCGTAAATTCTGTTTTAAATAACTATTAACTTGAACTATTGTAAAACCTGAATTGAAAATGATTTTTGTAATTCAGATTTTTTGAGGTATTAAAAGTAAAAGTTTTTTGATTTTTTTAATTTTTACACTATTTAAAAAAAATTCAATTTCTCTGAAAAATGTCATCAGAAACTTTGAAAATTATTGAATTTAATTTATGTTAAAAAAAATTGCATTCCTTTGTAGAATTTTATTATTAATAAAAATAATTGAATTCTTACGAAGAAATTGATTAAAAATGGTCAAAATCCTGTTTAATTATATATTTGAAAAATTTCTTTGAATTTTTTTTAAATAATCCATTTTTTTAAATAATTTTCATTGCAAATTATGAAAGTAATTGAATTTTATGAAGAATTTCTTTCAAGTTTTGAAAATAATCGCTTCTGTTAAAAATTATAATTAAATACTATTTATTATTGAAGTTTATTAAAATTTTTTTCAATATATTCGAATTTCTGGAAAAATTTTTATTATTTATAGAAATAATTTAATTCTTGCGAAGAATTTTACTATTTTTCGAAAATAAATGAATTTTTTCGAAACATTTTGTTAAAAATTGGACGAACTGAATATTTAGTGAATTTAATGAAAAAATTGACATAATAACATTTTTGTAAACAAATTGTGTCATTTTTTAATTTTTAAAGAAAATAATTTAATATTTTACAAGAATTTTCTTAAAAATTTGCGAAAATAATTGATTTTTTGAAATAAATTATACAGACAATTTTAAAAATATATGAATTTTTGAGATTATACTCACTTTTAGAATTATTTTTAAGAAAATTGAATGTTTGCAAAGACTTTACAAGAAATAATTGAATTGTTTCAATGGATTTATGCAAATTTCAGAAAATAATTGAATTCTTTCGTGAAATTTTATTAAAATTGTATTAAAAAAAAATTAATTTCTGCGAAGAATTTTACTATTTGTATTTTGTTGAGAAATTTTATTAAAATTCTATTAAAAATAATTGAATTTCTGCGATGAATTTTACTATTTAAACATATAATTCAATTTTTCCGAAAAATGATATCAAATTTTTGAAAATAATTGAATTTATTTAATATTTTTAAATATAATTGAATTTCTTTGAAGAATTTTATTAAAAATTTTCAAAATCATGATTAAATTTTGTTGAAAAATTTATTTGAATTTTTTTGAATAATCTTTTTTCTTCATTAATTTAAATTGAAAATTTTCAAAGCAATTAAACCTTTGGAAGAATATTTTTCCAGCTTTTAAAAAAATCATTTTTGTTAAAAATTTTAATTAAGTACCTTATTTTTGAAGTTTATAAAAATTGTTTCTAATATAATTGAATTCCTGTGAAAAAATTTATTATTTATAGAAATAATTTAATTCTTGCGAAGAGAATTTTACTATTTTTAGGAAGTAATTCAATTGCTTCCAAGAATGTATTAGAAGTTTGGAAAGTAAATAAATTTTATTGAAAATTGGAAAAAAATTTTATTCAATCCTTCCAGTGAAATTTTATTAAAAAATCGACAAATTAAAATTTTTATAAACTAATTGTGTCATTTTTTAATTTTTTAAGAAAATAATTTACTATTTTACAAGAATTTTTTTTTTAAATTTGCGAAAATTATTGAATTTTGAAAATAAATTTTACAGTCAATCTTAGAAATATAATTGAATTTTTGACATTAAAAACAATTTTAGAATTATTTTTGCAAGAATTGAATGTTTGCAAAGACTTTACTAGAAATAATTGAATTGCTTCAATAGATTTATGCAAATTTCAGAAAATAATTGAATTCTTTCGGCAATTTTATTAAAATTGTTTTAAACATAATTTAATTTCTGCGCAGAATTTTTTATTAAAAAACTAATTGAATTCTTCCGAAGAAAAATTATTATGTATGTAAATAATTGAATTGTTGCGAAGAGTTATTTTAAAATCTTTGAAAATATAATTTTAATATAATTAAATATTTACTTTAATAAGTGAATTTTTCTACTTTACTAGATTAAAATAATATTAATAATATAATGATAATAATTCATACGAAAATTTCAATGTGAAAATATTTTGTAATTAGCATTATTATATTAAACATTATAATTAAAAAAAAATTAAATTTGAAGACATTTTTTATAATTTGCATTATAATGAAACATTTGCTATTATAGTTAATAAATAATAATATTAATAATAATAATAATAGTAAATGTGTTTGTAAATCAAGTACCTTTTTCTCCATTAGAGAGGATGTTTCAAAGTGTACGTGGTATTTAATTAAAGTTTTGAAAAAGAAAATTTTCCGAAGTGTCATTCGAAAGACAAATCGTGAAGGGTGTATTTGAAAGTTGAAAGTGGTCTTTAAGAATGATGCAAGAGAGATGGTGTAATCTAGTTTTCCAAGATGATACACACTCAGTTTCACTAACACAGGAAACAAAATTCAATTTCAAGGAGCTACGCCCTTTGCGACTAACTAAGTTTCAAATCATTTTCTCCCATTCAAACGGCTCTATTTAACAATAAATTTACCTAAGTTATTGTAAATTTTCTCTGCTTCTCTATATTCGCTTCAACAAATAGATTTATGTAGCAATTGTAATTGGTCGTAAACAATTGAAATAAAGCCACTTTGCAATAACGGATAAATTTATACATATAATACTATAAAATTTATTACAATTTACGAGAATCACTATAATTTCCACTAATTTTAATTATTTACCAGTTTTTTGAATATTATTGCAGTTAGAAAAGTATTAATTACTAATACAAATATTTTTCAGAAACTGTTAAATTCAAATTAATGAAAAAAAAATTTTATGACGTCCAAAAAAACTCGTTTTAGTATTAAAATTACTATAAATTACTATAAAATTTATAACAATTTACGAGAATCACTATATTTTCCACTAATTTTAATTATTTACAATTTTTTTAATATTATTGCAGTTAGAAAAGTATTAATTACTAATCGAAATATTTTTCAGAAAGTGTTAAATTTAAATTAATAAAAAAAAAATTTATGACGTCCAAAAAAAACTCGTTTTAGAATTTCATACAAAACTGCCAAAAATTCCATTCTATAGTTTGTATTTCTTATCATTTTCCTTTATTGTCATACAAAAAAATATTTACATCATTCTTATCCTAATACTAATAAATTGAATTTCTGCAACGAATTTTATTATATTCATGAAATAATTTAAATATTTATAAAAATAATAATTTTGCGACTGTTTGAAATTCAATAGTAATTTTTTCGACCAATTTTCTCTTTAAATATTTATTAAATAAAGCTGAAATTTTGTAAAAAAAAATCTAAAATATAATAAAGAAGGACAGTGATGTGCAAAAGTTGAAAATAAAATTTTTTTTAATAATTCATTTCTTTCGACTAATTTTATGCAAATTGTAATTTAAATAATTGAATTCCTGAGAAATTTGTATTATCCATGAAAAGAATTGAATTCTTATCGAAGATTTTTACTACTAAATTTGTAAATAATTGAATTCTGGTTTGAAATGTTAGGAAATAAATAAATATAAATAGATATTAAATATTAAACTCGGAAATAATAAATATTAAAAATCGTTAAATTGCTAAAAGTTTTTAAAAATAATTAAACTTTACAAAAGAATTCTATTAAATTTTTGGAAAATAATTAAATGTCTGAGTGGTATTTGATTAAATTTTTTTTGAAAATATAATTGAAGGAGTAGAGAGCATTTAATTATTTATGAAAATAATTAAATTCTTACCAACTATTTTATTAGAATTTTTTTAAAAAAAAGTAAATTTTCAAAAAGAAATTTACTACTTTTCAAAATAATTGAATTCTTGTGATAAATATTTTTATTTTTAAGAAAATATTTAATTTTTGCAAAGAATTTTATTAAAATGACTGACTGTAAAATTGAATTTAAAATCATTGAAATCCTGCGATGAATTTTCTTATGAATGAAAGTAATTGAATTATTGTGAACGATTTTATTAGAATTGTTTTTTTCAAATTGAATTTCCAAGAAAAAATTAATCACTCTTAAAAATAATTGGATTCTTGTGGAAAATAATTGAATTTTACAAAGAATTACATTCTAAATAATTGAATTTTTTGGAAGAATTTCATAAAAATTAATAAAACAATAATTCAATTATTTCGAATGTAATTCTTTGTAAAATTCAATTATTTTCCTAAATTACAACAGTCGTCACAAGAATTAAATTATTTTTAAATATAGTTAAGTTTTTCTTGATATAAAAAATAAAAAAATAATTAAAAATAAAGAAATTGAAAATTCAAATAATTGAATTTTTTAGAAAAAATTAATTACTTTTAAAACATTTGAATTCTTGTGATAACTATTGTAATTTAGGAAAATAATTGAATTTTCAGGAAGAATTTTATTAAAATATGTAAAAGAATATTTCAATTATTTCGAAAAAAAATTAATTAAAATTGTATTAAAAAGAATTGATTTATTTCAAAAAAATTTTTTAAATATTTCAAATTAATTGAATTCCTCTAAAAAATATTATAATATTTTTGTAAATAATTGAATTCCTTAAAAAAATTCTAATATTTTGGTAAATAATTGAATTTTTCCGCAAAGAATTTAAAAAAAACCCTTTTTTAAATAATTGATTTCTTCGAGGAATTAAAATTAATTTTTCAAAAATAATTACATTTTTTGATCAATTTCTGTAAAATTGAATTGAAAATAATTGAAATCTTTCCGTGAATTTTATTTATTAATACGAAATTAATTGAATAGTTGCTAAGAATTTTGTTGAAATTTTCCAAAATAATTGAATTCCTGAAAAAAATTTTGTTACTTATAAAAGTAATTGAATTATTGCGAAAAATTTTATTAACATATTCGAAAAGAATTGAATTTTTGTAAAAAAAATTCATTTTCAAAAAGAACTGAATTCTTCGTATAAATTTTATATGAAGATTATTTTTAAATCAAAAATTTTTATTGTTTTAAAGAATATTAATTTTTTTTGTTGGAATACAATAAATTTTATGAAAAATTTTATTATTTATAATAAAATTCTTATGTGGAAAACTTTATTTGTGAAAATAATTGAATTAATTCATTAATTTGAATATATAGTATTGAAAATTAGTTTGAAATTCTTCGATGATTATTTTTGAATATAATAATTAAGTTCTTGCTTAGAATTTACTCAAAAAATATTTTTTTTGATTTCAATTTCCTTGAAAAATATTATTTTCATAGTAATTAATTAATTTTTTCTTGAAAACTCAATATTGTAAGAAAATTCGAATAAAATTGTTCGCAATAATTTAGTTATTTCCCCATGAATAATATAAAATTCAATAATGCAATAATTTTTTTTGCATGAATAATAAAATTCAATTGTTGTGAAGTAGAATTTTTCAAAAATTTTGTTAAATAGTTAATTTTTTTGAAATTTAAAAATTAAGAATTAAAAAATTTTCATTTGTAAAAAATATTTTTAAACATGCGACGGAATATAATAAATAATATTAATTTCTATAATCTTTGATAAAAAAAAAATGAAAATAAAAATTACATCTGTAATTATCCAATTTTCTCTAATTTAAATCCTTTATCTGTCCCTGTGGACTTTTTTATTGTCAAGAAATGGAAGGCAAAAAAGAATGAACGAAAGAAAGAAAGAGAGCCATAAGAGAGCTTAGCTTGTGAAGAGCAATTTCCCGATATCTCAAAGTTCTAGATTTATCAGCTTATTTTTAAGGGAAAATTTTTATTCTTTCTCTCTCAAGCGATATATCGAAGAAAAAAATAATAAAACCAATGCAAATGTAATGGTACGGAAGATATTTGATTAAAAACTGGGAGTGAAAAGTGGGCGAATGATTAATTTAACTGTATAAAATATTTATTTATTTTATCTTTCTTTTTTCTAGTAGAATAACTGATAACAAATGCGCATTATTTCTACCTTTCTACCCTTATGAAAAGAGTCCATCTCTAAATGCGATGCATTATTTATGAGAAAACCACGCACATAAAAGATCGTTTTTTTGTTCCTGTAGCTAACATCTGTTAGAAAAAGGAAAGAGTGTATAAAAAAAGTAGACTGTATATAAAATTGCAATTTTATTTTTCTATTTTTTTTTTTTTTTTTTATAATAAATATTTTTCCACTTGATTTTTCGAAATCTTGTCACTTCTGTAAATCAAAATCAATTGTTGACCCTCATTTTTAAAATTGCATCTGAAGTAAAGATAATGGAATTCTCTTGTCCACACGATCTCTTTTTCTCTGGTTTTTACCCTCTTTTATTTTTCCTTGAACGCTTTCATTGTCCATTATTTCAATGGCAGGCTTTTTCCAGTACTTAGCTTTCTGAAAGCTACAATGTCATTTTCCCAGCATTTGTTAAATAAAAAAAAAAAAAGTTTTTTAATCTTCACAAAGAAATTTTCTTTTTTAATATTATTTTTCATTTATTTACTGTAAATATAATTTTAAGATTCATTTTCTCTCAAAATTGTTAAAATACAACTGAATTAATTAAATTACCATTTTTTAATTAATTTGCAATATTTTGAAATTATTTTTTTACTGTCATTTCTTTATTTGCAAATTTTCAATTCAATTGAAATAAATGTTAATTAATTTGAATTAATGTAAAGAATTTTAATCAATGAAAAATTAATTAAATTTATTATTATTTAGAAATTATTTATTAGTTTACAATTTTTAAAATTAATCTGAGCAATTGTTAATTGATTAATTTAAAGAATTTTAATGAACGAAAAATTAATTGAATTCATTATTATTGGAAAATTATTTATTTACTTATTTCTCTATTTGCTTAGAAATTTTTCATTTATAACTGAAAAGAATTTTAAATAATTAATTTACAGAATTTAAATGAATAAAAAAATAATAATTAAACTTTAATTTTTTTAATGAATTAAAAATTGATTAAATTTATTATCGATCAGAAATTATCTCTTTATTATTTGTTTAAATTCATTATTATTTAAAAATTGTTTAATTATTTGTGTACAACTTTTCAATTTAATTAGAGCATTTGTTGAATGATGAATTTAAAGAATTACAATGAATGAAAAATTAATTAAATTTAATATTATTTGGAAATTATTTATATAATTATTGCTCTATTTGCTTAGGAATTTTTCATTTATAACTGAAAAGAATTTTAAATAATTAATTTACAGAATTTAAATGAATAAAAAAATAATAATTAAACTTTAATTTTTTTAGTGAATTGAAAATTGAAATTTATTGTCGTTTAGAAATTATTTCTTAATTTAATTAAAATTATTATTATGTTTAAAAATTACTTATTCATTTGTTTACAATTTTTCAATTTAATTCGAGCAATTGTTAATTAACTAATTTAAAGAGTTTTAATAAATGAAAAATTAATTAAATTTATTATTATTTGGAAATTATTTATTTACTTATTTCTCTATTTGCTTTGGAATTTGTTATACAATTGAAAAGAATTCTAATTAATTAATTAAAGAATTTAAATGAATAAAAAATTAATTATTAGACTTTAATTTTTTTCATGAATTGAAAATTCATTAAATTTATTATCGTCTAAGAATTATTTATTTATTAACAAGTTTTCAATTTCATTTGTACAATTACTAATTAATTTTTTTTTTGAAAGAATTTTAATGAACGAAAAATTAATTGAAAGTTTCAGTTTTTTAATGAATTGAAAAATAATTAAATTCTATTATTTAGAAATTATTTATTTACTTATTTCATTATTATTTTGGGAATTTTTGATTTAATACAAAAAAACTTTAATGAATGAAAAAATAATTTAAACTTTCAGTATTTTAAAGAATTGAAAATTAATTAAATTCTATTATTTAAAAATTATTTATTTACTTATTTCTTTTTTAGTTTAATTATTTTCGATTTAATTCAAACAAAATTTAATAAATTAATTTAAAGAATTTAAATGAATAAAAAATAAATTAAATTTATTATTTAAATATGATTTAATTATTTATTTGTTTACGAATTTTCGATTCAATCGAAAAAAAAAATTCCAATTAATTAATTTAAAGAATTCTAATGAATGAAAAATTAGTTTATGAATTGAAAATTAATACCAAATTTATTTTTATTTAAAAATTATTCTTGAAAAAAATGTATGAATTTGTGAGATTTTAATGAAACAATTGAAAGGGAGGGAAAACAATTTCAAACCGCTAATTTCAAATTTTTGACGTTTGTGACAGTTTTTTTGAAAAAAATAATTGTACATATGAGAAGTGCAGAAAATTTAAATGTTGAGATTCACGTTAATTTTGTTTTTTTTTATTATTATTATTTGTAATTTATCGTCGAAATCGAGAAGTGTAAAAAATTCGGTAAAAGACAGTGAATAATTTTAGTTCATCGGATTTGGAAAACAAAAATATCACAGTAAGTGGAACAAAAATTGAACAAATAATAATAATTGTAATTAACAGAGAAAAAATATTCCGAGTTTTGTATTTGACACTTCAGTAAATTTTTGGTTAACTGTAAAATAAATAAAGCAGAATTATAATAATTAATATTTTTTAGTTAGAAATAATATTAATAAATACTTCTTTTTAGTTACAAAAAAGTTATTTAATTATTAAACATTAAATTTATTAAACTAATTAAAAATAATTTTTAGATTGGTTGGAAAAGATTTCAGTTATTTAATTAGTTCATTTTTAAATATTAAATTTATCAAACAAGTTAGACGTAATTATTAAATTTTTTGCAAATAATTTATAAATGTTTGTTTTTGGTTTGAAGTTAACTATTTAATTTATGAAATATTAAAAATATTAAATTAGTTGAAATTAATTTGTAAATATTTATTTTTATTTTGAAGTAAATTATTTAATTGATGAAATATTAAAAATATTAAATTAGTTGCAAATAATTTATAAATATTTATTTTTAGTTTGAAGTTAACTATTTAATTTATGAAATATTCAAAATATTAAATTAGTTGAAAATAATTATTATATTAGTTGGAGATAATAAATTTCTTTATATTTTCAACAAAAAAAAATGTAGATTGGGCCCTAAATAAATAATTGTCGGAGAAATTGTCCATATGCAATAATATGGATGCGGTAAAAAATTTTTTTGAGTGTTTTAATTATCATTGGATTATAATCGTTGCCACTGGAATTTACATACATTTAAGACAAATTTGCATCATTGGATTGTGTTTCGATGATGATTTAAATTTACCTTTCGATCCATCGTACGCATCAGTTTTATTCATTTTCTCAGTATTGTGTCTCCTTGCCGAGTATAAATTATGGCCACGATCTTTAAAGGAACCACCTGTTCAATTAATGATTGTTTATGAGGTAATGTTCACAATTTTTCCTTTTTTATTATTTTTCAATTTTTGGCAAAATTATTTACATTATTTTAACAATTATTTATATTATTTTAACAATTATTTATATTATTTTAACAATTATTTAAAATAATTTAACAATTATTTAAATAATTTAACAATTACTTAAATAATTTAACAATTATTTAACAATAAAAAATAATTAACAAAAAAAAATAATTTACCAACTATTTAGATAATTTTTAATTAATTAATCAATTAATTATAGGTTGATCAGTTTATTATCAATTTCAATAATTGAATAATTACTAGTCTTGTCAGTGTAACTAAAATAAATTATTTGATTTATTCGAAATATTGTATTAATTAAAAAAATTATTTTTACTATTTTTTCTTATTTTATTCATTCATTATTATTACATTTTAATAAATTATTATTCTTAATATTTATTTTTTTTATTTAGTTATTAATTTATTATTCATTTGAACACCGAATTAGAAAAAAATGAAAAAATTAATTTGATTGAAATAAAGAATTACTTGTTCATTATCAAATAAATAATTACTTGAATCAAATAATTTTTATTTTATTCAAACAAATTTCGCAATAAATAATCATTATTAAAGTAGTCAAATAATTTTTGTTTCCAATAAATTATTGTTTGAAACACAATTTTATGGAATTAATTAGAAATTATTTCATTCAAGTAAATATTTATTTGTATTAAGTAATCTTTATTTGAAACCAATTCAATTTCTTTGTTTGTATCCATAAAATTGTATTTGAAACAATAATTTAATTATTTGAAGCAAAAATTATTTGATTAAATTAAACAAGAATTGCATAATATAAAATTTTTTTGATTTAAATAAAAATTTAAATTTACTTTTGATTTAAAAGTAAATATTTATTTTATAATGGAAATAAATATAAAAATTAAATTCGATTAGTCGAATTAAAGCAATTTTTCTCAGTATATGCTAGAAAAAAATAAACAATTAAGAAGAATAAAATAAATAATCAGAGTAAATTGAAATATTGAAAAATAGTAATAATTAATTGGAAATGGTAAATTACTAAAAAAATTAAATAATAATAAAGGAATTATAATAATTATTTACAACAATTGTTTAAATATCGATATTAATTTGTTTATAATTTTGTAGATGATGGTTTCTTCTTTAGTAACAAATTTATCTATGAAAGCAATTTGGGTTCCACTTGTGAATGCAATTTGGTGTATGACTCAAGAATCGAGCAGATGGGTTCGTAAGAAATTATAATTATTAATTAATTAGACTCTATTTTTGAAAGCAATTTTATTACTGTAAATTATAAACATATAGTCTGTTTACATAAATTAAAACTTTCTGAAAAATTGGAAAACATATTTTTAAATTTATTTCTCTTCAAATAATTAATTAATTAATTAAATAATAATAAAAAATTTGTTTTTTTTGAATTTATTTAATATTTAATTCATAATTAATGTAGTAGTTCAAGTAGTGAATTTTAATTTATTTAATTGATTATTTAATGTTTCAAAAGAAGTTCATTTATACATTCTAAAGTTATTAAAGAAATTAAAAGTAGAAATAACAGAGAAAAAATTCTTTTAAATTTATTTCTCCTCAAATAATTAATTAAATAGTTGGAAAAAATAATTATTTAATTCCAAGTTAACTTATTTACACTGAAAAAAAAATTATTTTCTTCAGTCTAATAGTCGATTCATTAGTGAAATAAATTAACTTACATTTATTTTCTTAATTAACAAAGAAAAATTTATTTACTTAAAAATTAAATTTAATTGATTTTTTCAATTAATTAACAATTTATTTAATTAAAAATTTCTTTACTTAAGGGCATTTGAACCATTATGACGTCACAATTAATAAAAAGCATGTGATTTACAAATGTGACGTCATAATGGTTCAAATACACTTAAAAATTCATTGAAATTAATTTTTTTAACTAATTATGAAAAATTTATTTACTTAAAAATGAATTTAAAGGTTTTTTAATTAATTTTAAAAAATTTCTTTGCTTAAAAATTATTTAAAAATGATTTTTTTAATTAATTAAAAAATATTCATTTGCCTTAAAAAGTTGGGAATAAAAGAAGACGAATAATAATAATAAAAGAAGGTTTTTAATTAATTTCCTTTGAAATACTTATAATTAAATATTGTAAACAATAAATATTGGAATATTTTGGGAAATGTAATTTTTTTTCGTAATTTATTGAATTAATTTTTAGTTGGAGTGGCTGAATGATGCATTGGGTCTAGATCGTTACTCGTTTCTTAATGCACTTGCAGCTTACATGTGCGACGAAATGGCCGCATTTCACACAGCTTTTTGCTTATCACTTTTATCCTTTGTTTGGATGCTGGACGCGACAGAATCACTGGATGGAATTCTCGATATCTGGACCAAGTAGTAAAGTATTTCACGAGAAGAAGTGAAATTAAAATTACTTTTATTATTTTCTTTTCAAAACTTTGAAAAATCTACTTTAGTCGCAAATTTGTCTTTTTTTATTTATTTATTTACTCAATTTTTATTTATTTTTTTTAATTTTAATTTTTTTTAGTTATTTAATTCATTTATTTACTTAATTTTTATTTTTATTTAATTTTTTTTTATTTAAATTTGATTATTTATTTAATTTATTTACTTAGTTATTTACTCATTTATTTACTTGTTTACTTCATTTTTATTTTTATTTAATTTTTTTTTATTTAAATTTGATTATTTATTTAATTTATTTACTTAGTTATTTACTCATTTATTTACTTGTTTACTTCATTTTTATTTTTATTTAATTTTTTTTTATTTAAATTTGATTATTTATTTAATTTATTTACTTAGTTATTTACTCATTTATTTACTTGTTTACTTCATTTTTATTTTTATTTAATTTTTTTTATTTAAATTTGTTTATTTATTTAATTTATTTACTTGTTTACTTCATTTTTATTTTTATTTAATTTTTTTTTAATTTAAATTTTTTTATTTATTTAATTTATTTACTTAGTTATTTACTCATTCATTTACTCATTTATTTACCTATTTATTTACCATTTTATTTATTCACAATTCTTTTTTAAGGAAATTAATTAAAAATTGTTTATTCCTTCCAAAGATTGTGTACTATTTAATTTTTTTCCCCCAAACAAGACATAGAAATAAAAAAAAAAATTTTTTAGGGAGGAGAAATTTTTTCCGGATATTAATAAAAATGGTGGAAGTGGAGATACTGAATATGATGATTCCGATGATGCTGACTATTTTTCCGACAAATGCCAAAGTTTGGCTAGTGACGATGTAGAAGAATATAGAAATTCATTTTCATTCGAAACACCCGATTAGGGAACAATTTTTATTTTTTTGTTTATTTTCTCGAAATCTTCCAAACGTGTCGAGTTCAATTTTTTTTTTTTTTTTAATATTAAAAAGAAAAATTTGTACAAATTTTATGTTATCGAATTGTACATTTAAAAACTTGTCCTAATTGTTTTAATAAATTATAAAAATTTATTTTCTCTATTATTTTGAGAGCAAAATTTTTCACATTTTTTCTTTTTATTTAGAGTGTAAAATTTAGAATAGAATAAAAATTAGAATTGCGCAAAGAAAATAATATTTCGATACAAAAATAATTATAATAGTTGCGCAAAGAAAATAATATTTAGATATAAAAAAACCGAAAAAAATAAGAATAATTGCGCAAAAAAAATAATATTTAGATATTATTTGTTTTTGTAATTATAAATTTTTTAGGCAATTGAAAAAAAATTAATTTAATTCATTTATTTTATATTTTTCCAATTAACTAATTTTTCTCTAATTCGGTTCAGCTAGTTTTTGAAGAAATGACGAAATTTTTTACAGTTTTTTATACACTTGCAAGAAAATAAATTAATATTTCGTATATTAACAATATTTTTAATAAATAAAAACTTTATTATTTATTATATTAGTATTTTCTTTTCTCTGAATTTATTTATTCTGACAAATTAGATAGATAATAATAAATTATTCTTAAATTTACAACTAACAATTATTATTATTCATAAATAATATTACTAACATAAATATTATTATAATTATTAATAAATAGTATAATTTAAAACTAATAAATTAATTGGAAAAATATAGAAAAAATACGAACAATAATAAAAGTAAAAAAAAGATGGAAAAAAATAAAAATTATTAATAAATAATATAATATTATAATTTACAAATAATAAGAAAAATATAGAAAAACACAAACAATAGTAAAAGTAATAAAAAGTAGAAAAAAATAAAAATTGTTTAGAAATATTTTTATTATTATTATTATTATTATTTATAATAAAATTGTTCGTAACGTAAAAAATTTTGTTTGTTTCTTTTTTTGTTGAAAAAATCGAATTTCCAGAAACGATTAATGATGAACTTCAGTTAAATCCAACTTTGTTTGTATATTAAAAGAAAAAAAAGTGATTTTATCAAAACTATATTCAAAATCATTGGTTATAAATTGATAATTTAAAATGGCAAAATTTTTGAATACATTTTGGGCTTTTTTATTACATGTCCTTGGAATTTTCGTTTTTCAAACATGTTTTGCAAATGATTTGGAAGATTGGGATGGTAAACCACTCCTCTCTGGACCACCTTTAACCTCCTTTTTATTTGCATCTGCAATTTATATAATTATTTTAAAAATAAACCTCTTTCCAAATACTTTTCGAAAGCCCCCAATTGCTTTACTTTCCCTCTATGAGGTAAAAATTCATTTATTAATTTTTTTTCCCTAATTTAATTAGCTTTCATTATAATGAGTAATTTTTTATAAACAATTTTTGGTTATATTTTTTAATTCTATTTTGTTGTATTTTTTCTTTTAAATTTCGTTTTAAGTTTATAAAATTTTTTTTTTTGAACAATTATTAAAAAATATTGTCCAGTGTTTAAATAAATAAATAAATAAACAAATAAATAAATGTATAAATAATTTATACACTGGAATCATTTTTAATTCTTAATTTAATCATTAATAAGGTCTTGAAAATTGTTTTTGAAATTTTTTATTTTTTCTGATTTCAAAATATAAATTAATATAAATTTATATACAATTTTTTGTATAATTATTCAAAAATAATGTCCAGTGTTTAAATATATAAATTAATAAATTATTCATTTATACACTCGAATAATTTTTAATTCTCAATTTAATTATTAATTAGATTTTGAAATTTTTTACTTTATCTTATTATAAAATATAAATTAATATAAATTTATAAATTTTTTTTGTATAATTATTTTTAAAAAATGTCCAGTGTTTAAATAAATAAATAATTTACTTATACACTCGTATAATTTTTAATTTTCAATTTAATTATTAATTAGCTTTCAAAAATGGTTTAGGAAATTTTTTTATTTCGTGTTATTATAAAAGTAATTTGTTATGAAAAATTTCTAATCGAAATTAATTTAGTTAGCAATTTTATAGTTTTATGAAAAATTATTTTATTTTTATTTATTATTATTTTTGGTTCAATAATTTTTGCCATAATTTTTGATAAAAATTGAATTAAATATTTAATTAGTTTTTAGCAACAATGTTTTTGTTGGAATTCTCATTGGCCTGTATTTGGACACCAATTGACGTGATTATCATGAGAACTTTGCCGAAAAAATTAAATGAAGTAATTTATGAATTTTTTTTCTTAACCTACAATTTTCTTGCAGTAATTACTTAAGTTATTAATTATAAATTAATAAATAATAAGAAAATTCTCCATCAAATTTTTTTTCTACCAAATTTGATAGATTCATTCAAATTAAAAACAATTTTTTATGTTTTTAAATTTTTTTAAATAATTAATTTTTGTTTTTAATTTACAGATATTGGAAAAATTTGGATGCTCAGAATTAGTGGAAATTTTTGAAACAAATTACAATTTTTTAGAACTTTTATGTTTATTTACTGCTTTGACATTATTTTATCTCAGTCTCCACGTTACAAGGACAATCGATTTTTCAATTCTCAAGTAATTTTGTTTTTTAATTTTAATTTAAAAAAATTTTTATAATTATTATTAATTATTAATTATTAATTACTAGAAAGATAAATTTTCCTTTTTTTATATTTTACTTACAAAAAATCTAATTTTTCACAAAAAATGTAACAAAATATTTTTTAATAGATTTCTAGTTAATTAAGAATTTAATAATTTATTAAAATAATAATTGTTTATAAATTTACTACATAAAGTAAAATTAGCCTTTTTTGGATTTGACATTAAAAAATTATTTGTAAAAAAAAGTAACAAAATATTTTTTACAACAATTCTAATTAATTAAGAATTTATTAATAATAATTATTTAATATTCAATAATTTACTTCATAGAGTTAAATTAATCTTTTTTGTATTTTACTTTCAAAAAATATTTGTTAAAAAATGTAACGAAATATTTTTTAAAACAATTCTAATTAATTAAGAATTTATTAATAATAATAATTTAATAATTAACTATATAAAAAATTAAATTAGCCTTTTTTCTATTTTACTTTCAAGAAATTATTTCTAAAAAAATGTTACAAAATATTTTAAAAGCAATTTACAATAATTAATTAATAATTTGTTTATAAAAATAATTATTATTTCATAATTGACAAGTAATAATCACTTAAATTTTATTAGCAACAAATTATTAAAAAATTGATTAACATTAATTAATTATTAATTAATTGATTAATAATATAATTACACAATATATTTAATCAATATTAATTCAGAATTGATTAACAAAAATTAATTAATACTTGATTTGCAATAGTTAATTAATAGTTGATTAATAATAAAAAAATAATACTTGACTAATAAATAATTAATAATAATTAAAATTTTTTTTAACAACAATCAATAAAAAATTAATAAATAATTTATTTATTTAATTTAATAATTTATTTATTTAATTTAATTATTATATATATAATTAATTATTATTTATTATTTAATTATTATATTTAACAATTGATTAGTAATTGATTAATCAATACTTCTTTAATAATAAATTTTAATAACTAACTAATACAATAATTAATTTAAAAAAATAGTTTTTTTTTATTTCACAAATAATTAATTATAATCATTGTTTAATTATAATTTTTAAAATTGCAGAAAACAAGGAGCCATTTGTTTTGTGAAACACGTAATTACTGCAATTTCGAATCGAATGAAAATAGAATTTCCCTCCATGAAACAAATAGAAAAACAAGAAAGTAAAACACGAAGACGAAGAAAAAGTCGAGACTCACATTCGAGTTTTATTACAAACTGCTTTTAATTTAGAAAATAAAAAAAAATTCTCAAAAAAAAGTTAAAATTCTTTTACATAAAAAAAATTATATAAATAACAATGTTAATACAATTAGCAAATAAAAAACAATTTTTTCTTTACAATAATTATTTAATTATTCAATTTCTAAATTTGAAAAAATGTGATTTGTGAATTTTCAAATTTCAAATAACCGGAAGTTGACGAAACGAAGGGAACGAACGCCATTTTGATTTTATCGAACCGCGTTTCTTTTCCGGTTCTTTTGACGTGTGTATTGTATCAATACAAAAATGGTAAGTGAAATAATCTCATTTTTCTCGTGTAATCGCAACAAATTATTATTAAAAAACTGTTCGATTGTAAATTAGAAACATACGTTTATATGTTTAAATAATTATTTCCTCAGAATCCTGTGTAATTTTACAGTAAATTCAATTTGAACAAATGGTGAGGTTATGTTGTCAATTGTTGCAAGAAGTGAAGTTAAAAGTTGTTTTAAATTGGAAAAAATAGTGAAAATTGAAGAAAAATATTCTATAACTAGCATTTAGAAATTAATTTTCAAAGTGTCGTCTTTGGGAAAATAGTTTTTCTAAATTTTGTTTATTGATGTTTGAAGGTTATGTCACATGACAAAATCGGAGTGTATTTTTTTCTGTTACTAAAAATGAAAAAATAAAATTAGTAGCAGTTTTTGCAATAAGAATTTGTTGGATACTTTTTTATTTTTCGCTTAAGTTGACTTGGGATTTTTTTTTTATGAATAAGTTGTAAGTGAAATTGTGTTAGTGATGAATTTTTGTTTTACAGGCCAAGCGTACCAAGAAGGTAGGAATCACCGGGAAGTATGGTACCCGATATGGTGCCTCCCTCAGGAAAATGGTGAAAAAGATGGAAATTACGCAGCACAGTAAATATACTTGTACATTCTGCGGAAAGGTAATTTTTTCTTTCATTAATTTGCATTTTACTTTTGAATTTAAAGACTAAGATACTAGCAGGGAATTTTCAATTTCAATCGAGAAAATTTTCTTTGACGTCTTATTTAGAAGTAAATCAATCTTTTCTAGTTAATTTCTTCCTTCTTTCTTTAGAATTTCTCTTTTTTTTTCTTCTTTCTTTAGAATTTCTTTTTCTTCCTTCTTTCTTTTTCTTTATTCTTTAGAAAAGAAACAATAAATTCAAGTTTGATATTTTAACCAATTGAAAGAATTCTCAATTTTTAGAAATTGTCTCAGTTATTTTCCAATTTGATCGTTTTGAAAATTTTAATTACTAAAATATTGTTTTACTTTTGTATTTTAAGGGAACGAATTCTGTATTTTCGAAAATAGTCTCTTAGTTTTTACTTTTTAGTTTATATTTTATTGATTCTTTCGAAATTTTTAATTGACAATAAAAATGATTTTTCAAGTTATTTGATTTTTTAAATAAAAAGAAAACTGCATTTTCGAAATCCAGAAATTAGTCTCATTTTTTATTTCGATTTTATTGATTGATTTGAAATTTTACTTGTTAAAATATTGTTTTAAACTATTTTTTATTTTAAATCATTAAAACAATTTTGCTTTTTCGAAAATAGTCCCTTAGTTAATATTTCATTTATTTTTAATTTATTTTCTTTTTAAATCTTCAATTATGAAAATTGTTTTAAACTAACGAAACTAATGAAATTTTTTATAACGAATTAAGAAACAAATTAATTTTTTTCGTGAAATTTCATTTAAAATTATTGAATTTGTTTCAAAAAAAAATTATTTTAAAATAAAAAAAAACTGAATTCTCTCTTGAAATTTCGTTTTAGAAAATATAATTTAAAAAATTAAATTTTTTGTAAAGAATTTCACTATTTATAAAAATAAATAAATTGTTTCGAATAATTTTTTATATTTATAGAAAATAATTCAATTCTTTGAAAAATTTTTATTAAAAATTTAAAAACGTCTTTTCTAGTAAAAATTTGAAAAAAATTGAATTCTATTGTAAAATTTTATTGAAAATAATTTAATTTTTGCAACAGAATTAACTATTTGAGATAGTAATTGAATTTTAACAAGAAATTTTGCTAATTAAGAAAATAATTGAATCATTGTGAAGAAATTTATAAATACTTTGTAAATAATTGATTTTTTGTGAAATGTTCATTATTTAAGAAAGTAATTTAAATCTCGCGAAGAAATTTACAGCTTTAACAAATTTTAATAAAATTTTTAGGATCAATTACTATTTTTTAAGGAATTCGATTAAAATTATATTAAAAGTAATTGAAATTCTGCAATGAATTTTATTATTTATGAAAATAATGAAATATTTGCATATTTAAGAAAACAATTGAATTTTTGCAAAGAATTTTACTATTTATAAAAATAATTGAATTATTGCGATGAAATTTATAAATGCTTTGTAAATAATATAATCTTTTGCGAAATTTTCATTATTTAAAAAAGAAATTGAATTCTTGTGAAGAAATTTACAATTTTAATAAAATTATTGAGATTTTTTACTAT
Organism: Leptopilina myrica (nomen nudum); assembly: GCA_032872475.1. Taxonomy (NCBI): domain Eukaryota; kingdom Metazoa; phylum Arthropoda; class Insecta; order Hymenoptera; family Figitidae; genus Leptopilina; species Leptopilina myrica (nomen nudum). The sequence goes on along the minus strand of CM065467.1, from coordinate 20,929,209 downwards.
TTAAGAAATCGGAACCGAGTATTATTGAAATTTTAGAAAATAATTGAATTCTTGCGAAGAAATTTAAAGATACATTGTAAATAATTGATTTTCTAAATGAAATTTTCTTTATTTAAGAAAGTAATTGAATTTTTGAGAAGAAATTTTTCAATTTTACTAAAATTATATGAAAAGTAATTGAAATTCTGCAATGAATTTTATTATTTATGAAAATAATTTAATATCTGCATAAAATTTTGTAAATAATTGAATTCTTTTGGAAATTTGTTTTTAAACACAAATTAGATATTGAAAATAATTGATTTGTGGAAACTTTGGATAATAATTGAAATTTTGACAAGAATTTTACTATTTAAGAAAATAAATGAATTTTGGTAAAGAATTGTAGTATTTATAAAAATAATTGAATTGTTTCCAAGAATTTATTAAAATTTTAGAATGAATTGAATTTTTTCCAATGGAATTTACTTTTTAAGAAAATAATTGAATTCTTTGGAAGGATTTATTGTAAAAATTTGTTTTAATTATTTTTATAAATAGTGCAATTCTTTACAAAATTTCAATTATTTTCTTAAATAGTAAAATTAAATCATTTTCTATTTTAATTAGTGGAAAAAATTCTGATTTTTCAAAAACCGCCCCTCATAGTTAATATTTAATTTAAACTTCATTGAATGTTTTGAAATTTCATATTATAAAAAATGTTTTAAATTGTTTTCTATTTTAAATTGTGGAAAAAACTTCGATTTTTCAAAAACAGTTCATTACACTGTTAATATTTAATTTCATTTTTTTTACTAATTGTCCTGAAATTGTAAATTGTAAAAATTTCTTTCGAAACTGTTTTTCTATTTTGAAGTATGAAAAGAATTCCGAATTTTCGAAAGTAGTTTGTTAGTTATTTTTAAATTTAATCAATTTTTTCAAAAAACTGGAAAATAATTGAAATTTCGCCAAGAATTTTAATATTTAAGAAAATAATTCAATTCTTTGGAGTAGAAAAATTTGATTTCTGATTAATTTTTTTTAGGAGGCCATGAAACGCAGCGTTGTTGGAATCTGGTCCTGCAAACGGTGTAAAAGGACAGTCGCCGGAGGTGCGTGGGTTTACTCCACGACGACCGCTGCTTCCGTCAGGTCAGCAGTCCGTCGTCTCCGAGAAGTCAAAGACCAGTAAATTTATTTAATAAAAAATTCTTATTCCAAACAACTTCTGTTAAAACTTAATTTACTTACACACCTCTCGAACCAATATTGTAAATTACAATAAACCTACTTTTGTTTAATAACACAAAATTTCTATTCATTTCTCACGTAAGTGAAAGAAAGTTTCTATTCATGAAAAAAAAATTAAACATTAATCTAAATTTTATTTTAATTTCATTATTTTATCTAAATAATAATTTTTTTATTTTATCAAATTATTAATTTGGTCAGTTTTTAAAATTAATTCTCAAAAAAGTCCGTTTTTCAAATAAAAAATAAAAAGAAGAAACATCTTTTTTAATATCAAGAAAAAGACACCATTTTTTTCTACAAACATTTATTCATAACTATATTTCAACTAATTCATCAATTTTCGCAAGATTTATTCATTATATATATATATATTTTTTTTAAAAAGCTATGAAGAGGTCTATATAAAAATAAATACTGCAATCTTAAAACAATGAATTAAATATATTTAAGCTGTAAAATGATAAATTGCTGCACCATCACCAATCGTAGATTTTATATTTTTTAAATCGTCTTGTTCTTTTTCAATACAACGAATGACAAAAATCATCTTACTTCGAATGTTGTAAATTTGATAAATACAATTTAATTTTTTTCATCTTCAATGTTTATAAGATAAACTTATAGACTAATTGTTGATTTTTCTTTTCAATTTAAAACTGTACAATCTTCTATAATTTTTATTTTTTAACTTCACTTTAAATAAACATAGCGTTTTCTGTGTGTGTGTGTTGTGTACACAACTATAATAAGGAAACAATGCATATCTTATCAGTGAGAAAATTACATTTATAATATTATATGTATAAAACGTAAATTGATCTCTTAACTAAGCAACAAGTTAAAATATATAGAAAAATGTACAGAAATCAAGGAACATTATGCTTCAATATCTGAATTAACTTTCTCACTTTTCAAAAATGTTTACTATTAACATTTTATTTTTATTTTTCTTAACTATTACGCTAAATTGTAAAATCTCAGACTGTTTCTAAATTATAATCAAGACAAAAAAGTACAAGGAAGACTCTCAAAGAAAACTATTTTTTTTCCCTACTAATGTTAAATTGGAAAAAAATGATTGAGAAACAAAAAGTATTTTAAAAAATTACGTATCTTAAAAAAATTTACAATTTTTAAAATTTTCTTTTACATGTAATAATAATTGTAAAATATTTCTAAATATCAAAATTTCTAAAAAAGAATTTTACAATTTCGATTACTTTTTAATAAAAGAATTGCAGATTTTCGCTAAAAAAAATTGTCAAATATATATTAAATTTCTATGTATAAATGTGAAAAAATTATTTTTTAAAACATTTTTAAAAATTCCGTCGAGATTAAAAGCAAAAATACTAAGAACTTAAACTTTTTTTTAAGCCAAGCTTAATTGGAATTATCTTTCATTTGGTTTTCCCAAAATTTTCAAACATTCGAATAAACGAAAATTTTCTAAGTAGAAATAAATTTATAATTAATTTATAAATACCTACTAATTTTTAATTCATTAAAAAATTTATAAATACAGGTTTAAATTTTAAAAATTAACATTTAGACAATTAGGAATTAATTTTTTTTTAAATACAAACAATTTGTTCAAAAAATTAAATACAAGAAGTTAAAAAAATGTCGTCGTTCATTTGAACGTTCGAAACTTTAGAAACACTTAATCGCGAGAGTTTAGAACGAAAAAAAATTACTTAAAACATAAAAAATTAACAACTATGAGGAATGATTTAAAAGTAGAGCTTAAAAAACAGAAAAGGGAAGGTTTTTTAAAATTAAAAATTGAACCTGACTATGGAGGGCGGAGGGAACTTAAAAAAAAAACTTGTTTCATTAACTTAAATATTGAATCTGACTATGAGGAAAATATCTTAGATATTTACAAAAGATATTAATTTAATAATACCGAGCCGTCAATATTTTGTTTTCCCTTCAATTCAATACAAGTCTATTTAAAATCCTAAGATATTCAATTACAATTTATTTTTACAATCTATTTTTATTTAAAAACTTTGACTTAGCTTTGATTAATAAAATAAAGGCTTGAACTCTATATTTCTCGAGTTTAATTAGCTGTTAATTTTTTTTTTCTTTTTTAAATTGTGGAAGGTCATCTCATTGCACTCATCCCAAAATTAGCATTTTTTTTTGTTTTGTTAAATTTCGCCTTTACAATTTTACCCAAGTCAACAATTGAATTTTAATTAATATAACAGTTTACTTGATATGCTTTTCTTTCTCTCTCTCTCTTTTTCTCTAACATTCGGTAAAAATTTACGTAATTCTTCATTTGCACCGGTACTGTGTTTTTTTCATTAATCTCTCAAAAACAAAGTACTTTAAAAACCTCAAAAGCTAACCATAAAAAATGGCAGTAAATGCTCAAATTTTTTCTATATATAAAACACTATATTAGCTTTCTAAGCAAAAAATTGTCTAGTCTTCGTAATTATTTGCGTTTTTTTTGTTTGTTTGTTTGTTTGTTGTTTTGTTGTTATTACGATCATAAAGAATCTTTCAACAGATTTTTTATGATATTTTATAAAGTTCAGAATTAATAAGGTCCCTGAAAAGTTCAGTCCTCTAATTATTATTTTTTTTTAATAAATACTTCAAGGCACAACAAGTACCGAGTATTGGTTCTTTACGTTTGCTTGGTATTAGCTGGCTTGCCATTTGAATTTACTCTGCATTATCCATTTTTGTCCGGGAACACGTGGATCGCAATTAGCGAGAATTGGCTGTGTTGCGTCGCTGGGCCTTGGTTTTGAGAGACAATAACCCGTATTTGTGTGTGTTATCATTTTCGTCTAGAAAAAAAAGGAAAGGAGAGAAAATTTATTAATGTAGAAAAATGAAATTTTTTTTCATTTATGATGAGAAGAAAAAATTAACAAATTTATAGTGAAAAAAACGAAAGTAGGCAAACTTTCGGTTTTTTTAGTATAAATTTATATTTATAATGGAAAAAATATAAAATTTAGAATTCAAAAATTTTTACAAAACAAATTATTTACTAAAAGAATTGTTTATTAAACAATTTATTTACTAAAAGAATTGTTTACTAACTGAATTGAATTATTTTAGAAAATTCTAATAAAATTCTGTGAAGAATTTAAATAATTTACTCAAAATTCTTGTAAAATATCGAACACGATTATTTTAATAACTTAATAATATCTTTAAACTTATTAAAATAATCGTGTTTGTTAAATTCTATTGCTTTCAAAATTTCCAATTAAAATTTTTAAATTAATTCCATTATGTAAAATTTAAAATTCAAAAATTTTTACTAAACAAATTATTTACTAAATAAATTGTTTACTATATGAATTTTTTTACAAAAAGAATCGTTTACTAAACAAATTATTTACTAAAAGAATTGTTTACTAACTGATTTTTTTACGTAAAGAATCGTTTACTAATGAAATATTTTACTAAAAGAATTGATTACTATTAAAATTTTGTAATAAGAGAATTGTTTACTATGAACAAATTTTTTTTACTAAACTAATTACTAAGAGCAATTTTTTATTTAACAATTCTTTTTTAGTAAATAATTAAATTACTGAAATTCTTTTACTGAACACACTTATCTTAGTTAATAATTCTTTAAGTGAACAATTTTTTAGGAAAAAATTGTTTTGGTGACCATTTTTGTAGTAGAAAATTACTTTTGTAAAATCTATTTTGTTTAACTTTATTAAAATAAAAAATAAATTGAAAAAATGAAAATTACTTGATTATTGTAAACCCAAGCTTGATTTCCGGCCATTCCATGGCAGCGGACTATTTTCACTGGTTTATGAGGACTTACAGCATCCAGGCACATATCGTCTGACATTATTTGCTGTCTCTTCGTATACGCGAAAACCTGCAAAAAATTATATTTTTATTATTATTATACAAATTACAAATTTTTTTTTATTTAAATATAAATTTTGGAATTAATTTTTTAATTTAAATCTGAAAAATACACTTCTTAAGTTTATAATTAATAATTATTGTTGTTGCAACAATTGCGATTATTTTCATCATAAATAATAAAATTCTTTGCAAAAATTCAATTTTTTTTAAAAAATAGTAAAATATTTGGGAAAATTTCAATTCTTTTAAACTATTCTTCCAAAGAATTCAATTATTTTCTAAAATTTTAATAAATCCTTCCAAAGAATTCAATTATTTTCTTTAAATAGGAAAATCCGTTGCAAAAATTCAATTCATTAAAAAATTTTAATAAATTCTTCGAAACTATTCAATTTTTTTTATAAATAGTAGAATTCTTTGCAAAAACTCCATTATTTTCTTAAATAGTAAAATTCTTGGAAAAATTTCAATTATTTTTCAAAGTTTTCTAAATTCAATTCTTTTCAATATCTCATTTCTATTTAAATACAAATTTTCAAAAGAATTCAATTATTTACAAAATTTTATGCAAATATTTAATTATTTTCATAAATAATAAAATTCATTGCAGAATTTCAATTACTTTTAATATAATTTTAATCGAATTCCTAAAAAAATAGTAATTGATCCTAAAAATTTTATTAAAATTTGTTAAAGCTGTAAATTTCTTCGCGAGAATTAAATTACTTTCTTAAATAATGAACATTTCACAAAAAATCAATTATTTACAAAGTATTTATAAATTTCTTCACAATGATTCAATTATTTTCTTAAATAGTAAAATTTTTTGTTAAAATTCAATTACTATCTCAAATAGTTAATTCTGTTGCAAAAATCAAATTATTTTCAATAAAATTTTACAATAGAATTCAATTTTTTTCAAATTTTTACTAGAAAAGACGTTTTTAAATTTTTAATAAAAATTTTTTCAAAGAATTGAATTATTTTCTATAAATATAAAACATTCTTCGAAACAATTGATTTATTTTAATAAATAGTGAAATTCTTTACAAAAATTTATTTTTTTAAAATATTATTTTCTTACATTTTAATAAAAGTTTTGAAAAAATTCAATTTTTTTTAATAAGCAGTAAAATTTATCTCAAAATAAGATTATTCTTTATAAATAATACAATTTTTCTTTATTATTATTATTATTATTATTATTATTATTATTATTATTATTATTTTTATTCTTTTTTTAAAAGAATTCTATTATTTTGAATGAAATTTTGATTAAAGTTCAAAAATCAAATATTTCATAAATTTTTTAAATAGTAATATTTTTGCAAAAATTCAATTACTTTTATGAATAGTAAAATTTTTTCAAAAAATTCAATTAGTTTCTGAAATTTTAATAAATCTTTCGAAACAATTCAAATATTTTCTTAAATAGTAAAACCTATTCTAAATTTCAATTATTTTCTGAAATTTTAATAAACCTTTCGAAAGAATCCAATTGTATTCCTAATTTTTATATAAAATTATTCAAAAGAATTCAATTATTTTAAAAAATTTTAATAAATCCTTCGAAATAAAAATCACTTAATTTCATAAGTAGGAAGTCAAATTCATTGCAATAATTAAGATATTTTTTTATAAGTAATAAAATTCTTCTTAAGAATTCAATTATTTTCAATACAATTTTAATAAACTTCAAAAAAGAAATATTTAACTTTAGTAACAGACCAGATTTAATAAAAACATTCCTTGAATGAATTAAATTATTTTAGAAAATTCTAATAAAATTCTTCTTAAGAATTCAATTATTTTCAATACAATTTTAATAAACTTCAAAAAAGAAATATTTAACTTTAGTAACAGACCAGATTTAATAAAAACATTCCTTGAATGAATTAAATTATTTTAGAAAATTCTAATAAAATTCTGTAAAGAATTTAATTTTTCTCAAAATTCTTGTAAAATTCATTAATTAAATGTTGAATTTCAATTATTAACGAACACAATTATTTTAATAACTTTAAAGAAATAGATCATTAAATTCTATTACTTCAAAATTTCCAATTAAAATTTTTAAATAAATTCCATTATGTAAAAAAAATTCAAAGGAATTCTTCAAAATTAATTTAATTATCATTTTCAAAAATTTTACCAAAGTTCTTCTGGAGAATTTAATTATTTACCAAAATAATAAAATTCTTCAAAGGAAGGCAATTGAGTATTATCAAATTTCTTGATAAAATTCATTGCAAGAATTCAATGATTTTAAAATAAATTAATTTAAAAATTTGTAAATAATTATCATGAAAAATTATTCAAAAAGTTAGAAAACCAAAAACCAAACAACTACCTAACCATTCCTAATTATTATTATTAATGAAATCAAGACAATAGAACATCTTTTTTTGTAAATTTCACCTGATTGCCACCGAGTCCATGACAATAAGTAACACCAACGTTTTCATCCGATTTTCTGCCCATTGTGTCGAGGCAATTTCTCGTCTCAACATTTTTCACATCGCCAAGATAATAATAATCCAAAGGCATCGGTGACTCTGGATAAATATTTTCCAAATACCATTTGAAATTTTTGCACTTAAGTCGTTCCCTTAATGCAATTCGATCCGAGACATCGCCAACAGAAACGCTACGAGCACCTGTAATAGAAAGTTCAACAAAAAAAAATTAATATTTCTTTTTATCTATACACAAGTCAAAAAAAAGAAGGATAATTCTCGTTTTTTTACTACTTTCTTGCAGTGTGCGGATTTATTTATTTTTTTTTTTTTGAGTGTGTGAATTATGCCTTCATAATATGAAGAGAGTGATGAATGAAAATGTATTGTGCAGTGCCTGGTGATCAGCTCTCACAGAAAATCTCCATCAAAACCAAAACCAAAAAAAAGTTTGTTTTTTATTGCTGTAATAAAAGTGTAGAAATCTAAATTTTCAAAACATGCTTTCGATCAAACGAAATTATTTATTGTTTCAACTTGTTGCAAAAAAAGAAATTACGGGAAAAAAATCATTCACACAATTTTGTTTGTATTCAAAACAAAAAAAAAAGAAGAAAAATTCTTGTCTACCAAACTTCTAAAATGGAAGACAAAATATCTAAGCAGGCTTTTTCTAGAACTAAAAGGGAGATGCATCCTTCGACTGATTTCTTTTTCTTTAATTTTTCCCAAAAAACATAGAATTGTGAAAGCGACTGAAAATGAAAACGGTTTTTTTTTTGAACGGGTATCTGAGAGGCAAAAAATGATAGAAGCAAAGAATCGCGATAATAATGATGAGAAAGAAAAAGAGAGCATGCTATTAATTTTTTTTTTTTCTTTGATTGATTGAAGGAAACAATCGTGTGTTGATTAATCAGCGTCGCAGGCGTTAGTGCTACCTGGATTAATGTTGTAATAGAAGTGTTTCCATTGGTCCAACCAGACCTCAGCGAGGCGAGCATTGTTCCGATTCACGATCTTGCTCGTGCCTCCGGGGAAGGTGTAGGGAGTCGACTTACGAAACACATGTCCAACATGCGAGCATGTCGCGATTTCCAACGTCCCACCACACATCCATATCTAACCAACTCAATTCTGTTAGTGTGTTAGCAGAAACAATATATTCAATACAAAAAGAAATATATTGCTCAAAAAATTGAATTTGTTAGCATTTGATACTAGAAAGATTTCAATAAAATTGTCATAAAAAAATTACGAATTAATCCGCATCGGCCAAATTCCCCTTCCTTCTCCATCGGCACCTACAAGAGCTTTTTATATAATGAATATTATTAAACAAATGTTAAAAAAGCGTAACAATGAATCTTATTGTTAGTTTGGATGGACGAGTGGTTAGAGGCAATGATATATATATTTTTTTTGTTTCCTCACGAAAAAAATCGAAATTCAGTCTCACTCACTCTATACTTTCCCCCAAAAGAACCTCTCTCTGGCTTACAATTTTCATTTTTCTTTCTAGTTTCAGATTTGAGAGACAAAATTCGCAAATTTACAATTTTCATCAAAAACTAACAAAAATCAAATTTTCCAGTTTTTTATTAAAAACTATATTAATTTTAATTATTTTTGATTAATTTTGAATCAAAAACTAACAAATTTAATCAAATTTACTAGTTTTTATAATTAAAATGATATTTCTCAAATGCAAATTACCATTAATTTACTAATTAAATTATTACTATTATTCCGAATTAAAAACTAGCAAAGTAATAAAATTTGCTAGTTTCTAACTAAAATTGTATTTCTTATGAATTAATAAAACAAAATAAGAAAATTTATTACTTTCAAATATGAATTTTCGAATAATTTCAGATTCAATCGGTAAAATATTAAATTGTTCACTAATTTACTTTATTCTTGTTTATTAATTTCGACAATTTTAATACTTTAATGACTTTAATAAATTAATCTTTAATAATAAGAATTCAACTATTTTTGTAAACAGTAAATTTGTTTTGCAAGAATTACAATTCTTTTTAAACGAAATTTGTAAAAAAAAATTTAACGAACAAAAACAATTATTTTCTGAAATTCTAATATATCCGTCGAAAGAATTTAATTATTTCTTTAAACAGACGAATCTTTGCAAAAAAATCAATTATTTTAATTAAAATTCCACGAAATTGTTCAAATTAGTTTCTAACAAATTTCAAAAACGAATTTCAATTTTTAAAAAATTTTAATATTTTTTTCATAAAATTCAATTAATTTCAATAAAATTTCACGAAAGAATTCAATTTTTCAAAAAAAAATTAATTATTTTCTGATATTTTTAATAAATCCATCTAAACAATTTAAATATGTTTTAAAATGGTAAATAATGGCAAAAACTTAAATATTTACAAAAAAAATTACATAAGAAAGAATTTAAATAATTTTTTAACAAAATTTTAATAAACTGTTTAAAAAAATTCAATTATATTTATAAATAGTAAAATTCTTTGTAAAAAATCAATTATTTTTAAGGCAAAAAAAAATTTTAGAATTTAATTTTTATCTAAAATTTTTTCCGAAGAATTCAATTTTCTATTTTTCATAAAATTCTTTGCAAAAAATCAATTATTTTAATAAAATTTCATTAAAAATTTAATTTTAATTTTTATCCAAAATTTTTCCGAAGAATACAAGTTTTTCTTTTAATTGTTGCAAGATTTTTCAAAAGAATTAAATTTTCAAAATTTGAATAGAATTTAATTATTTTCCAAAATTTTAATAAATTTTTTGAAAAAATTCAATTATTTTCTAAAATTATAAAAAATCCTTCGAGACATTTGAAATAATAAAATTCTTTGCAAAAAAATCAACTGTTTTCACAAAATTTGATGAAAGAATTAAATATTTGGTTTAATTTGTAATATTTTTCGAAAATAATAAATTATTTTGAATAATTTTTAAAAATCCTTGGAATCAATTCAATTATATTTTTAAATAGTAAAATTATCTACGAAAATTTAATTATTTTCAGAAAAATTTATAGAAAAAATTCAATTTTTTAATAATATATTTTTAAAAATTCAATTCTTAAATAAAATTTTAACAAATTCATCAAAAAAATTGAATTATTTTTATTAATAGTAAAAGTCTTTGGAAAAATTGAATTATTTTCTAAAATTTTAATAAATTCTTCAAAACTATTCAATTATTTTCTTAAATAGTAAAATTCTTTGCGAAAAGTCAATTATTTTCTCAAATAGTAAAATTCTTTGCGAAAAGTCAATTATTTTCTAAAAAATTTCGCGAAGAAACTCAATTTTTTGTGTTATTTTTAATTTCGTATTTCGAAAAAATTGAATTATTTTCTAAAATTCTAAAAAAAATTTAATTATTTAGAGTTTAATTTTAATTATTATCAAACATGATTATTTTAAAAACTTGACAGAAATTGTTCATGTAATTCAAATATTTTAAAAGTTTTTATTTAAAATTATTTTAAAAAATTTAAAGGAATTCTTCAAAATTAATTTAATTATCATTTTCAAAAATTTTACCGAAATTCTTCCCGAGAATTAAAATATTTTCAAAAATAATAAATTTCTTCGAAGGAATTCAATTATTATCAAATTTTTCTAAAAAAAATCTTTAATAAAACGATTCCTTACGAAGAAATAAAAAATTATTCCTCTCGAAGAATAAAGGAAAAGAATATATTCCTAACGCTTCAGTGAAGAACAAATCTGAAACTAGAAAAGTAATTAATATGAAAATTTAATAGAGCCAGTCTCTAATAAATAAGCAATAACTACATAATGGAATTTTCAAAAAGCGCAATTTGTATTTTTTTTTGTTTCATCATCAATATTGTAGAAGCCAATTATTAATCTTTTTTGTATACATCGTAATCAAAGTATTTCTATAGAGAATTTCAAATAACCAGAATAAAAAAAAATACCAGTACTCGAATATTACAAATTCCGCAGTAAAACTAATTTTCTCTAACTAGAAATTCTATATATGTCAGATACCCGTCAAAAGCTTTCCAATCAACCCATGAAAATCAAAAAGCAAATTGACAAAATTTTGTATCAACAAAAATATTACCATTAAAATAATGAAAAACAGGGATAATTAAATTTCCAAAAATAGCATTCACGTTAAATCAAATATTACAAATTTCATTCGTTTTTGATTCATCAATAAATTTATTTTTTTATCAAAAAGGAAATTGAAAATCTTTTTTTCAAATAATAAATATTTGGGAAATTTTTTAACAAAAATAAAATAAGTACATAATAACGAAGTAAATTAAAAAAAAGGAATTTTGACAAGATCGAAAAAAGTTAAAATATTTTTTTCAAAATTGATATTTTTTTTGCTAAATTAGAAAATAGAAAACCAAATTCCTTTCGGCAAGACGAAAAAAGAGGAAGTTTTTTCCTCATCTAGTGATCTAAATAATTTTTCAAAATATGAAAGAAACTTTTACAAAGCGTTGCGTTTTTTGGTTAGATTTCAACAAGTCTGAATGCAACGATCAAGCACGGATTACATAATATGTATAGATTTTTTTTTTGTTTTTTGAAAAAAGTATAATATTATAGAGAGAAAACCACTGAGCGCGAAAAAATTTAGCGTTAGTATATTAAACGAAGCTTTTGCGAATGAAAAACGCACTCAAGAAAATTGATCTAACCTGGGTTCATAGCATAGTAAAAGTCTCTCCACTCGTCCATCCAGACCTCAGCTACACGGGCTGCATTATGAAGAATGATCTTGCTGACTCCACCCGGAAATGTATAGGGACTCTTGTCGCGAAATACGTGCCCAACATGTGAGCAAGGGCTGATTTCTAAAGTACCGCCACACTGCCAAATCTAAAAGTAACTCTCCACATAAGTCGACAATGATAACGATGGAAAAAAATAAAACATTATTTTTAGTCGAGAATCCTATATTTTTGCGGAAATAATCATTAGTACACGCTGATGAAGCTTTGCTTTCGTTGCTAAAAGAAATCAATTCGTTTTTAAATTAGGAACATAAATTATGAATTAAAATAGTAACAAGGCATCACAGTAGCTTTTATACTCAAAAAAAAGGTGAAAAGAGGAATTTTTTTGAAGTGGACAACAAATTAAAATGTGTTAAAAATTATATTTAACTGGAATTCTTCTTTAATTTTTTTTTAATTTTTGAAAAAGTTCTATTCGAGAATTTTCAAGTCTATTTGCTTGTAATATTCAATTAAATTCAGAAATTATAATTTTAATATTCAATTATAGTCCAAAATTTTAATTTATTCATCATTAAAAAAAAATTATTTATTTTTAATATTCTACTACAATCTAGAATTATAATTTAAAAATTATAATTTTAACATTCAATTATAATCTTAAATTATAATTTTAATATTCAATTACAATTTAGAATTATAATCTAAAAGTTATAATTTTAACATGAAATTATAATCTAATATTATAATTTAAAATTTAAATTCATTTTTAAATCAATTTTTATCAGAAACTTCTAGAAGAATTCAATTATTTAAATGCAAAAATAAATAATTTTTTAATTACACATTTCTTGAAATTAAATCCCCATAAAAAATGTTATCAACAAATTTTTAAAGAACTTCAATTCTTTTGACAAATTTTAATAAAAGTTTTCAGAATAATTACATTTTTCGAGCAATTCGATTAAAATTGTATTGAAAATAATTATTCAACTTCCGCTATAAGTTTAAAAATTTTCGTTTTGATTTTTTTTAATAATAATGAATAATTATAATCTAAAAATCATAATTTTAGTATTCAATTATAATCTGGAATTATAATCTAAAAGTTATAATTTTAACATCTAATTATAATTTAAAGTTTAAATTTATTTTTAAATCAATTTTTATCAGAAACTTCTAGAAGAATTCAATTATTTAAATGCAAAAATAAATAATTTTTTAATTACACATTTCTTAAAATTAAATTCCCATAAAAAATGTTATCAACAAATTTTTAAATAATTCAATTCTTTTGACAAATTTTAATAAAATTTTGCAGAATAATTACATTTTTCGAGGAATTCGATTAAAATTGTATTGAAAATAATTATTCAACTTCCGCTATAAGTTTAAAAATTTTCGTTTTGATTTTTTTTTTGAATAATGGAATTTAGTAAATAATTTTAATTGGAAATTTCGAAAATAATTGAATTTCATGTACAATTTCTTTCAAGTTTTAAAAATAATTTTGTTTAATAAAACATTTAATAAATGAATTTTATTTAAATTTTTCTAGAAAATAATTGAATTCTTTTCAGAATTTTATTACAACTTTCTAAAAATAAAATTAATTAATTCAAAGAATTTTACTAAATTATGTCTGTTAATACTTTTATTTTAATTATTGATATTTGAAGTTTATTAAAAAATGTAGTAAAAAAAAAATAATTGAATTTTTCAGGAGAATTATATTATTTATGGAAAATAATTTGATTCTTGCAATGAATTTTACTACTTACAAAAATAATTCAATTTTTTCAACGGGTTTATTTTCAAATTTTAGAAAATAATATCAATGCTTTGAAAAAATTTTATTAAACAATTAAAAAAAAATTCTCTATGAATAATTTGAATAAAATTGAATTCTTTCGTAAAATTTTATTCAAAAGATTTGAATTCTTGCCACAGATTTTACTATTACTTCATAATTTTGAAAACAATTTGGATTTTTTGGAAAAAATTTTATTAAAAATTAAAAAATCTCTTCTCTATTAAAAATTAAAAAAAATTAAATTCTTTCATGAAATACTATTAAAAATAATTGAATTTTTACTACAGATTTTACAATTACAATCAAATTTTAGAAAATAATTTGATTCTTTGGAAAAAATTTCATCAACAATTCAAAAATATCTTCTCTATTAAAATTTTTTAAAAAATTGAATTCTTTCATAAAATTGTATGAAAAATAATTGAATTTTCGCAAAGATTTTTTTCTATTTAAGAAAATAATTAAATTATTTCGAAGCGTTAGGAAAATTTTAGAAAATAATTGAATTATTGCGAAAAAATTTAGGCATAATTTGTAAATAATTGAATTCCAGTCAAACTTTTATTATTAATGAAAATAATTGAATTATTGTGAAGAAATTTATAAATAGTTTGTAAATAATGGAATTTTTTGTGAAATTTTCATTATTTAAGAAAGTAATTGAAATTCTGCAATAAGTTTATTATTTATAAAAATAGCTGAATATTTTTGTAGAATTTTATTTTAAAATTTGTTAAATAATTGAATTCTTTTGGAAATTTTTATTAGAATACAAATTAAATATTGAAAATAATTGAATTGAAGAAAATTTTCGAAAATAATTGAATTTCAGAGAAGAATTTTATTATTTACAAAGATAGTTGAAATTTCGACAAGAATTTAAAAAAAAAATTTAACATAATTGAATTTCTACTATGATTTTTATTACTTTTGAAAAAAGTTAAACTTCTGCAATTATTTCTAACTTCTTCAAAATTCAATTTTTTAATGTTTTCAACTGAAATTCTTGCATTATTTTTAGTAATTAAATTAAAACATTAACTTTACAATGTTTCTCATTAATAGAATAATATAAAAAAAATTAACTCATTTCAGAAGAATTTGAATTATTAAAATTTTTCAAAAATCCAAGTTCTTAAAATTTCTAATTAAATTTCTTAAAAATTGAAATTTGTATAATATTTCTAATAAAAAACCTTTTGAAGTTTGTCTATTTATGAAAATCGTAAACGCAACGCTTTTAAAATTCAATTAATTTCGAAATTCCTAAGTAAATAAATTCTATGAAAATAAATAAATATCCTGATTGTCAATTTTATTCTCAAAAATTGAAAATTGATATTTTTGTTTGTCTAGAAACAACAGCTATTAATAATATTTTAATTATCTGAATATTAATTATTTTTCTTGAACCAAATGGAAAAAAGAGACAATCTGTGATGCCTGTAATAATTAATAATTAGTTTTGTGGCAATCCTGGAAACATTTTTCATTAAAAATATATTTTCATAAGATACTAATATTGCAATAAAAATTAAAGATTAGAAACTTTACAATTGTTTTTCACACCGACAATAAAATTCTTATTTAAAGAAGAAATAAATTTCAGAACATTAGAAATATTAATTTAAAATATTTTTCTTTTTTGTATTGTAATTTCAAAAAAATACCAGAAGAAAAAAATTTTCTTGCACATGAACGTTCGTAATGTAAAAAAAAATGCGAAAATTGCTAATTAGGTATATTCGTTAAAATTACAATATAAAAATCGTTAATGATTAAAAATTTTAATGATTAAATTCTAGTAGAGAAAAGCATTTGCAGTGAAGTGAACACACTCGAGGGCTTTTAATTAGTCGAATATTCAGTTTATATATGAAAGCAGAAATCGATAATTTAGGGAAGCAAAATGTTTCTCTATGGATGGCAGAATTTTTTTTTTCCACTTCGAAAAAAGTAAACTGTGCATGAAACTGGAAAATATAAAATGCTTACCCTGAAACTCATTTCCAAGTTCTCTCCGCCCCAAATATCCATTCCTTCGTCATATGCGCCCAAATGATAGAAATATTCTTTGTCGATAGCAAACAATCCACCTGCCATTGTCGGTGTATGAAGCGGTGCTGTTCTATCTCTCTTTCTCCTCTCCATTTCTCTTTGAGCAACTCTATACCTGTTTGGCAAAAAAAAAAAAAAACAATTACAAAACACGAAAATCCCCCCTAAAAAATAGTTTATTCCAAAAAAATTCACAAGTAGGAAAAAGGAAATCGAAGGCAAATTGCTAATAACTGAAAAAAATATTTACTTGCCAGGAAGAATTCGAAATAAAATAAATTTCAAATTATGAAATAAATTTTATTCTTGAATTTCGAAAATTAAATTTTTAATTTTCTATTTATCAATTTGTTTCGCTGGAACTAATAAAGCAGAAGTTCGTTTAATCAATAACGCCATTGCGAGCTATTGGCCATAATCGGGAAGCAATTCCTACAGAGACTGATTTAAAAATATAATTAACTCTCTGCCATTTAGATTACAGTGCAATAAAAGAAAATCGATTTAGAGTTTAACGATTCTTAAGAAGCATTTAGATACATTTATTCATTAGTGTCGTGTAAATTGTATCTGAATTTAAAGCAAGAAAATTTCCATTAAATCGAAAATAAAACAGATTTTCTATATTTCGCAACTCATTCTTCTAATTTAATATTCAAAGTTGTAGTTATTCGTTTTCCTTTCAAACAAATACGTTATTGAAACAAATACGTAAATTGAATATTAATATTGAATTGGCATTCGAATCGTAATTAATATTAAATTAAACAATACATTAAATATTAGGTAGTAAATTCGAATTTAATATTAATTACGAGATGTAAATATTAGTTATCGAATTTTAAATTTGAAAATAAAAAGGAGTGTGTTCTATTTTCAATTTTTCAATTTTAAGTTCATAATATTAATGATCTAAATTTAGCCAAATTTAATTTAATAACAAGTAAATGTTTTTCAATTCGAATATTCAAAGCCAAAAAACTAATTATCGAAATTTAGATGATTAATATTATGAACTTGAATATTTAAAAATTGAAAAATAGAATTCTCTCCTTTTTATTTTCAAATTTAAATTTCGATAACCAATATTAATTATCGAAATTTAGACGAATTTAATTTAATAACAAGTAAATATTTTTTAATTCGAATATTCAGAGTCAAAATATTAATTATCGAAATTTACCCAAATTGAAATTAATAACAAGTAAATATTTTTCGATTCGAATATTCAAAGTCAAACTATTAATTATCGAAATTTACCCTTGTAAATTTCGACTTGTTCTTGAATCTAATAACAAGTAAATATTTTTCAGTTCGAATATTCAAAGTCAAAAAATCAATTATCGAAATTCACCCAAATTGAATTTAATAACAAGTAAATATTTTCCACTTCGAATATTCAAAGCCAATAAAGAGAGCGAAATTTATTTCTCAGTTATTGGAAATTTGGTGCTTTTTTGAAAACGATTATTTCGACGTACCATCTAAAATTAAGTTTCCAATTGAAGCCTCCCCAGGTCATATCGCTGGCTGTAATATATTCAAAAGTATCGTCGCTAATTACATCGATAATAGGACAAACCACTGTCGTCCTGTCGTTTTCTATTCTCGCGAGCAGTGGCTCGAGCCAACCTTCCGTGCACTCGCAATGAGCATCCAAAAATGTAATTACTTGACCCTTTACATGCTTTGCGCCAAGTAATCTCGCTCTTATAAGTCCTGATCTCTTCTTCGTGCGCAAAACAGAAGTTGAAACTGGTAAAGTCTTTACATAATCCTCGAGATCCTCCTTTAGATGGTCTAAAATAAAAAGAAAGAAAACTTAACAACTGTCACTGATAAAACTTTAAAATGGTTTGAAAACAAAAATAAAATGCAAATAATATTCCAATAATAATAATAGTAATAATAATAAAAATAATAAAAAGACGTTAAATAATATTTAAAAACAAAAAATATTTAAATAAATATATATCATAAATAAATTGATATTTTATAAATAAATATTATAAATGAATTTATATTTTATAAATAAATATTATAAATAAATTTATATTTTATAAATAAATATTATAAATAAATTTATATTTTGTAAATAAATAAATATACATAACATTTTTCAGAAAAAATCAAATTATTAACAAAAAATTTTATGAAGATTCTTCGTGAGAAGAATACAATAAATTATTCTTACAAGTAATAGAATATACAAGAATTCATTTCATCGGATTTGAATTATTTTTTAAAACAATTTTTAAAAAAATTCTTTGAAAAATTTAATTAATTTCAAAAAATGTTTGCAAGAATTCAATTACATTTAACAAATAATGAAATTTATTCATTGCTGACATACAAATATTTTCAAAATCAACTATTTTATAAAATTTCTCAAGTGAATTCAATTTTTTAAAAAAAGTAATAAAATTCGATGCAAGAATTCAATTATTTTTATAAATAATAATATTCTTCACAGGATTTTAATAAATTTTTGAAAATGTACTAAAAATTCGTTGTAAGAATTCAATTATTTTCCTAAATCATAAAATTCTTCGCAGGATTTCAATTATTTAAAAGAAACGTATTAAAATTCGTTGCTAAAATTTCAATTATTTTCATAAATAATTATATTCTTCATAGGATTTCAATTATTTAAAAAGAATGTAATAAAAATTCGTTGCAAGAATTCAATTATTTTCCTAAATAATAAAAATTCGTTGTAAGAATTCAATTATTTTCTTAAATATTAAGTTTCTTCATAGGATTTCAATTATTTTCTTAAATAATAAAATTCTTCATAGAATTTCAATTATTTTCTTAAATAATAAATTCTTCATAGGATTTCAATTATTTTTAATAAAATTTTAAAATAAACTCTCAGAAAAATCCATTTCTTTACAATTCAATTTTAGGAAATTTCGATCATTTGAAAATTCTTCAAATTAGGTAAACGAATAATAGAAATAAATAAAAATTTGAAATAATTAAAAAAAAATACAATTAAACTTTTTCAGATTTTCAACAAATTTTAATTTCAAACCTTTTCAAAATTCAATTATATCGACACAAAAAAAAAATTTATTTAATACTTCCATGTTTATTATAATTTTAATAATTTAATTGTTTTGACAAATTTTAATAAAATTTTGAAGGATTAATTAAATTTTTCGATGAATTCGATTTAAATTGCATTAAAATTTTTATTTTATTTGTCTTTCTCATGGTTTCCTGGGACAAAATAAATAAATTCTAATTTTTATTCTAAAAATAATTAAAAATTTTGCGATGAGTTTTATTATTTATGAAACTAATTAAATGACTAAAAAATTATTATTTAGGAAAATAATTGAATTATTGAGAAGAAATTTATAAAAAATGTGTATCTAATTAAATTATTGCGACAAAATTTATAAAAAGTTTATAAATAATTGAATTTCAGTAAAATTTTCTTTATTAATGAAAATAATTGAATATTTGCGTAGAATTTTGTTAACAAAATTTTTAAATAATTGAATTCTTTTGGAAATTTGTTTTTTTTTAATGAAAAAATTTTATGAGAATTTTATTAATTTTTTTTTAAATAATTGAATTTCTGCAATCATTTGTAACTTCTCTAAAATTCAACATTTTTTTAGTGTTTTTAATTAAAATTCTTTTATAAATCCATTATTTTTAATAATAAATTAAATAAATATTTAAAAATCTAACTAATTTCAGAAGAATTCGAATTACTCACATTTTTTAAAATTTCAAACTAAAAACTTATTGAAGTTGATTTATTTATAAATATTATCGTAAATGCAATTCTTTTAAAATTCAATTAATATTGAAATATTTAAGTAAAATAATGATTAAAAAATTTCTAAGTGATTATTTTGATTATGAAAATGTTTAAATTCCATCATTTTTTAAAAAAGAAACAAATAATGTAAAAATAATACCTTTGTAAATAATTAATAGAATATAAGTTATTAATACTATATATAATTAATATTAGTTTCGAATTACTTACAATAACTGTTATGGAGAAAATTTTTTAAAAATGAAAACAAAATGTCCCTTGAATTATGAACGTTCAAATAGCGAAATTTATTCATTTCTTCTCAGAATTTAAATTGTATTGCAATAATGTTGCTAATAAAAATTGCAATAACATTTCAAATGATAATTTATTGCAATAATATTTCAAATTACAATTTATTGCAACAATATTGCGAATAATAATTAATTGCAATAATGTTGTAATTTGTAAATAATAATTTATATCAATAATGTTGTAATATGCGAATAATAATTTATATCAATAATGTTGTAATTTGCGAATAATAATTTATATCAATAATGTTGTAATTTGCAAATAATAATTTATTACAATAATAGTGCAATAATATTGTTATTAAAGAATAATAAAAAATTGAAGTAGAAATATTAGAAATGTAAGTTATAAATATTCTAAATATTACATTTTATTTTTGCTTTTTTGAGTCTAATTTTTAAATTCTCCGCTTTTGAAAGTTCAAATGAAGGAAATATTTTCTAAAACATTTTCGTAAATTACTGCTCAGAATAGAAATTAAGAACTGAAATTTTACATTTAGTAACTTTGTAATTAGTCTTTTTGACATTGATGCAAAATAATTGCAATGGAAATTTTAATTTGGAAAAGAAATGAAAAAAAAGAGATTTCGTTTATTCGAACGTACAAGATTTTAGGATTTTGTACGTTCTAAAATTAATAATTTTTGAAATCTTGATATAAATAAATAAGAATAGAAATAAATAACCAAAAATAAAACAGAAATAAATAAATAAAAGTAAAACAGAAATAAATAAATAAAAATAAAATAGAAATAAATAATAAAGTAAAGATTAAAAATAAAAAATTGGTTCGTTTAAACGTGGAGAAAATGTTTTTAGTGAATAATAATCACCTCGCTCGCTGGCATCATCGACGAGAATAATTTCTTGGAGTAAATTTTTTGGTGAACGATTAATAACGGACCAAATTGTTCTCAACAATGTGCTCCACGCTTCATTATGAAAAACAATAACAATACTAGTTTTTGGAAGAAGCTTGGGATAAGTTTTACTCTTACAATCCTCCAATCGAACATCCTTTAATGAGCGATTCAACGAAATCATATCGCTCGCCATTAAATTAAATTGATTCAATTTAAAAAGTTCCTGCTGCTTCGCCTCATCCTCAGCGGGAATATGAACGGCCGAGCCACTTTCGCCAGGACTACCCGAGCGTCCTCTCACCGTTGCCGCCGGTCGCCAATCAAATATTTCATTTCGCTTATATTTCTTTCGCATATGCGTTATTGGATCAACATCGCCAATTAATTCCTCGGCGTGAGCTGGCTCTTCAGTTTGCCTAATGTCAGGACAATTCCAACCTGAGCCGCCAATGCAATCCGAATAGAACATTAATATCATCACGTCCAAAAGGAACCAGACTAGCGAGGTCAACAGGATCACCTGGCAAGTGTGAATCCTTATCTTTGAGCGAAACATGTTTGGAGTCTCGTTGTGTGCTTGAGGCTCCCCACCAAACTGAGCTCATCACCTGGTCTTTAGATCCAGATTTTTTAACAAGTCTGCTGTAGGTTTAGCAGACATTCGACGTTAATTTTTTTCTTCTTCTTCTTCTTCTTCTACTTCTTCTTTTTTTTTTACTAGCCGATTAATACTTTGGGAATGAATCACATTATTTCAGCCTCTCTCTCTATATATTAATCTGCAACAAAAAGAAAATTATTTTTATTAATAATTTTATTCCTTCACTTGAATTTTTTTTACATTTTCTTATTCGTATCACTAATTAATAATTATTAATTAAAATAATAAAAATAAAACATTTTTCAAAACAATTCAATAATTTTAACAAAAATGTTCCTAAAGTTTCGCACGTTCAAATGAATGACGATTTTTGTTATATTGTGCTTAGAATTTTTAATTTGTTAGAAATTTTTGTTTCCTTTAATTTAAACAATTAAAATAAATAAAATAAATGACGATTTTTGTTAAAATTTTAAATTTGTTAGAAATTTTTGTTTCCTTTAATTTAAACAAATAAAAAAAATATAATAAATGACGATTTTTGTTAAAATTTTAAACTTGTTAGAAATTTTTGTTTCCTTCAATTTAAACAATTAAAATAAATAAAATAAAAGACGATTTTTGTTAAAATTTTAAATTTCTTAGAAATTTTTGTTTCCTTTAATTTAAACAAATAAAAAAAATATAATAAATGACGATTTTTGTTAAAATTTTAAATTTGTTAGAAATTTTTGTTTCCTTTAATTTAAACAAATAAAAAAAAATAAAAAAATGATGATTTTTGTTATATTTTTGTTAGAATTTGTAATTTGTTAGAAATTTTTGTTTCCTTTAATTTAAATTTTAAACAATTAAAAAAAATTAAATAAATGACGATTTTTGTTATATTTTTGTTAGAATTTGTAATTTGTTAGAAATTTTTGTTTCCTTTAATTTAAATTTTAAACAATTAAAAAAAATTTAATAAATGACGATTTTTGTTATATTTTTGTTAGAATTTTAAATTTGTTAGATATTTTTTATTTCCTTTAATTTAAACAATTCCTTCTTTCTAAACGTTGAATTTAATTTTAAATTCAATTCTGGCGAATGTTTTGAAAGTATTTTTGAATAGAAAATTTATTTCGTTTATTAGAATGTTTAAAACTTTTTAGTAAACAAAATTCTTTCATAGAATTCAATTGTTTTCGCACAAACAATTCAAATTCTTCGCAAGAATTTAATCTTTTTTATAAATTTCAACATTTATTTCAGAAAAATTCAAGTATTTCCGTAAAAAATAAAATTCCTGCTGCAATTTCCATTATGATTAGTACAAATTTCATAAAATTTCTTGAAATCAATTTCTTTTTTCACAAAAGAATTGAAACTCTTTCGAAAAAATTGAATTCTTTTTTTAAATTGAAAAATTTCTTCGTAGAAATTTAATTATTTTCAAAAATTGTAATTAAATTCTTGGCAGGAATTAAATTATTTTCAATTAAATTTTAATAAAATTCCACGAAAGAATTCAAATTATTTTTATAAATAAAAAAATTTATCCGATGCATTATTTCAATTATTTTTAGTAAATTTCACAAAATTTCCTGAATGAATTCAATTATTTAGAAATATTTTATGAAAATTCCTCGATCAAATTAAATTATTTTTAAAAATTTAGAATTGAATTCTTATCAGGAATTCAATTATTTATAAGTTTAATACATAAATGCATTTTTTTTATGAAAGTCAATTCTATTTTAATTTTTAATAAAAGTTCTCGCAAAATTGAATAAACTTTTTTGAGGGAATTCAATTATTTTTAGTTAAATTTGAATAAAATTCTGGGCAAAATTTCAATTATTTGCAAAAAAGAATAAATTCGTGTTGAAAATATAAATTTTCAAAATTTATAAAAAATTAATTTAATTATTAAATTCAATTATTTTTAAATAAATAACAAATTTCTTCGTATGAATTCAATTATTTTTAGTACAATTTTCGTAAAATTTCTTGGAAGAAATAAAATATTTTCAAAAAAATTGTAATAAAATTTAATAATCAAATTTCTAATTAATACCATAAACAAACACAATTATTCTAAAACCTTGAAAGCAAATTTTTTGTAAAAATCAATTATTTAAACATTTTTTAATTAATGTTATGAAAAAAAAATTAATTGAAAAAATTTAAGGAAATTCTTCAAAAGAATTAAATTATTTTTGTAACTTTTTATTCATTTGAAAAAAATTCGATTTTATATTTTCAAAAATTTTTATACAATTATTCACAAGAATTTAATTATTTTTATAAATATCAACATTTTTTCAGGAAAATTCGATTATTTTCATAAATAATAAAATTTGTCGCTGCTATTCATTTATTTCGAAAAATATTAAGTGTAAATTGAAATTTAATTGTTTTCAAAAATTATAACTACATTTTTCGCAAGAATTCAAATATTTATTTTTAAAAACAATAAAATTCTTTGGAGGAATTCAATTATTTTCAATTCAGTTTTAAATAAAATTCTTGACAAATTTCAAATTAAAATCATTAACCAAAGCACGATTATTTTTAAATCTTAAAAAAAAATTTCAGTAAAAATCAATTAATTTTATAATTTTAAATTACTGTTCTTAAAAAAAATACTTTAATTTAACAAATTTATCGAAATTCTTCAAAAGAATTGAATTATTGAAAACTCGAATGAAATTCTTGTAAAAAAATTCGACTATGCATTTTCAAAAATTTTTAATAAAATTCTCCGTAAGAATTGAATTTTTCTCAAAGGAATGGATTTATTCACTAAATATTTAATCAAATTCAGTGTAAAAATTAATTTTTTTTTAAATAACAAAATTCTTTGCAGTAATTCAATTATTTTTAAACAATTTAATAAAATTCTTCACATGAATTCAATATTATTTTCAATACTTAAATAAAATTTGTTGAAAAAAATTAATTATTTCAAAAAATTGCAAGAAAATTTGTTTGAAATTAAAGTTTTTTAAAAAATTTTAATATAAATCTTCCGAAGAATTCAATTATTTTTTATAAAGAATAACATTCTGTACAGGTATTCAATATTATTTTCAATTCAATTTTAACAACATTTTTCAAAAGGAATTTAAATATTATCAAGAATAATAAAATTCTTTCCGTGAAATTTAGCGATTAAAAGAAGTAGATATTGCTTTTGGCTAAAAATCTAAAAATTCCCCTTTTTCTCAAAGAAAATAGAAATTGTATTAAATACAAATTTTTCTCTCGCTATTAAAATTACATACATACAAAAATTTATCATTTTCATCAAAATGCAAGTTTCATTAAACAAAAAAGAAAAAAAATCCATATTTGAAAGTTTCCTACTATAGAAGCTAAATTAAAGAGAAAAAAAAACGTTCGGAAATTTGAAATCATTCAACTCTTAAATTTATATTTTCACGAATCGCTATCAAAAAAAAAAGTTCCTCTGTATCGAGTATTTAAAAAAAAATTTATTTGAATTTTAAACTCGCCGATTGGGATTTTTTTTTTGGAACAGCGATCAGTTATTTGCTAGGAACACTGCGAAAGCACCAATTTCTATATAGAATCCAGAAAAGAGAGCAAAAAAAAAAAAAAAAGAAAAAAATTGGAAAAGAGAAAAAAAACAAGAGTCGCTCGACTTTTGTAATAAGCGAGACTCGTGCTACCATGAAAATTTCCGATAATGTCAGATCCAGTTATAACCATTTTCAACCAACTTTTAACTTTTCACGAAATTTTCCCAATGTCAGAAGAGATTATTTCCGATAGTGTTATCAGCTTCAATTAATTTCTCAAATCATCAGAAACATAGGTCTTAATAAAATCACTCAAATTCTAATTGCAATTGAAATTTTCAACTGTTTTTAGTTAATTTTATTTTCACACCCGCAGAGAAATGGTATATTTCTCTCAGAAACAACTATAGACTTTTTATTTGTTTCAAATCAATTTTATTTGGTTTAAATAAAATTTTATTCGACCCAAATATTATGTTTTAATTATGTCAAATAGAAATTTTATTTGGTTTAAATAAAATTTTATTTAACCCAAATATGTTTTATTTATGTCAAATCAAAATTTTTTGTTTAAAACAAATAAAAAGTCTATAGTTGGTTCTGAGATAAATATTCGTTTATTTAAGTCAAATAAAATACATTTTGGTCTAAATAATATTTTTCTCTGGGTGTAGTTAATTTTAGAAAAAAAATATTTTTAGAACAAAATTTTTATCAAAATCGTCAAAAAAAAAAACTTATTTTTTTCTTATCGTTGTAGTTTAATTTTAATGACAGTAAAAAATTTTTGTCTTGACTTTTTATGAAAAACAATTTTTTTTTACGATATAGAGTACAGAATAATATGTATATATGTTTTTTTATGAGCTATTTTGTGAGTTATAAAAAAGTGGAAATAAAATTTTTGATTATTAGAATAGATGTTTATTTGGATAAAATAAGATTTATAGAGGGTGAAATATTTCATGTGGGAGAAATATTAAAAAAGAAAAAAAAATAGAAATAGAAAAAGAAAAGAAAAAAGTGTATTATAATGTTATTCACGCGCCATTGTATTAAACCATATTATATGGACTTATAGGAACATTTTGCGAATATTTATGGTCGAGAGGAACGTCGCAATGTACATTTCACATCGTCATGACACAGACAATAATGCATTGCTTTCTCAACTTGACTCGCATACTCAGTACCAAGTTAAGCTTTACAAAGCTTCTGCTGTTCCTGCTGTTTGAATTTTATCATATCTCAAAATACAAGGATGAAGGGGAGGGGAGAATTTATGTTCTAATTTTCATGCATGTTTGCATTTAATTCCGATAATTTTCCCCTATTCGTTATTCTATCAAACGAATTCAATATTTTACGATAGAGTTTCAAATTAAAAAAAAAGAAGCAACGAAAAACTACCGGGATTTTTAATTGTAAATTGCCTTTTTAAAGAGCAAGAAAGAAGTTAAAATGAGATTTTAATGACAATTTGTATTTCTTTCTTTTTCTGTTTGAAAGTTTAATAAACTTGTCGCTCTGGACAAGTTTTTTTGTTGCAGAAAACGGTAATCTTATTTTGAATTTATAATCCGTGAAATTGTAGACATTTTCCTTTTTTTTTGCAGATTTGAAGAATTTTTGTTTGTTTTGTAAATTATTATTTAAAAATAATATTAAATAAATAAATATATTAAATAAGTATTTATTATTATATTTTAAATATTGTTTCTTTGTATTTTAGGAAAAATTTGTTGTCGTTGCATAGTTAGTTTAATTAAGAAAAATTATTTTCATTAATTCAATTCTTGTTGCTATTCATTTTATTAATGTAGTTAATTGTTGTTATGGTAATAATTATTATTAATGCAATTAATTGTTGTCATTAATTTAGATAATAAAAATTAATTTTATTAATTAAATTATTTGTTGCCGAAAATTATTTTTATTAGTGAAATTTATTTTTATATTAGCGAAATTTATTTTTATTAGTGAAAATTATTTTTTTCTCTTAATTTTTTGTAAGAAATTAATTATTTTTGCTATCAAAATTTATTATTGCAATTAAATTGTTTGCCTATTAATTTTATTAACGTCATTAATTGTTGCAATAAAATAAAAGTCTCATAAATGAAAATTAATTTTATTCAAGTTTTAAAGGAATTGAAAAATTTCTTTGCAGAATTAGATTTTCGTAAAATTTTATTAAAAAGAATTTAATATTTTAAAAAATATCGTTTAAACATTTTTTTTTAATAATTGAATTTTTTATTGCGATAGGGACCAGAGTGAAAAATTCTGTTTAGAAACTGGGAGAAAAATAGAATTAATTCTAATAGACTTCTAAACAAAAAAATAAAATTTATTATAAGTTTTAAATAATAGTTAATTACTTTGAATCTGAAAAAATTTATTTATTGTACAGAAATTTAGTAGAATTTTTGAAAATAATTATATTTTTCCAGGTATATTTAATTCAGATTTCATTTAATTTGATTAAATATTTTTTGAATAATTCAACTCATTTTGAAAAAATTGAAATCTCGCGAAGAATTTAAAAAGAAAATTTTTTAATTCGTACCGTTGAATTTTTTTTCAAGAATTTTATTAAAATTTTCAATTTTAATTAAATTTATTTGATGAATTTCCATAAATTTTTCCAAGTAATGTATTTTTTCCAGAAAGTTAATTAAAAATTATAAAATTAATTGATTTTTACAATAAATTTTTTTTTAAATTTTAGAATAATAGGGTTTTTGTTAATGATTTTAATTAGAAATTTGACATTTTTTTTTAAATATTTGATTTCTTTCAAGAAATTTTATGAAAATTGTACTAAGAATAATTGAATTCACATGAAGAAATTTATTATTTATGAAAATAATTGAATTCAATATATAATCAATTTCAATTTTTAAAAAATTAAAAAATTTATAATTTTGAAAGTCAAGAATTTATTATTTTTTGAAAATAATTGTAATTTTGTCCAGAATATTATTTAAATTAAACTGAAAATAATTGAATTCTTGCAGGAAATTTTATTATAATTATAATCGTAATTATAAATATAATTTTTGAAAATAATTGAATTTCTGTTATGACTTGTCGTTAAAATTGTTCGAAATAATTAAATGGACGCGACGAATTTTATTATTCATTAAAATAATGGAATTTTTACGGAAAAAAAAATGTTGATATTTATGGAAAATAATTAAATTCTTGCGAAGCATTTTATAAAAAATTGTAAAAATCCATTATCGAATCTTTTTTAAATAAAATTAAATTCTTTTGAAGAATTTCCTTAAATTTTTTCAATTAATTAATTTTTTTTCATAACAATCATTAAAAATTGCCAAATTAATTGATTTTTATAAAAAATTTATGTTCTAGATTTTACAATAATTGGGTTTGTTAATGATTTTAAATAGAAATTTGATTAAATTTTTTTTCTAAAAATAATTGAATTTTAAAAAAAAATTTGATGAGAAATGTACTAAAAACATTTTTGAATTTTTTCGAAATCTTTTATTAAAATTGAATTGAAAATAATTGAATTCCTGCGAAGAAATTTATTATTTATAAACAAAGTAATTGAATTCTTCCGAAGAATTTTATGATTTATATTTATTAAAAAACAAATTTGTCCTATGAATTTTATTATATTTATTAAAACACAAATTCTTATGAAAAATATTATTAAAATTTATTTGAAATACTTGAATTTTTTCGTCAAATTTTATTAAAATTGTATTGAGAATAATTAAATTCCTCTGAAGAATTTTAGCATTTATAAAAAATACTTGATTTTTTCCGAAGAATTTTATTATTTATAAAAAAAATTGAAGTCCAACCAAGAATTTTATCAAATCTTTGTTTGTTTGTTCAAAACTATTTAAGTAAGATTTTTTAAAAACTAATTTCCATTAATATTCTTTTTCAAATTTTCGTTTGTAAATTATTTTACTAAAAATTCTATGGAGAATTCAATTATTTTCAAAAATTACTATTAAAATTGTTCCAAATTTGCAAACATTTGATTTTCGAAAATTTTAATTAAATATTTTTGTAAAAAGAATTTTTTTCCAATGACAAAAAATAATTGAATGTTAGCGAATAATTTTATTAAATTTCGTTAAAATAATTAATTTTCTGCGATGAATGTTTTATATATTCACAAAAAAAATAATTCAATGTTATTAAATTTCGTATAAATAATTGAATTTCTGCGATGAATGTTATTTTATTCACAAAAAAATTTTTAATTCTGGCGGAGAATTTTATTCAAATTTAAAAAAATAATGAAGAAAAACAATTAATTAGCGAAGGAAAGAATTAATTAATAGAAATTAGCGAAAATAAATCCACTCTTTCTTTGATCGCAGACCTAATTAAAGAAAGTAATTAAATTATTAAAACCCACGAAGGAATTAATTAAAAGTAAAAATTCCAATAAATAAAAATTAAAAGAAAAATTGAAGTAATTAAAAATAAAAAATACATTTTTCTTTGATTTAGTTAACAAATTTTTCCAACGTACAGAAATTAGATCAATTTTGAATGTTTAATAAATTTCAAATATAATATTCATGAGTTTTCTTTTTTTTCTGAATAATCAATAAATCGCGAGTGCGATGAAAAAAAAATTGAATTATATTAATGAAAAATTCCCTTTCACATAATACTAAACTGATTTAAATCTCGTTATTACATCTTTCTGGGGGTTTTCATTTGAATGAAATATAAACGTGAATGGATAAGTATATGTGTGAAACTAAAGTTCGCCGCGCACGGTAACTGAGAGTTGGCGTTGTTTGAACACGAGCTAAAAGCAATTTAGTAGATTAGTGTTTACTAATACCACTGTGCACTTAGGGCACAAGGAAGTTAGTTAGAAACGGTTGAAATGTTTCAACTATTTCCTGTCAACTGCATTCAACTTTAATAAATTATTATAATTATCTTATAGAACACATTATCTCTGAAAATATAGAAAATAAATTTCGCCCCCAAAGTAGAAAAAGAAAACGAAAAATTAATTAACGGAAAAAAAATAATCCTGATTAATTTTTTTTCAATTTTCAATTTTTTTTTAATGTTTCAATTTTCTCTACTGCCACTGTTGAAAAAGAAATATTTAAAAATGATATTTATTTATATATACTATATATACAAAAAAAAATGGGAAAATTTCCTTTGAATTTAAATTCCATTCTGGGGGATAAATATTTTTCCCTCGACAAGCATATAAATTTTCCTCTGACTGAGAATGATCGAAATGGTTCAAAGGGCAGAGATAACGAGAAATGGATATAAAAACTGCGAGTATTAAAACAATTTTGAATATCCTTTTTGTGCGAGGAAAAAAAAATTCTCCTTTGTGAATATTGGCAAATGTTACATGCAAAAAATTCGTCGAATTGTGCGAATTAATGAGTGTTTATCTTTTACACCTTTTGTCATTCATTCATTCATTTTTTTTTTTTTTTTTTTTAAGTATTCCCGTATCGTTTACCACATTTTTTTTTCTTTCATCGAGAGAAAGATCAACCCGTGCGAAACGTCAATTAGCGGGGAAATTAAAACGGAAGTCCGTTAAGTAGTCGGCGAACCGTTTCCTTTTCGTTCCCATCTCAAATTCACGATACCGTTCAAATCCGAGACATTGAAAAGGAAAAACGAAGAAAAAATCACTTTTTAAAAAAATTAATTCCACTGCAATAGGAAAATTGTCAAAAAATTTTTTCACTAATTATTTTACTGAAATTTTCTTAAAATTAATCTTTATATTAAACATTTTTTTCAATAATTATTTTCCTTAAGTTTCGAACGTTCGAATGGAACAATTTTTTTGTTTTAATAAATAATAAATTAAAATTTAAATAAATATATGTTCCTCAAGTTTCGAACGTTCAAATGAACGACAGTATTTTTACTTCTCTAATTTTCATTTCTTTAGAAAAAAAATTATTTTCAGTTTGAAACAAATTTACAATAAATTTAATTTCGAAGAAATTTAAAATCGAATAAATTCAAATTTCAATCAATTTATTTTCGAAAAAATTTTATTTCCAATAAATTTAATTATACGAGTAGAATTAGTAGCGAAGAAATTAAAAATGAAATAAATTCGAATTCGAATAAATTGTATTTGGAATAAATTTAATTTCGCGCATAGAATTAATATCAAATAAATTTTATTCAGAATAAGTTTAGTTTCAATTTCAAATAAATTTAATTATGAATCAATTTTATTTGGAATAATTTTAATTAGAAAATAGAATTAATATAAAAAAAATTTTAAATCGAATAAATATTGTACTTTGAATAAATTTAATTTCGAATCGAATTAATATCGAAGAAATTTAATTATAAATAAAATTAATATCGAATAAATATAATTTAATTTTAATGTTCCTAAAGTTTTGAAACAATATTTTTTCCACTTCTTCCAATTTTTATTCCTTTAAAAAAAATTATTTTTATATTGAAACAAATTAATTCTAAACTAAGTATTGTTTAATTTCAATTAATTTTTTTTAAGATAGTAATTTTCAAAAATACTTAAAGGTGAGAATAAATTTCGTTCATTTGAACGTTCGAAACTTTAGCCACATAAATAAATATTGAATTTAAATTTAAATAAATAATATTTGATTTTAAATAAATAGTATTTAATTTTTAGCCTTTTTACTAAAAAAACTTTTCCCCTATTAAAAATAAAAATACCAAAAATAAATTTATCTCAGCGATAATAGAACATTAAAAAAGTAACTAAATGAAAAAAAAATAATAGAGTAATAGAAAACGAATAAAAAAAAAGAAATACAGTGAACAGTGAAATAATAATAAAATTCCCAACTCGCAGAGTAATTCCAGTCGTTAAAAATCGAGAAACTCTTTTAAATAAATAAGCAAAGTAAAATAAAAATTAAATGGAATTTCTGATTGTACATAAAATAATTCTTCGAGTTCTAGATTTGTATCGACTTACTAAGACGTTACGTGCTCGAATGATTAGCGGTAAACTGTGAAAATAACGGCTACTGTACCATACGGCGGAAGAAGGGTATAATACTTGCCAGTATAATACATTTGACGTTCATTGACCATATCAAAAAAAAAAAAAAAAAAAAAAAAATTAGGAAAAAGAAATTCTAAACAAGGGTTTAATTCTTATTATGATTGCGAAAAAAAAATGTTATTAGCGACGTGTTGCAAAAAAACAAATATTTTCTTCTCGATAAAATGTCTAATTGCTAGATGGAAACAGTTATAAATTAATTGAAGTCTATGTCTATAAAATAATTAAATTCACCCCCCCCCTTTTCCCCAACATTACCCAACTTTTCTAATATCGAAATAATTAAAATTGCGCATATTCTTATAATGATTAATTCCCGTCTTACTTATTTGCTCGCATTCTCTTCAATTCCATTTGCATTGTATTATAAATATATTTTAACAGTAGTTTTATAATTAATTAATATTATACAACATTGTTGATATAATTAATACAATTTATATAATTAATATAATTAATATAATTGATATAAGAAATATAATTAATAATATTAATGAAATTAATAAAATTAATTTAATTAATATAATTCATAATTAAAAAAACTAATTATTAAAATATTGAATATTAAATAATTTTTATTCCCTTAAACTGAAATAAATTATAAATAATAAAATATTATTTAAATATTAATTTTTTTTATCTCCTTACATTGAAAAAAAAAATTATCTGTACCAAATAGTTTTTATTTAGGTCAAATGGTGTATTTGATTCAAATACTGAATTTATTGGTTCAAATAAATAATTTCTTCTTCCCAGAATCAATTATTTTTCATAATTGATTCCGAAAGTTCTTCGAGAATTTAATTATTTAATTACAAACATTCATTTTTTATAATAATTTTCAATTGTAATTGTAGCTCTTTATAATTTTTTTTAGCCATTAAAGTGAATTACTGAAAATATTTTACTGAAAATATTAAAAATAATTGAATGTTGAAAAAATTGAGTAAAAAAATTAAAAATTTTTTTATTAAATCTTGAGAATTAATTTTTTTTCAAAATTATTTAAATACATTTTTAAAAACTAATTTCTATTAATATTCATTTGCAAATTTTCGTTTGCAGATTATTTTATTAAAATTTCTGGAGAATTCAATTATTTTCAAAAATTGCAATTAAAATTGTCCGAAATTTGCAAAGATTTGAATTTCGAAAATTATAAATAAATATTTTTGTAAAAAAAATTTTTTACAATAATTATTTAAACATGTTTTAATTTTATATTTAAATTGTGTATTTCAAGAGTTTAGTTTAAAATTTTTAAAAAAGATTTGATTTTCAAAACTTGTAATTAAATATTTCTGAAAAAGGAATTATTTTTAATAAAATTTTATCAAATTTCAATTATTTAAACTGTTTTTTAATTTTATATTTCAATAGTACATTTCAAGAGTTTATTTCTAAATTTTTTAGAAGAAGATTTGTTTTTCGAAAATAGTTATTAAATATTTTTGTAAAAACAAATTATTATTTTCAATCAAATTTTAATTATTTAAACAGTTTTTAATTTTATATTTCAATAGTATATTTCTAAATTTTTAAAGATTTGTTTTTCGAAAATTGTAATTAAATATTTTTTAAAAACGAATTATTTTCCATGAATTTTTACCAAATTCCAATTATTTAATTACAAAAATTAAATTTTGTATAATAATTGTGCCTTTTGCCTTTTCACGATTTGTTAAAAAAAAATTTAACGTGAATTACTGAGAAATGTTTTTGAAAATATTAAAAATAATTGAATTAAAAATTTGTTTTCCAATTTTAATGAAAATTTCTGAGAATTACTTTTTTGAAAGTCAAATAACTTTGTAATCATTTTTGGAAAACTAAAATTCTAATATTATTTTCGAAAGTTTAATCTCCGCATTAATTAATTTTCTTTCTCAAATTTTCGCTTCAAGATTCTTTGATTCAAATTCTGGAAAATTTTATAATTACTTGCAAAATTTCCCATTAATTGATTTTTGAAAAAAATTTAATGAAATAATTTTTAAAAAAATAAAATATTTACATTTAATAAATATTTAGAAAATAATAATAATAATTTAATAAATATTTACAAAAATATTTACATTTGTAAATATTGGACACGATTTAGTAGCGAAAAAAAATATATTCTAACTCAACGAAACAAATGTTTCGAGTTTGAAGAACTCGCTCTGTAAAAAAATAATTATCTCCGTTTTTTTAAATACAGTCTTAACTTTAAAGTACCTTTTGTATTTTTCTAGCAAAGAATATGTATTTTAAAGTTGGCACTTTTAAAATAAGAAACCTTCATCGAAGAAAAATGACAACAATTAAAATTATTTTTATACCAAAGAACACGTGGTATATCCGGCTATTCTTAGACCTTATCTGTAAAACTCGCAGTTGACTCGTTAAATATTATTGTAATTTTTCCCCATTTTTTTTTTTTTTTTTTTTTTGCAAACACGATAATTAAAATATTAATAATAAAAAAAAATTTAACTGATAAAAAAAAAGAAGGCCAGAATAATTTATTTTCTCTATAAAATATCGATGGTTAAATTTAGTATAAGAGATTGAAAGTGAAATGAGTAATCATTTCGTAACACCCTGATGCTCTTGACTCGAGTGATTATTCTCTTTTTCTTGGTATAGGTCAATATCCACATTCCGAGAATTGGAAAATGGAGAAAATTAATTTTTCGAAAATGTGAATAATTTTTAAAAAAGTGCAAATTCAAGAACAAATTTTCTTTTCTTTTTTTTAATTGCTTTCCTATTTTATTGTTCTGACAGTGAATAAAATTAATAAATTAATCCCACGAAGATAAATATTTAGCGAAAAGGTGGATAAAAAAAATGAACAGAAATTCTATTTACCAAGATCTTGGAAATGAAATTTAATTAACAATTTGAATTAATTAAATATTTGAATAGCCTTTGCTTGCGTTTCAAAAAAAAAAAATTTTTTTACTCCTTTTCTCCAATTTGTTCTCTTTTTAAATTTCCTTTTTTCTTTTTACCTTCATTAAAAATGAAACTTGTATTAAAAATAAATGACTTTCATAGTTAATAAAGAGTGAAAAAAATCTGAATTTTAAATTGTTAATTAATTTCAATAATTTTTAAACTTACAATTATTAACTAATTTCAATAATTTTCGAACTTAAAATTATCAACTAATTTCTATAATTTTCGAACTTAAAATTATTATTTAATTTCCATAATTTTTGAATTTTGAATTATTAATTAATTTCAATAATTTTCGAACTTACAATTATTAATTAATTTAACAATAATTTTAAAATTTTGAATTATTAATTAATTTCAATAATTTTCGAACTTTAAACTATTAATTAATTGCAATAATTTTTGAATTTTGAGTTATTAATTAATTCCATTAATTTTCTAATTTAAACTTGTTGACTAAATTTTTTATTTTTTAATTCAAGATCGAGGGAGAAAAAATAGACAATAATAATATTATTATTGCCACTGAGAAAAGAGATAAAATTTTTTGTTTTGAAACTAAATTTTTGACTTTCAAATTAAATTAATGGAAAGTTGTTGCGTTTATGTTAATTATTTCACTTACCAATTTTAATTAATTATTCTTCCCTGATGTCAGTGGGAGTTTTCGTCAAAGGCAAAAGTAAACGACAATTACAGCTCACCTGAAACAAAACAATAAAATTAGTTAATTTTTTTATCAAAAATTTTTATAATTGAAAAAAGAATAATAGAGAATTTATTGTATAAAATAATTAACTTTATAGAAAATTATTAAATAAAATTAAATATGTCTGAATTCCCATATCGAAAATTACAAAAAAATGTATTAATATTATTATTATTATTATTATTCTTTTTGTTATTTATTATTTTTCTATCCTTTTGTTATTAATTATCAATAATTTATTATAATTGGTAATAAATTAATTTTATTTATTTATTTATTTAATTAATTTATTTTATTTTTATTTATTATATATATTTTTTTAAATTTATTATTATTCTTATTATTATTATATTTGTTATTTATTATTTTTTAATCCTTTATGTTTATTATTGATAATTAAAAAAAACTAATAATAGTTATTTAGTTAGTAATAGTTTGTTACATTAATAACAAAAGGATAGAAAAATAATAAATAAATAATTAATAATAACAGAATAAAAAAAAAACAAAAAAAATTTTTGAATTCAATTTTTCTATTCTCTTTCCTTTGATATACAGTAAACAAACGAAAATGATGTTTGCAAATTGTAAACGGAAACCCAGTGCCCCAGAAAATGCGAGTAAAAGTGAAAACAGTGTGTCTCTGAATTGATATTTTTAAATGTTAAAAATGCGATCGACAAACCACAACAACCGAGTTGCAACCGCAACTAATTGCAAGAAGACTGTAATATTCGTCAATGGCAGGGATTTTATTGTTAGCCGTTAGTCAGGACTAGAATCAGTGTTAGATCGTGTGCATGTGGCAAAGACTGCTGGTGCAACGGATTTTTGCGCGAAAAAAAAACAAATCCTCCGCAAAATGAAATGCTCACTGGAACGAACACAAAAGTGCACGTTTTTCTTTCCCTCTCTCGTGACAACTAAATTATTTTTTTTTTCTCTCTCTCTCTCTCTCTCATATAATATACGAATTTATCTCATAAAATTTCCACACCTGTGAATTAAATCTTTCGTAAAAAAAATTTTTTACTCTATTTTTTTAATATTGCAACTGCAAGTCTGATTCATTTTTTTAAAGGGACCTAAGTTTGCGAACAGTAATTTTCAAAGTTTTTCCGCAATTCTTAAATTTTCTCGTGATTATAAAAAATTTGAAGAAAGAAACGTTTTCCTACTAAAAATATTTATTTCATTTTTATTTCGAAAGATTTAATTTCAATTTCAAATAAATTTAATTTTAATTTCGAAAAAATTTAATTTTGCAAATAAATTTTAATTGGAATAAATTTAAATTCGAATAAAATTAATTTCAAGAAAAGAATTAATAACGAAATAATTTTACTTTGATGTCGAATAAATTTAATTTCGAATAAAATTGCAGTTGCATTAATTTTTTTTTATTTTGAATTAATTTAATTTCAAATGAATTTAATTGCGAATAGAATTAATATCAAATAAATTAAATTTCGAATAAACTTTAAATCGAATAAATTCCAATTCAAAAAAATTTAATTTCGAAAAAATTAATATTGAATAAATTTTATTTCAAATAAATTTAAATTCGAATAAATTCAAATTCGAATAAATTTAATTTCCAGACAAGAATTAATATCGAAATAATTTTATTTTGATGTCAAATAAATTTAATTACGAATAAAATTAATATTTAATTAATTTTTTTTTATTTTGAATGAATTTAATTTCGAATAAATTTAATTGCAAATAGAATTAATATCAAATAAATTAAATTTCGAATAAACTTTAAATCGAATAAATTGCAATTCAAAAAAATTTAATTTCGAAAAAATTAATATCGTCTAAATTTTATTTGGAATAAATTTAATTCCGAATAGAATTAATTTCGAAGAAATTTAAAATCCAATAAATTTGAATTTGAAAAAATTGTATTTCGAATAAATTTAATTCCGAATAAAATTAATATTGAAAAATTTAATTTCCAATAAATTTAGTTTCAATTTTGAATAAATTTAAATACGAATAGAATTAATTTCAAGGAAAATTAAAATCGAATAAATTTGAATTTGAAAAAATTGTATTTCGAATAAATTGAATTCCGAATAGAATTAATTTCGAAGAAATTTAAAATCCAATAAATTTGAATTTGGAAAAATTGTATTTCGAATAAATTTAATTCCGAATAAAATTAATATTGAAAAATTTAATTTCCAATAAATTTAGTTTCAATTTTCAATGAATTTAAATACGAATAAAATTAATATTGAATAAATTTAACTTCTAAAAAAATGAATATCGAATAAATTTAATTTTAAATTCGAAAAAAATTCCAATTTCGAATAAAAATGATAAAACACTAATTACGATAATAAATAATCAATAATAAAATAAACAAAACACAATAATCGAAGAAAAAGAATTTAAACAAAAAATTATTTCTCAACAGAAAAAAAATTCATTTGTGGAAAACATTTTTTTTTTTACAAAACTAATACACGACCGGATGGAAATAACGTTTATCGGACTCGAGGCGAGTGCTTATCATTCTTTGGAATGGAGAACGAGTCGAAAGTTTTTGAAATATATTTCTAAATATTTTTTTTTATAAATTCCAAAGAGGCGAAATATTTTTTTCGTTTATTTTTTTTTTTTTAGAAGTATCCATTCGATATAGGAGAATCGTTTCTGCGTTGAGTCAAATGACCTCGAGAGCCATTAATGTTCTTGTTGGTTACATGCATTTCTCTTTGGCGAAAATCGAAATATAATATTGCATCAAAGTGAAAGAAGCTACACGTTCTCATCCCGGACCTTTCCACACTTTATATATACAATATATAGCTCTCTATCTATTTTTCTATACATTGTGTATATAATACAAATACTATATATACGGGTTTGGAAAATTGATTACACTTTTCAGTTGATTTTTTTTACACTTTTCAGCTGTAGAAAAAAATTTAAAAAATAAATTCCGCAAATTTTTTTTTATTTTTTTGATGAAAATTATTTTCTATCTTTGAAAGAAGAATTTTTTGTTCGTTGAACAAATTGGAGAAATAAAAAAAAATTTCGATTCCAAATGAGAATATTCGTGCCAAAAAGAATATTTACGAAAATTTACGGAATTTCAATTAAAATTGTTTACGTCCGAGAGGAGAAAAATAGTATTTCCGAAATTAAAATTGTTCTGGTAAAACAAAAATGAAGAAATTGTTTTTCTTTCGATTTTCTGAATTTTTAATTTAAATCCCAAGTTCTTTTTGAATTAAAATTCTGAATTCTTTTTGAATTTAAATCCTGAGTTCTTCTTTAATTAAAATTCTGAATTCTTTTTGAATTTAAATCCCGAGTTGTTTTTTTAATTAAAATTCTGAATTCTTTTTGAATTTAAATCCTGAGTTCTTTTTTAATTAAAATTCTGAATTATTTTTTAATTTTAATTCTAGATTCTTTTTTTAATAAAAATTCAAAATTCTTTTTGAATAAAAATTCTAAATTCTTTTTTAATTTAAATTCTAAATTCATTAGAATTATAATTTTTAAATTCTTTTCGAATTTAAATTCAAAATTCCAAAATCCCAAAGATCCTAAATACGAAGTAGAAAAAAATCGTTTCGTAGTAAATAAAATGTAAATTTAAAATAAATATTTGCACTCCAGGGAGTTATATTCTATTAAAAATTGAATGTGTCAGAATTAATTCTAATCCTCAACGTGTATCTAGTTCCTCACTCCTCGGATTACCGTCGACTAAGGATTAAAAATCCATATATGTATATTTATATATTTATTTCTCTAGATTTTAAATCCAAAAAGAAGAAATGAATGCAGGAATATTTATTCAAATTCTATAATTCGCGTCGGAGAATAATAATTTTTCCAAATCGAAAATTAAGAACAGCCAATAAAAATTATTTCCCATCGAGTAATGTATTTTAGAATAATTTATAATTATAACAAATAAAAAATATAACAAGTAAAAAATAAAATAAATAAAGAAATATAATAAATAATAAATAAAAAATGTAATAAACCAGAAATGTATTATTTTTTTTATTTTCTATTTATAATATTTATTTATTTATAAAAAGAAAAAAGAAAAAATAATAATTAAAAAAATATAAAAGATAATGAACAGAAAAAAACAAAAGATAACAAATAGAAAACATAAACAATAATAAGTAAAAAAAATATAATAAAATAGAATACGAATAAAGTAATTCTAATATTATTTTCTATTTCCATTTTTAAAACATAATTCACGTTAGAGAAAAATTTATTTTAAAAAATGTTTTTTAAATCAATAATTGATTAAAATTATTCAATATAGTAATTTAATTATTTATTCATTAATAAATTAATAATTAATTAATTTAGCAAATTAATATTTTATTAACGATTGTATAATAATAATGATATTTTTTTTTGCTTATTTTTCCCTTTTCAGCTTCGATTCCATTTTTAAAAAATAATTCACGTTAGAGAAAAATTTATTTTAAAAAATGTTTTTTAAATCAATAATAATTGATTAAAATTATTCAATATAGTAATTTAATTATTTATTAATTAATAAATTAATAATTAATTAATTTAATTAATTTAAAAATTAATAATTAATTAATTTAATTAATTTAAAAATTAATAATTAATTAATTTAGCAAATTAATATTTTATTGACGATTGTATAATAATAATAATATTTTTTTGCTGATTTTTTCCTTTACAGCTTCGATTAAAAAATATTGTCATCAAGAAATTGACTTTTTTTAGTTGTAAATTTTTAATGTTCGTCTTGTAGCGCTTTCACGAAAAGAGGAGACAAATTTTACATTTGCGAACGTTCACTAGAGCATTTTAAACTGTGTTTATTATTTCACTTAGATCGTGAAGCTTTTATGCTCACGAATACTAAAACACCGGGGCGAGTTTCTTATACCGGAAGTGAAATATGTAAAATACAATAAACAATATTTTAAGGAAAAGAGATCCATTCAAATCTCCGGGAATTGTTTTTTTTCCCTCTTTTTCTCTATTGACATAAATCCTGCTTTCCACGAGTAAATATTTCACTTTTCGAAAAATAATCCCTTTCTCAAAACAGATTTCTATTTTTCTTTTTTTATTCTGAATACTTTATTTTTTGAAAAATCGTCTCAATTCTAACTTTTAAGCTCCGGAAAAAATTATAATTTTATAATTTTGAAAATTTTAATAAATTTATTTTGCCAATTTGGTATTTTTTTTATTTTTGAAAATTATAGTTCAATCGAAGCATTTGAAGCGAGAATTTTGTAAATTTGATAAATTTAATAAATTTTATTTCATTTAATTGATAAATTAAATAAATTTTATTTTATTTTATTAATAAATTTAATTAATTAAATAATCTTTAACGTCCGAGATATTTCATAAATAAATAGATGAAAACGATAAATGATAAATTTAATAAATTCTATTTTATTTAATTTATTAAATTTAATAAATTCTATTTTATTTAATTTGATAAATTTAAGAAATTTGATTTTATTTAATTTGATAAATGTAATAAATTTGATTTTGTTTAATTGACAAATTTAATTTCCCCTCTGAGATCGAAAATAACAATTATTAAAAAAAAAGTAGATGAATTGAGGCAATTAACTCGTTAGTCGTTACGTGGAGAATTTTCCAAATAAAATTATTACAAGTCCGTGAAATAATAATTCCCCTCTAAAGGACTCTTCATTTCGGTCATAAATTTCGTAATAAGATTTTATAACTTTGGCGAAATAGGCAAAGTTTCTTTGGTGCAAGAAGAAGGTTAATGGTCGACTAGTCAGTGACAGGTAGAAAGTGATTAGTTTTCTGAAGTAACTTCTCTCCTTTTTTTCGTGACATTTTGTGTCTGTGTGTGTGTATATATAAACGTTGAGTCCAAACGTAATCACTTTTAGATTGTTACGTCCGTTACAATCTCAACTATTACGTTTTTAATCAGCATTCATTTGACCTTTTATTTCAAAATAGTTTCCTCTTAAATTAATTCGCAAAGAGGGGAGAGAGAAAAAAAAACTTTCCCAAATGGAGTTTCCTGTGTTTAAATGTGTTTTTCCGTTTTTGTTCTCTCCCTTTCTTTTTTTGTTGGTCCCAATTTTCTTCATATTATATTGATTCATTGTTATGCCGAATAAAAATACAATCGACATTTCCTGCATTCGTGTGTATTGGCTCATTTACAAAATGATTTTTGTCATCGTAAATAATTTCCAGCTCGCCGAGGAAACAACATTCATTCCTGGAAAATATTTTCAAAATTAGTAAAAGCGAGATAATAAATTCAACATTTCTCTCCTAGATTTATTTCGAACGAAAATATTTTCAATCAAAAAAAAAAATATTTTCAAACGAAAAAAAAAATCGTCGGCGAAAAAACATTTAACAAAGAATTGAAGAAAATGAATGCTTTGAAACAGAAATAATTTATTGATTCGGAAAGTAGAAAAATGTGAAGCGTGACTTCTGTGAAGTATCGATTAATCAGGCAATGGCAAAAGAGAGTTTTCACCAAATGACTTGCGAAGATTTTTTTTCGTGCTTCATTTCTCGGGTATATAGAAGAAAAAAGAATTGTAATTCAAACTTTCATGAAGTTTCAAAAAAAGAATTTATATTCATTTTTCTCTTCAAGAAAAATTTTCTTTTGAAACACAAGGCATGTCGCATTTTTTTTTTTGATTTTCTGTCAAGGTCCATATTTCGAGTAAATATTCTCTCGCAGGGAAATTCAGACACGAAATTCAAATGTCAGAAGTTGAGTTCTCGGTGCAAGAATGGATTTATACAGTAAATTAGAAGCAGAGAGAAGTGAAAAGGAAATGGATATTCTGACACAAATTTACAGTTACAGTTAATTTCGAGTTAATGAAGAATTTAATAGATATTACATTATGCCGAGACATTAAACTTGAAACGTGTGCAACAAAAGATTAAACACTTTTTTTTTAGTACGTGAGATATCATTATTTGCATCTTGGAAAAAAAACAAGATAATTATTTCTTCTATTATTTTCACATTTTATTCCAAAACAGGAAAAAAAGTATTTCTTTTTTTTCCTCGAAATAAAAAATATGATCTCTTATTCTTCGATATTCAGAGTAATAACTGTGAAGAGGCGAGTAAAAAAAAAAAATTCTTAAAGCACCAAAGATTTCTCGGATAAATTCTCAGTTTTTCTCCAATATTCCCAGATATCATATTACAGACAAATTCTCTCGTCGAAATCGTCGAGGGAGCAGATATCAGAAAAGATATATATTTTATATTGCTACTGAGTAGAGGAAAATCGATAAGAAAAAAGGGTTTTTTTTTGTAAACTTGAAATCAGAAAGAAAATTTCATTCTCAGCGAACAATTATTGTTGAAAATAAAAATAGCGAACATTTTTTTTTCCCCTTTGGAAATTATTTACGCCTAAGAAGAGGGAATGGAAATTTTCTCGCTTTCTCGAGATGAAAATCTTCGGAGTCTATTGAAAAAGAGTAATAATTTTTTTTTTTAGAAGAAAAAAAGATCGTAACTTATATTATTGAGAGGCTACTGGCTTGAGTGCAGGAGAAAAATACAAAAAAGGGAGAGAGAGAGAGAGAGGGAGATGATTCGTTTGGCTTGGAATTTCAATCGTTTGTATATATGTTCAAAACAGGTTGGATACTAAAAGGGAACCAGCGTATCGTAGCCTTCGTAATTACCTTAGTCAAGGATGTTGCTAATGCTTTAATGGAAATCAAAGGAAATTTTATCCTCTATTATAACGAGCTATTAATCCCTATTAACCCACTTCC
The DNA here is from genome assembly GCA_032872475.1 of Leptopilina myrica (nomen nudum). NCBI lineage: Eukaryota > Metazoa > Arthropoda > Insecta > Hymenoptera > Figitidae > Leptopilina > Leptopilina myrica (nomen nudum). The sequence goes on along the minus strand of CM065467.1, from coordinate 20,885,431 downwards.
ATTGAATTATTACATAAACCAAAATTGATCGAAGCACAAAATTTTTAGTCACTGTTTCAGGCCACGGAGCGAGTTTGAAAAGCAAAAAATGTCGATTAAAAATAAATGAAAAAGTCGTTTAGTCGATTCATATGGCAGTAATGTCACAAAAATGTTATTTCCTTCTTTTATTCATTATTCAAAACATAAATAAATATTTAAATAATTATTTTATTTATTATTTGTTTTTCCATGACAAAAAAATTTTTTAAACAAAACCTTCTGAAATTTGCCAATTTCTAAAAATTAATTACAACCCATCCAAAAATATTTTTCTTTTAATTTTTAACTAAACTTTACTTCTAAATCAATTATTTAAAACTTCTCTTTCAATTACATTTTGATACAAAAATTCAATTTTTAATAATGTAACTAAAACTGTTTATGTTTTTTTTTCTCCAAAAAGTAATTAAAATTAATTACTGAAAATATTTATGATCCCAAAGTTTCGAACGTTCAAATGAACGAAAATATTTTTTTCTACGTTTGTATTTATTTAGAAAATAATTATTTTTTAGATTTAAACAAATTAATTCTAAACTAAATATATTGTTTAATTTGAACTATTTTTCTTTTTTAGATGACAATAAATTTTCAAAAAAACAAAATTAAGGCGAAAAAAAATTTCGTTCATTTGAACGTTCGAAACTTTAGCCAAATAAATATATTTAAGGAAAAATTTAGCAATTAATTGATTATTAAAAAATTATTTCCAGAAATTCTTAAAAATTAAATTTGAAAATATTTTTAAAATAATTTTTAAACGTTAATAGGGTTTTAATTTATATAGCTTAAAAATTGTCCCTGTAAAGTTAAAAAATTAAAAAAAAATAGAAATAGATTTTCTATTTAAATCCTTTTCGAAACATTTGTCAAAATTAAATTTTTTAAATTAACAATGAAAATTAAATTTCTGACAAAAATTTCAAATTTTAGCAAAATATAACAAAAATCCTCGTTTATTTAAACGTTCGAAACTTTAGGAACATTTAATAAATTTTAAATTCCCAAATAATTGATATTTGGTAAAATCCTTGAAAAATTAATTGAATTTTCAAAAACTAGAAGAATAAATAATCAAATTTTTGAGAAAAATTTTTATTTTACAAATAAACATGCAATTTCTCGTTTTTAAAGGTAAATTTTTGAAAAATTTTAATTTATTGTGTGTTTGAAGATAATTATATCTTTGAACAAATCTAATAACAATTAAATAAATAAAATCTAGTAAAAATTAATCTTAAAAAAATTATAATGAAACAATTAGAAGACTCATTTTTTTTTGAAAATATTGCAATGTGGTTTTTGCTAAAAACAATTGAATTTCTTTAAAGAATTTTTCAACAATTTAAAAGAAATTTGCTAAATTTTAATTAAAAAAAAAAAATTTTTGAACATGATTTTTTTCTTAAAAGTGTTGAAAATAATTTTAAAAAAATTTAATGTTGTTATTTTTTCACGTGTTTCAATTTTCGGAAACATATTAAAATTATTTGAAAATAATTAAATTTTGAAAAAATCAGAACGAAAAAAATTCTATAAGTATAACCTTTTTTTCCAAAAATATTTTAATATAATTTTTAGAAGTTAATTTTCATTACTTTTCATATTTATAAATTTTACAATTTAGCATTTTTTATTTATATTTTTGAGAATTCAAGTATTTTTAAAAAATTGCAATTAAAATTGCTCTAAAATTGAATTTTAAAAATTTGTGATAAAATACTTAAAAAAATCGCAATTATTTTCAGTTAAATTTATTTGTAATAAAATAGTTGAAAAAATCGATTATTTTCAGTCATATTTATTTGCAATAAAATACTTGAAAAAATCAATGACTTTCAGTTAAATTTTACAAAAATTTCAAAATTATTAAAAAAATTTTTCAATTATTTATTTCAAATTTAGAATTAGAAAAATCATTCAAAATTAGTTTGTGAAAGGATTGTTGCATTTTATGCCAAAAATTTGGTTTTTGTTTGGCAAAATTTGGAAGAAAAGTAGAAAAAGTCGCAATATTTAAAAATCAGAACAGATTTAAATTCTCATTTTCCAACAAAAATTAATATTCTCCAATTCGAATTCTTCTAAATTCACGCAATTTTTTTCAGACAAATATTTTTATTTTCCTCAAATTTTGAACGTGCAAATAAACAAAACATTTTTGCTGTTTAAATATTTTTTCAAAACAAAAGAGAAATTTTTTATACAAAGAAGAAAGATAATGAAAATTAAATATTTACCTCGTTAAGAATCAATTTTTTTTTAAAATACGGAAAATAATTTTGTTTTTAGTGAAAAAATATAAAAGTAAAAATACAATTAAATTATAATTGTTACTTTTAAATGTAATTTAAAAGTTAAAAATAATAATAAATTTTTTTCATTTATTTTGTAATTTATTTTCACTCTTCTCTGTATTTATTTTTTCATTTTATTCAATTTCAATCAAACTCTGTAACAGAATTAAAAACAAAATTATGCAGTGAAATGGAAAAAAATTCTTCATTAAAGAATAATTCTTGAAATGAAGATTAATTTACAAATTAAAATTTAAAATGGAAATCATTTGATTAAAATTTATAGAAACTACAAATTTTTTCTTTAAAATTTATCTCTCTCTCTCTCTTGTTAATTTACCAATAATCATTCCCATCTGACAACTTATCATGAAAAAAAAATTATCTAAATCTCTGAGTCAGAAACTATTTTCATAGAATAAAAAATATATTTTAGAATAGAATAAAAAATATATTTCAAAATAGAAAAAAGAATATTTTCTTTATGCGATATAAAGAAAATGGTTACTATTTTCCATGGCAGGGGGGAAAAAAAGAGAAGCAAATTTTTTTTTTCCATCATTCCCCTAGCGAGAAAATGTTTGTTGATAAGAAATAAATTGAGCAGAAAACGGAAGAATCTCCAAAGAAGATTGTTCTGCCGCTTCAATTCTGAATCGTTTCGCTGACAAAAAGTTGGAATAAATTGATATACGATATTTCCAGTAAGTGGCTCATCTTGAAGAAATTTCAGAACCAAGTTAAAGAGAAAGAAAAGGAGAAGAGGAAAAAAAGCAAAAAAATTAAAAAATAAAAAGGAAAGAAGAGACTGGAAAAAAAAGATATAGAAGTGTCTGACCAAATGGCAAAGCAGTTACTGACTATTTATTTTCTCGAAAATATATAGCGTAATCGAGGGAATCGTCAGAGAATGAACTGCCGGCACATCTTCTTTTTCAATGAAATTAAATGCATTTTTTCGTTGGCGAAAGGCGAAAATATCGATTTACTATGTTGCAAATAGTCGTCGAGATGCAATCGTGTGAATTAATCGCTTTCTGGATACGACAGGGCAGCCACCATTTGTTATCTGATTCTACCACTTCAAAACATTTTTTTTTCTTCTCTCTTTTTTCCACCCCCATTCGAACTGAAACATAATGCAAACACTTATTAAAAAAAAATATTATTCCAGAGAGGAGGAAAATTACGAGCTTTTGATGAATATTAGAAACCGAATATTTTGATAGAACAACGAAAAAAATTATTCGAAACTAAAAACAAGTTTTTCTTTCCAAAAGCAAAAAAAAATTGGTGAGATAATTTCAATTTTCCAAAATATTAACGATTGAAAGAAAAAAAAATATTTTTCATCACGAAAACATTAAATATTTTGTTTAAAATTTTTTTCGGGAAATTATTGATAACGAAAATTCTGTCTGAATAAAATTACAAACAACTGATTTGAAATGAAATGAAATTGTGATAAATTAAGAAAAATCACTGCTGAATTTTCTCGTTTGAGTTAAAATTATATATTTCGACGCTAATTTTAAAATTAAATCAATATTTCCCACAGCTAGAGAGAGAAAAATGAGAATCAAAGATTGAAAATCCACTTTTCGACACTTGTTGACTGCAAATGTGGCAAAATGATATTTTTTCTGCAAAAAAAAAAAAAAAACGTTAAACAATATTTTTGAAGCACACGCTTCAAGCTTATGGGAGCAGACAATTTAATTTAACTTCTGAAAGGAATGAAATACAATGATTGGCTAAGTTTACAAACGAGATTGTAAGTTTGCCTTTTCTTTTCTTGTCCTTCAGTTGCATCCTAGAATCTAGGACGACTGAGTTCTAAAGTTATGCGCACATCAAAGGAGCAAGTGCTGCATAAAATTTATAGTATGAGAACAAACACAGATAAATACATTGTCGGGTCATCCGCGCGTCTCATCATGAGAGAATATTAAAAAAAGAAAGAAAAAATACCCGAGAGAAAAATAATGATTTTAATTTTGTACTAAAAGTAACGTTTCATTATTGATAAAAAAAAATTTTTCACTTTCGATTCGAGTTGAAAAATTTCTAGAATGTGACATCTTTTTTTTTTTTTTGAAAAGAGGGAAAGAAAGAAAGAAAGATACAATCGGTGACCGTAACGAATAATTTCTGTGTCTCTCATTGTAGTCACGCGACTCCATGTTATGACCGATTTTCTCGCATGATAATTACCAAGTGCGCCTACTTTACTCCGACATTTAATTTGCAATTAAATGTCCAAACGCCTTGTTTTATTGGCTAATTGCAGTTGTTCTACTAAAAATTTTAAAACGTTGGTGCCTGTGCGCACTGAATCGTAAATAAAGCACAAGACCCTCCGGGAAAACTTAACGAAACCAGGAAACTTAATTCTTCTAATTTTAATTACACCCCCGAGTCATTATGCATCCACAGAAATCAATAATTGTCCAGAGAATATGCACCTTCCGCTATTTTTTTTAAATTTTAATTACCTGAATAGAAGAAAAAAAAATTCCAAATCAAACAATATGTTAAATAAAAGAATCTAAATATTAATTAAATTGATAATATTCACTAAATAATTCATAACAAACAAAACGTTTATTTCGTATCAAAGAAAATGTTTATTTAATCTAATTTACGTCAATTAAATAAACATTTTCTTTCATATTAAATAAATATGCGAAATAAAATTGCGAGCTGCAAAATTTCAATATCACATTCCTGTTGCATTTTTCGTTCGGTATCAGTTTGAAAACATTTTTACAAAGTTTTCCAAACTCTGTGTAACGTATTGTTTACCATCGCATAGCTTTCAGTGATAAATATTCAAACACTTTGTTAAGCAGCGAAAAGTTACAAACTTATTATGTAAATTAATTCATTTAAAACTGCAGACATACGATGTGATGAGGAAAAAAAAAAGAACACACATGTTCCATATTAATTATTTGATCGTAATTTATTTTTACAACTCGTCGATAGAAAATTACTTTTTAATATAGAAAACGAGAGAAGTTAAAATAAAAATAGTAGTAGTTTTTAAATAGTATTTATAGTCGTTTTAGTAGAGAGAAAATTTGTCACCATTTCAGTATGAGAAACGTCCTCGACCTTTAAAATTTAAACCACTTTACATATGGAACGTATAACCTCAAAAAAAAACCCTTTTTTTTAAAGACGTGTCAAAAGTGAGGAAAAATTCAGTAAACATATGGAATTCGTAAAATAAAGACGAGACAGAAATTTAAATTTTTCAATTTCATTTAAAAAATAAACAGAAAATCTTACCTGTTAAAAATTGTCGATTTTTTTCAGCAGTGATTAGCGATGGAAAATGTCACTTCTCTTGTTTATGTTGTTCTGCCTACGTCAATAGGTTATACACGTCATATAGGTGAACGGTTTGTCTCGATGCACAAAAACGAAATCCAATTATTACATTATTGAAATAATCTTTTCTAATCTTCACTATAGCTAAATAATAATTTCACACTGGATATTTGATGAGAGCAAGGAAACAATTGCTATTCTCACATTAATTCTCCTTTTCGCGATCACCGGCTTTAAATATGTGTTACAACTTGCAGGCAACAATAAAGAATGTCTTGGTCATTAACCACATCACTTGCCTATAGTTGGAAGAAAATATGTGGCTTATGTATAAATCACTATATGAACAACGTGTCATTTTTCCCGTCAAAGAAAACAATGAGTACTAAATTTTTTACATTATCTAAACATATTTCATTTAGCATTTCAAACTATTTATTGTTAATGTGAATTCAGTGACAAGAAATTTGACAGTGCTCACTATTCTCGTTTCACCGCATAACTCAATAAACCGTGACACAGAGCAGATAGACCTGCTATACACGAATTCACGTCGACGTCGTCGTGAAACGCAATGAGAAATACAAGACACAAGCAATACACGAGTCATTGCGCGACTTGAATGTAGGCGCGATTATGACTTCGGTGGTGGTGCGTGGCAAGCATGGCGCAAATGAGCGGGAAAATTCGAAATTTGTCTGGTAAGTGTATAAAAAACATCTAATATTACACGGATCGTTTTTTAATTAGAAAAAAAGGAAGGAAAATATTATTAAAATCGTTAATCGTTATACGATCTTCTTGAATTTTTTTTATTTATTATTTACTATTCGTTTTCTTTTCTAAAATATCGAAATGTATCGATTGCACTCGAACGTAGAAGCTCGAAAGTCAAGAGTTACCACATGGTAACAGGCAAAATGGCGATGACCATCCCTTGTTTGGCTGGTAAGTCTTTTTAAATGTTTTTTTTTAATGAAAAATAGTGTAAAATTGATTTTATTATCACTTCAAAGAATTCTTTCAAGTGAAATAAATTTTTCGCTCGCTTGACAAGTGTTTATTGATAATTATTCATACAATGTGGTGCCTAATAGACACTTCTGGAGTTCGGTCATATTCAAGAAATATCGAGAAAAAGTATTACGTTTTTCATAATATTATGTATTTTTGTTTGTCAATTTTCCATCTAAAGTATAGTGAATTAATTATTATTATTGCAATTATGTTTTGGAGATGATTCTTCATCGTTATTTATCGATTAAATTAACAGTTTTTCGTGATCGCGCAGTATGGGAGAGATTTTGAAAAAAAAATTCAATTATTGACAAGGTTTTAATTTTTGTAATGATAATGTTTTTTAATTGAAAACAAAAATAGTGCGTGGTTCCAACGGCCTTACCTTAGGACAAGGCCCACCGTCTTACATGACAGAGACTGCATTCTCTCGAGATGACAGCAAGGCATGTAAAACGATGCTGTTCAGCCCGGATGGCCGTTATTTTGCCTGGGCAAATGGAATTTGCGTACAAATTGCTCTCTGTGAGACATGGAAGGTCATTGCCAAAATTCCAAGGCCTAAAGTTTGCAGTATACAATTTTCACCGCAGGGAAATTATACCATGACATGGGAGCCGTTTATTGGTATTTTATTTATTATTGTATCGTCTTTGTCGTTTTGAATCTTGTTTTATTTTTATTTTGTTTATTTTATTTAGTATATATTAATTTTCTTGTATAATTACTGTTTATCGTACTATTTATCATACTATTTATTTTACTATTTATTTATTAACTATTTATCATACTATTTATCATTAAATTTATTTTGAATTAAATCTATTTTTGTTTGTTATTCCTTCTAATTCTTCTTTTCATATTTTAGCCACGCCATCCAATCCTCAAGGATCTCCTAATCTTCATATTTGGAAATCGGAAAATGGAGATTTAGTGAGAAGCTTCGTTCAGAGGAAACAAATTGACTGGTAGAATAATTTTCAATTTAACTTTTACGAATTTTCTTCTTTTTTTTGAAACCCAGAGTTGTCAAATGTCAGTAAAGTCAGGAAAATATCAGGAAAACAAAATTTTTGTCAGTAAAGTCTGGAAAATGACAGGAAAAAATTTTTTGTCAAGGAAATTAAGAAAATTGGGACTTTTTCGATTTATTTTTTTTTCGATCACAAAATTTTTGTCAGTAAAGTCGGGAAAATTACAGAAAAAACAGTTTTGCCAAGAAAATTAACAAAATTTGGACTTTTTTCGATTTATTTTCAAAAACTACGACCTTTTTGACTTTTCTTCAAAATATTGCAACAAAATACATTTTTTTTAGTATAAAATGCAAATTATTTTGATTTTTGTAGTGCGAAAAATAACTAAAAACCAAATCTTTCAAACATTATTCTGGAATCATTTTTTAAGATAATCAAATTTTTTAAATACTATAAAAATAAATTTTTTTAAATTCAAGATTTTCAGTACTTTTTAATTATATATTTCTGAAAATTGAAATACAAAAAATAACAGTTTGAAGAAAAAAAGCATATTCAAAATTTTAAATTAAAATCCCTCCAGAAATTAATTAGTTTTTTTAAAAGTTATACAAATTTTTTTCCAAGAATTTCAATTATTTTCGAAAAATTACATTAAAATACTTTGGAAATAAAGAAACTATTTTTCTTCAGGGAACCACAATGGTCGAGTGATGAGAAAATCTTTGGAATGCTAGTTAATAATGACGTTCTTTTGTACGAGGATGTGAATTTTGAAAAAATTGTACACAAAATAAATTTATCAAAAATCGGTAAATTTAGTATAGCACCAGGATCAGCTCCTTATCATGTACTCTGCTACACGCCAGGTGAATATTTTTTATTCTTTACTCAACTAATTAAAAAAATTATATCACAATAGTTCAAAATTTTCAAGTATTTCGAAATTTTAAGCAAATAAAGAACAATAATTAGTTAAATATTTAATATTACAAAAGTTATTAGAATATGAAAAATTTGATTTGGAAATTTTTAAAAAATTAGGTTTTTGAAAAATAGTAATTCAAATTTTTTTAAAGAAAAAGGTACTTGAATTCTCGATAATAATTTTAACAAATTGAGACAATTGGAAATTCTGTAAAGCTTTATATTTTAAAGAATTTTATTTTTTCCTCTTTAAAAATTGTCTATAAATATTATTATATTTTTGAATTTTTATCATTTTAGGAATTTACAAAAATTATATTCTATTTAAATAATTCAATTCTCGTAGTTGAATTCTGACAGGAATTGATTTAACAAAAAATTCAGTTAAAATTTAAAAAAATAAATATTTAAATTCTTCTAACAGGAATTTTCGGAATTAATTAAATTTTAAAAGGTTTTTAAATTAAATTTCTTGAAAATGTAAAGGAAGCAAAAGTTTAAAAATCTTAAAACTTTTGTTTTAAAAAATTATTACTAACATTTTTTTTTCTTTAAAAATTATTAGTTTTTCAATAATTTTATTCCGAAATTCTAAAAAAATAATTTAATTTTGGATGAATTACAGTTGCAAATTTTAGAAATAATATTTCATGAGGTTTTTCATTGAAATTATTTGAAATTTCAAATTCCTCGGGAAAAATTAAATATGAATAAGTTTTTAAATTTTTGTTTAACAAAAAGTATTAAAGTTTTTGAAAAATTTAATTCAGAAATTTCGGAAAATTGTTTCTTGAAAAAATGAAACTAAATTTTTTTAAAAATACTTCTATTTCTGAAAATAATTTTTAAAAATTTGCAGAATTGAAAATTTTGTCAACTTTAATTGAAATAAATTTTGAATTTTAATTCAAGTTGTAAGAAATATTTTGGCATTTACTATACGAGTTGTTGAAATAATTAAATTTAATGAAAAACCGTAAGAAAAATTGTTTTTTAAGAAATTGAGTTTTGTTAGTTAAATAGTATTGAAAAAATTAGTTTTAAAATTGAAAAAATTTGTTTAATATTTAAAAATTAAATTTTTTTTTCTTTTTTTTAAGGAAAACCGGGTCAGGCGTCGATGGGTCAACTTTTTCAGTATCCGAAATTCGAAGCAACGCAAACAGTAGCGAGGAAGAGTTTTTTCCAGGTAATTTCTTTAACTGAATTTTAATTTTGAAATAAAAAATGATTAAAAATGTTTATTTTTTGTAATTATATTTTTTTAAATTAATTACATAATTTTTTCGTCGAAATTTCAGTCAGATAGAGTCGATATTTATTGGAATCAAAAGGGAACAAGTGTTTTATTAATGGCAAGTACGGAGGTTGACAAAACTTCATATTATGGAAAGCAAACGCTCCATTATTTGGATACAAAGGGCGAAACGGCTTTAGTCAGTTTGAGTGAGTTTTTCTTTTTTCTTGTAAATTATTTTTAATTTATTCATTGTTAAGAATTATTTTTAAATTCTTCTTTAGAATTATTTTTAAATTCTTCTTTAGAATTACAATTATTTTATTATTTTCATGAAAGGATTAAGAATTATTTTTAAATTCTTCCTTAAACAGATTTTATTTTATTTTAGTTACGAGGAATTACTGTTAAGCTCTTCTTGAAAATTATTTGTCTTTGATAATGAATTTCATAATTTTCCAAATAGGCAAAGAGGGACCAATACATGCCGTGGAGTGGTCGCCAAAAAATTCCGAATTCTGCGTGATTTATGGTTTTATGCCATCGAAAGCGACGCTCTTCAATCTAAAGTGTGAATCGGTTTTCGAATTTGGCGTGAAACATCGCAACAGCATTTATTACAATCCACAGGGGAACAATATCCTTTTTCTGAACGAATTAGAATTTTATTTACAATTTCAATGAATTTCTATTATTATTATTATTATTATTATAAATATTCTTCTTTCAGTTTATTTTTAATTGGACATATTTTTAATAGAATTTAGTAGAATTTTCGGTAAAAAAAAAAGAAAAAAAATATTATCCTTAACCGCAGTGCACTGTTATTGTTGAGCGGCTTTGGAAATTTGCAAGGTGGCATTGAAGTGTGGGACATGAATAATCGAAAATTGATTGCCAGTACCGAAGCACCTGATACAACTTTACTTCAATGGTCGCCAAATGGGGAGAATTTCATGACTGCAACAACAGCGCCGAGACTTCGAGTAGGCAATGGGTATAAAAATATTTCTCTTAGAATTAAAAAAAATTCTTTTTCTTCACGAATTTAGGAATTAAAAATTACTTAATTCCTTTCTTTGGTGAAATATTTAATTCAATGTTTATATTAATAATATTTTTGATTATAGGTACAAAATTTGGCACTACACGGGAACATTGTTATACGAACGATTTTGGAACAAACAGGATGAATTATGGGAAGTTGTCTGGCAAAATTATCCGTCTTCCGTATTCCCAGAGAAACCAATTTGTTACAAAGCTGTGGAAGGTATTGCTCCAAGTCAACCTCAGGGTGAGTAATAAATAAAAAATCTATTTTCTAAACTGAAAGTCTACAAATTCGAAAAAATTGAGGAATTTTTCTTCTTTTAGCGTCGAAACAAGCGTACAGACCACCTTCTGCAAGAGGACATACGATTACTTTCAATCTCCACGATGACGATGACGACACTCCGTCAAAGTCAGGAACTGGTAAATTTCCCAATAATTTATAAATTAGTAACATTTATATTCGTCCGTTTATAAATAATTAATTTACATTTAATTACATTTAATTTTAATTACATTTCATTTACTTTTCATAATTATTATTTTCCATTTCTTTGAATTTATAAAAGATTATAAAAAGCAAATTCGTTGATGAAACTGTCTATGAATTAAAAATAATGAATCTCTCTTCCAATTAGGAAATGCTTCCAAAGCGTATCTAAAGGCAAAAAAGAAACGCGAAGCTAAAAAAGCGAAAAAAGAACAAGAAGCGCTCGTATCGAAATTAGTGGACGATGACAACGCTTCAAAAGCAAACAGTGTGCCAAAAAATCAATCTTCCACTAAAGACCCTGACTTAACGGACGACGCCGAGAAAAATAAGAAAATAAAGAAAATTAAAAGTGTAAGTAAAAAAAAAACTTCAGCAATTCCGAGTTAACTTTCTATCAAATTTATTTTTTTTTTTATTAATTAATTGTTTCCCCTCTGCAGAAATTAGACCAAATAACAAAATTAAAGGAACAGCAATCGTCGGGAAAACAATTGGAAATGAATCAATTGGATAAGATAAAAAAAGAAGCGGAACTATTAAAAGAATTACAAGACTTGTCTTTGTGATAAATGAAAAACATTCAAAGATTTGTGACTCGGTAAATCTATATTTATATAGATATATGGACACAGAAACAAAAAGAAACAGAGAGAGAGAGAGAGAGAAAACATTTCTTTCGTGAATTTTCAAAAAAAAAATCGAAAAGGATTTTACAAGAAGAAAGAAATGTTCGAAATAAATTCATTAACACCAGGGATTTCTTTTTTGACGATATAAGATTGTAAATATGATATTTTTTGAAATTTGCAATTTTTGCCAATCTTTATTTCTTTTGGTGGTGAATTGTTCTTTTTTCAAAAACATTTTTCATCTCAATCTGAGAAAAAGAATTATCAATGTCTATAAAATTCACTTTTTCTACTCTAGTATTCGAATCTATTTTTTTCTCCAATTGAAAAGAAGAGGGAAATTGTTTCTTCATTGTATGAATTAAAATCCAATTTACAGAAAATATTCTTCAAATTTTGATTTTTTAGATTCGACCCGGTGCTCTAAGTAAAGAAACAAAAAAAAGAAAGAAAGCATGTATATACAAAAGAGATATTGCACAGCAAGATTTTATTTTAAACGCACTTGATAAAAAACGAACATCAATTTAATTGAACTTTTTAAATGTAATTTTGATTTTTGAGACTTTTTAATATTTCCATTTTATTTACAAAAAAAAACAAAGAAACTGAAAGTAAAATTTCTAGAAGTATTTTTGTTTTGTTTTTTTTCTCCCAATTTTTCTTATATGTTGAGAATCAGTTTTCTATAAATAAAAAGAGTCTTGGGAAGTTGTAAATACTGCCTGTTAATTGCCTTTTATTTCTTTTTTCAATCACTTTTGTCTTTTAATCATCGTCTTCTTCTTCTTCATCTATATTAAACTTTCATGTTACTTCGAATCGAAATTTTTTAATAATTACGCTCCTTTGTATTATTTTGTTACATGTTGTGTATAAAAGAATGAAATTTCAAAGTCAACAGAAATATTGTTGAATTTCTTCAAACAGGAAAATTTTAATTTTTGTTGAAATACTAACTAGTGTAACATTTTTTTCTGTTTTTTGTTTTAATTAAATTACATTGTGTACAGTTAAGGAAAATTTGATGGAATAAATTATTTGAGCAACGAATTATTGCCTTTTTACTTGAATAATAATAATAATAATAATAATAATAATAATAATAATAAAATAAACGCAATTATTATTCTTATAACTATTATTAAATAGTTATAATAACAATAGTAATAATAATAATAAAAATAATAATTATGTTTATTTTTAAAAAATAATTATTAGTTTAGTAATTTATTAATCTTCATTATTTTACTTATATTTTTTTCGTTTTTTGTTTGAATAAAATTATATTGTATTCAGTAAAAATTGATGAAGATATAAATTATTTGAACGACGAATTATTGTCCATTCACTTAAATAATAATTACGTTTATTATTCATAAATAATTCTTAATTTTAATAATTTATTAATCTTCATCAATTTACTTTTATTTCTTCTTTCGTTTTTTGTTTTAATCTTTGAATTAAATGATAATGTATGTAATTAGTAAAAATTGACGAGGAAATAAATTATTTGAACAAAAAATTATTTTCCTAAAATAAAACTGACGTCTATTATTAATAAATATTTATTGGTATTTATTATTTATATTTATCAATTTACTAATTAACTTTTTCAATTTTTTTATTATTATTATTATTATTATTATTATTTCTAAATTTCTCATAGTCGTTTTATTTTTAAAAATTGGCGCAAAAACTATTTTGCCGCTCTTTTTCCGCTACCACGTTGGCAGCATTGAGTATAGTAACTTTTTCGGCTTTAATTTAAAAGCGGCGGAGTTTTGATGATTTTAATATAAAAATATCAACGATATTAGCATTCCTAACAGTAAAAATAGTGTGAAAAATAGTTTTTGAAATTTATTTTTGTTATTTTTATCTTAATCCGCTAAGTTTCTGTGTAATTCGGGTAAAAATTGCTTTTTCGGCAAAAGTGAGACTGACAGTGTTCCGCAAAAGTGAGGTTATGTTTTGATATTTGTATCATCATGACAGACTGGTTCGTTGCGAAAATAAATTGTTTAATTAAATTAAACAATGTGGAGGAGAAAAAGGAATTATTGACCGAAATAAAAATTAAACTCCTGGGACTAAACAACAATGATTTGGAATCTGTTTCACGAAATTTGGATCTTGAGAAAGTGTTCTCTCAGTTAACCTTTCAGGACAGGTATGTACATGACTTTGCTGATTTTTTTTATTTATGTTTACTGTGGTTAATATTTTTTATATTTCTTACAATATTCGGGAAATTTTTATTGAAAATTATGTTTATTTTAATGTTTTTGATGAATATTTTTGCTAAATGTGTAAAATATTTAAATGCACCGGTGATGGTTGTATAAACAAATTTGCATTTGTTGTGGATTTTAAAGACATTTTACGTGTCTGTAAAAAAAGATAAATTAACATAAATTTTAGATAAATTCTACATCACGGAAATATTGCAGTGTACAGACTATTTTTACTATTTTTTAACAAATTTTTACCCTTTGGAAAAATTATTATTTTCCGTCTCTTACAAATATTTTAGTTTAATTTTTTGATAGAAAAATTCATACTACTTACAAAAGCTCCTTTTTAAAAGTCGACATCCAAATTTTGTAAAAAACTTTTCTAATGATAATGATTTTCTACTTTTCTTTAATCTAATAAGGGTTATTTTCTGAAAATTTCTTTTTAAAAAAGGAAAATTTAATAAAGGAATATTTCAAAAAATTCTTTTCCTAACAATATTTAATTTCTATAATAAAAATTAATAGGTACATGATTAAAAAAGAAAGTTTAGGATATAATTTAGAGAATTTTAGAGAAATTACAAATGATTGCAGAAATTCAATTATTTTTAATTATGTTCAAAAAATAATAAAAATTTTACAAGAATTTCATTAGTTACAAATTTTTTTAAATAAATTTCTTCGCAAGAATTCCATTATTTTCATAAATAATAACATTCAATGCAGAATTTCAATTATTTTTAATACAATTTTAATCGAATTTCCCTAAAAATGTAATTATTCTTAAAAACTTTATTAAAATTCGTTAATAGAATTCAAGTATTTGATAATTTGTTGATAACAATTTTTTATGGGAATTGAATTTTAAGAAACGTTCAATTCTTCAATAAATTATTTAATTGCATTTTATTTTTATTTAATTAATTGAATTCTAGTAGAATATACGAATAAAAATTGAATTTTATTTCATAAAAAATGAATTTCAGTCAAAATTTTAGATAATCATTGAATATTAAAACAAAAAAAGCGTGAATTTAAAAAAATTATTGAATTTTGTAATTAATTTTTTTTGAAAAAGTTTAATTGAGTTTTTTTAATACTATTCTCAGTTTCTATTTTCTAATTTTTATTTAATAAGAGAATTTAACTAATAATTGAGATTTTGTAAAATTAAATATTGTAAAGAAATGAATTTGAAAATTGTCAAAGAACGTTTTCGAAAATTATTGAAAATAATCGATATAAAGAAGATTTTTAGATAAGAATTCTGAAAAAAATACTTTAAATTTTGTTGAAAAATTGTAATAAAAAATTATAAGAATTTATACAAATTATAATTAGAAAAATGATGGAAATGATTTTGTTTTAAAGAACAGAATTTTTGTTAACAAATAGTTATTTTATAAAAAATTATCTTCTTTTTTAAAAAGTAACTAATTACGTAAACAGAATTATGATTTAAAAACAGAAAATAGGAGAAATTGTTTATATTTTTTACTTTTAGTTTTTTTCACCAATTTTCTAACTTTTATGGAAAATTACGGAATTTTACAAATTTTAGGAAAATAAATGTTATAAATCATGACTTTTTAGAAAAACTTCTTTTTAGAAATCAAAACACATTAGAAAAACTTTTTTTCGAAATCAAAATACATTAACAAAACTTTTTTAGAAATTAAAACACATTAGAAAAACTTTTTGTAGAAATTAAAATTCATTGGAAATCAAATTTTGATGCAAAAGGATTGGAAAATATTTTTTTTTAAAACTCACCACCTACCGATATTTTTATTCAAATTTTGATTTCTCACGATTTTTAGACAATTCCTCGAGATGGTGTGCGAGGTTTTGAAAATAATAATCACAAAACTGGAGATTGGCAGTGTTCATCAACGCCATCGAAGGGAGATGTTTCAATTGCTGTCGCACGCGAATGGATCGGTGAAAAATCTCATTCTCGAGGAATTATTACGAACCACATCTAATTCTTTGGCATTACAACAATTACTCGTCGATAATGAATTACTCGTTGCCGTAACGGAGAAAGTTGCCGATGATGATTTATCAGTGGCACAAAATGCGATGGCGATATTGAAAAAAATTGGCGAAACGGCGAATGGTTTGAAAGTTCTCTATTCCAGCATTCTCCTGCGAACAATTGCGAAACTTTTGACAAAAAACGATATCATTACATTTCGAGTTTACGAAATTGTCGTCGATATTGCGAAAAAGTCGAAAATCGGCCTGGAAGCGTCGATTGAATCGGGTTTCCTTCAGAGTTTAATAAGAGTCCTTGACAATGACGACGAATTAATTCAACTCAATGCCCTTGAGGCAATGACCGATTTGGCATTAAATGAAGAGGGTCTTAAATTTTTAGAGGAGCAAGAGGTCCTCGTGAAACTCGCTTCAAAAATAGCGCACGCCAATGAAACGCCACTATCGAATTTATTCATTCCGGGTCTAATGAAATTTTTCGGTCATGTCTCACGTTTTCGTCCCAATGAAATATTCTCGAAATATCCAATTGTCATCACTGCGCTTTTCGATGTTATTGAAAATGGCGACGAGAGTATTTTAGCGGCTGCACTCGACACTTTGGGGCATATTTCAACGACAATTGAGGGTAAATACGCGTTACAAGATCTCGGCGATAGTATGACGAGGGCTTTGAAAAAAATTGCGGAAATAATTAGAAAAATGCCCACGTACTTTAGATTACGTGCTTTAAATAATTTGGAAATTATTTTGCATGTGAAGAAATCGGAGCAGGACAATAGAATATGTTCGTTGACGAAATCGTGGTTCGATGCACTCGATGAGGAACCATTGAAAATGTTAATTGAACTTTGTAAGAAACCATTCGCCGATATACGACAAGCGAGTTTGCAAATTGTCAGCGTTGTCGCGTCACAAGTTTGGGGACAGGAATACATTGCCTCACATCCGGGTTTAGTTGAATTTTTACTCGACAGAAATATTGAGAGTTTCAAGGAGTGCAAGGAGGCGAAATACGAAATTGTTAAAAATCTCTCGAAATCCGTTGACAATATTTTCGACGCAAATACAATGCAAAAATTTCATGATTACGTTAATAATGGTCCGTTCTACGTTGAAACGTACACGGAAGTTGCCATTGAAGGCGCTTCATAATTTTCTTTTTGTCAAAATAAAAATGAATCTTCCTCCTGGAGGAATCTATTTTTCAATATTTTTTTTTTTTTCAAATAAATATAGTTTTTATATTGTAAAAGCGAAAAAAGGGAAATACGTACGAAATTGAATACGATTACTGTAAGAGAAATAATTTATTTGTCTTAAATCTAAATACAGTATATAAAATTGAAAAAAGAATTTTTCTACAGACAAAGCTTATAAATAAATAAACGAAACTCGAAACTTTCGTTGTGACTTATTTGCAATATTTGATATAATTGAGTCGTTATAACTTATCAACTACATTGTGGAATAAAAAAGAAATTGAACTTTTCTTCTCTCCACTGTTTGGTGAATATTATAAAATAGTATTTTTTAGCTATAGAAACAATCGCTTTACAAAGTCTTGATTGATAATTACAATTATGTTTGTATATACAGGGTGAACTTGGTACAATTTTACATCGAAAGAGATTTTCCATCAATTCTGAATGAAATCAATTCTTTTTGTCAATAATTATTTTTTCTTACGTTCGAACTAAGCCTAGGCGTGAGAATATCGTGAGAATTGTTTAATATTTCCTTAATTAAACAATTTGTTCGATTAATTTTAATTTAAATTAATTTTTAATTAAATTCTTAATTTAGTTAATTTAAATTTAATTAATTGAATTTAAATTAAATTTAATTAACTAAATTCTTGATTTAATTAATTTTTAACTAAATTCTTGATTTAATTAATCTTTAACTAAATTCTCAATTTCATTCATTTCTAACTAAATTCTCAATTTAATTAATTTTTATTCTAATTAATTTTTAATTTTAAAACTTGAATATAATTGATTTTTTTCTTTAAAATTATTATTATTATTAATTGTTAATTACCAGCTCGGCGCTGGTTCGTTGAGACCACCCTTGTACAAAATACGTAGATCATTAAAAAAAAACTGACCATTAAAGTAGATGATGAAAATTAAAAAAAAAACAACATGAGAATGAACTATACAACAAATGGAATGAATGTCTTGTGGAAAAAAATATTCCGCTTACTGAATTCGCTTTCGTTTTTTGGGTGATAAAATTTTTAGCATACTGACTACCGGCGCTTCGAATGAAAGCGAGACAATAAATGATATAATGTATGACGTAACGACTTGTCCGAAGAACATAACCATCTGAAAAAAAGAAGCAGTCAATTGAATCGTTATTTTCGAATTTAAAGTATTTCTAAATTGTTTTTTTTTTTGAAAAAAGAAAATTAGAATTAATTCTGTTCATAATTTTTCTTTTTTTTCATTTAATTCGAATTGATTTTGTTGCCAATTTTCATTTTCTTTGTCAATTTGATTAGAATTAATTTTATTTATAATTTTCTTCTTCTTTAATTCAATTAGAATTAATTTTGTTCCTAATTTTATTTTTTTTGTAAATTTAATTAGAATTAATTTTATTTCTTCTTTAATTCAATTAGAATTAATTTTGTTCCTAATTTTCTTTTTCTTTGTAAATTTAATTAGAATTAATTTTATTTCTGATTTTTTTCTTCTTTTTAATTAATTAAAATTGATTTTGTTCCTAATTTTCTAATTTCTTTGTAAATTTAATTAGAATTAATTTTATTTCTAATTTCTAATTTTTTTCTTCTTTAATTCAATTAGAATTAATTTTATTCCTAATTTTCTTTTTCAAAAAAAAAAAACAAATTCAACTTACGGAAGTTCAGGTTTATGATCAACAAATTCGAAGGGAAAAATAAATTTATAAAGCTTACCAAAAAAATTGTTTTCTCTTCGAAATAAATTTTTCTCGTCAATTATTTCGAGAGGAAAAATTTGTGAATAGAAAAAATTGTTTTGCTCTTGGAAATAATTTTTGCCCCCACATTAATTGTTGATTATAAATCTTGAGAACTTGGCCGACTTTATTTGATATTTCTTGGTATTTTTTTTTTACTCTTATTTTGAATTTGAATATTTTTTTCATGTAAATAAATTAGAAAATAATAATTATTAATTACCATGGAATTTTTTCCAAGATGGAACGGAGAGTCCACGTGCATTGCTGTGAGTCGAATCACAATCGGGTGAATTAAATATGCACAATATGTTACCCTACTGAAGGGATAAAGTATGGGCGCTGATAAAATTGCGTCCACGTAACCTGAGGAATAAATAAATAAATGAGTAAATAAATAAATAAATAAAACTAATAAATAAATAAACAAACAAAAAAAACAAAAAAATAAATATATAAGTAAATAGAGTAAATAATAAATAAATAAATAAGGAAATAAATTAAAAAAAGCTAATAAATAAATAAGCAAACAAAAAAAAACAAATAAATAAATAGATAAGTAAGTAGATGAAGGAATTCATAAATAAATAGATAACTAAATAAATGAATGAATAAATAAATAAAATAATGAATAAATAAACAAATAGATAATTAAAAAATAAATAAGTAAATAAATAAATGAGTTATAAGAAAACTAAATAAATAAGTAAATGAATTATTTAATCATAATATTTTTAAATATAATTAATTAATTAACTAATAAAGTTACTGATTAAAAAAATAATAACAATTTTCTTTAACTGATTAATTCGACCTAAAAATATTTTTTTGCTGAAAAGAATTTTGTTTTACGAAAAAAATTCTTTTCGGGCATAGACTAAATTTTTTTATTTTTTTCGTGAAAAAAGCAACATTATTAGTGAATTTTATCTAAAGAGAAACTTTCTAAAGATTTGGAAGTGCCTTTAACAATCCTCCTTTTCTCTTTATGCAAAGTTACATAAATTTTCTCGAGTGAAAGTCACACAGCATTATCGCGTTAACTTGAAAATATTTTTACTTTACTTTTGAAACAATTTAATTTGTAAATCAAAATTTTTTACGACAATTACTTCGTTTAAACTAAAAATTGATATCTAAAAAAATCTCAAAATAGCGATCAAAAAAAAATATATTCCAGTCTTGTAATTTTATTCTTGAAAAGCAAAGAAAAAGAAACAAAAGACAATAAATGTAAAAATTACATATGAGTATAATTTTTCATCAATATTGTAATATATAATTTTTTTCTCTCTTTTATTTGAAAATAACTCGACTTTTAAAGGTGAATCGAGACTTTCTAATTCTGAACTTTTGAGTCAAACTTGTTTCTTTTATGACTCTATAAGTTTATAACGGCTCTAAATAACGTTTAGCAATTTTATTATTTATTTATTTAATTCACTATTGAATAATTCATGTGATTCAATTTTTCTTTTTTTTTTCTTTTTTTTGCTGTATAATATGCAATATATATATAAAGTGAGAAGAAATTATGTTTATATTTTTAATTTGACCCGCTTTCGCATATTTGAAATATGATAATTTTTAAAGTCAACAAAATTTTTACCTCCATATCCTGTACTACAAGCGATTACTATCCAGGCTAAACCAAGTGCCCAGGCACTGTGACTCAATGAAGAATAAGCTGCCGCTGTTATTGGGGAAATTTCGGCTTCATACAAACCGTACAAGAGACTTAGAAGACAAATTGAAGACAGTGTCCATCCAAGTACAACTGTTATCTGAAATTTAAAAGCAAATTTTTTTATTCATTCTTTCCCTCTAGTGGAAAATAATAACTAAATCGATTAATTTGCAATTAATTATAAATTAGTTAATAATTTTTAATTTAAAAATTAATTAATATTTTTTACTTATTATTCAAGTAGTTAAAAATATTTAATTGCTGGACTAAAAATATTAATAATAATTTTTAATTCAATAATTAATTAATATTTTTTACTCATTATTTAAGTAGTTAAAAATATTTAATTGCTGGACTGAAAATATACATAATAATAATTTTTAATTTAATAATAATTGATTAATATTTTTTTACTTATTGTTCAAGTAGTTGAAAATATTTAATTATTGCTGGACTAAAAATAGTAATAATAATTTTTTATTTAATAATTAATTAATATTTTTTACTTATTGTCCAATTAATTAAAAATATTAAATTGCTGGACTAAAAATATAAATAGTTTTTAATTCAATAGTTAATATATTTTAATATTTGTCCAATTAATTAGAAATGTTCAATTATTATTAGTCTAAAAATTGTATTAATAATAATAATAATTATTTAATTATTTTAATTATTACTAAGCCAACAATTGTAATAATTTTTTTTTATCAATAATTATTATTCATAATTCTTAATTATTCCTGAAAAACGAAAATTGTAATAATTTTTGATTAATAATTTTTTTAATTCTTAATTAATCAATAATTTTTGTTTATTATTATGGAAAGAAAAATTTTTGGCGAGCGACATTACCTTGGACATTTTGACTTTGCAATCAGTCTTGAAGAGATAATAGCCAACGGACATTCCTATAAGATATGGACCCAATCTGGTCCAGGGCTTATCGTAAATCTTGTCGAATAACGCGAGAGGATCGTCAATGCTTGGCATGTGATTATTGATGAGAGCAATGTAGCCAGTCGTTATCCACGAGCTCACCATCAGTGTCACCACTGAGAATGCTGCGATTTTAAAATGATTTGTCGCTAAAATTAATATCACGGCTCCAACAACGTAGAATTGTGTATCGTCCGCCACGTACCAACTCCAAAGCATACACTGTTGACAAATTCAAAAAAAAAATTAATAATAAATAAATAATAAATATATAATAAATAAATAATAGATAAATAATAAATAAATACTAAATAATAAATAATAAATAATAAATAAATAATAAATAAATAATAAAAATATAATAAATATAATAAATAAATAAGTAATAATTAATAATTTTCAAAAAAAATAATTAAACTCTTTTCACACTGAAAAAAATTTATTTGATTCAAAAAATTGATTGCTTGGCTATTATAAAATAAGTGTTTACTTGAGTAAACAAAATTTTTGTTTGAATCAAAAAATATTTATTTCATTAAAATAATTCGTATTTGAATTCACAAAATTTTCATTTGAATAAAAAAATATTTATTTCAATCAAATAATTCGTATTTGAATCAACACATTGTTCATTTAAATCAAAAAATAAGATTGAAATAAATATATTTCAATCAAATAATCCGTAATTGAATCAATAATTTCATTATTAAAAGCAAATAGGTAGCATTTAATTGATTGAATTAAAAATTATTTAATTTAAGTAAATTTTTTTATGACATAATATAGACAAGTAATTGATTTTTTGAATAAAAAACAATTTTTTCAGTGCAGTAATTTAAAAAAAAATAATACCTAATTGAAAATAATTAAATTATTATACAAAATGGAATAAATTTTTTTGAAAATGGTCAAATTGTTTAGAGGAATTTTTTTATTGACAATAATTAAATTCCAATAATGACTTTTATGAAAAATTTTTTTTTAAATAATTGAATTTTTATTAAATTTTTAAAAAATAATTTAAATTCCAGGGCAGAATTTTTAAAAAATAATTGGAATTCTGGGCAGAATTTTATTAAAATTTTTGAAAGTAATTGAACTGTTAAGATTTTTCATATTTTTATCAATAATTCAATATTAATTTTTTTAAAGATATTAAATTATACTTTTTTAAAAGAATTTTTGAAAATAATTGAATTTTTGCGAAAAATTTCTTGAAAGTTTTTCAAAATTTAAATGAAAATAATTAAACTGCCTTGAGTTTTTTTTTAATTTCAAGGCATTTATTTGAATTTTTGTTCTCAATTTTATCAACATTTTAAAAAATAAATAAATTTCGTTGTTAGAATTGAATTATTGGTAAAAATAATAGAATTTTTACAATGACTTTTATTATTTATGACAATAATTGTATTCTTGTCAAGAATTTTATTAAAATTTTTTGAAAATAATTTAATCGTTATAAACAGATTTATAAAAATTTTTGGAAATACTTGAATTCAAGAATTTTTTTTTTAAATTGTACTGAAATAATTGAATTTCTCGAGAAGAATTAAATTAATCATGAAAAGAATTGAATTCGTAAAATTAAAAAAAAAATGGAATTGAAATAATAGAATTTCTCGCGAAAAATTGAAATATTTATGAAAATAATTGAATTCTTAAGAAGAATTTTATAAAAATTAAAAATAAATTAAATTAGAGAAATTTTTTAAGAAATGAAACTGAAATAATTGGATTTTTCTATAAGAATTGAAATATTTACAAAACAATTGGATTATTATAGAAAATTCAATTGTAATTTTTTAAAGTAATTGAATTCGAGAAATTTTCTTAAAAATTTAATAGAAATAATTGAATTCTTAGAGAAGAATTGAATCATTTTTGAAAAGAATTTTTCCAAAAATTAAAAGAATAATTAAATTTGAGAAACTTTTTAAGAAATGAAATTGAAATAATTGAAATATTTACAAAAAATAATTCAATTAGAGAAATGTTTTAAGGACTGGAAATGAAATGATTCAATTTTTCGTAAAGAATTGAAATATTTACAAAAAATAATTAAATTATTATAAAAAATTCCAGTACAATTTTTAAAAATAACTTTATTTGTGAAATTTAAAAAAAAATTGAAATTGAAATAATTGAATATCTCCCTAAGAATTGAAATATTTATAAAAATAATTGAATTAAATAAATTTTTTTAGAAATGAAATTTAAACAATTGAATTTCTCGCTAAGAATTAAAATATTTACAAAACATAATTCAATTAGAGAAATTTTGTAAAAACTGAAAATGAAGTTATTGAATTTCTACCTAAGA
The DNA here is from genome assembly GCA_032872475.1 of Leptopilina myrica (nomen nudum). Taxonomy (NCBI): domain Eukaryota; kingdom Metazoa; phylum Arthropoda; class Insecta; order Hymenoptera; family Figitidae; genus Leptopilina; species Leptopilina myrica (nomen nudum). The sequence continues at coordinate 20,861,287 of CM065467.1, read as the reverse complement.
ATTGAAGTATTAATTAAAATAATTGAATCCGTATTAAAAAATTTCGATTAAATGTTTGAAAATAATTGAATTTGAGAAATTTGTTAATAACTATTAAAATAATTGAATTCCTCGCGAAGAATTGAATAATTTTTAAAAATAATTGAATTCTTATGAAAACTTTCATTAAAAATTTTTGAAAATAATTGAATTACAGAAATTTCAATTAAAACTTTGAGAATAATTGAATTATAGAAATTTTTAAAAAAATGAATTGTAAATAATTCAATTTCATGCAAAGAATTGAAATATTTACAAGAAATCATTGAATTATTATAAAAAATTCAATTACAATTTTTGAAAAGAATTAAATTAGTGAAATTTTTTAAAAATTGAAATTGAATTACTCCCTAAGAATTGAAATATTTATAAAAATAATTGAATTAGATAAATTTTTTTAAAAATGAAATTTAAACAATTGAATTTCTCGCTAAGAATTAAAATATTTACAAAACATAATTCAATTAAGGATATTTGTTAATAACGGTATTAAAATAATTGAATTCCTCGCGAAGAATTAAATAATTTATAAAAATAATTGAATTCTTATGAAAACTTTCAATTAAAATTTTAGAAAATAATTGAATTGCAGATATTTTTATTAAAACTTTGGAAATAACTGAATTAAAGAAATTTTTTAAAAAATTAACTGGAAATAATTCAATTTCATGCAAAGAATTGAAATATTTACAAGAAATCATTGAATTATTATAGAAAATTCAATTACAATTTTTGAAAAGAATTAAATTAGTGAAATTTTTTAAAAATTGAAATTGAATTTCTCCCTAAGAATTGAAATATATATAAAAATAATTGAATTAGATAAATTTTTTTAGAAATGAAATTTAAACAATTGAATTTCACGCTAAGAATTAAAATATTTACAAAACATAATTCAATTAAGGATATTTGTTAATAACGATATTAAAATAATTGAATTCCTCGCGAAGAATTAAATAATTTATAAAAATAATTGAATTCTTATGAAAACTTTCAATTAAAATTTTAGAAAATAATTGAATTCAGATATTTTTATTAAAACTTTGGAAATAACTGAATTAAAGAAATTTTTTAAAAAATTAACTGGAAATAATTCAATTTCATGCAAAGAATTGAAATTTTTACAAGAAATAATTGAATTATTATAAAAAAATTCAATTACAATTTTTGAAAAGAATTAAATTAGTGAAATTTTTTAAAAATTGAAATTGAATTTCTCCCTAAGAATTGAAATATTTATAAAAATAATTGAATTAGATAAATTTTTTTAGAAATGAAATTTAAACAATTGAATTTCACGCTAAGAATTAAAATATTTACAAAATATAATTCAATTAAGGATATTTGTTAATAACGGTATTAAAATAATTGAATTCCTCGCGAAGAATTAAATAATTTATAAAAATAATTGAATTCTTATGAAAACTTTCAATTAAAATTTTCGAAAATAATTGAATTTGAGAAATTTGTTAATAACGGTATTAAAATAATTGAATTCCCCGCGAAGAATTGAATAATTTATAAAAATAATTGAATTCTTATGAAAACTTTCAATTAAAATTTTTGAAAATAATTGAATTACAGATATTTTAATTGAAACTTTGGGAATAACTGAATTAAAGAAATTTTTTAAAAAATGAACTGAAAATAATTTAATTTCTTGCAAAGAATTGAAATATTTACAAGAAATCATTGAATTATTATAAAAAATTCAATTACAATTTTTGAAAAGAATTAAATTAGTGAAATTTTTTAAAAATTGAAATTGAATTTCTCGCTATGAATTGAATTATTGATATGAAAATATTTCAATTTCTTATGAAAAGTTTCAAGTAAAATTTTCAAAAAAAAAATTGAAAAGTTTCAATAAAACTTTCGAAAATAATTGAAAACTTTTTTCTAAAATTGCAATAAATTTTTGTAAATTATATAAAATAAGAAATAATAATAAATTAGTTAATAAATGTTTGAAATATTACCATTTGATCGACCGGAAACAGTGTATTGATGTACAAGAGATTCCTCCACCAGTAATTGGGACAATTCTCATGATCGGCTGTTGGCGTTTCGAAAATGGCATTATAGTGAAACCATTTCATTGTCACCTCGACAACTCCCAAGACGAACATGTAAGGCGCTGTTAATCGTGAGAAACGATAGGCGAGGAAACCAATGAATTTCAAGAAACCCGCGACAAAACCACGAGTGCCTTGCGTTAATTTATTTAAATGTCCCTCGGCATTTGTTCGGAAGTAGAGGAAACTGACGAGCAATCCGCCCATGAAGAAAAATGTGTCAACACTGAAGGCGCCATTTGTCACTGTTTGAAAGAGAATATTCTTCTCGACCACTCGACGATACTCCATATTGTCCGAATATTTGAAGACAACAATACAAGTGTGACCCAATATGACCCAAGCCATTGAAATTGCCCTCAAACCATGAACTGTACTTATTGTGTCGCGACCAACACTTGGATCGCAAATTGTCCTCATATTCGCTCGCACTGAGAATGATATTAGCAGTTCTTCGCAAACATCTAATTTTTAGGGGAAAAAAAGAAATTATTAATTTTTTTCTTAATTTCTGATTAAACTTTTGATAAAAAGCAAAATCAGGGTGTCTACTAACCGGGAAATCCGGGATTTTTATACAAATCCGGGAATTTTTTCACCAAAATTAAAAAAGTTTTATTATTTTAACTTGTTTTTAAAAAAATTACTTTTTATTTTAATTTTTATAGATATTTATACTCTTCTCTAACTTTGAATTAGTAAAAAAAAAAATTAATTCGATAGTAAAAATCAAGCACTAATTCAAACATATTGTGTAAACAAATTTAAAAACATTATGGAGTTAATAGAAATATTATGAAATTCGACTGAAAATATGTAATTGAATTTCTTAAAGAATTTCTTTAGAAACTTTTTAACAAATAAAATTTTTAAAGTATTTTAATTTAATAATTAATTAATAATTGGATTTTATAGTCACATTTTAATGAATTCATGTTTCTTAGTGCGAAGATTAATAATTAAAATTTTTATTAGTCAATTTAAAAAAAAAAGATATGCACTTCAATTTTTTTTTTATTAAAATTGAATTCTCGTAAATTTTTTTTTTAAATTCTGAAAAATAAAATTGTTGAAATTTTTCAATTCCATTGTTGCAAGATAATTTAATTTTTCTAAGCAAATACATAATTGAAAATTTTTGAAATAATTGAAATTTCTTTACATTTTATTTTTAGATAATTTAATTCATTGAAAGAATTTTAATTTAAATTTTTCGAAAATAATGTTATAGTGACTGTATAATTATAATTTTATTTTTAAAACATAAAGTCCCTCTTAAAGTTTTAAATCAATTTTTTGCTTCTAAAAATTATATTATTCTATTATTATTTAATACTTATAATTATTTAACTTCTCTTAAATTTTTATAATTTCAAAATTCTGAATGTTCAAATAAATTATATTTATCATTTCTTAAGCATATTTAATGTTTATTACTTCTTAAGTAAATAATAAATTATCACTGCATTTTTTAAATTGTAATAAAATTCTTCACAGGAATTAAATTATTTTCATAAATAATATCATTCTTTGGAAGGATTTAAATTAATTTTGTAAATAGTAAAATTCTTTGCAGAAATTCAATTACTATCAATAGAATTGTAATAGAATATTGAAAAAGAAAAATTTCCAATTATAATTATAAACAGACAAGATTATTTTTAAAAAATTGAAACAATTATTTTCCAAATTTTCAATTAAAAGTATTATTTATTTATGTTCGAAATCAAATTTAAATTTAAATTTTATGAGAAAAGAAAACCATAAAAAAATTAGGCCATAACCGGGAATTTTGTTGAATGAAAATAGTAGACACCCTGAATTATTTTCGGATTAAAAAAAAATTGAATAGGTCGAGTTTTTTATTTCTTGCACTAAATAAAAAAACTCGTAAATTTTAATTTTTTTGTTCCCAAAGATTCAAATTAACAAAAGTTGATTCAATTTACTCGATTTTTTGATTTTATTTACTCTATTTAAAAAAAAACCATTTTACAAATTATTTTTAACAATTCTTTTACAACATTGAATTTTTTGAATTGAATGATTGACTTCAGGAAAAAGGCACGAAAAAGTTGTGAAAATTTTTTGAAATAATGAAAATTATTAAAAATTTGATGGAAAATAATAAAAATAAAAATTCTTCAAAATTCGATTTTCAAGAAATTAATTGCAAATTATGAAAGTAATTGAATTTTCAAAAATTTTAATGGAAAATATTCAAATGTAACTTAAAAAATAAAAGTTAACGAAAATTAGCTTTAAATAATTATATTAAATATTTTTTTAATAAGTAATTCTTATAAATTTTTTTTAAATACAATGTTTTGAATTCAATATTATTTAATTAGAATTAGAATTTTCACAAGAAATTAAAAGTTTAAAAATAATTGAATTTGACAAATTTCATATAAAAATTTGAAAACAATTGAATTCCTCCCAAAGAATTGAATCATTTATGAAAATAATTGAATTGTTAAGAAAAATTGCAATTAAAATTTTGAAAATAATTGAATTCTTATAAAAATTTTCAATTGAAATTTTAAAAATAATTGAATTAGAGAAATTTCATTTAAAACTTTGAAAATAATTGAATGCAGGAAATTTTTGTAAAAATGAGATTGCATTAATTGAATTTCTCCCTAAGAATTGAAATAGTTACAAAAAAATTAATTCTTTTGAAAAATTTCAATTAAAATTATGAAAAATAATTGAATTCGAGAAATTAAAAAAAATGAAATTGAAATAATTGAATTACTCGCAAAGAATTAAATCATTTATGAAAATAATTTTTGTCTTGCGTTTAATTTTTTATTATTTATGATAAGAATTGAATTGTTATGAAAATTTTCAAATATAATTTTGAAATTAATTGAATTCGAGAAATTTGTTTGTTTTTAGAATTTATTTATTCCATTTTATGAATAACCACTTTTTTTTACTTATTTTTAACAATCATTATAAAAATTTGAATTTTTGGAATTAAATAATTGAATTCTCGAAGAATTTCCAAATTATTATAAAAAAGTTGTGAAATGATTGAATTTTCAAAAATTTCAATGGAAAATATTCAAATGTAACTTAAAAAATAAAAGTTAACGAAAATAAACTTCAAATAATTATAATAAATATTTTTTTAATAAGTAATTCTTATAGATTTTTTTTAAATATAATTTTTTGACTTCAATTATTTAGTTATAATTAGAATTTTCACAATAAATCCAATTTTTGTTAATTATAGTTAAACATTGGAATTCTTGAAAAACATTTTAAAAAATGTAACTTTAAAAAAAAATTTTTGAAATAAATTAAAACTGCGTGTAAAATTTTATTAATAATATTTAATATTTATTTATTTAAATTAAATTGAATTTTTGGAATTAACTTATTGAATTTTTGAAAAATTGTGTAAAGTCCTGAAATAATTTAAATTTTGGAAAATTTTATCAAAAATAATTGACACTTTTTAAGGATTTAAATAAAATTTTAATAGAATATCTTCAAATGCAAATTTAAAAATAAAATTTAACGAAAATTTGCTTCAAATAATTACATCAATTATTTTTTAAATAAATAATGTTCTTAGACTTTTTCATTCAATTATTTTCAATATTTTCGATAAAATATTGTCCATAATTTACTTCAATTACTTAAAAACATAAGAGTGAAAAGTTATTACAAAAAATGTGAATTTTCGTATTTAAAATTTAAATAATTGAATTCTTGAAAAAATTGGGAAAAATTATGAAAAAAAAAATTAAAATAATTGATTGCAAAAATTTGATTTTTCAATAATATTTGACTAAAATTTTTGAAAATCAAATTTAAAATAGTTTTAATTAATTTTTGTTTTGTTCAACTTACTCAATTGTTGATAATCGGGAGTTGACGATCGAAGACTACCCTCGTGATCATTATTGTTATTCACTGGACTAGATCCGTTAACGACAGTTTCCGCTACTGGAACAGGAATGTAGACCTTACCATCTAAATCTGCGACATAACGATAAGAAAAAAAAAATCTTACGTCGTCAATTAAAAAAACCCCGAAAAAAAAATTTTTTCTTTCTTTTTTTTCCCTTTTTTTTGTATATTCAATGAAAAAAAATACGATTACAATTCCGGTCCGAATATATTTATAACTTTTCCTGCATCATTATTTTTATATTTCAAAAAAAAGTCTATATGCATTTAAAAATCAATGAAATATTAAAATAATCAAAATGATTGAAAGTATTTACATATAATATATACAATTTATATAAAATTAATTATACCGAAGTATTCAAGGGCAAATTGCGCTGAAATCCTGTTTTTCAAGAATATCTACTTTTTTATCCTTATTTGAAAATTTATAATAATACTTCACTGCAGCCCTGAAATGTATCTCTTCAATGTAAAAACTATTTGCTAATTGAAAATAAATTTCAATTCAATTATATAGTTATTAAATTACTATCAATGTTCCGCTAAATTACACTATTCTACTATGTTTACAATTTTTCTTCTGCTTTCGAAGAAAAAATTTTCTGTAATTAAATTGAAAAAAAAATTCCTTTACTTTCAATTATTCAACCGGAAATAGTAAAATTAACTCCGTAAATTGAATTAATTACGGAAACAGTAAAAATATGGGTAATTTTTTTAATTCTGAAAATATTTTGCAATTTATTTCAAAATTCTTGTTCTATTAAAGAAAATTATTTATTTTTTCCCCAGAAAAAAATGTTTGCAAAATTTATTTGTGGTTTGAACATAACAAATAATTGAGCTAAAAATAAATGAATAAACAAATTGAAAATAAATCATCAAATTAACAAAAAATAATTTACTTAAAAATCAATAATTAAATAATTAAATTAACGAGAAGTAAATAATTCAATTCAAAATAAATAATTATAGAATTAAATTAACAATAAGTAAATTATTTAAAGTTTAAATTGAAAATAAATAATGAATTGGATTCAAAATCAATGATTAAATAATTAAATTAACAAGAAGTAAACAATTGAATTCAAAATCAATAATTAAATAATTAAATTAACGAAAAGTGAATAATTAAATTAAAAAGAAATAATTAATGGAATTAAAAATCAACGATTAAATAATTAAATTAACAAGAAGTAAACAATTGAATTCAAAATCAATAGTTAAATAATTAAATTAACAAAAAATAAATAATTAAATTGAAAAGAAATAATTAATGGAATTCAAAATCAATGATTAAATAATTAAATTAACAAGAAGTAAATAATTGAATTCAAAATCAATAATTAAATAATTAAATTAACAATAAGTAAATATTTAACCAGTAAATATTTAAATTCATAATAAATAATTCAAAATCAATGATTAAATAAATAAATTAACAAAAAGTAAATAATTGAAATCAAAAACAATAATTAAATAATTAAATTCAAAATCAATAATTAAATAATCCAGTTCAATAATTTAATTAATAATGGTGGAAGAATTTATTTTATGTTACTGAAGATTACGTTAATTTTGTATGCGAATGATTTCAAAAGAAAACTATTTGCATTTCGATAGAGAAGAAAAATTGTACTTTTAGACAGAACGAATATTTATATTTTATTATATAGAATTATAGAAAGAAAAATAATAAATTATTACCATTTAATGGTTTGTGGTTGCCATTTGTTAATTGCTCGTGTTTAGCGTGCTTTTCAACGTCACACGATTGTCTCTGTTGTTTTTCTAATCTATTGGAGAGATAAACATCGTAGCCTGTACCGGCAATCATTAGCACCAGAACCACCGCGCTCACACCACTAAAAAAAATTTTAATGCTCTTCTTTACCTCTTACTTTCACTTATTATTGTTAAAAAAAAAAAATTAGTAAATGTGCTCTAAAGAATGGTAAACAAAATACTCAAAAATAAATAAAATCAAACATATATAACTACAAATAACAAAAGGAATTTGTATTTCACTTTTTATAAAACTGACAATAACAGAAATTTTTTTAAGGAAATTTTTTAAGTTAAATTTTACCCCAAAAAACAATATTTTACTCCGAAAGTGTCAAATTATTTATTTGGTTCAAATAAATTTTGATTTGGGTCAAGTAATTTTTGGTTTGGTTTAAATAAACTTCATTTACTCTAAATAAAATTTAAAAAACCAAATAATCTATTAGGTTCTGTGAAAAATAAGAGTTTATTATTCTCTGAATAATACCAAATTATTTATTGGTTTTGAATAAATTTTGGTTTGGTTCAAATAAATTTTAGTTTGATTCAAATGAATTTTAGTTTGATTCAAATAATTTTTGTTTTGGTTCAAATAAATTTTAGTCTAGCCCAAGTAATTTTTGGTTTGGTTCAAATAAATTTTAGTTTAGTTCAAGTAATTTTTGGTTTGGTTCAAATAATTTTTGGTTTGGTTCAAATAAATTTTAGTTTAGTTCAAGTAATTTTTGGTTTGATTAAAATAATTTTTGGTTTGGTTCAAATAAATTTTAGTTTAGTTCAAGTAATTTTTGGTTTGGTTCAAATAAATTTCATTTGCTCTAAATAAATTTTATTTACTGTAAATAAAATTTAAAAAACCAAATAATCAATTAGGTTCTGTGACAAATAAAATTTGATTATACTCTGAATATACCAAATTATTTATTTGGTTGAAATAAATTTTACTTTGGCCCAAGTAATTTTTGTTTTGATGCAAATAATTTTTGCTTTGGTTCAAATAAATTTTAATTTGGCCAAGTAATTTTTGGTTTGGTTCAAATAAATTTTATTTACTCTAAATAAATTTTACTTACTCTAAATATATATTTATTTACTCTAAATAAATTTTAATTCCTCTAAATGAATTTTATTTACTCTAAATAAAATTTAAAATAACAAATAATCTACTAGCTTCTGTAAAAAATAAAATTTCATTTGACTCGAAGAAAGTAAATATAGTTTGAATAAAAAATTATTTTAGTTGCTTGTAGACAGTTTTATTTTATGAATATTTTGGAAGGAGAAAATGGGAAAAAAATTATTTTGTGATCATTTTTTCTACAAATACTCAAAAATTACTTACAATAAAATCCAAAACACCGAATCTGTATACATATCGTAATAATTACGTTGGTCTCGAACACTTTCCACTGAGGAATATTTAGACGCAGCATCACTCGCTGCAAATTTTGCAATAACTGCAACATCCGACGAACTACACGAAAATGGAAGACAAACTCCAAGATGAATAACTTTTTTCTAGAAAAAAAATGTATATTATTATTATTTTACAATTTTTATCAAATAAAAATTCGAGTAGAGAAAAAAATTGTTTCCTTAAGATTAGAAAATTATTTATTTAATTATTTTCAACTACAAGGAAGAATTCAATGGTAAAAAAAAAATTGGCAGATAATATTTTGACCCTTTTTGAATTTTTATTTTTTCTGAAAATCGATAGATTTTGAAATCCATAACAAATTTTGTAGAAAATATTTTTTTGCATACATAAAAAAATTGCCGAATGAAAAAATTAAAATGTATAAAAGTTTTAGCATTTTTTCGACAAAAAAATTGTTAAGAATTTAAAAAAAAAATGATTATTATTATTAAAAGTTTATTAATACAAAAACTCATTTTTTTCTAACTAATTTCAGAACACAAACTTTTTACAAAAAAAAAGGTTTTATCGAATTTTTTTTTTCATCACTAAAACATTTTTTTTTTAAATTTATATTCTGAAATCCTAAAACTTTTGTAAATATTAATTTTTACATTCGGCAAATTTTTTATTGATACAAAAACATATTTTCTGCAAAATTACGTATATATATTTCAAAATGTATCAATTTTTGGAAAAAATAAAAATTCAAAAAGGGTTGAAATATTTTCTGACTAATTTTTTTTTTTGTTTTTGCAAATTAGAGTATGAAAAAAAATTTACCATAGTTAGATACGTTTCGTTTAGGTTGATTTTCAAAATGAAAAAACCTAGTGGATAGGGAGGATCGTCGGGAGCATCATCGAGTGAAGAAGAACCACCACTTTGTCCGGCATTTATTCTTCTCTTTGGTTCATTGTTAAATTCTTGTACTCCATCATTATTTGATGACGAATAAAATGTTCTCTTTTCATTTCTTTTGCCAATAAAATAGCACTCAGTTGCTGAACCAGTGAAATAGGAATTTCCCCAAAAATAACCGTTTGTGTATCTTCCAGAAGCATCGTCCACTAAAACATAGAAAAAATTATAATTAAAATTATTTAAATTTTGAAAAACTTTCATGTCATTCTTCCCAAAAATCAAGTTCACTTAAAAAAATTGATGAAAATATAAAAAATCTTAACTTGAGTTCAATTATCTCTAAAAATTTTAATATAATTCTCCCCAGAAATTCAATTAACAACATAACAATTTTCATACAATTTCTTGAAAGAATTTAATTATTTTTAGAAATTTTTATATAAAAATCTTCGAAGAAATTTATAATCATATTGCAAAATGTTCATAGAAAATTTGTTATAAGAATTCAATTATTTTCAATTTAATTGTAAGTTAAAAATAATTTTTTTGTTCAGTAAAATTAATTAATTGAAATTTTTGAAAATTTGATGGAAAATAAATTATATTTTCAAAAGATTTAATTCAAATTCTTCGAAGTTTTATTTACAAGAATTTTAATTGTAAATTATGAAAATAATTGAATAAGAGAAATTTTATTAAAAATGAAATTGAAATAATTGAATTTTTTTGCAAAGAATTGAAATATTTACCAAAAATAATTGAATTCTAATAAAAAATTTCAATTAAGAGTTTAAAAATAATTTAATTCGAGAAATTTATTAACAACTGTATTAAAAAAATTGAATTTCTTCCTAAGAATTAAAAGATTTATAAAAATAATTGAATTCTTATTAAAACATTTCGATTAAAACTTTAAAAAATAATTTAACTTGAGAAATTTTTTAAAGAATGAAATTGAAATAATTGAATTACTCGCAAAGAATTGTATCATTTATGAAAATAATTTTTGTCTCGTGATCAATTTTTTATTATTTATGATAAGAATTGTTATGAAAAATTTCAAATATAATTTTGAAAATAATTGAATTCGTGAAATTTGTTTCTTTTTGGAATTTATTTATTCTATTTTATAAATAACCACTTTTTTTTTACTTATTTTGAACAATTATTATAAAAATTTGATATTTTGGAATTAAATAATTGAATTCTCGAAGAATTTCCGAATAATTACTAAAAAAAAAAAAATGTAAACTCATGGACAATTTTGAAAATTTGATGGAAAATAATTTTTATTTTCAAAAGATTAAATTCTAAATCTGCAAAAATTCGTTTCTCAAGAATTTAATTGCAAATTTTCAAAGTAATTGAATTTTCTAAAATTTCAATGGAAAATATTCAAATATACTTTTAAAAATAAGTTTTTAAAAATAAATACGAGATAAATAATAAAAAAATAAATATTTGATTGAAAATACAAAAATTAGTTGATTCAAGCAAATATTTATTTAATAATAATAATAATATTCAAGTAGTCATATAGTTATTTGAATGGAATAAATTTTTTTTTCCATTGTAAAATAATTTAACTACGAGTTAAAAATAATTTTTTTCTTCATTAAAATTTGGAGAAGAGTTATATTATATATAAATTTTTTTTCTCGATGTCAAATATATTATTAATGATTATATTACAAGCACTAGACCAACTTTCTACCTTTCTAATTTCTAATTTCATTGGCATATTTGAAAAAATAATATGACACTAAATTAGCATTTCATTTTAATTCGAGCATGATTTGTTTAATTCTTTATGTGTCGAGAATACCAGATTTGATATTCACTGCTTTTATGTGAGTGTATGAAAGAAGACGCAGGGAAAGTGTTCCGGTTGATTTATGTAGGTCGTCAAAATGATGTGACTCTCGCTTACGTAAATACGCACAGACACACATATATGTGTGTATATTATCCTTTATATTCCAAAATAGAAATTTTTTTTTATCGCACATTTTATAATTATTACGAAATACTAAAATTTATTCGACTTACATATTTTATTATCATAGATTTTTTTCGATTTAAAGTAATTTTTTTTTAAACTATTATTATTTATCTCTCTTTTTTTTGAAAGGAATAGTATAGAATTATTTCTGTTTCTTTTTTTAAAAGAGGAAGAAAAATTATTCTTTTCTTTCTTAAAAGAAAAGGAAAAATTATTTTTTTCTTCCTTAAAATTTAAAAGAAAAATTCAGTTTTTTTAAAGGGAAAGAAAAATTAATTTGTCTTTTTTTAAAGGGATAGAAAAATGAATTTGTCTTTTTTTAAAGAAAAGGAAAAATTGATTTTTTCGTTTGTAAAATTAAAGAAGTATAATTTTTTTTATTAATAATTAAATAAATAATGAATAAGAGAAAGAAAAATAGTTTTTTTTTTATTTTAAAATAAGAAGAAGAAAAAGAAAAAAATAGTAATAAAATATGTCAGTAGAGAAAAAAATTGTAGATTTTTACAGTAACAATTTACAGTCAGGGAAATAGAGAGAAAAATTAATTTTATTTATGAAAAACATAAAATGAAAAGCTTTTCAATTTTAACTTTTGTTAAATAAAAAAAAATTTGATTCAAGTAAATTTTTATTTTATTTATTTTATTTATTTTATTTATTTTATTTATTTTATTTATTTTATTTATTTTATTTATTTTATTTATTTTATTTATTTTACTTATTTTATTTATTTTATTTATTTTATTTATTTTATATATTTTATTTATTTTATTTATTTTATTTATTTTATTTATTTTATTTATTTTATTTATTTTACTTATTTAATTTATATAGTTACTAATTTATTTATTTGGAAATAATACTGTCAGATTTTAAAAATTCAAAATGGCGGATCCAAAATGGAGGATCAGAAATAAAAAATAATTGAATCGAAATAAATTTTTTCACAACGTAACCTAAAATTGAGATTTGTCAAAAAAAATTAGAGAATTAGCCTATGTTTCTTTTCTGTTTTGTTCAAATTCCATTCACTATTACTTTTTTTTTATGAGAGGTCATTGAAATTACAAATTACTAAAATTTGCGTATTTATAATTTGACACCAAAAGAGGCTGAGTAGAATGATAACGAAGGTTATTTCTAACGAGAGGCTGTTTCGAGCATTTAAAATAATAATAGAGTTGAATACAATATTTCCCCTTGAAATGTGAAGATGGTTATTATGGGAACAATTTTTTTTTTCAAGTCAAAAATCACGAAGACACTTTTTTTCCACGCTTATTATATTGAGGTGTGAATTAAAAATATAATTTTGCTTAATCTTTTTCATATTTATTTTAATTATTTAATTTATTTACATTTTTATTTATTTCTTAATTATTTTTAATTATTTATCAATTATTTAATTTTAATTATTTATTATTTATTTCAATTTACAGAAAGAAAGAAAAATTATTTAATTCAAATGAACGACTTCTTGTCTATTGTTAAATAACATTTTTTAATTTAATCAAATAATTTTTATTTGATAAAATTAAATGGTAATTAAATCAAATAATTTGTAATTGAATCGAATCCTAAAGTTATTGATTAAAATCTAATTTTTTTGATTTACTATTAGAGTTTTTCATAATTGTTAATTTATTTTAAGACTCAGAGCTAAATAGTCTTTTTATTTGTCTCAAATAGTTTTTATTCGGTTTAACTTTAAATAAAATTTAATTAAGTTGAAAATATTATTTGATTCATAATTTTTTTTAGTAAAAAATATTATTTAGTTCCAAATTTTAATTAGTTAGAAATAGTATTTAATTAAAATAATTAATTTAATTTAATAAAATTAATTTTGCTAGAATATATTGAATTAATATTAATTGTTTTAAGGGAATTTGGACCATTATGACGTCACAATTTTAAATCTAATGCTTAGAATACATTGTGACGTCATACTTGTTCCAATGCCCTTAATTTGTTAAAATTATTATTTAGTTCAAAATATTATTTAGTTCAAAATTTTAATTAGCTAAAACTATTATTTAGTTCAAAATTTTAATTAGTTAAAATTATTATTTAGTTCAAAATTTTAATTAGTTAGAACTTAGAAATATTATTTAATTAAAATTATTAATTTAATTTAATAAAATTAATTTTGCTAGAATATATTAAATTAATAGTAATTGTTTTAATTTGTTAAAATTATTTTTTAGTTCAAAATTTTATTTAATTCGAAATTTTATTTAGTTCAAAGTTTTATTTAGTTCAAAATATTATTTAGTTCAAAATTTTAATTAGTTAAAATTATTCTTTAGTTCAAAATTTTAATTATTTAAAATTCTAATTTAGTTCAATATTTTTGAACCTAGTTGGCTCTGAGGCAAATATTTTTTTATTTTTGAGTCAAATAAATTATATTTGGTTTAAGTAAATTTAAATTTATAATATTTGAGTTTTTTTTATTATTTTTTCCTTATTTTTTTCATCATTGCGGTGTTTCGCAAAATAAACAGTTGTTTTTTCGTCTAAAAGAAAAGAAAAGAAAAGAAGAAAAAAAAGTACACAATTTATGTGGGATAAATGAAATAAATATGAAAAAGGATAAATTAAAAGTGCGTGGAGTAGAGAACAAGTTGTTTGACTACCTACGCGCAGACTTCTAGCAATATTAGGTATATTTATAAAAACTTTCTAATCGGGAAGTAAAGAGATTATCTAATCATTGCGGTAGCGCAGGGTTGCGTTTTCCGAATAGTCTCGATAATCGCCTTTCATTACATCATACATACATACATATGTACCTGTAATAATTGCGATCGGGAATCACGTTATGACGTTACGTTACACGTAAGATCGTTAAAACTCGATACATTGCTAATTTGCCCGCGTACACTGTGCGGTCTCGATATATTTCAATTACACACAAACATATATCATTGAAATGAATATTTATTATTGGATTTCTTTTAAATGAATTTCTCTATAACATAATGTTGAAGAATTGGGGTTTTCAATTTTAACAGAAAAATAGTTATTATTTAATTCACTTCGTTAATAATTTATTTATAATAAATAATTCATTATTTATTTTGTAGTTCTTAAGTTTAATTTGTTTTCAATAATTTATTTATATAGTTATTGAATTTAACTTCGTTTAGAATTTATTTATACATGTTAAATTAACTTCATTAATAATTTATTTACACAAATTAAATTTACTTCATTAATAATTTATTTATAATCTTTAAATTTACTACCACAATTTTTCTAAGGATAACAAATGCTTAACAAAGTTTCAATATTTTAAAATTAAAAAAAAGAAATAATAAAAAAATAATATTAATATTAAATTAAAATTCAATAACTACTGAAAAAAATATTCGTAAACACTCTTTTTAATTGCAGGCGAAAAAAAGATTTAATCTGAAATAAATACAAATTTTCATTATATTACCGAAAATTTTATTTTTTTCAGTTAAAATGACACCTTCGCTAAATTTGAGAAAATATTATTATTTTTCGGCAGATGAACTATTTTTTTCATTAGAAACATTCAATTGAGGAATAAAAAAAATTTTATTTCTATAAAATAATAATAATTAACTTGACATTATTAATTATTCTTTATAAAATTCGAATTAGTAAAAATATTTACTAATTTTAATTAGTGACTAACATTACTAATTTTAATTAGTGACTAACTTTACTAATTTTAATTAGTGACTAACTTACTAAAAAATATAGTAATTTCTACTAATTTTCTACTAAAATTTAATAATTTTAATGTAATTAAAAATTTACTAATTCCATTTTAAATTTTACTAATAAAATTAAATTTGCGATCGACTTTTTGGTTTGAAATTTGTAAATTTTACTAATAAATAGTCATTGTAGAAATGACTATTTATTTGTAAAATTTACAAATTTCAAACCAAAAAGTTTTTTGCAAATTGAATTTTATTAGTAAAATTTAAAAAGTAATTAGTAAATTTTAGCAAATTTTAAATTAAATAAAACATAGTAAATTTTACTGAAAATTTAGTAGAAACTACTATTTATTAGTAAAATTTACAAATTCAAAAGGAAAAAAATAGTCTCTAATTTAATATTATTAGTCAAATTTAAAACGTAATTAGTAAATTTTACATTAAAATAAAATTGGTAAATTGTAGATTAAATTACTATTAATTTGCTTTTGAATTTTTGCTTTTGAATTTGTAAATTTTACTTATATAGTAATTTCTACTAAATTTTCAGTAAAATTTACTATGTTGTATTTAATTTAAAATTTGCTAAAATTTACTAATTACTTTTTTTTAATCTGTAAATTTTTACAAATAAATAGTCATTTCTACTAATTTTTGAGTAAAATTTACTATTTTTTATTTAATTGAAAATTTACTAATTACATTTTAATTATTACTAATAAAATTAAACTAGTGACTAAATTTTTGCTTTTGACTCTGTAAATTTTACTAATAAATACCAATTTCTACTATAATTTTTCAGTAACATTTACTAATTTTGTTTATTTTTAAAATTTATTAAAATTTTCTAATTACTTTTTAAATTTTACCAATAAAATTTAATTAGTGATTGGGTTTTTGTTTTTGAATTTGTAAATTTTACTTATAAATAGTAATTTCTACTAAATTTTCAGTAAAATTTACTACGTTTTATTTAATTTAGAATTAGCTAAAATTTACTAATTACTTTTTAAATTTTACTAATAAAATTCAATCATTGACTAACTTTTTGCTTTTGAATTTGTAAATTTTACTAATTTTTATAAATTTGTAATTAATTTGACTAATTAATAGTAATTTAATCTACAATTCAGCAATTTTATTTTAATGTAAAATTTACTAATTACGTTTTAAATTTTACTAATAATATTAAATTAGAGACTATTTTTTTCCTTTTGAATTTGTAAATTTTACTAATAAATAGTAATTTCTACTAATTTTCCAATAAAATTGACTAATTTTTATGATTTTGCAAATAATTTTACTAACTAATAGTACTTTTTTTTAAATATACTAATTTTTAATTTAATTAAAAATTTACTAATTGCATTTAAAATTTTACTAATAAAATTGAAATAGTAACTGACATTTTTACTTTTGAATTTGTAAATTTTACTTATATAGTAATTTCTACTATATTTTCAGTAAAATTTACTACTTTTTATTTAATTTAAAATTTGCTAAAATTTACGAATTACTTTTTAAATTTTACTAATAAAATTCAATTATATTGAAATTCAATTTTGTTTTTGTATTTGTAAATTTTACTTATAAGTAGTAATTTCTACTAATTTTTTAGTAAAAATTTACTATTTTTGCCCTGTGCTGTTATTTTTGTTTGGTTTTGTTATGTTACTAATTTTGGTTTAATTTCAAATTTGCTAAAATTCACTAATTACTTTTTAATTTTTTCTAATAAAATTCAATCAGTGACTAACTTTTTGCTTTTGAAATTGCAATTTTTACTTATAAATAATCATTTTTACTAATTTATTAGTAAACTTTACTAATTCAAAAGCAAAATGTCAATCACTAACATTCAAATTAGTAATTGTTATTCCATTTTTTTTAAATTAACATAAAAGTTATTATTAATTACAATAATATTTATAATTTTAATATTAATTGTGGTATATAAAATAGTAATGATTTTTTTTAACAATTATTTGTGAAATAAAATAATAACATATTCAAGTATAATGAAACTAAAAGTAAAACTAACATTTTTGTTTCTTTGTGTATTTAACATACAGAAAGGGGAAAAAAAATATTTGTGATCTTTGAGCACCAAATTAACGAAGGAAGTGATTAATGATAATTTTATTTTTATTTTTTCTTCATCAAAAGCATTGTTCGTAATGATTGACGGAAAATAAAATTTTGAAATTTAGGTCGTTCTAAACGTTAGTTCTGAAACGTATATTGCAACCGGTTTATCCCGATAGATATTGCGTCCACATTTTACGCTCACTGTCGAGGTTTCTATGCCAATGAAGTTCACGGGCCATAATGTCTGGCAACGCACTTCTTTTTCTACTTGAAATTCTTCATCATCTACATTATTAATAATTGTAAATATACATTTGTACTTTGATACTTAACTTTAATTAACGCGCAATAAACTTCACTCTTCTATTTATGTCACAATTTTCAATGGAATTGCGATATTTTTTATTATATGCGTAAAAAAGATTCTTTTCACTATTGATGATTTTCTGTTTCGTTTTGTATTTGTAAAATCATTTTTACAAATATTTTTACAAATATTTTTAATATTTTTTAGTTGACAAATATTTATTTTCTTGTTTATTAATTCATAACTGTTAATTGCACTTGCGTCTTTGTCTTATTTATTTACTTTTCCAATTTTTTTTTATTCAATTTTAACAAAAATTTAAATTAGTAAAAATATGTTTTAGTCGTGTAAATTTTTTTCTTATTGTTCTTCCTTTTTTTACTAAATTTAAATTAATTTTTATTTTTCTATTTTATTAAATTTAAATTAATATTTATTTTCCCATTTTAATAAATTTAAATTATTATTTATTTTTTCATTTTTATAAATTTAAATTCGTATTTGTTTTTCTATTCTAATAAATTGAAATTAATATTTATTTTTTCTATTTTAATAAAGTTAAGTAAATTTTTATTTTTCTATATTGTAATATTTTGTTTATAATTAATTTTTTTAGTAATCTTCTTTTAATTTTCGTTTTACAGATTCTGAGGTAACTTCAAAGCAGATTTTTCCAGGTAAATTATTTTTATCATATAAACATCTTTTTGGGGAATTTGTTTTATTATAAATAACAAACGAATGGAAATTATGAATTACGAATTAAAAATTTTGCTTGTATATTTAAATAATATAAACAATATTAATATTAAATTGTTTTTATTAAAGCATATTATTTATATTTTAAAGTAAAAACAATTATACTTTAATACTTTAAAAACTGTAATAAAACTCGCGAAGGGAATCGAACCCCAGACCCTTGGACTTCAGGTCCGATGCACTAACCACTAAGCCATGACGCTCGCGAATTATTTTATTTACAAACTAATAAATTATGAAAATTAATTCATTGAGTGTTTTTCAATTTTTAATATTAATTTCAATAATAATTTTAATTTTCAAATTTAACAAAATTAGTTATTTTTTAATTCCTGACATTTTTTCTCTCTTCAAGTATCGACAAGTAAATATTTATTTAATTATTTTTTCAATTATTTCTATCAAAATTAGTATTGTTAACAAATAAGAATATTATTATTAATAAAAATATTATTATTAACAAATCAGAATATTGTTATTAAAAAAAAATATTATTATTAACAAAATTTGTATTTTTAATTTGAACACTAATTAATATCATAAATTGATAATGAAAAATAATAAAGTAAATATTTACTTGCAACCACTTTTGAAGAGAAAAAAAGTCTGAAATTAAAAAAATCAAACGAATAACTAACTAATTTAATGTTTAAACTTTTTTTATCACAAAAAACGAGATTTGTGGAAAATAAAATTTGTTATCTACACGAAAAAAAGTTTCGAAAATTAGTTAATTAAATTAATGAACTAAATAAATTAATTAAATTAATTAACTATATTAATTAATTAAATTAATAAACTAAATTAATTAATAATAGACTTTAAAGTTGTTGAATTATATTTCTCTTTTCGCTTTATTTTATTTTATTTATTTATTTATTTTTTGAACTATTTTCTACATATTGTATAACAGTAAATACACAAGAAAGAAAGCAAATTAAATACAGGTTTATGTAATATTGTTTTTGGAATTAAAAGTTGACATAATACTTTGACAAAAAAAAAGACAAAAAAAAAAGAAAAAGAAAAATAGTTCAATTGATAAGGAAGTATAGAATTACGTGCAGAAAATCTAGTTTAACATTTTTAAGATTATTATCTCTCTCTCTCGTGCGAGTGAACTTTCATTCAACTCTTCAAGTGCCGCGTGTGTGCTCTATGGCAAGTTCGATGCCTGGGAGAAAGTGATGAAGAAAGAGAAAGGCTGCGGCAGTTCTTCACATTCCATTATTAATTTTCAAGTATAAAATAGTAATTATCGCTCGAAATGAGGGGGAAAAAAAAATTCTTCAAATTTTGTTTCACTCATTTAAGAGAAATTTTTTCTAATCGTGTGCGCAATAATTTTTGCGCATTTGGAGAGAATCTATATTAATTATTTTTATTTCCCTTTTACTATCTTTTCTAATTATAGTAATTATAGTATATAATTAGATTTTATATTAACGACTACTACTTATAATAAAAATTATAAAAAATAATAATTGAATCGAATAAATTTTACATTTATTTTTTACATTTTTTTATTTTTATCTTTATTTTTCTTTTTTATTTTCACGTTTAATAATTTTCGTTTTATTATTTTAATGCTTCTTAAAATTTAGATCAATTAAATATCTATAAATTAACTTTCATTAAACACTGAAATTATTCGCTTATAATGGAATTTATTTAAAATTCAATTTCATTCAAATAAATTTTCAAATAAATTTTAAACGTTTGGAAAATTAATTGCCGTCGGCATTAGACTGAAACTATTCACTTTCAATAGAAGTTATTAAATTTAATTTATTAATTAATTTATATATTTATTTCGATAAAATAATTTGATTCAAATTAATTTCATTTCCAGTGTAATTAATAAATTACAATTATTTATTTGTTCGATAAAAAAATGTATTTCACTCAATAAAATAAATTTTTGTGGTTCAAATAAAATGTTCCTAAAGTTTCGAACTTTTAAATAAACGACGATTTTTGTTATATTTTGTTGAAATTTGAAATTTTTGTCCGGAATTTTATTTTAATTATATGTTAATTTAAAAAATTAATTCCTTTTTTAAACATTGAATTAATTTTACTTTAAAAAGTTAATTTTTATAAATTTTTGGAAAGGATTTAAATGGAAAATCTATTTCGTTTTTTTTGAACGTTCAAAACTTTATAGGGACGTGAAATAAAAGATTTACTTATACCGAATAACATTTTTATTTAAAGCAAGTAAAATAATATAAAAAATATATAAATTATAGATTATAAATAAATTCTGAGACAAATGTAATTTTATTTAACTCAAATAAATTGTATTTGGTTTAAATAAAATTTTCCTCTCGATATAATTATATTATAATAATTAATTTACTTTTTTAGTATATCAACGAACTTACAAATATAAAAATTAGTGTTCAAATTAATAATATTATTTTTAATACCAAAAAAATATTAATTAAAAAAATTAATCTTATTTTTAACAATAAAATATTATGGGTATTAATTTTAAAAATATATGTTATTAATATTAAAATTATAATTATTAATTTTGAAATTCATATTAGTAATATTGAAAGCATTAAATGAACGTGTAAAAGACTAAAAATAGAAAATAATAAAATATTACTGTTAATACAAAATTTTAAAAGTTATTTTAATTCTCGAAATTATAATGATAATAGAGAGTGAAAATTATTGTATACAATATTATATTTTACGAGCGTGAAATATATACGTTTTTGTCCTTGAAATTGTATATCATCTCCCCCAGACGTCCTTCGGATTTGAAATCAAAGAAAAGATGCAAAAAAACATTTTCTGGAATGCAAATCAACCGTAAGAAAAATAAAACCTAAAAATATCCCTATTTTTAAGCAAAGGAATTATTTTTTTATAGACATTTTTTTAGACCTCTCTTTAGTAATTTATTATCTATTAGTTATTTGTTATCTCTATTTATTTACCTTTATTCAGAAATTAATTTTTTTCAAATTTAAATAATTAGTGAAGTCACAATTTTTCTATCAAATACAAAAAAAAAAAAATAACTAAATAAATTTAGACCAAAAAATAGTATGAAAAATTGTTACGCCGCGATTCTCATTTTGAGAACATTAGAAATTCTCTAGTTTCACGGTTTTTTTCTTAAATCATTTTGTTTCGTAGAATTTTAAACCAGAATTTGAAAAAAAATTTGAGAAAAAAATGTAATTTTCAAAAAAATGAATCTAAATTTTTACGGATTTAAAGAGAAAAAGATTGAGAGTGAATAGGAGGTAGAAATAGAAAGTTATATAGTTTTGAAAACGATTACACTTAGTGTTACATAGTCTGGAGCGTTTGAATTAAAGAAATTCGCATGTGACTGTATTGGAACCGTCTTTCTCTTTTTTTTCATTTATATTTTTTTCTCCCTACAAATAATATGACATGAGTCAGCAAAATTTATTTTGTGCATCAGAGATTGGACAACTTTCCTTCTCATTATTGTAGCAGAAAAATAATTTTGCTCATTCGTCACAATTTATATTTTATTACCGGAAAAAAGAATAATAGAAATCACTGTTTCTCACTCTTTATATTTTTTTTGTACCAGAGAGTAAAAAATAGTAAACATCGAATTTTCCATTGAGGAAAGTTATAGAAATAAATTACTTTAAATAAAATAAAATTTTTACTTTTTTATTAAGACAAATTTTACAGCTAAATTATAGTAAAAAATTTGTTTATTAGATTATTAATTATTCGATTTATTAATTTATTAAACGTTTCTTAATTCTCTAGAGCAAATATTATTCAATTAGTCTTTATATGCAAAAATTAATTCTGTGTATTATTGGGAATTTATTTTTTATTTACTAAAAGTAGACGGAAAAAAAATTTATTTGATTCAAATAACCGATTAGTTGATATGAATAAAATACAAATTAAAATATAATGTATAAATTAAATATTTACTTGAATGAATTAATTTTTCTTTATTAATTTTCATTATTATTATTTTTTTTCTTTATTGTAAGATAGTATTTATTTAGAAAACAATATTTGTTTCAAATATTAAATTTATTTGTTCAACAACAATTTTTTTTATTTCAATAAAAATTATTTGAATCCAGAAAATATTTAGTCGATAATTAGCAATCGTAATTAGTAATCCGTTCTTTGAATCGAAATGATTTTATTTTTCAGTGTTATTTTTTCATAAATAATAAGAAAATAAATAAATTAAAAAAAACTAAATACAAAAAATTAAAAATAATAAATGAAAAAATTAAATACAAAAAATAAAAAAATAATAAATAAATAATAAATGAAAAGTGAATGAGAAATATTATTATTTAAAAATATTATTTAGAAATATTATTACCTAATTATTTAAATTTTATTATTATTATTATAAATATTATTAAAATGAAAATAATGTTTATTTACAAAATAAATTAAATATTTGTGCTACTAGAACAATAAATAAAAATTTCCTTTCTTAAAAAATTGAATAATAAAAATAAAATAATTTTAAAAAATTTAAAGGGGATTTACGTAAAAGTATAGAAATGATCGATTTTTTTTTTCATTGAGAAATTACACATTTCCGCGAAAGCGAGAGTGAATGACTGTGCGTAATTCTGAAATCCTCTTATAAACACGTAACAAGTTTTTATTTTCTTTTCTTTTATTTTATTTCTCATATAGAAAATTGTGCAATTTCAATAATAATTACTAGAAAAATGTCGCGATCGTCATTGGAATTATTTTGCGTACGAAATGCTAATAATATGACTTTCTTATTTTTTTTCGCTTTCTAATATAGTTTCTTTATGTAGAGTGTAACTTTAATGATGATTTCCGATAATAAACCTACTTGAACAGAATTCAATTACAATTTAATGAAATGAATTAAAAATTAAATTAATTAAATTACTTGAATAAATTTAATTTAATTTAATATTAAAAAAATTAATTTTTCTAATTAATTCAATAGTTTAATTATTTTTTATTTTTACTAATTAATTTAATTAATAAAACTAAGGGCAATTGAATTAATTAATTTTAATTATTTCATTACTTGATGATAAAATTAATTTTTATAGTTCATTAATCATTATTTAATTAATGTTAATTTAATTAATTTATTCATTAATTATTAATTAAGTTATATTAATTTACTAATTAATTATTAATTAGGTTATGTTAATTTACTAATTAGAATAAATAAATTAATTAATTAATTAATCAATCAATTAATTAATTAAAACCAAGTGCACTAAAAAATCATCTTTAAATTGCAAATTATTAATTATGTCAAAGTGTGCAATACAATGTTTTATTTCCAATTAAATCATTAGGAAATTGTCGTTAAGAATGGAATATTAATTAAATGATCAAGTAATAAAACAACAAAAAAAAATAATTTTTAACACTCGAGGATTCATTCACTTTATAGAAATAATTATTTATTTCGCTTGAATATTTATGATAGCTTTCGTCATTTTTCCTATGAAGTACAGAAAAGAGAGAGTAAGAAAAAAAAATTTATTTGTAAATATTTTACAACAAAGTAAAGTTTTATTGTCATTTTTATCTTCCTTTAAAAATAAGTGATAGAAAAAAATATCTATGCTAATTTGTCTATATTGCAATTTTCCTTTGAAATATTTATAAATACTTATTTTATATAGGATTCTATGGTAATTTCATTTGTTACTCAATGACATGACACTATAAGTAATAGTTTGTGCTATATCAGATAAAATTTTTTCTAAAATCATGCCAAGGACGTTGAATCTTTGATCCTGAGATAAATATCATCTAATGGCAATTAGTTGAGATTTTTTTTTCGAAGAAGAGGAAAAAAAAATTTGCACTGTATTTTTTTTGTAATTGTTATAAACTTTTTCTCTATGTTATGTAAAGGTGTTTACTGTGTGTTGGCAATTTTTTGAATGAAACGATAATTTTAACACTCGGGGGGAAATTTTATTTGGAGCGAATATAATTTGTTTGACTTCAATATTTATTTGTTTTAAATTTCAGTAAATTATTTGTTTGGTTAAAATCAAGAATTCATTGGACACAAATAAAATTTTCTTTCGTTTAAATAAAAATTTTATTTTTTATATTTTATTTTTTAATTGAACCAAAGAAAATTTTATTTAAAGGAAAGAAAATTTTATTTGAACAAAAGAATATTTTATTTAAACGAAAGAAAATTTTATTCGAATCAAAGGAAATTTTACTTAAACGAAAGAAAATTTTATTTGAAGCAAAAGAAATTTTATTTAAACGAAAGAAAATTTTATTTAAACGAAAAAAAATTTGATTTGAACCAAAGAAAATTTTATTTGAAGTAAGTTAAATTTATTCAAACTAAGTAAACATGTGAACTAAATAAAACCTAATTTGACCAATAAATAGAATTTAATTTCACAGAAATAAAATTTATTTGAATCAAATAAAATTTTGTTTCAAATTTTCAACTAAATTAAATTTATTTTAACCAAATAAAAATGTGAACCAAATAAAATTTATTTCTAACCAACTAAAATTTTATTTAAAGTTAAACTGAATTAAATTTATTTGAAACACAAATTCTGATTGTACCAAATAGAATTTAATTTCGACCAAATTATATTTTATTAAAAAAAAATATAATTAAAACATGAACCAAATTAGTATTTGAACAAAATTAAACTTTTTCTAGAACCTAAATAAAAATGTGAACCAAATAAGATTGAATTATGAACCAAATAGAACTAAATTTGAACCAAATAAAATTTATTTTCAACCAAGTAAAATTTTAAAATGAACCAAATTAGTAGTTGAACCAAATTAAATTTTTTTGTAACCTAAATAAAAATGTGAACCTAATAAAATTTAATTATGAACCAAATAGAACTAAATTTGAACCAAATAAAATTTATTTTCAACCACATAAAATTAAAAAATAAACCAAATTAGTATTTGAACTAAATTAAATTTTTTCTCGAACCTAAATAAAAATGTGAACCAAATAAGATTGAATTATGAACCAAGTAGAACTAAATTTGAACCAAATAAAATTTTTTCTAAGCGAACAAAATTAATTTGAAACAAATAAAAAGTTAATTTGTCTTGAAATCAAATATTTTGTTTCCTCAGTGAATTTTAAATTTTTTAATTCTGTCTTTCGAATTAAAAAAAAAATGAAGAATTAATTTTCATTATTAATTTCTGTCTCGAATGATTTTTATTTGTCGATGTTTGCGAGTATGGAAAAAAATGACAATGACCGAGGAAATGTTTATATATTCATGTCAAAGATCCCAATTATAAAATCATAGACTGTCTTTATGTGATTTTTATGTTATTTTATTGATTACATTACACAAGAAATATTTTTCATTTCATTGCCATTTAGTTGTTATTTTTTTATTAGCACGCACATTTCTCATCTCTTATGGACAATAAAATTATGTCGCTGCAATGAAAGTGAAATTCGCCATCACAGAATGAAAGTATATAAATATAAAGAATTACAATTTTTTGCAATCTTATTTTTAATTTATAGTAGGCAAACCACTTTTAATATGAAATTTTTACTAACAAAAATGAATAAATAATAATAATTACAAAATAATAATAATAATATTAATAATAATATTAATAACAATTTTTATTAAATTTCAAAAATAGTAAATAAACAATTTTTAAATTAATTTTTTTATTTTAATTCCTTTCATTCAGTGAATAATTATTAGAAATTATTTTTAGAAAATAATAATTATAATTAATTAATTAAATAGTCTTTTACTTTTAATTATAATTAAGATGTAATGAAATAATTATTATTACAATAATAATAGTAGTAAATAATGATAAAAAATAATTAACACTAATGATAATAATTTAGCATTGTTTATACTGCTTAACAATTATTTTGATTATTATTTATTATTATAATAATAATTACAATAATAATGTTTATAATAATGATTATAATGACAATTACAATTTCGTACTGTTAAAATTGTTTATTAATTTTTTTTTATTTATTAAATAGAAGTTATCGAATTTATTTTATTATTATTATTTTTATTGTTATTATTTTTTTCATTATTATTTATACTATCATGATAATAATTTATTTACTAAAGCTTTTTAGCTTCTAAAATAAATTCTATTTATAATTATAATTTATGCTTATAAATTTATTGTAATTCCGATAAAATAGGAAAGAAATGGTTTCCGCATTTACATATTTTAGAATGAAATCTTATTTTTATCACTACTTAAAAAAATATGTTACATGCAGTTTTTAAGAATTGACAACATTATGTTCTAATTTATTTCATTTCTTAAGAGACTCATTGATTTTTCATTAATTATTCATGCAATGGCATTCAAATAATTGATACAAACAGACAAAAAAAATTAATCGATACCAAAAAAAAAGTTGTTTAAATGAAAAGAGAAAAAAAATTTTTTTATCCTGTTGCTAAGCAACTGTTTCTTTGTTTACAGTTTATTATTATTAATTTAATTATTAGCAAAACGATTTCTAAAAAAAGAATTGTTTACTCTCACTTTTTTCCATTTAATTTTGACGGAAATTTTTTGATAAAAGTTTCTTGCAACAGTTAACAATTTAATAAAAAATAGATTGTTTAAAAAATTGTTTAAAAAAATTGTTTAAAAAAATTGTTTAAAAATATTTTAAAAATTTATTTTTTAAATTGTTTTTCTAATTGTTTAAAAGCATTGTTAAAATTTGTTTTTTAAATTGTTTAAAAACATTGTTAATTATTTTTGTGTAAATTGTTTAAAACAACGGTGAATTTTTTTTTTTGAAATTGTTGAAAAACATTGTTAAAATTTTTTTTTAAATTGTTTAAATACTTTGTTAGAAATTTTTTTTTTAATTGTATAAAAACATTGTTAAAAATTATAAAAATAAAAACAATTAGATTGTAATTTATAACAAGTCATTAAAAAATGTAAAAAAAAATTGTGGAATTTATTTTTTTTTAATTATAAATTATCTTTAATGATATGGTTAAAGTCGGAGGTAAATATCAAGTATTCTTTTCCGCAATATTTTATTACTAACTAATTGAACTGTCTTATATTTTATAGAGTTTGTAGTTTGTACACAAAATTTACTCCCATAAAATATAGTTCGCTCGGTAATTTATTTTTATAATAATACAAAAAAAATGTATAATAGTCCTTCTGCGTAAATAATTTATGAACCTTTCTAATTATTTTTTGCACACTCGTATTAGTTTTTTATTTATTCATCTAATTTTTTTTATTTTTTTTTTTCTAAACTTCTGTCTATGATTTCTTAGAGTCAAATATTTATAAAACATTACAAAATATTTATTTAATTTTTTTTTCCTTTTCTATCTTGTAAATAAAAAAAATTATGTTTCTTTATTTTATTTTGTAAATAAAAAAATAATAAAATAAAATAATAAAATTAAAAATTATAAATAAAAAAATTCCTTTATTTTGTTTTGTAAATAAATAAAATTTTCTTTCCTTTCAATATTTCATCTTGTAATTTTTTAATAATTAAAATTTCCTCTTTTTATTATTATATTTTGTGAATAAATAAGAAAACAAAATTTTAGTTTCTAGTTTGTAAATAAATGGGAAAATAAAATCTTATTTTCCTTTATTTCATCTTATAAAGTTAGAAAAAAATTTTTCTTTTTAAATTAAGGTCAAATATTTGAAAAACAAAAATGTTTATTATACGAAAAGAAAAAAACTGCAATTGTACATTGACTATATCGAGAAAATTAAAGTTCATCATTCTCCTGGTTCTTTGTTCTTATTACGATACTCGTAAAACTTTCTATTGGTATAATAATTTAACTGAGGTAGAGGAAGAGTTGAAAAAAAATTTCACAACCTGGATGTCGTCGTGGAGAGAATATTTTTCTTTCTTTTGACAAATATTTTTCTCTTAAATACCAAAAAAAAAAAATACTCAAAAAAAGAAATTTTTTCAAATTCAGAGAACTATAATCTTTTCTAATTAGGCAGCTGATTAATTAATTTTCAAATCGCAAAAACACGATTCAATAATTGAGAGAAAACAAATGTAGAAATTAATTTATGCTTCGAATTTATTTTTTCTCCTCTTTTTATTGGGAAAGGCTTTTAAAATCTCGGTAATTAATTTTTTTTCTACTATTCACGTTAATTGATTTTAATTGCTTTCTTAATTATAGGATAAATTAAAATTTAATTTTTTCTTAATTCAGATTTCATTTTTCATGCAGTGAAATTTCACTCTTTTTTCAATGAATAAAAATTTCAATTTTTATTAAAAATGCTCCTCTTTGTAAATTACTAAGTACTCAAAAATTAAATTAGAGACAAAACTAGTAAAAATGTCAGCCACTAATTCAAATTAATAAACATTTTTACTGATTTAAATTTAGAGTCGAGTAAAATTTTCAATTTTATTAAAATTTAATTTTACTCATAAATTACAATCTAATTTTTATTAAATAGTTTTTTATTCAGATTTATTTTTTATTAATTAATTTCTTTTCTCCTTTTTATTCTGTTATTTATTTTTCTTACATATTTTCATTCAGTTTTCAATTAATTAAAGTTAATTAAAAATTAATTCAACTCAATGAACTAAAATTAATGAAAATTTAATTTATTTCAATTAATTTTTATTAAATTAAAAAAAATTGCTAGTTTAACTAAGAGGCGAAGAAAGTGAATCTTTCAAATTATTACGAAAGTAAAAAAAACTCGGTTAGGAGAAAGTGGGAAATAACCAAATTTAAAGATGAAAAAAATGGGTCACAGAATTTTGATTTCAAAATAGAGATTTTAATCGATTTTAGGAAAAATGCTTGACCGTAAAACTTTCTTTTTGAGAGTTGAGGAATTCACTAATGAATTTAGGAGATGAAGGGCAATTTTTTCTCTAATTCCTCTCTGTTAATTAAATCGCTATTAATTATAATTTATATTTTTAATTTTTTTTAATTATTATTTTATTTAAATTTAGATTTATTTTTAGTTTAAATTTAGTGTTAATTTAGCATTTACTTTTCATTAATTTCAAATTTGAATTTAGTTTCAGTTTTTATTTTAGTTTTTTTTATTTAGTTTTTATTTAATTACCTTCAGTTTACATTTAACTTCAGTTTTGTAATTTATTTTCAGTAATGAAAACAGACTTTAAATTCAGTATAAAATAATTGTTTCTTGAAATAAAAATTTCCCTGAATTTTTTTTTTATTAAAGAAAATTGAATGTTATTTTTAAAAATTATTACAAAAATACCAATTGTTATAGTAAATTAATTGTTTTCTTATTCGACAAAGTTATTAAAGAAAATTGATTACTTTGGAATTTTATTTGTATTTTTTCTATTAATTATTACAGAAATTGATTATCGATTTTTTTTATTAATTTACAAACAAAAATTGATTATTATGCAATTTTTTTGGTTTTTATTTAATAATTAATTGAAAAATTCATTATTATAAATTTTTTTTAGCAATTTAGAATAAAAATTTATTATTATGCAATTTTTTTTGTTTTTATTTGATAATTCACAATAAAAATTGATTATTATGCGCAATTTTTTTTTGTTTTTATTTGATAATTGATAGAGAAATTGATTATTATAATTTTTTTCTATTAATTTACAAAAAAAATTGATTATTATGCAATTTTATTTGTTTTTATTTATTAATTAATAGAGGAATTGATTATTATAAATTTTTTTTCATTAATTGACAAAGAAAATTGATTATTATGTCATTTTATTTTTTTATTTCCTTAATTGGTAGAGAAAAATGAATTATTATAAATTTTTTCCATTTATTGTTAAAGAAAATTATTTATCAGCTTACTTAATTTTTTTCAAGTCTTATATACAATTTTTTACTTGTTAATTTATTAACAATGATGATTAATTCGATTAATTACCATTAATTTGTTATTAAAAATTTTTTGAAATGCAACTACTACGACTATTAGTTGAAAATTTTATTTAAATAAAAAATTTTGGACATATGTTTCAAAAAATTATTTAAAAGACATAAAGAAATTATTGTTTTATTTTCAATGACATAATGATAATTAGTAAAATTACATTGTTGCAAATACCCGCTCGTGTTTACTTTTACGTAACGATACATATGAGTAATCAACTTTCTTTATTCTTTTTTTAAAACAAGAAAATAGACAAGGAACTATTTTTCATCTTAATTGGATAATAATTTTTAATTCCCAAAAAATTATATTTTACATTTTTTTTGTAAAAATAGTTTTGAATTTGTTTTTAAAAAAAAAATCAGAAAATTTGTTTTCTTAAAATTGTTTTGATTTTACGGGCATTTGAATCACTATGACGTCACAATGTGTAAAAAGAATGAGCTTTTAAAATTGTGACGTCATAATGCTTCTAATGCCTTTAAGGTAAATACTTTATTTTTTAAATAGAATATTATTTGAAGTAAATATTATTTTGAATTTCAAGGAGGTATTTTATTTTTAAAAAAGTAATTATTAATTTTTTAATGTTATTTAAATATTATTTAATATTATTTAAATAAAATTTTCAACTAATAGTCGCAGTAATAATTAAAATACTATTTAAAATTATACTAAAGTTGAATTTAAAAATTTATTTTATTTTTATTTTTAATTTAAATTCAATATTATTTCAAGTAAATATTATTTTGAATTTCAATGAAGTATTTTAATTTTAAAAAAGTAATTATTAATTTTCTAATGTTATTTAAATATTATTTAATATTATTTAAATATTATTTAATATTATTTAATTAAAATTTTCAACTAATAGTCGCAGTAATAATTATAGTAATATTTAAAATTATACTAAAAGTTGAATTAAAAAAAATTTTTTTTTAATTTATATTTTAATTAAATTATTATTTAAAATACTGTTTTGATTTTAAATTGAATAGTTTTTAAAATACTGTTTTGAATTTAAATTGAACATTATTTAAAATACTGTTTCGAATTTAAATCGAATATTTTAATTTTAAAAAAGTAATTATTAATTTTTTAATGTTATTTAAATATTATTTAATATCATTTAATTAAAATTTTCAACTAATAGTCGCAGTAATAATTAAAGTACTATTTAAAATTATACTAAAAGTTGAATTTACAAAATTTATTTTATTTTTATTTTTAATTTAAATTCAATATTATTTAAAATACTGTGTTAATTTTAAATTGAATAGTTTTTAAAATACTGTTTTGAATTTAAATTGAACATTATTTAAAATACTGTTTTGATTTTAAATCAAATATTATTTAAAATACTGTTTTGAATTTAAGTCAAACATTTAAAATACTGTTTTGAATTTAAGTCAAACATTTAAAATACTGTTTTTAATTTAAATCAAATATTATTTAAAATACTGTTTCGAATTTAAATCGAATATTTTAATTTTGAACAAAAAATGAATTGACGTTTATAGAAAAAAATTTTTTTGAGGTAGGGAAAGAAACCTTGATGAAAAATAAATGTTTTTCTGCAAAAAATAAAAATTACAGTGTTTATTGTTTTTGAGGATTCTTTTTGTCTTGCAATCGCTGTAATAAATATTGTTTCAGGTTGAAATTTTGTTTTTCTTTTCTTTTCATTTTGTTTTTTTTTTTGACCAAACTCACCTTTTATCGCCCAGAATTCCTGCTTCTTTAGACCTTGAATATATCTCGTAATGTCCTTGCCGCATTGTGCATCAACTGAATGTTGTCCCTCGATCCATTTTCTCGCAAGATGCTTCACATTAAATATATCCAATAAATCCGAAACTGTCGTCCAATTTGTTATCGCCGATTCCTCCATTTCCGGTAAACTTCTTATCCGGTGATACGAGATTTCATCCAATTTTCCATCATCACTTTCACTATCTATTGTTTTCACCATTGATTCAGTGTGATTTAATTCGTGTCCCATTATTGTTTGAACAACAATTAGAATCGAAATTATTGTTTTAATATTAAACGCCATTTTTGATTTTTATTTTTTTACAAAAAAAAAAAAAAAAAAATACAAAAATTTAATAATACGTTAAAGTGGAAAATTTCATTGACAATTGTTAATCATTTTTTCTATTTAATTTTTTTTATAGAAAAACACTCTTAGTTTTTTATTAAAAAAAAAAATAATAAATTTTTAATTTTTCACACAAAAAAATATGCACCGCTTTTATTTTTGTGGAATTATTACTTTTTTTTCCTGCTTTCAATTTCTAACTTTCACTTTTCTTTTCAACCAGTTCTCATCACTTTTGTTTTTTTTCTTGCCTTCGGATTACGCCAAAATTATTCAGAACAATTTTTTCCTCAATTTCACTAAGAGACGATGAATTTTAAAAATATGGGTTAATTCCTTTATCGATGTCATAACTTTTCATTCACTTTTCTCATTTTTTTTCAGGGGAAAAACAAAAATAAAATTTATTTTTCTTTTCACCAGGTGTTGAATTTTATTCTCAATTTTGGTAAAATTTGAATATTTTTAACATTTTTTTTCAAAATGTTTTTATTTAATATTTTTTTAAAACTTATTTGTTACATGGGGTGAAGTTTTTTTTGTTTTGTTTTTAGGGGGAGGGGGAATTTTTTTGTGGATCCTTTTTCTTGTATGGTTAGGAACAAACTGTTTCTTCGAAGTTGATGGCAGGTAGAGAAATGATTTTAACTCTACGAAGCGAATGAGCGTTGAATGGCGAAGAAGGAAAGGGGTTTTGGGTGAGGTAGAATGAGGGGGAGGGGGGACGGTTAGTGAAAACTTCAAAAAAAAAAAAAAAAAAATTTAAGATCATTAATTCCACTTGTTCTTCTTGACTCATACGCTAACAGTAAAATAGTTATTTGTCTATGGATATCAGTATATTAAAGTTTTTTTTTTCTTTTAATAAATTCATCAATAATCCTATACATACTAATCATTTTTTATGACTTGTACCGTTATTTATGATAATTGAATTTGAAAAATTGATATGACAACAAAAAAAAAATTTTTTTTTCCACCTGGAATGTTGCTTTTGATTTTAATTTCATTTTTATAAATTTGGTACATTTTTTTTTATTTTTTACTTTTCGAAAGAAAAAAGAATTTATAGTGAACTATTTTTTACTTTTTTTTAAATTTTACTATGCGACTGTAGGAAAATTAACTATATTTTTACATTCGGATTTACTCCGGAAATAGTAAATTTAACTCAAAAAAATTTAAAACAGAAATAGAAATAAATTAAAAAAATTTTTTGTTTGAAGACAGTAAAATTTAGATTCGATTTTTTCTAGCAATTTTTACCACCTCTGATGTAAATTTTCTAAGAAACTTTTACTATCACTGGAGTAAATTTTTCATGAACTTTACACCAGAGTTGGTAAAAATTGACAAAAATTTGAAATAGTTCCAATTTTCGTTAGTAAATTAATAAAATTACTTTTTACTCTTTTAATAATTTTTACTACTTCTGGTAAACATTTTTTTCCCAATTCAAAGTAAACTACTAAAATTTACTGCGGATATAGTAAACTTTACTCATAAAATAGTAAAAAATTGAAATTAAATGTTACTTTTTATTTATTAATTAGTAAAAGTCACTTTCCCTTTTTTATTTTTGCTCTCTAAATAGCAAAAAAGTACATTTTTTTAATTTTTGCTATTTGTGGTGTAAACTTTACTGCGAATCAGAAGTAATTTACTTTGAAATAGTAAAGTTTATTCTGATAATAGTAAAAAATCAAAATTTTCTTTTCTTTTGTAAATAGTATAAATTACTTTCTGTTTTTTTCTATTTTTACCACTGTTTATGTAAACTTTACCACAATTCAAGAGTAAACTACATTAAAATTTACTCCGAAATTAGCAAAAAAACTAATTAGTAAAAACTTTATTCTTAAAGTATAGTAAAATATTAAAATTCAATTTATTTTTACTTTGTAAATAGTAAAAAAGTACTTTAGACATTTTTTTTGTTAATTTTTACAACTTTCTGTGTAAATTTTAACCCTGATTTAGGAGTAAACTTAACTGAAAGTTTTGTTTGAAAATAGTAAACTTTACTCGTAAAATAGTAAACAATTAAAATTCAATTTTACTTTTTATTTTTTTATTTTTGTAGTAAAATTTTCTTTCCCTTTTTTTACTTTAACTTTGTAAATAATAAAAGTACTTTTTACATTTTTTGTTAATTTTTACCAGTTCCGGTGTGAATTTTACCGCGATTCAGGAGTAAACTTAACTAATATTTATTTAGAAGCATAGTAAACTTTACTTTAAAAAAAGTAAAAAATTAAAAATTAATTTTACTTTTTACTTCATAAGTAGGTATTTAAAAAATACTAAAAAATAGTAAAAGTATTTTCTATATTTTTGGTTAATTCTTACCACTTCCGGTATAAACTTTACCCCGAGTTTTAATGTAAATTTAATTAAAAATTAAAATTACTTTATTTTTTGGAAATTAGTAAACTTTACTTAGAAAATTTTAAAAAAGTAAAATAGATTTAAAAGATTTTTTTGGTTTTACTTTTTAAAAATAGTGAAATCACTTTCTATTTTATACTTTCGACAATTTTAGTTTTACTGTTTCCGGATGTAAATTTTATTCGGAATGCGTTGCAAATTTCACTAAAATTGACTCCGGAAGTATAGTAAAAATTAAAAAGAAATAAAAAATTTCGTTTTTATTAAGTAAAAAAAAAATAAATAATATGAAAAATTGAAAGAAAGTAAAACAAATCTAAATTATTTTTGGTTTTACTTTGTAAATAGTGAAATCATTATCTATTTTTTACTTTCGACAATTTTATTTTTACTATTTCCGGATGTAAATTTTATTCGGAATGCGTAGCAAATTTCACTAAAATTGACTTCGGAAGTAGTGAAAATTGAAAAGAAATAAAAATTTCGATTTTATTAAGTAAATAATTAATTAATTATTAATTACGATTAATTTGTTTATTATTACTACTATTATTATTATTATTATTACTATTATTATTATTATTATTATTATTATTATTATTATTATTATTATTATTGATTAATTATTATTTTTTAATCATTATCATTGATTAATTATTATTTTTTAATCATTATTATTGATTAATTATTATTTTTTAATCATTATTATTGATTTATTATTTATTTATTTATTTATATATTATTAATTATTAATTATTATATATTTATTTCAATAAGATACGGACTTACAAAACTTAAATTATTAATAATCATCATTAATTATTATCACTAATTATTCCTTTTTAAAAGTAAAAGCCACTTTCTACTTTTTTATTTTCGAATCTTGTTGATCTAAATTTCAAAAAAAAATTAATTCCTAATACAAGAAATAAAATTAATATCTCTACATTCTTTCTGGAAATCAATCGCAATGTTTATAAATTAATAACATAATTAATTTTGCACTTGATGTCATTGCGTTTCTCCCACAACATAATTTCTCCCTTAATTTACGTTCGCACTACTTTTACTCCTGCCACATAAAAAAAAATAAGTAATTGAACAAATTATGACTCATTTTTTTCTCTTTTGAATCCCAAACTACTTCAGGTAAATAAATGAAAGAGACGCTTACGGAAATTTATGGAGGAATCTTTTTGTTATTCTTTAATTATGTTATGAAATAATTGGGATCTGCTTGAACGAATCTTAAATGAAAGAAGACAATATAAATTAGAAATTGTAAAGGAAATTTAGTACTTAATGAGCATTCAGCTACTGTTGATTTTCAAATAAAGTCTATTATTTAAATGTTCAGTCGTGCCGAAATTCCCTTGATATAATCACTATTCGTGACTTGTGGAATAATAATTGTTTTTTGGATGAATATAAAAAAAAAGAAGAAAAATCTCGACGAATTGTTTTTAATATAAAATTAACACGTCGATTTCGTTCGGTGGAGAGAGGAAAACATTTTTTTTTCTACGGACAAAATGAATATTAATTTCTTGTCTAAATCAAAACTAATTTCTTGTTTA
Organism: Leptopilina myrica (nomen nudum); assembly: GCA_032872475.1. Taxonomy (NCBI): domain Eukaryota; kingdom Metazoa; phylum Arthropoda; class Insecta; order Hymenoptera; family Figitidae; genus Leptopilina; species Leptopilina myrica (nomen nudum). Next base: position 20,824,305 of record CM065467.1, on the reverse strand, counting down.
AATCAAAATTAATTTCTTATCTAAATCAAAAAGAGATCACGAAGTCAATAATTAGAATTTTAAATTCAAAAATGTTCACCAATTTACATTTATCATGTTTCTAACTAATTAATTAGTCTATTTTATTTTCATTATTTTTTAAATATTTTTTTATCTATTTGTGTTGTTATTTTATTTATTTCTTTGTAATTAGATTTTCATTTAACTATTAAATTAGTAATTTATTTATTATGTAATAACTATTTAACGATTTTTTAACAATTTTATTTTTGTAACTAATGAATAACTATTTTTCTATTTTGTAACTTTTTTATTTTCTCTAACTATTTAATATCAATTTAACAATTTAATTTTTTAAACTATTTTATTTACTATTCATAACTATATTTCTATGTTTTTACTAATTTTTCCTACTATTTCAAATTTTGTTTACAATTTTATATTTTTAAATAAAGTAAAAATGCAAATAAAAATTACCAGATGTTGTAAAGAATTTAAATTATAGTAATTGTTAATTAGCATTTACTAATTAATAACTTTTTACTCTTTCGACTTCCATCTTATCCAACTAAATAATTAACATATTTAGTGTTAAAAAATTATTTTCTCATTTATATTTTTGGTATAATTGTATTTTATTTTTTTTAAAAAGAACACGATTATTTAAAACTATAAAATTCCAGTGTATTTTTGCGGCGCTGCTTACAAACGAGAAAAAAAAATTAAAAAACCTTTTGAAAATATTTTTTATTTTCACTCAAATATTACAAAAAATTATTTTACATACATATTAAAAATAATAGTCGTATAAAAATAGAAAATACACGTTATTAAAGTAAAAAATTTACAAATTTAAATTTTTCTTTTAATTTATGTAAATACGTTTAATATATACAAATCTAGGGGCCCCGTACATCTCTATTTGTAAAAAAAAAAGAAATTTATGCCAAAGCTTCAATTATAATGGTATCTACAACAAAAGAAATCAATTAGGAAGTTGGAAAAAGCGAAAAAACCTGATAATGAAAAATTTAAATACTCAATTATAAAAAAATTATGAAAATAATCTTAATAATGATAATAATTATTATTTTTCAAGAAATATTATTATTAATAATAATAATAATAATAATTAATAATAATCATAATAATTTTAAAAAATAATAATTAATATTATTATTATTGAGTAATAAATTTTACTAGGCCTTATAAAAATTACTCACAATAATTATTATTGTTTATAAATATTTAATAATAAAAATTAATATTACTATCAGGCAAACAAATAAATAACAATTGTTTTTATTAATTAATTATTAATAATTCTATCAATTGTTAATCATTGATAAGTGCGGTCAGAGTTAATTGTTAATAATAACAATCATTATTAATTATTAACAAAAAAGAATATAATTTCTATCATTTTATTATTTATTAATTATTCTTAATAATTTATAGAAAAATTTTAATTAAAATTTAGTTTAATTTATAATTAATATTTTTAAATAATTATACTATTATAATTATAATTCCTAGGATAAAATTTTCCTTAATCGATATATTCATATATTTTTAACTAATTACATTTTATTTTCAAATTCATTTGTTTTATGCAATAAATATTTAAAAATAGAAAAAAAATGCGATGTTGGTGGATGTTAATCGCAATTTTTTAACCTTCAAATTCTTTGTTTTTTTATGGCCACATATAGTCGTGTAATAATATTTATTATTTAATTATAATAGAAGATGTAAACTTTCATATTTATTTATTCTCGTTTCCATTGCCGAAGGGGATGAACAATTCTCAGCAAGGACACCATTGGAGCCTCAAAAAGTAGACTGAGAATCAGTGATGCCACATAAGATGTTATGAAAACACCGAAAAATATTAATGCCTGCAAAAAAAATTTTTTTTTAAGTTTCAAAAATTTTATAATTGAATTTAATGTAGTTAATTAAATTTTTTTCAATTAAATTTAGGTTAGTTAATTAAATTTTTTCAAATAAGTTTAATGTAGCTAATTAAATTTTTTAATTTAAATTTAATGCATTTAATTAAATTTTTTCCAAAAATTATATTGCCTTTGTTGTGTTTTTATACAACCAAAATATTAAATTTTTTTTTAATTTTTAATTTTATTATATTTAAATAAAAAAATTTTTTTTTAATTATTATTTTACATATACTCTCTAAATTTGAATGAATAAAAATGTTTACTTGTAATTGAAATTAGTGACTAATTTTTTGCTGTTGAATTAGTAAATTTTACTAATAAGTATTAATTTCTATTAATTTATTAGTAAAATTATTAATAGATAGTAATTTTTAATAATTTATTAGTAAAATTACTAATAAATAGTCATTTTTACTAATTTCATAGTAGAATTACTAATAAATGATAATTTTGTCTAATTTATTAGTAAAATTACTGAAAAATAGTAATTTTTACTAATTTATTAGTGAGAAATATATTCATTCGATATAACAAAAAGTCAATTACTAATTCAAATTAATCATCAATTATTACAGAATAAAAATTTACAAAATTAGAAAATAAAAAAGTAGAAAAAGAATAGAATCCAAATATAAAAATTAGAAAATTAAGTAAGTAAAAAAGAATAGAATCAAAATTTAAAAATTAGTAAATAAAAAAGTAAGACAAGAAAAGAATCAAAATTAAAAAATTAGAAACTAAAAAAGTAAAAAAAGAAAAGAATCAAAATTAAAAAATTAGAAAATAAAAATGTAAAATAATGAACGAATTAAATTTAAAAAAATTCAAATTCAAATAGAAAAGTAAAAAATTAGAAAATAAAAATGTAAAATAATGAACGAATTAAATTTAAAAAAAATTCAAATTCAAATAGAAAAGTAAAAAATGGAAAATTAAAAAAATAGCAAATGGAAAATAAAAGAGTAAAAAATACGCAAATAGAAAAACAATAAAAATGAAAAAATAACAAATAACTTCGATTTCCTTGAAAAAAATTACGATAATAGTGGAAAAAACTATTAATTTAAAAAAAATTATAAACATTTTCTAGCACAGTGAACATAAAAATATAATGAATTACGACTTTTAGCTATATTATGAGAAAGTCTGCATTCTTAGATTGTTTCATGAAAGTTATAATTTATAAATATTATATAATAAGTTTACACAGTTTACACTGTGCTTAGAGACATAATAATTATTCTTTCACTTTTTTAACTCGATAATATAAATCAAAAAATTTTTTTTCAAATTTATCTTAATTTTTATTTATTACAAACTATTTTTTTTCTTATTTTTAATATTTTTCAATTTATTTTTTACAATTTTTTTACTAATTCAATTATCATTCAAATATATTTCAAGTGTTATTTTTCAAGTATTGGTGGAGAGTACTCCAGTGGTTGTTTAAAGAGGAAAATCACGTTCGTTATTATCATCCGAGAGAACTTTCTCTTTTTCTCTCTCCAACAGTTGAAACTATCGAGATCTTTCGGCGCGACAAGAAACAAAAATGAAATATTTTCATTCAAATCGGTAATACAAGTAAAGATTTATTTAAAAAAAAATTAAAAAAAAATTATTGCGCACTTGATGAGTAAACGGCTCACGTAAGAACACGTAATTGTATTAAAATTTTCATATATGTAATACTTTCGTTTTATTTTTCACGTAATATAATGAATCACGAAATTAATTAATTTACCCGACTTATATAATTTTAATATTATGTTCTTATTTCTTTTTATAGTTTATTTTTGCTAATTTAAAATTTTATTCTTTTATCTTTAAATTTTTATTATTTATTTTTCTGTCTCCATTTTTTTCTCTTCTTATTTTACCGCAGCAAAAATTTTTTTTTTATTTCTTTACACAGTTTTTTTCAAAAGATAACAAATTGAGACAAAAAGTAATCAAAACTGTTAGCATTTTATTATTTAAATTTTTATTCTATTATTTTATTTTACAATTTTTTTATTCTTTTACCCTTCTTATTTTTTTTTTATTTTTTTAACATAGTTTTTTTCAAGGCAAAAAAAGGCAATTTTTCAATTGAGGCAAAAAAATATAAAAATTGTTGCCCATGTAATAATTTGGAATTTTTCTGCCTCAATTGGATAATTTGAAAAATATAAAAATTCTTGTCATGCAATAATTTAGTATTTTTCTAGCTCAATTTGATATTCTTGGAAAAATTGACTATTTTATTTATAAATTTCCTTTTCTTTTCTTTTTTTTTATTTCTTTTTAATTTCTTTTTTTTTATTTTGTTTTAAATTGGAAATAAATTGAAGTGAAAAAATTACCATTAGTTCGTGAGATAAATGAAGGGATGTTTCGGTTTGTAGAACAATTGCTCGCAAAATTGCCGGATGGACCAAATAAGCACAATACGTGAGTCTCGATATCGGGTAAAAATATTTCCACGAAAGTAATTTATTCACAACTCCTGAAATTAGACAAAACACTTTAATAATAATAATAATAATAATAATAATAATAATAATATATTCAGTGAAATTTAAATAATTCACAATATTTGAATTTCGAACTAAACGAAATATTTTTTATTGAAAATTTTTTATTTTCTATAGAAAATTAGAGAGAAAAATTCGACAAAAATATTTTAAAAATTTATTAATTAAAAATACGAATTATGTATTAATACAAAAATTCTAATTTTCTAAAGAAAACACTCCAAAAAGTTGAAAATTAGAAAAGAAAATTAGAAAAAAATATTTAAAAAATACATTAATTAAAATTACGAATTATTTTTTATTAGAAAATTTCTAATTTTCTTTAGAAAATTACAAAAATATAGAAAATTAGAAAAAAATAGAAAAAAACATTGAAGAATATATTAATTCAAAATACGAATTATTTTTATTACAAAATTTCTAATTTTCTATAAAAAATACAAAGAATATAGAAAATTATAAATTAAAATCAGAAAAAAATATTTTAAAAATATATTAATTAAAAATACGAATTATTTTTTATTAGAAAATTTCTAATTTTCTTTAGAAAATTACAAAAATATAGAAAATTAGAAAAAAATAGAAAAAAAACATTTAAGAATATATTAATTAATAAAACGAATTATTTTTATTACAAAATTTCTAATTTTCTATAAAAAATACAAAGAATATAGAAAATTAGAAAGTAAAATCCGAAAAAAATATTTTAAAAATATATTAATTAAAAATACGAATTATTTTTTATTAGAAAATTTCTAATTTTCTTTAGAAAATTACAAAAATATAGAAAATTAGAAATAAATAGAAAAAAAACATTGAAGAATATATTAATTCAAAATACGAATTATTTTTATTACAAAATTTCTAATTTTCTATAGAAAATTACAAAAATATAGAAAATTAGAAAAAAATAGAAAAAAAACATTGAAGAATATATTAATTCAAAATACGAATTATTTTTATTACAAAATTTCTAATTTTCTATAGAAAATTACAAAAATATAGAAAATTACAAATATATAGAAAATTAGAAAAAAATAGAAAAAAAAACATTTAAGAATATATTAATTAAAAATACGAATTATTTTTATTACAAAATTTCTAATTTTCTATAGAAAATACAAAGAATATAGAAAATACAAAGAATATAGAAAATACAAAGAATATAGAAAATTAGAAAGAAAAATCCGAAAAAAATATTTGAAAAATATATTAATTAAAAATACGAATTATTTTTTATTAGAAAATTTCTAATTTTCTTTAGAAAATTACAAAAATATAGAAAATTAGAAAAAAACATTGAAGAATATATTAATTCAAAATACGAATTAATTTTATTACAAAATTTCTAATTTTCTATAGAAAATACAAAGAATATAGAAAATTAGAAAGAAAAATCCGAAAAAAATATTTTAAAAATATATTTATTAAAAATACGAATTATTTTTTATTAGAAAATTTCTAATTTTCTTTAGAAAATCACACAAGTATAGAAAATTAGAAAAAATAGAGAAAAAACATTTAAAAATATATTAATTCAAAATACGAATTATTTTTATTACAAAATTTCTAATTTTCTATAGAAAATACAAAGAATATAGAAAATTAGAAAGAAAAATCCGAAAAAAATATTTTAAAAATATATTAATTAAAAATACGAATTATTTTTTATTAGAAAATTTCTAATTTTCTTCAGAAAATTACAAAAATATAGAAAATTAGAAAAAAATAGAAAAAAAACATTTAAGAATATATTAATTAAAAATACGAATTATTTTTTTTTGTTTACATTTTCTCAATTTTTAATTAATATATTTTAAAAATATTTTTTCATTTTATTTACTCTCAATTTATCAGTGTAATGTCAATAAAGAAAAATAATACTTACAATTTTGAAACTTTATAATTAATTTTTTCTTCAAAAAAGTTTTTTTTCGCTTTAAAAAATAAAATTTGCTTAAAGCAAAAAAAAAATTTGAAATTGAAATATTAAAATAATAATTTTTGAAACTCACCACCATTTTCTGTTACACAACAAATGAGAATCCACGCGATACTCAATGCCCAACCAGAATGCGATAGAGCTGTATAAAATGATGATGAAATTGGTTCGAAATTGTTTCCGTATAGTCCATAAACAATGCTTATCATAATTAATAGTGACGATGTCCAGCCGGTGATTAAAATCAACTGTGTATTTTATAATATTATATTTTATTTACTTTTTTTTACAGAAAAAGTCTATTTAAGTTTTTAAAACTAAATTTTATAATTTATACTTTACCTTTTTGAGTTTTAATTTACAATTAACTTTAAACAAATACCATCCAGTTGCCATTCCAATTAAATACGGACCAATTCTGGTCCACGGTTTATCATAAAGACTCTCGTAATGAGCAAATGGATTTTCTATGCTAAATTTAAAAATAAATTTGTTATTCAATATTATAATTAGGTGACAAAATTTTTTATTTTATTATTAGGTACCCAATTTTTTTTCTTTTATGTTATTATTATTATTTTTATTTTTACTATCATTAATAATTTTATTAATTTAATTTATTTAATTTCGAAAAAAATGTTTATTTAATTTATTTAATTTTAGTTATTAATTATTATTTCATATATTTTTATTCACCTGACTTGGAGTGATTGAAAAAACAATAAAAAATAAAAGCAATATCAAAATAAAAAAAAATAAATCTTGTTAAGTACCTTGGTGTGTGTTCGACGTGAAAAGTAATTAGACCTGTTGTTATCCAAGATAAAATTATAAAGAATAATCCAATACCAATGCCAATAGATGTAAAACTGAAAACAAATTTTTTAATTTAAAAATTTTTTTACGGAAAGAAAAAAATTTCTTTTCCATAAATTTGAATTGGTGAAAATTTGGGCTACATTATTTTATTTTTGTAGAATAAATGAATAATGTAATTAAGTCAGAAGCAAACGAAGTGTTGTAGTAAAATTATGAATACAATTTTATAATAATTTTTATTAATTCAATTCACGGAAAACATTTTTTTTTTATTCCAAAATAAGTTTAAAAAAATATGTTTAAATTAAACATATTTCATGATTGAATTAAACATAATTTAAAAATATGCTTAATTTTAACATATTTCAAAATTGAATTAAACCTTATTTTTTATTGAATCAAATTTATTATATATTGAATAAAAATTATTGTGTTTAATTCCAAAATAATTTTTGGTTGAAGAAAGATAATTATGTTTGATTCAAATATATTTTTTTTCAGTGTAAAATAAATGGATTATTTACTAATTCAAATGAAATGGAATTTTTACTAATTGAAATTAATAAGAATGTTTACTAATTCAAATTAATGAGAATATTTGTCTATTTATAAATTAATAAGCATTTTTAGCAATTCAAATTAATATCAGGATTTTTCGAATTCAAATTAAAAGGAATTTTTACTAATTTATTGGAAAGAATTTTTTCAATTCAAATTAAAAAGAATTGTCACTAATTTATTAAAGAGAATTTGAACTAATTGAAATGATTAAAAAGAATTTTTACTGATTCATTAAAGAGAAAATTTAGTCTAAAAATTAAATTTAAAAGAAGGAACTCATACCTTGCCGTAATTATTAAAATAATTATTCCTACAGTGTAGAATTGAGTGTCGTTTGCTAAATACCAACTCCATACCATACACTAAAAAAAAGGAATTTAAATTTCTTGTTTAATTTTTTTTTATCAGTATAGTCATGGTACTAATTTTTAGTCAGACAAAAAATTCAGTGAATAATTTTTTTGTGATTAATTCAAATTTGCCTTCTTTTTCTTTGGATTTAAATAAATTGAAGGGAGAACTTACGCGTTCGTTCATATTAAAATATGTATTCACATAGAGGGCATTTCTCCACCAAAATTTCTCGCACGTTTCATAATCCAATGTTGGAAGTTGAATCAACGAATGATCATGATGCCACTTCATTGACACTTGAATTAGGCCAATTACCAATAAATAAGGTGGCGTCAATCTCACATATCTATAAAACATCATACCGAAAAATTGCATTATTTTCCCCCAAAAACCGCGAGTGGTTCTTTTCTTTCGAATTTCCTTCTTGACAATTGTTCGAAAATAGAGAAACGCCACCAAACATCCACTGAAAAGAAAATCGATTTTGATCATTTTTTGTTGTTGTTTAAAAATAAATTGAATTATTTTTAGTCTTTTAAGTTATAAAACATTTTATTATTTTCATTATTTAAATTTTGAAATATTTTATATGGAAATAAAATATTTTATTATTTTCATTATTTAAATATTGAAATATTCTTTATTGAAATAAAATATTTTACTATTTTCATTATTTTAAATATTGAAATATTTTATATCGAAATAAAATATCGAAATATTTTAATATTTTTAATATTCTAAATATTTTATTCTTTTTTACCTGATGAAAAAAAATGTATCAACTGCGTACGATCCATTGCTTATAGTTTGATACAAAAAATTATTTTCCGCTCTCGAGCGCCATAATGAACTATCTTTATAAAAAAAATATTTTTATTAATTATCAAATTAAATCGTAAATTAAAAAAAATAATTGATTTAAGGGCATTCGAATCATTATGACGTCACAATGTATTTTAAGCATTAGATTTGAAATTGTGACGTCATAATGGTTTAAATCCCTTTAATTACTAAATTAAATCGTAAATTAAAAAAATAATTGATTTAATTATTAAATTAAATCGTAAATTGAAAAAATAATTTATTTAATTATTAAATTAAATCGTAAATTAAAAAAATAATTTATTTAATTATTATATTAAATCGTAAATTAAAAAAATAATTGATTTAATTATTAAATTAAATCGTAAATAAAATAATTTATTTGATTATTAAATAATGTTAAATTAATAAAAATAAGATAATAAAATTAAGAAAAATAAAAAGTTAATTAAATCAGAAAAATTGGTTGAAAATTATTGGATGTTGAGATTTATTTATTTAAATTTTATACTTTTTTTGGTAAACAATTTTTTTTTGTTCTATTTTTAGTTAAATTATGCAGTGTTTTTGGAGAATTTACCTGAAATTTCATTTGTTGTGAGACAGCAGTGAACCAAAATGATCCACAGCATTGAAATAAATCGTAAGCCATGAATTGGTGCCAAAGTATCTGATCCCACATTAAAACTGCAAAGTTTTGAAATATTTAACAGTAAACTAAACGAGAGTAAAGCCTCTGACAAAGGTTTTGGTTTTGTTTCTGTATTATAAACATCTAAAAATAAATTAAATAATTACCACAATTATTATTATAATTTTTATTATTTTGATATTAATATTATTATTATTATTTAAAATAAAAAATTAAATATATTTTCTCAATTTAATTATTATCTACTTTTTCTGAACAATGAAATTCTTTCTCCAAATTTAATTTAGTAAAAGTATTTACTAATTTGAATCAATAACTGATTTTTCGTTTTTGAATCAATAGATTTTAGTGAATAAATTACAAATTATTATTTATTAGGAAAATTTACTGATAAATATTTTTCACTAAAGAAAAAAGTCACTAATTCAAATTTCAAAGTTAGAGAGTTAATAATACCGTTTCTCTAAAATTTGAAAAGTTTATATAGACGAAATTTTTGTTTTGTTTAAATATGTATTAAAATTAACATTTTTTATGGAAACAAAAATTTATTTGGTTCAAGGAATTTGATTAAAATTTTAGTTAAAAAAAATTCAATGCCTACAAAGAATTTTATTCTATTTTTGAAAATATTCGAATTTTATTGAATAATTTTATTGGTGTTTTCAAAAATAATTAAATTCTTTGCAAGAATTTGTTTGAATATTTTGAAAATATTGCATAGTTTTTTCAATAATGTTAATTCAAAATTTTTACAAAAAAATGTCTTTAAAGATTTTTAAATAATTTTGTTTGGTTAATAATTGTAATTAACAATTTTATTGTTAAATTTTATTACAATTTTTTGAAAATAATTAAATTATTCCCAAATTTCTAAAAATAGAATAAATATAAATCAATAAAAAATAAAAATCTTATTGAAATTTGTGTTGAAACTAATTAAATTTTTCCTAAAGAATTTTATTATTATTTTAAAAATAATGAAATTCTTGCGAATAATTTTATATTATTAAAGTATAAAGCAAATGAAATTCTTGCGAACAATTTTATTCAATTCTTTTAAAAATCATTAAATTGTCATAAAACAAAAATTTACCAATAAACTTTTAAAATAATAATTGAGTTTTTTCCACAAAAAGTTTTATAAAAATTGTATAATGAAAAATAATTGAATCCGAGGGGAAGAATTTTATTATATAGAAAAAAATAATTGAATTCCTTGTGAAGAATTTTAGTATTTTTTGAAAATAATTTCATTTTTGCAATAAATTTTATTATTTAAAAAAATTGAATTTTTGCGAAGAATTCTGTTCTAAAAATTAAAAAAAAAATAACCAATTAGTTATTAAGTTAATTTTTTGAAATTTTGAATTTTAAATTATTCAAAGATTGAAGTCTATATTTAAAAACAAAAAATTATTTTTTACTTTTCTTAACAATAAACAAATAAATATTATTTGATAATTATCAAACGAATATATTTACTTTGAATCAAATAATTTTTGTTTGCAACCAATTAAATTGTATTTGCTTCATATCCTGAAATTATCGTTTCGAATACTATTTATTTTATTCAAGTATAAATTATTACTTATTAAAAAACTATTATTTATTATAAATAAAATTTAAAATAAATTATTATAATTATTATTATTATTATTATTATTGTTATTGTTATTATTTGATAATTGTTAAATTTTTTAAATTTAATTTAATTAATTGAATACAGTCATTGAATTTTACTACCAAGTGAAGCATTATGCTTATTCATTGTCCACAATTTGGAAATTGTAATTTCCTCATTATAGAAACATTTCTTGCGATTATCTTCGAATTCGTCAATATTGCTTCTGGTTTTTTCAATTTTCCCCTTTTTAAGTGCATTGTGTCTTAAAAATAAATCATACGCCGTGCCGATGACTATAAGAATTAAGGCCACGGTAAATGTGCCCCTGAAATGGTAGCAATCCGTTAGACAGAAATGCAATTCGTTTAGTCTATAGTAAGGGGAGGGTGTGGAATACTTACAACAGAAGATAAAAAATTCCGTCATTCCAAATATTGTAACCGTCACTGAGTTTTCGAATATTATTGAAAATAATTGTTCTTGTATTATTTTCCCTTTGTTCAATGGAAAAATTTAAAAGTTCCCTCACATCGTTCACGTTGCAACTCATTGGCAAGCACAGACCCAGTGTTATATTCTGCTTTCAACAAATTTTTATTTATTTTGAAATTTTTATATTTTATAATTAATTTTAATTTTTAACTTGAATTTTTTAATTTTGAATTTGAATTTTTTAAAATTCAATTTTGAAGTTTTAGTTTTTAATCTTGAATTATAATTTTGAATTTGAATTTTTTTAAATTCAATTGTAAATTTGAATTTAAATTTTTCTCAAATTCAATTTTGAATTTGAATTTTAAAATTTTTAGTTTTTAATTTTTAATTATAATTTTGAATTTGAATTTTTAAATTTTAGTTTCAAATTTTGAATTTGAAATTTTATATTTGAATTTTAATTTTAAATTTTTCTTAAATTCAATTTTGAATTTTATTATTGAATTTTTCTTAAATTCAATTTTGGATTTTAATTTTGAATTCTTCTTAAATTCAATTTTGAATTTTTATTTTGTATTTTAATTTTAAAATTTTAGTTTTGAATTTTGAATTTGAATTTTTTTAAATTCAATTTTGAATTTTTCTTGAATTCCATTTTGAATTTTCTTACATTCAATTTTTCTTGAATTCAATTTTAAATTTTCCTTACATTCAATTTTGAATTTCTCTTACATTGAATTTTAATTTTGTATTTTAATATTAAAATTTTAGTTTTGAATTTAGAATTTGAAATTTTAGTTTTCGATTTCAATTTTGAATTTTTTCTTAAATTCAATTTTGAATTTGAATTTTGTATTTATCTTGAAATAATTTTTGAATTTTTCTTACATTCAATTTTGAATTTTTATTTTGAATTTTCCTTAAATTCAATTTTAAATTTTCATTTTCTGTTTTAATTTAAAAATTTTAGTTTTGAATTTTTCTTAATTTCAATTTTTAATTTTTAATTTTTTGAAATTTTTTATTTCAAATACTAATTAATTAATCAAATAATTAATTAAAATTTTTAATTACTTAAAATTTTGTGTAAAATGAACATAAAATTATAAAATTATAATTAAATTTACCTGATTTATTTCTGGTTTGATAATTCTAAGTGTGAGATCAATCGAATAAACACTGACAGCGAATGGAAGAAATTCAGAATTTTTCGAAATATTTCCCTCGTTTTTCCATTTGAAAAAATTATTTTCCATTTCACGACATTGTTCCGGCGCTCCCAACCAATAACGATTGGCGGAAAATATTCCCGATGAATATCGTCCACTGGCATCGAGAACTGTATATAAAAAGAGAGAATTTTATTTTCAAAGAACAATAGTAAAAAAATTATTTGCAAAATAAAATGTGGAATTGGAAAAAAAGTAGAACAGGTCCGTATTTAGTCAGACAATTTTTAAATATTGAAATAAAATAACAAATAAGTAAAATAACACTGATTTTGTTAGACAAGAATTGAATTTTTATTTATAAATTAATAAATTAATAAATAAATATATTAATACATAAGTAAATTAATAAATAAATAAATTAATTAATTAATTAATAAAATATTATCGTATTAATAAATAAAATATTAAAGGAAAAAAAGTTTAATTGCAGAGAAAAAAAAGAGAAAAGAAAAAAATTTTTAAAGACAAATTTTTATTTCCCTTTTTTATAAGACGCTCCTACTCTACTGGTTTCAATTTTATTTTATTTTGTCTAACCGAACGCGCACTTATTCTACTTATTTTCCGTCCGACAAAACTCGTATTTTTACTACTTATTTCCATTTTTTAAATAATTTTATTATGTTTCTAAATTAATTTAACAAACTTTTGGTTAAGAAAATAAAGAATAAATATTTATTTACATTTTTTTGGTACTTGATTCAATTAAACTGAAATTTAAGTACTTTATTTTTATTTTTATTTATTCAAATTAATTGTTTAAACAATCACAATTGTTATTTATATTTCTAAAGGAAACAAACATTTTTTTTCGTTATTATTTATACAATTTTTTGAAATGAACAGAAACGAAGTATTTCGATTTCAATTTAATAACTATAATTGTAATTTTTTTAATACTTATAATTATAAATAAATTATAATTAATTTAATTAAATCGAATTTTCTTGAAGAAATTAGTAATTAACATGATTAAATCGATTTTTCTTGAATAAATTAGTAATTAATTAATAATAATAAAATAATTTGATATTATTTAATACAATTAAAATTCGATATTATTGTAAATAACTAAATTCGGCACGGAAAAAAATCTTTAACTGGAACAGCGATAACTTTCGCTAAAATTGCGAAAATATTCGTTGAAATAGCTAAACTATCCGCTGCAATAACTAAAAATTTTGCTAATATAGTGAAATTTGCAGTTGTTTCAGGTAAACAATTTTTTTCGTGAATAGAATAAAATTGGATATTATTTAAATTTTCGAATAATCCTTCATTTTTTAAATTCACAATTTTTTCTTCTTTTTGTGTGATTTTTCTTCTTTTTTTGGGCACTTTAAAAACAGTTTAGCAAATTTTTTATCCCTCCCTTTCGTAAAAAAACTACCCTTATGGAATTTGGAAAAAAAATTGATAATTCAATAAAATAGAATAAAATTAAATTCGAGATAATTATTAAGCAAATAGTTAATAATAAATTATAAATTAAATTAATTAATAATAATTATGTGTTTGTTATTTAAAATAAAATCAAGTCTCGTAAGGTTGCAATATCTCTCCAGAGTTATTAATTGCAAAAAAGGCAAAATAAATTGAAACTAATTCAACTTTTATTTCGCAATCATTTGTTGGGTAGATTAAATAAATAAATTATGCCATAATACTGATTAAAAAATTTAGAATTGCGTTATCTTTGAAAAAATAAATCTTGTCTAATATATTATAGCCAAGACCAGTGAAATCGCTTTCTCACTTTCTACAGGAAATATTTCAATGCCATAATGACTTTCAGTTCATTAGAATAATAATCCTCGTTTATATTTGCTAACTTCATTTAGAAGAATTATCATTTCCTCGCTAATCTATATTTTAGAAAATAAAAAAAAAATTTGCTCGTCCCAATTGAAATTAAATAGAAAAAATTTAAATATTGAATAAGAATTATCTGTACAGAAAAAGGAAAAAAAAATGGTGACAAAATTTTGAAAGAAAAGTTACAAAAATATTTTTTTTCTGGAATATAAGTCATTTGAGTAATTTTTTTCTAACGCGTCTAAAATGCGCCGAGACTTATTGTCAATATTTATTTCTAAAGTGTCAAAAACCTTTCGCAACTTTTTTTTTTCTCTTCAATATTTTCTTTAGTTTCATTGTTTGCATTTTACGTCTTGGCATTTAGCATATTTTCAGGTTTTTTTTCAAACAAAAATTAATTTTTTATTAAAATATAAAACTTTTGATAATTTTTAATTACATCTTTCGAAAAAAATTGTGCATAATTTTATTTTTCTCGAATGAAGTAATTAGAATATTTGTTAAAATAAAACAAAAACAAAAAAAATAAATAAAAACCACAATTTTTAATGACTTTAAAAAAAATTCCCTAAAATTTTATATTTTAATAATAAATTAATTGTTGTTTATAAAAAATATACAACGAATTACTCTACTTTACATTAAATGGAAGAAAAATTACTGAAAACAATTTTTTTTGCTATTTATCCAGTAATTATTTACTAATTATTTATTTATTATCTAGAAAAAATTTTAATTACACTCCAAATATATTTTTAGTTAAATAAAAGTATTTCTTCTTCAGACTTTGGCAGACTTTTTTCTGGTTCAATTGCAAATTCTATTCGATAAAAATAAATGATTTATTTCAAAAAAGTAAATTTTACTTATTTTTTTTTATTTTTTTAAATTCTTTTAGTTCTATTTTATAGTTAATTTTATTAATTTTATTAATTTTATTTAAACTAAATAAAAAATAAATTATGAAATATAGAAACAAATATTGAATTATTACTTGTTTTTTTTATTAAAAAAATTTGTTAAATAATATTTTCTTTATTTTTACCACTTTTCACTTATCACTTACTTTTTAGTGCCCAATTTTCTTCCATTGTTATTCCAGTGAAATATAACGAAATATCCAAATCACAATTTTTTGTAATGTTGACATTTTCACGTGCTTTTGAATTCCAAATTTTTACAATACTTTTTGGATTCCACACTTCGAGTAGTTTCTCCCAATTGAATTTGTAATTTAAGGAAAATGTTTTATTTTCATTATTGAAATTTTTCAAATTTGAAAGAAATTGTAAATTTTCTATTGTTTTATTGTTCACTTGTAAACTAGTGTTATCACTATTTGATTGTAATGTCAATTTTATTTGTGAAATGAGGAAAAAAAGGGTTAAAAACCATTTACGAATTTGAATCATTTTTATAATTTGTAATTTTTTTTTTTGGTTCAAATCATTTTCATTTTCGAGTTATTTTATTCATAATTTTGATTTTATGGTAGCCAATAATTAAAAGGGGTTTTTAGTAGTTTTATAAGTTTATTCACATATTTATTATTTTATTTATGTATTTATTTGTATTTTTATTCGTATATTTGTTTGTATGTTTATTTATAAAATTTTATTTATTTACATATTTATTTATTTATATTTCTTTTATTTTTAAATTTTGATGTTTATTACCATTTTAAATTTACACATTTCTTTTGAATTCCCCCATTTATTTTTATTTATATCTTCATATTGTTATTTATTTTTATTCTATATTTTCATATTTTTTAAATATTTTTATTTTTATTATTTTATATTTTTATTTTTTTATTATTTTATTTTTCTATTTTTCTATTTTTCAATTTTTATTTTTTTATTATTTTATTTTAATTATCTTATTTCTCTATTTTTCTATTTTTATTTTTTTATTATTTTATTTTTTTACATTTTTCTATTTTTATTTATTGATTTTTTTATTTTTCATCAATAAAATGATAATTTTCGTATTAAAAAAAAAACAAGGACACAATTTTCAGAGGTAATTTAACAAGATTCGTGTGAACACTGTGATCATTTGAAGAAATGCATGTTCAGATATATTGTTGACCCCCCGTTTTCTGCTTGTCCTCCTCTTTCAAAGTTTTGAATTTATTCTCCTCAACTATTATGCAGACTTACTTTCGCGTATATTATTTTATTCTCTCTCCCCACATATATTCTCGATGCATATTGTTTAAATAATGAATTTACTTTTCATTTTTATGTGTGTCTATCCATTTCACTATTTGCCCACGTGCAAAATTTTAAATGCAAAAAATTCAACGAGCGAGCAAAGAATAAATTTCACTGTTTCGACATTTTTTCACAAAACAATAATACAAAAAGAATTTTCCACTTTTCGAAGAATTAATATTTTTTATTTTTGAGTATTTTTATATTATTTTTGTTTTCAATTTTGAAACAAAGTTCTTTTTATTTTCTACATTTTTATTAACTTTATTATTTTCTATTAATTTATTTTTTGTATAAAAAAAAATAATTGAGAGTTTTTTGTCGCAAAGTTACGAAGTCAATAAATAATAGTAATTAAACAATAAAAAAATTTAGTTTCTTTATTGCTATAATTAATGAAGAAAGACATTTTTTATTTGTTGTTTTTATTTTCTTTATTTATTTCTATTTCTATTTTTAGCTTTATTTCTATATATATTTTTATTTCATTAATTAATTAATTTATTTATTTGTATTTCTATTATTAATTTTATTTATATTTCTTTTTTTATTTCTACTTTTATTTATTATTATTTCTTTATTATATTTAGAATTTTTTTTATTAATTACCATTTTTACTAATTTTTAATAAATAATACAGCAAATATAAATAAATTGCAATTAAAAATTTGTGGCAAATAAAAAAATTCTGCAAAGTAAAATTATATTGCGAATGAAAAATAGTTTGCAATTGAAAATTTATTGACAGTAAATAATAGTTTGCAATTGAAAATTTGTTGCCAATAAAGAGTAATTTGCAATTGAAAATTTATTGACAATAAAGAATAGTTTGCAATTTAAAATTTATTGCCAATAAATAGTAGTTTGCCATTGAAAATTTGTTGCCAATAGAGAATAGTTTGCAGTTGAAAATACATTTGCAAAATTAGAATTTAATTGCAAATAAAGATGATTTCAGTAAAATAAACATAAATAAAATAACAAAAATAAAAATAAATATAATAATAAAAATAAAAATAAATAAAATAATAAAAGTATTTAAAATAAAAAAATAAAAATAAATAAAATAAGAAAAATAAAATAAAAGTAAAAATAAAAATAATATAGCTGCGAAATACTATTTATAAAATAAAGAAATTTTTCTGTCAATAATTTTTTTCTTCGAATTAAAAAACAAAAAAAAATGTTTTATAATTATAAAAAAAAAATTAATATTAATTTTCAAAAAAAATAAATAAATTTTCAAACTGTACATTATTGTGAGTCATGTATTTGAAAAGCATGCGCTTCAATATTTTTCGATAGAAAAAGAATGGAGCGCGCACATCTTCCCCATTATTCGTTCAATATTGTGACGCTTGCGCTTTTCTACGGTTTGAAAATTCGTCGACATTCAATGGTTACTTTAGACAGGAGTTTTTAATCATGGTAAGAATTTTCATTGAAAAATAAATGAATTCACATAAATATGTCGAATAATTTGCATTGTTTTTTATTTATTTGTAAAATAGTGACGTGAATAAGTGAACAGTTTTTATGTTATTTCGCATTGAAAATTTAATTAAAAATAGAGGACGAAAAAAAAAATTAATTGGTGGTACGATAAGTATGTGATACAAATTTTATTTTCTCTTTTTTCACTAGTATTGTTATTGTTACTGGTAAAATTATTATTATCAGTACTATTGTTACTATTATTATTATTATTATTATTATTATTATTATTATTATTATTATTATTATTAATATTATTATTACTATTTTTAATATTATTTTCTCCATTAATATTATTTTTTTATCATTATTTGTTTATTATTTCTGTTTCTATTATAATATTTTTATTCTTAATAATACTTTGATTATTATTGTTTTTTCATTATTTGTATTTCAATTATTATTACTCCTACAATTTTTAATACAATTTTGATTTTGATTGTATAAAAAAATTGTAGTTTATTTTCATGGAAATAAATATTAATAGAAATAGTAATAATAATAAAAAAAGTGTTAATAATAATAATACTAATACCTGATAAGAACAAAAACAGTAGTAATAATTATGATAATAATAATAATAATAATGATGATGATAAGTTAAATTAATTTTTTTTTAAATTATAAAAATATAAATATAATTATAAAAATTAAAACATAAAATTTTATACAGTAGGTATATATTATAAAATTAAAAAAATTAATTTAATTAAATAAATAATTAGCTAAAAATTAAATGTTTAGTATATGTGCAGAATCCTCGATTTCTTTTTACTTAGTTTTCAAATTATTTTTATTTATTAATCGTTTTCGATTGAAAAATAATGATTGAAATTTGATTGAATAGATGTCGGGAATGGAAGTAGCGGCAATAATAAATAATTCAAATTGTGCATTATGCACACTTGGCCCACCACCGGATATGATACTTCGCCTACCACCACCGCCAATTCCCAGTTTTTTGCAACAGGGCTCTGAATTTTTCACCGATTCGGAAACTGTCATTTTTCGTTCTCATCACAATGACAGTCCTTGTAAACATTTTTGCAATTGGCGCTCCGAGGGAGTTCAATATATCGAAATTCCACAACAAGGTAAATCATTTTCGTCTCATACATAATAATAATTGATAGCACTAAAAAATTTATCAGCATTTTCATTTGGTTTTAATAAATATTTTTTTGTTTGAATAAATTTTATTTCGTTTAAATAAATTTTATTTCGTTTGAATGAATTTTACTTGGTTCAGAAAAATTTTATTTTGTTTGAATAAATTTTACTTGGTTCCAAAAAAATTTATTTCGTTTGAATAAATTTTTCTTGGTTCAAAAAAATTATATTTCTCTTGAATAAATTTTACTTGATTCAAAAAAATTTTATTTGGTTTAAATAAGTTTTACTTGGTTCAATTAAATTTTATTTCGTTTGATTAAATTTTACTTGGTTCAAAAAAATTTTATTTCGTTTAAATAAATATTTTTTGTTTAAATAAATTTTATTTCTCTTGAATAAATTTTACTTGATTCAAAAAATTTTTATTTCGTTTGAATAAATTTTACTTGGTTTAAATTAATATTTTTTGTTTGAATAAATTTTATTTCTCTTGAATAAATTTTACTTGATTCAAAAATTTTTTATTTCGTTTGAATAAATTTTACTTGGTTTAAATAAATATTTTTTGTTTGAATAAATTTTATTTCTCTTGAATAAATTTTACTTGATTTAAAAAAATTTTATTTCGTTTGACTAAATTTTACTTGGTTCAATTAAATTTTATTTATTTTGATTAAATTTTACTTGGTTTAAATAAATTTTATTTCGCGTGAATAAATTTTTCTAGGATCAATAAAATAGTATTTATTTTGAATAAATTTTATTTCTCTTGAATAAATTTTACTTGATTCAAAAAAATTTTATTTCGTTTGAATAAATTTTACTTGGTTCAAAAAATTTTTATTTCGTTTGAATAAATTTTACATGGTGTAAATAAGTTTCATTTCGTTTGAATAAATTTTACTTGATTTACATAAGTTTTATTTCGTTTGAATTAATTTTAACTTGGTTTAAATAAATTGTATTCGGTGTAAATAAATTTTTATTTGGTTTTAAATAAATTTTATTCGGTTTAACCGAAATTTTATTTGGCTCAACAAAAACTATTTGTGTCGAATAAAATTTTTTTTATTTAATTAAATAAAAAGTCCACTTCGCTCAGAGACAAAAATATACGTTTATTCAGCAGAAATAATATTTTATTATCGATTTAAATAAACCTGTGTATATTGGGTTTAAATAAAATTTTTCTCTGCGAATGTAAGTATTATGATTGTTACTTAAATAAATGTTATAAAGAATATTATCATAAATATAAATAATAAGAGTATTTTAACAAAAATAGGAACCGTTTTCGACGATACTTGGCTCCTTGTTCTCATATCCTCTTGTGTTGGGGTCATTTGTATTGGAATAATACTGGCAACATTACTTCTCAAATGCAAATTGTAAGTTTTTCCTTCCTTTCGAATTCTGTATTTATTGATAAATAAAAATATTAACTAATAAGTAACTAAAAAATAAATACAGAATTAATATAAATTACTAGAAATAAATTACTATAAATAAATTAGTATAAATAGTAATTAGTATATTAATAAATAATTAACAATTATTTTTTTTCCTTTTTGGAAATTTAGAAATTTTTCAATAAAGTAAATCGTATTTTTTTGTAAATTATAAAGAAAGTAAAATAAAAGACACAATTGCAATAACAATTTAATTTGTTGAAGAAATAAACAAATTTCGTTAATTTGAACGTTCAGAACGTTAGGATCTTAATTAGAATTTTATATTTGAGGTATAGTAATAATTTTTTTAGAGTTAAAATTTTCGAGTTAAAATAACAATTAATTAGAATTTAAATTTTTAAGTAATAACAATAATTTATTAGAGTTAAAATTTTCAAGTAGTAATAATTTATTTTCTAATTTGAAATTACAAAGTATTTAATTTAAATACAAATGTTAAAGTATTTAATTCAAATACAAATGTTAAAGTATTTAATTCAAATACAAATGTTAAAGTATTTAATTCAAATACAAATGTTAAAGTATTTAATTTGAATGCAAAACTAAATTAATTAATAAGTTATTTAATTAATTTCATTATTATTCTAAAATTAAAAGTATTTAAATTACAAAAAAGTAAATTAATTTTTACGTTCCTGAAAAATATGTTCGTGAAAATTAATAAATTGAATTTTTTTTTTTTTTTTGACTTTAGCAATGCCACTGGTAAAAGTGGGGTAATATCGGTACCAACTGCAACCTCTGGAATGCAAACGAAAGCGGGAAGACTTCAGAATGAAGCTGTTTTGTATCCATGCACCACGGAGACAATGCAGGACAGTCGTGTTATGTGGGCGACATTAACTCCACGCGGGACAACGCGACACTTTTTAGAGGAGCACACCTATGAAACAATTGGAAATGGCTCATCGTTTTACAATAATAAACGCATCAATGAGACAAATAGCAATGGAGCTTACTATAATAAACGCTCATTTTCAACACTTCCCCCTGAACATGTAAAACTCAAGGCAATTTTTTCTATAACAATGTTTTTTTTTTTTTTGATTAACAGTTTTTAATTTTTTTTTTCAATTCACTAGAAAAAAAAATTATTTGATTCGCAAATAAATTACACTTTACTATTATCAATAAAAAATTTACTTCACGAAAAAAAAATCTTTAACTGGAACAGCGATAACTTTCGCTAAAATAGCAAAAGAATTCGTTGAAATAGTAAAAGTATTCGCTGCAATAACTAAAAAATTCGCTAATATAGTGAAATTTGTAGTTGTTCCAGGTGAACATTTTTTTCGTGTTGAATGAAGTAATTTTTATTTGATTAAATAATTGTAATTAAATAATTGTAATTTAATTAATTAATTAATTTTAATAATCAAATAATTATAATAATTAAATTAAATAATAAATGGTTGAATCAATATTTGCTTCAAATATTAAAACTACACCCAGAGAAAAATATTATTTAAACCAAATATATTTTATTTGACTTAAATAAACGTATAATTGTCTCAGAACCAACTTGACTTTTTATTTGTTTTAAATAAAATTTATATTTGACATAAATAAAACATATATTTGAGTTTAATAAAATTTTACTTAAACTAAATAAAATTTATTTGAAACAAATAAAAAGTCTAGCTGGTTCTGAGACAAATATACCATTTCTCTGGGTGTTTTAATTCAAATAAAATTTATTTCAAGAAAAATTGGATTTAAATAAAGTTTATTTGAATATAGTAAATAATTAATTGATTAATTAATTAATTAATTAATTGATAATAGTCAAGTAATCGGTTATTTGAAGAAAAATTAATTTTGTTTAGTGTAAATTTTAGTTTTTTTTCTTAACTAGATTATTTAATAAAAATATTATTTTATTAACAATATTTTAATTAGAAAAAAATAAACCGAAGTTTGAATTATTAATAATGAAAAATTATTTTTTACATTAGACATATGTTGAACCGCCAGTGGCGTCGCCATCACAAAATCGACCAAAGGACGATAAAGCATTTGACAATACTGCTTTTGTCGATTATGAAGAACCTTTATCTGTTAAAAATGAATATTATCAATTGGACGATGTTTTGGAACCAAATGATGCTGGTAAGATTTTTTTTACTGTATAACAAAATAATTTTTATTTCTCATAATTAAATATTTATTTCTATAAAAATAAATATTTATTTGTTGCAAAAGAATTTTTATTACAAAATAAATATTTATTTGTACTAAAATAATTTTTGTATCAAAATAAATTTTTATTTGTATCGAAATAAATTCTTATTTACATCAAAATAAATTTTGTATCGAAATAAATATTTATTTGTATTAAAATAAAATTTTTTTCGTATCAAAATAAATTTTTATTTGCATCAAAACAATTTTTAATTGTTTTAAAACAATTTTTAATTCTGCTAAATAAATTTTGTATCGAAATAAATATTTATTTGTGTTAAAATAATTTTTTTCGCAAAATAAATATTTATTTGTATCAAAACAATTTCTATTTGTATTAAGGACATTTGAACAATTATGACGTCACAATGATAAATTTCATGCTTTTTACACATTGTGACGTCATAGTGGTTCAAATGACCTTAAATAAATTTTGTATCAAAATAAATATTTATTTGTATCAAAATAAAATTTTATTTGTATCAAAATAAAATTTTATTTGTATCAAAATAAATTTTCATTTGTATCAAAACAGTTTTTTGTGTTAAAATAATTTTTTTCGCAAAATAAATATTTATTTGTATCAAAATAAAATTTTATTTGTATCGAAATAAATATTTATTTGTATCAAAACAATTTCTATTTTTATTAAGAAAATTTTGTATAAAAATAAATATTTATTTGTACGAAAAAAATTTTGTATAAAAATAAATATTTATTTGTACGAAAAAAATTTGTATAAAAATAAATATTTATTTGTTCGAAACAAATTTGTATAAAAATAAATATTTATTTGTACGAAAAAAATTTTTTTATCAAAATAAAATATTTTATTTGTATCAAAATAAATTTTTATTTGCAACAAAACAATTTTTTGTTTGTGTTAAAATAATTTTTTTCGCAAAATAAATATTTATTTGTATCAAAACAATTTCTTATTTGTGTTAAAATAATTTTTTTCGTGTATCAAAATAATTTTTTCGGTATCAACAAATTTTTTTGTTCATTTATCGAAAAAGTTGATTGAAATTTTTTTTTTTTTTTTTAATAAAAATTCCTTTTAAATTGTAGAATTGTATCCGATGCAAAGAGGCACACTTCGTCCACGCGTCAGTTCTCCAACAAGAATTGAACATCCAAATTTACCGCCTCTAAATCTTCAACCACACAAATATGGTACAAGAAAAAATTCTGGTAATCAACATTCGTTAGATACATTATCAAGAAATGGTACACCATCAAATTATGTACCAACAATTTAAATTCAAAAATTAATCGCATTGAAAATATTATTTTCTTTTTCTTCCAGAAAATACTTTTCTTTTTTAATTTAAATAAATTCTATTATTTCGCTTTGAACAGGAAAATAATTTTTTTCTCCTTTTTCTTTACTACTTTTTGACGGTAATTAAAAAGTGAAGGAGAAAAAATTTATCTCACTCAAAGAATTGAAATTAAAATTTATTATTTTAATAATTGTCCAAATTTTTTTTTTTTTTGACAATTGAATAATTGTCCAAAAAATTATTTTGTTATTTAAATAATTTTTGTAGTTTTTAAATATTATATTATTCAAAACAATTTTGATATTATTCAAGTATTATAGTATTTAAATAATTTTTCCATTATTGAAATATTTTTATTACATAAATAATTTTTACATAAATAATTTTTATCTACGAATCAAATAATAATATTGGTTTTGATAAAAATTAATTTAATTTGAAATCAAATGAATAAAATAAATTCCCGCTGTTTAATGAAGCAAGGCACAATTTTTTATGTTCTTGTTTAAAAGCATAAACAAAGTTTATGAATAAAAAAAAGAGTAGTAAAAATAAGAATAATAAACAAAAGCCAAAAAATATACTATTATTGTTATAAAATTAATATTCTCTGTTTGGTATGATTACTGATTGTTTACTTAATATGTATTTACTTTTTATTTATTTACTAATAATTAATTAATTAATTAATTACTTATTTACTAATTATTAATTTACTAATTGTTTATTTACTAATTATTTATTTTTTAATTATTTATTTACTAATTGTTTGCTTGCTAATTATTTATTTATTAACCATTTATTTACTAATAACTAATTATTTATTTATTAATTATTTATTTTATAATTATTTATTTACTAATTGTTTATTTGCTAATTATTAATTGTTCATAATTTATTTACTCGTTAGTTTACTTATTTATTTATTAATTTGTTTATTAATTTAATTACTAGTTTTTTTACTTATTTATTTACTAATTTGTTGACTAATTTGTTTACAAATTTGTTTATTAATTTTTTTACTAATTTGTTTACAAATTTGTTGATTAATTTTTTTACTAATTTGTTTATAAATTTGTTTATTAATTTTTTTACTAATTTGTTTACTAATTATTTCCACACAACATTTCCTTTATTACTTTGATTAATTTTACAAAATCTGTTTTTCTGTTTCATTCTCTTTTTAATTTATTGATATTTAGTATTATAGTTATAAGAACGTTTAAATTATGTTTTATAATAAAAAATTTTATAATGTTGCTATTATTATGATTATTATTATTTTTGAATGATATGTATTATCTACTTTAACATTATTATTAATATTAACAATTATAATTGTATTATAATTTTATTGTAATTTTTATGTTAATTTGGCTCAATATTTGTATTTAGTAAAAAAAAAAGGAATGAAGAAAAAAGTATTCAAAAGTGTGATTTTACTATATTGTAATTTGTAAATTATAATAAGAAATGAACTGATTGTTTCAATAAACAGTTACGCTCTTAATTTTATATTACGTTCGAAAAAAGAATTAAATAAATTTTTTCAATTATCCTTTAGATACTAATTTTTAAATGTAAGTAATTGACTGAGAATTATGATGAAAATATCAGTTTTTTACAATAAAAAGAAAAGAAAAAAAATTCATAATTAATCCGCTTAACTATATATAGGAAATAAAAATTTTCGTCTAAGCACTATATGTAGAGCGTCGTAAATAATTTTTCATTTTCATTTCTTCACTCGTATGAAAATGAAAGAATTTGATGTAATAATGTTTAAAACATGAATAAAAAACATCATCTTATCTATATTCTTTGTTTTTTTTACTTTTCGTTGTTAAATCCTTTTTTTCTTCTTTAAAAAACACAAATTTTTTTACGTTTTGAATTTCTTTAAATTTACGTAAAAAACTCTTATGGAAAAAATAAATATTAAATTTATTTAATAAAATAAAAATAAAATAAAATAAATATTAAATTTATTTTTTACGTGAAATAAATATTAAATTTATTTTTTTCATGAAATAAATATTAAATTTATTTTTACATGAAATAAATAACTTTAAAAAAAAACTGTTTGATAAAAGTGATTTTAATATTTTTTTTATTTATTTATTTACGTAAACTCTTTTGAGTTTGAAAAACTCAAAATACTTTTTTATTCTAAAAAAAAATTTGTAAGGGTTTTAAAAATAAAAACACCATTTCTTTTTTTGTATTCAAAGTTTAATTGTCCGTCGAGTCATATTTCGTGACATTTATTATGCGATCTTTTTTTTTACTTTCTACGTCCCGCGTTAAAGAGAATTTTTTTTACTGATTCCCAGTCACTTCAAAAATCATCTCTATTATTATTATTATTAATTATATTAATATTATTATATTAATGAGAAAATCAAGAGGAAAAAGGAAAGAAAACATGATTTTTTTTCTCATCATCTTTGATTAAGTTAATTTTTTTTTCTCTAGTTGTATATAGATATTTTTTTTTTAAACAGAGTTGATTTTTGTTGCACGCCATTGTAGTGGTTTTTTTTTCTTTTTATTTATTTATATTTTTTACGTATAATATATTGTATTCCAACATTCAATATTCATACGTGATTACGACATAACTTTCTGTGCACGGGTTTTTTTTTTAAATTCATTCATTGTGGGCTTTTTTTTTTTTTTGTTTGGAAATAAAAACTTTGGTGTCACACAAACTTACATATGTATATTAATACTTGTTTTATCGTCAAATCCATTTTTTTTTCTTTTCTCGCCCTGTTTATCTAGTTTTACACAAAGTGCAATTTTTTTTTTTTTG
The DNA here is from genome assembly GCA_032872475.1 of Leptopilina myrica (nomen nudum). NCBI lineage: Eukaryota > Metazoa > Arthropoda > Insecta > Hymenoptera > Figitidae > Leptopilina > Leptopilina myrica (nomen nudum). The sequence goes on along the minus strand of CM065467.1, from coordinate 20,796,992 downwards.
GTTTTTTTTTTCTTAAACACTCTTCTATAATGGTTTGTTTTTTCTTTTTAGAGTACTTTTTTTCGTTATGTGTCACGCACTAATTTGAAAAAAAGGTGAAAAGAAAAATTGGATTTAAGAAAAAAAATTTTGATTTCGCTTCGTTATACGAAAAAGTTACTTTTTACAGGTTACTTTCTTTGGAAATGGTTTCAATTAAAAATATGTTTGTAATTTTTTTTTTATTTTCATGAGTAAATTTAAAAAAAAAGAAGAAGAAGGGGATTTTTTTTACTACAAAAAAAACGGAGTGAAATTGAAATTTGTAATTTGTAATTGCGAATAATATGAAAAAGTGCCAGCGTGCAAATATTACTAAATTAATGGTCTTACTATCTATGATAAACCCTGTGATATTAATTTCTCGAAATTTTCTCCATCTTCAATTAAAGAATAATTGATAATTTAATTTTTAATTATTAATTTTTTATTTTAAACCTTCATATTATAATTTCCATCATATTTTTCTCTCTGCTTTTAATTTCATTTCAACACTTCTGTAAATTTTGTTAATTTTAATATTAATTATCAATTAATTACAAAAGCAAACAAATTATTGTTATAAAAATTGTATTAAATTAAATTATTATTACAAGAATTTAATTTAATTATTATTATTATAATTAAATTATCAAATTGTATTTGTATTAAATTATTGTCTATTAATTATTAATTTTCAAGTCGAAATTTTCCATTAATAAAAATATTAATATATGATGTAAACAAATAAAAACGTTTTTAACAAAAAGAAAAATTTAATTGTAAATTTTTTTCACAGAAGATTTTTTATTTTTCACCCTCAACAGTGTGTGTTGGTAATGAAGAAAAAACAATTATTTCCCTTCATATTTTCAATTTGAATTTAAAATTAAAAATAAATGTTTCAAGTGACTGAAAGTTTTTTTTTTTTTTTTTTTATTTACTCTGAAATAGAATAGAATTCGAGACAAAGAAAGCAATTTGTAAGAGTGTTATATAATGTTTTTTCTCTTTTATTTTTAATGATGAATTTCGATAAAGTGTTTTCATTCACTCAAATATCCCATGGGTTGGAGGAAGTCCTCTGGTTCAATATTTTTTGGCACTAATGAAACAAATTCATTTAAGGGAACGAAAACAGTTTATATATTTTTTTTTCTTGTTGCTCTCGATAAAATTTAATGGAAAAAACATATATATATATATTTATTTATTTAATACTGTCGATAAACGAAGCGCCTTTTGTTTCGAATATAATTTTTTTTTCTTCGTCTTTTCATTTGTGAATAATTATAATCAACAAACAGTACAAAAATTCATATTGGTTATTGTGCCCGCGCTAAATGAGCACGGCATATGTTTTACATTATATTTATAATAATATCTCGTATGATCGTGTATAATTTATATCGTGAACATGCGTGCTTTTCTTTTATTTTGCAAAAGGAACTCAAAATGATTTCGATAAATTACCATTTTTTTTTTTTTTTGTAAATAGACTGTCAACTTATTTTTTTTTTAATTTTTCAATTTCGTAGAAAAATTTCTAATTAATTATACTTTCAATGAGAATGTCTCATTTTTTTATTATTATTCGCTTTTTTGGAAGTTTAAATAAATTTGTAAAAAAAAAAGGAAAATATTTTGAGCAATACTGTATTTAAAAAAAATATTATTGTAAATATTATTATTTTTTTTCAAACAGAAATTTTTAGCTGCTTTTTCATTGAATTTTAACAAAAGATAAAAATTGCTAATCTTTATTAAATTTTTTCTCGATTTTTACTGATTTTTTTTTTCTTTTTTTAATTTTTTTTTTTATGACTTTTTTTGTGACTTTTTTTCGACAATAATAAAACAGCCTCGCAATAAGTTGATTGTCATATTAAAAATGCGAAAATAATTTTTGAGCCCCTTTGCAATTCTCGCACATATTTAATAATAATAATAATAATAATACTTGTAAAACTTGATTTGTGTTTATTTTATGTACAGTGTTTGTAAATCTTTAAAATCTACAGTTAATGTTCCAGGCAGGAATTTCAAAACATATCCCATCTTTTTTTTCCTCTGCGTTTACTTTATATATTCAACGAAAATTAAAAAAAAAAAAAATCCCATCTTTAAAAAAATTGTTTATAACCTGGAACTTCTACCTGTTTACATTTTCTATATATATATTAATATCGAAACAAATTTTTTTCGTTTAATATTTAATTTCACAAAAAACTAATAAAATTAGTAAATTAAATTTAATAATTTACATTTTCTATATATTAATATCGGAACAAATATTTTCGTTTAAAAATGACAAAAACTATAATAAAATTAGTAAATTATAATTAATAATTTACATTTCCTATATTAATATCGAAACAAATTTTTTCGTTTAATATTTAATTTCACAAAAAACTAATAAAATTAGTAAATTAAATTTAATAGTTTACATTTTTTATATATTAATATCGAAACCAATTTTTTCGTTTAATATTTAATTTGACAAAAACTAATAAAATTAGTAAATTATAATTAATAATTTACAATTTCTATATTAATATCGAAACAAATTTTTTCGTTTAATATTTAATTTGACAAAAAACTAATAATTAGTAAATTAAATTTAATAACGATAATGAAAAAATTATTATTGAGAAATTTTATATTATTAATTTAATAATAATAATGAATTATCAATATAATAAGAATTATATATTATTAATTTAATAATAATATCAATTATTAATATAATAATAATTAATTATTAATATAATAATAATAATAATGAATTATTAATATAATAATAATAATGAATTATTAATATTAATAATAATAATGAATAAATTGTATTAATTAACAATAATTAAATTTTTAATCATTAATTAATAACAAATAGTGGAATTTGTTTAAAAAGAAAAATAGAAGAAGCGGCGCTCCCAGTTTGCTTGTGCCAAGAGAGACGCTCCTCATCTGTGCGACTCTATAAATAACTTAATTTTTTATAACAATTTAAAAAAAATAACAAATATTTCTTTTTTTTATATTATAGACTACACAATAAATATAACAAAATGTATAGATTTTAAAATTGAGCTTTAAAAACGAGAATAGAGTATAGAATTTATTCTTTCACCTGTGCGTGTAATGATGGGAAAAAAGGATTAAAATACATATTTTCTTCGTAAAAACGTTTCTTATTTTTTTTTCATTTTTAAAACCGGTTGAGAAAATTAAAACAAAAAAGAGATTTTTTTTAAAGCCTTCTCTCTTTTTTTTGAGACATGGAACGTAATTTAATTTATGATATATACACTTCAACTACATACTTTTTTTTTCTTCATCTTCTTTTTTTTTTTATTTCAGCGAGAGTCCCTAAAATTTCACCACTCGACTTAATTCGTTTCTTTTATAATTATTTATTTCTTTTTTTTTTATTTGCGAAAATCGATTTTCGAATCGCCGTTTGTTTTCAATGATTTTTATCTCCGGTCCGTCAAGATTGTTCTTGCGAATGATATTGAGCTTTATAAAAATTTACGAAAAAAAAAAGAATTTTTTGTTTCGAAAAAGAATTTTATGGGTATTTTTTTTTTTAGGGGGATTTCTAAGTATTATTACAGAACATTGGGTGAAATGGGAATTTTTTTTGCACTTGGTGAGCAAATTTATTAAAATTAAATGAAAATTATTTCTCGAAGGACCGGAGAATTTTTATTTTATATAACATTATAACGAGTTACTTGACAATACGTAGATATATTAATGTGTACGATTTTTCCTCTTTATTTATTTTATTTTTTATTTTTTTTTAATAACAGGCCGTGGCTATACAGGGCCCGAAAATTTAATTTCACTTAGTGGCACGCGGTCTCCCGATGATCGTGTTTTTTTTTTTAAAGGTACATTTAATGATAAACATTCACGCCCTCTTGTACCGTCGTTATTTTCTTTGGTTACATTTTTTGTAAATAGTTTTCTATATACTTTCCCTTCTTTTGATTTATACGCTTGTTGCGCTGGATTGAAATGAAGAGAGAAAATAGAAGTTGGGAATTTTCGTCAGGTCGGATGGTTGTCTAACGTCCCCTCTTTTCGGCGCATGCGCGCTGGGGTTGCTGCGCAGGCGCGCGGAGGAGACGTTAGGACCCCGGAGGTGAAAATCCCGCAGGTGAAAAATAGGCTAAATAGAATTATTGTCATTAAAAAATTTCGTCTTGAATATTGCAATTGTGGGAAAAAAAGATGCTAGAATGTAGAATTAATTCTAGTTAATGATTAATTCTGATTTCTGACCAATCATCGGTGTTGATTTTTGATAGTCGAAATTCTGTCCAAAAGGAAAATTTGGTTTGCGATCGACCTGATGGCAAAATTGGTGACTTTGGACGATTGTGAATTGCACTTTTTTTTGAGCTTGAATAGAGCTGAGTTTTGCTCCCTAAAATCAAAGACCCTCCCTTACATTCGGCGGGGAAAATAACGACGGAAACTGTTACCCTGTTTTTTTTGAGATACATTCTAACACACTCATACAGATTCTCCTTGTTCAACTGCTCGCTCTTGATTACGTAATTATTTATGCATATTCGTGTGATCCTCGTGGGGGAAGAGATAGCATGACCAGTAGCCAAGATTAAAAATGAAGAACACCAGGGGAAAGAAAATTCTTGCGCAAACATCGATTCGTGCACTGCCATCGGCATGACAGCGAAACATCTTTCCACGTGGCAATAGACCCCAGAAACATCGATCCTTCTTGCTGTTGTTGTTGTCAATAGGCAAATGTTGAAAGCGATTTAATTCCTCGCCCTTGAGTAGTGTTGGTGGTGAGGGCGACGTTGTTTGGGCTGGGGAGGCAGTGGGCGTTGGCGATGGCGTCGATCTTCTCGATGTTAAGCTACTTGAACGTATTCTTGACGTTGTACGTCTCGGTGAACGTCCACGTAGACTACCCGATGGCGATGATGGCGATTGTGAACGTGCATCACGTCGATAATGCAATAAAGATTGATGCGAACGATGTTGCCGCGAATGATGATGATGATGATGATGATGATGTCGATGTTGTTGATTTTGATGATGATGATGATGATGATAGTGATAGTGACGATCGAAATCGTCATCATCTCCACGATCGTCGCGATTTGTTGTTGCTGTTGTTGTTGTGCGTTGATAATTACGTTGATGTGAATTTGAGCGATGCATTGTTGAATGGGAGTGATTGAGGTGGCCGCGAGCCACATTTCTTGATCCAAGCGATTCCTCGTCAATGTTTAATCGCTCTCCGCTTCGTCGCGAAACAGGTACGTTGACCAATATGCGAGATTGAAGAATGCGAACACCAGTGGAAAGAGGATTCGTGCTATGACGTCGATTCGTTTGGATCTTGTCGGGAACTTGGACAGCCACGACCTGCAGCAGTTTTTTTGCGGCTCCTGAATATGAATCTCGCACTGCCGCCTTTTATCCATGGGCAATGCGTCTGCCTGATGTTGAACGAGAGGCTTCTGAAAGGAACCCACCCCTTTGATTCAAATCCGTTTCGATTTCTTTTCTCATGCAATGTGAATTTACATTTTTTTTGATGATGGGAACAATTAACCGTTGCTCTATATTCTGAAAAAGTTAATTTTATTCAAATCGCTGTAGAAACAATCACAGGGGCCCTGGTTTTTGTAGCTACAGCCCTGGCATTACTTGTCCGGGGCGTGGCCGACCTCGTCAGTAGTCGAAGCTAGAGTGGGGATAGAATCCGCAAACTCGACACTAGACGGGAATTGCCACACTCATTTTCATCATTATTCGCCATAAATACTTGACTAACGTCCACAAAAAGTATTTTACTTTAAAAAATCAAAAACCAAACATCTTCTACCGAACAATTATTCCCTTTCGAAACATTTCTTTTCTAAATTCATGATAGGTTAATTTTTAAGCGCAAAGGTTAATTGTTCCCATCAAGACTTTGGTCTAATTTTCTACATGGTGTAAAATTTTCGAAGAAAAAAAAAATTAAAATACACTTTTTAAAAAATTAGAAATGTATATATATATATGGCTTTCGTTTTAGAATGGAAAAATAAATGATTAAGGTATACTTAGAGAAAAATTTACAAGATCAAGGCTGACCATAGCAAAAGTATTATGTCCATCAGCGTCTAATAGTTCGGTGGTTGGATCAACCGATGCTGAATGTTCCATTTCTCGATACTGTCTTTTCATATTCTCACGATGTATATCACTGCGAGACGCATAATTTACTAATGCAAATTCTAATAGTGCTCCGAACACAAAGGTTAAACATACACCTGTCCAAATATCAATTGCCTTTGTGTAGGAGACTGGCGGAAGTGAAGCATTTATTCCAGAAGTTTGTGTTGCCATTGTCAGTAGAGTCGTTACTCCTGTACATGGACAATTAAATTTCAATTACAATTATGTATATAAATATTAAATTTAATTACTTGTAAAGCTATTCTTGAAAATTGATTTCGAAACGTAATCGATAAATCCAAAATGTAAATAAAAAATAATAATAATAATGATAAAAATAATAATAATAAAAAAAATAATGATAAAGAAAAATAATAAAAATAATAATAATAATAATAATAATAATAATAATAATAATAATAAATAATGATAAAGAAAAATAATAAAAATAATAATAATAAAAAAAAATAATGATAAAGAAAAATAATAAAAATAATAATAATAAAAAAAATAATGATAAAGAAAACTAATAAAAATAATAATAAAAAAAAATTTATTAATCGAAAAACGCTTTTTCAAGAGAAGCTTAAAAAATAACAACAAACAAACGAAGGGGCAAGTAAAAAATAATAAAAAAGGCGCGAAAAAAGTAAATATATTTCTCTACTTTTTATTGAACCATTTTTAAAATATTTTTTTAATTTATTTTTATAAAGTTTATGAATAATTGAAAGGCGGTTTTGAAATAACTATTAATGTCTATCTGTATTTCTTTACTTTTCACTGAATCATTTTTAAAAAAATTTTATTTTATTTATTTTATTTTTTTAAGTTAATGAATAATTGAAAAAACATTTTTGAAATAACTATTAACTGTAGGTATACAAAACTAGAATTCATATCATGTTCATCATGAAAAAAAAGTAAATATATTTCCATTACTTTTTATTGAACCATTTTTTTTAATTTTAATTTCTTTTTTTATGTATTTTATTTTATTTTTTTTATTTTTTAAGGTAATGAATAATTGAAAAAGGGTTTTGAAAGAACTATTAATTGTAGATATATAAAAATCTAGGATTCTTTCTTGTATAATGTTTATAATAAATTTGTCAGTAAAATATTTATGATTTGTTGGTAAAATTTTCTACGAAAAAAGAAAAATTGCAGCAATTTTTTGTTTTCATTTAAAAAAAAAAGAGGGAAAAAATTGTACACTTGTGAATAATTGAAATTTCCATACCAAGTGAAACTCGAGCTGGAACAGCACTTTGATCGAGCCAAAACGAGACCCAGGAGACAATGACTAACATACAGCATGGGATGTAAATTTGTATAAGATAGTAACTGAACTCTCTCTTAAAGTATAAATCAACTTTCAAACAACTGTATTCGCCTGAAAGAATTTTTGACGAATTAGAATTTTTCCTTAAAAATTTAATTTCATTAAAATTTAAAAAAAAAACGAATTATTTTTTTTGTAATTATTCATTTGTAATAATTAATAAGTAAAATAAATAGTTTGTGAATTTAATTTTCAATTTGATTTCAAATTCAATTGTAGATTTAATTTAAAATTTGATTTCAAATTTAATTGTTAATTTAATTTTAAATTTGATTCAAGTTCAATTTTAACTTTGATTTCAAATATAATGGTAAATTTAATTTTAAATTTAATTTTTAATTTAATTGTAAATTTAATTTAAAATTTAATTGTAAATTTAATTTCAAATTTGATTGTAAATTTAATTTCAAATTTAATTGTAAATTTAATTTCAAATTTAATTGTAAATTTAATGGTATATTAAATATTTTTAATCTCCATAGTACATTTAATTTTTAATTTACTTGTAAATTTAATTGCACATGTAATTTTAAATTTCATTACAAATTTAATTCGATATTTAATTGTAACCTTAATTTTTAATTCAAATGTAAATTTATTTTCGAATTTCATCGTAAATTTCATTTCAAATTCCATTGTAATTTTAGTTTTAATTTTCCTCACAATGTGAAATATTGTACATTTCGTTTTTAATTTACTTCATTATATATTTAAAAATTCCATTGTGAATTGAATTCTAAATTGAATTGTAAATTTAATTCCAATTTTCATTCTAAATTTAATTGTAAATTTAATTCCAATTTTCATTCTAAATTTAATTCTAAATTTGATTATAAATTTATTTCCAAAAATATAATTGTAAATTTAATTTCAATTTGAATTGTAAATTTAATTGTAATTGAAACTTTAATGTTCTTGACAATCTTTAGTTATATTGTTTGTTTTTAATTTACTTGTAAATTTTACTATATATTTAATTTTCAATTTCATTGTAAATTTAATTCCAAATTTTAATGTCTTAATTTTATGTTTCATGGTAAATTTAATTTCAAATTTCAGTGTAAATTTAATTCCAAATTTCATTGTAAATTTAATTCTAAAAAATTTAATTGTAAATTTAATTTCAATTTTAATTGTAAATATATTTTCAATTTTAATTGTAAATTTACAATTAAAATTTTAATGTTCTTGACAATCTTTAGTCATATTGTTTGTTTTTAATTTACTTGTAAATTTTACTATACATTTAAGTTTCAATTTCATTGGAAATTTAATTTCAAATTTCAGTGACTTAATTTTATTTTTCATGGCAAATTTAATTCCAAATTTTATTGTTTTAATTTTTAAATTTCTCTGTAAATTTATTTCCAAACTTCATAGTTTTTAATTTTTGAATTTAATTGTAAACTTAATTCCAAATTTTATATTGCTAATATACTTGAAATTTGATGAAGAATGTTTTTGTATTTTTTTTTTTTTGAATTTTTTTTTCACGTAGAGAGAAAAAGACATTTGAGAAAAATGATTTCAAGTACATTTCCTTCTTACCAGTATTTGTTTTACTGTTACAATAGTCTGTAAGAAATTTCTCCAGTGTAAATCTAGGTAGGTGTAAATTTTTTACGACCTGAACAGGATCGCCTTCTTTCCATTGAAACACTAAATCGTCAGTCGTCCATCCATCTGTGTTGGAAAATTATATTATTATTATATTTTTTTTCTTTTTGCTTTCAAAGAAAAAAAGAAAAATATAAAAAAATCATGGAAATAAAATATATTACGTAACTTTTATATTATGTAATTTTTTGTTTTCATATTTAAATTTATAATTTTAATACTCACAACTTGCCATTCGAAGTGAGCAGACTTGTCTGTCGAGTGGATATAATTTCAAATTCATTGGACATGATAATGTGAGTGAAATTCTAGAAAAGAAAATTATTCACTTTTTTAGCAAAATTATAATGTCAGTTAATTATTATTCATTAATGGACATTTATATTTATTTAATTTTTATTACTGGACAGTTATTTAGTTTTTATTAATAGGCAATTGTTTATTCATTATTCATTAATAGACATTTGTATTTATTATTTATTACTGAACAATTATTTATTTATTATTCATTAATAAACATTTATTTACTATTTATTAATAAACATTTAATTTCAATTATTTATAAACATTTATTTATTATTTCTTAACAAACATTTATTTACTATTTATTAACAAATATTTATTTTCAATTTATTAATAAACATTTATTTAGTATTTATTAGCAAACATTTATTTACTATTTATTAACAAACATTTATTTTCAATTTATTTATAAAAATTTATTTACTATTTACTAACTAAAATTTATTGTCACTTTATTAATAAACATTTATTTAGTATTTATTAGCAAACATTTATTTACTATTTATTAACAAACATTTATTTTCAATTTATTTATAAAAATTTATTTACTATTTACTAACTAAAATTTATTGTCACTTTATTAATAAACATTTATTTAGTATTTATTAGTAGTTATAATATTTTTTTGTTACAAATATTATTTGAACAATTATTAAATTTGCTTACTAAAAAAAAAAAATTTTTTGTATCGATTAAAATTGAAAAAGGAAATACCTTATACTGTACAGAACAGATCCTTCCGGGAAGATTCTTATGTATACGTTGGGCATAATGATATTGTGAAAATGGCCTTCCTTTTCATTGGAAAAAAATAAATCGGGCATCCAAATTTTGTTCGCCTCCGTCAGGGTTAAATATTTCAGTTTCCCTATTTTCAAAAAAATAAAATAATTAATATTTTCTTGCCTCTTTTATTTTAGAAAAATAAATAGGCCTCTAAATACAGAAAAAAAAATATTGACTTATTCGAAATAAATAATTTTAAAAGCAAATAAATCAATAAATATTCGATATTGAAATTTATTTTTATTATTTTTCATCAATTAGTTAATTTAAAATAAACATTATTTTTGAAAATTATTTTTTTTTATTCTCATATTCCCAATAAATAATTACAAGACAAATTAACAAGTTGATTATTAATTTGAATTTAACATTATTATTTATTAAATAATTTTAAATAATTTTCTTAATTATTATTCTAATTCGAAATAAGAAATAATTAAAATTGTAAATTAACAAATTGATAGTTCGAATATTATTATTTATTAAATAATTTAAAATTAATTAAGTGCGTAAAGTAATCAAAGAAAAAACAAGAAATTCATTATTTAAAACAAATTATAAATAAATAATTTGTTTTAAACAACAAAATTTGTTGAAAAATTAAAATCATGTTAGTAAAAAACAAATTTGTTATTTAAAAACAAATTATAAGTAAATGTATTGTTTTAAACAATAAATTTGTTGAAAAATTAAAATCATGTTAGTAAAAAACAAATTTGTTATTCAAAAATAAATTGTAAGTAAATAATTTGTTTTAAACAACAAAATTTGTTGAAAAATTAAAATCATGTTTGTAAAAAAATCGATGAAAAAAGACAAAAAATTTGTTGTTTAAATTTAAAAATGATAAATTGATAATTACCCCCAATATCGTCGAATTTAAGTCTTTCGTCTATCCATTGTTCTCGAAATGTTAGTTGAACAGAGTATTCCTATAAAAATTTGATTATTTAATTATTGACATTCGGCAATTGATGAACTAAAATGCTTCGGGCTTACTAAGATAATATTTTATCTTTCTATTATGTTTTTAAAAATATATTCTATTGCAGCATTTTTTTTATATAAATATAGAGAGAGATTAAGAAAAACAAAAAATGTGTTTATTTTGGAGAATGGTTTTATTTTCAATCAATATTTTTTCTTGAAAGTGAAAATACATAATACTTATGGCAATTTATTGGCAAATTTGATAAAAATGAGATTTTTGATTAAATTTTATGTTTCATTCAAAATTCCCTTTTTTCAGAATCAACATTTTTTTATTTTATTTTTTTTCGATAAAAAACAGTTTTAAAAAAATTAAAATGAAGAGAACTTTTTTTTATTAAATAACAGTTTTTTATTTTCTTTTTGCATTTTTTTTTAATAACAAATATTTTTTTCTACGCCCAGGAAAAATTGTCTCAGAGCCAACTAAACATTTTATTTGGTTCAAATAAATTTTATTCGATTTAAATAAATTGTATTCGGTTCAAATAACTTTTATTTGGTTCAAATAAATTTTATTCGATTTAAATAAATTGTATTCGGTTCGAATAAATCTTTATTCGATTTAAATAAATTGTATTCGGTTTAAATAACTTTTATTTGGTTCAAATAAATTTTATTCGATTCAAAAAAATTGTATTTGGTTCAAATAAATTTTATTTGGTTCAAATAAACTTTATTCGGTTCAATTAAATTTTTTTTGATTCAAATAAACATTATTTAGATCAAATAAAATTTTATTTCGTTAGGACAAATTTTATTTTGTCAAATAAATTCTATTCGATTCAAATAAACTTTATTTCGTTATGAAAAATTATATTTTGTTCCAATAAATCCTTTCATTTTGATCAAATAAATCCTTTTATTTAATTCAAATAAATTATATTCGGTTCAAATACAATTTTTTCCTGGATGCATAATTAATATATCACAAAATGATTAATTTTTGTTATTAAACAATTTAATTTGGTAGAAAAAAATTATGTATTTCAAAAATCGTTATTTTACGAATTAATATAAATAGTAAAAAATTAAATCTATTATAAAATTATTAATATTTAAAAAAGGACAAAATATATTATATAAGACCAAATATATTACAAAAGAGAAAATATGTTATAAAATAAAAAAGTAGGATATTATCAAAAAAGTATTAAAAATTAATTAATTAATTAATAAAAAATAATTTTCTAAGAGACAAAATATGTTAAATATTTTATATTATATAGAATAGAAAATAAAAAAATTTTTTTCTGAAATTTACACAAAAATTGGACAAATTATAAACAAAAATATATTTCAGATGGTTAAACACTTAAAAAAAATCAAATATTTTTATTATTTCCAAAAATTTTCTTACATTCTAAAGAAATTATAAATTGTCTGTAAAAAAAAATATTGTCTTTACTTAGAAATACAACAAAAAATATTTGAAATGAAAAATATTCGTTTTCAATATTTAAAAAGTCAAATCGAAAATAATTAAAAATTACTTGAAGGTAATTAAATTTCTTTGTTATTAAAAATTATTCCAAGACAATATTTTTTTTTCTTTTCTCTAAATATAGAATAAAATGTTTCATTAAAATCTATAAATATATATAGTATAAAGCTTGTATAATTGACTTTGAGAAAGGTTTCGAGCAAAAAAAAAAAAAGAATTTTTTTTTTCTATGCCGAATCTACTTTTGAAGCATATATTTTCTCTTGCTCTACAGAAAAAAAAGGAGGGCAAAGAAATGATGCTAAAAGCTGACGAGAAAAATTCATGCGAAAAGCAACATTGAGCGACAAAAATACGTGAATATAAGCAACAAAGGGAAAAATTACTGTATAAATATATATAGGGAAAGACTACATTTTACGAGGCGAGCATGCATTTTGGCTCACGGTTTCGATCGCAGCTCGTTGAGAGTTCTGGTCGACTGCATCTTCTTCCATATTATTATTCGTTTAAATCATTTTCTTTTTTTTTAATCAAAACAATTTTTTTTTCTTTTTTTTGCTTCACAAAAACAATAATTGCGAGTTCTATTTTTCAATTTCTGATTTTTTTTTTCGTTTCTAATTTAAAAAAAAATGTTTCTCTATTTTCGTAAATAGAAATTGAACGGAATTTTGAATATTACTAAATATTTAAGTATACTTTAATTAATAGTGTTAATTAATTAATTATTGTTAAATATATTTTTAGTAATTCAGTACTGAATATATTTTTACTAATTAATTGTTAAATGAATTTTTAGTACTTAAATACTAAATATATTTTTAGTAATTAAATACTAAAAATATTTTTAGTAATTAAATACTAAAAAAATTTTTAGTAATTACATACTAAAAATATTTTTAGTAGTTAAATACTAAATATATTTTTAGTAATTAATTGTTAAATATATTTTTAGTATTTAATTACTAAAAATAAATTTAGTATTTAAGTACTAAAAATATTTTTAGTAATTAAATACTAAAAATATTTTTAGTAGTTAAATACTAAATATATTTTTAGTAATTAATTGTTAAATAAATTTTTAGTACTTAAATACTAAATATATTGTTAGTAATTAATTGTTAAATAAATTTTTAGTACTAAAATACTAAATTCTTTTTTAATAATTAAAGACATTTTAATTAATTAATTAAATAAGCACTTAATATAATTAAATATTTATTATTCTGTTTTTTCTCGAACTAAGCAGAAATTGATTTTCAGCAAAAAAAAAAGAAAAATTCGATTTCGATCAGTATTTAAAAAGATTTTGCCAACAACTAACTAAATAGTGTGATATATAAAATTAACGAAATATTTTTTTTCCAGAAGAATTTATTATTTTTTATTTTTTATTTTATTGCGGAAAAAACTTTTTTAAACTTTTTTTTTACTTTTTTTTTAATTTTCTTTAGTTAATGAAAATTTTTTTTCCCTATTATTAACATAGAGTTGTAATTTGGAAAATTTTTCGAAAATAAAAAAGAATGATAAATTTATTTCTTTTTAGAATTTTTTTTTGTTCATTTAATTTTTTTCTTTCGTTAATTCTTTTCGGTGATCGATGATGTGTTGGTAGAAGTGTAAAAAGTATTTTTTTGGGTTCTTGTCGATTTTTCAAACACTTGTAAATTAATAATGTCGAGGTGCGGGGAACAGTGTATTTTGTTTCTATTTTATTTTTTTATTATTATTATTTGCTTTTATTGTTCTTTTTTACTATTTTTCTTTTATGCTAAATTTTTTTTACTATTTTTCTTTAATGCTAAATTTTTTTTTTACTACTTCTTTTATACCATTTTTTTCTATTTTCACTTTTTATTCTTTTTATACTGTTTTCTTTTTATACTGTTTTCTTTTTTTACTATTTTCTTTTTTTACTTTTTTCTTTTTATTCTATTTTCTTTTCTTACTATTTTCTTTTTTAATGTTTTTACTGTTTTCTTCCTTTACCCTTTTCTTTTTTAATTTTTTTAGTTTTCCTACTAATTTCTTTTTTTACTATTTTCTTTTCTATTTTTACACTATTTACTTTTTCTACTAATTTCTTTTCTTACTATTTTCTGTTTTTAATTCTTTTACTGTTTTCTTTTTTTACCATTTTCTATTTTAATTTTTCTTACTACTTTCTTTTTCCAATATTTTCTATTTCTACTAATTTTTTTTTTAATGTTTGCATTTTTTATTATATGTCTTCTTCGTTTTTTAAGTGGACATTTTTTTAAATAAACGTGAAAAAAATATATTTCTTCGAAAATCAATATTATTTCGAGAAAAAAAACGATTTTTCATATTTTAAGTTTTCGAGATTTAATGTGAGATCGATTATTCAAAACTGACATTATCTGAAATGGTTTTCCCCTCCCATTAGTCGGATTGAATTGCTTTTTATGAATTCACTGCCAATGATTTCCGAACAAAAAAAAAATTGAATATTTTTTTTTTTAATTTCCTCATGTAGAAATGGATACTAAATGATTTTTGTGTTTAATACAGTCAATTGATATTCGTGAAAAAAAATTGTTTAAACTTAAAAAACATGAGACAAAAAAAATGAAAAAATAAAAAAATTGAAAAAAATAAAATTGTTTTTTAATTTATAAAAAAATTTTATTTAAGTATTTTGAAAATGTGTTAGGTCAATTTATTATTACGATTAGAGACTGGTCTCGTTTACCCTTTTCATCAAGTCATATATTTATTGTGACAAAAGCTGAAAGCAATATTATTATAAGAGAAAAAAAAATAAGGGAGAAAAGATTACAAACTTTCTAAATCTTCTTTTCTTTTTTATTTATTCAATTAATTTGAAAAAGGAAAAAAAACTATATAAATATTTAATTCGCGAGAAGTTGTTTTTATAAACGACATTCTTTAAAAAAAAATTCTCCTAAATATCGTTTATTAATAATTCTTAATTCTTAACGGAATATTAAACTCAGCAGCAAAATTTATATTCATTTTACGCGAACTTCATTCCGTCAAAGTTTTATTAATTATTATATATCTATTTAAGCCCGAGCATACACACTCACTCTCTCTCTCTCTCTCTCTTTTCAATTTCTTTGAAGTGATTTATTTTCTCACGAAGATACTGAAGATTTCACTTTGTGATAATAAATGTTCTCTTGAAACGTATTAATTATCATCCTTCCATTCTGTAACACTCTTCTCGTTTTCCCTATAACACACGAGTATTTAAAAAAAAAAAAAAAAATTAAAATTGCCACTCGCACTCTATCAATTTTCTAAAGAGGGAATTAACAATAATGAGTTTCCCATCCGTAGACTTTTTTTCGGGGCGGTTTTTTTTTTTAAATGCATATCTCAATTTTATTTTTCGTTTATTTGTAGGGAAAACAATGAATAAAGGAATTGGGAAAATATTCTATAAACTGTTTCATACGAAAATTATCATCAGAAATTAATACCTGTAAAAATAGTTGAATAGTATAATGAATGGAAAATATATAATTATTAACAATTTTTTTTTTCAGGAAAAATTCCGAAAAATATTTATGTACATACATTTATATGTATCATGTACAATATGCAGGCTAAATATACTTATGTGTATGTAAAAATTTGTTAATGTGTATTAACTGTATTTATATAATTATTTATTGCAATTTTATGATAAGTAATTAAATAATAAATAATAAATAATGATTAATAATTAATAATTACTTAATATTTAAATGTAATATTTTAATTATTGACCTAGGGTAATAAAGTACTCATTATTTTCCTAGGGTAATAAAGTACTCATTATTACCCTAGGGCGATAAAGTACTCATTTTTACCCTAGGTCAATAAATTACCAATTTTTACCCTAGGGCAATAAACTACTCATTATTTCCCTTGGATAATAACTTATTAATACATTAATTATATAAATTAATTATTAATTATTAATTGTGTAATAATTAATACACATTAAAATACACACACACACATGTTTTATTTTTGGGTGAAAAATATTTTTTACAGTCACGAAAACAAAAAAATAAAAATGCAACTGGATATACGGACATACAAACACTGTAATAGAGAATACGAATACAGTACATTCCTGATACATACATTCGATTTGGGTTTATATTTCTAAGCTCATTCCATTAAAGGCATATATATAATATATGTTGTCGGTTTCAAAAAAAAAAAAAAAAAAAAAAAATGTTGAGCTAATGGAACACAAAAAAGTAAAAAAATAAACAAAAAATACTTCCGTTTGTTTCCTATTACTCCGCAGTTTTTTTATTAGTATATTTTTGCTCTAAATATTGAATTAAGAAAAATAGAAAAAAAATTTTGTAGGAAATAAAAACGAAATTTTACCACAATTTTTTTATATTTTTACATTTTGTTACAAATATTGAATTAAATTTATAAAAAACAAAAAAAAATTCAGGAAAGTAAAAACAGAATTTTTCTGCATTTTTTTTATTTTTACATTTTGTTCTAAATATTGAATTAAATTTGTAAAAAGAAAAAAAATTGTGGAATGTAAAAACAAAAATCATTCAACAATTTAATTTACCTTTTATTATTTTGTTCTAAATATTGAATTAAATTTATAAAAACAAAAAAAAATTTGGATAGTAAAAACAAAAATTTTTCATCAATTTTTTTACGTAGGAAAAAAACCTTTTTGTATTTTTTTATAATTACTACTTTTTTAAATATTGAATTAAATTAATAAAAAAAAACAAAAAAATTTGTAAAAAAGTAAAACCAAAAAATTTTTCATCAATTTTTTACGTACATTTTGTTCTAAACATTCAATTAAATTTAGAAAAACAAATTTTTAAAAATAAGGAAATAAACCTTTTTTCCATTTTTGTTATTACTATGTTTTTAAATATTTAATTAAATTAATAAAAAAACGAAAAAAAAATTGTGGAAAGTAAAAGCAGAATTTTTCCGCATTTTTTATTTTTACATTTTGTTCTAAAGATTGAATTAAATTTATAAAAAACATAAAAAATTGTGTAAAATAGAAACAAAAGTCTTTCGGCAATTTTTTTTTAACCTTTTATTTATTCTAAATATTGAAGTAAATTTATAAAAACAAAAAAAAAATATGTACTACGTTCTTAAATATTGAATTCAATTTAGAAAAATAATTCCAAACAAAAAAATTGTAGAAAATATAATCAA
Source organism: Leptopilina myrica (nomen nudum) (assembly GCA_032872475.1). NCBI lineage: Eukaryota > Metazoa > Arthropoda > Insecta > Hymenoptera > Figitidae > Leptopilina > Leptopilina myrica (nomen nudum). Next base: position 20,779,077 of record CM065467.1, on the reverse strand, counting down.
AATTTTTCCGCATTTTTTTATTCTTACATTTTGTTCTGAATATTGAATAAAATTTACAAAAAGCAAAAAGAAATTGTGGCAAGTAAAAACAAAAATTTTTCAACAATTTTTTTTACGTAAATTTCATTCTAAACATTGAATTAAATTTTGAAACATAAATTTTTTTTAAAAAAACTTGTAAAAAATGAGAAAAAAAATAATTTCTGCATTAATTTTTAAATTTTGCTAGGTTTTTAAATATTGAATTCAATTTGGAAAAATAATTCAAAAAAAAAATATGTAGGAAATATAAACAAAATTCTTCGGCAGCTTTTTATTTATTTCACTTTGCCTCAAAAATATTTATTCAAATTAAAAAAATTACAAAATGAATGTGAATAAATTGAATGTTTATTTAAATTTAAAAAATTACAAAAAAGTGTGAATTAATTGAATATTTATTTAAATAGAAAAAATGACAAAAAAGTGTGAATAAATTGAATATTTATATAAATTTTTAAAAATGACAAAAAAGTGTGAATAAATTGAATATTTATTTAAATTATAAAAATAACAGAAAAGTGTGAATTAGTTTTAATATTTTTTTAAATTAAAAAAATGACATAAAAGCGTGACTAATTTTTAGTGTTATTTTTTTTTAATTTAGGTAAATATTAAATATTTACCTAAATTAAAAAAAAAATTCAAAACAGTACGCGAATAAATTAAATATTTATATTTAAATTAGAAAATTTTCGTAAAAAGTACAAATGAGTTAAAAAAATAAATAAAATTAAAAATTTACATTATTTGGAAATAATATGCAAAAAATTGAAATAATATTGAAAAAATTGTTATTTTTTTCTAAATATTAAAATTTTTTTGAATAATTTTATTGAATTGTAGAAATTATTAATTTAATTGCGATTATATTTAAAAAATCGTAAATTGGAAGAAAGTAAATTTTTTTTTTGTTGAAAATTCTATTTCGAGTGAAGATTTATGGTGAGTGATAAATTTTATATTCGATGTTACTATATAACCCAGTCAACGACGTGCATTCATTGAGACCGCGTGTCAACGATCTTCGCACTATCGCATAATTTTCCTTCTCTCTCGCACACTCTCTTTTCACTGACTCGATTCCTCCGCGTTCCCATTTCTTCATCTCAATAGAAAATGGGAAATGAATGACAGAAAATAGACTGATAACAAAATCCATATCATCTCCCCCTATTTTGTTCGTTCTCCTCCTTCTCCTTCTTATATTATTATTATTATTATTATTACTATTATTATATGGTCATTCACTATGAAACACACGTATTGGGCACAATAGTAATAAAGCATACAATGGAATATCTTTCAAAAGATAAAATTCATTAGATTTTCATTTTCATTTTCATTTTTTTTCGTGAATTATGGTACGAAATAATTTCGTGATAGAAAGGGGAATTTTATTTTTATTTCTAATATACGGCTTCGATTGTGGGAAAAATAATAATTATTATCAATGTTGATGTGATTGAGCTATCAATATTTAAAAAAAAAAATTCTTTTTAGACTGGGATTTTTTCTGTGTTTTTCTTTTCAAATCTTGGGAACTATTTTTTAACTCCATTTTCAAAATTTTCAATTGGATATTTTTTTCTGAGATTGTCTTTTGAAATCTTTGACTCCATTTTTTAATTTTTTAATTGGATATTATTACGCTACGAAAAAAAATTTTTATGTTTTTCTTCGAATTGGATTTTTTTTAAACTAACATTTTGGAACTAAAATACTTTTTTGACTCCATTTTTCGGGATGGGAAAAATTTTTACTATTAAACAGGGATCACAGCATTTTTTTTCTTTAAAATAGCATAAAAAGTGGATTTATTTATTTATTTAAATAGACAAACTTTTATTAACAAAATAAAATAATTACATGGAAAAAATTTGTATGAAAAAAAAATTGATCCGAATGATTAGTTTTATTTTTCGCACTTTATAGTTTAAAGATAGAAAAGTGTAAAATTTGCATTAAAAAAGGTTTCCAAAAAAAAATGTGAATTAAAATTATTTTCAATTAGATATCAATTTTATATTTTGTTTCTCATTTTGTTTATATTCAACAATAAATAATGAATAAGAAACTTAATAGAAAATAGTAGAAAATGTAAAAAAATAAATATTCACAGTTAATAATAATAATAATAATAATAATAATAATAATAATAATAATAATAATAATAATAATAATAATTTAACGATATTTAATAATAAATAAATTAATAAAGTTCGAAATAATTGAATTTTAATAACTAAATAAAAATAATGAATTGAAATTTCAAAAATAAAAAATTTTTTTTGACGAATTTAATTCAGTCAACTAAGATTTTAATCAAAGTTTCAGTTAACTAGTTTAGCTTTCAAAACTTAAACTTACGAAAGTCTTTGATTGCAAGTAAAAATAAATTCCTTTCGTAGAATTTTTTTAAGTTTAGAAACAATTAAAAAAAATGTTTAAATATTTGAAAAATTTACAAAATTTAGGTGAAATACAAAGAATATATATTTTTTTCGTAGAATTTTTTGTTTTTAAAGTTTAGAAATAAATTTTGAAACTTAAAAATAGTTGAAAAATTTACAAAATACAGATGAAATACGAGGAATTTTTTTATAAAGTTTAGAATTAAATTTTGAAACTTAAAAATATTGAAAAAATTTACAAAATACAGGTAAAATACAAAGAATTTTGTAGAATTTTTATTTAAAGTTTCAAAATAAATTTTTAAATTTAAAAATATTTGAAAAATGTACAAAATCCAGGTGAAATAGATGAAAATTAAAATTAAAATTATATTAAAATTAATATTTAATAAATTATTAAATATTCTTTTAGTTTTAATAAAAAATTTTTTTTGTAGAATTTTTGTTTTTTTAAAGTTTAGAACCAAATTTTGAAACTTAAAAATATTTGAAAAATTTACAAAATTCCAGGCAAAATAGATGGAAATTAACAAAATTGAAACTAAAATATTCTTTTAGTTTTAATTAAAATAAAGTAAAATAGAAAAAAATAAATAAAAGAGAAATATAATCGAAATTAATTTTTAAAAAAATTTTCGTCAATATTTTATACTTAATTTATTTCAATATTTAAATAAGTAATAAAATTTAATAACAGGAAAGAAACGAGTCTGTGATCCCCGAAAAAAAGTTAAAAAGAGATTTTTTTCTGGAGAGAAAAAAATTTGGGGAAACAAAAAATTAATTTTCTTTCGGACGCCATTTTTATATTTTTTAATAATGAAAATATTTAATTGTAGTAAAAATGTTCCTCAGCTTATTTATTTTTTTGTTTATTTCAACACTCGAAGGATTTGAAATAAACCCTTTTGTACAAAAGTACGTTAAGTACGTTTTTTTATTACTATTATTATTGTTAAAATAATAGTAATAAAAAAAGATATATTTGTAAATTTGTTATTTAAATTCAATTATCCTAAATTCGTTATTGAATTAAAGTAAACACTCTCTCGCAAAAAGTTAGTCACTAATTCAAAATTAGTAAAGAGAATTTAAACTTTAGTGAATTCGAATTTTTTCCAAATTTTAAATTCAATTTCCAGTTAAATATTAAATTTTGTTTATTAACTATTAATTTTTTAATCAAAAATATTATTTTTCATCGAAAACAATACCATCACTCAATGCAAAAATTTGTGGCGACAACAAATATAACAATAATTAATGCGATTAAAAGCGAACGTGAATCAATAAAAATAATGATAATAATAATCGTATATATTTATGAAATAAAAATAAAACCTGTGAATAAAAAAAAACAGTAGCCTAAGGCTGTGAAACGCAAAAAAAAATATTATATACTTTATTTATCATATTTTCATGAAATATATAGGCGTGTGTGAAGATTCAATGTGATGATTAAGTGCCTATGAGAATTGGAGCAGTGGGAGAATTGAAAAAAAAAATATGATGAATTTTGTGCTCGAGAAAGTGAGAGATATAGAGAATGTGTGAGAGAGAGAAAGAATTGAAAAGCAAGAGATTCACAAAAGTGAGTGTTAAAGCGAGAAGGGTCTTTAAACGCTATGCGGAGGACTTGAAATTCAACTTTTATTTATGCGATATATTGGAATAAATATGACATTTTTATTTATAAGCCCATAAAAAAAAGTACTTGTAGTCTCATATATTTTATGTATATAAAAAAAAAAAATTTCTGATTACTCCTTAAAGTACAATGTTGTATTTTTTTTTCTTCTTTTATTCTCCCTCCTTTATCCTTTCTTTTCTAAATTGAATACAAAACAAAAAAATTTAGAAGAAAAACTCAAAAGTTCCTAAAAAAATCAAATTAATTAAAATTTAAAATTACACTGATTATCATTAAATAATAAAAAATATTTTTTTTATTATCTATTGTAATAATTTTTCTTCTATTGAAAGAATTTTTTTCATAGGTCTTAATTAATTTCTCTATTCTCTTATTATTATTTTTTGTAATAATAATTTTTTTACTTCCATGTAAAACATATTAAGACAATAAATTCTAATTATTATTATTTTTAATATTAGTTATAATAAGATACTGAAATAATAAATATTAAAAAATAATAATAATAATTATTATTATTATAAAAATAATAATAAGAATAATAATAATTATTATTATAAAAATAATCATAAGAATAATAATAATTATAATAATAATAATAATAGAATAATGAAATACTAATTAATAATTAACATTAAAACAAAATTATTTTCAATATATTCAAATATTACTATTCACCAGAAAATCCAAAAAACACACGGCAACCAAAATTCTGATTAAAAAACACACTCTTTTTCTTGTATAACAATTTTTCTTTCCAAAAGCAGCAAATTAAGAAAAATAAAATTATGCACCTGTTTAAAAAAAAGAAGAATCTGAATTCGTAAAAAAAATATTCAATACTTTATAGTTTATATCTCAATATTTTTTTTTTAAATTGCTGTGCATCACAATGAAATGCAATTTTTTTTTTTTGATAATCGAACAAACAATCAAAAATTATTTATTGCAAATGTAAATTTTATACAAGAAAAAATATCAAATATTGACAAATGCTAAAAAATAAGAAAAAAATTTCAATTCACGATTATATATCAACACAACATCTTTATATATGGCGTGCATTTACAACACTAACAAATAAGAGACTACCTACTCAATGTCAAAAAAAAAAAATTAAGACAAATTTCCATTGTACTGTCAAAAGGACAATTTTTTTTTAAATGAATAAAAACGCGATTTTTTTTAATTGATTTGGCATTTTTTTTTTAAATTAATACCACAGGATAAAAATGATATGATCGAATGATTAATGGATGTTTTATTACATGCAAGAATTGAGGGAATGTTTTTTTTATTCGTTTTTGAAATTAAAATTTAAAAATAAAAATTTGTTGAAATATTCCTTTAAACGAAATTCTAGTGGAAAAAAATTTAATCAAATAAATGATATTGAAAAATTCTGTTCAAAAAAATTTAGTAAAATAAACTCTGTTAAAAAAATTTTGTAAAATAACTTCTGTTGAAAAAATTTAGTAAAATAAATTCTGTTGAAAACATTTTGTAAAATAAATTTTGTTGAAAAAATTTAGTGAAATAAATTCTGTTGAAAAAATTTAGTAAAATAAATTCTGTTGAAAACATTTTGTAAAATAAATTTTGTTGAAAAAATTTAGTGAAATAAATTCTGTTGAAAAAATTTAGTAAAATAAATCTTACCTAAAAAAGTTTAGTGAAATAAATTTTACCTAAAAAAATTTAGTGAAATAAATTTTATTAATAAAAATTTCTAAAAAAAAAGAATAAAGAATAAATTTTATCATAAAAAATAAGAAAGTCATAAAAGTTTGACTAGAAATTGTAAGTGACGAAAATAAAATGAAAAAGTGAAATTAATATTGAATGCTAATGGAAAAAGTTCACAATGTAAAATGAAATTATTACCGTTTATTTGAAGAAATAGGTTAAAAGATTAATTTATAAGCGAATTTAAAATAATTCCAAAATTATTTTCATACTTTATCGGATACATATAAATGTACATTTTATCTCTTTTTAATTTTCGTTTTGTGCTCAATAATATTGAGTCGGAAACGTGGTTTTTTAATAGAAAATTTAAACATTAATTCAATTCTCTACCTTTATTGAAAAAACGAATCAAAATTTAAATAATAATATCTGCAAATCTTTACAATTGAATTTTATTTCCTAAATAGTTAAATAGAATAGAAAATTTAAAAATTAAATTTTAAACTAATTTTAAACTAAATTTCTTTTATTTCATTTATTTTGAAATTCTTGTGAATTTTTTAGGAAATTTTTAATATTTTATACACTTTTATTTTCGTAAAAGAATTTCGCTTTTTTGTTTGTTTACTATTTAAAAAACAGAAAATATTTACTTATTATTTTCTCTTATTTACTCAAATCAGAGCTGTGCAAAAAATTTTTCTCAAAACGTAAGCAAAATTTACCCTCGTGACTAAAATTATGTAAATAATATTATTTCGGACAAAAATTAAACAAAAACATAGATAAAAAAATAAATAAAATATTATAAAAAAAACTTTTAAATTCTTCAATTGGAAAAAAATTAATTTTTGTGACTTCGAGGCTGAGAAAAGTAATTTTTTAATTTTAATATTGTTTTAACGTTAGCTATTAATTAAATTATACGGAAAATTAATTTAAACATTAATTTGACTAAATATTGAAAACTGAAAATTAATTAAAATGTTAATTGAAAATTTAATATTAATTAAATTATTAAATTATTACTTTGAATATTATATAGTTTATTGAAAATATTGACTATTAATAATTAAATACGAAAAATTAATTTTAAACGTTAATTTGACTAAATATTGTAAACTGAAAATTAATTAAAATGTTAATTGAAAGTTTAATATTAATTAAATTATTAAATTATTACTTTGAATATTACATATTTTACTGAAAATGTTAATTAAATATTAAAATTACTTTGAATATTAGAACAAAGTTATGAAAAACTAAAAATTAATTAGAATTGGTATTAAATCAAAGTTCAATACTAATTAATGTATTACAAAAATATTTCTTTAAATATTTTATATTTTACTGAAAATGTTAATTAACTGTTAAACATTACTTTGAATATTAAATAAAATTCATCGAAAATAAATTAAAATCCTTTTATTGCAAATGAGATAGAAAAAAAAATTGTAAATAAGTCAATTTTATAATTATCATCATGTGACAGGAAGTAAATTGTAAAAAATACGATAAAAGTGACCTATGGGTAATAAAAAAAAAGACACACGAGTTATTTATAATAACCGTTATAAAAAGAAACGAGAGTTCATTATTGAAATTTTTTCCACAGTAAAGATTCATTAATAAAATAAAATAATAAATAAATTTGCTACTAAATTGAAGTATAATTAAAAAATGTTTTTTTAAATTTTGTCAAGTTTTTAATAAATATTTAATACTGATAAACAAAAAATAAAAAATTTATGTAACAAAAATTTTAAATTTATGTAAAAAAAAATAAAAAATTTATGTAAAACAAAATTAAAAATTTATGTAAAACAAAAAATTAAAAATTAATGTAAAAAAAATTAAAAATTCCACATCCTTCAATAAACCTAAACGAAAAAATAATTTATCATTTTGATAAACATTGAGTCAAAACTCGAGGAAACATTAAATTAATTGTTAAATATCACAACGGGAAATAAAGAAAAAAAAGGAAAATAAAGAAAAATATCAGTCAAGTAAAATTCTTTTTTTATTTGGGTATAAAAAAAACGATCCAAATGGAAATTTTATAGTCATTGAGAGAGAAAAAAAAATGGAAACAATTTTTTATTTTAAATTTTCTTTTTTTTTAAATATAAAAATTGTTTCACTTGAATAATATATAGTTATATTTATAATTACACATGACAATTATAATGACATTGAAAATAGTCAACGCAACTTTCAAAAAATACGTTAGCACACACAATTCACTCAGTTTGAAAAATATATAATAGCGCGCGACGCACATTTACGTACAATATAATAATAATAATTATTATATTATTATAAATATTAAGTATACAAGTACAGTATACAAAGAAGTGCAAATTTTAACGTATCCATATACACGTGACGTTATATATATATTTATATTATAATATATAAAATATAGTACATATTTGTGTGGATATACGGATGCCTTGCTTGATGATTTTTTTTTTATTTTTATTTTTTGCACTCACCATTTTATAATCGTCAATTTTGCTGATTGAGCGAAGATAGATGTTGATGTCTACTTTTGTCGGGCCATCTAATTATGTCGCCGGAACAGAACAAAATAATTCGATTATTAAAATTTCATTCTTCATTTCCTCCTATTGTACGACTTTGAGTTGCTCTTTTTTTTGCTTTAACGTTAAATTCATTTTTTTCTGTAAATTTATTTTGTTTTTATTAAATTCTGATTGTAATTTTGAATTTTTTTATAGTTAAATAATTTTGATAGTAGAATAAGTTTAAATAAAAAAATAATTTTGACAGTGAAACAATTTTGACAGTAAAATAATTCCGATAGTAAAACCAATTTTGATAGTAAAATAATTTTGATAGTAGAATAATTTTGCCAGTAAAATAATTCTGACAGTAAAACCAATTTTGAAAGTAGAATAATTTTGTCAGTAAAATAATTCTGACAGTAAAACCAATTTTGAAAGTAGAATAATTTTGCCAGTAAAATAATTTGGACAGTAAAACCAATTTTGAAAGTAGAATAATTTTGTCAGTAAAATAATTCTGACAGTAAAACCAATTTTGATAGTAGAATAATTTTGTCAGTAAAATAATTCTGACAGTAAAACCAATTTTGATAGTAGAATAATTTTGATAGTAGAATAATTTTGATAGTAGAATAATTTTGCCAGTAAAATAATTCTGACAGTAAAACCAATTTTGAAAGTAGAATAATTTTGATAATAGAATAATTATCATAGAAGAACTTTGTTAGTACAATAGTTTTGATAGTAAAATAATTTTGAATGTAGAATAACTTTGGTAGTATAATAATTTTGATAATAGAATAATTTTGATAGTGAATTAATTTTCATAGTAAAAATAATTTTGACAGTAAAATAATTTTGATAATAAATTAATTTTCTTTATTAATTAATAATTGAAATTAATTTTTTTTATTTATTTATTTTTCAATTTTTTCTCCTGGGAATTTTTATTGATTTTCAATCTTTTCGTAAGGAGTCGAAATAATGAGAAAGCCCATTTGCCGATGACAGAGCGAAATCTAAGAAGCAATGAAAAAAGAATTTTTTTTGACGCCCTGCGAAAATAATGTAATTAAATTAAATCGGATGATTAAATTGATTTCCTTTGAAATAAAATTAGAAAAATTTACTGTTTTTTTTTAATTTTTATCCTCTTTTTTCATGATTTACTTTGAATTAAATAGTTAATTAAATTTAAAAAATACCTTCTCATGTGATGAGAATGTAAAATTTAAATAAATTAAATTTCCATTTTTTTAGCCTTGTTTTGTAAATTAAATTAAATTTAAATTCATTCGGGTAATGAAAGTCCGTTGATAATAATTATAAAAATTTAATTGATAAAAAATGATAACTAAAAAATTAAAAAGAAATATTTTTCACATTCACGTTTCTAGATTTTTTATGAAAAAAGTTTTAATGGAAAATTCGTATAATTAAATTCCCCATAAAATACGGGGCTGTCGAATATTCCTTGTCATAAAATAAAGGTCGATACGCATGCCCTTAAATGTGTGCTAATTCAATTTGTTTTTCAATTTTTTTATTCAATCCTATTACAATCATTGGGAAAATTTTTTATAATTTTGTTATAAACTTTATCAAATTTCCTTCTTTTCCAAAAGGAAAAAAATACATGAAAAAAAATTTTTATTTCATAATTTGCATTTTTTCGGCAATAAAAAAAATAAATTATTGGAAGATAATTTTAGTTTAAAATACAAGTCTTAGTATTTTTTGATATTTTATTTTTTTATGTCATTTATTCACTTGTATAATTTTTCCTAAAATATTATTTAGTAATTTATTAATTACTTTTTTTACTAGTCAATTGAATTATTAAATTCTAATTCAAATAAAAATAAATGAAAAAATTTTATAATTTAATTTTTCATTCAATAATATTTTTATAATCAAAAATGTTTGTATTTTATTTTATTCAGTTTTTTTCAATTTTATTTTTGATTTTTTTTAATTATCCGATAATTGAAATTCTAAGAATTCTAATGAATTCTAAGAAATCAATTTCTAGAATTGAATATTCCAATTCAAATAGAAATAAATAAAAAATAATTTGATAATTTAATTTTTCATTCAATTATATTTTGACGATCAAAAATGTTTGTATTTTATTTTATTTAGTTATTACTTATTTTCAATTTTATTTTTGATTTTTTGATAAAGAAAATTATTTTTATTTAAAAGAATTGTTTTTTCGAAACTATTTTTAATCATCCGATGAAGGAAAATGATTTTTACTAAAGAAAAAGTATTAAAATGCTTTTTATAGAGAAATATGTAAAGTGTCACATATTATGATATGATAAATAAAAAAATAATGTATAAAAAAATTAATGAGCGCCACAAAACTAATTTTTTTGTTTTCGTGATGGTTATAAAGTTATTGATAAAATAAAAAAAAATTCCAAACCTATAAAATACCTCAAGTAAAATTTATTTCGAATTTATTCCCTCACGACCTGAAATGGAAAATATAAGTTCGAAAGAAAAGAAAAAAAAAGTATTGTTTAAATTTATATGATTAAAAAATATTGCCTATTGAAAGTCAATTTAATTATTTAATATTATAAAATATAATATATTAAATATTCATTATATTTTTAAAAAAAAATTTTTTTTCTTTATTAATCTCCTTCATAATCAGTGTGTGCGTCATAGTTTCGCGCACAAAATTCCATTATTTTGCTAATCACATTGACATAGCGAAATTACACGTCCAAAATTTATTATACGATGACAGTGTGCGCTAAACTATTCGCCAGTTCATCAGTCGACGAAATTTGAAATTTCATCTATTTGGAAATTTTAATTTTCCCCCTAAAAGTAATTTATTAAAAAATTTTTTTATTACCAAAAATTGAAAAAATAAATAAAAATTGCAAAGTGGAATAAAAAAAACAAAAGTAATTTTATTTATTTATTTTATTTTATTGAAATTAATCCAACAGTCCGAAGACTTAATACGTATTACTTAAAGTTTCGAAAAATTTACTAATAAATATATAAAGAAATAAATATTTTCGTTTCAAAAAAAAAAAAAAATAATAAATCAAAAGTGGAATAAAATAAATAAAAAATTTCTCTTTTTAGATAATAAAAATTTTGCAGAATGTTTACGATCACAATTCTTAACGTTGTAAATTAATAACAAAATTTAGGTAAATTCAATGAATTTGAATTTAATAAATAATAAGATATTTGTCAAATTAATTATTCATGTAATTTTATTTTGTTGCTTGAGGCAATTTGTCGACAATTGCATACATAACGTGATAAAACATTAATCAAAACCAGTCTCGATCTCAGTATTTTTTTTTAAATACTAAAACAACATATGTGTACAATTACCGCAAGTAAATAATACACATAAGGAAGAACTTTTATTTTTATACAAATTTTTTTATTTTTTTATGGTTTTTATAAATTTTTTTTTAAAGTAAATATTCATTGACTCTAAAAATCGTGTATTTACACTAAATATTCATATAAATATATAAAAATCCAAACGGTTGAAAAACAGAATTATTATTTCTAAAACTAAAATGCTAAAAAATAATTTAAAAAAATAATAATAATAAAATAAAAATAATAATAATAATAATTATTATTATTATTATATTAAACAGAAATATATAATGAAAATTTTATTTATAAATTTACTACCACAGTGAAATAAAATAGTAATAAAAAACAATCATGAATTTATAAACAAAAGTATTTGCAATAAAGTTTACAAAATTTAAAATCGTTATAAATTACAGAAATTAATCCAAACTGAAAAAAATTTGTTCTTATTTTAATTAGCAAATAAGCTCACTACTAATTAGAATAAAATTTTTGTTAATCCGTTAATTATTATTTATTATAATTAAATTTATAAATTATTCGATATGTTAAATGTTATAAAATTCAATTTTTAATTTATGTTAATACTTTCTTTATTTTAGTTTAAAATTACTAATTTTTTTATGCAATTACTTTCCAAGACTGTAATTGTTAAATAAAATATTTTTTCAGTTTCTAAATTAGTGCTTTTTGTAAAAAAATAAATTTTCTAGCTAAAAATTTAGTAACTGACGATTTTTTTTTCTATAGTGATTCTCTAATTTTGAATTAGTAACGAATTTTTTACTAATTTGAATTAATGCTTCAGACTTTTGCTTTTTGAATTAGTTAAAATTTGCTAAATAGTAAAAAAAATGTATATTTATTTATTAGTAAATTTTAACTAATTTTTTTGTTAACTTTGATTTTTTACTAATTTGAATTAGTGTCTAAAGCTTTTTGTCTTTTGAATTAGCTAAAATTTGCTAATTAGTAAAAAAAGGGTTATATTATTTTATTAGTAAATTTTAACTAATTTGTCGATAAACCCTAACCTTTCGAATTAGTTAAACTTTGCTAAATAGTAGAAAAAAAGTTTGTAATAATTTATTACTTAGATTTTACATAAACTGTTGGTAAACTTTGACTAATTTATTAGTAAAATTTTTTTATAACATTTAAATGTTGTAAAAAAATTTTTGTTTTCTCAAAAGTAAAAAGTCGTTAGCATTATTTTAAGTTAGTTTGAAAATTTTTACTAATTCAGAACCTAGTGAGTAGAAATTAGCAAATATATTTGCTTATATTTTGAACAAATTGCACAGACATTAAACTAATAGGAAAATTGTTTCTATATTCTGACTAAAACCTATATATTTATAAAAAAAAAATTAATGTGAATAAATATGTACAGAATGTGATATAGAGACGTTCAAAATTTTGTAAAAACAGAACAGAATTTTGTATTTTGTGTTTATTGTTCTCTTCATCTATAATAATTATTAAATGCGACGTAAGCAAAAAGGAAAGTCAGGCATTTAGGTTTCTAATAATTCTATACATTAACGTATAAACGCCGGTGGTTAAATTTTTTTCCATATTTTTTTCTAACTGACCGAAAAAAAACGAAAAATGAATTGATAACAAAAAGAAAAAAATAAACAAACAAAAAAAAAGATAATTAAAAAAATAAAATTACTTTTTAGTCATTTAGTTACAAAAATAATAAAAAAAATTTAATATTTTACTTATTTACAAAAATAAAAAGTAACATAAAATAATATAACCCTTTCTTTTACTAATTAGCAAATTTTAACTAATTCAAAAAACAAAAAGTCTTAGACACTAATTCAAATTAGAAAAAAATCCAAGTTAATCAAAAAATTAGTTAAAATTAAAAGCAACATCCAACAGTCTAAGGACTGTTGGATTTATTCAATAAATTAAATAAAATATAAAATTTATTGTTACTTGAACATTTTTTGTTAAATAAAAAAATTTGTTTTCATTAAGAAGTAATAATGAATAAAAAAAAAATTTTTTTGAAAAAAAATAATGATTAAAATAAGATTCTTGAAAACGTAATAATTAAAAATATTTTTTTAAAAAAGGTAATATTAATGAGTAGAAAAAAAATTCTTAAGAAGGAAATAATGAATATGAACAGTTTCTTAAAAAAGTAATGACTACAAAATTTTTTTTTTAAAAGAAATAACGAATAGAAAATTTTAACAAAGTAATAATGAAAATAAAAATTAGTATTAAACTTTAAATATTTGTAATTTATAGTTTTCAATTAATAAACAATAAGAAAAATAAATAAAGTTAAGAAGAAAAATTCCAATAATAAAAGAATAAAAGAGAACCCTCTAAATTTAAATTAGTAAAAATTTTTACTGTATTTTGAAGTAAAATTTGAACTTAAATTTGAATTTGACTTTTAAATTAGTAAATTTAACTAATTAGTAGAATTCTATCTAATGGTAAAATTTTCTAAATAGTAAATTAAATTACTGGAATTGGTAAATTTTACCATAAAATTAGTAGAAATTTGTATTCTTTAATAAAATTTACTAATGAGTAAACATAAAATTACTAGAAATAGTAAAATTACCATTAAAATTAGTAAAAAAAAATTATATTTTAATAAAATTTACTAAGCAGTGAATAAAATTATTTTTATTGATAAATTTTACTAATAAATTAATAGAACATACTATTTAATAGTAAAATGTACTAAATAGTAAATATAAATTATTACTTATTGGACAAATTTACCAAAATGTAAATTAAAATACAAAATAATCAATAAAATTACTGCATTTAGTAAATTTTAGTAATAAATTGATGGAAATTACTAATTAATAGTCAAATTTACTAAATAGTAAATAAAATTCTTTCATTGAGTAAATTTTAGTAATAAATTAATGTAAATTACTAATTAATGGTAAAATTTACAAAATAGTAGATAAAATTCTTGCATTTAGTAAATTTTAGTAATAAATTAATAGAAATTTCTAACTAATAGTAAGTAAAATTAACGCATTTAGTAAATTTTAGTAATACATTTTTGGAAATTACTAATTAAGAGTAAAATTTACTAAATAGTAAATATAATTTACTAAAAATTCAGTGATTAATTCAAATTATTAAATAGTTTTTTTTACTAATTCTATTTTAGAGAGAAAAAAATGGAACTTTACAAAATTAAGCTAAAATCAATTAAAAAAAATTAGTATTTTTTTAAAGTCGATTTATTTTTCCTCGGCGTTTAACTTAATGCCTAAAATAAACAATAGGACATTTAACTGTATATAAGACACAGGTTCTTAATAAAAAAAATCAAGAATATTAATTTCTAAAGGTAAAATTTGACTATTCTTTGCTCGCAGAATTGTATTGAGCAATAATTTTTGAAATTGTTTTTTTTTTATTTTTTTTATCAATTCCCTTTGATTTTCATAAATATTAAATATGTGGTTTTTATATATACATATATATATATAAATTACCTACACATATGGAAATTGTGCTTGTGTGCTTATTTCTATTTATCGTGAGAGGGTATTTTTTTTTTTTTTTTTTTTTTTTTTTTAAATATATAGTTATAAAATATAAATGTCGTCCTGAGAGGAATCAACACACGAGTCGCTGAGCAAAATTCCAACGAAATATCTACCACACGAAAACATCAGCAATACTTGTGTGTTTGTTTGTGTGTATAATATATAAAACTAAGCAAAATCAAGCCCAACATAATGCCTCATTATCAATTGAATATAATAAATTATAAACATATGAAAATTTGGATTTAGTTTATTGAGAAAAATTTATCATATATTTACAATGGGAATTAATATTAATAATTAGGATTTATCAATATTAATAATTATAATTAATTAGAATTAATCATTACAATAAATTAATTAATTTATTATAATTAATTCAATTTAATCATTACAATTAATTAATAAATTAATTATAATAGTTCATATTAATAATTAATAATTATAATTATTTACCATAATTATAATATATTATAACAAATGCATTATAATATATGATCAACTATTTTGGAGTGTATGGTACATTCAATATTATACATTCAAAAAATAGAAAAGTGTCCATAATAACTAAACACATTCAAGAGGAATACAAAATGCTGATATAAAAAAGAAAAACGTGTCGATTGTTAATTTTTGTCAATTTTGTAACTGTTCGAAATTTTGATTTTTTCAAAGTAGAAATTAATTTTTTAATTAAAATAATTTTTTTTGCTGTTAATTTAATATTAACATTAAAAATATTAGAAAAAATTTTTTTTGTAGTACACAAAAAACTTTGCTGTTCATAGTATTTTTTTGAAAAACATTTTTTTAAAGAAAGAATTCATATAAGGAAAAATAAAAATAGTTTTTAATAAAAATGGAAATTTTTTTTTGTTATTCTTTTGATGAATAGAATCAGGTCTGCAATTTGTGTTGCTTTTAGCCAATAATGGAAGCAATGAGAGTGGAAATTGTATTCTCTCCGTCACATATATATATAGTGATTTTCAAGTTCAATTGAATTAATTTGAATTCATATTAAGAGGTTTATAATTTATATAATTAATTTTGCAGTTTCAAATTTTATCCTATGAAAACAATATATATTTCATCCAATTATTTTCAGTAAAAAGGGAAAACAGGATTTTGACAACAATTATTATTAATACACATAGAAAACTAAATATTTTTCTTTTGTACTTTTGTATCTTTTTTGTAAAAAAATACACGTAGAGAACTAAATATTCTTCTTTTGTATTTTTGTAATTTTTTGTAAAAAAATACACATAGAAAACTAAATTTTCTTCTTTTGTGCATTTGTATTTTTTTTTTTGTAAAAAAACAAGAATTAATTCTTTTTAACAAAAATCGTTAATTTTCATTTAAATTTTAGTAGAGGATAAATTTCTTTAACTCTCGTTTTTTATTTCTATTTCAATAAATAAATAATAAATGAAAAAATGTGAAAAACAATTTTTTTTTTGGATGAACAACAAAGTTTGAATAATTAAATATAAGAGAATAATTTACATGGCTGTAAATCGTAAAAAGAAATAATTATACCGAGCGAAAGAGATAAAAAACGTGACGTGTGTGTATTATTTTTTTCAATTAAAAAACTAAATTTGTTATTTGATTAGAAAAAACCGAAGTCAAAGAAAAAAGTGTACAATTTTTTATTGTCTTTTTATTTGAATATTGAATTTAAAAGTAAATTTTATTTTTCGCAACATATTTTTTTGTTTTAAATCAGAAACTATTTCCTATTACAAGGACACTAAATAAACAACATTGAGAAAAATTTTCCTTGATGCAAATCAAAGTCGAAAAAATTTCATCTAATTTCATATTTCAAATAAATAAAATAAATAGAATAAATTTTTTTTAATTCAAACAAAGAAAATGAATGGAATTTTTTTTTGAATGAATTTGAATTTTTTCAATTCAAATAAATAAAATAAATGGAATAAATTTTTTTAATTTAAATAAATAAAATAAATGGAATAAATTTTTTTAATTCAAATAAATAAAATAAAAAGAAAAAAGTAATATTGAAGAATTACAAATTTTTAAATTCTTTAATATTACTTTTTGTTTTTAATACTTTTTTACTAGTGTTTTTATTTTTTTTCCATTAATCTTCCTTTCTTGATTTTTTACTTTCATATTAATCTTTTTTTCTAATTTTTGTAAAATTTTTCTCTTTCAATATTTATTTAAGACATAAATTATAATTACAATTTTTTTCACTAAATTATTTTTATTAATCTTTGTATTATTGAATCATATACTAAAAATAACTATTGACACTCGATATATATTTTTTTGAAATACTATTTATACTGTAAATAAATAAAAAAATAAAAACAATATTAAAATAAAAAATTCATATCTGAAATATTTTGTTAAGAAACATATTTCGCAGTTTTTACTCAAAAGTAAATTCTTTGTCTTTGCGAAATTTTTATTCTCTGCGGGCCAAAGAAGAATTTTTCTCATTGATGTATTTAAAAAGAACGGTTTATGAAAAAGGGAAAAAATGTTGTTGTGTTTTGTATAAGGTTGAGACAAAGATAGCATATATAGTGATAATAAAGGGGACACTATACTGTCACATACATCAATAATAATAATAATAATAATAATAATAATAATAATAATAATAATAATAATAATAATAATAATAATAATAAAATCGTACAGATTAATAATGATTTTTAAATAATTAATAATTAAAACAGTAAATTAATGATAAACTAATGATAAATTATAGAAACAAAATTAAAAAATGAATAAAAAAAGGTAGTAAAAAATAAATAGAAGTAATAAAGAAAATGATAAAGAAAAGTAATAATAAAAGTAAAATAATAAAATAAATGATAATAATAAAAGTAAAAAAGTTCTAAAAACAGAAAAATAATATATTAAAAGTAATAAATAAAAAAAATAATAAAAAGAATAATAAATAATTTTTTTTTATTTATATAAACAATGTACGGGCTTACGATAATAAAAAAACAAATGCCCTTTCGTACAAATCGTTTAGTAATAGCAATAATAAAAATAGTAAACAAAAATAAATAAGAAAATAAATAGAAATAGAAAATAAAAGTATAAAAAAGTGAATAAAAAATATTTTAACATAGTAAATAATAGTAATTGCCAATTGCAATAATAAAAGTAATAAATAAAATAAGAAAAAAATTAATTAAGAAAATAAATAAAAAATAAAAGTTTAAAAAGTAATTTAAAATATTTTAACTTAGTAAACAATAGTAATAACAATAATAATAATCTGAAAAAAAAAATTCTTGAAAAAATAAATTAATAATAATTCTGATAATAAAATAATTAGATTTATTTATTTTGTTATTCATTATTATTATTATTATTATTATTAAATAGTAGAAATAATGATAATAAATAATAACAATAATTAAAAAAATAACAACAATGAATATGGTACTAAAAATAGTGGTAACAATAATTAATCGCATAATAATCATTAATAAAATACTAATAAATAACCTAAATAAAAAAAATAAAATAAATAAAAAAAAATTAAAAAAAATAAATAAATAAATAAATGAAAAAATAAAAAAAACAATAATAATCCTGGGAGAAAACTGGCAAACACTCAGCATATTCGTGTGTGCGTGTATCTATATGTGACTTTCGGGGAGTGTCTTTTATAACTTACCATTTTAACGTCATCTATTTTTGAGATACTTCGAACAAATATGTTGACGCGAACAATCGCGGGCCCATCTAACATAGCAAACAGAATACATAAATTATAATCAGTCACAATGCAAACACCAGCATCAATGTTTTGTGTGACTTTAAATGTGACGCTTCTTGATTTTTTTTCTTTTTTTCTTTTTATTCTTTTTTTTCTTTCTTTTTTGTTCCTGTTCAGTTCCTGTGAAAAAAATTTCGCTTTCATCTTATAATATATTTATTTATTTCTACTTTAATAGCAAAAAAAAAAATTGTATTTTTTAAAATAATTTTTAAATGAAGAAAAAAATATTATTTTGTAGCTAAAATAACGATTTTTTAAATTTAGATTTCAATTTTCCGGAATTATTATTATTTTCTTGTTATTTAATTTTTTCCGGAATTACAATTGGATTTTATAATTTTGAAACTTAATTGAATTTTTCAATGTTAATTTAATTGTCACCCTCCCCAAACTTAATTCATCGTCCTGACAATATTTCACATTAAAAATAATTAATTATAGATAGTATTTTTTTGATTCTAGAATATTTTGTATTTCATCAAAAATTTAATTTAAATTGAAAAAAATTTATAAAGAATTTTAAATTTACAAAATTAAAAAAAATTTTATTTTAAACTAGGAATAATTTATAAAATGAAAAATATGCATTGAATTTACAAATTTAAATTTTCATCACTTTTCGCATTTAGTTAAGAACTTGATTTAATTCATAAAGCGTTTTTTCTTTAATCATAGATTAAAATTAAATAAGAAAAAAAAAGTATTTCTACTAAATTTATTTCTTCTGATATAAGTTTTCTATAGAAATTTTCTAACTCGAATTTTCGGTGTGAATAGAAAAAAACATGAAATCTTCTAAAAAGAAATTTATTTTCATTTAAAAGATAATTTTGTGTCAATTTAAAAAAAATTTGTTTTTAATTATTAGTTCATTAATTGAAAAATTTTCGAAAATAAAATTTCTTTAGTTCCTAAGTTTTAATTTAGGGTAAATAAATTTTTTCCTAATCATTTTCGAGAAAGAAATAATTTTCTTTTATTTTCATTATCGTTTCGATGATAATAGTGAAATTATTTACTATTGTAATATTTTTATTATAATAATAAAGTATTAAATAATTTATTTCGAAATTTATTACTAGTGATTTCTTAATTATAAAAATGTATAATGAGATTTAAAAAAAAGTACTATTTTTGTGTGCCACATAGAAAAACAAGTGATTTAGTTGGAATTTTGTTCGCGCACACATACATCAAACACGCATACGCACACTTTTATCTGGGGGAAACTTTTTTTTTTCTTTTTCTCGTTTTCAAAAAAAATTACTTCTCTCATTTTTTTTTAATTTTCCCACATCGGAAATTTTGGAAAAAAATTTAGAAAGAATTAAAATTTATTCACACGTTCAAAAAAAAAAATGTCTTCATTTTTGGATAATAAATAAATAATTTTATTTATTAGACAATTTTTCTATAATTTCATTCATAATTTTTTTTCAAAGTTTTAAATTGGTTTATGCTTATAAACAATTAAGTATGTTTAAAACTAAAAAATGAAGTCTTTTTTTTTTGTATTTAAATTTATTAAAATTCTCTGAAAGGAGAATAATTTTATATTTTCCTGGAGAAATTAATAAGAAGAAAATGAATAATTACGTATTTAAAACTGAAGAATAGGAGAATAAAAAATGAAAAGTTTTTTTTTAATTAAATATTTTCTGTAAATATTTTATATTTTATTCTTTGTTTCGAGAAAGAATTGAAAATGAATGAAATAATAGAAGGTTTTTTTTTATTCCTTGTGTATTGTTTTATTATTATTATTATTATTATTATTATTTAAACAGAAAATAATAATAGACCCCCTTTATGCTGTAAAATTTTCAACCAGCCAATTTGAATATTGCTTTTTTGAAACATAAATATTGTCCGGTTTTAATTAATAACTGCTCTGTTTTTCACAATTTTAGAACGCCTGCATGAACTGAATGAGATATAAATTACTATATTTCAATAAATGACGTTTATTTTCTTATTAAAAAAAGGATTTTTTACGAAAAAGAATTTTTTGAAACAAAAAAATTCTGTTTTTTACGAAAAAGAATTTTTTGTAACAAAAAAATTCTGTTTTTTACGAACAAGAATTTCTTGAAACAAACAAATTTTGATTTTTAAGAGTAAGAATTATTTGTAACAAAAAAATTCTGTTTTTTAAGAAAAACCATTTTTTTGAAACAAAAAAATTCTGTTTTTTACGAAAAACAATTTTTCGAAACAAAAAAATTCTGTCTTTTACGAAAAAGAATTTTTTGAAACAAAAAAATTCGGTTTTTAAAGAAAAAGAATATTTTTATGAAAAAGAACTTTTTTTACGAAACATAATTTTTTTTTATGGAAAAAACCTGTTTTTTTACGAAAAAGAACTTTTTTTTAATAAAAAAAAACTTTTTCTTACAAAAAAGTTCTTAATTTTTTTTAACAAAAAGACTTTTTACGAAAAAGAATTTTTTTCCACAAAAAGGAAAACGAAAAAATTAACCAGCATAAAAAAATTGTCACTATTGGAGATTTTTCTTCTTTTTTTTAAAAGGAATTGCTTTATACACATTGAGAGAGAAAAAAAACTACGTAATTTTTAATTTATTTAATTTTATTCTATTTTTTTAAATATTTCTTAAAAATTTTTTTTTTTAATATTTTCTTTAAAAAAAATTATTTTTAAATAGTTTTTTAAAATATTTTTTTTTAAATAGGTATATTTTTATTTTATTTATCTATTTAAATTTTTTTTTGCAAATGACCATTAGTGTTGACAGTAAATATATTTTATTACCTTATTTGTTTATTTTTGTTTTTTTTTGTTTTTTTTTGCTTTTTTTAATTGCAATAAAAAAAATATTACGTTGGCATGGATTAAAATCATTTTGATGGATATAAAAGTATCAGAATCGTATTTGTTACGGCATATAAAATGTCAGGCACAGCAAAACAGCTACTATATCTTATACTTATTCTATTCAAGAATTTTATAGAAGGTAAAATCCAAAGGATATACGATGCATCCTATGTAATGTATCCGCGGATATAAAACTCAAAAGAGTTTCGAATTCACCGATTTTAAAACATATGTAACCATATATATATATATATATATATATATATATATATAGATCTACTATTTCACCGAAAGGAATCAAAATGTCACGAAAAAAGTATTTTTATATTGAGAATTATTTTTTAGTCTTGAAATAAAAACTTTTTTCCCTCTTTTCTTTTTATTTTTCGATTTTATTATCATTTAGCAATTTTTTTTTTCACTGGAAATTAAACAATATTTTTATTAATTAGAAAATAAGGAATATTTTCAATTTATTCGGAAGTAAATAATAGTTTTTATTATCAGAAAGTAGATAAACATTTCTATTTACTTTGAAATTGAAAAATATTTCTATTCATTAGAAAGTAAATAAATATTTCTATATTTATTAGAAAATAAATAATATTTTCTATTCATTAGAAAGGAAATAATAGTTTTTATTTATTAGAAAGTAAATAAATATTTCTACTTCTTTTTAAATTATAAATAATATTTATATTATTTTCGAATAATAAAAAAAGCATTTCAAAAATATTTTTTGGCGCAAATAAATTTTCTTTTTCGAGTAATAAAAAAAGCATTTCAAAAATATTTTTTGGTGCAAATAAATTTTTTTTGTCGAGTAATAAAAAAAGCACTTCAAAAATATTTTTTGGTGTCAATGAATTTTTTTTTCAAATAATAAAAAAAGCATTTCAAAAATATTTTTTGGTGCAAATAAATTTTCTTTTCGAATAATAAAAAAAAGCATTTCAAAAATATTTTTTGGTGCAAATAAATTGCTTTTTCGAATAATAAAAAAAGCATTTCAATAATAGTTTTCGGTGCAAATAAAAATAAGGGAAATCAAATGGAATAATTTTTTTTTAACAAAATTATAAACTAAAGGAAGTAAAAAAAATGCCATCGTTCGAAACATTGGGAACATGTTTTTTTTTCTCGATATTTTGGATTGAAAATGAGTTTTTCAAATTTAAATGAATTTTTTCCACCGTAAAATTTTTTCATTGAACAAAAAATCTTTAAATAGTATTTAAAAAAAATTAATGTAAAAATAAGTGGATTTTTCATAGTTCCTTTTTTTATTTCTTTGTTTACAATCGGATTTTTGTGTATTCAGACAAAAAATTCCGATCTTAAAACAAAAAATCAATTTTCGAATCGAAAATTAAAAAAAAAAACGAACTTTCTAAATATTATTCGATATAAAAAAGTAATTAAGGGGAAAATAAAAGAAATTCCGTTTTACTGTGCCAAATATGCGAATGAATTATGTTTTATATATATGCGTATGTATTGTATATGAAAATTGTTTTTTTGATAAATACCAAAAAAAGAAGAGATGAAAAAAAAAAATTCCCAACTACTGAATATTGTGGACTAATGTCTCTCACTTATTTAACAATTTTCCACTCTTGCATCTGAATTGTTTTACGTTTGCGAAAAACCACGGCCTACTTATTTCTCAACACTAGCTTTTGAATAAAAGCAGAGGCTGGATGAAAGCAATTCATAGGGCAATACACGTTCAAATATCTGGGTCACGGACAGGCCCAAATAAACCCGAAACTAAAAAAAAATCTTAAAAAAAACCACATTTAATTATTATTTTTATTCCTTTTTTTTCAATACGTCAATTTTGATAATTATTTTTATGATTATTTTTTTATATATATTTTTATCTTTTTCCATCGCTTAATGAATAAATGAAAATAATTTGAAAAAATTTTCTAGGAGCGTAAAAGGAATGAAAAAAAAATATTACCAGAAAATTTTCTATCGCGAAAAAAGTAAAAATTCCGAGAAGCCTTTTTCATTTCTAAATTCTTACCTATTATTTATTATTTATTTTTTTCTAATTAAATAACAGTAAATTAAATTATAATTTGAATATTTATTTTTATTTTTTTTTCTATAAAAATTATTTCTATAATTAATAATAATATTATTGGGTATTATAATTTCAACCCTGAAGTAAAATTTTTATCGCTTAAAAAACAATTAAAAATACAATTAATCGGAAAATTTTTATTGTCCTAATTATTTTCCAAAAATTAACTTTAAATTTTTCTTACATTTCAACGGAAATTTATTATTTGAATTTCTATTATTTTTATTTTTGAACTTTTTTATTTTATTTTTATTTTTAACGGAAAATTATTATCCAGAAGAAAAATTCTTCTAGATTGAAAATTTAACTTTACATCCAACAATTAACAAGTCAGTAATTTTAATTTTTTTAATTCCAATTTTTTTTTTGTTTTTTTGTAAAAAAGTGGACTATGAATAATTTTTCAAAAAATGGTATTTACCGCATTTTGTTTTATATACAGTAGCGTCATTATAAACATGCATTAGAAGACATAATCCACCTCATTATTTCACATTATGCCCAACTCTCT
Organism: Leptopilina myrica (nomen nudum); assembly: GCA_032872475.1. Lineage (NCBI taxonomy): Eukaryota > Metazoa > Arthropoda > Insecta > Hymenoptera > Figitidae > Leptopilina > Leptopilina myrica (nomen nudum). The sequence goes on along the minus strand of CM065467.1, from coordinate 20,754,616 downwards.
GCCTTAATAAAATTTTATTGGTCCTTAATATTAAAAATGGGGACGTTTTTTAGAAACTTCATGCTTTTCAAAAAAAGGAACCTTTTAAAAAATGATACTTTTTAAAAAAATTGTCTTTTTAAAATAAATTTTTCAATAAAAAAGAAATAAATAAAAAAAAATGTTTTTCTTAAAGAAAAATATTTTCCAAAAAAGGGTATTTTGTGGAAAAATTTTCAAAATTGGAAAATAGAAATGTTTAACAATAGAAAAAAGATAAAAAAAATTTTTTATATTGTAATTTAATTAATTTAATTTAATATAAATAAAAGTAGGGTTTTTGTAAATACTTTTCGAAGTATTTTTTTTTTTTTTGGAAAAAATTTTACGAATGTTTAACGAAAAGGTTCATTAAATTCTTTTCTTAAAATTAAAGACTAAAATTTGTTATAATTTTGTTCTTTCAACAAATTTTAAATATTAATAATTTTTATTTGTTATAAGACGTCAAGGTCGATAGTTCACATTTTTTTACAGCTTTTTTTTATAAACTAAATAATATTAAGATAAAAAATTATTTCAGTCTATTTATTGCAAAAAAACATAGAATCGAGTAGAAAATATAAATTTATTAATTTAAATCTAATATATTTTATAATTTTAGTAAAGATTTTTAATTTTTTAATTTTTTAATTTTATACCTTTCACTCTTAAAGTTTTTTTTTCAACTAATATATTTTTTTAAAAGAAAAATTGTCTGTGCTTTATTCTCTAATGAAAAACTAAATAATATTTACAATTTTTTTTGTATTATATACAATATACATTTCTACCAGTTGAGAGTAATTTAATTTTAGCGTGAAAAATAATGCATTTTTAATAAAATCATTTTCATCAACCCTAAAGGTTTTTGCCGACGTATAAATACAGTTTATAACTGTGCCACTTAAATTCTATTCTTTTTTTTTATTAAAAGCTCTTTTTTTCCCTAACAGAATTTGACTATACAATTTCATGCTGTTTTTTTTAATTTTATAGTTTTAAAAAAAATTCTACCTACAGTGCTTTTTATTGCTATTATTTTTGCATTTTTCTCTATTTTTGCAAATTAAAAAATATTGAAATTTGTTTATTAATTTTTTTTTATTTCTATTTTTTTCTCTATTTTTGCAAATTAAAAACTAATAAAATTTGTTTATGAATTTTTACTTCTTGCAATTATTTAAAAAAAATTAAAAAGTAAGTTCATTAAGTCCTAATTTATTGCAAAACAGTATTTTTACTTTTTAATTATTGATTCATTATAAAACGGTGTTTTTATTTTATTATTACTAATAATTCATTACAAAACAATTTTTATTTCATTATAAAACTATTTTTTCAGAAATAAATTATTATTATTTATTCAGTAAGAAAACAATGTTTTTATTAAATTGTTCTAAAAGTAGATTTAGTAATAATAATAAACTGTTAAGAAAAATATTTTTTAATAGACAAATAATTCATTGTTAACATTAAAAATTTTTAATTATTATTATTTATTCAGTAAAAAAACAATGTTTTATTAAATTATTCTAAAAGTAGATTTAATAATTATAAACTATTGTGAAAAATATTTTTTAATAGACAAATAATTCATTGTTAACATTTTAAGAAATAAATTATTATTTATTCAGTAAGAAAACAATGTTTTATTAAATTGTTCTAAAAATAGATTTAGTAATAATAATTAACTATTAGGAAAACTATTTTTTAATAGACAATTAATTGCCTGTTAACTTTTTTTTATATTATTATTTTTAATTGTCCTTTTATTACGTTTTATATTATACAATTTTTTGTTTACACCACTAATTTACATTGTAGTGAGAATTTTCACTGATTTGGTAAATTTTACCGTAATTTCTATTCTTTAAATATTAAAAATATTTTCTTTGGTATTTTTAGTCTAATTAGTAAGTTAACAAATTAATAAGTTAATAAAGTAACAAATAAATTTATTTTTACAGTTATTACTTTATTTATCTATTTATTTATGCAAACAAAACCTGCTCTTTTGTACAAAATTTTATTTATTACTATTAATTTATTATAAATAAACAAATTAATAAATTAAATTTACCTTAAAATTTTAGTATTTAGTTTTAGAACTAACGAAAAATATTTCAAATTTTTTTTTTTAAATCGTTTTATTGCTAATTTTCTGACCTTTTGCATTTTTCTACTTAACGAGATAATAAAGTTGTTATTAAAAATACTTTCCACTCGGTTCTAGAATTTTATAATATAAAAATATTCGCTCGTCATTAAAAAAAAATTTACATTCTTGAAAAAAAAATTTTTTGATAATTCAAAAACCGAAATTTTTGACAATTGGTTTATTTTTTTTTAATATAAGACAATTTATAGTTAATTTAATTTTGTGTGTAATTGTAAAGAGGGATGTATGGTTTTTTTTTTTTTTTTTTTTTTTTTTTTTTTTTATTTTATAAATACAGATATACATAACTGCGTGGATATATAATGGATGAAATGAAAGATAAATATATACATGAGTAATTTTGCTTATTTGTCAAATATATATGTATTGATTTCATCACACAATTGGCGTGCGCGCGCGCGCGTGTTTCCCTATACAATCGGAAATTCGACACCTCGATTATAATAATTAATTGATTACAATATTTACTTCGAAGATGGCATTACGAATTCCGTGCGGAATTTGACGCGCACTAAACGTTATAAATTTTAATAATAATAATAATATTGTAAACAAGCCGAAACGTATGCCTCATGCCTGCGTCTATACTAAATATGCTAGAAGGTTAGGGTTCAGATTATTTATTGGAAATATGATGCGAAAATGCTCGAAATATATATATTTAAATGATATTAATAAATAGAGGATGCCGGATTCACAGCAGTACCAAAAAAAAAAAAAAAAAAAAAAAAAAACCAGCTAGTGCTACTGTCAGTGATCTTCAAAACGAAACCCATGACTATTTTCCAAATTTCATTTAATACCCAATTGAAAATTTATTTATTTTATTTATAAATAAATAATTTGTTTATTTTCTTTACTAAACAATTTTTTTTTATTTTTCTCGTTTTCTACTTTCTTTTTCGGTCTTTATAAATCATAATCCCCCAACAACATTTTTATTCTCCCCGAACTATTTAACATTTCTTTATTCAAAATTTTATCTTTATAAATATTTATCAAAAAAAAAAAATTTATTTTGTCAAATATTTATCAAAAAAATATTTATTTTTATAAATAACTGTGTTTTATATTTTTTTAATTTACTTGTTAAACTCCTTTTTATTATTTGAAAATTTCTCTTTGATAAATATTTATAACAATAAAAATTTTATTTTTATAAATATTTATCATAAAAAAAATTTTATTGTTACAAATATTTATCAAAAAAAAAAAAAAATTTCATGTATAAAAATTAGTTTCACAATTAAATGAAAAAAATATAAAACACAGTTTCTGGAGACTTTAAAATCGAAAACAATGGAATTGAAATTTTTTTTTTCTAATTTCATTACATTAGAAAATTTTTTTTTTTTTTTTTTTGAACGAAATTTGACAAAAGTGTCATGAGTTTTGTCTCTTTAGAGAAAAAAAAGTACACGCTAATATCCTACTATTTGCGCCTACAATAATTGCAAAAAGGAGCGAGAATGAGAAAAAAAAATTTTTTTTCTTTTTTTTTTTTTTTTTTGTCGCGTGAATTACTCGAAATTCGCGTCGACAAAAATAGGCATTATATACTTACCATCTTGATGTCACTAATTGTCGCTATGCTTCGCACAAACAGGTTAACCCGCACAATGGCTGGCCCATCTAAGGGCAAAAACAACAGAGCCCCGTTTTACTAAATAAATTTTAAAGTGTCGTTTTTTTCTACTTTTTTTTTGTTTGTTTGTTAATTTATTCTTCTCTCTGAATCTTTTTCTCTTTTTCTACAATTTTTCTTTTTGCCTCTGCGAATGAAATAAAAGAAAGAAAAAAAATAATTACACATATCTCTCATTTTTTTTTGTTTAGCAGTCCGGTGCCATTAAGTATTTTTTTTTCGTTTTCGCCAATAATGCCGTCTTAATTAACGAGAATTTTTTTTTTTGATAATTAGCAACAAATGGATAGTTAGTGTCGTACTTTTTTTGGAGCGGTAGAATTTACTACGTATTTAAGTTTTCAGAACAGGAAAAGAGTTTTTTGATATTTCGTATACTAATTAGTTTTTATTTTGACTTTTTTAATTTTTTATAATTCAATTTTGTTATTTTCAACTTTTGATTGAATTTCACTTCTATAGGATTTATTTTAATTTCAATTTCAATTCTGTTTCATTCTTTATTTTTATTTTGTCTTTTTTTCTAATTTCAAATTTTTAGTTAAATTTGAATTCTAATTCTGTTTAATTCTTTATTTTTATTTTGTTTCTTTTCTAATTTCTAATTTTTAGTTAAATTTTAATGCTAACTTTGAATCTAATTTCAATTTCGTTCTGTTTAATTCTCTAATTTTATTTTATTTGTTCTAGTTTTTAATTTTTATTTCTTTTTGTCTAATTTCTAATTTTTAACAGAATTTTTAATTCTAATTTTCTTTAAATTCATTTCAAATTTCGTTCTATTTAATTCTTTATTTTTAATATCGTTTCTTCTAGTTTTTAATTTTCATTTCTTTTTTCTAATTTCTATTTTTTAACAGAATTTTTAATTCTAATTTTTTTTTTAATTTAATTTCAATTTCGTTCAGTTTAATTTCGTTTTTCCTAATTTCTAATTTTTAACAGAATTTTTAATTCTAATTTTTTGAATTTAATTTCAATTTCGTTCTGTTTAATTCTTTACTTTTATTTTGTTTGTTCTAGTTTCTAATTTTCATTTCGTTTTGTCTAATTTCTAATTTTTTAGCAGAATTTTTAATTCTAATTTTTTTTAAATTTCATTTCAATTTCGAACTAGTTAATTTTTTACGTTTAATATATTTTCTTCTAGTTTTTAATTTTCATTAATTTTTTCTAATTTCTAATTTTGAACAGAATTTTTAATTCTAATTTTTAATTTAATTTCAATTTCGTTCAGTTTAATTTCGTTTTTTCTAATTTCTAATTTTTAACAGAATTTTTGAATTCTAATTTTTTGAATTTAATTTCAATTTCGTTCTCTTAAATTCTTTATTTTTCATTCGTCTCTTCTAGTTTTTAATTTTAATTTTTTTTCTAATTTCTAATTTTTAATTTTAACAGAATTTTTCATTCTAATTTTCTTTAATTTCATTTCAATTTCTATCTGTTAAATTCTTTATTTTTAATTTGTTTCTTCTAGTTTTTAATTTTCATAATAATTAATTAACTTATTTATTCTTTCTTCTAATTCCTAATTTTGAACAGAGTTTTGAATTCCAATTTTTAGTTCAATTTTTAATTTCTAATTTTTCAATTTAATTTAAATTCTGAACTTTCATTCTAATTTTAATTCTAAACTTCAATTTCATTTTTAATTCTAATTTTTAAAGTAAAATTCTAATTTTCAATGTTAAAGGAATTTGAACCAATGCTTTCAACAAAATGTAACGCCATAGTGGTTCAAATGCCCTTAATATTTTTTTGTTAAAAAACTTAGTTCACAATTATACATGTATATAAATAAGAATAATTATTTTTAATATTGTATTCATAAATATTATCGTAATATATAATTCTAAATTTATAGTAAAGTATTTAATATTTTAGTTACATAAAAGTAGTTGATATAATAATTTTCAAGAATTCTTTTTCGAATAAAATAATATTTATTATAATTAGTTTAATTTAATTTGAAAGTATATAAAATGAAAAAAAATAATAATAACAAAATAAATAAAATAAAACAAAAAATAAATGAAATGAACAAAATAAATTGAAATATTTTGTTATGAGTTAAAAATTTATTTCCAGGACATTAAGTGCCATAAAAAAATTACTTTTATTTTGTTAAAAAAAATAAACTTCAATATAACTCTAAAATAAAAAATAAAAATAGTAAAAATTTCCAAAGTAATAAATAATAAACCAAAAGAAATACAAAGAAACTTAGTAATTTGAAAAGTAGAGGATTGAAATTATTTAATATAAAAAATTAGGAAAAAAATGGTTTTTTAGATAAAAACGCTAATATAGTTGGAAAAAATACAATTTTGTTAGTGACTGAGTGTCAAATACATGGTTCTCGACAAACTGGTTGGCTGACCAAAGTCGGACCGTAACTACTAAGCAATTTCCACTCTATTTCCATATATATATATATATATATATATATATATATATAATTATATATACTATATATATATATATATATAAATATATGTATATAGATTAAACGTTGGAAACACACTACGCGCTAAATCGATCAGTGGAAATAATCAAAATCAACCCTGATCACAATCAGGCTTAAAATATCATGCACATTCAATTAATTATGTATCATGTATCTCACTCGACACACACGTGATTCTATACCAAATCTCTAAATTTCAATTTGAAATTTAATCAATTTCAATTACACAGAACCTTTGATTTACAACCGTTCAATGATTATCTGTTATTGCAAATAATTTTACTCTCCCCCCTCTCTCTTAAGGACTGCCTCTCTTTCTTTTAATTTTTTTTTCTAATTGCAACAATTTCTGTGTTTGTAAATGAAAAATTTCCTTTTTTTAACTTTTACTTTAATTCATAATAAATTTTTTATTTAATAAAATAGAAATTGATAAAATAAAGCCACTTTTTTACACGAAAAAAATCTTTACTTGGAACAACTATAAAATTTACTATAATAGCAGAATTTTTAGTTATTTCAACGAATACTTTCACTATTTCAGCGAAATAAAATCACTGTTCTAGTTAAAGGTTTTTTTTCCGTATATAGTCAACAAGTTTTGAACGTTTAAATAATAATAATAATAATTATATTTTTTATTAACACTAGCAAATGTTACGAACGTGAAATTCAATTTATTATAAAGCAAATTACAAATTTTTTTTTATTTTCCAATTTGAATTTTTCGCTAAATTGAAAATTAAAATTTGAAAAATTCACTAATTAAGTACATATTTAATTACTATTGTTTAAATTTAAAAAAAAAAATTAAATAACTCTTCCCTAGAATTCAATTATTTAATAAAGTCTTTGCAAACATTCAATTCTTGCAAAAATAATTCCAGAAGTGATTTTAATCTCGTTGATGAAGTTTTCTGAAGAAAAATATTTTTTTAAGCAAATTATTATAAATTTTTGTACATAAAATAGTACGTTTAATTTTTTGAATAATGTTTTACAAAAAAAAAATATTTGTTAACAAAAATTGTTACTCCTTTTTGTAGAAAAATAATTTTTTTCCTTTCAATCGTTGATCATAAAAGTTGAGCATGTCACCGACGTTTTAATCTCAAAATTTCAATTATTTCTAAAATTGTCTGTAAAATTTATTTAAAAAGTTTAATTATTTTCCCATTTTTTTAAGAAAATTATTTCGTAAAATATTAAATTATTTTCTTTTCAATTAAAAAAATGACACAATTTGTTTATAAAAATTTGTTATGTCAAATTTTAAATAAAATTTCACTGGAAGGATTTAGTAAAATTTCTTCGAATTTTTAAGAAATTTTTTTGAAAAAATTCATTTATTCTACAAATTTCTAATAAATTCTTGGAAACAATTCAATTTTTTTTTTCGAAAATTAGTAAAATTCTTCCCATGAATTAAATTGTTTCTATAAATAATCATTTTTTTTACAGGAATTCAAATATATTGAAAACAATTTTAATTTTGATTTTTTTTTCTAATGTTGAACAATAAAGTATTTAATTAGAATTTTGAACAGAAGCGATTATTTTAAAAACTTGAAAGAAATTCAATTACTTTCAAAATTTTCCATTAAAATTATTAATGAAAATAGATTATTTTAAAAAATGCAAAGAAATTCTTCGCAAAAGAATTTAATCAAGATTTTGTAAAATTTTTAATAAAATTCTTGGCGTAGTAATAAAATTCTTCAAAGGAATGCAATCATTTTCAAAATTTTTGATAAAATTCTTCGAAGATAATGAATTATTTTTTTAAATAATATAATTCATCGCAGAAATTTAATTTTTTTACAAGTATTTTGATCAAATTTTTTAAGAGAATTAATTTATTTTTAAAAATATTTGATAAAAGTTTTCAATTGAATACAATTATTTCGAAAAATTTTTAAAATTCTGTAGCAACAGTCAATTGTTTTTTAAAAAATAAGTTAAAATTTTCTAAAACAATTTAATTATTTTTATAAATTGTAAGATTTTCAGTAAAAATTTTAATAATTTTTATGTTTTCGAGTGAATACAGTTATTCAAAATTTTTTTTTTACTTTCATAATATTCAATTACTTTCAAAAATTATGTTAAAATTCTTTAAAACAATTTAATTATTTTCATAAATTGTAAGATTCTCAGCAAAAATTTTTATGATTTTTATGTTTACAAGTGAACACCATTATTAAAAATTTTTTTTTTTTTTACTTATTTCAAAACATTCAATTATTTTCAAAAATTATGCTGACATTTTTTTAAACAATTTACTTATTTTTCAAAATTGTAAGATTCTTGGCAAGAATTTTAATGATTTTTATGCCATTAATTAGGTATAAAGCTGAAAAAAATTCGAAATGAAAATATTTTAAAATTGTACTTAGACTAAAATTAAATGAAATTCGAAATTAATTAAATTAGTGAAAATTAAAAAAATCAATTTTACATTTAGAAACATGGCAATTAATTTTTTTCTTTTATACGGACGCAAAATTATTGCAATAAAAATTTAATTCAAAGAAGAAATAAATTTTCGTTTATATTTGAATTTTTAACATTCATAACTTTAGGAGCAGACATTTTTTATTTTTGAGTCCGGTGATACTTAATTTTAAAAAATATTAATAAAAACTAAAAAATAAGTTTAAAAATAAATAAGTAAGAAAGTAATTCATTAATAAAAGAAAATAGTAAAAAACGGTAAGAATAAAATAAATTTAAAAAAATTAATAAAAAAAATAGACGGATATTAAAAATTCTTTATGCGAAAACTTTTAATTTATTTTAATTTTCCCCTGCTTTAATTTAATTTAATTTAATTCTTTTCCTGCTTTAAAAAATTACATTTTTTGGCAATTTTTGACGTAAGTAAAAATAGTCGCATTTCGAATTATTATTTCCAAAATACATATATTTTCCTTGAATTTTACAATTTTATATACTTTATGCAGAAATGAATGAAATAAATAAAATGAATAAAAAAAAAATCTATTATCATTCATGTGTAATTCATTTTAAATGTAGTTTTGAATATAAAACTTTGAAAATGAAAATAGGAATTATTCTCTAGTTTGGAGATATTTTATTATTGTAAAATAGTGAGTTTGTGATTCATTAAAACGTCGTATAAATTTACCGCATATGGCAATTTCCATGGTACACGTGAGGTTGCTGCGGAAAATGGTTCTCTGTATATACATAGAGCAAAGCTCGTACAACTGTCAAGTGTACGCATATATAAATGGGAATTTGAAAATGACATAAGGCAAATGCATGATTTTCATCATTTTCCAACTGATCGATTTTCCACCTCGCGCTGATTATAATATTCCACAAAGAACATAATGCGCAAAAAGAAATTTTAATAATCATTTTCGATTATTGCTAACTGACTTTATGCCTTCACGTTACACAGCAATAAAAAAAATTAATAAAAATAAATAAAGTCGAATGAAAATAAATAAAAATTAATAAAAATTAAAAAAAAATGAGCAAAAATAAATAAAGACGAATAACAATAAATAAAAATTAATAAAATAAACAAATTAATAAAACTAAATAAAGATGAATAAAAATAAAAAAAAAATGGATAAAAATATATAAAATCGAATAAAATTATGTGAATTAAGTTTTTTAACAAGAATTAATATTTTTTTTAACAAAGTTTCAATCATTGAAATAAGCAACACACTGAAAAAAATATAATAATAATAGTAATTTATTAATTAACTAATTTAAATAATTTACTATTATATATTTTTAATTAATTTTTTGTTACATATATATTTTTTTCTGTGTGCATAAAATATAAATTGAAATTCCAAATTGAACATCAATTTAAAAGAAGCGTATTATTTACGTTTCTTTTAAATTGAATTTTTGTGAATTATTTATGTAATAAAATATTTTTATATTATACACTAGAATAATAATATATATAATTATATTGTATAATATATAGAATAACTCTAGAAAAAAAAATAATACATTTTCTTTTAAATAAAAAATAATATAATAAATTTATTAATTAATAATAAATATGTATAAATTTAGTTTGATAATTTGGAAATAATTATCAGTTTTGTGAACAATTTATGTAACTATTTCATTTTCACTATTTGTTGTTAATTGTTACGGTACAGAACAAATTGTGTACATATTCGTGTATTTTAAGACGAATTTTTCTAAAAGTATATAGATTAGTAAATAAAATTGTATTAAATTCATTTTTATTGTTAATTAAATGAAGCTTTATTAATATTATAATAAGCTTTGTTTCCCCCTTTGTATTATGCGTAATGCGTGCGTTTAATTATTTTTGTTAATTTAAATGCGAACAATTACGTAAATTTTTTTTTTCAAATTTTCGACAACTTTTTTCAGTTTTCTCTTTTTTTTAATGTAGACAAACTATTTTTTATGTATTTTTAATAAACAAATTTTGGGATTTGACTAGAAAAAAAGTCTATATTTTCCTACTACATTAAATATTATTAACTTTATAATTTAAAATTTATTATAACTTTGTTTTATTATTTGTTTACCAATATTTCAATGTTTTTAATATTCTAACGGAAAAATGATATATTATTAATTTTAATATTTTTAATTTTAAAATATGTGATTTAATTCATTCATAATTTTTTCAAGTACAAAAATATAATTTTCTTATTCACGAATTAGAATATTGGTAAATATAAATAAATAAATTAAAATGCTTCTCAAAAAAAATTAATAAATAAATCCACAGCGTAGAAAATTTAAACACTGCGAGAAGAAATATTTTCTATTGTTTTTAGGAATGAAAAAGTAATAAAAATAAAAAATCTACAACATTTTGCATTAGAATCGAAATTAAAATTCTTTAACCAAAACAAATAAATTTTGAAAGCAATTACTTTTTAAAAGTAGGAAAATAATTTTTTTTCTTTCAAAATAAATCAGTTTGTAACAATTAAAAAAAATTATTTTTAATCGCAAATCATTGAATGTTTCTCAACAAATTGGTTTTTAATTAAAAAAAAAATTATTCTTTTTCAGAATGAATTTGCAAAATAAATCGATTTTTAATTTTAAAAAAATTATTCTTCTTCAGAAAGAATTTGCAAAATACATTAATTTAGCAATTTAAAAAATAAAATTCTTCAAAATTTTCTTCTTTTTTTTTAAAAATCAGTAAAAATGATTCTTAATTAAAAAAAATTGTTTTAACTTTATTTAACTTTTAATAATTTTTTCCACTGTCGCAAAATTAATTTGTATTAAGAAAAATGTTGAAAAACGTTTAAAACATTTTTTTCACCGTCGCAAAATTCATTTGTATTAAAAAATCGTTTAATAATTTTTTCACCGTCGCAAAATTAATTTCTATTAAACGAAACGTTTAATAATTTTTTCACCGTCGCAAAATTAATTTGTATTAAAACAAAATTAAAAAAACGGTTAATAATTTTTTTCACCTTTGCAAATTGCACTAAAAAACATTAAAAAATTGTTAATAATTTTGTTCACCGTCGCAAAATTCATTTGTATTAAAAAATTGTTTAATAATTTTTTCACCGTCGCAAAATCAATTTGTATTAAACAGAACGTTTAATAATTTTTTCACCGTCGCAAAATTAATTTGTATTAAAAAAAAAGTTTAATAATTTTTTTCACCGTCGCAAAATTAATTTGGATTAAAACAAAATTTAAAAAAACGTTAGTAATTTTTTCACCGTCGCAAAATTAATTTGTATTAAAACAAAATTAAAAAAAAACGGTTAATAATTTTTTCCACCTTTGCAAATTGCACTAAAAAACATTAAAAAATTGTTAATAATTTTGTTCACCGTCGCAAAATTAATTTCCATTAAAAAAAAACAAAAAAAAAACGTTTAATAATTTTTAGCACCGTCGCAAAATTCATTTGTATTAAAAAATTGTTTAATAATTTTTTCACCGTCGCAAAATCAATTTGTATTAAACAAAACGTTTAATAATTTTTTCACCGTCGCAAAATTAATTTGTATTAAAAAAAAAGTTTAATAATTTTTTTCACCGTCGCAAAATTAATTTGGATTAAAACAAAATTTAAAAAAACGTTTAATAATTTTTTTCACCGTCGCAAAATTATTTTGTATTAAAAAAAAACTTTTAATAATTTTTTTTTCACCGTTGCAAAATTAATTTGCATTAAAAAAACAAAATAAAAATACGTATAATATTTTTTTCACCGTTGCAAAATTAATTTGTATTAAAAAAAAATAAAAAAAGAGAGATTTATCCTAACACTGACTATCTCTATCCTACACTTTATATATCTATAGAGAGAGAGAGAGAGGGGGGGGGAGAGAAATTGTTCTAACATTGACGCCTAAGCTTTTAATCAGTTAATGAAAGCTCTTATCACTTAATTGGAAATGCTTATATGTGCGTTGTCGCATATAGAATTGATTATATACATATATATATATATAGTTTAGAAGAGAGGGGGAGGCAGGCAGGTCGAGTAAACTTGAAGAGATAATTCCAAATCTTGGAAGATGTCGATCTGATAGACTTATCGGTGCGAAGCACTCCATTTCCGTGAGATTCATCAAATCAGACAATAATTAACGGAGATTAAGCTGTTTATAATCAATTTGAGAGGGGGGGAGTGCTGGTAGATAAGGGGAAAGGGGAAGTTCGATGGAAAATTAAATTATAATCGCCGCGTATACATAGCGAAAAGATCTCTCGCAACTAAAAGCCGCAAGATGAAATTTAACTTTCGCAAGTCACGAATTTCATTTTTTTTCATTTTGTTGCCTCAAAAACCCTGAAAATTAATTAAGAGAATTTTCTAGAAAGAAAAAACTATTTTTCCTAATAATAATAATGATAATAAATAATATAGTAAATAATAATAATAAATAATATAGTAAATAATACTCATAATAAATAATATAGTAAATAATAGTCATAATAAATAATATATTAAATAATAATAATAAAATAATAAAGAATGAAGGACGCGAGAATTCTGGTGAAAGCGTCAAATCGATAAAAAGAGACAGCTAGTGTGCTTAGCGTCCCCCCCCCCTTTTTCCTCTATTTCTTGACGCATGCGCGCCGATGCGTCTCAGTAGAAAAAGTCGTTTGTGCGCATGCGTTAGACTTAAGGAGGGGAAGAAGAGGGGACGTTAGGCCTCACGCTACGTTCAGACTCTCCGAGTCTTCTATTTTTATATTTTTAAATACAAATGAAAAATTATTAGACACAAATAAAATACAAAGTAAAATAGAAAAAATAATTGAAACAATGTTTTTCTATTAGTGAATGAAAAAAAATAATATGTACCTAGTAAAGATTGAAAATTAAATAAAACATATTTGCAAAATAAATGAATAATAAAAAGAGATAGTACTGATGATAAATATAATAAATAAAAAATTTTATTATATTAAAATTTTACAATTGCGAATAAATATAATTTTTTATATTGTTTATTACACGATTCATGCCTGTCTGCTTTGAATGTAGGCTAGAGTTTTAATATTTGTATTTTACTATTTATATAATTTTATATTAATATTAATTAAGAAATATTAATATAGATATTAATTATTTATGTAAATTTATATTAATTATATTAAATATTAATAAACATTAAAATACAAGTATTAAAATTATATTTTGTGGTCCCGTATATAAATAAATAAAATAAGTAAATAATACTAAATAAATATTATTTCTAAAGAAATATAAAAATAATTTAAAAAATGGTATTTGTGTATTATATTTTTCAATTTTGTAATAAATTTTGTAATTATTGATTCATCAATTATTATTAATAAAAATAATAAAATAAAAGTAATAAAAAATTAATTAATATTATTAATAAAATATTTTAGTGATAATTAAAGTATATAGATTGAATTTATCACTCGGCAGTAGTTAATAATAAGACTAGAATTTAATTTATTTAGTTAATGATAATTAAATGTGTAAATAAAATAAAATTTGTATTAAGAGTACTTTGTTTGTAAGGGCCTTGTCCCGGTTAGTACTTAAATAAATAAATCGAACGAATAAACAAAAAGTGCTATTTTTAAAATATATATGTATTAAAAAAAAATTGGTTGAAAATATTTAAAAATATTGGTTGAATGTGCTTTAATATTTATTATTTTATTCATTTAATAATAAATAAACAAATAAAAAACTACCACTGCGAAAAATTGCATTTTTAGTTTTACCACTACTTATTGTAAAATGGTGTCAAATATTAATTTTTTTTTTTACGAAGAAATAATAAAAATAAAATCTTATATAGAAAAAAATAAAAAAATTGCATGAAATAAAATAAACAAGGCGTGACTTGACTGCAATATGGCACGCAATATTTTTTTTTCTCTTCCTTTTCTTTTTTGCTTTCATATTATCATTAAAACTCCATTGACTATTTATATTACCTCGTCTTTTTTTTCCCTTCATTTTTTTTTGTGCACAAACGATTTCCTCGAATTTATGAATTATTATTGTGTAGCCTACTTCTTTTTTTTCTCTCTTTTTCTCTCGAGAAATAATAGTTTCCGATATATTTACAATTCTTTATGTGCTGATATTTTTTTTTATTGGATTTTTTTGTACAATTCACAGTATATATACATATATATAGAGAGGAACAAAAAGCAGATGATTTTGTTTACGATTGAATGCAAATTTTATCACTCATTTGTCAACTGTTTATTTTTCTTATTCTATAATAAATAAACGTATGTGTGTCAAAAAATAAAGTTAGATTTTATTTTCACTTTTTTCTACTATTTTCAACTGAAATTGCGATTGAAATAAATATTTTTTCATTAAATTTTAGAAAATTTATTTTTTTGATATAAATATTGTTAAATTTATTTTTGTTACACTATAGAATTAAATTTATTTTTTATTGCTCATAAATATATATTTGACTTGGAGGATTGATAAATTTCTTGACATTTAATATTGTTAAATTTATTTTTGTTTAATATTTCTAAATATTTTTACAGGTCTCTTAAATGAGAGACGAGAGAAAAAAAGGGAAATCGAAACTCGCCTTTTAATATATTATAAACATCAGAAAGAAAAGAAAATGTAGTAAAAAAAAATTATGATTCCTCTTTAAAAAGATTGCACGCAGTACTTATTTTGTAATTTATATCAAAAATTATCCTTTCCATACATAATCAAAATCTAATAATTTCTTTATAGCCAAAAATTTAATAATTTCTTTATATACAAAAATCTAATAATTTCTTTATAGACAAAAATTTAAGAATTTCTTTATAGACAAAAATTTAAGAATTTCTTTATAGACTAAAATTTAAGAATTTCTTTATAGACATAAATGTAAAAATTTCTTTATTGACAAAAATCTAATAATTTCTTTATGGACAAAAAAATAATATTTTTCGTTTATCTTTGAACAATAAAGTGTATTTTTTTAAATTATAAACATTATTAACTAATTAATTATTTCGATTTGAAAAAAAGTAGAAAATATTTCTTTCAAAGGTAATTCTGATTGAAATAAACTTGATATGAAATCAATTTTAAATAAAAGTTTTATAAATAATTTTAATTTTCATCAAAATAAACAATTATGAATTTTAATTAAAAATAAATATTTTTGATTCTCTGGAAAATAAGAAAAAATTATTTCTTCGACTCTATAGGGTGAGGGGGTGAAAGATTTAAATGAATTTTGATTTATTTAATTTTAATTCAAACAAATTTTGATTCAATTAAATTTTAATTCAATTAAATTTTGATTCGAATAAATTTTAATTCCATTAAATTATAATTCAATTAAGTTTTGATTCAAATAAATTTTGATTCAGTTAAATTTTAATACAAATAAATTTTGATTCAGTTAAATTTTGATTCAACTTGATTGTAATTAAAAATATAAAAATTTTAATTCTTTTGAAAATAAAAAAATTATTTTTTCAGCTCTAAGGTAGTAAAAGAATTAAATAATTGATTCAATTAAATTGTGATTTTAATTCATTCTAATCGCAAAATGAATTTTTATTAAAAATAAATCATTTTTATTCTCTTGAAAAAGAAAAAAAAATTATTTCTTCGACTCTACAGGGTCGAATTTTGAATTGTGGTTCAAAGAAATTTTAATTTAGTTCAAATTTAATTCAATTAAATTTTGATTCAATTAAATTTTTATTTAACTCAATTTTAATTTAATTTAATTATGGTACAAATGAATTATTTTTTTGACACTATAGGGGGAAAGGAGGAGGAGGGGGGGGGGTTTAAAGATTCAAATGAATTTCGATTTAGTTAAATTTTGATTCAAATAAATTTTAATTAAATTCAATTTTTATTTAGTTCATTCAATTTTAATTCAATTAAATTTTGATTCAAATAAATTTGGATTTAATTCAATTTTAATGTAATTCAATTTTGATTCAATTAAATTACGATTCAAACGAATTTTTATTAAGTTAAATTTTGATTCAAATAAATTTAAATTAAATTAAATTTTTATTCAGATTCAAATGAATTTTGATTTAGTTAAATTTTGATTCTAATAAATTTTAGTTAAATTAAATTTTTATTCTGTTAATTCAATAAAATTACGATTCAAATAAATTATTTTTTATATTATTTATTTTATTGACTTTATAGGAGGTGGGTTAAAGATTCAAATAAATTTTGATTGAGTTAAATTTTGATTTAAAAAAATTTTAATTAAATTAAATTTTTATTTAGATTCAAATGAATTTTGATTTAGTTAAATTTTGATTCGAATAAATTTTAATTAAATTCACTTTTTATTCAGTTAATTCAATTTTAATTCAATTAAATTTTGATTCAAATAAATTTGGATTCAACTCAATTTTCATTTAATTCAATAAAATTACGATTCAAATGAATTATTTTTTATATTATTTATTTTATTGACTTTATAGAGGGTGGGTTAAAGATTCAAATAAATTTTGATTGAGTTAAATTTTTATTCAAAAAAATTTTAATTAAATTAAATTTCATTTAGATTCAAATGAATTTCGATTTAGTTAAATTTTGATTCGAATAAATTTTAATTAAATTCACTTTTTATTCAGTTAATTCAATTTCGATTTAGTTAAATTTTGATTCAAATAAATTTGGATTCAACTCAATTTTAATTTAATTCAATTAAATTACGATTCAAATGAATTATTTTTTATATTAATCATTTTTTGACTTTATAGTAGGGTGGGGTTAAAGATTCAAATTAATTTTGATTGAGTTAAATTTTGATTCAAATAAATTAAAATTAAATTAAATTTTTATTTAGATTCAAATAAATTTCGATTTACTTAAATTTTGATTCGAATAAATTTTAGTTAAATTAAATTTTTATTCTGTTAATTCAATTAAATTACGATTCAAATGAATTATTTTTATATTATTTATTTTATTGACTTTATAGGAGGTGGGTTAAAGATTCAAATAAATTTTGATTGAGTTAAATTTTGATTTAAAAAAATTTTAATTAAATTAAATTTTTATTCAGATTCAAATGAATTTCGATTTAGTTAAATTTCGATTCAAATAAATTTTAATGCAATTCAATTTTTATTTAGTTAATTCAATTTCGATTTAGTTAAATTTTGATTCAAATAAATTTGTATTCAACTCAATTTTAATTTAATTCAATTAAATTATGATTCAAATGAATTATTTTTTATATTAATTATTTTTTTGACTTTATAGGGGGGGGGGTGAAGATTTTCAATTAAATTTGAATTCTGTTAAATTTTGATTCAATTAAATTTCGATTGAGTTAAATTTTGATTGAAATAAATTCTAATTGGAATAAATTAAAAATTAATAATTCTATGATTTCTTTAAAAATAGATTTAATATTTTATTTTTTGGGGGGGGTGGGGAGTGAATGTTTATAGGCATCATCTGCGTGCGCAATTTTTAGCTCGTTATCTCAAATATAATATGTACAAGCTGGTATATAATGTGCCCTATGATTTTGTATAATATGTACGAAGGCCTGGCTTACGATAAGGGTGATGTGAGCTAAAGGGGTGGTTGGGCGAAGGGTTAGGGGGGAAGTTTCGACTCGAGTCGTGGCGCTAGATGTAGGCACATTATATGCGCATAAATGCATTACACGAGCGAACACACTGTTGCGACATACATGACTATATACATCAGGGCCATAAAGGGTTACACTCTCTCTCTCGCTCTCTCTCGCTCTCGTTACTTGAAACTCTCCCTATGTAGAATAATTTTCAACTTCGCGAATCACTAAGTACACGATTGTATAAATTGTAACAGCGCAAGAGCGAGTCATTTGATTTGCTTCAATTCGATTTATGCCCTCCCAATATATATATATATATATAAATTATAAGTTACATAAACCGCAAAAAAAAAAATTACATCAAACAAGTAAATCGATTATTTTTTTTCCATTGGCGGATAAATATAATTACTTGGATAAATAATTTTTCCTTTTTACTCCGAACAAATAAATTCTATTTTCGAACCGATTGTTTCTGTATTTAGGATAAATTAAAATTACTGTTTTAATATTTAAGGTCGATACAAGTTTAGTGTAAATTGCACAGAGTTGAAAATATTTTAATTATTTATTTTCAGTATATTTAATTATTTATTTTTAGTATTTAATTATGTTTAGAAAATGAATCAAAAGAGTCGACCGAATGGTGGCAAATTGATACCAAAAGTGTAAAGTCAAAACCAAAATGATTAATTCACACACTAAAATATCAAATTGTGGAGAAACATAATCATTAAAGTGGTAACAAAATTATTAAATTTTGTAACCGAAAGTACAAAATTAAAAATTGCTATCGAATTGCCAAGGCGAAAAAGAATTACTAAATTAATACCAAAAGGTATCAAATTGATAAAAAAAAAATTAGCGAAACTATTCAATAAATACCAAAAAGTAACAAATTGATACCAAAAAGTATCGAATTGAAACGAATAATTTTCAATTAGTACCAAAAGGATTAAATTAGTAACAAAGGTACAAAATAAAAAATTGGTATTGAAATGCTGTCACAAAAGAACAAAATTAATACCAAAAGGTACCAAATTGATAAAAAAAAAGTTATCGAAAGTAAATAAATACCAAAAAGTAACAAATTGATGACAAAAAGTATATCGAATAGCGACAAAAATTATCAATTGGTATCCAAAGGATTAAATTAGTACCAAAATGTGTCAAATTGATATAAAAATTGTCGGAATGATAACAAAATGTACCAAATTTTGTCTTATTTACGAATTAATGTCAAAGTATTGAATAAATGACAAAAGGTACCAAAAAACTCTTTTGAATTGATACAAAATAATACAAAATTGTGACAAAAATATCATCTGGTAGCAAAAAAATTAAATTCGCACCAAATTGATGCCAAAATTATAAAATTGACACCAAACGTTAACAAATGGAGGCCAAACATTATGAAACTGGTACCAAAAGTATTTAAGAATGTAAAAAAAGTACCAAAATGGTATCAAATTTTTAAAATTACTTCTATAATTTCATTTGACACGAAAAATATGTCGAAATGATTTCAAAAGTCTCAAAGTGGAACATAGAAATTTTCGAATTAATACCAAAACATGAAATTAATTCCAAAAGTATCAAAATGATACTAAAAATGATAAAAAGTGGTATCAAAAGTAATAAATTGTAGGGAAAAAATATAAAACTGGTCCCGAAAGGCTCGAATTAGTACCAAAAGTAATGAATTGTAGGAAAAAATATAAAACTGGTACCAGAAGGCTCAAATTAGTTCCAGAAGTACCAAATTGAAACCAAAAATAATCTAATTGGTACCAAAAGAATTAAATTTGTACAAAAAAGTACAAAGTAAAAATTTGTATCGAATGGATACCGCAAAAGTACTAAATTAATCCCAAAGGATATATAATTGATACCAATAACTATCGAATTGACACCAAAAGTACTCAATAAGTACCAGAAAGTAGAAAATTGATACCAAAAATTATCAACTGGTACCAAAAGATTAAAATAGTACAAAAAATTTCAAATTGAAACCAAACCTTACGGATTTGATAGTAAAGTGAGAAATTAATGCCAAATGTACTAAATTAGTACCAGAAATTATCGAATTGGTATACCAAATAAACTAAATTAATATACCAATTTGGTATTAAAAATTGTAGTTTTATTACCAAAAATAGTAAAAAATTGTTCATTTAATACCAAAAGTATTTAAAAAATTTAAAGAATTAATACTAAAAGTATAAAATTAATACCGAAAAGTACCAAATTGGTTCCAAAATTTATTATCGAATACTGAATGAATTAAATTATCACCAAAAGTATTAAATTAGAACCAAAAAAATACGAAATTGGTTCCGAAAGTTATTATCGAATACCAAATACACTAAATTAATACCAAAAAGTAGTAAATTTTGCATAAAATAAAAATTTGAAGAATCAATACTAAAAGTATGAAATTAATACCAAAAAGTACCAAATCGATATTACTTAATTTAATACACATTTTTTCTATTCCAGTTATAAAATAATTTTCTTAATTTTTCAAAAACAAATTTTTATTTTTCCTACTTAAAAAATTAACGTTTAATTTTATTTTCCATTTTGTTTCGCTGATAAAAAATCACGAACCAATTGTTCACGAGAAGATGAAAAAAATCATAAAAGTAAATACTAAGATTTTACTATTGAAAAAAATTAATAATATTAATTTTTATTGTAAACCTTTAAAAGCGAAAATGTAGAAATTTTTCAATTCGTATAGAAAGAAAGAAAGAAGAAAAAAAAATTAAAAAGTAAACTTAATATTAAAAATATTATTTTGCATTTTTACAATTTTTTTAATCACTTTTAATAAAAGTAATGGAAAATACCTGTTTTTATTCTTTTTTTTTTGCCAAAAAAAAAGAAGAAAAGGAAACATTAATTTTCTGCAAGTCAGCAATTCAAAGTGGCTGAGCTTGTTCAAATTGTGCGATTACCACCCTAAAAAGCGAATTGAACGCAAAGATTGCGTGATAAGTGAATTTTTTTTCGATTATTGACGCACGATTTTTTTTCTCCGTCACGCAATTTCAATTTGTCGACCGAAAAACATTTTAAAAACTCATTAATAAAAAAAAAGTGTATATAATAGAAGAAAAACGATCATAAACCACAAAGTAGCTTAAGATCAAAATTAAACTTGATTTTAACAGTACGATTTCAGTTTTTAATATAAAAAAGAATTTTTTTTTTAATTCCTAAGTGATTAGTTTAAAAGTATGCACTCGAACCTAATTGTAGAGTAGTAAATAAATTCTATGTATTTCAATCGAATAATTTTTAAAGCAAAATTCAATAAAAATATTTTTTAAACTAAAGTCAATTTAATAATGTTTAAAATTTTACCGTTAAATCAATTAAATAATTTTTAACATAAATTATATTAAATAATTTTTAACGTAAAATCAGTTAAATTATTTTTAACGCAAAATTCAATTAATAATTTTTAACGTAAATTCTATTAAATAATTTTTGACGTTAAATCTATTAAATAATTTTTAACATAAATTATATTAAATAATTTTTAACGTAAATTCAATTAAATAATTTTTAACATAAATTCTATTAAATAATTTTTAACGTAAAATTAATTAAATAATTTTTCAAGTAAATACGATCTAATAATTTGAAATACAAATTAATTTTGCAAACAAATTATTGATTCCATTAGAATTCATTTATAATATTTAGATTAAAATAAAAAATTGTAATTATCATCTTCAACAAATTTTCTTACAGAAATGACAAATAATTTTTTTTGTCATCAAATAATTATTTTTTGTCAACAAATAATTATTTTTGGCAACAAATAATTATTTTTGGCAACAAATAATTATTTTTGACAACAAATAGTTTTTAGTTGTCATCAAACAATTTTTTGTTACCAGCAAATAATTATTTTTTGTCAACAATTATTTTTTAGTTATCAAGAAATAATTATTTTTTGGCAACAATTATTTTTCAGTTATCAACAAATAATTATTCATTGTCAACAATTATTTTTTAGTTACCAACAAATAGTTATTAGTTGCAAACAAATAATTATTAAATATAAAAAATAATTATCAGCTGTAAACAAATAATTATTTTTGTCAACAATTATTTTTTAGTTACCAACAAATAGTTTTTAGTTGCAAACAAATAATTATTAAATATAAAATATATTTATCAACAAATAATTTTTCCTTAATAATTTTTAAGTTACAATAATGCTAATTTTTAAGACGTTAATATTTTCGATAACGAAAATTTATCAATTTATAATATAAATATATTCATATATAAATATAATCATACGAAATTAGTTTTCCGTATTAAAAAATGTATAAATAAAAATTATTTGCAATTAAGATAATAAATTAATAAATATCAAGTTTAATGAAAATTCATAAAAAAAATATTCTCTTTACCCAAAAAAAAAACGAAAAAAAATCGCAGAATTCCTTCTAGACATTTTTTTTGCGGCTCTTTTTTTTCCTTATAGAATACTTGCACTTTAATTATTATTTATACCTGTTTCTTTGTTATTTATATTAGAGGAAAATTATTTATAAAAGAAATGTAAGAAAATGAAAAGTTTTATTCACCTGTTCCATTTATACCGCTCGGACGGATACGAGCGTCGTAACTTTTTGGTCCTAAAATCATGTCTAATATTTGTTTCTCTACTTCCCTGAAGTTTATAACCTTCTGCTGCATACATCTGTAATAAATAGAATACAAAAATCTCAGTCACAATTTTTTTTAATTAGGAAAAATTTTATTATTTTTTAAAATAAAATTTCATAAATTATTTCTATCGACAAATAATTATTAGCCAACAAAAAATTTTACTATAGGAGAATATTTCTATTTCAAACCAAATATAATTTCTTTTTGCGTTGAATAAATTTAATAATTAATTAATTAATTTAATAAATTAGACTTTATTAAATTAATAATTTATTAATAATTTCAACTCATTTAACCTATAAATTTATTAATGTAATGATCCCTACATTAAAAAATAATTTCTAACAAGAATTTAATTTAATTTATTTATATAATGTTTTATTTAATAATTTTTTCACATTCTCATCAAAAGTGAAAAAGTCTTGGATTTTTAATTTATAATTTAATTTCAATTTCATATTTATAGTTTATAGTAATTCAAGAATAATTTATAATTAATAATTTATAATAAAAAATATATATCAAAATTTTTTTTGCCTAAGAAAAATTATTCTTTTTATTAATTTAATAAATTTTAATTTAATAGAACAAGAATTTAATTTAATTTATTTATATAATGTTTTATTTAATAATTTTTTCACATTCTCATCAAAAGTGAGAAAGTCTTGGATTTTTAATTTTTAATTTAATTTCAATTTCATATTCATAGTTTATAATAATTCAAAAATAATTTATAATTAATAATTTATAATAAAAAACACATATCAAAATTTTTTTTTCCTAAGAAAAATTATTCTTATTATTAATTTAATAAATTTTTATTTAATAGATTTAAAAACAATTTTCTATGC
Source organism: Leptopilina myrica (nomen nudum) (assembly GCA_032872475.1). Taxonomy (NCBI): domain Eukaryota; kingdom Metazoa; phylum Arthropoda; class Insecta; order Hymenoptera; family Figitidae; genus Leptopilina; species Leptopilina myrica (nomen nudum). Next base: position 20,730,699 of record CM065467.1, on the reverse strand, counting down.
AAAAAAAATTTTGATATTTATTTTTTATTATAAATTATATTATATATATTATAAACTATTTTTGAATTATTATGAATTATATTTTTTTGCATAAGAAAAATTATTCTTATTATTAATTTTAATTTAATAAATAAAAAATTTTTTTTTATGCAAAAAAAATGTTATGTATTTTTTATTATAAATTATTTCTGAATTATTATGAACTATAATTATGAAATGAAAATTAAATTACAAATTAAAAAATTGTTAAATAAAAAATTAAATAAATAAATTAAATTAAATTATTTTTTATTGTAGGGATGACGGAAAGAAATTATTATTTTTATTTTGAAACTTTTTTTTGCCATTTTGTGCACTAAATTGTACTTTAAGATATAGGAACTATATTTATACTGTTGAGGAACAAAGGAGAGGAGAAACTTTCTACTAGTCAAGTTTGTGACACTAGCGCACTTTCATTACTCTGTGCCAACATATATGTATATAATACATGTATATACAGTCTCAGTCTCATAAGTCGAGTTTAAATTCTGTTCTAAATTCAATTACATTGAGAAACTTCCCTTTCTCGAAACGTTTAAACTTAAATATCACATGTGACTAATTCCTTTATAATTTCATCTATACATGTATATGTGTATTTTCCTCAATAAATATATACAAGTACTTATAATGAAAAATACATGCAAATATTTTGGTACGAATATATAATACAGTTTATAATTTCTAACAAATAATTAATAATTAATAAATAATAAATAATAATTAAGAAATAAAAATTTATAATTTGCAAAAATTACAATTTTATTATTGAATTATTATTTATTTATTTATTATTTACTATTTATTATCCATTTTTTTCAATTCGATCAAAAATACGAAATTATTATTTAAAAAATAAAAAATTTTGGAAAATATATTAAAATTTATTATTATTTATTATTTATCTATTATAGACTCAAAAAAAAATTTAATTCTAATAACCACTAGTCTATTATTCAAGTAAATATTTCCTTGAATCAAATTAATTTTTTTTCACTACATAATGTGAATATATTTATTTATTTTTTTATCCAAAAATATTATGTTTGTTGTTTTTTTAAATACACTGAAAAAAAATTTAATTCAAACAACCAATTACTACAAATCAAATTAATTTTTTTTCACTGCATAATGTGAATATATTTATTTATTTTTTTATCAAAAAATATTATGTTTGTCTTTTTTTAAATACAATGAAAAAAAAAATTTAATTCAAATAACCAATTACTAGTCTATTATTCAAGTAAGTATTTACTTGAATCAAATTAAATTTTTTTTCACTGCATGTGAATATATTTTTTTTATCCAAAAATATTTTGTTAGTGTTTTTTTTATTACACACACACATAGATATAAAAATAAATTTCCGTCTATATAAATAATTAATTTCATAAATAAATTGAGCGAGGGTGAAAAAAAATATATTTACAATATATTGAATATCAAAACTCCATCCCTTTTGTAATCGGATAATTAAATTGAACATGATACTCTTGTGATTGGGTATGTAATTTAATTGGCATAATTTTGTTTCGACAAACTTTCATATTATATTACAGAGCTATTAAATTACCCAACTTGTATATTATAATATAATTTTTTTTAATACATTTTGCCAATTAGATTTTTATAGAAATTTCCCAATTGTTAATTATTTGAATATTGATTTCATTGTACATGTCAAATTTAGGGTCAAAATTATTATTATTTTCAACATAATTTTTAATAAAATTTATGCAAATTTGGATTTTTAAAAATTCATTTATTTTCTTATTTATTCTTCAAAGAATTAAATTATTTTCAAACATTAAAAATTTTTTTTTTCAATTTTCTTTAAAATAATTTGTAAAAATTCAATTATTTTCAATGTCAAGTATTTCAAAAAAAAAGTTTTGAGTTTTAATAAATGAATTCAATTATTTAAAAAGATATTTTAATAAAATTCTTCTCAAGAATTCGATAATTTTCAATGTCAAGTATTTCAAAAAAGTTTTAAGTTTTAACAAATGAATTCAATTATTTAAAAAGATATTTTAATAAAATTCTTCTCAAGAATTCAATTATTTTCAAAAGTAATATAATTCTTTGTAAAAATCCAATTATGTTCAAAAAATTTTCTCGAAAAATGAAATTATTTCTAAAAATTTTATTAAAATTTGTCAAGCGAATTTAATTATTTGAAAAATTTGTTGATAAAATTCTTCATTACAAAATTTAACTAATTTTAGAACAATATTTTAGTTATTAATTTTTTTTTCAAATCTACATTTCTTAAAATTTCTAGTCAAATTCATTTAAAATTTTAATTTTACAAAATTTTTCAAGTTCATTTAATTATGAAAATTGTAAACGCAACTCTTTTAAAATTGACATTAAAAAAAAAAATATTTAAGTTAAATTGGATTTCATGAATTAGAAAATTTTCCAGGATTTCTATCAAAATTCCCTGACTTTTTCGAGATTATTTTTAAATTTACAAAATGCCCTAACATTTACAGATATTCCAGATTTCTAGGTTGCGTGGCAACACTGAACAGTAAAAAATTAATTTATAGAAAAAATAATTTTAGGAAACAGAATAATAATAAAAAATTATTTTATGAAAATTATTTTACAACAAATTTTTAAACAGTTTTCAACGATTTTTAAATAAAATGTCGAAAAAATTTATGCAAATAACTATTTAAATTTTAAATAAATGAATTACTGCGAGAAAATTTTCATTATTATAGAAAATAATTATTCATTCCAGAACTTCTAGAATTAACAAAATATATTCAAAAATAAAATCATTAAAATAATTTCAAAGAAAATTCAGTTAAACTTTCGCACAAAAATTAATTTTACAGATTTGTTAGTAAAAAATATAAAAATTTTCGATTTTCAAAGACTTTAATTGAAAACAATTTTATAATTCAACTATTTCTAAAAAATTCACTATTTAGTACATTTCAAATTCAATTATTATCTAAAAATTTAAATATAATTCCTTTATTTATTTATTTCTACACTGTAATACAAATATTTAAATAGATAAACAATTTATTGAACAATTAAATTAAAATTGAATTTTTATAAAGAATTTTATCAAATTTTATCAATTTTTTAAATAGTTCAATTTTTTCGACAAATTTTAATTGGATTTTTAAGAATAATAACATTTTTCGAGCAATTCAGTTAAAATAGTATTAAAAATATTTGAATTTCTACGATGAGTTTTATTACTCAAGAAAATATTTGAATTTCTAAAACGAATTTTTTTATTATTTTAGGAAACAGAATAATAATTTGAAATTAAAAATGTTATGTTATAAAAAAAAATTGAAGTCCAACCACGAATTTTATTATATTTATTAAAAACTTATTGAATTATTGCTAAGAATTTTATCGAATCTTTGTTTAAAAATAATTGAATTTTAGCGAACAATTTTATTAAATTTCGTTAAAATAATTAATTTTCTGCGATGAATGTTTTATATTCACAAAATAAATAATTGAATTTTAGCGAATAATTTTATTAAATTTCGTTAAAACAATTAATTTTCTGCGATGAATGTTTTATATTCACAAAATAAATAATTGAATTTTAGGCTTTAGCGAATAATTTTATTAAATTTCGTTAAAATAATTAATTTTCTGCGATTAATGTTTTATATTCACAAAAAAAATAATTGAATTTTAGCGAATAATTTTATTAAATTTCGTTAAAATAATTAATTTTCTGCGATTAATGTTTTATATTCACAAAAAAAATAATTGAATTTTGACGAAGAATTTTATTAAATTTCGTTAAAATAATTAATTTTCTGCGATTAATGTTTTATATTCACAAAAAAAAAATAATTGAATTTTGACGAAGAATTTTATTAAATTTCGTAAAAATAATTAATTTTCTGCGATTAATGTTTTATATTCAAAAGAAAAATAATTGAATTTTGACGAAGAATTTTATTAAATTTCGTTAAAATAATTAATTTTCTGCGATTAATGTTTTATATTCAAAAGAAAAAATATAATAATTGAATTCTGACGAAGAATTTTATTAAATTTCGTAAAAATAATTGAATTTCTATGTTGAGGTTTATTATTTAAGAAAATAATTGATTTCCTAAAAAGAATTGTATTATTTTAGGACACAGAATAATAATTTAAAATAAAAAATGTAATTTCAAATAAGAAACCAGTTGCTTTGATGTAAATAATTTGAGAGTAATATATATATATATATATATATATATTGAGCAGAAATGACTGATCGATTTGGCATGGGACAAACTCAATTACAGAGCTTGCGCGAAGTCATGCCGATGCTATCTATTTTACTGCAACTACAGAGATAGAGATAGAGAGAGATAGAGAGACTGTAAGTGTATTCGAGTTCTGATCGACTGCCTCGAATAACCACATGCTAATAATAAAGGCACGATGAGTAAACAATTATACGGTAAACCAGATAGATGGCTCGCTAGCGAACGAACAACGCAACGCAACGAGCGAAACGAAAAGCTCTGGAATGCTTTTAATGAAAAAGTCCGTCGTCAGTAATGAGGAAATATATATATATATATATACGTTCATGTTGCCGTCAAAAAAATCCAAAAGTAGTTACAATATTGCCTCGTAAAAAAAAATTAGTCTTTAAAAATTCCCTTTCCTAAATATACAATTTAAATAAATAAATAAATACTGAATAAAAAATAAATTAATTACTTTTTAATAAATTTAAATTTGTTTATTTATTTAAGGGCATTTGAACCTTTATGACGTCACAGCATTACAATATATGCTTTGCATCAATTGTGACGTCATAATGGTCCAAATTCCCTTAATGAATAAATTTAATTAATTTGATAAATAATAAATTTATTTAATAAATAAATTTATTTATTTATAAATAAATGCCCGCGGGAAATTTATAAGAAATAAATAAATAAATAAATAAATTTAGAAAATATTTTTACACTGAGAGAAAATTTTTTCTTCAATACAAAAATAATTTCGTTAAATTAAATAAAAGTATATTTATCTCAATTTTTTTAGTTTTAAACAAATTTATTATCTATTGATTTTATTCGACGGAAATAAAATTTTATTTAAACCAAATCATTTGAACAAAAAGAAAGCAATTTATTGAATAATTGAGTGAAAATGAAATTTATCTATAAAGAATTTTTTGGAATTTTATCAATTTTCTTTGATTTGAAATAAAATTTTATTTCAATCAAAGAAAATTTTATTTCAAAGTTCAAACCAAATAAAATTTATTTGGAAACAAGTAAAATGTCTACAGTTGGTTCTGCGAGTCAAATGTATTTTTTTCTTGGTATAAACTAAACTTAATTTCTTGAAAATAAAATTTATTTTCCCAATGAATAATTTCTACAAGGTTAATTAAAATAATTTTTACAATGTTGATGTAAAAGTACAATTTTACAAAAGCATTGAATTTTAAATAAAAAAATTTTTTTTTTTGAAATTCATGAAGAAAACAAATAAATAGAGTTGCAATAAAAATTTTATTTTGTCTTTTCTCTGACTTTTTACTGATTTCCAGATTTGTTTCTGACTGATTTAACGACAAATTTTTTAATTTTAAAATAATTTTATTTTATTTGACAAATTTAAACACAAATTTTTAAGAATAATAATTTTATTTTATTTGACAAATTTAAACACAAATTTTTAAGAATAATAATAATTTTTTGAGAAATTTGATTAAAATAATTGTATTAAAAATAATTGAATTTGGAAATAAAATGTTATTATATTTATGAGAATAACTAATTTTTTGGAAAAAAATTTTTTAATTATAAAAATACTTGAATTATTGCGAAGAATTTTTTTAAACAAAGTTTTAAATAGTTTTCAACGATTTTGAAACAAAATTTCGAAATAATTTATGCAAATTCCATTTTAGATAATTTAATTAGTCTGTAAAATTTTGATTATTTTGGAAAATAAATGAATTCGGAAATTCTTCAATTAAAAATATATATTAAAAATTAAAAACATCAAAATAATTTCAAAGAAAATGCAATTAAACTTTCACAAAAAAATTCAATGAAACTTTCTCAAAAAAATTAATTCCACAGATTTTGTTAGTAAAAAATATGTAAAATTTTGATTTTCAAAAATTTTAATTTAAAACAATTTTATAATTTAATTATTTCTAAATATTCACGTTAGTGCATTTCAAATTCAATTATTATTTAAAGTTTTCAATTTAATTCCTTTATGTATTTAATTATTTATTAAATTATTTAAAATGCATTTCAAATTCAATTATTATCTAAAGTTTTCAATGTAATTCCTTTATGTATTTAATTATTTTTTAAATTATTTATTTCTACACTAGAATTCAATTATTTAAACAGGAAAACAATTTATTAAACAATTGAAATAAAAATGAATTTATGTAAAGAATTTCATAAAATTTTATCAATTATTTTAAATAATTAAATTCTTTCGACAAATTTTAATTGCAATTTTTAAGAAAAATAACATTTTTTGAGGAATTTAATTAAAATAGTATTAAAAATAATTGAATTTCTACGATGAGTTTTATTACTCAAGAAATTAATTCAATTCCTAAACAGAATTTTATTATTTACGAAAATGATTGAATTCCTGAATAGAATTTTTTGTTAAATTAATGAGAAAATAATTGAATTATTGCAAATGATTATTTTATTACAATTTTTTAAACAATTTTTCAGCAAAATTTCTAATAAAATTTGTGCAAATTTCATTTTTAATAATAATAAAAAACAATTAATTTATGAATTAATTTATTAACTAATGATTTAATTTATTAATTTATTTATTAATTAATTTACAAATAAAATAATTTTTGGGAACAGAATAATAATTAAAAATTAATTTATGAAGGAAATAATTGAATTATTTTATAATAAATTTTTAAACAGTTTTCAACGATTTTTTAAATAAAATTTCGAAAACATGATGCAAATTCTATTCTAATTCATTGATTTCTAATGGAATTTTTGTTATTTTAGAAAATAATTCACTGTTCGTGTGTGGAATTTTTATTATTTTAGAAAATAATCGAATGTTCGTGTGGAATTTTAGGAAAAAAATTTTTAAATAATTGAATTAATTTGGAAAATTTTATTACATATTCAAAACCATTGGAATGGGAAAACTATTTTATAATTGAATTTTGCCAAATGAATGTTATTGAAAATCACTGAAAACATTTGAATTTCGTCAAAGAATATATTTTGCTATTTTTAAAAGTATAATTAAAATCTTGACGATATTTTTTTGATAAAATTTATGAGAAACTATTTGAATTCCTGCGAAGATTTTTTTATTACTTTTGAAAATAATTAAATTCTTGTGATAAATTTTTATATTTAAAAAAAATAATATAATTCTATTATTAGATATATTATTATATTTTTTTATTTTTTATTTTTTTATTTATGAAAATATAGTAATTGAATTTTTTTTTTCTAAACGCAATAGGACAATAGTTTATTTTCGAATAGTACCTGAAAATAAATAGAAATAATGGAATTTTATTTTATTCATTAAAAAAACAGTAGGATAAAAAAATTATTTTTAAAAAATCCTGCACTCTAATTTAAAATACAGAATTAAAAATTGGGACAATTTCTTGATCTTGTTTTCAATTTATCATGCACGCAATTCGAAATAGATTTGAGAAAGACCCGGATCAATATAGTTGCAAGCAGAATTATGGCGCCATTTCACCTCTCTTATATACACTTTCTCGGGTAAGGAAGTTTAATTTTCATAAAATTGCTATGCAGTAGTGTTGCTCGTTATAAATATTTTTTTTTCTTCAAATTTTAATTTATGTAAGTATAATAATTTATGTTAATTTTTCCATCGATAACAAATTAGTATGCCACAGAGAGAGAGGGCTTTATTATTATTATACGCAGGGAATATTTGGTAATTTATCGCGTACGTTTCGTAATTAACTGCAATTATTATCATTTTCAAATTTTATTTTTTCTCCTCAAAAAAAAGAAATCGTTCCTTCTCCTTTTTAAAAAAATATATTTCTAAAAAAAATTTGGTTCAAAATTATTATTTTTTCAAACTAATTTAAATTTAAATTACTATTAAACAAATAATTGTTTAGTAATCAATTAATTATTGTATGTATCATTATTGTTTATTTAATTTTTAATCTAACAAATACTTAAGTCAATAAAGAAATTAATATTTTTTTTCGGTAATTTACTTATTTATTGGTTTTTTTATTAAAATATTTATTTATTTGTTCATTTATTTACTAATTTATTTAATAATAAAATTTATGTATTTATTTTATAATTTCTTTCATAATTTATTTTTATCTGCTATTCATTTGTTTTGAAAATAATAAATTTAAATTTAATTGATTACTGGATTCAGTTAGAATTGAATAATTATAAAAATAATAATAAACAGTAATAATAATAATAATAAGAAAAATAATAAATAATAATAAAAAGAAAAACGTTGTCAATTTTATTAAAAAGTGAGAGTTGGTGTCTTTTTTTTCACCTTTAAACATCTTTCAAAAATCGAAAAATATTTTGTGAAACAATTGTGGAAGAATTTACTAAATATTAATAATAAAAGAATAATTTTTTTAATAATTATTATTCTTAATTGTTATTAATAACAAAAATAATAAATAATAATAATAAAAGAATAATTATTTTTACTAATTATTCTTAATTTTCAATAATGACAAAAATAATAAATAATAATAAAAGAATAATTATTCTTTTTTCCACTGTTCTGTTGAGAGCAAATGTGGGTTTTCTTAATAAATACAATTATTTTTACATTTGTACACACACATATGGAAAATACGATGAAACGTCTTCTAATTAGACGATATATATATGTAGTCAACTTTTTACAATTAAATTCTAGTGTAAAGCAGCAAAAAGTGATCGGACGCAGGAGAATTTAATTTTGAGTTTGAAGCGTACATTATTTCTGCTTTTAATTGCAGACGGTTTGTTTCACTTTTAATAACTTAATTACATTACATCCGTTTTTTCGTAGGCATACACACACACTAACTGCCCCTTTTTTCCCCTCTTAAAAAAGAAGAAAAAAAACTATAAACCAAGAACTTTATTTTTTCAAAGAAAATAAAAAAAAAGAAAAACCCCCCAATTTATTTTTTTTTTGCCTTTTTTTTGTCATTCAAATGGATTTTCTTTTTTTGTATTAAATATTGCGTTATAAAATTATAATTATTAGGTGCAAATATTTCGATTAAGGCGAAAATTCATTATATTTAATTTTTGCATTACATTTTTTGTTATTATTTATTATTTTTTTATTTGATAATAATTTTATTTTAAAGTATTTTTCTTTTGTCTGTTTCAGGTGAGTCAATATATATTTCTTGTCGAGATTATTTCGTAAGTAAATATTTATATTAATGCGTATGAAATTGTATATTATTTTACTGTAAGTTGGGAATAATTTCAAATTTCTGATTTTTTTTATTTAGTCGAAAGATTTTCTTTTTAAATTTTTTATTTCAATTGAAAGAGAAATTGAAAAATGTTCGTTTGGCAAAATTTTCAAATTCAAATATTTATATAAGTGATATATTTTAATTTTTATTGGCATTATTTTTTCATAATTCCTGGCTGTATTTACGCTATAGCAAAATTTGTTTTTTATTTAATTTGCAAAATTCCCTTTTTTTAGGCATAAATATATATTTTTTTCCCTTAATTTTTGTATCAAATATTTTAGAGAAAAAAATATCTATGATTTTAATTAAATATATTATTTAACATAACGTATTTACGATAACTATTTAATTAATGTATATTATTTGTTTTTTTCTTTCACAACTTTTTTTAATTTTTTTTTACAATTTTATACCGAATTAATGTCATGAAAATCATTAAAATTCTTGCGAAGAATCTTGCAATTTAAAAAAATTATTTAATTCTTGCGAAGAATTTTAACAAAATTTTTGAAACTATAATTGAATGTTTGGAAATAATTTTTTTTTAATTTTCAAAATAATTTGAATTTCCGCGATGAATTTTACTATTTAAAAAAATAATTCAGTTTTTCCGACGAATTTTATCAGAATTTTTGAAAATAATTCAATTTAATAAATATTTTTTTAAAATAATTGTATTTTTTCGAGAAAATTTACTAGAATTCAATGAAAAAAAAATTGCATTCCTTTTGAAGAATTTTAATATTAATGAAAATAATTGAATTCTTGCAAAGAATTTTATTTAAAATATTCAACATTCTGATTAAATTTTTTTAAAGAATTTTTTTTCAATTTTCTTTTAAATAATCTATTTTTTGAAATAATTTTAATTGAAAATTTTGAAAGTAATTGAATTTAATGAATAATTTCTCTCAAATTTTTTAAATAATCGCTTCTGTTAAAAATTAAAATTAAATACTTTATTGTTCAAGTTTATTAAAATTGTTATCAATATAATTGAATTCGTGTGAAAATTTTGATTATTTACCGAAATACTTTATTTTTAGCGAAGAATTTTACTATTTTTCGAAAATAATTTAATTGTTTCCAAGAATTTATTAGAAGATTGTAAAATAAGGGAATTTTTTCAAAAAATTTTAATAAAAATTCGAAGAAATTTTACTGAATCCTTGCAGTGATTAAATTTTATTGAATTTACCTAAAAAAATTTTTATAAACAAATTGTGTCATTTTTTAATTTTTAAAGAAAATAATTTAATATTTTGCAAAAGAAGTTTTTTAAAAATTTGGCAAAATAATTAAATTTTAAAAATAAATTCTTCAGTCAATCTTAGAAATAATTGGTTTTTTGAGATTAAAATCACTTTTAGAAGTATTTTTGCAAGAATTGAATGTTTGCAAATACTTTACTGTAAATAATTAAATTGTTTCAATGAATTCATGTAAATTTCAGAAAATAATTGAATTCTTTCGTGAAATTCTATTCGAAAATAATTTAATTTCTGCGAAAAAATTTACTATTTACGAAAATAATTGAATTCTTCCGAAGAATGTTATTTTATATGTAAATAATTGAATTCTTGCAAAAAAGTAATTTTTTATTTTCAGAAAATATAAACAATATTAATTAAATATTTATCCAACAAGTAATTTTTTTCAAATTTTGATTATGAATTTATCGAAAAAATTAATTTTGAAAATAAAAAATTTTGTAATTTCCATTATAATAAATTGAACATCACGTTGAACATTTGCTGGTTAATTTACAATTAATTATAATTAATAATTAATTAATGTTTGCAAATTTTAATTTTTGTAAAAATTTAGAAGATAAAACAATAAAAAAAAGTAAATAAAAACGTTAGAAAAATAATTTTATTAGCAAATTTTAACTTTTGTAATAATTCAGAAAATGAAACAATAAAAAAAATGTAAGAAATTAATGATTTTGTTTGTAAATTTTAATTTTTGTAATAAGTCAGAAAATGAAACATTATAAAAAAGTAAATTAAAATGTTAGAAAATTGATTTTATTTGCAAATTTTAATTTTTGTAATAATTCAGAAAATAAAAGAATATAAAAAGTAAATGAAAATGTTAAAAAAATGATTTTATTAATGCAAACTTTAATTTTTGTAATAGTTCAGAAAATGAAACAATAAAAAAAATTTTAGAAATTAATTATTTTGTTTGCAAATTTAAATTTTTGCAAGAATTCAGAAAAGGAAACAATAAAAAAAGTAAATGAAAATGTTAGAAAAATGATTTTATTAATGCAAATTTTAATTTTTGTAATTATTCAGAAAATTAAACAATAATAATGTTAGAAAATTGATTTTAATTGCAAATTTTAATTTTTGTAATAATTCAGAAAATGAAGGAATATAAAAAAAGTAAATAAAAATGTTAGAAAAATGTGAGGAAAAATGGTTTTAAGTTTTACTTTACAAGTAGTGTGCGAATCGAACGATAAGACGTGAGTAGTACAAGTAGACGAACGGTCAGCCCAGTAACTGTGTATACAAGGGATATGTCATGCTTTGCGTCAGGCTTGTGGTGAACCGCAAGTATTTATATACTATCAATATTATTATTGTTATAGTGATAATAATAATTTATATTAATATCATTTATTTATTTATTTAGTGAATTTATACGAAAACATAAAATAAAAAATGCTAATAAAATTATTATTGTAATTATTATTATTACTATTATTATCATTCTTATTTTTATCGTTATTCATTTATTATTATTATTATTATTATTTTTATTATTATTTTTATTATTATTACTTTTGTTATTTTTATTATTATTATTATTATTATCATCATTCTTGTGATTTTTACTCTCTAAATTTGAATTAGTAAAAATGTTTACTAATTTGAATTAGTGACTGACTTTTTGCTTTTAAATTAGCAAAGTTTACTAATAAATTAGTAGAAATGACTATTTATTAGTAAAATTTACTGAGTGACTGACTTTTTGCTTTTGAATTAGTAAATTTTACTAATAAATAGTAATTTCTACTAATTTATTAGTAAAGTTTACTAATTCAAAAGCAAAAAAGTCAGTCACTAATTTAAATTAGTAAACATTTTTATACTAATTCAAATTCAGAGAGTATTAAAATATTTTATTTTAGTAAGTTTTACTAATAAATAGTAATTTCTACTAATTTATTAGTAAAGTTAACTAATTCAAAAGCAAAAAGTCAGTCACTAATTTAAGTTAGTAAACATTTTTACTAATTCAAAAGCAAAAAGTCAGTCACTAATTCAAATTAGTTAACATTTTTACTAATTAAAACTTAGAGAGTAGTATTATTATAAATTTCGACATTTTCTATAATTATAATTATAATTTTCATAACCACTTTTGTTCACAATTATAACAACTATTTTTTTTTCTTAAATATATTGAAAATATATGAGTAATAAATTAGAAAAAAATTACAAGTTCTTTTTTTTTAACTTTATAAATATTATTTGTCGCTGTATTTAAATTTTATTGAAAAATAAATTGTCCGAATTTGAAAGTAAAAAAAAAACATTAAAAAAAAAAGAAAAAAACTCTGGTATAATGTTGATGATGAAATATTTAAACCAGTCTGCAGCCTCAGGCTGATCTCTGATGAGAAACTTCCCTTTCGCTAGATCGGCAGTTCGCTTGAGGTTACACGCGACTCAAAGCTATTCACATAGCAGTGTCAATCTTCCTACCAGGTGTCATGGATTCAAAAATATATATCAGGTCATTAACCTTTCACAATAAGTCCAATAGCATAAAAAACGTGTATATTTTTTCTATTTGTATTTTTATTTCTAATTCAAAAATTTTACATTTACACTTTTTGAAAAATTTCACTAAAAAATCATTCAGTTGGGGAAAAATTTTGGAAAATAATTGAAAATTTGCAAAGAATTTATTAGAATTTTTTGAAAATATAATTGAATTTCGGTGAGAAATTTTATTATTTCTAAATAAAAGAAGAGGACTGAAAATTTTGAGGCGAATTTAAATTTGAACATTGAATTTAGGAAATTTTTGGAAAATAATTGAATTTCGGAAAAAGAATATTATTATTTGTAAAAATACGAAGATAATTGAAAATTTTGAAGAGAATTTTTAAAAGAAAAATTTTGAACATTGAATTTAGAAAATTTTTTAAAAATAATTGAATTTCAGAGAAGAATTTTGACGAGAATTTAAAAAATAAGTTTTAGCATTGAATTTGGGAAAATTTTTAAAAATAATTGAACTTCAGAAGAATTGTGACGAGAGTTTTTTAAAAAAAATTTTGAACATTGAAAATAATTGAATTTTGGAGAAGAATTTTATTATTTATTAATATTATTTATAATTTTATTATTTCTAAGAAGAAGAAGATAGCTGAAAATTTTGAGAAGAATTTAATAAAGAATATTTTAAACATTGAATTTAGAAATTTTTTTGAAAATAATTGAATTTCAGAAGAATTTTGACAAGAATTTAAAAAATAAGTTTTGAAGATTGAATTTAGAAAAAAATTTTGAAAATAATTGAATTTCAGAAGAATTTTGACGAAAATTTAAAAAATAAGTTTTGAAGATTCAATTTAGGAAAAATTTTTGAAAATAATTGAATTTCAGAAGAATTTGGACAATTTAAAAAAAAAATTTCAACATTGAAAATAATTGAATTTTGGAGAAGAATTTTATTATTTCTAAAGTTACGAAGATAATTGAAAATTTTTACGAGAATTTAATAAAAAAAATTTTAAACATTGAATTTAGGAAATTTTTTGAAAATAATTTAATTTCGGAAGAAGAATATTATTATTTGCGTAAAAATACGAAGATAATTGAAAATTTTTAGGAGAATTTTTCAAAGAAAAATTTTGAACATTAAATTTAGGAAAATTTTTGAAAATAATAGAATTTCGGAAGAAGAATTTTGACGAGAATTTAAAAAAAAATTTGAACACTGAATTTAGGAAAATTATTGAAAATAATTGAATTTCAGAAGAATTTTAACAAGAGTTTTTAAAAAAATAATTTTGAACATTAAATTTAGAAATTTTTTAGAAATAATTGAATTTCGTAGAAGAATTTTATTATTTCTAAACATTCGAAGATAATTGAAAATTTTGAGAAGAATTTTTAAAAGAAAAATTTTAAACATTGAATTTAGAAATTTTTTTGAAAATAATTGAATTTCAGAAGAATTTTGACAAGAATTAAAAAAATATGTTTTCAATATTGGATTTAGGAAAATTTTTGAAAATAATTGAATTTCAGAAGAATTTTGACGAAAATTTAAAAAATAAGTTTTGAAGATTCAATTTAGGAAAAATTTTTGAAAATAATTGAATTTCAGAAGAATTTTGACAATTCAAAAAAAAAAATTTTTCAACATTTGAAAATAATTGAATTTTGGAGAAGAATTTTATTATTTCTAAAGTTACGAAGATAATTGAAAATTTTTACGAGAATTTAATAAAAAAAATTTTCGAACATTGAATTTAGGAAATTTTTCGAAAATAATTTAATTTCGTAAGAAGAATATTATTATTTGCGTAAAAATACGAAGATAATTGAAAATTTTTAGGAGAATTTTTCAAAGAAAAATTTTGAACATTAAATTTAGGAAAATTTTTGAAAATAATAGAATTTCGGAAGAAGAATTTTGACGAGAATTTAAAAAAAAATTTGAACACTGAATTTAGGAAAATTAATGAAAAGAATTGAATTTTAGAAGAATTTTAGAAGAAAATTTTAGAATTTTAGAAGAAATATTTTTATTTTT
This sequence comes from Leptopilina myrica (nomen nudum), assembly GCA_032872475.1. Taxonomy (NCBI): domain Eukaryota; kingdom Metazoa; phylum Arthropoda; class Insecta; order Hymenoptera; family Figitidae; genus Leptopilina; species Leptopilina myrica (nomen nudum). Next base: position 20,715,389 of record CM065467.1, on the reverse strand, counting down.
TGAAAATAATTGAATTTCAGAAGGAGAATTTTATTACTACTAAAGATATAATTGAAAACTTTCGACGAGAATTTGAAACCATAGTTTTTAAAGAAGTATTTAACAGTCTTGTGAAATGCAGATAGTTTTGTGAAAGTTGCTTTGCGAAAAATAAGTGTATTTTGTTTACTTGTTAAACTTATTTAACAGTTTTATGAAGTTTGTAAACTACAGCGTAGAAAATATGAAAATTGAATTTCTTTTTCTCGCATGCAGAATAAGGACTACTTTATGTTTTCTATACCCTCTGTTTTCAATCAACAATCAAGTACTTTCTGACAATATTTTATTTTCTCTCTCTCTCTCTCTCTCTCTCTTCGTTTATGTAAATATTACGTATTGCTCTTTTCTTCAAAAGAAGAATTTATTTCCTAAATTTTCATCTTTTTTTTTCTTTCTTATAATAATTTCGCAAATTAATTTATGAGATTCAACATATTCTTCTTTTTCTAAGGAAGACAAAATTTTCACTTGGAACAATAATAAGTTGTAATAATTAATTATTTACTTAATAAGTAATAAAAGTTTAAATTTGCTCATGAAATAAATAAATATCATTTATTTGAACATTCAAAAATTAAAAATTATAAAAATTTAAGAGAATTTCTAATAAGCTGTAAAAATTAATTATTTACTTAATAAGTAATGAAAATTTAATTTGCTCAAGAAATAAATAAATATCATTTATTTGAACATTCAGAAATTTAAAATTAGAATAGAGTTAGAAAAGTTCAATAATTATAATTATTAAATAATAATAATAATAATAATAATAATAATAATAATATAATAAAATATAATTTTTAGAAACAAAAAATGTATTTAAAACTTTAAAAGGAATTCTATATTTTAAGAATAAAATTATAATTATTACTGTCACTAACTTCCATCGACAATTTTCGACAAATGTAAATAAACTTCTTATAAAGAAATAAGAATTCCATTATTCAAAAAAAAATGTTCAGAAATTTCAAATATTTCGAAAATTTTCAATTATTTCTTTATAAAAATTCAATTAAATATCTCGAAACAAAAGAATTTGAAAAATTTCAAAAATCTTATTTTTCTGACTTTTTGAAAAACAAGGCGAAAATTCAATTTCATGAAAAAATTTGAAGTGTATTTTTTCAAATTAACTAATAAAGAATTTAATTATTAATCTTCACACTAAGAAAAATAATTAAATTAGAATTCGTGACTCTTTATTAAATTCAATTATTCATCAATCATTAAATTACAATACTTTGAAAATTCTATTCGTTAAAAAGTTTCTAATATTAATATTTAAGAAAACATATGAATTCCTAAAAAGAATTTTATTATTTACGAAAATAATTGAATTCCTGAAGAGAATTTTTAATAAATTTATGAGAAAATAATTAAATTATTGCAAAGAATTATTTTATAACAAATTTTTAAACAATTTTCAACAATTTTTTCATAAGATTTCTTATAATATTTATGCAAATTCCATTTTTAATAATAATAAAAATTTAATTTATGAAGAAAATAATTTTCGAAAAGTCAATAATAATAAAAAAATAATTTTAGAAAACAGAATAATAATAATAAATTAATTTATAAAGAAAATAATTGAATTATTGCAAAGTATTATTTTATAACAAATTTTTAAACAGTTTTCAACGATTTTTAAATAAATTTTCGAAAAAATGGATGCAAATTCTATTCTAATTAATTGATTTCTAGTGGAATTTACGTTATTTTAGAAAATAATTCAATGTTCGTGTGGAATTTTATTTTAAAAAATTTTTTAAATAATTGAATTCATTTGGAAAATTTTATTAAATATTGTTAGTAATAAAGTATGAAATATTTCGATTTTCAAAGTTTTTAGTTTGAAACCTTTTTATAATTAAATTGTTTCTAAAAATTCCCGTTACTAGAATGCAATTGTTCACAAAAAAAAAAACCTTTAACTGGAACAGCAATAACTTTTGCTAAATTGGCGAAACTTATCGCTGCAATAACTAAAAATTTCGCTAATATAGTGAAATTTGTAGTTGTTTCAGGTGAAGATTTTTTTTTGTGTTTAATTCAATTATTTAAATCCATTTTTTTATTTTATAAATAAATAAATTAATCTATAAATAAATTTATGGATGACTTAAAATTTATGCAAAAAATAGTGTTTCGCAAAAGTGCTGAAATAGTTGAAAAAAATCCATTACCAATAAAGTATTGAAAAAAAAATTATTTTTGCCTATAAGCTGAAAATAGTGAAATTTTCTTTATCTATAAATTTTCGAAATAAAGTATGATAGAATATGGGATTCTGATTATTGGCATAATGCGCGTTTTCACGCTAGGAAGGGAGGGGGATGAAAAGTGAGATTTACTTCCTGGGTGTGTGCACACACACATATATATAGTATATAGTATATAGTATATAGTATTGAAATATAGTGTACACTTACCTTGCCGGATGTAGCAGGGTTACCAGTAATGCTATCAACGGTAATGCTCCAGGCCACATTTCGACGGCCTGAAAACATGTGATTAAAGTACACAAAGAGGAATTACAGACTGTACATCTTAAACATGCTCAAATATAATTCTACATTCTCTCTCTAAATCTCATAATTTCAATATATGCTTATAAATATGATGAAGCTTAAAATAATATGTATTTCAACTTTATATTATTTCATCATTATTATTATTATTATCATTATTATCATTATCATTATTATTATTATTATTATTATTATTATTATTATTATTATTATTATTAAGAAAATAATTAATTAAAAATTTTTATTCTTTTTGTTATATTTTTCTTAAACTCTGTAACTTTACACTGAAAAAAATACATTTCACTCAGAGTTAACATGACTTTATTATTTAGTTTAAATAAAATTTTTCTCTGATTGCAGATTACTTTTCTTCTTTTGAAATTAGAGATAAAAAAAACTATGCAAAATATTTTTTTACACAAAAATTTAAATGGAAAAATATTTTCATTTTTTAAATTCCTTGATTATAATAATTGTCATTAAATTTAGGAAACGAACAATAATAATAAATAAATTTCGGTAAAAAAATGTTCCCATGAGAAATTAGAAAATAAAAATTAAATTATATATAAAAATTTGAATAGAAAAATATTTTTACTTTAAAATCGTTGATAATAAAACGTCGTCAATTTCATCAAAGTTTAAAAAAAAATAAGAATTATATAATTTTCAACTCTAGTATTAAAACTTTGATGAAAAAACACTAAATAGGAAATAAAAATAATTAATTTGACAAAAAGAAAGAGAATAAAGAATGACAAAAAATTAATAATTAAATTAATTAATAATTAATTAAAATTAAAATTAATAATAAATAATAAATAGAAATAATATATTTTATTCAAACATAAAATGTGATTGATTTTAAATTATTTATAATCAACTTTTAAGTTTGAATCAAACAAAAAATTTTTAAACATATATTTTTTGTTTATATCAAAACAGAAAATATGTTCGAATTAAATATAATTATTCAAACAAATAATATTTTTTAATCAAAGTAGTATTTTTTTCTATATATTGGGATTAAGCTTACAAACTAATTTCAACTAAACAAAATCACTTAAAAGTTATTTTTCTATTTAAAATAAGTATTTAATGTTTTCTCAGTGATTATTTGACTATTATCAAATAAATATTTACTTGAATCAAATAAATTGTATTTGAATAAAATATTTCAATATTTGGAGCAAATAATATTTAATTGATTCAAATAGAAATTATTTTATTCAAGTAAATATTTATTTGTATAACAGTCAAATGATCGGTTATTTGAATCAAATAATTTTTTTTCTTTCAGTGTACTACTATTATTACTCTGTAAATCTGAATTAGTGCGGATACGCTTACCAATTTGAATTAGTAACATTTTTTTACTAATTTTTAGTAGTTTTTTTTTAACTAATTGCTAGTAGAAAATTACTAATTCAATTAGTAGACCGTATTTTTTTACTATTTCAAATAAGTAAATTTTCTACTAATAATTAGTAAAAAACTACTAAAAATTAGTAAAAACAGTTACTAATTCAATTGGTAAACGAATCCGCACTATTTCATTAGTAAAAAACCACTAATTCAGATTTAGAGAGTATTATTGGAAAATAGAAAAAATATAAATAGATTAAAAATTATTTCCCCAAGAGGCAACAATATTCTCTCCTTGAAAAATATTTATTTATAAATATAAAAATTGTGGGAAAAATTCAAAATAATGTAAATATTTTCTTTTTCAAGAAATTTTGAAAAGGTTGGATCGACTTTTATCTTTTGGAAAAATTTATTCAGGTTATCAAATTTCTTTGTTTTTAATAAGGTAAATGAAACAAAGAAAAAAAGTACAAATACAATTATTAATTATTATAGAAACGCCGAGAGAATTACTTGGAACAAATAAACATTTTTTTATCGCGAATAAAATTTATTTGTAAAAAATATTTTATTTTTGGCACGAAACGGAATTTACTTGGAAGAAATCAATTTTTCTTTAGAGTAAATGATATTTATTTGTAAAAAGTAAAGTTCTTTTTTAGTAAATAATATTTATTTGTAAAAAACAGTTTTTTATTGACACAAATAAAATTTATTTGAAACAAATAAATATTTTTTTGACTCAAATAATATTTATTTGTAAAAACTAATTTTTTTGTTAAACAAATGGAATTTACTTGCAACAAATAAATATTTTTTTTGTCCCAAATAGCATTTAAAGAAATAAATTTTTCTTAGCGCAGCAAATAGAATTTTTTTTATCATTATACCAATTAATATTTGCATGGAGAAAATAAATTTTTTTTCGGCTCAAATATAATTTATTTTTAGCGAACAAATTTTTTTTTTTTGTGTAAATAGAATTTTTTATTTTAAAGAAATTTTCATTTTGCAGTAAGATAAATAAATTCCTTTCTCTGATTTTACAATTATTAAACTTTTCTATATAAAATAGAAAAATCTGTTCGAAAACTAAAAAATAAATAAATCATATTATAATTGTGCAATTCAAAATAAAAAATTTCCGTAAGTGCTTTTAAAGACTTTGTTAGTAATAAAAAAAACTCATTTCAGAAAATGGTTAACAATAGATTTTTTTCACAAAAGAGCATCTAAATTCGAGACGAATTAAACTTTTTTTTTGTTTCTGTTTTCGAAGAATGCAATGAACGTGATTGTGAGTAATCTCTTTTTTTACATTTCAATCTGTTTTTCTTCTCCAAACGAAGATTTTTTGTTTGTTTTTTTTCACCTACTTTAAATTTATTCCGGTTTTTTTAAATCTAAATTTCAAGAAAAAAAATTTTATTTCTTTATTTCAACACTAAAAATTTATAATATTTATTTATTATTTCTTACAATATAAATTTATTTATATTTATTATTTATTTCAATATGAATTCTTTTTTATTTATTATTTATTTCAATATGAATTCATTTATATTTATTATATATTTATTCATTTATCATTTATTTAAATATAAATTTATTATTATATTTATTTATTTATTATTTGCGTCAATAAAAATAAAAGAAAAAGAGAAAATCTAATGAAATCGAAAATTTTTAAAAATACAAACAAAATTTAAACTAAAAAGTATAAAAAAATAAAAGTATATAAAAGTAACAAAAAAAGTATAAAAGTAGTATATAAAAATATAGAAAAAAAGTATATAAGAATTATTTCGATTAAATTTTCTTTTAAGTTAATTGAAACATTTTTTTTTATTTTAAATTTAATTTTCCCTTTTTTCCCTTTTCTTTCTTTTTTTCAAAAATAGAAAAATTCTATTGTTTCATCTACAGAATGAAAGGAGGAAGAATATCTATACGTGGAATCAGTAATTTTTCATATTCATGTAAATTGGAAGGGAAAACTTTCCAGAGATTCGCTCTATATATATATAAAGTTTAAACTCAAAGTTACAAGGATTTAATTTAATGTAAGTTTCGAATAAGGATTTAAATCTTCTAAATCCCTGTAATTGAAAAACTTTACTAGAAATTAACTTTGATTTTTTTTAAACAAATTATGTTTAGTTTTGGAGAATAATGCCATTAATATTTCTAATATAATGAAAAGTCGGAATAAATTATTCAAATTCAAAATATATTTATGTAAACAATAAATAATTATTATTTTGATAGATTAAAATCAGATTTTTTAAGTTTAAATCAATTTTTAATGATAATTTGATGCACTTAATATTAGTTAATTTTTAACTTAGTTTTTTGCTAAAATAATTTTAATATTAATTTAATTTTTAACCTATTTTTTGCTAAGATAATGTTAATATTAATTTTTAACTTATTTTTTTGCTAAAATAATGTTAATATTAATTGTTAACCTATTTTTTTACTAAAATAATTTTAATATTAATTTTAAATTAATTTTTAACCTATTTTCTTGCTAAAAAAATTAATAATTAATAATAATAATAATAAAAATTAATATTAATATATTAATATTAAATATTAAGTATTACCTAATAAATATTAATATCAATAAATACTAATATTAATATCAATGAATGTTAATATTAATATTAATAAAGATTTTATTTACAACCAAAGATAAATTTTAATTAAACGAGATAAAATTGAGTCAAGTAATTTTTATTCAAATCAAGTAATTTTGACTTGCTTCAAAGTAATTTTTACTTAAATCAAATTGTTTTTGAATCAATTATTTTAGTCTTTGAAAAAAATATTATTTAATTGATATAAATAAATTTATTTTATGTATAAATGAATATTTACTATTCCTACAAAAAAGAAATTTATTTAGCAACAAATAATTATTTATTTTATTTGATTGAATCAAATGTTATCCAATTGATTTAAATAAATTTATTTTTTGTATAAATAAATATTTACTATTTCTGTAAAAAAAATTTATTCAGTAACAAATAATTATTTATTCGAACAAATCAATTTTCTTTCAGTGTAAATATAATTTTTACATTCTTATTTTTAGCTAAATTATTATTTCAATTAAAGAAAAAGATTTATTTATAAGTTTCGATAGTAAATTCTTTATCCAATTTTCTTTATTATTTATTTTCCCATTTTTATCAAAAACTGACTGATTTGAATAGAATAATAATAATAATAATTTTTCGCAAATATTATTTCATTCACAACTTTCAATATTATTATTATTATTTTTTTTTTCTCTTTCGTGAAAATAATTTGATTTCACTGTATAATTTTGATAGTAATCGAGAAAATATATTGGATATTTTGTAAATGGGAAAATTGTGAAAGAATCTTAAAATCAATTTCCTTTTTCATCAGTGCGAGTGGGGAAAGTTTCTCTTTCTCTCTCTCTTGCTCTCCCTCTCTTAATATATGTATATATATAAATGTGAGAAATGAAAAGCAATGGCACCTATATTCCAGGGTTAATTTTCAGTTTCCGTATTGAAGCAATTAAGAACGCGTTTCCAATTACATTCGATAAAGGCCTCTGGAAATTAGTGTATACATCATCATGCAGCTCAACTGTCATGGAGATCTCAAAACTAATTCGATTACCATCGCCAATTTGTCATATTACTAAGCTCTGTGTATCAAATATCTGTCCAATTTTCTTGCTCGACCTGCGATATTGACTTTTCATATCCGGAGAAAAAATGACAAGGAGAGGAAAAAAAACATTTTTTTCGAAGGAAAAGAAATGAAAAAGAAAGAGAAAAAAAAATATCGAAGAGAAAAGAATATTGCGAAGAGAAAAAGAATGAAGAGAATGAAGAGAAAGAAAAGTGGAAAAAAGACATATTGTTTTCTTAGAAATTTTTAAACGTTATTTTTTTCTTTATTTCTTTACCCCTTTGTTTTCCTTTACCAAAAGAAAAAGAAATACAATTTTTCCTTTGCAAATTTAAATAGAATTTTTTGTTTTTTTTTTAACGTAAGCTAGAAATTTTTTGTTTTACAAACAAAAATACAACTTTTTTGACAAGAAGCATAAAATTTTTCTTGGGCAAATGAAAATACCGTTTTTTGCAAATGGAAATATTTGTTTTCAGATTTCACACTTTCTTCTAAATAGAAATAATTTTTCAGAAATGAAAATACAATTTTTTCTAAATAAACAAATTTTTTCACGAATAAAAAGACAATTTTTTTTACGAATAAAAAAAAAATTTTGTCACTAATAAAAGTATAATTTTTTCACGAATAAAAACAAAATTTTCACGAATAAAAGTACAATTTTATCTAAATAAAAAAAGAAATTTTTTCAGGAATAAAAGTACAATTTTTTCTAAATACAAATATTTTCTTCACGAATAAAAATATAATTTTTTCTAAATAATAATATTTTCTTCACGAATAAAAATACTATTTTTTCTAAATAAAAATATTTTTTCACGAATAAAAATACTATTTTTTCTACCTAAAAAAAAAAAATGTCTTTCACGAATGAAAATACAAATTTTTTCAAAACAAAAATATTGTTTTTTTCCAAATAAAAAAAAAACAAAAAATTTAGACAATTAAACTACAATTTGTTATTACAAATAAAATGCAGTTTTACTGACAAATAAATATGCAATCTACTTTTTTTTTACAAATTAGTAACAGCACAATTTTTTTATCAACAAAAATAGAATTTTTTTTATAAACAAAAATAGAATTATTTTTATAAACAAAAATAGAATTTTTTTATAAACAAAAAAATACATTTTGACAATTAAAAATATTTTTTTCTTTATATAAATAAAAATTCAATTTTGTTTTTGACAAACAAAACTATTTCTTTTAAAGGTATTCCTTTTTTTAAAGTATAATTTTGCATAAACAAAATTACAATTTTTATGAAAAACAAAACTGTAATTTATTTTTATAAATCAATTATGCAATTTTTTTCTGTTAAATAAAATATACTTTTTTCCAAGTAAACAAATCTTATAGATAAAATTTTAATTTTTATAAATGAAAGCTTAATTTTGCTTCTGACAACTAAAACAAATTTTTCCGCAAGTAAAATACAATTTTTTCCGAGTAAAGTGCAATTTTTGTTTTGTTTTGAAATAACTGATAAAAGTCCAATTTTTTTGCAAACAAAAATACAATTTTTTTACAAATAAAAATAAAATTTTTTTGATAAATAAAATTGTTAATGCTTTTTAGAGTTTTAGAAATAAATTGCAATTTTTTCTTGCAAATAAAAGACGTTTTTTTTCAAAAAACACAATTTTATGAATAAAATATTTTTTTTTTTCAAAAAACACATTTTTATGCATAAAATATTATTTTTTATAATTTTTGGATTTTTACGAAGAAACAAAAAGGAGGAAATTAATTTCTAATTAAAATATTTTTACCTAATATTTTTTCCAAATATTTTTTTGAAATACTTTTTCTGAATATCTTTACTGAATATTGCAATAAGTAACTAAATATTTTTTCCAAAATTTTGTTCCTAATTATATTTTTACTGAATATTTTTTTTCCAAATATTTTCTGGAAATATTGTAACTGAATATTTATATTAAATTTTTGTTTCGAATATCTTTACTAATTATATTTTTACTGAATATTTTTTTTCCAAATATTTTGTGGAAATATTGTAACTGAATATTTATATTAAATTTTTGTTTCGAATATATTTACTAAATATTTTTTCGAAATACATTATTTTCAAATATTTTTTGGAAATATTTTTACTAAATTTCTGCTTCAAATATCTTTACTAAATATTTTTACGAAATACATTTTTCCAAATATTTTTTCGAAATATTTTTACTAAATTTTTTCGAAATATTTTTACTAAATTTTTGTTTCAAATATTTTTAACTAAATATTTTATCGAAATATTGCATTATCCGAAAAATGTTTTTCAAATATTTTATCGAAATGCATCATCCGAAAAATATTATTCAATTATTTTTAACTAAATAATACTTTTGTGCTCAAAAAAGTCTATTGTTCAAAAAAAAATATTTTGTTTTTATAGAACGAATGAAATTTTTTACTTTCGAAAATAAAATTTTTTTTTTTAGATGAAAAAAACAAAATTAGAGATGAAATTTAGAGATAAGGAAAAAAAGGGGGAACAATATGTACGATTAATGGAATAATGTTGATATAATGTATGTGTAGACAAGAGTCTTTAAGTTTCCCAGTGAAACACTTTTAGTTATATAATTCATGAAACTACGGATTCCTCTAAATCGTAAAACTTGGATTTTTACGAGCATCTCCCTGCACCTTTACGACGATGTTTCTTACTTGTCACACAGACGAAAGAGAGAAAGAGGGTTAGAAAAAAAATCCCTCACTTCTTTTTTCAATTCTCCAAATCTTTTACTATTTGCTCAATTTAAATAAAAAGAATATTTACATATTTTTTCCACAATTTTCTTTTCTTCACCCTATTTTACTTTTGCCATTCCTCTTATTTTTCTAGTTTAACTAAAAACGTTTTTGGAATAAATAAATATATATAATAATAATAATTATAATTTAATCATAAAACGTTTTTAAAATAAATAAATATATAATAATAATAATAATAATAATTACTATTATTAATTTATAAAAAAAAATATATTATACAATAATTTTTAATTACATTAATTTAAATATAATTAAATTAATTCTTCTGTTTTTAATAATTTTTAATTATTATTTTTATTTATTATTATTATTTTCTACTTTATTTATTATTCAGAAATTTTAAGAATATTAAAAACAAGAACTAAGACCAAAAGACGAAAAAATATTAAGAAATAATTATTATTTTAATTAATTATGATAATCAACTATTTTTATTAACTTTATTAATATTAATTTGTTACTATAATTTTTTTTATATTATTAATTTAATTATTTATAGATATTGCCAAGTGAATTAATTTTATCTCTTTATCCAACTAATTATATTTTTGAATTAATTGAAAATGATTAATAATTAAAAATAACAAATATATATTTATAAATCTATGAATTTTTTTTTGTCTAATTTAATTTATTTTTAATTTCAACTTTTCAAAAAATTTTGTCAGTGGAAAATTCAATTGAAATTGAAAATTCCATTGAATTCGAAATTGGAAAATCCATTGAAATTGAAAATTTAAGCAGAACCAGAAATTTTGAATTATTTATTAAAGAATGTAAATTATTTTGTTATTATTATTATTTTTATTATTATTATTATTATTATTATTATTATTAATATTATTAGTTTTATTATTATTATCGAAAACAAAAAATGATTCTCGGGCAAACATGATTTGAAATTTCTTTAAATGGAGCGGCACATGGCACACGTATAAAAATCGATGCCTTTCATATTAGAACACTTTTTTTTCGATTTCACCCTCATCCCCTTTCTTTTCTTTCATTTTTTTTCCTCTCTTTCTATACATCCAGTATCTACAAAAAAGAAATGCTTCCCTATCAAAAAAAAAAAAAAAAACATAACTCTTAGAATATAATATATTTTCCTGTCAATGCTATATATATGTATATGTATAAGGGCAAATTTCTAGAACGTAAAATCCTACACAGATTATTCTTCTCCCCATCTCATTTCAAAGTTAATACTTCCATTCATTTACTATGTATATTTTTTCCATTTCGCCTCCAAATGTGTATACACTTTCATCACATATAACAAATCCTCTAATCAATTTGACAAAAAAAAAATAAAGAAAGAAAAATAAAAGGAGAAATAAAATAATGATTCTTCAAATCCCTATTTACTTAAGTGCAAATGGAAAATGCGCGCTTTGGATTTAGGAAATTAATATTTTTAAGCTGACAAATTTTATTCTCTTTTATTAATTGCGACCATGGAAAAAATAAGCATTAGAAACGAGGGGGGGAAAGGTGGACAAAATAATGCTAATAAATGTATTAAATAAAAAATAAAAATAATAGGAAGAAGAGAGAAAATAAAATTAATAGAAAAGAATTTATTATTTATTTTATTTTCTCTCTTCTTCCTATTATTTTTATTTTTTACTTAATACATTTATTAGCATTATTTTGTTTACCTTTCCCCTTCACGGTTTCTAATGTTTATTTTCCTTTTTTTAATTTATTTTTAGTTATTATTTACTATTTACTATTTATTATTTATTTTAATTTATTACTTTTTTTAATATTTATTTTTTATTACTTTTTTTTATTTTTCATTTTTTATTTTTTATTTTTCAATTAATATTCTTCATTAGAAGAAGAATAAAGAACACAATATAAAAAAAAATTACACTAAACAAAAAGGATTTTAAATAAATGAAAAATATATAAAAATTAAAGTAAATAAAAATAAATGAAAATATTGAAAAAGTAAAATAAATGAAAAATATATAAAAAAATTAAAGTCAATAAAAATAAATGAAAATATTGAAAAAGTAAAATAAATTAAAAATATATAAAAAAATTAAAGTAAATAAAAATAAATGAAAATATTTAAAAAGTAAAATAAATACAAAATATATAAATAATAGATGAAATAAATAAAGAAATAAAACAAGGCTTCCGCGAGGAAGCAGAGAATATAAAAAAAAATTTAATAGATTAAAAAAATAAATAAAAATATAAATAAAATAAACTAAAAAAAGTTGAAAATAAAAAAAGTCGACAATGCGCGAAAGGAAGCAAACAAAAAAAACATCACAGGGAGTAAGGAAAACAAAAAGCAGAATAATTAAAGAATAATCATAAAAGAAAAAATAATAAAGAATCGTAAAAGCAGATTTTTTTTGAAAGATATATAATAATAAGAAAAAGAAATAAAAAGAGAGAGTCTTCCGAATTCAAAAAAAGGGAAAATAAATAGAAGAAAAATAAATTAAAAAATTAAAATGCACACGGCGAAGACGACAATTTGGAAGTAACCAAAAAAAGAAGTTTTATCGATAAATTGCCTATAAACGAGAAATTTGGGGGAAAAATATCAATTAAAATTTATATTAGACAAATATTAATATTGAAATTAAATTAATACAAAAATAAATTATTGTAAACTTAATATACTTATAATTATAATAATTATTATTATTCCTATTATCATTATTATTATTATTATTATTATTATTATTATTATTATTATTATTACTATTATTATTATTAAGAAAATAATTAATTAAAAATTTTTATTCTTTTTGTTATATTTTTCTTAAACTCTGTAACTTTACACTGAAAAAAATACATTTCTCTCAGAGTTAACATGACTTTATTATTTAGTTTAAATAAAATTTTTCTCTGATTGCAGATTATTTTTCTTCTTTTGAAATTAGAGATAAAAAAAACTATGCAAAATATTTTTTTACACAAAAATTTAAATGGAAAAATATTTTCATTTTTTAAATTCCTTGATTATAATAATTGTCATTAAATTTAGGAAACGAATAATAATAATAAATAAATTTCGGTAAAAAAATGTTCCCATGAGAAATTAGTAAATAAAAATTAAATTATTATATAGAAAAATTTGAATAGAAAAATATTTTTACTTTAAAATCGTTGATAATAAAACGTCCTCAATTTCATCAAAGTTTAAAAAAAATAAGAATTAAATAATTTTCAACTCTAGTATCAAAATTTAACCATGTTATAGCTTCAATCATTAATTAATAATTAATAATAAATTAATTTTGGTAAAAAAAATACTTTTATGGAAAAACACTAAATAGGAAATAAAAATAATTAATTTGACAAAAAGAAAGAGAATAAAGAATGACAAAAAATTAATAATCAAATTAATTAATAATTAATTAAAATTAAAATTAATAATAAATAATAAATAAATTTCGGTGAAAAAATACTTCTATGAAAAAGTATTAAGTATAGCAAATAAAAATATAATTAATTCGACAAAAAGAAAGAGAAAGAAAGACAAAAAAAGAAGAAAAAATGATAGTAGTAACAGTAACAAAAATAATACGAATAGCAACAGTGATAATAATAGTGACAAAAATAAAAATAGAATAGTAAATGTCGTAATAATAATATTAAATAATAATAATAATAATAATAATAATAATAAAAAGAATAATAATAATAATAACAAAAAGAATAGTAATAATAATAAAAACGACAAAAAGAATAGTAATAAAAATAATAACAAAAAGAATAATAGTAATAATAATAATAATAACAAAAAGAATAATAACAATAATAACAATAATAATAATAATAAGGAATAGGTCGGGAGGTTACTTGATTACACCCTTAACGAGATAGACGTATCCGGTGACGGTTTGACCTGGATAATGAGATATTTGATGAACCCAAGAATTAGGAATGTGATGATCTCAATATAATTAACCATCTACTTGATTCAAACACCTCAAGTAAATTTACCTAATATATATAAATACACATACATAATATACTCATCGTCCCAAACAAGAAACAACAACAACAACAACAATAATAGTAAACTAATAATTTCAAATTCAATCCGCTAATAAAATCAAAGTTTGCCACATATAACATCGCAAACACTATCCAATAATATTAATTTATCACCGTTTTCCTTTTTTTATCTTTTTCTTTATTTTATTTTATTTTTTCTTCTTTTTATTTTTAGAAAAGAGAGAAATTTTGATTTACGCAAGAAAATAACATATATAGACTCCAAGTCCGCAACTTTATATGCATATATACGAAGAGAGGTTGCTTAATCCCAGTTTCTATAATGAGGGTAGTCAACAACTTCAAATAAGATCCAATCTTTCTTTTATAGCACACACACACACACACGATAAATTTTTATTTAATCAATATAAATTTGAAAATTTATCTTTTATTTACAAAAGAGAAAAAATCAGGGGAAAAATTTCTTATGCATTTAATTCAGTTCTTACTGAAAATCAATTAAAAAATTCGTTTCGATAAATTTTAATTTTTCTGCTATCAAGAATTTTCTATCATGTAGAGCAAAAATTTAATTTTTGTTTTCCGGTATTGAATTTATTTAAACATTACTTTGTTGCTCTTTTAATGATTTTTAGATAGCGAATTTTTTTCGTTTAGAAAAAAGGGAAATTTTCTCGTACATAGAATTTTTTGTTTCGTTTTTTTGTTTAGAATTTAGAAGAAATAGTTTTTTCATTCAGATAGATTTATTTTTAATTCGAAAAATATTTAGTTAAATTCGGGTAAAATATTTTTTTTTTGTTCAGGAAAATACTTTATTATTCAGAAAAATATCTGTTTACTTCGAGAAGTAATTTTTTTATTCAGAAAAATATTTTTTTATTCAGAAAAATATTTTGTTATTCAGAATAATATTTTTTTTACTTCGAAAAGAAATTTTTTATTCAAAAAAATATCTGTTTACTTCGAGATGTAATTTTTTATTCAGAAAAATATTTTTTTATTCAAGAAAATATTTTGTTATTCAGAAAAATATTTTTTTTTACTTCGAAAAGAAATTTTTTACTCAGAAAAATATTTCTTTAATTTAGAAAACTAATTGTTTATTCAGAAAAATAGTTTTTTATTTCGAGAAATAATTTTTTGTATTCAGAAAAATAATTGTTTTTTTCATTTTAAAAAAATGAGGGAATTTTTTTTTGTTTAGAGAAAAATATATTTCAGTCACATTCGTTGGAGAAAATAACTTGTGCGATAATTATGAACAGTGCGTGACTAAAAATCTAGAAAATATTTCATTCTTCCGTGAATGTAAATCGATGTAAAATTATGGTTATAAAATGCAATTTTTTTTTCGTTTCTTCACGAAGAGAATAATTCAAAATTACGAACAATAACGACAGAAATAAAAATAAACTTCTTTTTCACTATCAAAAACTAAAAAAAGGGAAAAATAAAAAAAATTAATATAAAATAAACGGCGGAAATAAAAAACTCTTCCTTTCGATTAACAAAAACTTGAAATTCGAAATTTAAAAATTAATCCAAAATAATAAAAGAAAAAAACTACTTTTCCGTTCGGAAAAAAACTTGAAAGAGAAAAATTCGAATGAAATATAAAAATGAATCCAAATTAACGTCGAAAATAGAAAAAAAAACTACTTTTCGATTAGGAAGAAACTTGAAATAGAAAAATTTGAGCGAAATATAAAAATTAATGTAAATTAACTTCGAAAATAAAAAACTCCTTTTTTTCTACTAATAGAAACTTGAAAGAGAAAAGTTCGAGCAAAATACAAAAATGAATCTAAATTAACGTCGAAAATAGAAAAAAAAATTTCGGTTAGAATGAAACGTAAAAGAGAAAAATTCGAGCGAAATATAAAAATTAATGTAAATTAACGTCGAAAATGAAAAAAACTTCTTCTATTCTACTAACAGAAACTTGAAAGAGAAAAATTCGAAAAAAAATAAATCCGAACAAATTTGAATTTTCTGAATTAAAGATCGATGAAAGAAAATAAAACGAATGCGGAGAAATTATTTTTCCAGCAAATAGAATAATTTCCGTCGAATCGCGGGAAATTAATTAAGAGAAACAATTCACGAAGAGAAGTATATTTTCCCCAAAAAAAGGAGAATTGAAGAACAAGAACAAGAAACTAATCCCACAAAGAAGAAACAATGTCACTAACCATGTAATCCGGAGAAAAGATAGTAAAACACAAAAAAAAGAGAACTAGTCCTCGGAGATTTTCAAGTTCCACTAAATTCACGAAAATCTTCCCTAATCCATTTAATCACTTGATTAGATCGAATTGATAGGGAGTAATAATGTCGGGGAAAACAATCGTGACGAGATTAAAAGGAGGGTTGCTCCTGGCAAAAAAGAAATGTGTATGTAAATTTTTCACTGGAAAAAAAACGAAAGAATAGAAAAAGGAAAAAGAAGAAGAAGAAACAGAATCACTCCTTGGGAATCATTGATAATGATAAATATCCTGATAAGTTTCTTTTTTAGTAGCTTCCACACCTATTCATCAGTCCCTCCCTCCCTCTCTCACTCTCATCTTGCCAACAATAGATAGCTGTCAATTTGCGATGGTCACTTTCTGTGTGTGTGTGTTTATTTTTTTTGTATATTTGGCACAAAAAAAAAATAATTTGTTGTTGTTGTTCTTTTGGATAGAGAGTAGGTAGAGAGAGATTTACCTGGAGTAGTTGAAAATCCTAGGCAATGAGAGGCCTATGATGTGTCGAATCTGGCATGGCGCCTCCGATTGTGTCACTCTTCGGTGAGGTCGTTGAAAAAACGTCCTTCCTCGGAAGGCTCACCTCCTGGACTGCTGTTGTAGATGAGCCTAGAGCCACTCACACCGACTACCTGGTTTGTGCTCGCAACGTTATTGATCTCGTCCCAGACACCCGTCGACCCACGCAGACGCTTAGCGTTGCCGTGTCGCTTTAGCAACGTGACGTCATTTACCACCCAATCCTCATCCTCTCCTCACTCATGGAGCAACGACTACTTCTCTATACTCCGAGAGAGAGAGAAAGAGAGAGTATATACTTTTCTGCCTCATGCTCTACCCTAACTCCACCTTCTGTTTCCTCACCATCTGATTTTTAACCCTCCTTCCTTTTTCTCTTCTCTCACTCTCTTCTTTTTTTCATCACTCTGACACACTCTCTTTTTCTCTCTCTCTCTCTCTCTCTCCCTCGGTGTGTGAGGTTCACATCTCTTCACTGACAGTTGCCAGTCCCACTGTGTACAAAAGCATCTCATCCCTTATGCCTATACATATCTTTAAATCCTTTCTAAACCCATTGCTGCTAGTTGTTTTCCTTCTAAATGATGGATAACCACTTCAATTGAATACTTTTTCTTCTGTTTTCTCTTATTTTTGTTCTATTTCTCCTGATTCCTCTTCTTCTTCTTCTTCTGCTTTTTGATATTCTTTCTCTTTTTCTTGGTACTTTTTCTTTTTCTTCTCTTCTTTTTCTTGGTACTTTTTCTCTTTCTTCTCTTCTTTTTCTTGGTACTTTTCCTCTTTCATCTTGTTGGTACACTTTTCTTCTTCTTCTTTTTGTTACTTTTCGTCTTTCTCTTCTTCCTCTGCTTTTTGATTTTCTTCTGCTTCTTGGTACTTTTCCTCCTTCCTTTTTTAATTACTTTTAAGTATTCTTACGTCGGTGAAGTTCACAACGTTTATGATCAACGATTGAAAGCAAAAAAATTATTTTCCTATACCAAAAAGAATAACATTTTTCGTTCACAAATATTTTGTTTGTAAATAATTATTCAAAAAAAAAAAAATAATTGTACTATTTACTTTACAAAAATTTGCTTAAAAAAATATTTTTTGCAGAAATCGTTGACTATAAACGTTGCGAATTT
This sequence comes from Leptopilina myrica (nomen nudum), assembly GCA_032872475.1. NCBI lineage: Eukaryota > Metazoa > Arthropoda > Insecta > Hymenoptera > Figitidae > Leptopilina > Leptopilina myrica (nomen nudum). The sequence continues at coordinate 20,697,092 of CM065467.1, read as the reverse complement.
CACCAAATTTCTTTTTCATCTTCTTGGTACTCTTTTTCTTTTTCTTCTGCCTCTTGGTATACTTCCCCTTTTTCTCCTTCTTCTGCTTTTCGATATACTTTCTCTTTTTCTTGGTTCTTTTCCTCTTTCTCTTCTTCTTCTTCTTTTTCTTCCTCTTATTCTTCTTCCTACTCTTTTCCTTCTCCTCCTTTTCTCTGAAGAAACGTTCTTCTCAATCCAAAATGCACGATAGAATATCCCCAAAATATCTGAAAAATTAATCAACAAATTACTTCTTTGGGAAATTTTTCGAATTCTTAAATACAATAATTAGAAAAAGCCAGGCCTCGGATCGACTTTTACCATAAAAAAAAAAGTTGTGTTAGTAGATTGAAAATAGAAAAAGAACGGTCGTCTTATTTTATTTAATTTAGTATTGTCAGAAAAATTTTATTTCCTATTTTCCGGATTGTAATTGTATTATTTTTGCTGAATAAATACAAAAATACTTCTTACTTCTTTTTATTCACAGAAAATAAAAATTAAAAAAAAACTTCTCAATAATTTCGAAAAAATTAAAAGTACAACCCTTTCAAAAAATCAATTATTATTCAAAATCAATTATTTTCATTCTCTAAATAAATTATTTTCATTCATTTTATGAATTTAGAAAAATTGTTCTATTTCAATAATTCAATTCTCGTAGTTGAATTCTGATAGGAATTGATTTAACGAAAATTTTAGTTAACATTTAAAAAAATAATTGAATATTTAAACCGTTATAAGAGGAATTTTAGGAATTAATTAACTTTCAAAATGTTTTTAAATTAAATTCCTTAAAAATCTATGGGAAGCAAAAGTTTAAAAATCATTCAATTTTTATTTTAAAAAATTTTTTGTAATATTTTTCTTTAAAAAGTATTAGAGTTTTTCAAAAATTTTATTCAAAAAATTCTAAATAAGTAATTGAATTTTGGATAAATTACAGTGGCGAATTTTAGAAATAATTATATTTCATGAGATTTTTCATTGCAATTATTAATTAAAGTTTTGAAAAATTTAATTGACAAATTTAGTAAAATTGTTTCTTGAAAAAAATAAAACTAGATTTTTTTTTAAATACTTCTATTTCCGAAAATAATTTTAAAAAATTGAAACAAATGAAAATTTTGCCAACTGTTATTGAAATAAATTTTGAATTTTAATTCAAGTTGCTGTTGGAAATATTTTTTGCATTTACTATACGAGTTGTTCAAATAATTACATTTAATGAAAGACCATAAGAAAAATTATATTTTTTAAGAAATTAAGAATTTTCATTAAATTTGTAAAAGCAAATTTTGAAAGTAAAAACGGAAAAGAAAATTTTCTTTTCTTTCAAATTCTTTCATTTTTTCATAATTCGAAATTTTTGCTAGTTTTTTAAAATATTTTTTCGAAACTTCTTCGAGAATTATTCAATTATTTAAAATTTAAATACAAAAATTATATTTTTTTGTAATAATTGAAACCGTCTATTTTTCTTTTTTAAAATATTAAGATATTTTTTCAAAAAAAATTTTAATAAAGAAATTCGTAAAATTAACAATTTAAAAATATTCCTAGATAATTTCGGAAATACTACAAAATTTTTACAATTACATTTAAAAATACATAAATATATTTTTAAAAAATGTCCAAAAAAATTAAATTTTAATAAAATCTTAAAAAATCTTTATTTTAAAGAATAATTTTAATTTCTAGTAAAATCTTTGAAAAATAATTCAAAATTCGGGATAAAATTTTTGAAAAGTAACTGAGTTAGTAAAAGAATATTTAAAAAAAAATTATTAACCATTTAAAAAAATTGTAATTATTAATAATTTTGTAAAAATTCTAAAGCAGTACATTTTAAAAAAAATTTAATTATAAATAATTTTGTCAAAATTCTAAAATAGTACAGTTTAAAAAAAATTTAATTTACAATGTTTCGAAGGTAAATTGAATGTTAAAAAATCATGATAGAACAAAACTAAGAATTAGTTTTTTATAATAATATTGAAATGTAATTTTTTCGAAAACAATTGAAGAATTTTTGTATAATTTAAGGAAAAAAAAATTTTTTTGGAAAATTTTAATTAAAAATGTTGATTATGATTGTTTTTTCAAAAACGTGAAAAGTAATTCCAAAAAATTTGAATATTATTATTTTCTAAATGTATTTGAATTTTCTGAAATATTAAAAATACTGAATATCGAAATTATGGAAAATAATTGAATTTTAAAAAATTGTCGCAATTCTTGGAAGAAAAGTCGAAATAGTCGCATTATTTGAAAATTATCGAAAAAAGTCGAAAAAGTCATAATATCCGAAGCCTGAAAAGAGAAAAAAAATTCTGGAGTTATTTACTGCGAATTAATTTTAATTCTTCTTCTTCTTTCTCTTCTATTTTCTCTCATTTCTTTCTTTTCGGAACCGAAACTCTCACTTCTTGCAAATTCGAACTCATTTTAGTAAAAAAAATCTGAATTTTCTTCTTTCTCCAAATTTCTGAGCTTTCTCCAAATTTCAAACGCATTTTAGTCAAAAAAGAAAAATAAATTCGCTCCCCAAATCTGAAAAATTCAATAACAATTAATTTTTTTAGAAAATTTTTGAAAACAATTATTACGATTAGAAAAAGAAAAAAATGAAAATTCCAGAGTAATTTAAAACAAAACTTACAAATTTTCCTCTTTGGGAAAATGTACTCTTTATGGCGGAAGTTATTGTTGTTGTTGTTCTTGTTCTTGTTACTCAAACTAAAGCCACATTTAATCGAAATTCTCACTTCCTTCAAAGATATTACATTTTGGCAAAGTTCACAACGCTTCACAACGTTTATAATCTAGAAATTAGGAAAAAAGGATATTTTTCATCAGGCAAATTTCCTTCATTTTTCTCGTCAAATTATTTTGAAAAAAAGAATAAATTTCGATGAAAAATATTTATTTTCTAGGCAAATTCTTGTCATTTTTTTCAAATTTATGTAAAATTAGAATTTTTTTTAATATTTGGAACATTTTTGCAAATTAAAAAAATCTGTTTTATTCATCAATTATTTTAAAAAGAAAAATTTAATTATTTTCAGTGGAAAAAATATTTTCTAGTCAAATTTTTACAATTTTTCCTTAATATTTAAAACTTCTTTTTAAGTTAAAAAATTGTTTCACTCATCAATTATTTTTAAAATGAAAAACTTGTAAAGAGGAAAAATTCTATTATTTTCTGTCTAAGAAATGTTTTCCAGGTAAATTTTTTATAATTTTTCGCAAAACTCTTTTTAATATTTAAAATTTTCTTTCCAAATTGAAAATTTTTTAAAACTATTTTTCATATCAATCAGTTTGAAAAAAAACAAATTTGTAAATAGAAAAATTCTATTATTTTCCTTATGAAAAACAATTTCTAGGCAAATTTTTGTAATTTTCCTTATATTTAAAAAAAAATAAATTTTTTTTAATATTTAAAATTTTCTTTCTAAATTGAAAACATTTTTTTACTTATTTTTCTCATCAATTATTTTGAAAAAGAAAAATTTCTAAAGAGAAAAATTCCACTATTTTCCGTGTGAGCAATATTTTCTAGTCAAATTGTAATTTTTCTCCTGGAAAATATTTTTTACTCAATTTTCTCATCAATTGTTTGAAAAGAAAAATATTTATTATTTGCCGCGTGAAAAATATTTTATTTTATTTTTATTTTATTTATTAATAGTTGATTATTAACATTATTGTTAAATATTAATCTGAACAATTTGTCAATATTAACTTCTGATGAAATGCGAATTACGATTAAAAGAAGAGAGAAAAAAAAGAAAATTCTACTTGAATTATTTACAGACTTACAAATTTTCTTTTTTTAAAAAAACGTTCTATTTATAACGGAACTTGTTGTTGTTAAAACTGAAGCCGCACTAAATCGAAACTCACTTCCTTCCCAAGATGAAGGCATTTTAATCCAAAAATCGATTGAATATCTCAAAATCTATGAAAGTTATTAATATTAATAATTAATTTGATTTTTAATTAATAATTGATTTATTAATTCTGAATTTCAATTAATTCTCAATTTATTAATTTTTAAGTTAAATTATTTCTTAATTTATAAATTTTTAATTTATAAATTCTTCATTTAAAGTAGCTCTTAATTTATTAATTATTTTCCTTGATATTCAAATTAATTACAATCGGAAGAACGAAAGAAAAAAATTCTACCAGAATAATTTACCTCAAAACTTACAAATTTGCTTCCTTAGGAAAATACATCATTTGTGGCGGAAATTGTTATTGTTGAAACTAAAGCCACACTGAATCGAAACTCTCACTTCCTTCCAAGATGAAACGTATTTCAATCATCAGAAAATCGATTAAATATCTCCAAATCTGAAAAATTCGCCAATAATTAATTTTCCATAGTAAAGAATTAATTTCAAAAAAATTTCGAGTCAATTACTAAAAAGAATTACCAGAATTATAAATTATACTAGAGTTAGTTACCACCAACTTTCAATTTCTCTCTTTTCTTTTTTAAGCAAAATAATATACTCATTGTGGCGGAAATTGTTATTGTTCAATATTCTCTTGAAACTAAAGCCACTCTAAACTTTATATTATAATTATAGACAATAAAGCCAATCGATCTCACTCCTGTAGATTAAATACCGTTTTATGAAGATAAAACTAAGCTAGAAAAATTGGTAAGAGAAATTAATATTTCTTTTTTTTTTATTATTAAACCTGTTCCATATTTTGGAAAAAAAAACATAAACATGAAAAAAAAAATTGTTACAAATTCATTTCGGGGGGAAATTGCGAGGATAACGTTGACGTCAATCTAAACGATATATGTCTAAAATTATTGACGTCAGTCTTTCTCAATGTATGACCTCTCTCTCTCTCTCTCTTTCTCTCTTTCCCTCTCTCACTCTCTGTATATACTATATATGCACGGAAGAGAAATTTCTATGATCAAAAATTACTGTGCTGCCACCTGAAGATAAATACAAAAAATAATTTCTTTTATTTACGCAAAAAAAAAGAATTGGAACAAAAAAATCGATTTCTTCTACTTTTCATTTTTCCGTCAAAAATTGCCGACGATTAAGTAATTTTTGCAGTGTTTGTTTTTACAGAAATGAGACTTTAATTCTCGATAATTATTAGTAGCGAAAAATTAGAAAAAGTATTTTTTATATAAAAAGAGTTTATTTATGTTTTTTTTTGTTTTTGCTTTTTTTTGTAACTAAACATAGAAAAGTAGATAAATATTTATAGATGCATATTATTATATTACATATATTCGAGGTTTCCAAATGGACTTTTTTTTTAAATTCTTATTCAGAATTTGGAATTTGGCTTTTGTGGTTCAAAAGCTTGTTTCCCACGTACTTCTTTATCCCTCATCAGCTTTTTAAATTCCTCCTGCTTTTCACGTTGTTTTCGTTTTCTCTCAAGACGCATTTCCTCCTCGGTCAAAGTTGAAGCTTCAAGAAAATAATTTTTTTTCTTACAGAAATTTCAGTATTTCTACAGTGCTAAGAATATTATTTTAGTAATAAAGGAAGAAAAAATCTAGATAGAATTTTTTATTTTCACATTTCGGATAAAGGGAATTTGGGCAAAAATTACTATTCAAGGAGAAAATATTTGAAATTGAAGATTCAATTATCTACTAGTTGAGAATTAATTTCTTCGAAATAGAAAACAATTTTCTTTGCAAATACGAATTTTTTTTGCAATACAAAAATAATACAAAAAAAAATTCGTATTTACAAAGAAAATTATTTTATATTTCGAAGAAATTCATTCTCAACTAGTAAATAATTGAATCTTCAATTTCAAATATTTTCTCCTTGAATAGTAATTTTTGCCAAAATTCCCTTTATCCGAAATGTGGAATTGAAAAATCCTTTCTAGATTTTTTCTTTTGCAAAATAGATGTAAAAAATACGATTGTTGAAGACTTTCCTTATTTACAATTCGTTAAAAACTTTATCAATTTTTTTTTGTAATTTACCAAAAAAAGAAAACATGGAAAGAAAAACAAATTTCATACTCACAAGGACCAGCCGAACCTGCAACTATAGTATTTGGACGAACGTTTATTTGCATCGGATTATCAAAAATACCGTCATATTCATTGGCATTTATGGTTTCTAAATTGCTACTTAATTCCTTTAAACCACTGTCGTGAGTTGATGAGCTGTTTACTGTTTTTTTCAATTGTGTACTATCGAAGAGAGCAACGGAATTTTTCGTAATTTTCGGTGTCGATTGAGCAGCCGGTGGTAGCGGTGAATTCGGCCTCTTTAATGGAAACTTTGTTTTCGGAATTGTTGAAATGCTTAATGGAGAATGGAAATGTTTCAGTTCTTCGTCCATTTCCGCGAAACACGATAAAACTTTGCTGAGAGCATTCGTGACTGAAGTCTATAAAATAAACGATTCGTGCAAAATTAATAAATCAATTACAGACAGCAAATACTAATTATTAACCACTGTTACAGTGGGGGAAAAAATTAATTTCATTCAAATAACCGACTGCAGAGTTTATTCAATTTTTGCTCAACAAAATTTCCAGTTATTTCCTAAATTTTTCCCATCAAAATTTCTATTTTTTTCTCATCAAAATTAAAATTTATATTCGATTTCAAATTCGAATGAATCTTTAAATTTTTCGAAAATGTTTTTTTTTAATAATTTTAATTGATAATTTGGAAAATAATTGAATTAAGCAAAGAATTTTCTCCATTTGTTGAAAATAAACTTGTCCCTTTATAAAAATTGGAAAATTGATTTCTCAATTTTATTAAAATTATAAGAATTGAATTTCTGCAAAAAATTTTACTATATTTATAAAAGTAATTCAATTCCTGTTATTTATTAAAATAATTTAATTCTTGTGATGAATTTTATTAGAATTTTTGCAAATAATAAAACAGTAATAATTAATTACTCAATTGTGATGAATTTAATTAGAATTTTTGCAAATAATAGAACAGTAATAATTAATTATTTATTTAGTAAGTAATAAACATTTAATTGATTCAAGAAATAAATATAATTTGTTTAAACATTCAGAACTTTGAAATTATATAAATTTAATGAAAGTTCAATAACTATAATTATTTCTTGAATAAAATAATATAATTTTTATAAGGAAAAAAATTCATTTAAAACTGTAAGAGGGACTTGAAATTTGAAAAATAAAATTATAATTACGCTCACTAACATTATTTTCGAAAAATTTAAATCAAATTCTTTAAAAGAATTCAATTATTCTTCTATTTTTCAAAAAATGTAAAGAAATTTCAATTATTTCACAAATTTTCAATTATTTCCTTGGGAAAATTTAATTATCATGAAACAATATAATTCAAAAATTGCAACAATCTTATTTTTCAGATGTAAAAAAAAAATTTGCGAATGTTCAATTTTATTAAACAATTTTATGTATATTTTTTTAAATTAACTAATAAAAATTTAAATTATTAATCTTCGCCGCTAGAAATATGAAAACTTTAGAATATGACTTTTTATAAAATTCAATTATTAATCAGTTATTAAATTAAAATACTTTAAACAATTAAATTCTTTAACAAATTTATTTACATATTTTCAGTGGAATTTTAAAAACGATCAAACGATCTGGAATAATATTTAATAAAATTTAATAAAATGGATGGCAAAATTTTAATGAGATATTTTTAACATTTTAAAAAAAAATCTATTTAAAATTTCAATTATTTTTATAAATAATAAAATTCTTTTCCAAACTTCAATTATTAAAAAAAAATTTAATAAAATGCCTGTCATAATTTTAATTATCTCTATAAATAATGAAATTCTTCTCTAAAATTCATTTATTTTCAAAAATAAATAAATTATTTGCAAAAATTCAATTACATTCAACAATTTTTTTTTTAATTTCTCGTCAAAATTTTATAAATAATAAAATTCATCGTACAAATTCATTTATTTTCAAAAATAAATAAATTATTTGCAAAAATTCAATTACATTCAACAACTTTTTTTTTAATTTCTCGTCAACATTTTATAAATAATAAAATTCATCCTACAAATTCATTTATTTTCAAAAGTAATAAAATTCTTCGAAGAAATTCAATTATTTTCAAAAAAATTTTTTTAATTTCTCGTCAAAATTATCATTATCTTCATAAATAATAAAATTCATCATGGAAATTTAATTATTTTCAAAAGTTCTCATAAAGTTCTTTGCAAAATTCAATTATCTTAAAAAATAAGAAAATTCATCGCAGAAATTCAATTATTTTCAAATTTTTTAAAAATTCTCTCCACAATTTCAACTATTTTGAAAAATATCGAAATTCTTCTTCAAAATTCAATTACTTTTAAACATTTTTTTAAAAAGTCTGTTCAAAAATTCAATCTTTATAAATAAAAAAATTCATCCTAGAAATTCAATTGTTTTCAAATTCTTTTTTTATTAAAATCTTATAATATAAAATAATGATTTCTTCATGTTTTATAACAATTTTTTATAAGTAGTTTAATTTCAAAAAGGTTTGAATTTGAATCTTTTGAAGAATTTTAATTCTTATGGAAAAATAATAATTAAATATTTATTTAAAAAAGAAGTTATTGATGTTTTTTTTTTTGAAAAATTTGAAAGAAATCTGTAAATAAACTTAACAGAACATTTTTTTCACTAAAACTTTTTCCTTTAATTTTAATTTTCTGAAAAATTAAAAAATTTCAGTCGCATTTTACTAAAAAAAATCTAGAAAAAGTCGATTAGTCGCATCTTTTCACAAAAAAGTCACATTTCCTTAGAAAAGTGGAAAAAGTCGCACAATCCGAGCCCTGATTTCATAATTTTTTTTGAATTTATTTACATAATACGTTTAAATTGGTGACTGATTTTTTACTATCAAATTAATTATTTTTAACTAATTCAAATTTAGAGAACAGTATAAATATCTAGAAAAATTGAAATAGAAAGTGAATTTTGAAAACAATTTTAAATAATAAGACTTTTCGAAATATCAATTTAATTTTAAAGGAAAATAAATTTCTGCTTTTGAAAATATTTACCATTCTCGCTTTTTCAACGGACAATCCTTTCGAACTGGCTTCAATATTCGAATATCCGCAATCTTCGTGGTATATTCCATTTGCCAGCTGTACTTTTACTGTCGCATTACATCCTGTCGAATAGTTTATTCCATTGTGATCGATGAAATCTAATTTTAAATAAAAATTCAAAAATGTTGACTTGAAAGATTTAATCCTTCGGATTTTAGTTTTCAATTTTCAATGTTTAAGTTAAAATAGAAAAAAAAAAGATGATTTCAACCTACCAATTGTACAACTTGTCACCGAATGACTCCAACCATTGCCAAAAACCCGATTAGCAGCTTTTATTAGTTCATTATTTTTATTTTGAACACAAGATAAATCATTATTCGATTCTGACGTGCGTGACGAAAAGTCACTTTGTGTAACTGGCTGGAATTATAATTCAGAACGTAAAAAATAAAAAATATACAGATCTATTTACATTTTCCATTAAAAACCAATAGTTTGTTGACATTTATTCACTATACAAAACAATAGAAATTAAACGATCTATCAAAGAAAAGTTAATCTTTACTAATCCACAAAACCGGCTATTTTGTTTTGTAAATAAACATTCGACTTACCACTTTTATACAAGACATGTTTTTGTAAACTTAAACATCACTTTTTTTTGTTCCCAAATAAGACACTTTGTTATTACTTAGTTTTCGAATCTTCGGGTTATTTAGATTTTCAATTTCTAAACCTTTTTAAATAAGATAACAAGATTATTTTCCCACCCACGTGCTCTGGTGGTGACGACTTTCTCTCAAAGGAAACAAATATGGCCGATGGAGCAGAAAAAAAATCTTAAGCTCTCTTCTTAGTGTTTGTCCAATTTTAAACTTACCGATCCCTGTCAATTCTGATGGAGTTTTGGAAGTATGAACTTGGCCTTAGATGTTTATCTTCGAAGATACTTAACCTAAAAATTATTGACACTTTTCTTTCGTCGATTGCTTATTGGTTATTTCTCCTCTTCTCTCGCATTTGATTAGTTCAGAGGGGAAAATTACGAAAAGATAAATAAGATAAACAAAAAAGAGTGACAAAAACACGTGTGTCGTGTGCTTGTGAAAAGAGAGCAAGTTTGTGTCTAATTTTTTTGATTAATTAATGTCTAAGAATCGTTGAAAGTATTTTGTTTTTAAACAATTGTTTATTCTAAGTAAAAAGTGGAAACAAGTGAAAAGAATTCGAACGGAAAATGCCATCTCTCGATAGAATAAAGTATGTTACTTTCGTGTATTCTATTCTCATTAAATAAATTTTTGACTTTCTTTCCTAATTTATCGAAAATTGGTTTTAATTTTCTTTACAGAAAGCCAGCGACTCATCGTGGTAAGAGAGCGATTTTAAAAAAAGAACCACAATTGTTGGAAACTGCGAAACAAGCACTATGCATCAAAGGAAGCACAAGTTCCAAATTGGCACACGATTGCATGAAAGATTTTGTAAGTTGTACTTTAATTTTTATGTAAATTAATATTGTGATAGGCTCTCAAGAAAGGTACGCAAGAAGCAAACGAATTTTAGGTTAGGTTCGTGTTAGATTTATTTCGATTAAACGTTTATTTTTAATCATTTAAATTCGAAACAAATTTCCACTGAATATTTTGGACACAACGAAGACTTGTAGATCGATAATTTTTAATTAACAATTGATAATCTTTGTATTTTTACTCAAAAAATTACAAACATAACCTCAAATTTTTTGCTTCTTAGGAGCGCGTCACATAATTATAATTATCTACATATATTATTAATGTAATTTTATTAATTTGAAATCTTTAGTACGACCTGAAAAAACCCGATGCACAAATGATGACAAAAAAGAATGAAATTCGTCCCTTTGAGGATATAACGCCAATTGAACAATTTGCGACAAAATTGAATGCACCTTTATTTATGTTCACGTCGCACAATAAAAAAAGACCGAATAATCTCATAATGGGGCGAATGTTTGAAAACACACTTCTCGATATGGTGGAATTTGGAATTGAGGATTATAAAGGACTTAAGGAATTTAAAGTTCCAAAAATTGCCACTGGAATTAAGCCATTGTTGATTTTCAATGGCGATATCTTTGAAAATAATCGCGAATACGGAAGAATTAGAAATCTTTTGATTGACATGTTTCACAGGGAGTCGACGAAAAATGTTCGATTACAGGGACTTGAGCATGTCATCAGTTTCACTGCTCGCGATAATAAAATATTGTTTCGCAGTTTTAGGTACGTTTTTGGTTTTTTTAATTAAAAAACTAATTTTTATTTTCTATAAAAAATGTAGGATAAAAATAATTTCTATAGAAAATGTAGAATAAAAATAATTTCTATAGAAAATGTAGAATATAAATAATTTCTATAAAAAATATAATATGGAAATAATTTCAATCGAATTGAACTGAGAAATAATTTTAATCCAATCAAAAATTGAATTGAAAAATAAAATTAAATTTAAATTCAAATAAAAGTAATAATTAATTAATTTAATTTTAATTTTATTTTTCAAATTCAATTTAATTGGATCAAAATTATTTTTCAATTCAATTCGATTGAAATAATTTCTATAGAAAATATAAAATGGAAATAATTTCAATCAAATTAAATTGAAAAATAATTTTAATCAAATTGAATTTTAAAAAAATTAAAAATAAATTAATTAATTATTAATTTAAATTTCATTTAAATTTAATTTTAATTTTATTTTTCAATTTAATTTGATTGGATTAAAATTATTTTTTAATTCAATTCGATGGAAATAATTTCTATAGAAAATATAAAATGGAAATAATTTCAATCGAATTGAATTGTAAAATAAGTTTAATCCAATCAAATTGAATTGAAAATAAAATTAAAATTAAATTTAAATTAATAATTAATTAATTTAATAAATAATTAATGAATTAATTAAATTTAAATAAAATAAATTTAAAATAAAATTGAAGTAAATTTTTAAAAAAACATTGATTTTAATATAATTGTTTCAGAGTATTTCTAAAAAAATCCGGATCAAGAACTCCGAGAATTGAATTAGAAGAAATTGGACCACACGTCGATTTAGTTGTAAGACGAACGCAACTCGGCTCCGATGATTTGTTCAAACAATCGTGCAAGAAACCTAAAGAACTCAAGGTGAGCTCAATAATTTTCTTCCTCCTAAATTCGAATATTTAATAACTCAAACCGTGGAAAAACATTAATTTACAAAATTTGCAAGTGATTAAAATTAATAGAATTCGAAAATAAAATTTCAAATTTGCAACTTCTTTTTTTTTCTACAGGTGAAGAAGAAGAAGAATATTTCCGAGGATCCACTTGGAAAGACACTCGGCCGTGTTCATATGGGAGCGCAAAAATTGAACAAAATACAAACAAGAAAAATGAAGGGTCTACGAAAAACAATGACCGAAAGAAAAGAGGAGAGAAAGCGAAAAAGTTTAGACGCAGTTGTGACGCCAAATGGGAAAAAAACTAAAATTGTTGATGTTTAAATTTTTTTAAAAATAATTTTATTCATTTTTCTTCACGAATGACCATCTTGAAGAATTCTTTTGATCCTGAAATTAATTTCTATTTTTAGAAATCTATATTGAGAATAGCCTGTAAAATTTATCGCATATTTTTTTGTACGTGAAATACAATACTATTTAGTCTTAAAATAAAGATAAATTGATAATTAAACTGTGAAAATTAATTAATCACCTAATTAAAGGATTAATTACCTAATTAATTAATTAATTAATTCAAATCGATTTTTAAAAAAAAAGACTGAAATATTACTCAAATTTATACCTTGATTTGAATTCCACAGGAGAGTAGATTTTGTCTGACCTCGTCGCACATTTTCAAAGTATTTACATCTTTTGGATCCTCCAAAGCTTTCGTTCTAATCGACTTGCGAAAAGCGACAAAATTATCGAGAATTTCAGTCAAGACGAATTGATTTTCTCCCGTTGCTTTGTTACTCTCGAGGCCTAATTTTTTTAATACAGTTGTAATGTAATTGGAAACAGAAGCGACTGCTGATGGATTTCTGACTTGAGATACTTTCTGAAATCAATTTAGAATTAGATGAAATTATTTTATAATAATTATAATTTATAATAATTATTAAAAAGGCATGTCCCGTTATTTTTAAATAAATAAAAAATAATTATAATTTATAATAATTATAATAATTAAATATAATTATTAGTTAGCTAGTTAATAGTTAGTTTTTTTCGAAATTCACCGATGTTTGTTGCAGCATTTTATTTCCAATTTTCACGAGATCAACGATTGAATGTACAACTTCCGGTGTATTAAAATCGTCAGCAAGGGCAACTTCAACAGTGTCTCTAGTTTTCTTCAAACTCTGAAAATTTAAGCGAAATTAAACTAAACATAGAATTTAACAAACTTAAAGTTTACTTAAAATTTTTACAACAAACGAAAACTTACGATTAAATCAATATTACATGTAAATTAAATTGTGAAAACAAAATTTATTTACTAATGAAAAATAATAACCGTTAGAAGAAAGGATTCATCAATAAATCCTCCGTTCAGTTCTCCGGCTACATAACTTCGACAATCGCTGATGAAGTTTTCAATTTTTCCAAGTGTGGAAACAGCCAATTGTATCGAATCTTCGGACAACTCGAGATCTAATTAACAACAACAACAATAATAGAAATTTTTATTATTACGAAAATGTGGAAAATTTTCGAATTTTCTCGAAGAATTAGATTTACCTTTTCTGTAATGTGTCAAGAGACACAATAATCTAAATTCATTTCCGCTGTGCTTCTTGAGAAACTCTTCGATTGAAATGGTGTTTTTCAAACTTTTGGACATTTTCACGTCTCCTTGCGAATGTAAATGACCCGTGTGAATCCAATAGTTGATCCATTGTTCTGTTCCATGATGACAGCAAGATTGAGCTTCCTCATTCTCATGATGGGGAAATTCCAAGTCTTTCCCACCGCTGTGAATATCGATCTGACTTCCAAAAATCGCACTAAATTTCAAACATTAATTTATTAAAATTATTCTTTTATATTTAATTTATAAATTTTAATAAATTTATTCTTTTATATTTTTATTAAAACTAGAAAATGGAATTTTTCTTTTTCATTGTTATTTTCAAAATTTGCTTTTCCAAATTTAATGAAAATTTTTAATTTCTTAAAAAAATATCATAGTAAATAACTGCAGAATTTTTTTTCTCTTTTCAGGCCTTGGATATTGTGACTTTTTCGACTTTTTTCGATAATTTTCAAATAATGCGACTATTTCGACTTTTCTTCCAAGTTTTGCGACTATTTTTTAAAATTCAATTATTTTCCATAATTTCGGTATTCAGTATTTTTAATATTTCAGAAAATTCAAATACAGTTAGAAAATAATAATATTCAAATTTTTTAGAATTATTTTTCACGTTTTTGAAGAAAACAATCATAATCAACATTTTTAATTATAATTTTTTGAAAAAAATTATTTGTTTCCTTAAATTATACAAAAATTCTTCAATTGTTTTCGAAAAAATTACATTACAATATTATTATAAAAAACTAATTCTTAGTTTTGTTCTATCATGATTTTTTAACATTCAATTTACCTTTGAAACATTGTAAATTAAATTTTTTTAAAAATGTACTATTTTAGAATTTTTACAAAATTATTTATAATTACAATTTTTTTAAATGGTTAAATTTGTTTGAAAAAATATCTTAATATTTTTAAAAAGAAAAATAGACGGTTTCAATTATTACAAAAAAATATAATTTTTGTATTTAAATTTTAAATAATTGAATAATTCTCGAAGAAGTTTCAAAAAATTATTTAAAAAACAAGTAAAATTTTCGAATTATAAAAAAATGAAAGAATTTGAAAAAAAAGAAAATTTTCTTTTCCGTTTTTACTTTCAAAATTTGCTTTTACAAATTTAATGAAAATTCTTAATTTCTTAAAAAATATAATTTTGATTAAATTTAATTATTTAAACAACTCGTATAGTAAATTTGAAAAATATTTCTAACAGCAACTTGAATTAAAATTCAAAATTTATTTCAATAACAGTTGGCAAAATTTTCATTTGTTTCAATTTATGAAAAATATTTTCGGAAATAGAAGTATTTTTAACAAATTTTAGTTTCATTTTTTCAAGAAACACTTTTACGAAATTTCTTAAATACATTTTTCAAAACTTTAATACTTTTTGTTAAACAAAAATTTTAAAACTAATTCATATTTATTTTTCCCGAGGAATTTGAAATTTCAAATAATTTCAATGAAAAACCTCATGAAATATAATTATTTCTAAAATTTGCAACTGTAATTCATCCAAAAAATTCAATTACTTTTTGGAATTTTTGAATAAAATTATTTAAAAAGTAATAATTTAAAAAAAAATAATTTTATTAATAATTTTTTAAAATAAAAATTTAGATTTTTAAACTTTTGCCTCTGTTAAATTTTCAAGGAATTTAATTTAAAAACCTTTTAAAATTTAATTAACTACTCAAATTCCTGTTGTAAAGGTTTAAATATTTAATTATTTATCAAAATTTTAACTGAAATTTTTTGTTAAATAAATTCCTATCAGAATTCAACTACGAGAATTAAATTATTTAAATAGTATTTTTGTGAATTCATAAAATTATATAATTTCAAAAATATAATTATATTTAAAGACAGTTTTTTAAAGAGGAAAAAATAGAATTCTTTAAAATATAAAATTTTACAGAATTTCCAATTGTTTCAATTTGTTAAAATTATTATTAAGAATTCAAGTACTTTTTTCATTAAAAAATTGTAATTAGTATTTTTCAAAAACCTAGTTTTTTTTAAATTTCCAAATTAATTTTTTCAAAGTTTAATAACTTTTGTAAAATAAATATTTAACTAATTATTGTTCTTCATTTGCTTAAAATTTCGAAATACTTAAAAATTTGAACTACAAGACTTCCAAAATTTAGTTAATTTTCTAGAATTTTTGGAAGAATATTATTCAAAATTTAATTTTTTAATTTTATAAATAATATAATTGTAAATTTTCTATTCAGTGTAATTTTTCGATTCAAACTCGATTTTTTTCAATTCAAATTTATATTTACTCTCACCTAGCCATTGCGCTGCATTCAATATGCCAACCAGGTCTTCCATTTCCCCAAGGAGACTCCCAAAACGGTTCATTCTCCTTGGCTGCCTTCCATAAAGCAAAATCCAACGACGACTTCTTAATTGAATCCCGATTTTCCTCCTCCTGACATTGTCTAAATTTTCCATAATTTCCAAATTTTTCTGTATCAAAGTAAACGGAACCTGCATAGCAAAAATTATCTCTTTTCAATTATTAAAATAGAAAATGAACAAATTGAAAAATGGTAAATGTAGAAAAAAAAAGATAATTGACTACCATCGTTAGCTAAATAAGCAGCATCGTTTTTGAAAATATTCTCGATAAATCCAATGATTTTCTCTATATTATCCGTCACTCTACAACTCATAAAGGGCTTGTCAACATTCAATAATTTCATATCACGAAAAAATTCCTCTTCGTAAAATTTTGTTAGACTCTTCCACGATTGATTTGTTTCTTGCGAACGTTTTATTATTTTATCATCGATATCAGTCAGTCCCATTATTAAAAGAACGTCTAGATTGTGAAAATTCGTCAGTATCCTCCGAATAATATCGCATCTTACATAAGTACTAAAAACAAAATTTGAAACTTTAAATACACTAATTTTTAAATTTAAAGGCTAAATAAATTTTTCCTTTTTGTAGTTTTTTTAGTTTTCTTTTGGCATTTTTTTAGTTTGGCAGGTAATTGTAATTGTCAATTACCTAGCGTGTCCAATGTGGGCCGAATCGTACAAAGTCGGACCACACATGTACCAAGTGACGATATTTTTATTCTTCAATATCAATGGAAATTTGGATTTTAATAAACTATTGTACAAAGTAATGTTCGTTTTAAAACCATCCGGTTGTATCCATTGAATGGTCTTGTTCTTTTTCAATTCTGTATGCAATAATCTCTTACAGAACGAATGAGAAATTTTAGTTAACAATTTCATAATTTTTACAGTATAAAAAATAAGCAACAGAATTGAGAATAGTTTTCAATTTTCTTACATTGCTTTTTGCCTCTTATTTATGACATGAGGTTTTGAATTTGAGAACTTTTCACTTTTTTAAGTAAGAATTTAGTCTCAAATTATGTTTTTTATTCAATAGATTGTTAGAAACAATGTATTTTATTCATTTTTTATTAATTATTTATTGGTAGTGGAATAGGTTATGTATTTTTTTATTTACAATGAAAAAGGGTTGGGAAAGTAAAGTAAGCTATTCACTTGTCCGGAAGGTATGAACTGGGCTTAATTTACGATCGTAGCGCTCTCTGACGAAACTTCGTCTTTCATTTATTGGGTTTATCTCTATTGCAACTTGCAAGTTTATGGGTTCCAGGGGTTTTTAAACGTTTTTAAACCAAAATAACCACTTTTAAAAAACAACAATAAGCTCAACAATTACTTCATTTGACGCTGTTTGACGCGCGAAAAACGCTGGAACATGAGTATCAAAACAGCATCCGCACCTAAAGAGGTTCAAGTAAGTATTCAAGTAGTAAAAGTACTTGTAAATATTCTGTCAAAGTAAATATCCCCTCGGGAGGGAATTTTCTCTGTCCTTCTCTACTTTATAACAATTGATTTAAAGTCGCATATTGCCGGTAAATAACGTGAAAATTTTGAGGTTAGAAATACACTTTGTTCTTTAAATTGTTTTTTATATTGTTGCATTGTTTTCCATAGTTTGAAAAATTGTTTTTTCGGGTAACACTTGTTTCTTTTAGGAATTTCAATTTAAAAAGTCGAGTAAACATCAAATATCAGAGAAACTTACACTTCCCGTGAGTTGTAGTCTCGTAGCTGCAGATGGAAGACGAGGTTTACTCTACATTGGTCATGAGAAAGTAATAACTGTTTTAAAACTTGGCAATGAGGGGAATATCGAATGGCGAACGGATCTTAATTTACCGGATAATATTACAAGAGTGGCACTTAATTGTGACTCGACACTTATTGCTGTGACTCTCTTTGGACCTTCTGTTTTTATATACTCGGCTCCACTTTTGTCGAAAAATGTAAGTATAATTCTCATTCAAAAAAGTCGAATTTTCACTAATATCCAAATTCCATTTATTTTCGAATTATATCATTTTTACCAAGTGATAAATTCTCTTAAATATAATATTCAAATTATAATCTCAGGGCTCGAAGTAGGTCCGTAAAACCTAAAAAAAGTCCGTAACTTTGCTTCAAGTCCGTAAAAGTCCGTTTTTCTAAAAAAAGGTCCTTAAAGTCCGTAATTTAATTCAGAAAGGATAAAAAGTTCGTAAATTGTACGATATAATTTGGAGAATTTTGGAGAAATTACAAATGATTGCAGAAATTCAATTATTTTTAAAAGTAATAAAATTCTTCGCAAAAATTCAATTATGTTCAAAAAATGGTTTTAATTCTCTTCCAAATTTCAATTATCTTTACAAATATTAAAATTCTTCTCCAAAATTCATATATTTTCTAAAAAAAACTAAAAAAACATCAACTTTTCAATTATCTGTATAAATAAATAGCAAAATTCTTCAACAAAATTCAATTACTTTCAAAAACTTTATTGAAATTCATTAAACAATTTCAATTATTTTCATAATAAACAATATTTATCACTCGAATTCAATTTTTTTCTAAAGTAATAAAATTCAATTATTTTCAAAAATTTTAATGAAATTCATTGCAAAATTTGCATTATTTTCAAAAGTAATAATATTCTTTGCAAAAATTAAATATTGTTCAATATCAACTATTTTTATAAAATTTACCAAAAGAATTTCATTAATAACTAATTTTGTTTATAAATTTCTTCGCAATCATTCAACTATTTTCATAATTAATAAAATTTTACCGGGATTCAATTATTTTCGTAAATAATAAAATTCTCTTTACCAATTCAATTTTTTTAAATAGAATTTTAATCGAATTCCTCGAAAAAATTCTTCAAAATTTTATCAAAATTCGTCCAAAGAATTTATTTGTTTAAAAATTTGTTGATAACATTTTTAATAGGAATTGAATTCCAAGAAACATTGAATTAATCAATAAATTATTTATTTTTATTTAAATAATTTAATTCTCGTAGAATTTTCTCATAAAAATTGATTTATAAATAGATTTCCCTTAAAATCTTAGATTATAAAAAAATAATTGAATTTGGGATATTTTTTTTAAATTGTCCAAAAAATAATTGAATTTGTACCAAAAAAAGTTTTATCAAAACTTTTTAAAATGTTTGAATTTCTGCTAAAATTCTAATATTTTTTAAAATAATTAAATTCTTGCGAAGAATTTTATTAAGGCTATTGAAAATAATTGATTCTCTGCAAAGATTTTTATTATTTTACGAAAATTTTAAATTCTTGCGAATAATTTTATTAAAATTTCTGAAAGTAATTAAAGATCTGCTAAGAATTTTGTTATTTTAAATTTATGCCAAGAATTTTATTAAAATTTTTAAAAATTATTGAATCCTTGTTAATTTTTTACAAGAATTTAATTATTTTTGAAAATTTTAATAAAATTCTTCGCAAGAATTCAATTATTTTCATAAATAATAAAATTCAATGCAGAATTTCAATTATTTTCAATGCAATTTTAATCAAATTTCTCTAAAAATGTAATTATTCTTAAAAATTTTATTAAAATTCGTTAATAGAATTCAAGTATTTGATAATTTATTGATATAAATTTTTTATGAGAATTGAATTTTAAGAAACGTTCTATTCTTCAATAAATTATTTATTTGCGTTTTATTTTTATTTAAATAATTGAATTCTAGTAAAATATTTTAATAAAAATTGAATTTTATTTCATAAAAATGAATTTCAGTTAAAATTTTAGATAATCATTGAATATTAAAACAAATAAAGCGTGAATTTTAAAAAATAATTGAATTTTGTAATTAATTTTTTTTGAAAAAGTTTAATTGAGTTTTTTTAATACTATTTTCAGTTTCTATTTTCTAATATTTATGTAATAAAAGAATTTAACTAATAATTGAAATTTTGTAAAATTAAATATTGTAAAGAAAAGAATTTGAAAATTGTCAAAGAACTTTTTCGAAAATTCTGAAAAATAATCGATATAAAGAAGAATTTTAGATAACAGTTCTGAAAAATAATAATTAAATTGATGATTTTAATTATTATAAATTATTATAAAACATGAAGAAATCGATGACTTCGAGTCTTAGACTCAAAGTTATCGATTTCTTCATTAGAATTTTGAAAAATTGAATTTCTAGTTTTAAGTAAAATTTTCTCTTATATTTGATTCGGTCTGATTCTATTTTTGTCAGTTGGTCCGTAATTTTCAATTTTTGGTCCACAAAGTTCGTATTTTTAAATACTTTCACTGCTTCGAGCCCTGTAATCTCAAAACTCGATTCCTTGAAATTTAGGTTTTGGATTTACTGCACGAAATTCGCCTCTCGAGTTCAAGTGGCGATATTTCCGTTTGCGATCTACGATGGAATCCGGCAATTCCAGGAATGCTTTGTACAGTGACGAGTGATCATACAATAGGAAGCTTTCAAGTGAGCGGTGACAAAAAGTCAGGTTTCGCCATAACCGGATCGGGTCGAATCGAAGGAGTCGATGCACTTTGTGCAGCATGGAGTCCAAAGGGGAAACAAGTCGTTGTCGGCTGTCGAAATGGAAATGTAATCCAACTAAAACCAGAATTAAAAGTTGCGAGGACAATTGCCGGTCCCAATCCAAGTATGGGAAGTGTTATAGCAATTTTGTGGGTTAGTAATTTTCAATTTTGCGCCGCCTATCAGGAACAAACGGAGGGACGAGTGAATGTTTTAATTGTCGACGCACCGAAAGGCGAAACAGTGGCAAAATTCACAAACTACGAGGACATTACTTACGGTGGAATTCCCACGAGTCAATATTATTTCGATTACATTCCCGAGTGGGGAGTCATCATTGCAGCGAGTAGTTCGAGTAGTGAAGTCGCCGTTTTAGGAACTGCCGATAATGGAATTTCATGGGAACAATGGCAACTCATTGACAATAGTCGAGCTGAACTTCCTCTAGTGAGAACTGATGAGTCCTTTCCCATTGGAATGGCTATCGATAAATCACCAACTACACCGCTTGCTTTGAATCCGGAGAATATTCTACCGAATCCAGTGCCGATTCTTCATATTCTCGCCACTTCTGGACAATTTTGCAGTTTTCATATTGTTAATTTGAAGGCGGATTGTCCGGCGATTTGTGTTCCACCGGCGGAAATCGTCGTCCCACCACTGGCACCAGGTAAATTCTAAAGAAAAAAGTCGTAAATAATAATAATCGCATTCAGAGTTTTCATGGAACCTAGAAATCCTGAAATTTTTCAGAGAATTTTAAAAACTTTGGAAAAATGAATTAATTAATTAATCTTAATTCTTAAGGGAAAAAATTGTGATTAAATATTTATTTGAAAAAGAAGTAATAAAACATTTTTCTGATTAATTTTCTAATTTTTCAGTTGGATTGATGCCTCGGCCAACTATTCCCTCGTCTGAAATTTCATTCAATCTCACCACCGGAGCAACAAGTACGCCACGAGCAAAAATTGATTCACCGAAAGAAAAACCGAAGAACCTTATGGCCTCGAACTTTTTTGCTGACACTGCAAAAGCAACAGGCGCGCCAAGTTTCGCTCTCAAGTTCGAACCAGAAAAACCTCAGATAGTAAATCTCCCACCAACGAATCTACCACCGCCTATGAATTTAAATTTGCCTCCTGCGAATTTACCACAATCTATAAGTCTTCCTCCGACCAATTTGCCACCACCTTTGAATCTAGCTCCCACGAATCTACCACCACCGGCAGTAAATCTACCTCCGGTTAATTTACCCCCAGTGAATCTGCCTACAACTCCCCTACCGAAAATCGAAACGAAAATTAACACCTTCCTCCAACCAAACCAACCAATCCAACTAAACCTTCATCCAATCGAACCGAAACCTTTGGATCAAATTCCCAGTGTCGAGTTAAAAATCCCAAAGACCACAATTTCCAAACTTGAGCCGCAAGCAAAAGCGGAAATTAAACTACAAAAGGAAATACCCAAGGATTCAGTGGCGGAAAAATCGAATATAGACGACAGTCTCTGTCTGAGAGCCTATCGAGAGGAGCAGGTGAATTTCGAAAAGGAATTAAAAACAAAACTCGAACCTCTAATATGGGAAGTTGGCACTAAAGTCGAGAAGGAACAAATTATCGACAAAACCGTCCTAATTGATGAATTTCTCCGCGACTTACAAGAGACAACAACGAGTCTAGCCAGTGACATTGCCTATCTACGAGGATTCCTCATCCAATCCTTCGCCTGGTTAGAAGAGACAAATTCCAAAAATTCCGACAACGTGAAATTAACCTCAAGAAATCGGAGAGAAAATTCCAAACTCGTCGAACTACAAGAACTCCTCTACTACACTCAATCGCAATTGGTCCAAGCGTCAAAAGTCATCGATCTACAATGGTCCGAACAGCAATCACGAGAGCAGAAAAAAATGAAAATACCAAATATGGAGTGTATCTATCAGAGTTTAATGCGACACGGACAAATAGTCGCCAAGGAGAAGAGTAACATCGAAACTCTGACGAAAAAATGGAAATCCATCGCACGCGGCATCACAGTCTCAGATCTCAATCGCTCCGTATCGAATCTTCACATTACCAATTCATCCCATGATTCTGTCATTGATCAAAGATGCAAGGCAATCGCCAATATCAATCAAAACTTCAGTCGCGAGAAACAAATGAAGTTACGCGATTTTCTCTCCGAATCGGCGCCGAGAATTATTAAACCCGCCAAGCCAACGTTAATTCAAGATCGTTTGGAATCGACTCTCAGTTCCTTGGCCTCGATGAGTCCGACGAAAGTTTCGAAACCAAAGGCGGAGCAAAAGCCGCCCGCTACTCAAAAACCGAAGGTACAAAGCAGTCCCCTTGCTTCGCTAAATAGCATAGTGTCAAAAATTGGACTCACGGCCGAAAAACCCGAAAGTGAGGTACAAAAAATTTCCCCCACCGTCCCGATCGTAGTTCCCCAAAAACCCAAACAAAGCATAATTTCCTTCGCGCAGAGTCCGCAGAATGTCGTGAAACCATTTCCAAAAGTCGACGCTATCAGCTTCGGTCAAAAAATTGACGAGAAGAATTTACCAGCAAAAGAGAAGAGTGTAATCGAAAAGGAAATCACTTTGGCAAAGAGTCCCGAAATTCCCCCAGGTCTCAATTTTCCATCGGGCAATATTCTCCCAACGCCGACAATTCAATCGACGTTTAGTCTACAATCACCGCCGGCGTCGACGCCAACGCAGAACTTCTCCTTTGCCTCAAAACCCGCTTTTTCCTTCGCTGCAAAGCCGGAGGAGAAGACAAGTAGTATCGATCTCGGTGGTTTGAATCTCTCACAATCGGGTTTGACGATAACGCCAATTTCGGAAGTTAAGAGTAGTCAACCAACTGTGATGTCGAGTATTAATTTCGGAAAGTCGAATATGTTTGGAAATTCGACGAGTGCGACTACTTTTGGAACCAGCGGGGCGACTGGTTTTGGAACGACTTTCGGAAGTTTGGGTACGTTTGGAGCATCTGCAGCGACAACGAGTGCGACAGTGGCTACGAGCTCGTTTGGAACTTCTTTCGCTAATTCCGGAGGTGGTACTTTTTCGACCCCGACGACGATGGGAACCGCGAATATTTTCGGAGCAACGGGAACAGCGAATGTTGGAGTGACAAGTACGACAGGAACCACAGGGATCACAGGAACCATAGGGATTACAGGTACCACAGGAACCCCAGGAATCACAGGAACCACGGGAAGTATTTTTGGAACTAGTTTCCCCACCGGTGGGAGTCAATTTGGAAAAGCAGGAAGCATCTTCGGCGGTAGCTCGAACGTACCAACTCCTAGTACTCCGACTTTGGGTTCAATCGCAATTTCAAGTCCTACAACACTGAATACCCCGCAGAGTTCGACTCCAGTTTCTTCCACTGCCTCCACTCCGGCAATCAGTTCGATAAACCTGACTCCGACTCCGCTTTCGAGTCCGAATTCCTCGTCGCAACTTTCAACGTCGAATTCGGCGATTGTTTCGAAATCGTCCTCGATAGCGAGTCCGATTCTGGCCTCGAGTTTAGCTTCGCCGACTACTTCGACGCCGACGTCGATTGCTGTCTCCTCACCGCCTCCGAATTATCCCTCGCCGACGATCTCTTTGGCTTCTTCCACCGCTTCAGGAATGGATATGCTCTCCCTCTCTCTAAACACGACGAAAACGACAACTTCCCTTCCTTTCCAACCGGCGACATCGACAATATTTTCCACACCACCTTTTGGAGCGAATGCGAATTCAAATTCAAGTGCAACGTCGACGTTGAATTTCGGCAAGGCGAGTGTGATTACTTCGCCGAATGTCGTTGCGCCTTTCGGTGGCGAACAGATGGGGAATCAAGGTTCGATTTTCGGTGGTTCGACGACGACGACGACAAATACGAGTGGAAGTGTTTTTGGAAAAACAGCAACGAGTGCGAATCCATTTGGTGGTAATACACTTGGTCAGAGTTCAGCGTCCGGTACAACGACGTCGGTGTTTGGAAACGCTGGCAATACGACGGGGAATTCGATATTTGGCGGTGCATCATCGACGACTGGAACGGGATTTGGAATGAAGTCGACACCAACGTCGAATGCGTCTGTTTTTGGAATGTCGACGCCGTCGTCGGTGTTTGGCGGTGGACAGGAGACGTCATTATTTGGTGGTGGTGCCACAGCTGCTCCGGCAGTTGCAAAACCGCAGGAGACGAATTTTTCAATGTTTGGTGGAGCAGCAGCAGCAGCGGCGTCGGCGGCGGTGGCAACTGGTGGAGCGTCAGTTTTTGGACAAGCGCCCGCTTTTGGTGCTAAGCCAGCATTTGGAGCGAGTCCCGATTTTGGACAGGCGAAATCTGTCTTTGGAAGTGGATTCGGTGCTGCTCCATCGTTTGGAGGAGCTCCTTCGTCTCCGGGTAATTTTTATTCATTTTTCTTTCTATTTCTGACAATAATTTATTTTTTTATTCTTTAAGAACAATCATGAAATTTTATAATTGTTCTTAAAGAATAAAAAAAGAATCATGACCATCATGATTGTTCTTAAAGAATAAAAAAAGAATCATGACCTTTCATGATTGTTCTTAAAGAATAAAAAAAGAATCATGATCTTTCATGATTGTTCTTAAGGAATAAAAAAAGAAATTATTAAAGAATTATTTTATTTCAATATTTGAAAATTAATTCAATTTTAAAAGAATTGAAATTTACGATATTCATAAAAGGACAAAAATCAGCCCTCGGAAATTAGAACTTTTTCGACTTTTTGAAACTATTTTTAAATGTTCCGACTTTTTTATCGACTTATATTAAAAAAAAATTGTGACTTTTTCGACTTCTTCGTTTCAAGTATTTTATTAGACTTTTTGAAAATTAACTTTTAAAGAATTTTAATTAACAAGTTTTGAAATAATTTGAATTCTCAAAAATTTTAATGAATAATCTTCAAGTGTAAATTCAATAAAAATAAAACTGAATGAAAATTAGGTTTTAAAAAGAAAATATGAAAATTGTTTTGAAAACAGTAACTCTCTGATTTGTTTCGTTATAATTTTTTTAAAGTTTGATTGTTTTCAATATATTTGCGACACACAATATTTTCAATATTTCCAAAAATTCAAATACATAAACAAAATAATAAAATTTAAATTTTTTAGAATTATTTTTCAAAGATTTTACTATAAATTTAAATATTATTTTTTAAAAAGATTTTACCAAATTTTAATTTGTTGGAAATTCTTTTAATTGTACGCAATTGTCTTTTGAAAAATTATTTTGAAATATTTTTAAAAGATATAATTACAAATTTCTTTATTAAAATTTTTGATAATATTCTACTTGAATATCTTTAAAAAAAAATAGACTGATTTAATTATTATAAACCAATCGAAGGATTGTTGTTAAGTAATTGAATTCTCAGGGAAATTTCGAAAAATTAAAAAACAAATAATACAGATAATTGATTTAGAGATGAAGTTTAGTTTAAAAATTATGAAAAATAATTTAATTTTCGAAAGAATTCTAGTTTAAATTATTAAATCTTAGAAGATGAAATTTTATAAATTTTATTTCCTGTAAAAAAAATAAATATAAGCATTTAAATATTTATTTAGAAAAATTTCACAAGTTTTGATTAATTGAATTTAGAAATCAATGGAGAATTAGGAAAATAAATTAAATAAATGACTTTTTCGATTTTTAATTTTAATCGACTAAATTAAAAGATATTAATTTGAAATTTCGGAAAATTATAATTTTCAATGAATTTAATTAGAGAAATAACATTGATTATTGCAAACAAAATTTTTAATAATTCAAATTCTTCTGAAATTAGTTTCATTTTTAATATACATCTATATTTAATTAATTGTTAAAAATAATGGATTTCGAAAAGAATTTTAGATAAAAATACAAAAAAATTGAATTTTAAAAAAGCTGAACGAATTCTGGCTAGAAATTCAATTATGTTCAACAATTTTAAAAAATTCTCGTAAAAATCTCAATTTTCTATATAAATAATAAAATTCTTTCATGAAATTTTAAATTATGTTCAAAAATTTGCCTTCATTCGATTATTTTTATCGATAATTATTCCTTAAAATTTTATTAAAATTTGGCAAACGTATTTACTTATTTAAAATTTTATTGTTAAAATTATTTATGAAAATTGAGTTTTGAGAAACATTCAATTATTCAATAAATTGTTTATTTTTATATTTAAATAATTAAATTCTAATGGAATTTTCTAATAAAAATTCATTTAGAATTAAATATCAGTTAAAAATTGTAGAAAATAATATTTTAATTGAAATTCTCTGAAAATTTAATTCTTTTTAAAATTTTTATTAAAATTCGACAAAAGAATTCAATTATTTAAAGATTTGTTGATTAAATTCTTTATAAGAATTCAATTTTTAGAAATTACATGAAATTTTTTAATAAATTAATTAGTTATTTTTGTATTTAAATAATTAGATTTTTGTAGAATTTTCTAATAAAAATCTATTTCAAAATGACATTCATTTAAAATTTTAGATATTAATTGAATATTAAAAGCAATAGCGTAAAATTTTGGAAATAATTGAATTTTGAAAAAAAATTTTCAAGTTTTTGTTTTTTAATAATTATTTAATTGAAGAATTTCTAAATAATGGAATTTTTTGGAAAAATAGAATTGCAAACAAATGGATTTCAAAATTGTTAGATATCTTTTTGTAAAATTATTAAATATAATTAATTAAAAGAAGAATTTTAGTTACAAATTTTAGAAAATTATAATTGAATTAAAATTCTTTGTAATCGAATTATTCTTGAAAATTTTATTAAAATTTGTCAAACAAATGCAATTATTTGAATTATTGAATAAATTATTTACTTTTTTATTTAAACAATTGACTTCTCGTAGAATTTTTTTGTAACAATTGATTTAAAGATGAATTGCAACAAAATTGTTAACAAATAAATTTGAAAATTCTTAAAGAAACTTTTAAAAAGTCATTATAAATAATTGATTTAAAGAAGAATGTTGGTTAAAAATTTTAGAAAATAATAAATTCAATTTAAATCCTCTGAAAATAGTTTTGAAGAAATTACAGTAACAATATTGTTATAATACAAAATAATTATTTTATCTCTCAGTAATCGATTGGTTTTAAAAAAAAGGAATTTACGGATTACTCCGAGTCTTTATCTTCACGTTTTATAATAAATAGTCTCTAAACAACTTTAAAGAAATTGGAAATTAATTCAAATTAATTTTATCTTAATTTAAAGTGAATTATAATTTTATTCCTTTAAATTGAAACCAAATATTGAAAATTTCATTTAATTTCAAGGTTTCGGAAGTCCACCGATGATGGGAGGAAGTCCACCACCTTTAGGCGGAAATCAAATGCAAAAAGTATTTGGAGGAGCGACTGGTAGTAATACATTTGAATCTCTAGCTAGTCAAAGTGGAGGTCTGTCTTTCAGTAGTTTAGCCCAAGGTTCACCCGTACAGCAACAGCAACAACAGCAGCAACAACAACAACAACAACAACTACAACAACAAAAACCGCCAGAGTTTGCAGCGTAAGTATTTTTATTTTCTTTTTCCCAGACACTAAAAAGAACATTAGGAAAAAACAAACTTTTTTCTCTAAAAATCTCAATTTTTCTTTTCTTTGTATTTTACAGAAAAAGTTCATTTTCAAGTTGGCGTTAATGGAATCAACAACAAAACAACAAGAACAATTAGTATTAAATAAATATTAAGAATCTGAGACTCGGCTTTATAAAGCTGACATTGAATATCGTTTTCACTACGTTTTAAAAATCGAAATAAAACGAAGAGTCTATTTTATGAAAAATTTCTCTTAATTCCGGTAAGTTTTTCTTTATTTTTTTTCTTTTGCTTCAAAAGATAACAGAGTAGAATTTTTTTTTTTTACAATATTAGCATTTTTTTTCTTTTTTGCAAAAACTGCAAAAGTTGAAGTTAATATTAGCATTTTTTCTTTTTTTTTTGCAATAATTGAATTTAAATTCCCCGTTTAATAGCTTTCGGCGATATAGACACTTTAATTGGTTTACATAAATCAATAACACAGGGATCGTCTTGTGGTGAATGGGTGCACATTGTCGACGATGGGGCAATTAAGGCAAGGGAAATTTCCACATTACACGCTTCCATCCAAACTTGATGGGAAAATAGAACAGTCGTTCGTAATCGATAGTCTTTAAGTTCACTATTTTGCTCCTTGAGATCGGTCTTCCTTGGCAATAGCAATTGCACCTGTTGATCGGGATGTCGTAATTTTATTCTCAATGTACTTGAATCGCGAAGATTGTGAATTTTCGCAGTCATGGGAATGCCAAGTAGAAGACCGCCGGTGAATTTCAATGCTGAATCAGCATCGCCTCTTGGCTCTTCGATGATTGCTCGACAAAATCTCGTCGCCGCTGAAGGTCGAGGAAGTCTTTCGTCACCAATTTGAAGCGGTGTCAATAGCAGAGGCATGAGTAGTCTCGTCAATGGTCCGGGTTTCACTTCACCGAGAGCTGGCAATTGAATTACTAGCGATTTGGAAAATGGTGGTAATTTCATTGTGTCCTGTGGAAGAGCGTCCGCTTCGGAGAGAAATTGTCTCGTCAATGGGAGGGCACTTCCGGTCGCGCTTCTCGTGACACGAACCAAATCTATTGCCAGCGCCTTTAACCAGACGTCGGAAGCTAACGCCATGTCGATTTCACTCAGACCTGAGAATAATCTTTGTAATCTGAAAAGCGAATTTTTTTTTGTTAACAAATAGAATTCACAAATAGAAATAGTCTTTTCAAAATTAAATATTTAGTCAATTCTTCCAAAAATGTTTAAGTAATTAATTTAAGGGTCATTCATAAAGTATGTGATACTTTAGGCAGGGCTCGAAGTAGTGAAAGTATTTAAAAATACGGACTTTACGGACCAAAAATTGAAAATTACGGACCAACTGACAAAAATAGAATCAGACCGAATCAAATATAAGAGAAAATTATACTTAAAACTAGAAATTCAATTTTTCATAATTCTAATGAAGAAATCGATAACTTTGAGTCTTCGACTCAAAGTCATCGATTTCTTCATGTTTTATAGTAATTTATAATAATTAAATTCATCAATTTAATTATTATTTTTCAGAATTGTTATCTAAAATTCTTCTTTAAATCGATTATTTTTCAGAATTTTCGAAAAAGTTCTTTGACAATTTTCAAATTCATTTCTTTACAATAATTAATTTTACGAAATTTCAATTATTAGTTAAATTCTTTTATTAAATAAATATTAGAAAATAGAAACTGAAAATAGTATTAAAAAAACTCAATTAAACTTTTTCAAAAAAAATTAATTACAAAATACAATTATTTTTTAAAATTCACGCTTTTTTTGTTTTAATATTCAATGATTATCTAAAATTTTAACTGAAATTCATTTTTATAAAATAAAATTCAATTTTTATTAGAATATTTTACTGGAATTCAATTATTTAAATAAAAATAAAACGCAAATAAATAATTTATTGAAGAATTGAACGTTTCTTAAAATTCAATTCTCATAAAAAATTGATATCAATAAATTATCAAATACTTGAATTCTATTAACGAATTTTAATAACATTTTTAAGAATAATTACATTTTGAGAGAAATTTGATTAAAATTGTATTAAAAATAATTGAAATTCTGCATTGAATTTTATTATTTATGAAAATAATTTTAATTCTTGCGAAGAATTTTATTAAAATTTTCAAAAATAATTAAATTCTTGTAAAAAATTAACAAGGATTCAATTATTTTTAAAAATTTTAATAAAATTCTTGGCATAAATTTAAAATAACAAAATTCTTCGCAGATCTTTAATTACTTTTAGAAATTTTAATAAAATTTTTCGCAAGAATTTAAAATTTTCGTAAAATAATAAAAATCTTTGCAGAGAATCAATTATTTTCAATAGTCTTAATAAAATTCTTCGCAAGAATTCAATTATTTAAATAAATATTAGAATTTTAGCAGAAATTCAAATATTTTAAAAAGTTTAGATAAAACTTTTTTTGGTACAAATTCAATTATTTTTTGGACAATTTAAAAAAAATATCCCAAATTCAATTATTTTTTTATAATCTAAGATTTTAAGGGAAATCTATTTATAAATCAATTTTTATGAGAAAATTCTACGAGAATTAAATTATTTAAATAAAAATAAATAATTTATTGATTAATTCAATGTTTCTTGGAATTCAATTCCTATTAAAAATGTTATCAACAAATTTTTAAACAATTAAATTCGTTGACAAATTTTAATAAAATTTTTAAGAATTTTTTTGAGGAATTCGATTATAATTCTATTAAAAATAATTGAATTCCTAAATAGAATTTTATTATTTACAAAAATAATTGAATCTCGGTAAAATTTAATTAATTATGAAAATAGTTGAATGATTGCAAAGAAATTTATAAATAAAATTTTGTCATTAATGAAATTCTTGGGAAATTTTTATTATTTTTTGAAAATAATTAAAAGTTTTTGTAGAATTTTAATAAATTTTTTTTTTAAATAATTAAATTCGTTTGGTAAATTTTATAAAAATAGTTGGTATTGAACAATATTTAATTTTTGGGAAGAATATTATTATTTTTGAAAATAATTTAAATTTTGCAATGGATTTTATTAAAATTTTTGAAAATAATTGAAATTTTTTAATGAAATGTTGATGTTTTTTAGTGTTTTTTTTTAGAAAATATATGAATTTCGTAGAAGAATGTTAATATTTCTAAAGATAATTGAAATTTTGACGAGAATTTAAAAAAAATTTTTGAATATAGTTGAATTTTTGCGAACAATTTTATTACCTATAAAAATAATTGAATTTCTGCAATAATTTGTAATTTCTCTAAAACTCTCCAAATTATATCGTACAATTTACGAACTTTTCATCCTTTTTGAATGAAACTACGGACTTTACGGACCTTTTTTAAAAAAAACTGACTTTTACCGACTTTAAGCAAAGTTACGGACTTTTTCAGGATTTACGGACCTACTTCGAGTCCTAAAGTATTTAATTTACTGATTTTTTGATTTAATTTATTAGAGTTTGGAATGAAAGGACTTACTTTTGAGCGTGTTGAAGAAGAAGAGAAATATTGCTCGATGTGTTCGAACCGGATTTCGACGACGGTAGAGTTGATTGAGAGAAATCTTTGATTATCGATCGAATAAGAAGGAGACATTTAATGTACAAAGCGGTGAATGTAGCGGCTCCTTCCATTTGACGATCCATTTCGGCAAGACGTTCAACATCGACGGAAGCGGCCTCCAAAAGTTGGGTGTAAACTTTTCCTCCTGGTTTTGCTCTCTCGATTCCAGTGACCATTCTCTCGAGAAATTCCCTTCCGCGACGATCTCTAGATTCTTCTTCCATTTCCTCTTTTCCAAAGCCCAGTTTCTTGTTCAAAACGGGCGTCAATCGGGGCACCAAATGTGGCATTGTGTCACGTAAATATAAATAGTGTTTGGCCGCATGCTCCGTGAATAAGGCGTGCATACTCGGACAATGTAGCGCTGCATTGAAAATTAAAACCAGCGTACTCGCATCTATTTACAATTATTAAGGAGGCTAATAAATAGAATCGAAATTAAATTGAATCAAACAAACGTAGGCTTCGCATTCATCTACTATTTACTGCTTTTTTTACCATTAATTATTGAATGCGAAGCCTGCAAACGCAGAGAATAAAAATAAAAATAAATACAATTCTTCCTTCATGAGGAAGCAAAGTTACTATTTTCTTTTTTCAAACAAAA
This sequence comes from Leptopilina myrica (nomen nudum), assembly GCA_032872475.1. NCBI lineage: Eukaryota > Metazoa > Arthropoda > Insecta > Hymenoptera > Figitidae > Leptopilina > Leptopilina myrica (nomen nudum). The sequence continues at coordinate 20,664,466 of CM065467.1, read as the reverse complement.
GGATACAGGGAGGATCGTCGACATCAGGCTCTGGAGTGTCGAAAAACGGATGTCTACCCAGCATTTGCGGCACCAGTGGCAGAGTTAGGTAAGGATGAGAAGCTCCAAGTTCGGCTAGACAACTCCTTATACTCTCCTTGTCCTGTGGATATCGCGTTAAATTTTCCAAAAGTCTCGTGACACACATTTGAAGACAATTTCGCGTCGCCAGTCGACTAGCTCCTAAAGTTGCATGTAATCCCTCTCGTACTTCGCCGGAAAAATCTTCCAAAGCTCCTAAAATCGTTTGCAATTGATCCTCACGTAGTGTCACGCTCGCTGACATTTTTCTCAACGATTCAATCGCTTTCAATCGTACGTCTTGAATTTCATCGTTAAACATATCGACCATGAAGTCGAGGGAAATACAAGCGATGCAGGGTTGCTCCAAGGACAGAGCGCATAACGATTCCACGGCCGCTGTTCTCACCTAAAATCGAAATTTCCATTAGTTTCTTTTCAATACAAAATTAACTTTATTAAAATTGATAAAAAAAACTAAATTAAATAAAATTATTTAATTACTAAATAAAATAAAATTATTTAATTGCTAAATAAAATAAAATTATTTAATTGCTAAATAAAATAAAATAATTTAATTACTAAATTAAATAATTTCATTTATTGACAGTTAGCAAACTATTGTTAAGTACTAAAATTTCTACACTTGTAAAATTTAATTTTTACACTTCTGGTAGAATTTAATTTCTATTTTTGTACAGAGTTGTCACAAATATTTAATTTTATTTTTCCCTGACTTTTCCCTGATTTACAGACAAAATTCTCACTTTTTCCCTCACCATAAAAAATATTCTGATTCACTCTAAAAATTATTAGATCATCTTCTTCATGCTTTGTTATAATTTAAATAACCATGAAATTTTTCAACAAAAATTTAATTATTTACAAAAATCCTAATAAAATCCTTCGCAAGAATTCAATTATTTTTAAAAGTAGTAAATTTTCTCAAAAAAATTCAGTTATTTGAAAAAATTGTAATAAAATTCGTTGCAATAATTCAATTATTTTCATAAACAATAAATCGATTATTCGGTAATTTCATCTTTTAATCAATTTTTATTAGAAAATTCTAGAAAAATTCAATTATTTAAATTGAAAAGTTAATTATTTATTGAATAATTGAATGTTTGTTAAAATTGAATTCTCATAAAGAATTTTATCATCAAATTTTTAAATAATTGAATTCTTTTGACAAATTTTAATAAAATTTTTAAGAATAATTACATTTTTCGAGGAATTTGATTAAAATATTGTATCCAAAATTAATTAAAATCCTACGATGAGTTTTATTATTCATGAAAATAATTTTAAAAAAATTTCCAAAAATATTATTAAAATTTTTCTAAAATAATTGAATTTCGGTAAAGAATTTTATTATTTATAAAAATAATTCAATTCTTGTAAACAACTGTGTTAATTTTTTTTAAATAATTTATTCATGAGATGAATTTTATAAAAATCTTTTTAAATAATTGATATTTTTCAAAAAATTTTATAAAATTTTGTATATTAAATAATTGAACTCACGTGAAAATTTTATTTTCTATGAAAATAATTTAATTATTTCAAAGAAATCTATTAAAAATTTCATAAATTATTGAATTTCTGTGAAATTTTAACATGAATTTTATTCACGTTTTTAAATATATTTAATTTTGTAGAAGAATTGTATTATTTATAACAATAATTGAAATTTTGATGAGTATTAAAATCTTCCAACGAATTTTATAAAATTCTTTTTAAGTAATTAATATTTTTCAAAAAATTATTTGAAATTTTTTATATTAAATAATTGAATTCCTGTGAAAATTTTGTAAATTATTGAGATCCTGTGAAATTTTTCCGAGAATTTTGTTAAAGTTTTTAAAAATAATTGAATTTCGAAGAAGAATTGTATTATTTATAAAGATAATTGAAATTTTGACGAGAATTTAAAAAAAAAATTTGAACATAATTGAATTTTGGAGAAGAATTTTTTTATTTATAAAGATAGAATTGAAATGACCAGAATTTTTTTAAAATTTTTGAATATAATTGAATTTCTGCTAAAAATGTTATTACTTTTGAAAATAATTGAATTTCTGTAATTATTTGTAACTTTTCCAAAATTAAATTTTTTTAGTATTTTTAATTAAAATTCTTTTATCAATCTAGTATTTATGAAAATTGTAAAAATTATTCATTACATAATTTATAAGTCATAATTTTATGATAGTTCTTTAAAAATTAAGTTATTTAAAAATAAATTATTGTCTGAAATAGAAAAAATTCAAGGTTTTGTATTAAATTTCGTGGTTATTTTTAAAGTTTACAAGGCAAACAAAAAACATCAAAATATAGAGTTTTTTCATGAATTTTTGAAATTCGATTTTTTCTAATACTTTTACTAAAAAATCCCTGAATTCCCTGACCTGTGGCAACCCTGTTGTAGTTAATTTAATTTCTACACTTCTGATAGAATTGAGTTTCTACCTCTAGATATTCATCCTCTAAGCCGTGAATAAATGCACCGCACGAACCGCTTCTTTCCTCGACTTCCGAGCTTTCGTCCTCGACAGTTTTTGGCTTTTTATCCAAAGCCTGCTCAATATAACGTCGAGAGACTCCTTTCATTGATCCTAATAAGGCCATAGCTGAGGCACGAACTCGAGGCGATAAATCGCCCATTAATCCGCATATTTTCGAAAAGGCACTGTCAATCATTCGAATTTCCTCTCCCTCTTGCTCGGGAATCATTCTAGAAATAATTAAAGTACTTGACGTATTTTTTCTCTATCTAAACACTTGAATTTGAGTAACATAAATTGAGTGAATAATAAAGAAAAATGTAAAAGAATAAATTGAGTGAATAACAAAAAAAGGAGAAGAATAAATTGAGTAGAATGATAAAAAAAAGTAAAAGAATAAATTGAGTAGAATAATTTTCTATTTGAATAGAAAGAAATTGATAGAATTAATTACTGATCGGGATATTCGTTTCCCAGGAGCCAAATTAATTTCAAAACGGCACGACGAACAATTTCGTAATCGTCCTTCAAGGCTCCGCAAGCTTCCGAGAAAAAAGTCGCAGGTAATCGACAACCCCTGTGCGAATGAAGTTCTGCCATCGTTTCGAAGGCTTGAGCTCGAACTCTTGGATCCTGCGAACGCGCATAATTTCCCACTAGTGATAAAGTGTCGTCCGATACATTTGCAGAAAGATATCTTCCAATTATCATCAGGCATCTCGTTTGCACTCCATGCCAAGTGTCCGGTAAATGTTCCCTCGCAATTTTCAAAACGGTGGTTCTAGAAAAACGAAAATGAATCATTTACGAAAAATAACAATTAAATACGTTCCTCTTATTTAATTTACTATTTTGTTATTTTTATGTTACTTAATCTTTCTTAATTCTTTAATTTTGCTTAGTTAATTTAGTTTAGTTAATTTAGTTTAATTTTGATTAGTTAATTTAGTTTAATTTTGTTTACTTTTAGTTTAATTTTGTTTTAGTTTAAACAAGTTTAATTATTTGTGAGATAAATTTTTTGTTAATTAGAAGAGAAATATTTTATTTACTGATTAAAACTGCCGAGTTTGAGAAGAGTTGCGAGTCCTTGACTCTTGACTCGATGTGATTCCTCGTTTTTCAGGAGATTTGCCGTTTCGTTGATAATTCGAGCCTTTTCTGCAGGATCGTTAGTAACTTCGCCGAGTTCGGCGAAAACCCAGAGAATCTTCGTTCTCACAGCAGCTTCTTGTTCGATTGAAAATCTTTCGACTAATTTCTTCACAGCTGTTGGCACATCTTCGGGAATCATTTGCGAGAGAATATCGGATATTCTCACCAATAGTTGTAGGGCATCATTTCCACCTTTGCACTTTTCCAGACATTCAATGTAAACAAGAACAGAACTTCCATTGACACTGGAACCATTTCTGTTCGATCCACTCAAGGAGAGACGAAGTGTTTTCAGCCTCTTTACAGGTGGTTCGTTAATAACCTGAAGAAAGAATTTTTTTTTAAGTTTCGATAATGGAAAATAGTACCAACAATTAAATAAAATATTAAAACAGAATTAAAAAAAGGTTTCTAAAGTTTCCTAAAGTTTTAAAAATTATTTTTTAAATTGAAACAAATTAATTCTAAAATAAATATTATTTAATTTCGATTATTTTTCTTTTTTCGATAGTAATTTTCAAAAACACTTAAAGTGAAAAAAATTTCGTTCATTTGAACGTTCAAAACTTTAATATTTATTAAAAAATATAATTTTTCACTAAATTGAAGTCCTCAAGGTTTATCAACGAAAAAAAAATTATTCCACTTAGTAAATTAATTAATAACGTTAATATTGACACAAAAATATTTAGAAAATCAATATTTATGTTTATATTTTGATAATAATTATTTCACAATATAAAAATAAAAATAATATTTGGATGAATTAAATCAATTTTTTTCGTTGATTAACGTTTTGGACTTCAACTTCGTGATTTTTCTTACGGTGTTTCATTAAATTTAATTATTTGAACAACTCGTATAGTAAATTTGAAAAATATTTCTAATAGCAACTTGAATAAAAATTCAAAATTTATTTCAATAAAAGTGGAAAAAATTTTCAATTGTTTCAATTTTTTAAAACTATTTTCGGAAATAGAAGTATTTTAAAAAAAAATTTAGTTTCATTTTTTCAAGTAACAATTTTTCGTAATTTCTGAATTGAATTTTCTAGAATTTTTTAATAATATTATTCAAAATTGAATTTTTAAGGAAGCTAACAAATTAAAACACTACACATTTAACAAAATTTTCTACACATTTTTTTACACACGGTCTAAAAATTAACTTTCCATCTTTTGACATATCAATTTGAAGTATAAAATAAAAAATTGTAATAAAACAAAGGTAACTTCAGGTGAGGACATAATAATAATAATAATTAGTAATGAATATGTTAACAAAATTATTAATGAAAACAAAGTAATATAAAAAAAATATAGTAAATGTTGTAGACCTTATTGTTGAAATAATTTTATTTAATAGACCACAAAAATATTATTTATTCTACTTACTTGGCTTTGCGTGAATTCCGCCAAAGCTCTCTTTTTTATTAACGCTGCCATTGCTTCGTTTTTTTTATTAATAATACAATATTAAAGAAAAATTGATGATTTATTCATTTATTCCATTTATTCATTGCATTCACTGGCACGTCATTAATTTTCGTGCTTTTTGTGACACAAATTGTCAAACTCAATATTTAAATTCCCGAGGTTAGAAAATTCATTTTTTCTATATTGATAATTGAAAAATTATATTTCAATAAATAATTTAAATAAACAATTATAACAAAAGAATTGTTTACAAAGATAAAGACCGTAATTTTTCGTAATTTAAAGAGCACTGGCACTAGAAAACTTAACCTCAATTTCGGTGAATTTGTTTTCGTCCTTTCGTTACCATACGAGTAGGTCAGTAGTTTCTTGAATTACCGACAGGTGGCAGATGAATCGGATAAAAATCAGGGCAGCCAACCTTGTCGCCTTTGAATTCTTATAATTATATTTCAATTGTATTCATTATTAACGAAAATTAATCTGAAAACGTCTAAACAATATCGATCTATAATTACTTTTAGTTAATCAAGCAATGGATTATAAGATCTAATTCTTTTTATAAATACGCTTAATTTAAGAAGTTTAGGGAATTTTTTTTTTACAGTTTCCCGGCCATTGTTCAATCAGCGAGTCAGCCAATCGCAGTCAAGAAGACGCTGGTCGTGTTTCGACTTGTTCTTTATTGTTGAAAAACAGTTGAAAAGGTCTCGGGAGCATTTTCTTTTCTAATCAAGGTATTTTTTTGATATTTTTACAAATCTTTTAGATATAATCTATCCTCTAATTAAGTAGATTGATTATTTATGAACACAATGGTACAAACTAATCAGTGGATTAATTTCTATACGTTTTGGAACATTCTTTGTTGCATCTGTGCCTATTTTACTGTGATAAATGATTAAAACTTGAAATTTGTGTTAGAATTTTCCGAATTTTCCAATAGTTACAAAAGTATATTCAATTACAGAGATAGTTTTATAGGTTATGTTCTTTTGTGCGTAAAAGTGCGATCGTGCGATTAAAAATATTGGCGATTTAGAAACAAAAATCGATGGTGAGTAGTAAATTTTCAAAATGGCGTCGATTTGCTAGACATTGTTTCAGATGTTGTTTGTCTTCAAATTAGAAGTACTTCTTAATTTCAAAATTCTCTAACTATCCTTATTATTTATTATAAATGAAATTAAATTATTAAATATAAAAAAAATAGTTAATGAAAAAAAAAATTGCGGTATTTAGTGTTTTGCAGTTTCCGGCCATGCTTTAGTCGGCCAATCATGCTCGAGACGAAGGTTGTGTTTCTACTTGTTTGTTATTGTTGAAAAGTTTTCGCTGAAAAACGATGATCGACATTCGTAATCAAGGTACTTACGTTTTTTTATATTTTTGTTAAGTTTTTCGACATAATTTTCAATCTAATCAAAAAGTAGAATAATTTACGTGCATATACAAAGAGACTAATCGTTAAGTGTCTAAATCGTGTAAATGAACGATTATACAAAGTCAATCTAACCTAAGTCGTAGGTAATGTTCTTTTTTTTTTTACAAAAAAGTGCAAAGTTTTGTTAAAAATAAGAAAAATATGCAAAATTTGTTATAATTTTTTGTACTTGGAGAAATTTTGTGTTTGGCAAAAATTGTTTTTAAGGTTATGTTTTCAATTCAGCGCGTGAATGACGTGAAGTTAGCGCAAAATTGTCAATATTGAGAGAATGCTATCAATATTTCGACAATTTTTGGTCATTTTTCAAATAATTATTGTTTACTAAACAAAAACAAAATGTTCTGAAAAATCGAATCATTTTCGTTTTCTCTGAATGAATGATAAAAAAGATCAGTCATCGAGTGATTTATTTCGACTCGGAATAATCTTTTCTCTCCTTGTTTTCTAATGAAGATAATTGAGTGATAAAAATAATTGCTTTGTAAGAAAAATATCTTTTTTAATTTTAAAAAATTACTTTAATAAAAGTAAATACGTTAATAATATAATTTTTACGAAATAATAAATCATAAAAAGGAGAATAAAACGTTAAAGATATTTTAAGAAATTACTAATCACGAAAATAATTTAAAAACTAAAATATTACATTTACAAACTCAGTAATTAATTTTTTGTAGTGACACAAAATAATTGCAATAAAAATTCAATTTTTAGGAAGAAATAAATAAATTTCGTTCATTTGAACGTTCAGAACTTTAGGCTCTTCAATTTTCACAAACAAAAAAATGTGTTTCTAAAGAAATGAAAATTAACAATTAAAACAATTAAACAAAATGCGATAAATGTATTTTTCTATAATATTTATTTCATGTATATGTCTAAAAGGTTTTTTTTACAATTTTTCTCTTTACGATTGTACATATAGATTTAAAATTAAAAACTTTCTTTCAGATTTCGTCACGTAAACAATTTTTAATGGCACACTTTTCTTTTGGAGAGTCAAAAATAATAATTTCTACAAACGCTGATATTTATCGTAATTGAAGGATTAAGGCAGAAAATTTGTAAAACAATTTCCGAAAGTTGATTTGACGAATTCCTCGTCGAGTGCGTATCATCGAATGGTGAGTCCCTCCTGATTTCAAGAGTGGTCAGGTTGTAACAATTTTTTTTCTTCTTTTATTCCTTCGTTTTATTTCTAAATTTCGATATCAAAATTTCCATCGCATAACTTGTTGAATTATTTCTGTACAATCTATTTTTTTCGCTTACTCTCGAATTTATTTTCAATATAGTTCTTTATTTATATTCAAGTCTTATTTTTTATCGCTAAGTAAGATTTTTCTCGAGATATCAAAATTTGAACTTTCAACTTATTATTATTATTTATTTACATGATTATAGACTAACGAGTAATAGAAAACTAACGATGAAATTCTCCTGGCATTGAGTGGGGGGGAAATATTTAAACTTTTTTATATTTAAATTATTTTTAAAAAAAGAATTATAAATAATTTTTTTTTCGTATTAAATAATAAAAATAGTAATAATATTAGAAGTAGAAAGATTTCTTAAATATAGGAGAGGAATAATGAAAGGCCTCTGTGATTAGAGAGCGTGACCATATATACGAGAGATACTGGCAAAAATCAAATTAATTATTGGAAATCGAGATGTTATTTCTTCCAACATTTTCTAGTCTTTTTCTCCTCTTCGTGAATTTATAAACAGCTTATTTTTCTTGTACGGCAGGTTCTCATTTCTTGAAGCCCAATTTTCTAAGTGCTTTTAGATCCACATCACCGTAGTAGTCCTCGCTAGAGAAATTCATTTATTTATTTTTTCATTTTAATTCTTATTCGCGAAATTTTCGGTGAGAATAGAAAAATAATAAATAATTAAAATTAGAATTAGAACTGGATTTTTTTTTTTTTTTTAATTGGCATTTTTATTCAAAGACATTAACTGATTTTTTTTAGAATGAAAAATAGAAGATGAGAATTAAATAGCTGATGAATATTTTTTATATTAGTTATATTTTTACTATTTTTTATTAATATTTAATTTATACATAGTAGAATATTTTTTAAAATTCAATTTTCTGAATATTCGAAATTCGATAATTTTCTTAAACTATTTTCTCGTGAAATTTTTGGTTATTTTGAGAATTAAAATTTTTTAGATAGTGAATGAAAAAGCAAACGGAAAAGTAAAAGTTTTTACTTACCTTTCAGTTATTTTATTGACTAATATTTTTGATTTTTGAAATTTTGATTTAAAATAGCGAACATTTTGAGACGATCAAATAGTAAAATTTTAATTTGGTTCTGGAAATTAAATTCGTTCGAATTTCTTATTTTTCGCTTATTTCCTTAAATTTAGTTTAATAACTTTCTGAATGTACAATAAGTTTTCTCAGTTTTCATTTATTAATTAAAAATCAAATGAAAAAAGAATTAAATTAAATAGAGTTTAAAAAAATTAAATTTAAATAAAATTGAAAATTGGATTAAAAATAAAATTTTTAATAGAAGAATAATTAATATTTAGAACAATTTTCTATTTTTCGTGACAAGAAACGATTTTTTGAATAATGAAATTTCCAAAAATAGGAGGTTCAAATATTAAAAAGAAATGAAAAATTAAATTAAAATAAAAAGAATTGAAAATTGAATTGTAAATAAAACTTTGAATTGAATAAAATTAAATATAAAATGAAGCAAAAATTAGAAATTGATTAGAATTTGAAATTTAAATAAAAGCAGTGAAAATTAAATGAAAATAAAAAGAATTGAACATTGAATTGTCAATAAAACTTTGAATTGAATAAAATTAAAAATCAAATGAAGCAAAAATTAAATTTCTTAGAATGTAGAATTTAAATGAAATTGAAAATTAAATTAAAATAAAAAATTGAAAATTGAATTGCAAATAAAACTTTTAATTTAATAAAATAAAAAATTAAATGCAATAAAAATTAAATTACATAGAATTGAGAATTTAAATAAAATTGAATTTGAAATTAAAAATAAAATTGAAAATGGAATTAAAAATAAAACTTTGAATTGAATAAAATTAAAAATCAAATGAAATTAAATTTATTAGAATTCAAAATTTAAATAAACGCAGTGAAAATTAAATTAAAATGAAAAGAATTGAAAATCGAATTGTAAATAAAACTTTGAATTGAGTAAAATTAAAAATCAAATGAAATGAAAATTAGATTAAATAGAATTCAGAATTTAAATAAAATTGAATTTGTAATTAAAAATAAAATTGAAAATGGAATTAAAAATAAAACTTTGAATTGAATAAAATTAAAAATCAAATGAAATTAAATTTATTAGAATTCAAAATTTAAATAAACGCAGTGAAAATTATATTAAAATAAAAAGAATTGAAAATTGAATTGTAAATAAAACTTTGAATTGAGTAAAATTAAAAATCAAATGAAATGAAAATTAAATTAAATAGAATTCAGAATTTAAATAAAATTGAAATTTAAACTAAAAATAAAATGGAAAATGGAATTAAAAAGAAAATGTTGAATTGAATAAAATTAAAAATCTAATGAAGTAAATTTAAATAAAATTGAATTTGAAATTAAAAATAAAATTGAAAATGGAATTAAAAATAAAACTTTGAATTGAATAAAATTAAAAATCAAATGAAATTAAATTTATTAGAATTCAAAATTTAAATAAAGGCAGTGAAAATTAAATTAAAATGAAAAGAATTGAAAATCGAATTGTAAATAAAACTTTGAATTGAGTAAAATTAAAAATCAAATGAAATGAAAATTAGATTAAATAGAATTGAGAATTTAAATAAAATTGAATTTGAAATTAAAAATAAAATTGAAAATGGAATTAAAAATAAAACTTTGAATTGAATAAAATTAAAAATCAAATGAAATTAAATTTATTAGAATTCAAAATTTAAATAAATGCAGTGAATATTAAATTAAAATGGAAATGAAAATTAAAGTAAATAGAACTCAGAATTGAAATAAAATTGAAAATTCAAATAAAAATATAAAAATTAAATCAAACAAAAGTCGAAATTAAATTAACAAAAATTAAAACCAAAATTAAATAACGAAAAATAAATAAAAAGCATTAAAAAATGTTTTTGTTGTTTTATAGAAAAAAAAGAAATGAATCATATTACGAGTGCAATTTGCATATATATATATTGTGAGTGTAATAAGCATGCAAGAATTAAAAAAAAAAATTTTTATTTTTAATACGAAAAGTAAGTGTGTCAGGGTATATAGTTGCATTGTGCGGAAAAAAGGTGGAAAGTTTAAGGACACCAAAGGTCAAGCACACATCAATCGATTTTTTTAAAAAGAGATAAGACAGAAAATTTTTAAGATTTTTTTTATTTTCTCATTTTTTTTTCTCCTTACACTTAAAAAAAAAAGTAAATGATAAAGGGTAAAAAAAAGATTTTAACTTCTCGAGGGGGCGGTTTTTTTCGGAGGACGGGGGAAATGAAATACGTTGATGCCTAATTTTTGAGGCCAAGAGTACAAGTTTTGGGGGGGAAAAGGGGGAATTTGGTGATATTTTTTTTTTTAAATAATTTATTGAAATACAAGAAAAATTATTATTATTATTACATTTTCCCCTCGAATTATCTCGATTCTGAGTGAAATGAAAACGAAGAAAACATTTTTTTTAAATATTAATATAATAACAATTAAGCAATAGTAGAAAAACTTAATTTTTATGGAATTAAATAATTTTCTGTACAAGTATTTTTTTTATAAACGTATTTTTTCTGCAAGTATTTTTTTTATAAATGTATTTTTTCTGCAAGTGTTTTTTTTTTAATTTTTCTGTGCAAGTATTTTTTTTTTGTATTTTTAGGAATTTTTTAATTTTTTATACATTTTTTTATATAATTATTTATTAACAAATTTTTTTTACAAAAAAAAGTATTTTTGATTGAGAAAAATGAATAGTTTCGTGTTCTATTTCATTCAATGATCGGATTTCCAAAGAATGGGAAGGAATTGGTAGAAAAGAAAACTTTAATGGGGTCATTGAAAATTTATAGGGCTCAGAAAATGGACCATTTGGGAAAATCATTTTCTATTTTTTCCTTAAAAATCTCGCTTCCTTTCTCTCCCTCTCTTTCACTCGTGTCGTCTTTCTCTCTCTCTCTCTCTCGCTCACTTTCTCTCAATCTTTATTATTTCTATCAGAAATTCTCACTCTCACTTTTTTTATTATTTCTGTGACTACTGGTACCAAAAATTAGTATTTTTTTTTTGTTTTTTTTTGGTACATATAGTACTCTTGGCTCTCGGATGATGTAGATGATAAATTGATAATGTCGAAAGAGCGCATTTTAATGTTTTTTTCTGTTTTTTTGAGAAAGGTTTATTCCTGATTGGATGGTGAGGGCCTGGCGGCATTTGGCGTGGGCCTAGGCTTTGATTGGGGTTTGCCCGTGTTCCTTGTTTCACCAGAGCCCCCCTGAAGTCCAGCGAGCAGCTCACTCTTCCTGATGCTCTTCAGGTCCAGATCTCCATAGTAATCCTCACTGTGAAGCAAAATCGAGAAATCGATGATGAAGACCGATTGGTCTCAATTTTTCATTCTTTCGATTCGATTTGCTCCTTTCGCATGATTTTTTATTTTTTTGGGTGGGAAAGGGACTTTTCTTCCTTTCGTTCTTTTTTTCATTTTCAAAATCTCTTTTTTGTTTTGTTTTTATTTGTGAATAAATTATGCGGTGAATAAGGGATTTTAAAAGTTTTAAGAAATCAATTTTTAGCGTTTTTTTCTTTTATTTTTGGAAAATTAGTAATTAATCTTTGGAAATGACTGACTTGAGAGAAAAAGATTTGGCGAAGTTGAAAATAATTTTTTGTTGGATTTTTACATTCTTATTAAAAAATGAAAAAGTTTTGTTTTAATTTGAAAGAAAATTGTAGAAGTCTAGAAGCAAGAGTTCGAATTTTTATTCACTTTAAATGGAAATTTTATTAATAGAATAATAATTAATATTTACCAAAATTTTCTATTTTTCGTGATAAGAATCGATTTTTTGAATGATGAAATTTTCAAAAATAGGTTCAAGTATTAAAAAGAAGGGAAAAATTAATTATTTGGAAAACAATTTTTGAAGGCAATTGGAGGTAAAATTATAATTTTTAGTTTTAAGTTACAAAAAACGAAAACTATTTTGAAAGTAACAGAAATTAAAGAAGGAAAATATTCAAAATATACTGAAGGAAATTAATTACTACCAATTTTTTGTTAAATTAGAATATTTACAAATTCGAGAAAAAGATTCATTTGAATGAAAAATATTAGTTTTGTAAAAAATAAAAATAAACGAACAAAAAAATAAAAAATAAAAAGAAATGACAAAAAAATTAAATAATATTAATTGAATTTCGTTACTTTTTTTTTGGTAAATTTAGTCGAAATGTTTTTTTTTTCATATAAAATTTTTATTTACTATTAAAACTTCTTTTTGATTCATAAACTATTTGATAATTTTCCTCTTCAGTATATTCGTTTGTTATGAACAATTAATAGCAACAAATGAGTATAAATTTGTTGTAAATGCGAGTTATGTCATTCCAAAGAATTTTTTTCGTTAAAGTAAAAATTTAATAGTAAACGTTAAACAGAAATCGTGTTACATTTCAAAAAAAATTTGATTAAAAAAAATTTGAAACGCTTGGGAAAAATCATCGACAGATGTTGATTGACCTCTCGTTTGATTAAAAGAAAAGAAGAAAAGATTTAAAGAGAAGTATTTCGAAAATTATACTTTCAAATTTGAGAATTTTTTTTAAACACTTAGATGAAAGTAACTCCTAGAATTTTTATCGAATTATTTATTTCTTGTTTAGTTATTATTATTATTATTAGTTTTTATTAATTGATAATAAATGAAAAATAAATAAATAATAAGTTAATAATAAATATAAAGTAAATAAGTAATAAATTAATAATAAATATAAAGTAAATAAATAATAAATTAATAATAATAAATATAAAATAAATTAATAAAATATATAAAATGAAGAAAAAATAAATTAATAATAAATATATAATAAATTAATAAATATGAAATAAATAAATAATTAATAATTATTAATTTACTAATTTAAGAAGAAACATTAATTTATTTATCAATTTAAAAAGAATCATTTATTTATTTATTAAATTAAGAAGGAATGTTTATTTATTTACTTTATTGCAAATTGCTAATTAATTTGCAATTAATGAAAATTTTTGGAGTTACTTTTTTCTAGTAATAATTATTTTGACTCAAGTTAGACACATTCGGTTAATTATTTTTTTTTATTCATTCTTTTGAGATATCCCTTATTTACCAGCAGTTTCGATAGGGGGATTATTTGCTCTGGGAAGTTTTTTTGTTGTTGTTAAATAAATAGAATAAAATTCGAGATAAAATAGAGAATTTTTTTTGGACACGCAAGTTAGGTGCATAAAGAGATTGAAAGGCAGAAATAGTTAAAGAAGTGTTTAGTCAAAAGCTTAAATAGAAAGAAGTCATGACAGTCCCACTTCATACCATTGTCATGCATTTTCGGTTCTTCAGTTAATGTCTCAATTTTTTCTTTTTGCAAATTTGAAAACTATTCTTTTCTCCTCGTGGAGGAAATTTTATTCTTGATATTGTGAAAATTGAAAATTATTACATTGAAAAAATTAATATAAATCGAAAATTAATATTCGAATGCTAATATTGATCGAAAATTAATAATCGAAAAATTAATATTAATCGAAAATTGATAATCGCAAAATTAATATTTAATTGACAATTAATATTAACGGAAAATTAATATTTAATCGACAATCTAATATGAAAAAGAATGTTTTCCAGAATACTTTTTGGGTTGAATAAAATTTGGAGTTCTAGTAATAATAATTGGAGGAGATTAACTCACCATCCGGGAACGTCTTCAGGGTCTTCGCAAGCGCCACTTCCGTCAGAGTCGCCGATTTTGAAAACGGTACCAATTGGACATCCGTATTCTCGGGCAATTCCCTCTAAGCAAATGTAGTATTTTCTGCAATCATCAGGATGCGCGTGTCTCGAGAAACTTCCGGAACTTCCGCTCACTTCGCCAGCAGCTGGACACGTGAATCCTCCAGCAATTTCTGTTTTTAGGGAAAAAAAAAGGAATTCTTCTATCACAAATCTTCTCTTTGGATTTGATTTTACTCGATTTCGATTACTTTCAATAATATTTGAATTGATTTTTAAATTAGTTTCTAAATTAATTTCATTTGAATTGATTTTAAAATTAATTTCATTTGAATTGATTTTTGAATTAATTTTATTGTTTTTTTTTTGCTTTTTCAAATATTCACCTTCGTTTTTGCATTCAGGGACTTGATCGGCCCACATGCAGACTCGTGCTTCACGATCGTAAGCTAATCCGGGACTGCATTGATATCTGGAGGCCTCGCCGTTCCAACAATTCCAGAAGACGTCACATTTTTTGTCATCGGGGAAAATACCGTAGAGCCGTGAACAATGTGGAGTGGAAATTGGTGGTTCCAATTGTGTTCTTTCGCCGCAATCAACATTGTGTAAATAATCACAATTTTCCGTGAGGAATTTCGGATCGGACGAATCGAATGCCAAACCATTGCCGCATGTCTTTAATTCGGCAACATTGCTATCACATTTCCAATATTTATCACATGAAGTGTGATGTGGATAGAATCCAAAATCATCTGGACATTTGAAACCTTCCTGCGCCCTTGCACCTGGAAAATTAAGTGCACAAATTTCTCGTCAGTTTCGATAAAATAGGAAAATGAAAATTTTTCTATTCTCTTTTTTAGTTTTTATTCAAGTATTCAGGTGGTAAAAGATCTTGAAATCGAACTAGGTTCGTGAATTTGCTTGAAATCAGAAGAAGTCAGTTTTTTTGAAAAAAAAGTCTGTTAAGTTCGTAATTTCGTGGGGAAAAGACGAAAAATTCGTAAATTGTATGATAAAACTTGGAGAATTTTAGTGAAATTAGAAATGATTGCAGAAATTGAATTATTTTCGAAAGAAAGAAATTTCTTCTGAGATATTCAATTAAGTTCGAAATTATTAAATTCTTTTCCAAAATTTCAATTATCTTTTGCAATAATTAAATTCTTTTCCAAAATTTCAATTATCTTTCGAAATAATTAAATTCTTTTCCAAAATTTCAATTATTATTCTAAAGAATTAAATTCTTTCCCAAAATTCAATTATCTTTCGATATAATTAAATTCTTTTCCAAAATTTCAATTATCTTTCGAAATAATTAAATTCTTTTCAAAAATTCAATTATCTTTCAAAAATTTTAATAAAATTCTTGTCAAAATTTCAATTATTTTCAAAGTTTCCCTCAATTTAATGATTTTTAATATCTGCTACTTTTATAAAATTTTCCAAAAGAATTAAATTATTTAAAAAATAAAAATTAATAAAATTGTACGCAAAATTTTAATTATTTTCAAAAAATAATATAATTTTCACAGAAATTCAATATTATTTACAAATGTTTTTTAAAATTTTCTTTGCAATCATTGAATTTTTTTTCATAAATATTAAAATTCTTTTTCGGAATTCAATTATTTTCATAAATAATGAAACTTAAAAACTTAAAATATTTATTAAAATTTCTCAAAAGAATTCAATTATTTAAAAATTTATTGATTCTTTATTAGAATCCATTTAAATTTTTTTAAATTGGTCAAAAATTGAACGTTTTTTACATTCAGTTTTTGACTAAAATATTTATTTCTGTATTTAAATCATTCAATTCTCGCAGAATTTTCTTTAAAAAAAATTGATTTAGAAATGAATTTTAGTTAAAAATTATAAAAAAAAATAATTCAATTTTAATTTTCTAAAAATATAAATTTTCTTTGAATTTTTATCAAAATTCTTCAAAAGAATTTAATTATTTAAAAATTTGTGAATAAAATTCTTTAACGGAATTCAATTTTGAGAAAAATGCAATTATTCAATAGATTTTTTGTGGTAATTAAATAATTGAATTCTAGTAGAATTTTTAAGTAAAAATTGATTAAAAAATGAATTTCATTTAATTAAAAAATTAAATTTTTAATAATAATTTTCGAATATTAAAAGCATAAGAGCGAGAATTTTTAGAAATAATTGAATTTTGAAAATGTTTCTAAATTGAAATCTTCGAAAGACTAAATTTTTCATATTTTTAGTAAAAAATTTTGTGGAATTAATTCTTTTGAGAAAGTTTAATTGCAGATTTTTTTTTTAATTATTTGAAGTCATTATTTTCTAATATTTATTTTTTATTTAAATGAAGAATTGACGAATGATTGAAATTTTGTAAAAATGAATATTGTAAACAAATGAATTTGAAAATTCTTAAAGAACTTTTTCAAAAATTGTTAAAAATCATGAATTTATAGAGGAATTTTAGTTAGAAACACGACAAAAAAATTTACTTCTGGAAAAGTTAGAAACTTTTTGCAGAAATTTTAATTATTTTGAATACAATTTTAATCAAATTTCTCGAAGAATGTAATTGTTCTTAACAATTTTTTGAAAATTCGTCGAAAGAATTCAATTATTGAAAAATTTGTCGATAAAATTGTTCATTAAAATTCAATTATTTAATAAATTATTTATTTTTGTATTTAAACAATTGAATTTTCGTAGAATTTTCTCATAAAAATTGATTTAAAAATGAATTTCAGTAAAAATTTCAGACTATAAGTGAATATTAAAAGTAATACAGCGTAAATTTTTTAAAACAATTGAATTTTGAAATAACTTTTCATGATAAAGTTTAAAATTTTTTTTATATTATTTAAAGCTTTTATTTTCAAATATAAATTTAACAAGAAAATTCAAGAATAATTGAAATTTCGAAAAATTGAATATTGTGAACAAATGAATTCGAAAATTGTGAAAGAATTTTTTTTGCAAATTATTTTAAATCGATTTTAAGAAAAATTTAATTCAACTTTTTTTTCTCTTATTCGATTTGGATTCATATTTTTGTCAGTAATTGGTCCGTAATTTTTCTTTTTTGGTCCATAAAGTCAATATTTTAAAAATACTTTCACTGATATTCGAGCTCTGATTTAAGATCAAAAGAATTATAATAATTGGAAAATTATTTTATTACTAATATAATGGGAATATTATTATTCTTCTTATTATTATTGTTGGAGAAATTGATAATTGAGAATTGTATAATTTCCCGGTTAGTCGTTTTCTAAGTTCATTGAATCGTCACGAAGAATCTCGTTGTTAATTATTATATTTATTATTAATCCAATAATACCAGTAATTCTATAAAATCCTGTGGAATATTGATAGTATTCGCTATATCTCTCGTTGCCATTCGACTTTTCTTTTTTCTTCTCGCGAACTTGTTTCGAAAGTGTATTTAAGGAGATGAATCTAAGCACGTATATGCTAATTATTTTTCCCCGTTTCACGCATCGATGGACACTTTTCAATTAATTTATATCAATGGCAAAGAAAAATGTATTATTCCTTTTTTTTTTATTTTCATTGAGAAAGTTTTGATTAATAGTATTTATCGTACTGGTTGATGAAAAAAAAATCTCTTATCGTAGTGAACTATTTTTTGCTTTCTTTCTACTCGACTTGTTTTTTCTACTTTTCTTTTTTATTTTCCACTTTTCGTTTTTCTCTCTTAAATTTTTTAAAACTATTTATTATATTTGATGTATATTGGCAGGCAATTACAGTGTTTTTATTTTATTTTCTATTTTTCAGATATAGGGTAAATAAAAAATATTGTTCGATAATTAATTTTGGGAAAATGTGTGTGCAATTTTTTTGTCGAGAAATGGAGAGTAAAATAAATATCTTAATAACCTTAGGAGCTGTATAAAATTGATCTCTGAATAGTTAAATGTCTTATGTAAGAGTACAAAGACTTTCGCTATGGACTTTCACTTGGGACCGAACCGACAACTTGTCTCAGCATCCCGTTCACTTGGGTCCCATACGAGAAACATTTTTACTTTCATTTTTCTCTCTTGGTCCAGCCTTCGTTTCACTGATCGAAGGACCAAAATCAGGTTTCGTGCCCCAGTTTTCGACCCTCGTTTATAAATATAATATATTTTCTCTCCATCTTTTATTTTTTTTGTCTCCTTTTTCTTCTTTCTTGGCATTAAAAAAATTTTCAACTCTTGTTCCTCTCATTGCTCGCTTTTTAATTTTGTGGCTTATCTCGTTTCTGTTTTTGAATTAAATTCTCACTTTTTCAACTTTTTTTCCTTTTTCGAGTATTTTTTGATACTTTTTTGTTGTTTGAATTGTAGGAAAATTTATGGTTAAATTGTGGTGAAGAATAGGATGGAAAAAAATTGTTTGGAGGCAAAGATCACTTGCCTTTTGTAAATAATTATTTTTACTCGAGAGAAATTTTTTGTTCTTTAAATTGTGAACTTTGGTTACTTTACTTAGTTAATTAACTTTAATTACGAGGCGAATACTATTTAGTCGATTTAAATAAAAATTATTTTCTAGATAAATAATTATTTAGAGGATAAAAAATTTTCGTTTGTTGAAAATAAGTAATTTATTGAATATTTATTTATTTATTAAAAAATAAATAAAATATTAATATAAATAAGAACAAACTGAAAGTAGAAACACTAGTAATTAAATAAATAAATATTTTTTTTATAAAAAAAATATTTTGTACAAATAATGATTTACTTGATAAATAATATTTTATGCAAGTAATGAATCAGATTGAATAAAATATTAATTATTAAAAAAATTAATAAAATAATCAGAGAATTATTTATTTCGTAAAAAATATTTTATTCCCTGATAATTATTTATTTGCTACTCAAGTGATCCGTGAATATTTTTTCCATTAAATAATTTATTTTCCAGATTTGATAATTTAAATTAATTGCCAATCAGCGCCGAAAGTTTTGTACAAAAAAAAATTCGATTTTCTATCAATGAAATGAAAATTTTCCTCCTTTTTGCGGGAGAGGGAAATTTTTTTTGTTTAAGGAAGCGGAAATGGTCAAGGTTGTAATATTTTCGAAATCAGGAATCACGTGGGAATTTGTAATTAAATGATACATTCGTTGAAGGTCAACTTCGTGATCTTTTGTAGCAACTTGTTATAAATATATTTATAGTAAATTATCATCGAGAGAAAGGATTATACTTATATGTTAC
Source organism: Leptopilina myrica (nomen nudum) (assembly GCA_032872475.1). Classification (NCBI taxonomy): domain Eukaryota; kingdom Metazoa; phylum Arthropoda; class Insecta; order Hymenoptera; family Figitidae; genus Leptopilina; species Leptopilina myrica (nomen nudum). Next base: position 20,644,646 of record CM065467.1, on the reverse strand, counting down.
CGCGTGAGATTCTTAAAGATAATGTGTGAAATCCTCTCCCAGTTTACTTTTGAATGTCACGAATGATTTTCTTTTTTTTTCTTTTTTTTTGCAAATATCTAAATGTCATTTATATAGTCGATGTCACATGATTTTAGCAATTCCGTAAATTCCAATTAAAATTATTCCTTTGAAAAGTCAACGATTCGCAATTCGTTTAGAAGATTAATTTCTTCATTGGCATCTCAATCTGTTGCAATTTAGTTTTGAAATTTTCTCCATTTATTTTTAAGGGAAGGAGAGAAATAAATGTCAGTTTAATTGCATTTTTTTCGTTTTCTGTTTTTCTTTTTTTTGCTTCTAAATTGTTAGTGAGATTAGTAATTGAATTTAGCATTTTTTTGAAGATCTTTTTCAAAATTAAAAATACGTTTCTATTTTGGTGAAAATTTGAAAATAATTTTTTAATTAAATTTTTGTTGCTAATTTAATAAGTATTGCAAAAAAAATAATATATTATTATTATAAACAATAGACATGGGAAAACAATTATTTGAATCAAATAATCGATTTTTTTTGTCAACGATATTTATTTGAATCAAATAATCGATTTTTTTTTGCCAACGAAATTTATCTGAATCAAATAATGGATTATTTCGCTTTTGTCAAATAAATATTTTTTTCAATCAAAGAATTAATTATTTTTTTTGCCAAAGAAATTTATTTGAATCAAATAATCGATTATTTGGCTTTTGTCAAATAAATATTTATTTCAATCAAAATAATCAATTATTCGGCTATTAACAAAGAAATAATTGTTTGAATAAAATTATCGATTATTTGGCTTTCGTCAAATAAATATTTATCTGAATGAAATAATTTTTATCTGAATCAATTATAAATCATATTATTTGCCGCAAATACTGAAACTATTAGTTCGAATACAATTTATTTTTATTTCGGTTTCATTTGAATAAAAAATTATTTCATTTAAGTAAAATATTTATTTGATAAGATAAAATAAAAATTTAATTTTTGAAAAAATACAAAAAATTTTTTGAAAGTAAAAATAAATTTCTTTCAAAATAAAAATAAATTTTTGTAAAAAGTAAAAATAAATTTCTTTTAAAATAAAAATAATTTTTTTTCAAGTGGATAGTAAAATATACCAAATTAGATGCAAAATAATTTTCCTATGGGAAAACTTTTTCTACTTGAAAAACAAGTTTAAATTGAATTAAAATTTTTATCTATAATTTGCAGGAATTAATTGAATTAGAATTTCTTTTTCGAATTCCTGCTATTAAATAAAAATTTTTATATCAATTAAACTTGTTTTTAAATATATCAATTATAGACATTAAATTCTGTCCTTGGGAAATTGAGTCAGTTTTATAAATATAATATTCCTTCAATGATTTAAAGTAAAAAAAAAATTAAATTCTTTCTTCAATCTTTGTTTTTCTTGATAAATGAAAGTGATCTTTAACAATGAAGGAAAAACGCAATCTTGCCTAATTCGATCAACAGGATATAAGCTATTGATCTTTTTCTATTTTTATTTATATATATTTATACACTTTGGCGTGAAATCAATTATTATACACGTGTGTCATTACCACTTGCTCCCCCCCCTCCTTCTCTCTTATTTTTTACATTGGCAAATAATTCCGTCATGAAAACAATGTGGAAAAATTGTTTCAATTATTTGAAATTTAGTTTATTTCAACTTTTATTTAGTGTTGTTTAAAATTTATTTTATAAATAAATAATTATTTTATTTTATAAACGAATTGTTAATTTATTTATGAATAAATTATTATTTTATTTTGTAAACGAATTATTAATTTATTTATGAATAAATTATTATTTTATTTTATAAACGAATTATTAATTTATTTATAAACAAATTATTATTTTGTTTTGTAAACAAATTATTAATCTATTTACAAATAAATTATTAAATAATTATTTTTCTATTTTTATGACCTAAATTTTAGTAAATAAATTATTTATTTATTTGATTTTCATCTCGATTTACTCTTCGTGAAAAAAATAATAATTCCGAAAGAAATGGAAAATTATTATAGAAATAAATTTAATACACATCAAACTTTTAATTAGAAATTCAATTATTAAATATTTTAATATTAGTTGTGAATTATTAATTAAATTGTTAATTAACACATGATTTTTTGATTAATTAATTAAATATTACTTGAATAATAAAAATAATTTAATATTAAGAAAAAATCGACTGATTTTCAGTTTATGATTAAAAGTTTAATGTGTATAATAAATTTGTTTCTATAATAATTTTCCATTTATTTTGGAATTTGTTTATATTTTTTTTAATCAATTTATTTATAAATAAATTTTTTTATAAATATATTTTAAATATATTGTAAATATATTGTAAATATATTGTAAAAATGTTGTAAATATATAATAAAAATTTTGTAAATATATTATAAAATATTTTGTAAATATATGTTAAATTATTATAAATAAATTTTAATAATAAGCTTTTCAAAGAGAAAGACTAGAATTATTTTCTAAAATTCAAAGAAAATTTTACGAAAAAAAGGAAATATTTGATTTTATGTAATGATTATAAACTGAGAGGTTATGTTGCCTTATATTTATTTTAAATAACCGGAAGTGCGATTTGGATGCAAATTGCTCCTTTTTTTAAAAAAAAGAAAAAGAAAACTTATTGCAATTCGATGTATACTGTGAAAGTATTGTCTCTCGTAAAATTCAACTAACAAAAATGAAAGTTTGTTTAAGTTATTTAGTGATTAAAATGAGTGCGAAATTTTTTAATACACGAAAGGAAGAAAATTTCCGAGATATAAAATGGAAAATATCTATTATTATAATTTATATATTGTATATTGTGCCAAACTATTTTACATACAGAATTAATATTTTTATTCTTTTTGTTTGTCTCTATATTTTTTATTTATGAAATTTATTTTTTCATTTTTCTATTAATTTCTATTTCGATTTGTTCTATTATTTATTTATTTTTGTACTGATATTTGTCTATTGATTTATTTTTTTAGTTATTTACTTTTTTATTTAGTTATTTATTTACTTCTCTATTTATTTTTTTATTTAGTTATTTACTTCTTTATTTAGTTCTTATTTAGTTATTTATTTAATTATTTATTTAATTATTTATTTATATTTTTATTTATCTACTTTTTATTTATTTTTTTTAAATTTTTTTTACAAAAAATTTTCCAAACGAAACTATTAAACGAAAAAAAATTCGTTATAATTTAAAAATATTTACTTCTTTATTTAGTTATTTATTTAGTTATTTATTTAAATTTTTATTTATCTACTTTTTATTTATTTTTTTTACAAAAATTTTCCAAACGAAACTATATTAACCGAAAATATAATTAAAAGAAAAAAAGATTTGTTATAATTTAAAAATATTTACTTCTTTATTCAGTTTTTTATTCAGTTTTTTATTTAATTATTTAATTATTTATTTAAATTTTTATTTATCTACTTTTAATTTATTTTTTTTTAACAAAAATTTTCCAAACGAAACTTTTGACTGAAAATATAATAAAAAGAAAAAAGAATCATTATTATATTTAAAAATAAGCAAAGAATGTTTAAAATATAAATGTTTGAGACCAAACAAGTAGTGAAGCTCAATTACAGTCGGACTGTATTTATTCGCGATTTTATGTTCATTATAAACGTTTGAAAGACGTTTAATAATAATTTTTAATTAAACATACAAAGTTCGATGACTTTTTTCCAGAAGAAGTGGAATTTAAAACTAAATTATTTTTTAAAAACATAAAAATTAAAAAATAAAAGTAAAAGAATTTTTTTCATTTCCATTTTGATTATATCGAAAAATTTGACGCGGTTTTTCGTACGATCAGTAGTAAAAACTCATTCTCGTCAGACATGTGGAAATTGTATTATAAAGTTATTCAAGTAGTATAAGTGCTGAGACGTAAGGCGTTACATAAATATTTATTATACAATGTTTTAACCAGTAAAAAGTATTATTTGAATTTTAATATAAATTTTTCAGGTATATATATAATTTAACTGCTTTCAGTTCCTTTTATGCATATATAATTAAAGAAACTCGTTTTTCTCATTTCCCTTCTTTTTTTTTATATAAAATCTCGTCAAAATTTAACTTTACTTTTTCTTCCACTTGTACGACATTTTTTTTTCTTTTTTTTTTGGTGTAATTATACTTTCAAATTAAATATCAAATGGGTGGTCCCACAAAAAGGGACGATTGGTGAAATAAATTTGTCTTGTAGAGAAAATAAAATCATTCAAACTTTTTTCTGATGCTTTTTCGTTTTCGAAAACTGGGTATTTTTGGTCTGTTTCTATTTTTATTAGATGTTAGATTGTAAAATTGTGAAAACAGGTTTTTTTGTTTTAAAAAAAGTTTGTGTTTTGAAAAATGAGTGGAAAAATTTTTATTTATTTCAGTTTTCAGTAAAAAATTATTTTCAAAAAAACTGATTTGTAGTTCTATTATTTTTTTTAATTTTTAAAATGTAAACGAAAATAGAAAAACGTAGTTTATACGTTAAATTTAAACTATCGTTTTTACGATTGCTGAGGAATAAAATTTTTTGAGAGTAAAAAACCTTTGAAATTCAAATTTTGTTGTAATAAATCTATAATTTTAATTTAAAATTTAATTAGAAAATTTAACATAAAAATTTCATTTAATAATTTAACTTAAGAATATAATTTAAACATTTAATTTAAAAATTTAACTTAAAAATATAATTTAAACATTTAATTTAAAAATTTAACTTAAAAATATAATTTAAACATTTAATTTAAAAACCTAATTTATTAAAAATTAAATTTAATGAAAAGACAATTTGTTATTATTTAAAAAAATTTAATATTAACTAAAGTAAATTTGTTATAACTTTAATAAAATTTAATATTAACTACAGTAAATTGTTATAACTTTAAAAAAATTTAATATTAACTAAAGTAAATTTGTTATAAACTAAAACGTTTGAATACGTAAAAGATTATTGGAAAAAAATAAATTTTTTATAAATTAACTACAACTTAATAGAAATTAAAGTAATTTTTAGTTTACATTTCAATGAATTTAATATTATTAATGTTTTAATCGATTAGTCATAGAGAGGAAACAATTAAATTATATCAATTGTAAAATAAAAATTAAAAAAAATTGTTGATCGTAATATTTTACAGAAAAGTAAACTTTAGAAAAATTAATGAAAATCTAAATCTAATTAAAATTCAATTTTACTTGAAATAATTTATTATATTTATTTAAACAATTCTTTCTTTTCACAGGATTCATTAATTTATTTTTACTTAAATGCTTCTTTTTCTTATTTTGTTCAAATCATTTTTAATTTTGTATAAACCGACAAAAATTTATAAAAAATATTAATAATAATAATAATAATAATAATAATAATAATAATAGTTACTTGAATCTTTTGAAAAAATTTTTACTTAAAAAACTTTATTTTAGGGGGAGGGTGGAAAAATTTTTTTTCTGCAAAGAAACTTTTCCCCTTTAAAAAAAAAAATTCGAAATGTAAATTGAATTATTAAAAAAACCCCACTTTTTTATTTTGTAATTGTCACTGGCAAACGAAAAGGTTTCACTTTGAAAAAAAAAATTTGAATGATTTTTTCTCACTTTGAAATTAAGAAAAATATAATTTAGGGACTGAAAATAAAATTGGGAGTATATTAATTATGGACTTTGAGACGATCACTTTGGATAAATTTTCACAGAAGTAAAAATCCATTTTAATATTAATCACACACTGGTTTTTCACTAAAGTGGCACTTTTCTTGGTATATTTTTATATTTTCTTTTCTTTTTTTTTGTTTTTCTTTTTTTTTTTAATGTCGAATTAAATTTTTTTTTTGCTCGTTGATTTGATTCCATTTTTCAAGTGTACGTACCGGCGATAAGAATGGCGGCTAATACGACGTACGTCCTCATGGCAAGGTTTATTTTTCTGTGAAATTAACTGACTACTACCGGCTTAAATCTAGGAGAGAGTTAACAAAAACAAAAAAAATTTTGTTTTTGACTTGACACAATTAAAAATTAAAAAAAATGATAAGTTAATGGACACTTTATATATCCCCCTTGCTAAGGAGAACTGTGTTGGCGCCCTGCCGGTTCTCACCTTTATATAAGTCATTGGTCACGTGTCAGTCCCACTCTCCCCCTATTTTCCATTAGTTCAAGAAGAAGTACTGTTTGTGGGCCTCAACTCTCTTCTTGCTCGTCTCACCGAGCATGTCTTCCTTGTCTCACTTTTTCATTGTCTATCGTGCTCCTTCTCTCTTTTTTTTTCTTCTGGCTCATTTTTTTTTTTATTGTCTTACACGAACCCTTTCACTGGAAAAAAAAATTATTTTTTCTTCTAAATTAAAAAATTGTCTGTTTAGAAATTGAATTAGCATCTTTGCTTTCTCGATTTTTTTATTTATTTCACGTGTGAAGAATTATTTTCTTTTCTTCTTTTTTCACTCTCTTCCAATTGTTTATAATGAAAAAGAAAAAAAATTGAATACAGAGGTTTTTTTTTATTTATTTAAATAATGAAATTATCTTGAAAAATATTCGATAAAAATATTTTAAAAAAACTGGAATTATATTCTCTTGATGCAGAAATTATTTATTTATTTATTTATTTAATAAAAAAAATAATCGATAGAAATATAAAAAAACTAGAATTTTATTTTCTTAACAAACAAATTAACTTGAAAAAATAATTGATAGAAATAAAAAGACTAGAATTTTATTCTCTTGATGAAGAAATTATTTATTTATTTTTCTAATAAAAAAATTAACTTGAAAAAAATTATTTATTTATTTTTTTAATAAAGAAATTAACTTGAAAAAATAATCGATAAAATAAAAAAAACTTCGATGGAAAAGAAAATATTAAAATTTCATTCTCTTGATGAAAAAAAATTTTTCTGATTTAATTGTTTGATAAAAAAATTATTTTAGAAAGAATTTTCTATAAAAACCAAAAATAGTTTATTTTATTTAATCTATTATTTGTTTATTTAATAAAAAATTTAATTTTAGAAAAAATATTGTACAAAAAAACAAAATATTGGAATTTTATTTTTTGAATTGAAAATAATTTTCTTTTATTTATTTATTTATAAATTCAATTTAAAAAAATATTTTTGATAGAAATAAAAATACTTGCATTTTTATTCTCTTATGATGAAAAAATTATCTATTTATATTTTTAATAAAAAAATTAACTTGAAAAAATATTCGATAGAACTAAAAGAAACTAAAATTTTATACTATTGATGAAAAAATTATTTATTTATTTTTGTGATAAGAAAATTAATTTGAAAGAATATTCGATGGAAAACAAAAAATTAAAATTTCATTCTCTTGATAAAAGAATAATTTTCTGATTTAATTATTGGAGGAAAAGATTATTTTAGAAAAAATGTTCTATAAAAAACAAAAATAGTGGAATTTTTTTCTGAATTATTGAAAATAATTTGTTTTATTTATTTAATAAAAAAATTGATATGAAAAAATATTGGATAGGAAACAAAAAACTAGAATTTTATTCTTAGGATAAAAAATTGATTTTTCGGTTTATTAAATTAATAATAAAATTATTTTGAAAAATATTCAAAATAAAACAAAAAATATAATTTTATTTTCTTGATAAGAAAATATTTATTTATTTTTTGAATTGAAAATAATTCTTTTTTTTCACCTAATAAAATAATTAATTTGGAAAAATATTGGACGGGAAAGAAAAAATTAGATTTTTTATTCTTTTGATAAAAAATTTCGTTTTGCCCTATTTATTTAAAGAACAAAATTAATTATTAAAAAGTATTGCATAGAAAGCAAAAGTACTACTATTTTTATCTGAATGAAAATATTTTTTTTATTTAATAAAAGAAATTACTTTGATAAATATTTGATAATAAAAAAAATATATAATTTTATTCTCCTGATAAAGATGATATTTTATTTATTTAATTCATAAAAAAATTAATTTTTGAAAAAATATTCGATAGAAAAGAAAAAGCATGAAATTTATTTTCCAAATAGAAAATAATTTTTCTTTTAATTTATTTATTTACAATAAAATTCAATTTCACAAAATATTCGTTAGAAAATAAAAATGTGAAATTTTATTTTCGTACGGATTTTTTAATTCTTAGTTATTTAACAAAATTATTATTTTTATTATTATTATTATTATTTATATTATTATTATTATTATTATTATTTTATTGTTATTATTTTATAATGTGAAAAAAGAGAAAAATTTTAATCTTTCAAATAAGAGCCAAAATTTTGTTTCACAAAATCATAAAAAATGTATTTTAGTGTTTTTTATTTCTCATTTTCTCTTTAAGAAAAAGAAATGAAATTTTTATTGCGAATGCCATTTGAAATTGAACTCACTAACTTGAGGTTAACTAACTGAAAGACCTTCCTTGGGAAACAATTTTGTTTCCTTTTTTTTTTAAATTTCTGGTTGCATATAAAGTGGAACCAGATTGCAGAACGAGTTTCAGAAGATGAATTAACTCTCAATTTCGTAGTAGTTTGAATATTTGGTTACTATGTGCGAAAAAGTGTTTCGACTCTTTCTTTTTTTTTTACAAAAAAATTATTTACAATTTAATTATTTATAATAATGATAATAATAATAATTAATCACTTTATTTGTATTTCCTTTTCTTTCGAGTGTCGAGAAAAATTCTACCATTTGCATTTTTTTTTGGAAAATTTATAATTTTTTTTTTCAATAAATATATTTCTTCAGAAATTTCTTCAGAAATTTTGCAGAAAAATATATTTTTTAAGAAATATATTTCTCCAATAATATATTTTTCTATGAATATATTATTTCAATAATTTTTCCATGAGTATATTTTTTAAGAAATAAATTTTCTTCCTAAGTGCATTTTTTTAGTACAAATATATTTTTGTCAATAATATATTTTTCCATGAACATATTTTTTTTATAATTTATTTTTTAGAAAAATTTATTTTCTTCCTATTTGCATTTTTTTAGTACAAATATATTTTTGTCGATAATATATTTTTGCACGAATATATTGTTTTTGATAATTTATTTTTTAGGAAATTAATTTTCTTCCTAAATGCATTTTTTTAGCAAAATACATTTTTTTCGTGAATATATTATTCTAAGTAAAAATTACAAAAAAAAAAACATGAAGAAATTGCGGAAAAATTTTAAGTTACATTTGATTTAATTTACATTTTTTTCCATTTACAAATGAAAAATAAGAAAACAATATAATTTGGAGAAATTTAATTCCACACTAATTAAAAATTCTTCTTGTATATACAAAATTACAGAATAAAAAGAATGTATAAATTAATATGTATATTATGTATTTAATAGCATTATGCTCAATTTTTACAAGCTTTCTAACATTCAATTGAAAAATCAATGATTCCAGTTCTTTTTTTCTCTAATTCTTGAATAATTTAACTATATGTGAGAATATTCATTTACAACAGCCAATAGTAAAAAAAAAGAAACCGTTTTGAAAACACGCGGCATTTCATTAAAAATAACAGTATTTTCACTCTGATGAAATTTCCAAAGAGAATCATAAATTATTTATAGTTTAATACGTACATACTTATAAATATATATATAAATTATGTAAAAACCGGAATGGTAATATTAGCTTTATATAGCGTATGTAACGTATGCTGTTGATTAATATCCAAATTCTAACATTGATAATATTAATATTACTATTATTAATATTCTTTAGCGAAATACGAAATTTTGTGAATTTAGCGAAAAATTATAACGTAAAATTTTATTTTTCTGTAACAGAAAAAAATTCAAATATAACCGAATTAGTTGACTTTTATTAATTAAATATTTTACTTTAATCAAATAAATTTTACTACATTTATTAAATACATAAAATATTTATCATACTATTTTGTTTAATAATTATTTTTAATTTTATTAATCTTTTTTAATTTTGATCAATTAATAATATTAAATCTAACAAAATTAAATATTTCCAAATTTTTTTTTTTTAATTAATTTTATTAATTAAAGAAGAAGGAGAAAATTTTTTATTTTCAATTACTGTAATTTTTGGTACAAATACCATATTTAATTGATTTAAATAAAAAAATTATTTGGTTGAAGTAAATATTTTAAATAGTCAAGACAAACATTTATTTGGTTCAAAAATATTTTAAACAGTCACGTCAAAAATTTATTTGGTTCAAAAATAATTTAAATAGTCAAGCCAAAAATTTATTTGCTTCAAATTTTAATTTATTTGAATAAAATATTTTTTTTTCCAGTGCATGCGATTTTTAAAATTTATTTTTGTGAAACAATTTAATTTCTTCATCGCAAAATCATTTATGGTAGAATTAGTCATCGTGCTTTTTAATTAAAATGTTTCATGACTCATCGTCTCCGATCAAATGAGGCGTTCGTTGATCTTAAAAAAAAATAATTAATAATCTATAATAATTAAAAATTTAGAAATGTTTAATTTTGTTAGTTTTCTATTATGGAAAATATTTTTTTTATAATTTTAAAATAATACAATAATAAGTATAACAATAAGTATAATAATAATAATAATAATAATAATATTAATAACAATAAAACAGTTGGTAAAATAATAAAAAAAAATTATAGTAAAAATAATAGTAGCAAAAATAAAAGGAATAATAATAATAAGAATAATAATAACGATATTAATTAAAATAATGATAATTGTTTCGTGAAAAATTCTGGGAAAAATTAAAATAATTATGTTTGGTTATAATGTTTAATTATTAATTACAACTATTATTGTTAATTATTATTACTCGATTATTATTATTATTATTTTTATAAACTTATAATTAGTTCAATGAATACAATTATTATTGTACAATTATAATTAGTTGAATGAATATAATTATTATTGTACAATTATAATTATTACAATAATATTATCACATGTGATTACTTGTAAATTATAAAGTGAAAAAATTTTTTTTTTCAATGTTACGAGAGAAAAAAAGCGAAAATTTTGTTGAAATTTTGAATTGTTTTCTGAAAAGACAGAAAAAAAGGGATTCAAATATTATTATTTTAGAAATATCAAATTCTGGTAAATCCAGTATTCGAAAAGAAAAACAATCGAGATGTGGTTTCTGTAGCAAAAGAGAGTGGAAGAGGCGAAGGCCATTTTGGAGAGTAAAATATTGATTCGCAAAAGTCGCTGAGAGACCCACAAACTATCTCTCTCTCAAAAAAAAAAAAACAAAAAATAAATATTATACTTACAAATTTGCATATTTTTTGTTCTATTTCTGCCCAGGGGAAAAAAATGTATTTCTCCACGCTTCTCGCTGTATATTGACTTAAAAAGAAAGTTATGAATTATTCATTATAAAAACGCGAAACTTTTATCAAAATTTTCAATTTTTTTTTGTTCCTAAAGTTTCGAAGGTTCAAATGAACGACAATGGGTTTTTTACTTCTTCTAATTTTTTATTTCTGAATAGAATTTTATTTCATAAATTTATTAATTTTATTTATTTTATAACATTTTTATTTCTTTATTTTTTTTTACAAAAATATTTTTTAAATTAAAAATAATTCATTCTTAACAAAATATTATTTAATTTAAATTATTTTTCTTCTTTGGAACGTAATTTTCAAAAATTATTTGGTTCATTTGAACGTTCGAAACTTTAGCCACATTTTTTTTTGAGAATTATTAAGTATTCAATTTTCTTTTTGTAAATCAAGTATTCATTTTTTTTAATTAAGTATTATTTTTTTAAATTATGTATTCAATTTTCTTTTCTTTTTTGAATTATTATGTGTTTTATTTTCTTTTTTTTTGTGGAAAAAGAGAATCGGAAGGTACATAAATATTCATATTATGATGAAGTATATTATCATACGTGCATCGAAAGCAATTCGAAGGACGATTTCTTTGAATAATTCCTGTTGCACATAACGGCTCGTAATACACATAATAATTAAATGAAGAGTTACACCTCTTTTAGGTCATGAATTATATAATGATATCATTTGCAAAATTTTAATTAGATGCGTGTGTCTGTACGAATCTTTGTCAAATTTATATTTCAATTTACTTTTGTACATTAATATATTTTGTGCAGTGGGGGGAAAATTTATTTGGAACAATTTAATTAATTGCTCTTTTGACTGTTATTTTGGGAAATATTTTTTATTATCAATTAATTTTGTAATTCATTTCATATACTTGAGTTGAATAATTTTTTACTTGAATTAAATTAATAGCAAATTAAATTTAACTAAATAATGTGCAAATAATTTTTGTATTTAAGGGCATTTGAACCATCATGACGTCACAATTGATGCAAAACATATATTTTAATGCTGTGACGTCATAAAGGTTCAAATGCCCTTAAAATAAATGCTACGCTGGAAAAAAATTATTTTATTCAAATAATTAGATTACTTGACTATTGTCACGGAAATAGTTTAAATTAATTCGAATAAATTTTATTTAATTCGGATAAACTTTATTTGGACCAAATAAATGTTATTTAAATCAGATTAATTTTTTTTGGACCAAATAAATTTTATTTAAATCCTATAAATTTTATTTGGACCAAATAAATTTTATTTAAATTAGATAAATTTTATTTGGACTAAATAAATTTTATTAAAATTAGATAAATTTTACTTTTACTAAATAAATTTTATTTAAATCAGACAAATTTAATTTGAACCAAATAAACTTTGATTTAAATCAGATAAATTTTATTTGAACCAAATAAATTTTTATTTACATCAAATTATTTGTATTTAAATCGAATAAATTATAAATATTTTTTGTCAATAGTGTAAAGTGGTTTTTTTTCAGTGCAGAAATAGAAATAAAGTATAACAGAAAATTGGATTGGTTTTCATAAATATAATAATTATTTTTTTTCTCCAAGATATTCACTCGGATTTATTTAGTGTAATCAGTAAAGCAAGGATAATATTTATTCAGGAATTTGGAAGTTTGTTTTTTCCTATTTCTATCTTGGGGAATTTCCAAATTGATTGCTCGCTAGATTATTAGAGGCGTAATTGGATTTTTCCCAGACTCACATTTCTGGTGAGAATTGAGATATATAATATTACTTGGTAGCTGCGAAATTCTCCAGTTTCAACTATGTATATGAAATTGTAAATTTTAAAGTTGTTGGAAATTAATTATTTCAGTCAAAATTATTATTTTGGTGCTTTAAAATCAAAGTTTTGTGTTCCTGAGAGTAGCAATTAATTCAATTTTAAAAAAGTTATTTATTTACAATTTTTGTAGATGAACTTGAATAGATTTTCATTTCAAATATTGTAACATTTTTAATTTAAAATAATTTTTTTACAAAGTTTTAGAAAACCTAGATTTAAACAAAATTTTTAGTAAATAAAATTCTTCTAAAATTATAAAAAATTTTCAATATATATATATTTAATTGATTGTTAGAAACAACGGATTTGTAGACGAACTTTCGTTTTCTAGAATTTTTAACTAAAATTCTTCTTTAAATCAAAGATTTTTAATAATTTTTCAAAAAGTTCGTTTACAATTTTTAAATCGACATGTTTTCAATTCAATTTTACGAAATTTTATCGATTATTTGAAAATTCTTCAACTGTATAGTAGAAAAAAAAATATTCAGTTAAACTTTTAAAAATAAAATTTATTCTATAAAATTGTTAGAAATAGGAAAATTCAAATTTATTTTATTTAATTTTAATTTTAAACCTTCTGGAAATTAAATTATGTCTGAAAAATCCACGGCTATAATGCTTTCAATATTCAATTACAATCTAAAATTTTAACTGAAATTCATTTTTAAATCAATATTTATTAGAAAATTCTACGAGAATTAATTGATTTAACTCTAAAAATAAACATTTTATTAAATAATGGAACGTTTTTTTTTTTGAATTAAATTTTCATAAAGAACCTTATGAACAAATTTTTATACAATAATTACATTCTTTTATGAAATTTTTAGAAATAATTAAAATTCTGACAAGAATTTTATTGAAATTTTTGAAAGTAATTTAATTTCAGTGAAAAATTTTATTATTTATAAAGATAATTTAAATTTTGTCGGGAATTTTTGTCCGTTTTTGAATATAATTGAATTTTAGCGAAAAATTATATTACTTTTGAAAATAATTGAATTTTTGTGATGCGAATTTAATTAAAATTTCTTTTTAAATAATTTAATTGTTTTGTAAAATTTTATTGAAATCGTAGACATTGAAAAGTAATTAAAGTTTAAGAAATTTTTTAAATTAACTAAATTTCTACGAAGAAGTTATTAAAATTATTTTTAAAAAAATCAAATTGCCACAAAAGAATTTTATTGAAATTTTTGAAAATAATTTTTATACTTTGAAGAATAAATTAAAAAATAAAAAACAATGATTAAATGTTTAAAAATCTCAATTTCTACATGACAAAATAATAATTAAATATTTATTTAAAAACTGGAGTTATTGTTTTTCAATAATTTTCTAATTAATAATAAATGTAGTTTTGAAAACCTGGAAAAATTCCGTTTCTTAACTTGCAAAATCGGGAAAAGTCAGGGAATTTGAAAATTAGGGAAAAATCGTGGCAACCCTGTTTATTCTTCTAAGAAGTTAAAAGCTTTTCAAAAATAATTTTTTAATTTTAAAACTGCGAAAAATTCTTCTGTTTTTGGTTTTGTAGGAACAAATTTTCTTCCTTCCTAAGCAAGGGACCAACAACGACGCCAAAAACTTTCAAAGTTAGCGTCGAATTTTTTACCAAAAATTTGAAGAATGAACAAAATTTGCCGAAAAGCTTGATGAACTCATTATTCAGATTGTTGGTAAAAAAACGTCTTTTTTCTGTTACAGTTGTTTCGTCAATGAAAATAAAAAATAAAAAAATTCAAAATCGAGAGGAAGTGGATCGGAAAGTTTGTCCTTGATATTCTTATATTATTCGTTGGCGAAAAAAGGGGGGTGTTTTTTTGTTGTTGTTGTTTTTTTTTTTTGAAGAAAAAGTAGAATTTCATTTGAAGGTCACTTGGGTCCATGGGAAGTGACATTGGATATACTGGGATAGTGAGATATAATCAGGATTCGAAGGAGACGAGATGAAAGAGCAAGGACGATGTAATATACAAGGTAAATACGCAGAATGTAAGTACGTGACACTTTCAACAACGGAACTTTCTCGTTCACTCGATCCAGTTTCTTGAATAATTCCAACAGGTATATATCTCCAAAGTTGTACAACAGATAATTCCGATTTGCGGAAGAATTTCATTAATACCATGAAGGTGAAAACGTTTAGGAAGCTGCAAAAATTTGTTTCTTTGGTGAATTTATTTTTTGCTCGAGAAAAAAGTTAGGTTTGAGATATTTTTATAACATTTTGGCAGGTGTTTATATTTTGATTCATGTTTATTGTCGATTTTTTGTTGTAGGATCCTTGTGAATATGGATTTTTTCCCTAAAATGGTTGATTCACGAAAATCGGTCAACAAAAAAGTGGTTAATAAACATCCGGAAACAAAATCTAGTGTTTAATGATCTGAATTTTAGGTACTTTTTGATCCATTTGAGGGTGGAGAAAATTCTACAAAACAGCCAGTGAGGGAAATTGGTGTAAAAATATTTATGTTGTTCTGTATGCTAGTTAGCACCTGAGGAATTTTTCTGCAGAAAAAAAAATGTTTTGTTGAATTAAAATCAAGGGGAATTGTACTGTGGGTTAATTGTTAATGCGTATGGGTTTAATGATGATTAGTATGATACATCTTTCATTGGAGAAATACCGTTCCTTTAAAATCACGTCAGGTAGTCTGAATAACGTAATTGGTCTTGAAACTTTGGCATCGATGAAACGTTAAGAATCCTCTGCAGGTGCGACGACGCGATTAAGGTTATGTATAACTGACCGGATGGCATCAGAATAAATGCCTTCCGGGTAACGGTTTTATTGCAATTGCCCGAGAGTTTTGTCAACCTTTTACCAGACACATATTTATGATTTATTGAAGGTTATTTTCATACATCTTCATTCTTTTTCCTGTCTTCTATTTTTATCCTATTGTTTCTTTATTCTTCTATTGTTTCTTTTTTCTCCTTCGCGGAAAAATGTAAGGTGCACATGATGTACCTTGCGAAAAAATTTTCACTTCTTACAGAGAAGAAAGAATAGAAGAAAAAAGAATGGAAAATAATAAACGTGACATGAATTGAATAGTACAATTTTTAGATAGGGATAATGGTTACACATGCACCAAAAGGTATACAGACAATGCCCCCAAAAATTTTTCTGTATTCTAAGGCTTTTTCGTGAAATAGTTTCCAAAAAGGGACATTTTTAATACAGTTCGGATGTCAGATGACCTTAAAAATATTTGATTACTACAAATATTAATATTTAATTACTTTGTCTGAAAATTGATGTTGGTGTTATCATGCATCAGCATGTATATTTTAATGTTTGGGTGGAAATTTATTTAATAAATAATTTATTAAGTTGCAATAGCAGATGTTAAAAAAGATACAATGTGCATTGGATTTTGAAATAGAATTTTTGACATTATATGAATGTGTCGAGGATGATATTAAAATAATCTGATCGTTTAGATGAATCTGGCTTGATGTGAGAAATTACGGATTCGTATTTATAATGAAGTTGAAAAGTGAAAGGCCTCTCTTTTTTTTTATTCAAATTTCAACAAAGTAGAATTTCATTGATATCTTTTCGAGATGGGCGGTACATTATTTCGTAAGTCTCGGAAATGCAAATAAGACTTTTTTTCACTTTTAAAAAGTTGACAAAAAGATGCGTGTATTTGGAAATCGTCGTCTTTCACTGATCGTTAAGGAAAATTTGACAATTCTAGGATTGGGATTATGAGTTTCTCGTTCTTTTGTATTGTGTCCTTGTTGGTTTTTGATTCTTTGCTTGCTTTCTTTTCGCTTTCTTTCGATTGTTTCTTCTTTTGTATTGTATTTTGTACTGTATTCTTCTGTTGGTTTTTAATTCTTTGTTTGCTTTCTTTAGTTTGTTTCTTCTTTTGTACTATGTCCTTAGTTTTGTTGGTTTTTGATTCTTTATTTGCTTTCTTTTGATTGTTTCTACTTTTGGATTACACTTTGTATTGTATTCTTTTGTTGGTTTTTAATTCTTTGTTTGCTTTCTTTGGTTTGTTTCATCTTTTGTAGTATATCCCTAATTTTGATGGTTTTTAATTCCTTGTTTGCTTTCTTTGTACTTTCTTTCCATTGTTTCTTCTTTTGGATTACACTTTGTATTGTATTCTTTTGTTGGTTATTAACTTTTTATTTGCTTTCTTTGGTTTGTTTCTTCATTTGTACTATGTCCTTATTTTTGTGGCTTTTTAATTCTTTGTTTGCTTTCTTTTGATTGTTTCTTCTTTTAAATTACACTTTGTATTGTATTCTTTTGTTGGTTTCTAATTCTTTGTTTGCTTTCTTTGGTTTGTTTCCTCTTTCGTACTATGTCCCTACTTTTGATGATTTTTAATTCTTTGTTTGCTTTCTTTCCACTTTCTTCCGTTTGTTTCTTTTTTTGGATTATACTTTATATTGTATTCTTATGTTGGTTTTTAATACTTTGTTTGCTTTCTTTCCATTGTTTCTTCTTTTGGATTATGCTTTGTATTGTATTATTTTGTTGGTTTTTAATTCTTTGTATGCTTTCTTTAGTTTGTTTCTTCTTTTGTACTATTCTTTTGTTGGTTTTTAATCCTCTGTTTGCTTTCTTTGGTTTGCTTCCTCTTTCGTACTATGTCCCTACTTTTGATGGGTTTTAATTCTTTGTTTGCTTTCTTCGGTTTGTTTGCTCGCTTTTTCGAACATCATTAACCTTTCCATTGTTTTGTTTGTCTTTTGTTGCTTTTTGTTTCAGTTTGATTTGTTGAAAATTTGCTTTGGAAAAAAATGTGAGACGATTGTTTATACCACCGCCAGAAGAGATGACAAAAAACCTATTATTTTAATGTAAATTCTTTGGAAGATATTTAAATTTTGATGAATTTTTAATGCGCAATATTAAATTTTGCACTCTTGTATAAATGTTGAGTAATGTGAACTCCTCTCTTTGTGGATTTATCATGATTTCTCGTGAATTGAAACTGAGTTGACTTGTTTTGCGGTGTGATATTAACCAGCATTAATGCTCCTACTACTGCATTTGTCTACTATGATGCTGAAGTAATGCATTACGTAATATTACTTGAGAAGCTATGAGGGGAAAATTAAATTCGTGAAGGCGAGAAATCAGAGAGAGAAAAAGAGAGAGAGACCTGCATTGGCTCTACATAATCTGATAGCTCATCTCTTGCGAGAGTGAAAGTACTTAACAGGTGCTTCACGATCCTGATCTCAATTCTTCCAAAGGTTCCAAAGGTTCCAAAGCGTCTCGAATTTTAGAGCATAGAGAAAAAAAAATTATTGTTCGGAAAATATTTTTTCTTTTGGTTTCTGTAATTTTGTTTGTTGTACTTGGTCAAAAATTTTACAACTGTTGATTCTGGATGAATTTTAATTTGCAATCTTTTTGATTAGAGGCAAATTTTTCTCGTCATTGAAAATAATTAGAGAGAATGAAAAGAAAATATTCTATAATCATAGTTGATGAAAATTTTCTTCGTCTGTTTGTTAATTTAACAGAAGTGATGATATAAGATTGAAAGAGGAGAAAAAAAATAATAAACCTGTATATTATAATGGAGTTTTAGTAGCAAAAGTGTGAGGTTGATGACACCTTACGTTGTCATCGGCAACGTCGTCTAATGTCTCGAATACTAAATAATTCTCTCTATCCTTTTCTCCTTTTTTTTTAACAAGGTGTTGGCTATGTTTCTATTCCATCACGTACATGAAATCTATTCAAGGAAATGTTGTCTCGGTTCATTCTTATCAGGTTCAATGAGATCGAAAATAAAGAAATAAAAAAAATTCGAGACAATAGTGAATGTTTTTCAAATACTCGAGGGAAATAGTTCTTGTTTTTTACGAATTTTTACCGTTGTATTTTTTTGTAGTGTTCTAAAAAATTTGTTATTTTATTTATTTTTTCTACTTACTTGACGATTGTTTTATTTATTTTTTTGCCTTTTTTTTAGAAAGGACAGAAATAAATTGTTTTACTTTTTGCCATTTTTTTTAGAAAGGACAAAAATAAATTTTTGATTGGACGAAAATGGGAATCGGGAAAATAATTTGATTTCGATATGGTTTTAATGAACGGCATAAAGGTAGATGTACAATAAGATTAAAGGGCATTGACGTTATAAAATTACTCAGTCTCGTGTTGCAACATTGAATGCACAAGTCGATTAATAAATTTAGCTTCAATTGATTGATTTTATCTGAAACTGATCAAAGAGGCAAAGTGTCTGCACGTCTTGAGATCTCTTCACAATGATTTTCAAATGAATCACTTGGAGATTTTTTTAATTCTTTTTTTTTCCTTTGGAGAAAAGAAAGAGGATATTTTTACCTAACGTATTAAAAAAAATTTGTTTTTTTACTGTAAAATTAAAATTTTTAAAACAACCTGAAATAGAGTTTTCATTTTTAATTTTGCTTTTTTTCGGTTTTATTTATTTTCTTTTTTTGAATTTTTTTCAAACAAAGTTTTCTCTCTTGGGCGATTGAAAAGTCTACGATGCATGAATTTCTTGTGATATCTATTCGTCTCTATTGATTTACAATTTCCAGTAGAAAGTATCATTTCGCGTCACCACTTTGCCCGTTGCTCGACATACAAAGTGGTCTTAACTTATAATTTACATTGAGAATCCCTCTCTGTCACTCTTGACTTATTTCTCCACGATATGAACTGTTTTTTTTTACTTTTTCCAGATATATATTGCCTCTTTTTCGATTTGAAATAGCTTTTACTGCGATGTGCAAGACATTTCACATTGATGCACGAGGGAAGACTCTTAATTGTCGCCCGATTTCTTTTATTTTGTCCTTTCCTTTTTTTCTTCACATTTTGGACTTTAAACAGTTGTTTTATTTATTTATTTTTTTTAATATTGTTCTTTTTGTGTTAGTTTTTTTTAATTTTCAGAAAATGAG
Source organism: Leptopilina myrica (nomen nudum) (assembly GCA_032872475.1). NCBI lineage: Eukaryota > Metazoa > Arthropoda > Insecta > Hymenoptera > Figitidae > Leptopilina > Leptopilina myrica (nomen nudum). The sequence goes on along the minus strand of CM065467.1, from coordinate 20,624,475 downwards.
GAATTTCTTTTGTAAATAATGTGAAGATAATTTGCTAATATTATTGTAGAAGAAAAATAGCAGAGTTTTGAAAATTGAGATTGGGTTTGTAAGGCGCTGAAGTTAGTAGAGGGGGAACGTGAGCGTCGGAGTGGGGAGAATGCAACTGAGAGAGAAAGACTGGAACTTCTCTCTCGCTCTCATTGTCATTCGACGCATGCGCTCTGCGTTTCTCTAGTTTATTTATTTATTTTCATTTATTTTTCCTTTCTCTTTTTCTTTATTTTTTTCTTTTCTTTTATTTTTTCTTTTTATTTATTTTTCCTTTTCTTCTTTCTTTATTTTTTTCTGTTTCTTTTCTTTTTTTATTTTTCCCCTAGTCATTTTACAGGTTTTATAACGTCTTCTTTACTTTTCCTTTCTTTCTTTCTTTCTCTCTCTTTCTTTCTTTATTTTTTTTCTTTTGGTAAATATCTTTTTCATTCTCAATAAAAATAGTGTCATTAAAATTAGTGTTAAAAAATTGTTGAAGAAATAAATTATTTTTGTAATAAAGCAATTAATAAATTTGTAACTTTATAAAAAAAATATTAATATTTAATTACAATTTTGTTGCTATATATTAATTGCAGTAATTATAGTATTATTAATTATATTATGTTTGCTACATTAATATTGTAGACATTATAATATTATTAATTATATTATTTTTGCTATATTAATATTGCAATAATTATTGTCATATTATTAATTATATTATTATTGATTTATTAATATTGCAGTGATTACAATATTATTAATTGTAATTACAATAATATTGACCATAAAATTATTATTTTAACGATGTTTTTACATAATTACCGATAATTTTTAATAACTATTTCTAATATAAATTACTTATAAGTATTATGAAAATTTTATTCTCGATACACTTTCTACTTTTCTAAACAGTGCAATGCCAAATTTTAATGCATATTTATTATGCATACATTAGAAAATTTTTCATCTATCGCAGTATTGCGTAAGCGTGGGATTTTTAATATTCCCTTTCGAATGTGAATTTTTAATCTTATTCCAATTTTACAAACTTCATTCCTGGAGATTTTTTTATTATAAAATTTTCACCTCCTTTACCGCTGGTGTTCCTAAAAAAAAATTTCGTCTTATTTTTGATTGAAAGGATAATTAAAAAATGAAAGTTTAAATAAAATTAACTTAAATTCAATTAAATCATTATTTTAATTATAATTATAATTAAATTATTATTTTAATTAAAAATTATAATTAACTTGAATTGTAAATTTATTTTATTTTCATTTTATTTACACGCTACTTTCAAAAATTGTATTTTTAATAATTATTAAATGGTATTATTCAATTTTTAAATATTATTTAATTATTAATTTAATTTATTTCTCCATTGTATACTTTACAAAAGTTTTACAATATACTTTCCCTGAATATTGTTTAATTATTATTAAATAATAAAAATTAAATAATAAGAATTAAATTATTAAATGATAATTGAAATAATTAAATAATTAAATTTTTTACAATAATAAGATAAGAGCGAGAAAAAAAGGAAAATAAATAAAATTATTATCTAAGAAAGTCACAAGTAGGGAAAAAATTAATTGTTCATTATTATCATTGGAAAGAAGAAAAAAAGAATGTGAAATTTTATCCATTTTTTTTCCTTCGAAATTATAAAGTTAATCACAAACCGATTGACCGACGTTTCATTCAGAACGGAACGATCTTTTCTAAATGAGATTTCTTAACGCATCGTTAATTTTTTTTCTCCCACTTTGTTTAAAACACTGCATAGTGAGATGTTAATTTAATCTAGGTTAATGAATAATTAAAATGTAAAAAAACTCACTCGTAAAATACAATGGGATTTCACACAATTAAAACACGAACAAAATTTCGTATTGTTTATAGTTTATAAACTTGATAATGAATAAAATTTATTATACTCCTCGAGCATGTTTGGAGGAAATAAATTTATTGTTTTTCAAATAAACGTCTTGTTCTGTGGTGTGAAAAGTTTCATTTTAATTTAAAGTTTGATTGAAATTTATATGATGTAGTAAATTAGTTTTCTATAATAAATTATTAAAAATGTTAAGAAATTGTGCTAATAATAATTTTTAATTATTAATATTATTATTATTTAAATATTTATTTTTTAAATTTATTTTATTACTTTTATTTTCTATTTATTTATTTATTTATTTATATATAAAATTGATTCCGTTAATTATGAATATTTATATATTAATATATTTATAATATAAATAATTAAAATAAGAATATTTATTATTAATCTATAAAATAATAATAAATACAATATAAAATAATAAGTACCTAATATTGCAATAACATTAAACTTTCATTTAAATATTTTAGTTGGATTGAAAATATTTTTATTTGTTTTTGCTGAAAAACATCTCTTTCGGGAGAAATTATGTAAATGTTATAAACAGAAGATTGGTTATATTATTATTTTGACGAAATTGTTCTGGAAAAAAAGCAGTTGGTGGCAGGAAGCAAAAGTAATAATTATACTAAAATGGTTTTCGCACTGTTCTTAAAGACGTATTGGCAAAGAGAGGGAGAGAGAGAGAAATTCCTTGACTTTCAGTTTTGAGGCGGCGAAGATAAATAGTAATGCCCAAGATGCATAAAGGACCAAGATCTCTTATTAGTTGCACGCCACACAATCATTGCGGCATCGTCAAATGTCAGATAAATACCATTTTTTTAAGTTCAAAATGTCTTGATTTAAAAAAAAAAAATTTCCAAGCAGAAAAAAATTATTCTTACGTTAAAAATAATTTTTTTTTCACAAAGAGATTAAAATCGTATTAGTATGAAAAACTTTTTGCATCTTTTAGACACTTTTTTTCATTTTAAAATTTGCTGTAGATACAAATTTCTTACAAAATTTACTGCGATATTTTTTACAAAATTTGCTACAATACTTATTAGAAAATTTACTACAAATTTTATTGAATATTATTACATAATTTACTACAAATTTATTAAAATATTTTATACAAAATTTACTACAAATTTCTTACAAAATTCACTGCAACACTTTTTACAAAATTTACTAAAACTTTGCTAAAATACTTTTTACAAAATTTCTTACAAAATTTACGGCAACGCTTTTTACAGAATTTACTTCAAACTTCTTACGAATTTTACTGCAATACTTTTTACAAAATTTACTACAACGTTAAAACAAATTTCTTACAAAATTTACTACAAATTTCTTACAAAATTTACTGCAACGATTTTTACAGAATTTACACAAAACTTCTTACAAAATTTTATTACAAATCTTACAAATTTGTTTAAATATTTTTTACAAACATTAATACAAATTTTTAACAAAATCTCGTGCAACGCTTTTTACAAAATTAACTACAAATTTTTCACAAATTTTACTGCAACACTCTTTACAAAATTTACTACAAATTTCATACAAAATTTACTACAAATTTAATACAAATTTCTTACAAAATTTACTACAAATTTAATACAAATTTCTTACAAAATTTACTGCAACGCTTTTTACAAAACTTACTACAAATTTCTTACAAATTTTACTGCAACGCTTTTGACAAAATTTACTACAAATTTCTTACAAATTTTGCTGCAACACTTTTTACAAAATTTACTACAAAGTTAATACAAATTTCTGACAAAATATACTACAAATTTCTTACAAAATTTACTACAAATTTCTTACAAAATTTATTGCAACGCTTTTTACAAAATTTTCTTCAAATTTCCTTCAACTTTTAATTACAAATTTTACAAATTTGCTAAAATATTTTTTACAAAAATTTACTACACATTTTTTTACAAAATTCACTGCAACACTTTTTACAAAATTTACTACAAATTTGCTCAAATACTTTTTACAAAATTTAAAACAATTTTCTTACAAAATTTACTACGACTCTTTTTACAGAATTTACCTCAAACTTCGTACAAAATTTAATTACAAATTTTAGAAATTTGTTAAAATATCTTTTACAAAAATTAATACAAATTTTTAACAAAATCTACTGCAACGCTTTTTACAAAATTTACTACAAATTTCTTACAAAATTTACTACAATATTTTATGTTATTTATTGCAATTTTTTTTTATAAAATGTGGTACAAATTTTTTCGAAATTTCCTGCAATACCTTTTACAAAATTTTTTTTAGAAAATTTACTACAACACTTAATAAAATATTTATTAGAAATTTGATAAAATATTTTTTACCAAATTAAATACAAATTTCTTTCAAAATTTACTGCAACGCAACAAAATTCACTACAAATTTCATACAAAGTTTAATACAACATTTTTTTACAAAATTTAGTACAAAATTTAATTACAAATTTTACAAATTTGCTTACATATGTTTTACAAAATGTAATACAAGTTTCTTACAAAATTTATTGCAACGCTTTTCACAATATTTACTACATCAATTTTTACAACATTTACTAAGAAATTTCTTATAAAATTAATTGAAACATTTTTGATAAAATTTACTACAAATTTCTCTTAAAATTTACTACAACACTTTTTATAAAATTTACTACAACATTTTTTTTATATTTATCGCAATATTTTTTTACAAAATTTAGTACAAATTTTTTATAAAAATTTACTGCAATACTTTTTACAAAATTTACTTCGTGACTGACTTGGTTCTTGAATTGCTAAATTTTAACAATAAATTAGTGAAAATCAGTATTTATTAGGAAAATTTTTTATTTTGTAAGGTACTTATTAAAATATGATAACTAAATTGATTAATTAGTTGAGATAAATTAGTATAATTGATTAGTAAAATTTAATTATTGAAAAGTGAAAATCCAGACACTAATTGAAATTAGTAAATATTTTCACTTATTACAATTTAGACTTTTAGAGTTAGCTTTGTTAATAGTGGAAAATAATTATTAATTAATTATTATTACTGAAATAATTATTAATTAATTATGATTAATTTTCATTAAAAAACAATTACATTTATAATAATAAAACGTTGTTTTCTTTATTGTAATGCTTGTTAATGTTACTTTTTTTCTGGGTGTGTTTATAAAGTTGTAAATAAAATTGAAAAAAGAAATAAGTACAGAAGATGTTGAAGATAAATAACAGACTATAAATGTTTGTAGAGAGAAACATAATAGAATCTTTGTAGACAATAAGTTCTTTGACCCGGTAAATTGTGATGCAATCAACTTTTCTTACAATGTGTATTTTAACTCTTTTGAACGTAGGTATTGCATATAGCATATTGTATTAGCAATTGTCGAAGACTAACGGCTAATAAATGTCAAGCGACACATCAGACGATCAACGAGGTGATTTAATAGACATTTGTGTATTAAATAACCATGCTACATTAATTAGATTCTCCCTCCATTTCTCTCTTGCGCTTTTTCTCACGGAAAACTATAGCAATATTGATATCAAGATACTCCCTGACTTACAAGTTTTATAAACGATATTCATATTGCATGAATTAATAAATAATTTCCCGATGACAAGTGTATAATGTTCTGTAAACAGAATTGATGTATAAGTAGTTCGTAATTTATGCGATCGTTGGTGAAAAAAAAATTTTTAAAGGCGAATAAAAGTATAATGCACCTCGTGAGAAATAGTAGCGGAATTAAAATTTTAAGTATTTTACTATTTTTATTTCTTTTTTTACTTCTTAATTTTTTTTTACATTTTTGTATTTACTTATTATTTTTTACATTTATTTTTACATTAAATTCTTTATATTTTTTGCATTTTTGTATTTAATTAATATTTTTTACATTTATTTTTACATTAAATTCTTTATATTACATTTATTTGGTTTGTAAAAGGTCATTTTCATTAAAAGAATTGAAAAAACTTAAATTTTTTATTTGTGACCAGAATTAATTTTTTTAACATTATTTAATCATTTAAAAATTTAACGTATTCATTCAAAACTTTCAACAAATTTGTTTACTTCTGACCAGAAATAATTTTTTTTAACATTATTTATAATTATTAAAAAAATTTTTTGACGTATTCATTCAAAACCTTCAACAATTTTTTTCTATTTTTGACCAGAATTAATTTTTTTAACATTATTTATAATTATTTTAAAAAAAATACATTTATTTGATTTGTAAAAGGTTAAAAAACACAGGTAATTAAGGGAAAAATCAGGGAAAATAGAATTGGTCAGGAAAATCGTAGAAGAGTCGGGGATTTTCATTAAAAGTATTGAAAAAACTTAAATTTTTTATTTGTGACCAGAATTAATTTTTTTAACATTATTTAATCATTTAAAAATTTAACGTATTCATTCAAAACTTTCAACAAATTTTTGTCTATTTCTGATCAGAAATAATTTTTTTTAACATTATTTATAATTATTTAAAAATTTTTTGACGTATTCATTCAAAACCTTCAACAATTTTTTTCTATTTCTGACCAGAATTAATTTTTTTTAACATTATTTATAATTATTTAAAAAAAAATTAACGTAATTATCTTGAAAAATAATTAAATTCTTCTTAAAAAATTTAATTATTTTCATAGATAACAATATTTATTACAAGAATTTAATTATTTTCAAAAGTTAAAAAAATTCTTAAAGAAATTCAATTAGTTTTAAAAATTTTAACCATCATCTCGTGAAGAATTTAATTATCATTATAAATAGACAAATTTTTCATAAAAAGTTCAATTATTAAAAAAAATTATTATTAAAAGTTCAATTATTATTGTTTAAAAATTTAAACAAAGTAATTCTTTGCAAAATTTGAATTATTTTCAAAAGTTTTTCGTAATTGAATTATTTTGAACGTTTACTATTTTTATAAAATTTAAAAAAAAATGTAATTATTGAAAAACAAGTTTTGATATAAATTTAACGAAAACATTCAATTATTTTCATGAATAGTAAAATTTTAATAAATTAAATTATTTTATCGTAGACTTTCAAATATTTTGAATACAATTAAAAATATTTAAATTTAAATTGAAAATTATAAATCAATTTTAAATTAAAAAATTTTAATTTATTTTTAAATTTTAAACAAATTCCTCGAAAAATGCAATTAATGTTAAAAATTTCATTAAAACTTGACGAAAGAATTAAATCTTAACAAACATTTTACATATTTAATAAAATAGTAAAATTCGCTACAATAATTCAATTATTTTCATACATGACTTTTAATTCGTCGCAAGAAGCCAATTATTTAAAAAAATTATTCTTCAAATTCTTGTCAAGAATTCAATTATTCTTAAAAATTCTGATAAAATTCTTCTATTTCATAAATTTTAGTAAAATTTTTAATTCTTTAAAGGAAAATATTTTCAAAAGTTGTTAATAAGATTCAACGTAAAAATTAAATTTAAAAAAACATTCATTTATTAAATAAATTATTAATTTTTTTATTTAAATATTTCAATTCTAGTAGAATTTTCTGATAAAAACTGATTTAAAAATAAATTTCGGTAAAAATTTAAGATAATAATTTAATATTGAAAGCATTGTAACATGATTTTTCAGAAAATAATTGAATTTTTAAAAGGTTTTAAATTCAAATCTTTGGTTTGAATTGTTCATACTTTTAACTCACAATTTCGTTGAATTAATTTTGTTTTGAAAAAAGTTTTATTAAAGTTTTATTATTTTCTGAAATTATTTAAAGTTTTTTATTTATTAATAATGTATTTCATTGAAGAAGTTTTGAATAATGGAAATTTCGTAAAATTTGAATTTTACACAAATAGATTTGAAAATTCTTAAAAAACTTTTTCAAAATTATATTAAAATATATTTAAAATTTATATTTTATATTTTATATTTATATTTAAAATAATTGATTTAGAGAAACAATAAATTCAATTATTATTCAAAGAAGTTTTTTTTTAATTCTTTAATATAATAAATTTTAGTAAAATATTAATTAAATTCCTTAAATGAATAAATTATTGTTTTTTTTTGAAATGTTAATAAAATTCTAAGTATAATTAAAAATTTAGAAGTTATTGAATTAATTATTTAATTATTTTTGAAGTTATTTATTTTTGAATTATTAAATAATTCAATTCTAGTACAATTTTTAGAAATAATTGAATTTTGAGAAGGTTTCAAATTACAATCATTGGAAATGTAAATATTTTTCGTAACTTTTAACTATTTATTTAAAGAATTGATTTAAAGAAGAATTTTTGTTAATATTTCTCGAATTTAAATGATGAAAAAATTTTTTTATAGAAGTTAGAGTAACAATGTTTTTATATAAAATAGTTATTTTATCCCTGGGTTACCTTTTATTATTATTATTATTATTATTATTATTATTATTATTATTATTATTATTATTATTATTATTGTTATTATTGTTATTATCAAGCGAATTAAAAAATCTGGAGTGAAACAATAGTTAATTTTTAATATTCTAGTGAATTATTTCCCAATTAAAAAAGCAAGTATAGTTAAATTTACTGGATTTAAATTTTACACCATTGAAAAAGTTTTCAATTTTGATATGTGCGCGATTTTTATATAGAGAATTCCGTTGTGGTAGAAAAAGTCTAATTGCCCCCTTTTTTCAAATTTATTTGAATAATTTCCAATTGAATGTTTTGGTTAAATAAGTTTATTTAGTTTCTGATTTGAATAAATTGATCTAAAGCAACTATAATAATTGTGTGCATAAAAATAAAAAAAAAAAAATTTACATATGCGAACAAACACACCCGCGGAGAGTGCACGCGAACATTTCGTGTCGAATAGAAGTGCGAGAACGCGAATTTCTAGGGTGCAGTACCAAAGTGGTTCTCCTTGGATGCTGATGCCGCATTCCGGTCCATGAGTCCTCTCATCTCTTTCCTTCCCACATAATTATAAATTCAGGTACAACCAACTTTTCTCAAATGCCACAAATTTTTTTTCCCCTATCTCCTTCCCGTTCGTGTATTTAAATTGAAAATCTTTTTTTCTTCATATCTTCAATTTTATTGTCATTGGCAAAATTTTTTTCTTTTGGGTTTTAGGAACTAGGGAAAAATATTTGGAATTTTTTTTTCTCGTATAGGGCATTAATTATAGGAAAAAAGTTGATTAATTATATAGGAATTAGAAGCTTCTTCTTCAATTTTTCATTGAAAATAATTTTTTTCTTTTGAGTTTAGGAAGAGAAAAATTATTTTTAGGAGAAATTTTTTTTCTTTTTGGATATTGATTAGAAAAAAATTGTTTAATTATAATTTTTATGATATACAAATTTAGACGCTTCTTCTTCAATTGTCATTGAGAATAAATTTTTTCTTTTGAGTTTAGGAAGAGAAAATTAATTTCTAGGAGAAAATTTTTTTTGGGTATTAATTAGAAAAAATTGATTAATATTATAAATTTTTATGCTATTAGAATTTAGACATTTCTTCTTCAATTGCCATTGTGAATGATTTTATTCTTTTGAGTTTTGGAAGAGAAAATTAATTTTTAGGAGAATTTTTTTTTTTGGGTATTAATTAGAAAAAAATTAATTATAATTTTTATGATATTGGAATTAGACATCTTCTTCAATTGTCATTGAGAATGATTTTTTTTTCTTTTGAGTTTAGGAAGAGAAAAATATTTCTAGGAGAAATTTTTTTTTCTTTTACGGTATTAATTAGAAAAAATTGATTAATTATAAATTTTATGACAGGAATTAGATATCTGGCGTTTGTCTTATTGGTCCAGTCTTGCTGCAAATGCGAGAAAGTATCAAATTTCTCGGGGGAAAGTTAACGCATTAAAATATATAACTTTTGTATTTGTATATAAAATTATATATCTACGGACAGTTTGAATTTTTTTAAGAGTTCCGAATTTCGAAAAAGTTTCCTTCTTCGTTCGATTCATTATTTTCCAAATAATAACATTATTGGTAAAATTATTTCCTTTGTTTATTATTTTTTAAATTTATTGTTCTCATTATTTATCTTTTGTATATTTGTTTATTATTATGTCTTTTGATTTTATTATTATATCTTTTGATTTTAATATTATATTTTTTTGATTTTTTTATTACTATCTTTTGATTTTTTATTTCTATCTTTTGATTTTTTATTATTATCTTTTGATTTTTTTATTATTATCTTTTAATTATTTAGTTTGCTAATGAAAAAAATGTAACAGCATTAAATTTTTTGAAAATGGAATATTTTGTTTTGTTTGCTGTTTTTGTAAATTTGTATTTTTTTGGTTTTTTAATTCAAACTTATTAGTTAACGTATCTACAAAAACAAAAAATAAATTATCGTTGGCTTCAGTATTTAATTAAAAAAATTGTTTCTTTTAAAACAAATTTTGTTTTTTTTGATAAATTGTTTACTTATCTACACAAAACTGGATTGTTTCTAATTCAATGTTATTATTATTATCGAAAAAACATTCAACGATTGTACATTTAATAATAATTTTGTGAAATAATAATAATTACAAGAATAATATATTCAGTGAAGTAATAATTTTGTTAAATAAAAATAGGACTAAAATTAATAAAATAAAAATTAATAAATAATTTTATTCTGATTTTGTATTTATTAATTTCTTTAATTAAATTACTGGATTCTTTAAATATTTTTTTCGTCCAAAGTCGAGAAACGAAATTTAATAAAATTCTTCGCATGAATATAATTATTTTCATAAATTATTATTTAAATTCTTGTCAAGAATTCAATTATTTTTTAAAATTTTAATAAAATTCTTCAATATTATAAATTTTGGTAAAATTTTAATTAAATTTCTTAAAGGAATTTTTTTCTTGAAAATTTGTTGATAAGATTCTTCGTAAAAATTAAATTTTAAGAAACAATTTACTTATTGAATAAATTACTTATTTTTGTGTTTAAATAATTCAATTCTAGTAGAATTTTCTGATATAAATTGATTTAAAAATAAATTTTTGTTAAAATTTCAAATAATAGTTTAATATTGAAAGCATTATAACACGAATTTTTAGAAAATAATTGAATTTTTAAAAGGTTTTAAATTCAAATCTTTTGAAAATTTGAACTTTTTGTACTTTTAATTTACAATTTTTGTTGAATTAATTTTTTTTTCAAAAAGTTTTATTGAATTTTCTTTAAATTATTTTAAGTTTTTATTTTTTAATATGATTTTAAGTGGAGAATTTCCGAATAATTGAAATTTCATAAAATTGAATTTTAAACATAGATTTGGAAATTCTTAAAAAACTTTTCTAAAAATTATTTTAAAATAATTGATTTGGAAAAGAAGTTTAGTTAAAAACACAAGAAAAAAAATTTATTTTTTGAGAAATTTTAAATTTTTTGTAGAATTCAATTATTAAAATTTTTTTTTAATTTAATAATAATAAATTTTAGTAAAATTTTAATTATAATCCTTAAATTAAATTATTTTCAAAAGTTAATAAGATGTAACGTAAAAATTAAATTTAAACAAAAAACCTTCACTTATTGAATAAATTATTTATTTTTGTTTAAATAATTCAAGAATTTTTTAATAAAAATTTGATTTAAAAATGAATTTTGCTAAAAATTGCAGACAATAATTTAATATTGAAGGCATTATAGCACGCGTTTTTAGAAAATAATTGAATTTCAAAAAGGTTTCAATTTCCAATCTTTGGAAATTTGAACATTTCGTACTTTTAACTTACAATTTTGTTGGATTAATTTTTTTTCTAAAAGTTTTATTAAATTTTTTTTGAAATTATTTGACGTTCTTTTTATTAATATGTCTTTAATTGAAGAATGTCCCAATAATTAAATTTTTCGTAAAATTGAATTTTAAACAAATAGATTTGGAAATTCTTAAAAAACTTTTCTAAAAATTATTTTAAAATATAATTGATTTGGAAAAGAATTTTTAAATTATTTATTTATTTACACATTATGTGATTAAATTCAAAACACAGAAAAAAATTTAACTTTTTAATTATACAAATTTTTGCAGAATGCAATTTTTTAAATTATTTTTAAAATTCTCAGATACAATAAATTTTAGTATAAATTTAATTAAATTCCTTAAATGAAATTTTTGTGTTTTTTGAAAAGTTAATAAGATTCTACGTGTAATTAAGTTTCAAGAAACATTCAATTATTGAATAAATTATTTACTTTTCCATGATTAAATAATAATTGAATTTTGAACAAATAGATTTGAATATTCTTGAAAAACTTTTTCAAAAATTTGTTAATAGAATTTTCAAATAAAAATTGATTTAAAAATGAAATTTGGTTATAGTTTCAGATAATAATTTAATATTTAAAAAAAATTATAGCTTGAAGAGTACAGTTTTTGTTTAATTGAATTTTTTAAAAAAATTTTTCCCCTTTTGTTTCGAAAATTATATTCTTTGGGGATAATTTATATTTATTCGAAATTTTTAAAAAAATTTTTCCCCTTTTGTTTCGGAAATTATTTTCTTTGGGGATAATTTATATTTATTCGACATTTTTTTTTAATTTTTCCCCTTTTGTTTCGAAAATTATATTCTTTGGGGATAATTTATATTTATCCGAATTTTTTTTTAAATTTTTCCCCTTTTGTTTCGAAAATTATATTCTTTGGGGATAATTTATATTTATCCGAATTTTTTAACAAAATTTTTCCCCTTTTGTTTCGAAAATTATATTTTTTGGGGATAATTTATATTTATCCGAATTTTTTTTTTAAATTTTTCCCCTTTTGTTTCGGAAATTATTTTCTTTGGGAATAATTTATGTCACGGTCAATAATCGCATTCTGTGCAAAGAATTGGATAGGAAAAAAATAATGATAATAATAATAATAATAATAATTGTTGGTCATTGTTTTTGAATCGTAAAAATAGAGTAGCTTCGTTTATTTGTTTCCCAGTGTATAAATAGTCTAATAAATGCAATAATAAGTGCTAAAGACCGCACCCTGCTCACTCTCGTGTCGAATGAAATCGAAACGAAAACACAACGAAGAAAGCAGGCTCTCGGGTGAAAGTCATCCAAAATGTCACAGGAGTTTAACCTTAAAGTGAATGCCAAAGCGAGTGTGTTATGCGACAAATACGCATATATGAAGTTTCTTGCATAAGATTGTAACGTATCTTCCAGTATTAATATACACGGCAATTTTATAAACATTTCATAGACAATCATTATATTTTTTTATTTATTTATTTATTTACGAAAAGAAATTTATTTTTTCTCAAAATATTTGCAGTTTATTTAAAAAAAACTTTTGATTCTATTAGTAAAAAATAAATTGTCAAAAAAGAAAGGAATAATAAATAATCCGCTAAACTTCTAAGTTTAAAAGAAAAATAAAAGATAATTTTTTTTACAAGAAATTTTTTTTCCAATTTTTACACACTTAGTTTATTGATTAAAAATTCGAAAGTCAGAGCTTTCCGAGTGAAAGTTGACTTAAGAAAATAGTCTCTAAAATTTAAATTTCATAGCTTTTGAAATTTTTCTTTTTTTCTTTGATAAAAATTTGGCTATATTTTTTTAAAGTATAAGATTGCATTTTTTTAAAATTTATTCTATTCGTAATTAGATTAACGATAAATTTCGTGAACACTAAAATTTAAATTGAAAAACAGTAAAAATTGATTCTATTTTTTTAAAGTATAACAATATTTTTTAAAATTTATTCCATTCGTAATTAAATTAACGATAAATTTCGTAAACACTAAAATTTAAATTGAAAAACAGTAAAAATTGATTATATTTTTTTAAAGTATAACAATATTTTTTTAGAGTATAAAAATATTTTTTTTTAATTTCTTCCATTTCGTTATTAAATTAACGACAAATTTCGTAAACTTCAAAATTTAACTTAGAAAACTTTTAACTTGGTACAAAATTTGTTCATTATATAATCAATAAATTTTAATTTTTAATTTTTTAAAAGTAAATTTTTAAATTAGAGAACAGTAAAATTTATTGATTATCTACTGAATAAATTTTCTATACTGCCTTCTAAGTTAAATTTTAGAATATTCTCGAAATTTGTCGTTAATTTGATTACGAATAGAATAAATTAAAAAATTGTTAGTTTAAAAATTTATTCCTCGAAAGTTGTAAAATCGAAAGTATTCTTGAAAATTACAAAATATTTTTCGAAAATAGTAAAATTTGTTAAACGAGAGACAGAATTATTTCAAACAGTTTTTTAAATGCAAAAAGCACTTTATTTCGTTTGGGAAATAAGTTAATAAAAATCTATAAGGTAATAAATAAGTTAATAAAATATTTTATTAATATTTCATTAATATTTCAATAATATTTCATTAATATTTTAATAAAACTAAAAAAGAATAATTATGTGAAAAGAAATTTTGACCTTATTAAAGGCAAGAGTAATAAAAGTTTCTTTTTTTTTGAAATTGAAATCCCCCTTGATTTTGAAATAGATGCGCCTTAAATGGAAGAATTATAGTTTTTTAAAAGCCTTAACATTATAATAATAAATTTTTCACTTTGACGCAATGTTGATAGAATCATTTTACTTTCTTTTCATTAAAGAGAGTATACATCTCGAACTAGAATGACTAAAGAATTTCATAAAACTTATAAATCATGCAAAGAAAATGTAAATTGATTTGATAAATTAATATTTAAGTAGGGAAAGTAGTTCAAATTGGGCGGAAAGAATTCTTTTTTTTTCTTCATTATCATCGTGAGGAAAATTGGATCTTTTAATAAGATTGACCGAATTTTTTTTTCTTTTTTTAATTTCTCTGTTAAAATTTTTAAAATGAAACTAAATTAATGTTTTCAGTTTATTTTGTTTATTTCTTCATTTTCGAAAAATTTGATTCCTTTTTGAGAATTCGAAACATTTCGATGAATTACTTTTTATATTGGTACATCACGTTTTTGTATATCTGAAATAGTAAATTTTTTTTTGTTAGTACAAACTTTATTTGACTGAATTTTTTGTTATACTTAATTTTTCCTATTTTTTGATAACTTTTTTTTCGGAAAAGAAAAAACATTTGCTTCTCTTGAAATTAAAATTTTGGAAAAAAATTGTCTTCCTATTTGTACAAAATATTTTTTTATTTTTTGATTATTTAACTAATTTTGATTATTAACTATTAACTATTGATGAAGACTATTAAAAAAATAATTTTTTACACTGTTATTTCATTTTTTCTTGAATAAATTTTTGAAATTGTACAAAAAATTAGTTTTTTAAATTCTTTTAATTTTTTTTTTAATACAAGAACGAATATTATTAATTTAAGAGTTTGGAAGAAGAAAAAAAGTTTTTTCTTACTTGATTGACGGGCAGGAGCGGCTTCCCCGACAACTGTCCAGCAAATAAGTAAAATTGCTGCCACGAAAAGTGTTGAATAAAGTTTCATTGTCGTTGTGTTTAACTTGAAAATTTGCAAAATTGTTGTAAAAGAAAAACTATTTCTCTCTTTTTATACTAATTTTTTTTTAATGATTTTTACCTTGAGCTTTATTGATATTTCGAAGCAGGTTTTTATCAACTGAAAAGTAACATAAATTTGATAAGTAAATAATGGAAAAATAATAAATTTATTTTTTTTAAATTATTTATTTACTAAAAATGGAAATATATTTTATTTAACAACAGCATTGTATTTTATTTAAATATACAATATAATATTGTACAAAATATTAATATGTGACGTACAATAATATAATTTATTTCTTTTTTTCCTATTATTTATTATAGTTTATGAAAAAAATATAAAATAAAAAAATTATCTTATTGAATTAAAGTTTTATTTTCAATTAAATCAACTATAAATTAAAAATAAAATGCGCAAGGAATTGTCTAATTTTTTTTTTATTAAAATATTTTCTATGAGAAATAATTCCCCAGGTCATTGACTTTTGAATCAATTTAATTGTCCTTGAGTAGTTATCAAATGCCCACGAAGGAAATATCAACGTGAACGATATAAAAAAAAGGATTTGTTGTAGAGAAAAAATTTTTTTTTTTCTCTTGTACAATGTTTTATTATTGTGCAATAAACATTAAGTAACGTAAGATCGCATTTGAAGAAGGTGACGAAATGATTCATTATTGTTTCAGAATTCTATTTTCTCCAATAAACGTGGGTAATTTTAACTTTTACACATTTCCTTTAAAATGTTGACGGATTTAATGTGCAAAAATGTGTGGGGGCTTTTTATGTAAATAATCTGCAGAATTTTCAATTAGCGATTATGTGTCTTCTTTTCTGGCATCGTAATCGTATAATTTAGAGAAAAGTATCTTTTTAATTATGTATTTCTTTGTTTTTTTTTATTTACCATTTTTTAAAATTTATTTTGTTTACTATATTTTAAATTTATTTACAAATTGCTTATTTTACTAACTATTTGTTTATTTATTTTGTTTAATATTCTTTATTTTATTTACTATTTGTTTATTTTAGTAACTATTTATTTATTTTGATTACTATATTTTTAATTTATTTACAAATTGTACATTTTAGTAACCATTTGTTTATTTTAATAACTATTTGTTTATTTTAATAACTATTTGTTTATTTTAGTAACTATTTATTTATTTCGTTTACTATATTTTTTAATTATTTACAAATTGTTTATTTTAGTAACCATTTGTTTATTTTAATAACTATTTGTTTATTTATTTACAATTCGTTATTTTAATTTGTTTTTTATCTATTTGTTCATTATTTTATTTAATTTTTTTTATTTCTTTGTTTATTATTTTATTTTTTTTACCTCTTTGCTTATTATTTTCTTTTTTGTATCTATTTGTTTATTATTTAATTTTTTATTTTATTTATCTAACGATAATATTTAAATGCCCTCATTGTTTTTTTTCAAATGACAATCATGTTAGGTTAAATACAAAATGTTAAATTGTTTATTTTGTTTTCTTTAGTAATCGATCGTCGTAAAATTACTATTTACTGTACTATTTAAATACTAAAATAACTTTTTTTTTTTATTTTTTTTTATTTTTAAAGACCATTCGACTTTTACTGTTTGGGAAAAATTATTTTCAAAACCATCAGCAATGTGGTAAATAAATTTTCGAAAAATAATAAATGGTAAAATAAATAAATTTGAGAGTTTTAAAAAGACGAGAAATTTTTCTTACTTTTCTGCAATTTTACTGATAAAATAATAAAAATAAATATTTACGCTAATAAAAAAGTTTAAAAAAAATTTACTTAGTAATACTTTAAAAATAAATAATTAAAATAATTAAAATAATGATTAATTAATATCGTGAATATAATTAATTGTCATTATCATAGGGTAATTAATAATAGATTAATATTTATATAATAATTACTGCAATAAATAATAGCAAATCTTATTATTATTCTTATTATTAATTCTTTTTATTATTTTTATTATTTTCATTATTCTTTTTAGTAGGTATTACAAAATTTAATAAATTGAAATTGACTGCAACTGGAAATATGATGAAATAAAATGAAATTTTGACTGGATAATTTTAATATATAATAGAGAAATGTAATTTGAAAAAAAAAGAAAAATGCGGTTGTAGTGCATAATGAGAAAAATGAAAAGAAACGAAAAATGGTTGAAGGAAAAAAATTTGACCAGAAGTTATGACAATTTTATGTCGATTATTTTATTTGAGAAATTGCATAATTGAAATGCTTGTTTAACCTGATGTATAAAATTTCCTGGTGCCCACGAACTAGTTTTCTAAAAGTCTGCGAAGAATGTTAACAAGAAATATAGACACGTTTGAAAATAAACGGTTCAGCTTATTCTCACGTAGGGTTTTGACAAGTAGAACACGATTTACCTTAAATGGAACTGTAATTCCCATAAATTTTTTCTCTTCATTTCAAATTCTAAAGGTAAAATAACTGCATTTATTGCCATTGTTCTTGATTGTCTGCAAAAAAAAAATTAACACGAAAAAAGGAAATATTTTCGATTAGAGGAAAAGTTCGAAATTTTGAATTTGATTTTACGTGCAGAGGGAATTTTTTTTGCATTTTTAGGAAAAAGGAATCATTTAGTTCTTTGTATTTTTAAGAATGGGAACAGTTTTTTTTACGAAAAGGAAACATTTCTTTTTTTGTATTTTTAAGAATGGGAATCATTTCTTTCTTTGTATTTTTACGAAAAGGAATCATTTCTTTCTTTGTATTTTTCCGAAAAGGAATCATTTCTTTCTTTGCATTTTTACGAAAAGGAATCATTTCTTTCTTTGCATTTTTTACGAAAAGAAATCATTTATTTAAAAAAAAAAATTAAAACACTTTATGTTAGATAGGAATTTGTATAGTTATCAGTAAAAAATTAGATGAAAAAAAATGTTTCTCCGTGAAATTTTTCAGAAATGATAAATATTAAGTAGTTTCTTAAATTTATTAAATCATTAAAGTTTAAGTTGTCTTGTCCATTAGTTGAATTAGCAAGAGGGTTGTGCGGTGTAAAAAAAAGCGAAAAAGTTGTAATAGAGGCGCTGCTCCTCCTTCTCCTCCTTTCTTTTTTGGTTGTGTTAAAAATTATTGCAGACCTCGTCGTTTAAAATCGTAAATGGTTATAAACGAATGATTCCTGGAAGTTTGGAGACAACCCTGAGACTGCATATTTTTTTTTCTTTTCTTTTTTTTTTGCTTATTCTTTTTTTCTGAAACCGGATTTTCAAGCCACGTGTTGTCGTGCTGCATCGGTTTCAGTTTCGTTAGATCCGATATGTTGCAAAACCTCCTGGCAAGGTGACCTAGTTTTGTTATTATAAAGAAAGGTTATAATGCCGCCCTCTTATTGTATAAAATAAATCCGATCCCTCCTCGGAATTAATGCGATGAACTAGACCTCGCTGTCATAATTATTAGATAACGTGAGATCGATGATTTCCTTGTTTAGTTGGTGATTTCAAAATTTTTTTTTTAAGGTAGAAATTTAGGAGAGGAATACATTTTTCAGGTAGAGAAATAAATTTGTCGGATATTGTCTGTGGGATAAATTATGTTTTAGGAGTTTTTTTTAGAGTTTGTATTGAAAGGTTTTGGCGTTGGTTCTTTCGATCTCGAGTGCGCGCGCAGTAGGTAATGACAGGGGAGGGGGACGGTCCAATCGCTGCGTTTCGCTCCCCTCTTATGTACATTGAGCGTCCTTGAAGTTATTTTTCGTTTGAATTCATCGAATTTTACGAAATAAATATTAATTAATAAAATGGAGAATTGGTAAACAAAATAAATGAACATGTAGTTACTAAAATAAACAAATAATAAATAAGTTAAGAAAAATAGTAAGTAGTAAATAAATTTAAAAAAATAGTAAGAAAATAGAAAACAAAATACACAAATTGTAAATAAAAGAAAATAAATAGTCAACAAAATAAGTAAACAAATACTAAATAAAATAAATAAATAAATAGTTACTAAAAAAAACAAATAGTAAATAAAGTAACAAAATAGTAGACAAAATAAATAAACACATTCTAAAAAAATTAAACAAATAGTAAATAAATTAAGAAAGTAATAAATAAATAGTTACTAAAATCAACTGTAAATAAAGTAATAAAATAGTAAACAAAGTAAATAAACAAATATCAAATAAGTTAAAAAAATGGTAAACAAAATATATAAACAAATAGTAAAAAAATTAAGAAAATAGTAAATAAAAAGTCAACATTTAAATATACAAATAGTAAATAAAGTAATAAAATAGTAAACAAAATAAATAAACAAATTGTTAATAAAGTAACAAAATAGAAAATAAAATAAATAAACAAATTTTAAATAAATTAAACAAATATCAAATAAGCTAAAAAATGGTAAACAAAATAAATAATTAAATAGTAAATAAGTTAATGAAAATATTAAACAAAATAAATAAACAAATAGTAAATAAATTAAAAAAGTAGTAAATAAAATAAATAAATAGTTACTAAAATAAATTGTAAATAAAGTAATAAAATAGTAAAGAAAGTAAATAAACAAATTGTAAATAAATTAAACAAATAGTTAACAAAATAAAAAAAATAGTAATCAAAATAAATAAACAAATTGTAAATAAGTTAATGAAAATAGTAAACAAAATAAATAAACAAATAGTAAATAAATTAAAAAAGTTGTAAATAAAGTAAATAAATAGTTATTAAAATATTGTAAATAATGTAATAAAATAGTAAAGAAAGTAAATAAACAAATTGTAAATAAATTAAACAAATAGTAAAGAAAATAAATAAAAATAGTAAATAAAATAACAAAGTCAACATAATAAATAAACAAATAGTAAATGAAGTAATAAAATGGTAAACAAAATAGTAAGCAAAATAAATAAACAAATTGTAAATAAATTAAACAAATAGTTAACAAAATAAAAAAATAGTAATCAAAATAAATAACAAATTGTAAACAAAATAAATAAACAAATTGTAAATAAATAAAACAAATAGTTAACAAAATAAAAAAAATAGTAATCATAATAAATTAAACAAATAGTAAAGGAAAAAAAAATTGTAAACAAATTAATTTGAAATGGGAAAATTTGTCAGACTTTTCTTGACTATTTTTGTACTATTATAAAGTCGGAGACATGGTAGCAAGAGAGTCGAGTGTCATATTCATGGAAAAGCCATTGTTCGTAATGACAGAATATTCTTGTGGGTTCATGTGTCTGACTGGTGTGTGTCGTGTGGGACGTCTAACTGCATTTCTCCTACGTGACGCACTTCACACGCACTGACAATGTACACACACGGCACATTTATAGGTAAATATGCGAGGAAACGAATAACTCTTCCAGGAATATCAAAGAACAATGACAGGAATAAAAAAAAAAGAAAAAAAAAATTAAAGACGGAGCCCCGACAATATTCTTCACAAACGCCTACTCTGTATATAGACAAATTTTTTCCTTTTAATGACTTCGAGGCAAAATTTTTTTTTATGCATTTTTAGTCATGATGAGGGTTGTGATTTTAAGGTAGTTTGAATAATAACAATAGTAAACATTAGTAATAATATTAAAAGGAAATATCACACCCTAAATTTCAATTAGTCGAAATTTTTACTAATTTGAATTAGTGACTAAATTTTTACTTTTGATTTATAGTCAATTTTAGTAAAAATTAGTAAAAAATTACTATTTTTAATATTAAAAACGGTTCGTCAACTTTAGTAATAATTAAATAATTATTGTTGTTATTATTATTTTTATTATACACAGAAAAAATTTATTTAAATAATAATTTACTATTCTTTACATGTCGATTGTTAGATAAATATTTACTTGAACTAAACAAACAATTAAATTGTGGTGAAGAGAACAATAATTAAAATTATAAAGTAGTTTTAATAATAATTATTGCACTAATTATTTTAATTGCAATATTTATAATTAATATTATTATTCTTATATTAAGAATTAATTACTCGGTATATTAATTAAATAATTTAATTAAGTTTATCACCTTCTGCAGGTCGACTTTTTGCAGAATGAAAGTTTAATTTTTTATTTTTTGTTGGTATAATTTTTATTTTCCAGAAACTCGATTCAGAGAAATTGATAAATTAATTGATAATAATATTAATCATTATTATAGTAAACCAATAAAAATAATAATCATTATTATAATAAACCAATAATAATAATTATTATTGCAGTTATTTATTTATTTATTTATTTATTTAAGATAAAAGTTCCTAAATCCAAAATGGTTATAAAAAAAATTTGAGATTAAAAAAATCCTTTTGTCTATGAGGAAGCAATAAAATAATTATTTAATAATATAATAATCATAAATAAATAATGATAACTGTTTTGATGAGGTAAATATGTAAATAAATATTAAATATTAAATATATATGATAATAAACGTAAAGTTAATAATAATGTTAATAAATAATTTTAATATTGTCAATAATAAAAACAATATTACAGTAATGGTAGTAATAATAGTACTAGTAATAGTAATAATAATTTTTTTTTATTACATATTCAGTTTTGCAAATACATTTGTACCTTTCATTAAACATTCCAAAATATATCACGTTTCTTCGGTACTGTAAAAAGAGAAAAAAAGAAAATTTAATATTTTTTTTGTAATTTAAAAGAAGAAAGGAGAAATATTTTAATTAAGAGAAATAATTCTCTTTTATTAGGCAAACAAATGAAAGTAAATGAAGGAAAGTTTTTTTTTTAATTCGTATATTTAATTAATAATAATTTTATGAATAACTTACCCTTGGCTTGTGCAATAGTGACCGTACTGACAATTATTGTCATTGTCACAATAATAGCTGCAAAAACTTTCATGATGTAAAATATTTAATTCAAAAATTTGAATTGTTTTGAAAAAAAATAATACTTTTTCGTTCCTTTTGTCCTTAGTTTTAAATTATTTTTTTGCTTTCTTGTTTTATATTCATGTTTTAATAGCTGTGCAATTAAGAAAAAAAAATTGAAACCCCATTTCTATTTTGTCAAGATGCCGCCTTTTATCGCCATAATAACACATAATTGCGTAAATAATTAATTGTTTCTAAACTAAGAAGTGTATCAATTTTGCAACAATTACAAATAATTTTAAGGACATTGAAAAAACATTATCTTGCTATTTATTATTACATACAATGTTTTTGTAATTTTAGTCATTACTGATTGATAACATTTTTTTCCTTTTTCGTTCTTTTTTTTCTTTTTTTCTCTTTTTTGCAAAATAAAGAAATAATAAAAATAATATATGTAATAAAAAAAAAATGTTATATATTTTTTAAGCTTGATATTCAAAAAATCATTTCATTACTTGTAGCATCAAATTCTTCGTAATAAATAATTCACAAAAGAAAAAAATTTTTTGAGATAAAACTGAAGTTAATTTAATTAATAAACATAATGTTACATTATTTTTATATCGCATTCGAGAACTTTCAGTTGTTATAATTGAACTTTCCTTTTTTGTACTCTAGAAAAATGAGCTGATAAAAAAATTCTTTCACTTTTTATAATTATTACAGGTGTCCTCTTGACTAATAGGAACTTTATAGGTAATTTGGAATATAATTACTATTTGGTATAGTAAAATTTACTGATTCAAAAGCAAAAAGTCGGTCATTAATTCAAATTAGTAAATATTTTTACTAATTCAAATTTAGAGAGTATCATTGCAACTAATGCCGTAATTAGTAGAACAAGTTGTGATAATTAGAAGTAATTAATCAATAATGATAATTATAAAAAGGTAATAAATTTTTAATGTTAAAAATAACTTGTCACAGTTATAAATAAATACATAATTTTTATTTTTATTATTATTGTTAATATAATAAAAATAATACCTAATAATAATAATAATAATTATTATTATTATTATTATGAACAGAAAAAATTGATTTGACAAAAGTTAAAAATTACTTGTCGATTATTATCGAAATAAATATTTACTAGAAAAAAATAATCAATTAAATTGTAACTATTTGTTTCAAATAATGAAATTATTGGCTCAATCTCCAATTATTAAGCACAATTTCAAATTAATTGTTCAAATTTAAATTAATGGTTCCAATTCAAATTAATTGTTCAAATTCAATTCATGGTTCAAATTTATTTGATTGAAATAAAAATTTCTTGATTTAAGTAAATATTTACTTGTCAATAGACATTCAATTAATAAATTAAAAAAACTGAACGGTTATTTAAATAAAAGAAATTCTCATTCATTGTGTATTTTTTATTATAGTGAAAACAACAATAATTAAAACTATAAAATAATTTTAATAATAATAATTATTATTGTAATAATTATTTTAATTGTAATATTTATTATTAATATTATTATTCTTACATTAAGAATTCTTTACTCGGTGGTATTAATTAAATAATTTAATTAAGTTTATCAAGTTCTGCAGGTCGACTTTTTACAGAATGAAAGTTTAATTTTTTTTTTTAGGTATAATTTTTATTTTCCAGAAACTTGATTCAGAGAAATTGATAAATTAATTGATACTAATAATAATAATTATTATTATAGTAAACCAATAAAGATATTAATAATAAGTATTATTTTTGCAGTTTTTTATTTATTTATTTAAGATTAAAGTTCCTAGGTCTGAATCAAAGTTATAAAAAAAATTGATATTTACAAAAGTCCTTCCTCTATGAAGAAGGAAAAAAATAATTATTTAATAATATAATAATCATAAATAAGTAAAGAATGATAATTATTTTTATGATGAAAATGTAAAATATACGATAATAAACATAAAACTAATAATAATATTAATATGTAATTTGAATATCGATAATAGTAAAAAAAAATTACAGTTGCAGTTGTAATAATAGTACTAGTAATAGTAATAATTATTCTTTTATTGCATATTCAGTTTTGCAAATACATTTGTATCTTCCATTAATTATTTAAAACTATATCACGTTTCTTCAGTACTGTAAAATAAAAAAGGACCATTTAATATTTTTCATTAATTTACAAATTCGAAAGGAGAAAAATTTTAATTTAGAGAAATAATTCTCTTTTATATTATGGGTAAAAAAATAAAAGTGAAAGAAGGAGAGTTTTTTTTTATTAATTCGTATATATTTAATTAATAATTTTATAAATAACTTACCCTTGGCTTGTGCAATAGTGACCATACTGACAATTATTGTCATTGTCACAATAATAGCTGCAAAAACTTTCATGATGTAAAATATTTAACTCAAAAATTTTTTTAAGCGCTTTAAAAAATACTTCTTTGTCCTTTTTATATTAAGATGGTTTTAAATTATTTTTTACTTTCTTGTTTTATGTACATGTCTTAATAGCTGTGCAATTTAGGGGGAAAAAATTAAGCCCCATTTCTATTTTGTAAAGATGTCGTTTGTAATCGCCATAATAACACATAATTGCGTAAATAATTTATAGTTTCTAAAGTAAAAAGTGTATCAATTTTGCAAAAAATACAAATAATTTTAAGGACATTGAAAAAGCATTATCTTGCCATTTATTATTACTTACAATGTTTTTGAAATTTTAGTCTTTAGTAACTGTTAACATTTTTTCCCCTTTTTCTTTCTTTGTTTTTTTTGTTTTTTTGAAAATAAAGAATAATAAAAATAATATATAATAACAAGTATAATTATAATTTTAAGTATAACTAGAATTAATTAATTTTTATAATAATAATTATAAAAGGGAAATAAATGTTTAATATTAAAAATGATTTGTCTCAGTTATAAATAAATAGATTTTATTATTATTATTATTATCATTATTGTTGTTATTATAATTTTTATTAAATAAAAAAATTGATTTGGCAAAAGTAAAAAATTACTTGACGATTATTAATAAATAAATTTTTACTTGAATTAAATAATCAATTAAATTGTAACTATTTTTTAATAAAAAAATATATTTGACAAAACTAAAAAATTACTTGTCGATTATTATTATGTAAAATATTTACTAGAATTAACTCTCCTACTAATCAATGAAATTGTAACAATTAACTGTAAACTTAACTTAACATGTAACATTTTCAAATAATGGTTCAAATTTATTTGATTAAATTAAAAAATTCCTTAATTCAAGTATAAATATTTACTTATATCAATCGACATTCATAATTACTAAAATCAAATAAAAAAAAATTATAGGTTATTTAAATAAAATAAATTTTCATTCTCATTGTGTATTTTTTATTATAGTGAAAACAATAATTAAAATTGTAAGAGTGATAACAATAATACTTTTAATAATAATTATTATTATTACGATAATAATTTTCATTTTTAACAGTTATGACAATAATAATTTTAATTAAAATAGTTATAATAATGATAATTATTTTTATATAATGTATAATAATTATTATTACATTGAGAATTTATCACTTAGTGGAATTAATTAAATAATTAAGTTTATCAAGTTATTCAAGTCAGCTTTTTACAAAATGAAAGTTAAATTCTTTTTTTTTACCTGGTTTTTGGTATAATTTTTATTTTTCAATAACTTGATCAGGAGAAATTGATAAACTGAAGTAAATTATTTAATAATTATAATTATCATAGGAAACCAATAGAGATAATTATAATAATTTTTATTATTATTGTTGAAGCAATAAAAATTCTTACTCTATGGGAAAATTTTTTTTTCTAATAATATGATAATATTAATAAATAAATAATGATAATTTTGATTATAAAAACAAAATATCTTAATAACCGTAAAGAAATATTAATCAAAATAAATAAATAAATATTAATTTTTAACTTTAATATTACAATTGAGATTAAAATATCAAAATTAATTATTATTATTATAAAAAATAATACGATAATGGTAGTAATAATAGTACTATAGTAATAGAAACTTTTTTTTATTACATTAAGCATACATTATTCAGTTTTTAAAATAAATTATTTGCACCCACTATTCATTACCGCCGATCCATACATCACGTTTCTTCAGTACTGTAAAGTGAAAAAAAATATATGTATATATTATTATTATTATTATTATATTTAATATTTTGCATTAGTTTAAAAACTAGAAAGGAGAAATATTTTAATTTAGAGAAATAATTCTTTTTTATTGGGTAAATAAATGAAAGTGAAAGAAGGAGAGTTTTTATTTAAATTCGTATATATATTTAATTAATAATAATTTTATGAATAACTTACCGCTAGTTTGTGCAATAGTGACCATACTGATAATTATTGTCATTGTCACAATAATGGCTGCATAAACTTTCATGATTAAAAATATTTAACTAAAAATTTTTTAAGCGCTTTAAAAAAAAATACTTCATTGTCATTTTTATACTAAGTTGGTTTTTAATTATTTTTTACTTTCTTGTTTTATGTACATGTCTTAATGGCTGTGCAATTTAGAAAAAAAAAATGAAGCCTCATTTCTATTTTGTCAAGATGTAGCCTGTTATCGTCATAATAATACATAATTGCGTAAATAATTGATAGTTTCTAACCTAAAAAGCATATCAAGTTTGCAACAATTATAAATAATTTTAAGGACATTGAAAAATTGTTATCTTGCTATTTATTATTATTTACAATGTTTGTGTTACAATGTTTTATGGAATTTTAGTCTTTAGCAACTGTTAACATTTTTTTCTGTTTCTTCGCTTTTTTTGAATTATAAGAAATATAAATAAATGAAAATAAATAGAAATTAATACAAATAAATAGAAATAGAAATAAATAAAAAGAAAGAATAGGAAATAAGAAAAAATAAAAATTACTAGAAATAAACAAAAAGAAATAAAAAGAAATAAAAATAAATAAAAATAAAAAATAATATATAAAATAAACAAAAAATATGATTTAAAAATTATATATAATAAAAATTTTTAGATGTCTTTTTTTGCTTGATGTTCCAAAAGTCATGTAATAACTTGTGTCATCAAATTCTTTTTAATAAATCATTCAGAGAAGGAAAAATTTTTCAAGATGAAATTTAAAAGTTGTTTAATCTAATTAATGAACATAAGGTTAAATTATTTTTATAGCCCATTTGAGAACTTTCAGTTGCTATAATTAAACTTTCCTTTTTTATACTCTAGAAAAATGAGCTGAAAAAAATGACTTCACTTTTTTATAATTCTTTATAGGTGTCCTCTTAATTAATAGGAACTTTATAGCTAATTTGGAATATAATCATTGAAATTCGTTAATTAGTTGAAAGTGAAAGAAAAGTAATTTTATTATTTTAAATAATATTATTATCATGAATATTATTATTATTATTATTATTATTATTATTATTATTATTATTATTATTATCATTATTATTATTATCATTATTATACAATTTTTCCCAGAATTTTTCATGAAACAATTGTCAATTCAATAATAAGTCCCTTCACTAAATTTTATTTTTTCCATATTACTTTTTTAATATTTTTTTCTAGTTCTGTAATGTATTTTTCAATTATATTATTATTACACTGAAAAAAAATTTTATTGATTCAAATAACCAATTAATTGACTATTATTAATTAAATGTTTACTTGAATCAAATAATATTTAATGGATTCAGTATTTGAAGCAAAAAAAAATTTAATGGATTCAGTATTTGAAGCAGAAAAAATTTAATTGACTCTAATAAATATTATTTGATTCAATTAAATATTTAATTGATAATAGTCAATTAATCGGTTATTTGAATCAATTAAATTTTTTTTCAGTGTATTATTATTATTATTATTATTCTTATTATTATTATTATTATTATTACTATTCTTTTATTTATTTCTTTTTATTATTGCCATTATTGTTTTTTATTTATTTAAATTATGAACGGGTTTACAGAATTGTACCCATTTTTTTAAGGAAAAGAAAAGAAAAAACTATTATTGTTATTATAATTTATAACAATTTCACTCTTTTTAATTTTTTTTTATTTTTATTTCTATTTTTTACCATTAGGATAAATAATAAAAAAAAAATAAGGAAAAAATTCAATTTATTTACATATGAAACAATTATTTATATATTTGAAAATCATTGTAAAGTTTAAAAGTACTTTCCACGTCTCTGGCCTGAGACTAAGAATAGTTTTGTAAAGCAATATCACTTTCCCGGCTTTCTTGAAGTGACCACGCCCAATTCTTGCAGTTTTGTATATACGTAAATCACGATTTATAAATATGTAGTTCGATCGGAGGAGAAAGACTTCTTTTATCTTATAAAACTTTATTCGTGTATATACCCATAAAGATTAAACTGTAAAATTATTATTATAAATTTTAAATGACCTTGTTTGTGATCACAAGCATAGGGACATAAATAATTTATATATATATATATATATATATCTCGTTGTAAATACTCTAGGTGTATACTATAATAGTGAAGAAATCTGATTTAATAAAATTTTATTATTCTAAAACCGGAAGATCCGGTGTATCAACTTTTTTTTTCAACATGAAAGTTGTCAAATTTTTCGAATATACGATATTCTCGCGTGATTATAAGAATGGAAGTTTACGTGTCAAGTCTAGATTTTTTTGTTTTTTTTTTAATTTTATTTTTATTGTACGACTTTGTTTTTTTGAAAATTATTTTTATGGGGATAATTTATTTGGAATTATTTAGTAGTTTTATTTTTCGAATTTAAGGTTAAAACTTTGTAATTATAACTTTACAATTTTATGATTTTTAATTACATTTTTTTGCACTATTAAAATTATAATTTTATGGCTGAAACTTTATAGTTGTGATTTTACAATTTTATGATTTACAATTAGATTTAGAATTTCTTTACAATTCGAATTACAATTTTTTTTTACACTTTCTATTACTATTTTTTTACAATTATTATTATAATTTATTTACAATTTCTTTTATGATTTATTTACAATAATTCTAAAAATGATTTTGTGGTTAAAACTTTGTAATTATGATTTTTACATTTTTTGATTTACAATTCGAATTATACTTTTTTTACAATTATAATAATTATTTAGTGGTAAAAACTTTGTAATTATGATTTTTGGATATTTTGATTTACATTTACAATTATAATTTTTTTTACAATTACTATTATAATTTATTTACAAGTATAATAATAATTTTGTAGTTAAAAGTTTGTAATTATAAGTTTAAAATTTTTTGATTTACATTTTTAATTATAATTTTTTTACAATTACTATTATAATTTATTTACAAGTATAATAATAATTTTGTAGTTAAAAGTTTGTAATTATAATTTTTTAATTTTTTGATTTACATATACAATTTTATTTTTTTACAATTACTATTATAATTTATTTACAAGTATAATAATAATTTTGTAGTTAAAAGTTTGTAATTATAAGTTTTTAATTTTTTGATTTACATTTTCAATTATAATTTTTTTACAATTACAACTATAATTTTATCGTTAGATCTTTAAAAAAATATAACTTTTACTGTTTTAGGATTTAAAATTACAATTATATTTTTTTATATAATGTACATTGGTCATCAAAATTATAATATTTTTTTTAAATAAAATATTTCCGTTGATAAATGAAATAAACAATTTACCAACTTAATGTTTAGTCACAATTGGTTTCAATTCAGTTCTTTCAAAATCAATTTTAAGAAAACATTTTTTTTCGTGAAAAATTCAAAAATTTTAAGAAATTTTATTTAATTGTATTTTTTTAATTTTTTTTAATTAATGATTAAGTTGTAATCAATTATTTACCTACTGTCGATTTTTAATTGACTGTTGGAATATGTTTTTAAAATGGGCTTGGATGGTGATGCTCTCTACCGATCGTGTACTTAACTTTCTACAACGATTTTTGTGAATTCTACATTATCAACATTTACGGTTTATTTTGAAAGAAGAGGAAGAAAGAGTAATTTATTATTAATCAGTTTAGAATTTAAAAGTTAATTTTTATTTTTCGAATATTTCCGTATTCTAATTTATAGTAAATGTAATTTTCATTTTAAATATAGTACTTAGTTTTTACTAATTATTGTAATATTTTCAAGACTACGTTTATAGCATTTCGGTTTCAAAATTATTTTCGATAATTTTTTTTTAATTTTGAATACAAAATTTAGTATTTTATGAGAATAGGAATTGTTTTTAATATTAAAATTTTCTTTTCCATTAGAATTATAAATTAATTACAAAAAAAAATAATAAAATAAATTTATAGATTTAAAAATTGAAAAGAATAAATTTTAATGACTTAATTTTTCTTTATTGAATATCTTTTCAATTTTAGAATATTTTTTCGTTTTGTAAAAAGAAAAGAAAGGAAGTAAAGTCAGAACTAAGAAAATAAAATGAAAAAAGTAAAATAAAAATTAAAATAAGTAGTAAATGTAAATAATAAATAAATACAATTATGAGTTATAAAAAGCATAAAATTAATTAACCCAAAGTTTTCTTTATTGAATATATTTTTAATTTTTGAATATTTTATTTTGTTTCGTAAAAAGTAAAATAAAGAAAGTGAAATAAAATTCAAGAAAATACAATGAAAAAAGTAAAGTAAAAATCAAGAAAATACAATTAAAAAAGTAAAGTAAAAATTAATAAAATAAATAATTTTGAGAACGAAAAGTACGAAAATACTTATACAGTTAGAAAAAAATGTATTTCTTTGTTTTTTCTTGAACTTGGTACTAATTCTAGTTTGAGATTCAGGAAAAAAGAAAAACACTAAGGATTCTTAAGTATAAAAATTTATTTTATTTAAGCTCGTAATACACGTCATATTATCTAGGGTCCCCTCGATTAGCTGTAACAGAAGAATTAGAAAAATTAATTAGCTCCATTGGTTTTTAATTAATTTTTTTTTACGAAAAAAGGAAAAAAGAACAAAAACAAAATGAAATAGACACAAATGCCTTTTCGAAAAATTTTCTCATGCCGTTTGAACTTACCATTTAGCAATAGTGAAGGGTTTACAGGAATCAGAAGGCCTATCATAGGTTTCTCCTATACCGCATTGAACAAGTTCTGGTCTTTCATTTCTACAAACGATTACACTCGTACAAGAATCATTTAACCTATGAATAAGACCAGATTGGCAAGGAACTTTTGTAAATTCTAATGGAATAGAATTTAGAACTTGTTCCCATGGATTCGATATCGTTAGGGCTTCGATGTCGGCGCTGTCCGGACTTGTCTTTAAACAGAAATTTTTGTCTGATTAATTTATTTTCTTGTCGTACAAAATTGGCATCTTATTGGTTTAAATTCATATCAAATTATTACGAATCGATACCAAAAATTTGATATTGATTGTTACCAGAAATTTGAAGCTATATAATCGTTACTAAATTGGATCAAATTCATACCAAATTATTTCCTATTCAAACCAAAGTTTTGGAGCTAATTGTTACAAAATTTAATTAAATTGATATCAACTTGGATTAAATTGATAGCAAATCGTTTTTAAATTCACACCCAATTAATTCAACTTGATGCCAAAAATTGATAGCCAATTGTTACCAAATTGGATAAAGTTCATACCAAAATTAGTTTATAATCGTAGGAAAGATTTGAAGCTAATTGTTACCAAATTGGATTAAATTCATGACAAATATAATAAAATTATTTGCAATTTATAAAGAACTGAATAAAATTGATAGCAAATTGGATTAAATTGATATCAACTTGGATTAAATTGGTACCAAATTGATTCAAATTGATATTAATTAACTTGGAGCAAACTGGTACTAAATTGTTTTAAATTGATATTAAATCAGTTTCAACTGATACCTAAAAATTTGAACCTATTTTTTAACAAATTGACTCAAATTGATTACAAATTTGTTCATGATAATACCAAAATAGTTCAATGTGCAACCAAACTGGATTGAATTGCTAACAAATTGTTTCAGAAGTTGATGTCAATTACAAAATAAATTTATAACAAATTGTGACCAATTTAGTTCAAATTGTTACAAATTTAGATTGAAATAAAAATTTGGTACCAAATTGGTTCAAATTTTCACGACATTAAATTGACAACTAATTTGTAAACAATTAGCTTCAACTTTTTTGTTTTAATTTCGACTAATTTACTATCAATTTAAACCAACTTGGTACCCGTTTATTCCAAATTAAATAATATTAATTTGAATTAATTTCGTCACCAATTTAATATGAATCAAATTAATTCAAATTAATATGATTTAACTTGGAATTAACTGGTACCAAGTTGGTTTAAATTGATAGTAAATTAGTCGAAATTAAAACAAAAAAAGTTGAACCTAATTGTTTACAAATTGTTTAAATTTAAATTGATACCAGGAAATTTGAAGCTAATTGCTACCAACTTCGATCAAATTAGAATTAACTTGTTACCAAATTGTTGACAATTTTATTTAGTTTATTGCCAATTTGGTTCAAAATGTTATTGATTTAGTTCAAATTGTTACCAGTTTAGTTCGAATTTTTAGTGATTTATTAACAAACATATTGATACCAAATTGTTACAAGTTTAAGTTTAAATTCATACCAAATTGTTACCCATTTATTTTCAATTATTACCAAATTTTTACCAATTTCAGTATAAATTGATATCAAATTGTTGCCAATTTAACTTTAATTGATACCAAATTAAATAAAAATATAAATTTTACTCAAATTAACTCAGAAACTTTAAATCTAATTAAAATTACTAAATTGGACAAATTTGATATTATTGGATTAAAAATACCCATTTCTGTGAATCTCGTTTCGGATTTTGTGAATTCTTACTTGTTTCAATTCCAATTTTAATTTATTCAAAATTTACGTTTCTCCCTTGCACACTTAATATATCAATGCCAAGAATTTTTTTAAAATCTTTCTCCCCTTTTTAAAAAGCAAAAAAAATATACATATATACTAATCAAGTGGACGAATAAATTATAATTTTCAGACTGATAGGAAATCAGAGAAACTCCTATTCATCAAAGCAGATTCACTCTTTATTTTCTTTTACTTGTTGTATTTATATTTTTTTCAATATTTATTTATTTTTTTCTTCTTTTGAAATTCCAACTCTATACCTGATCCAGACTTTCGTTGTCGAGTTCTATTTGTGAAGGAGCTGGTCGTTGATGCCAAGGATCAGGTTCTATCCTGGTTCCTTGGGGTGGTGGTGGTTGATAGGGGGGGAGGTTGGGACCAGTTGGCGGCTCCCACGGATTCACAGGTGGCCTTGGAGGACCAACTGGTGGCAATGTTGGTGGCAATGTTGGTGGTGCAGTTTCCGGAGGCGGTGGTGGTCTGGGGGTGGCTGCTCCCTTGCAATCCACTTTGTAGGGGTAGTCACAAACTCCCAATTCCTTGAAAATAAAAATAAAAAATGGGAATTTAGTTTTCTTGTTTATTTTTTTCACCTTCAATTTTGTTCTCTAGAGGAACAATTTCTTCTTTATTTTTTTGGCTTTACTTTTGTTCTTTTTGAGGACAATTTTTTCTTTATTGTTTGTTTTTTTTTTACTTTTGGCTTCAATTTTGTTTTTGAGAACAATTTCTTCTTTATTTTTTTTTGTGTTCAATTTTGTATTTGAGAACAATTTCTTCTTTATTTTTTAACTTCGATTTTGTTTTTGAGAACAATTTCTTCTTTTAACTTCTTCTTTATTTTTTTTGTCTTCAATCTTATTTTCAAATAAAGAAGAATTAAAAGAAAAAAGATTTTGGAAAACAAGTTCAAAATGAATACTACTCTTAAATGATGGAATTAACAAAAAAACGCAGTAATTGGAGCATGTGCAGCAATTGCTACTACAGTAAAAGGTGAGGTGTTAAAATAACACCAGAGTGGATTAAAATAATCTGCAAGAGTTTAATCCCTCTAGGATTAAATCAACACCAAAAACGATTAAAATAATCTATTTTGGTGTTATTTTTAACTACGAATGAAATTTTATTTTAAAAAAAACCACCAAAGTCAACAATTTGTAAAAATTCAACGAATTTAGCTTCTCCAGGGAGAATAGTAAGTTAGTTACTAACTAACTTAGTAACATAGTTAATAAATTCAATTGTGTTCAAAAGTTTTTTTAAATTATCGTCAAAATTTCAATTTTCTTTATAAATAATAAAATTCTTCTCTGATATTCAATTATTTTACAAAATTTTAATCAAATTTTTGTCAAAATTTCAATTATTTTCAAAAGTTTTTTAAAATTCCATAATTTTAAATATCTACTATTTCAATAAAATTTTTCAAAAGAATTTCATTGTTAAAAAAAAATTTGAATACAATTCTACGCAAACATTCAATTATTTTCATAAATAATAAAAAATTTTACAGAAATTCAATTATTTACAAATTTTTTTATAAATTTCTTCGCAATAATTCAAATATTTTCATAAATAATAAAATATTTCTACAGCGATACAATTATTTTTATAAATAATCAAATTCTTTTAGAAATTCAATTATTTTCATAAATAATAAAACTCATTGCAGAATTTCAATTATTTTTAATGCAATTTTAATCAAATTTTTTCGAAAAATGTAATTATTCTTAAAAATCTTATTAAAATTCTTATTAATAGTCCAAAGAATTTAATGATTTAAAAAATTTGTTGACAACATTTTTTTTGAAAATTTAATTTCAACAAACATGAAATTAATAAACTATTTATTTTTCTATTTAAATAATTTAATTCTCGTAGAATTTACTAATAAAAATGGTTTAAAAAATGAATTTCAATAAAAATTTCAGATTATAAGTATTAAAAGCATCATATCGTGTATTTTTAGAAATAATTAAATTTTGAAAAAGTTTCAAACTAAAATCATTGAAATTCTTAATTTCTTATATTTTTGACTGAAAAAATTCTGTAGAATTAATTCTTTTTAAAAGTTTAATAGGATTTTTATTGAAATTATTTCAAGTTTTTATTTTTTAATGTATATTTAAATGCAGAATTTCCAAATAATTGAAATTTTACGTAAAATTGAATTGTAAACGAATAAATTTGAAAATTCTCATAAAACTCATCGGCAGCGTTTCAATTATTTTTCATACAATTATAATTGCATTCCTTGAAAAAAGTTATTATGTTCATGCAAATTTTAACGAAAATTCGACAAAAGAATTGAATTATTAAAAAATTTGTTACTAAAATTCTTCATGAGAATTGAATTTTGAGAAACATTCAATTATTCAATAAATTATTTACTTTTGCATTTAAATAATTAAATTCTTGAAGAATTTTCTAATAAAAATTGTTTTTCTTTTCATAAAAATGAATTTCAGTTAAAATTTTAGATTATAATTGAATATTAAAAGAAATGTAGAGTGAACTTTTTGGAAATAATTAAATTTTGAAAAAGTTTTAAATTAAAATAATTGAAATTCTTAATTTTTCATATTTTTAACAAAAAAAATTTTTTAAATTAATTACAATTAATTCTTTTTGAACGTTTAATAGAATTTTTATTGAAATTATTTTAATTTTTAATTTTTCAAAATATATTTAATTGCAGAATTTCCGAATAATTGAAATTTTGTAAAATTTAATTGTAATCGAATAAATTTGAAAATTCTCATAAAACTCATAGCAGCGTTTCAATTATTTTTCATACAATTATAATTGAATTTGCTTGAAAAAAGTAATTATATTCATGCAAGTTTTAATAAAATTCGACAAAAGAATTGAATTATTAAAAAATTTGTTACTAAAATTCTTTATGAGAATTGAATTTTGAGAAACATTCAATTATTCAATAAATTATTTACTTTTGCATTTAAATAATTAAATTCTTGAAGAATTTTCTAATAAAAATTGTTTTTCATTTCATAAAAATGAATTTTAGTTAAAATTTGAGATTATAATTATAAAAGAATTTAATAAACAAAAATTTTATTCATTGTAAAAAATAACACCAAAATTGATTATTTTAATCCTTTTTTGTTTTAATTTAATCCTCAACACTT
The DNA here is from genome assembly GCA_032872475.1 of Leptopilina myrica (nomen nudum). Lineage (NCBI taxonomy): Eukaryota > Metazoa > Arthropoda > Insecta > Hymenoptera > Figitidae > Leptopilina > Leptopilina myrica (nomen nudum). The sequence goes on along the minus strand of CM065467.1, from coordinate 20,588,088 downwards.
TTTAATACCTCACGATTTACTGTGACACTAATCCTATTAAATGAACTTATATCATCAATTATATTTATAACTTTTAACTCTATTGATATAATACCTTATATTTTAATTTTATTGAAGTTATATTTACAATAAAAATTTATAGAATAAATTTTTTTTTTCAAATTCTATTGACTGTGGATAAAAATTAAGAAAAAAGAGTACTAACGTCATTGTAGACCAGTTCGGGTGGACAGTTAAACTTAATCGGACTTCCATCGAGGCAAACGTAGAATTCTGAACAGTTGGTCGAGCTCCTGTAACGCCCATTCATTTCTGGACAGCGTTTCGATCCCGAGGGTAATGGAGGTTCTGCAAAAAAATACACAAACGAAAAAAAAATGAAATAAATAAAAACAAGTTGAGGCAAAGTCCCAGATTTAATTGGACGTGAATCGATTTATAAAATTATGCACTCTGGGTAATTTTCTTCAAATGAGGGTTTCGCAATTAAGACCGGATACCAGATTATTTTTCCACTTCTCTATTGGAAAAAAAGAATTCCTAACAAGAACTTATGAATAAAAAAAAAAATATTTCCCAGATATATTGTAGAAAAATTTTTTATTTGCAAAATGTTACACGGAAAAAAACCTCAAACTGGAAGAGCAATAATTTTCGCTAAAATAGCGAAAGTATTCGGTGCTTTAACTAAAAAGTTCGCTAATGTAGTGAAATTTGTAGTTGTTCCAGGTAAAGATTTTTTTTTTTTTCATGTAAAGTTAGAAGCACTTTTATACCGTCTTCTATTTTTGGAAAAGAAGAAAATTTTATTGTTTATTTATGACGAAAAATTCTCTCCATTCAAGGATGAAAAAAGGGGAAAAGCTATCAATTTTGAAGTCATAAAAAGCGCATATTATGCGAGTGTAATTTGCATGTTGAAAAAGTAAAATAAAAATAAAAGATATTCGATTGTATAGAGTTGCAGAGAGGCCTTCGGTTTAAGGTCAAAGAAAATTTTACTTGCAATTCGTCTGGGCATTTCAAAACTATTAAAAAAAAAAGGCTGATGTGGAATTTTGAATTCAAGACGCTGCGTCCGAGATTTATCGACTGCACAATTCTCTTCTATAAGATATCCATCCAATCCTCAAATGATCCTTTTTTCCAATCACGTTCTTTATTCGTCGAATAATAATTTTTTCCTACACGTTCAAAAATACTGTCATCAGTGTTAATTCAAAAGCTGAACACGAGGTCTAAAAATATGACTAGAATTCGACGCGTGTCATATCGTTCTCTTTCGCTTATTTCCTTATTTTGTCAAGACAGAAATAATTTTTATTTGGAATTTTTTTTTTGTGTTTTTGCTTCGAAATGAATTGAATTGCTAATTTTTGAATTAAATTCTCTTTTTCTAGTTTCAAGCAAAATTAGGATTTCTTTAATTTACTCCAGAAGGATTTTTTCGGATTTTAATTCATTTTATTTTTTTATTTGAGAATAGGAAAAAATCTTGCAAATTGAACATAAAAGAAGTTAATAAATAGAAGAAAATTACTGATTAGGTCAAAATATTTTCTTTTTCAAAGTCGCAACTTTCGTCAATAAAAAAAATTGTAGGAAAAACACTTTTCCTTATACATTTGTGGAATATTTCACAAGGAACGTAAGGGAAAATTCCCCAAATTTTTTGCAGTGTATTTATTCTTGAAATCTAATTTTTCTTAAATTTTTCAAAATTAATTCAATTTTAAAAGAGTTGCTTTAACGATTTTCGTAATTAAATAAACTTAAAAAGATTTTTATTCGACATTTTTTAAAATTTCAATTTGAAATATGAATTTGATTAGAAAGTTAAAAAATGATTTTAAAACTAAAAATGTTCTGAAATTATTTAAATTTTTTAAAATATATATTTAATTGATTTCTTTCTTCTTCGAAGAATTAAAATATTTTCAAAAATTTGAATGCAATTCTTTTGTAACAATTCAATTTTGTTCAAAATAATTTTAATAAAATTCTTCGTAGAAATGTAATGAATTTTTTAAAAATTTGTCAAAATGAAATTATTTTTAATGTTGAGAATTTGAATAAAATTTCACAAAAGAATTTAATTATTTGAAACGAATTTTAATAAAATTAGTCTCAAGAATTTAACTGTTTTCAAAAGTATAATAAATTCTTCGCAAAAATCAAATTATGTTAAAAAATTTACAAAAATTTTAGACAAAATTCCAATTATCTTTATAAATAATAAAAAATTTTCTTTAAAATTCAATTATCTTTATAAATAATAAAAATTTTTCTTTAAAATTCAATTATATTTAGAGAAATTTTAATAAAATTCTTGTCAGAATTTCAATTAATTTTAATATATTTTATAAAATTCGTTTCATGAAATTTCTCGAAAACCGAAATTATTCTTAAAAGTTTTATTGAAATTTGTTAAGAGAATTCAATTATTATTTAAATTTTTAAAAATAACTTAATTTTCAAAAGGTTTTAAATTCAAATCTTTGAAAGTTTGAATTTTTCATACTTTTAACGAAAAATTCTGTAGAATTAATTCTTTTTTAAAAGTTTTCTTGATACTGTTTAACTGTAACTTCTTCAAAAATTATTTTCATCATAAAGATTATTATTTTTTTTAGAAAATTTTAACTAAAACTCTTTTTTTAAATCAATGAATTTTAATAATTTACGAAAAAGTTTTTTGACATTTTTTAAATCCATTTGTTTACAATATTCAAAATTTTATCTAAAATTTTAACTAAAATTTATTTTAAAAATTAATTATTAATTATTATCAGAAAATTCTACGGGAATTCAATTATTTAAATACAATCAAAGATAATTTATTGAATAATTCAATTTTTCTTAAAATTCAATTCTGGTGAAGTATTTTAGTAAAAATTTTTTTAAATAATGGAATCCTTTTAACAAATATTAATAAAATTCTAAAAAATAATTTCCATAAAGAATTTTATTGACAAATCTTTAATTAATTGAATTCTCTTGACAAATTTTTTTTTTATTAAATTAGGATTTTTGTAAATTTTGGAATATAGTTGGTTACATTTTAAAATAATTTAATTTTTGCAATGAATTTTCAAAGAAAAATTTTTTAACAATTGAAAACTACAGAAGAATTTTATTATTTATAAAAATTTTTGAATTTCAAAGAAGAATTCTATTAATTTGGAAAATAATTGAATTCTTTCGAAGAACTTTATCAATTTTTTTGAATAATTGAATTGAAGAGTTTTAATAAAATTTTTAAAAACAATAGAATTTTTTGAGTAATTCAGTAAAAGAAATTGATTTTTTTTATAAAAATGAATGAATTTTTGCATAGAAGAAATTCAAAATATTTTTTAATAATTATTGCATTCTGCGATAAATTTATTTAAAGAATTAAATTTCATATAAAAATAATTAATTTTTTGCAATGAATTTCCCAAGTAAAACTTTTAAATAATTGAAATTCTGCCAAGAATTTTATTAAAATTCTTCCGAAATGTTTGAATGTCAGAGAAAAAAAACTTTCGCTGAAATATCGAAAGTATTGGTTGCAATAACTAAAAATTTCGCTAATATAGATGAATTTTGTAGTTGTTCAAGGTGAAGATTTTTTTTTCGTGAAATAATTGAATTCTCGAGACGAATTTTATGAAAATTTCTTTTCAAATAATTGAATTCTTTTGTTAAAATTTTTTTTTTTTCAAATAGTAGACATCGAAAATAAATTGAACTCTGAAATTGTAATTGAATTTCCGGTTTTGCATGAAGTGTATAAACGGGGGCGCTAAAGAGGTAAAATTGCATGTTTTCTCTCCTGGCAACTGTCTTGTCGATCCAATCAATCAAAGCCGGGTATAATTTTCTCCTTTGAGCTTCATCGGTGCGTTGAGCAAAAGTGAATTAGCATTTTAATTATTATGCGAAGGGATATAGTCATTTTAATGCTGGCGTAACGCTCACTATATACATTTGTTGCATTAAAATGATCATGTTCGCGCCGCGGGTGTTTCTCATATTACACACTGTTAGCCAGAGTTCGCGAGTGCTTGCAATAAATAATGTGTTGGTTAGTCACCGAGCGCGCGCTCAAGCGCAAAAAAAAACAAATTTTAATCATTACCAATCAATTATTTAATGCGGCTAAAAATAAAACACAACGTTCCACCTACTTGATGTGGGTCCAGGTCTATTGCCGCACTTGACGTTCTCGGGGAAGTCGCAGTAGCTTCTCATTTCATTGAATAATAATCCATTGGGACATTTCTCCTCGATAACTGTATCGTCCCAGCAATTATAATAGTTTGCACAACTTTTTGGACTTGGGAATTGACCTCGTGGTTTGGGGCATTGACTAGGACGGGTGGGGGGTTTTGGTGGGGTTCCTGGCCATGTTCCGGGTGTGCCTGGAGTTCCTGGGGAACCTGGGGAGCCTGGCCAAGTGCCTCCGGGTGTTCCTGGTGTTCCGGGTGAGCCTGGGGATCCTGGAGAACCTGGGGAGCCGGGCCATGTACCACCGGGTGTGCCTGGAGTTCCTGGGGAACCTGGAGAGCCTGGCCAAGTGCCTCCGGGTGTTCCTGGTGTTCCCGGTGAGCCTGGGGATCCTGGAGAACCTGGAGAGCCGGGCCAAGTTCCTCCTGGTGTGCCTGGAGTTCCTGGGGAACCTGGAGAGCCGGGCCAAGTTCCTCCGGGCGTGCCTGGTGTACCCGGAGAGCCTGGGGATCCTGGAGAACCTGGAGAGCCGGGCCAAGTTCCTCCTGGTGTGCCTGGTGTTCCGGGTGAGCCTGGAGAACCGGGCCAAGTGCCACCGGGTGTTCCTGGTGTACCCGGAGAGCCTGGGGATCCTGGAGAACCTGGAGTGCCGGGCCAACTTCCTCCGGGCGTTCCTGGTGTGCCTGGAGTTCCTGGGGAGCCTGGCCAAGTGCCTCCAGGTGTTCCTGGCGTTCCTGGTGAACCAGGCGATCCTGGTTGTCCTGGTGTTCCGGGCCATGTACCACCTGGCGTTCCTGGAGTTCCTGGTGTGCCTGGGCTACCTGGCCAAGTGCCACCGGGCGTGCCTGGTGTACCCGGAGAGCCTGGAGATCCTGGAGAACCTGGCGTACCAGGCCAACTACCACCTGGTGTGCCTGGAGTTCCTGGTGAGCCTGGGCTACCTGGCCAAGTTCCTCCGGGCGTGCCTGGTGTACCCGGAGAGCCTGGGGATCCTGGCGAACCTGGCGTTCCTGGCCAACTTCCTCCAGGAGTTCCTGGTGTCCCTGGTGATCCTGGAGTTCCAGGCCAACTACCGCCTGGTGTCCCCGGCGTCGCTGGCGATCCTGGTGTGCCTGGCGAACCCGGAGTGCCGGGCCAACTTCCTCCGGGCGTTCCTGGTGTTCCCGGTGATCCTGGAGTGCCTGGCCAACTTCCGCCTGGAGATCCGGGCGTTCCTGGTGATCCTGGACTTCCTGGTTGTCCAGGAGTTCCCGGCCAACTTCCACCTGGTGATCCCGGTGTTCCTGGAGTGCCTGGCGTACCAGGCCAACTACCACCTGGTGTTCCTGGCGTTCCCGGTTGTCCCGGCGTTCCTGGCCAACTTCCCCCAGGCGTTCCTAAAATCAAAACAAACCCTTCTATGTTAATTTTTTTCTCACACCAACATCGATTCGTTTTCTTCCGGAGTATTACCTGGCGCTCCCGGTTGACCTGGCGTTCCAGGTGCGCCTGGTCCCGACGGCCAGCCAGGATGATGTGGATGACCAGGATGATGTGGGTGTCCTGGCAAATGTGGGTGTCCTGGCAAATGTGGATGTCCTGGTAAATGCGGATGTCCGGGTAAATGCGGATGTCCCGGTAAATGCGGTGGTGGTATCGGATGCGGATGATTCGGATTGTGTCCTGGCAAGTGTGGGTGATTCGGATTATGTCCAGGCAAATGCGGATGATTTGGATTATGTCCTGGCAAGTGTGGATGATTCGGATTATGCCCTGGCCAATGTGGATGTCCCGGTTTTATCGGATGCGATGGTCCCGGAGTAGGTTTCGGTGGTCTTCCCGGAGTTCCCGGTGTGCCAGGTTGCCCTGGTGTTCCAGGCTGACCTAAAGTGGGACAATTCGGGTCAGAACAGTATTCCAAAGTTTTGAATTCGTAATTTTTAAATTGTTTGCTTTAATTTTAATTGCAATTAAAGGAATGTTACTGACTTGGTGTTCCTGGCGATCCTGGCGTTCCTGGTTGACCTGGAGTACCAGGTGGACTGGGTCCTCCTGGCGTTCCTGGTTGTCCTGGTGAACCTGGTGTTCCAGGCGTTCCTGGTTGTCCTGGCGAACCAGGTGATCCAGGACCTCCTGGGGATCCAGGTCCTCCAGGTGATCCAGGTCCCCCTGGTGATCCTGGTCCTCCAGGTGATCCAGGTCCTCCTGGTGATCCTGGTCCTCCTGGTGATCCAGGACCACCGGGCCATCCTGGTCTTGGGGGATTTGGCGAGTCAGGACCCCCAGAACTTGGGTGTCCTGGTACACCAGGCCAACCACCGCCTGGTGATCCCGGCAATCCTGGATAGCCCTGTCTCGCTTGAACTTCAGGTTCTTCTGTCGAAGTTGCTTCAACTTCGTTCGTTGAACCTTGCCATGAATTTTTTCTCGGATTTACTTTCTGTATGTCGACGTTATCCCACAATTTATCCAAATCTGCAATCAAGTTAAATTAACATTCAGTTCAGTATGAGATTCTTCACACGATTAAGAATAACAGTTTCATAGCTGTGCCTAATATCCGTTATTTGAAAAATTGAAAGAAATTAACATATTTTGCATTAGGGAAGGAGTCTTTTTTTTTGTGATTGTATCAAAAAAGAGAGATGACACACGAATGCAAATTCTTGAATCATTTACAATTTTTATTAATGACTTCTGGTTCTTTATTATTTTTTTTTCTTGGGTTTAAAATTCATTACATAATTATGAATGTTATATTTGTATGGTGTGTGTATGCTAATTATGCGTGGCAAACTATTATATCAGCGAAGACGCCAATATTAATATTAATGGTTGGAAGAAAAAAAAAGAATATGTAGAGAGATCTTTTTACTGCTATTTCTAAAGGTGGTTTTTCTTTTAGAGCTAAAAGTATTTCTTTTACCCTCGCCGTTAATGTGTTCGAGTATTGAATTCCTTTATCAAAAACGAGCATTTGCAAGGATTGTAATGACTATTTAACGAGCAGGAAGATAAATTTAATTTACAGATAGGAGAATAAAGATCACTTTTCATTAAAATTGGTATAAAGTTTCAAAGATATGGAAATCTTTTGCTTTTATAAGCTTGATCAAATCATTAAATTGAGTGTTGCTTTTCTGCAAAAACAAAATTCCTTACTTTATAAATCAAATTCTATAAATATAATTAATTTGCTAAAAATAAATTTACTCTAATAATTTTGCTGCAAAAAAAGTGAAAGAATATTTAACATTCTTCTTAATTCTTTTACAAATGTTGCTATTTAAGGATATTTTATGTTTTACAGTTAATTAATAGTTTATAAAATAAACTTATAAACTATTACAATAAACTATTCTATTGTATATAACTTTGTATTATTTATTCAAATATTAATTAACAGTTAATTAATTTCGAAGATATGGAATATTAATGAATTATTAATAATTGAATTATACTCTCTAAATATTAATTAGTAGCAATGTTTACTAATTCGAATCAGTGATTGAGTTTTTGTTTTTAAATGAATAAATTGATAAAAGTTATTATTTATTAGCAAACATTACTAATTCAAAAAACAAAAAGTCAGTTAATAATTCCAGTTAGTTAACATTTTTTCTAATTAAAATTTAAAGAGTAAAATTAACTGTTAATTAACTATTAATTGATTATATTAATAAATTCACTATTAATTTACTATTAATAATTTTAAAATTAATTGATTATTAATAAATTTATAATTAATTGATTTTTGATAAATTCACTATTAATTTACTATTAATAAATTTCAAATTAATTGATTATTAATAAATTTATAATTAATTGATTTTTGATAAATTTGCAATTAATTGATTATTAATAAATTTACTATTAATTGGTTATTAATAAATTTATAATTAATTGATTTTTGATAAATTTGCAATTAATTGATTATGAATAAATTTACTATTAATTGATTATTATTGATAAATTTACAATTAATTGATTATAAAATTTACTATTAATAACTAATAATAAATTAATAAATAACTGGTCATTTTCAATTGTTTTAAAAAAATAACGAAAGTAATAACAAGATTGGTCTTCTTTATATTAAAAAAAACTTTAATTTAATTTTAATTATTACCGAATGGACTTTAATTAAAAAACTAATTAATTACTGTATCATCATTAATTATTCCCCCTCACTGCAAACAAGAATGTAAATTTGTCTAACTTTATGCAATAAAAAACAGTAATTTTTTAATGAAAGTGTATTCTTTTATTTTTGGATGAAAATTTTCTTCTTATTTATAAAACATTTAAAAAAATCGAATAAGTGGATAATAATTTCAATTTGATAATAAGAGTGAAAAAGTTTTGTGTGTATGTATAATTTAAGAGCACTTACAAGTCATTCATTTATTAATGAAGTTGCCCTTGCTTTATAAATCCCGTCCCTTAAGACCTTAAGTCATTAAAAGTGAGACCACATATATACGATAAAAGATAAGTATAGTCTTCAGATATCTCTAACTATATTCGAGTGCTTATAAGATTAAAAGTATCATCTGCAAAATTTTCAAGTAGCCTTGATAGGAGGCAAAAAAAAAAAATTACTTCTGTCTTTTTACTTTCATTATTACGATGCTACATAATAATTCACCTATAAATTAGTCACTATGGACCATTGGCCAATGAAATGGAATAATCGGTTTTTTTAATGGCATTTAAATAACCAATTAGGGGAAATATATTGTTTTCGGAGGAGAATATACAACTGGGTATTTTTAATGAAAAAAAAATTTTTTTTTTGATGAGTAATTGGAAATTGGTATTTTCTTGTTGATTAACATTCTTATGAAGGTATTATTATTATTATTATTATTATTATTATTATTATTATTATTATTATTATAACCCATTATTTTTTATTTTTATTATATTTTTTCTTATTATTTTTAATATTATTTTTAATATTATTCTTATAAGTTAAGGGCATTTGAACCACTATGACGTCACAATGTGTGAAAAGCATGAGTTTTTTAATTGTGACGTCATAATGGTTCAAATGCCCTTAAGGTAAAATATAAAATTATAATAATAATAATAATTATAAAATATAAAATTATAATAATAATAATTATAAATTATAAAATTATAATAATAATAATTATAAAATATAAAATTATAATAATAATAATTATAAAATATAAAATTATAATAATAATAATTATAAATTATAAATTATAAATTATAGTAATACAATTTTTATTAAAAAGTAAAAAAAAAGAGAAAAGAAAAGCAAAAGCTTATAATTATTTTTAATATTATTATTATAAATTAAGGTAAATAAAAGAAAAACGAAAAGTAATAAAAATTGTATTGTAATTTTTATTAATATTTTTGCTTTTCTTTTTTTTTTCTTTGCTCCCTGAGGTTGTAATTGATTTTGATTCTTTATGAGAGTTAATTATTGCGATAGGTCATTATGAAAATATAATACATAAAGTATTAAGTGATGTTCAGTATCGCTATTAATTTATTAGCGAAGAGTCATATTAGAAGTATACAGAGCTCCCTGGTGAAATTTATTATCCTGTGTGGAATGCTTGCTAGCTGAGCGATAAGGGAGGTCTCAACTTTTCAGTGACATAAGTAATGAGCGTCAAAAGATTAAAATTCACTTTATTATTTATTAACGTTGCTTGCAAATTTTTGCACCGAAATAGATTTTGATAATGTAAGATTCTCTCAGTTGAAAAATAATAATTAAATTACGTGTTTCGATTTTTTTTCTTTACTTTTTTTTTATTGACTGTTTGATAATAATTTGCACTGACTTTAAAATCCGCTGATAGTTGGAGGAAAGGAATATAAGAAAAAAATAATAATTAAATTACATGTTTCGATTTTTTTTCTTTACTTTTTATTGTTGTTTGATAATAATTTTCACTTGCTTCCAAATCCGCTAATAGTTGAAGGAAAGGAATTTTTTTTTTACTCTTAAAGAATTTTAGTAAAATTCAGTATTTAATATTTAATAGCTAGTCTTACAATAAAAAAAAAATTTACCAAAGAAATTAATTTTTTTTAAGAAATATAAAATTTTTCTCAAAATTTTTATTATTTTTTAAATTTTTTACAAAGTTTGTTGCAAAAATTCTATTGTTTTTAGTATCATTTTAAATCTATTTTACGAAAAATGCAATTATTTTTAAAGTATTTATTAAAATTTTTCAATTCACTTATTAAAAAAAATAATTAAATTTCTTCGCAAGAATTCAATTATTTTTATTTTAAAAAAAATTCTTCTCTAAAATACAAATATTTAAAAAAAATTTCTTAACGAATTCAATTATTTTTATAAAAATTTAAATTTTATAAATACATTTCTTGAAAAATTGAATTATTTTTAAAAATTTTATTAAAACTTATCAATTCAATTATTAAAAAATATTGATAAAGCTCTTCTAAAGAATTCAATTATTTTTATAATTAATAAAATTCTTTTCTGCAATTCAATTATTTTTAAAAATAGTAAAATTCTTCTGTAGAATTCAATTATTATTCTAAAATTTCTCTTTACAAATTCATTGCAAAAATTCAGTTATTATTTTAAATAAAATTTCTCTCTAGAATACAAATATTTAAGAAATTTCCTTAAAAAATTCAATTATTTTTATAAGAAATTATATTCTTTGAATAAATTTCTCAAAAAATGCAATTATTCATAAAAATTTTATTAAAACTCTTCAATTCAATTATTTAGAAAAGTTTAGAAATTTCTTTGCAAGAATTCTATTATATTTTTATAATTAATAAAATTCTTCTCTGGTGTTAAAATTTTTATAAATAATATTCTTTTGTGGAATCCAATTATTTTAAAAAATAGTAAAATTCTTCTGCAAAATTCAATTATTGTTTAAAAATTTTTCATGTAAAATTCCTTTCATGAATTCAATTATATTTAAATAAAAGTCAATTTTTTAAATGAATTTTTTTTTCGAAAAATGCAATTACTCTTAGAAAATTTATTAAATTTCTTCTATTGAACTCAAATATTTAACAAAAAAAATTAGTGATGTTCTTTAAAAGAATTCATTTATTTTTGTAATTTTTAAATAACATTTATCTGTAGAATTCAATTATTTAAAAAATTTTGTTTGGTAAACTCATTGAAAAATTTCAATTACTTTTAAAAATTTTATTCAAAGACAGTCTTCAATAAAATTTAATTTTTTTAAAAATTTTTTTATAAATTTCTTATTAAGAATTCAGTTTCAAGAAATATTCAAGTATTTAATAAATTATTTTACCTTTTTATTTGAATAATTGAATTCTCTAATAAGAATTGATTTAAAAATGAATTTCAGTTAACATTTTCAATAATTTTAATATTAGCAATGTTATAGTGTAATTTTTTGAAATAAATAAATTAAATTTAAAATAATTTTTTAACTCTGAAATCTTTGAAAGTTTTAATTTTTTTTTTGTAAAACTGTAATAATATTAAAATTTTCATTTTAAAATAAAATTATTAAAGTTTTGAAGAATTTTATTTTACAAGAAAAATAATTGAATTGAATTAAAGACTATTTAATTAATAATTTTAAATGATTTTTCAACTGAAATCTTTGAAAACTTTGTTTCTTTTTGTATAACTGTAATAATATTTTTAACATTTTTAATAATTCAATATTAGAAACGTTTATAGTGTGATTTTTTGAAATAAATTAAATTTAAAATGATTCTTCAACTCTGAAATCTTTGAAAGTTTTAATTTTTCTTTGTAAAACTGTAATAATATTAAAATTTTCATTTTAAAATAAAATTATTAAAGTTTTGAAGAATTTTATTAAAAAATTTCAACAAGAAAAATAATTGAATTGAATAACTGTTGTAATTTTTAGAAATAAGTTGAATTTCAAAAAGTCCTTACATTGAAATTATTGTAGATTATTTTAATTTTAGTTTGGAAAAATAAATAGGTATTTAAATTTTTTCTTTAAAATATTATTCTGTTTTTAAATAGAAATAGAAATGAAAATATCTACATTTTTGGATTGAATGAGAATACTTTTAAAGTTCAGGGAGAAAGCATTTATTAATTTCTATCTGGAAATTAGGGGAAAAAAGTAGAAATATTGCAAAATTGAATTTTAAATAATTTTTTGCTTGTTAAGGGAATTTGGACCATTATGACGTCACAATTTTAGATTTAATGCTTAGAATACATTGTGATGTCATAATGGTTCAAATGCCCTTAATAAAATTTAAAAAATCGAGTTGCATTTTCAACGAAATTGAAGTCCACAACGTTGATCAACAAAAAAAATTTGTTAAATTTATTCCGAAATTATTTTTAATTTAATATTTATTTACATAACAATTATTATCATAACATAAAAATCAATCTATTTTGTTCTAAATATTTTTATGGCAATATTGCTATTTATTATTTTATTTATTATTTTTTTTAACTTATTAAGTAAATAATTTTTTTTCGTTGATAAACGTTGTGAACTTGAACGTCGTTATTTTGACAGATTTTTCCAAAAGAATATCAAAATTTGAGTTTAAAAAAAAAATCATCATAAGTGTTGCGATACATTTTTTTTGTGTCAATTTGTTATTTTTAGAAAAAACGGTGAATAGAGAAAGAGAGGGAAATGAATCTTAGGAAAATACATGAATTATTTCGGTAAACTATTAAAATTGCGACTTTATTAGCAAAGTTCCAATTTAAACGACGTGTTTGCGCGAAGTTATTGTTCTTCCGTTATATAGTATAAAGTAGGAAGAAAATAAGCTTTTTCTTCTCCTCCCTATATAAAGAAAAGGGAAGAATGCATAGCACAGTATAAACTCTTGGGCTCACTTTGCCTTAATGAAGATGCACTAACCGCATCGTAAATCACGTCTACATTCTGCGGTTTGTAATTTACTAACGAATGCATGTAAAATAAACGATAACGCAAGTTCAAGATACCTCACGATTAGCCTAATAAGTATACATGATAGTAAACTGCATATAGTGGCGGTAGCAATGCTCGGTATGAAGGGGGAAAAAAGGGGAAAAATAAAAATAAAAACAAAAACAACAAAAGAATAAGGAGAAGAAGAAGAAGAAGGAGAAGAAAATGAAATGCGAAAAATTTCTTTCCCTGAAAGTGAAGATTCACTCTCTTGTATGGGAATAAAGGCATCTTCCCATTGAAGTGTAACCTTGGACCTTGATTTATTTGTAACTGAAGTGAGTCTGCACTGTAAATCATGTCAGCCTTTTAAGGTTCGTAACTCTTTGATGAATACAGGAAAGATAAAAGAACGACTATCAAATGTTCCGACTGTCAAGTACTTGTACATATAGGTATATTTATCCGATAACAACTGTTGCTAAATATTTCTTTACGCGATTACTATCTGGTTCTATAAACTTTTTTTTTTTACATTTTTGGAAACATTTTTGCATTATCTTCTTAAAATGAAAAAGTGATAGAAGTTTTCACTATTAGATAACGAATCATTTCGTATTTTCTTCTTCTTTTTTTGAACGTGTAGAAAATTGACAAAAATAGGGCAAAAATGGGCGGAAAAAAATTAATATCTAATAAAGTGATGATTCTTACTTAATTTTTATGATTATTTTTGAATGAATATTTAGGATTTGCACAAGAAAAAAAAAATTCACTCAAATAAATGATTAATTGTCTACACTGAAAAAAAAGATATTTGTTTCAAATAATTTCCATTTGAATCAATTAAATAATATTTACTTCATAATATTTATTTGAATAAAATAATTTTAATTTGAATCAATTAAATAATATTTGCTTCATATAATATTTATTTGAATAAAATAATTTTAATTTGAATCAATTAAATAATATTTGCTTCATATAATATTTATTTGAATAAAATAATTTTCATTTGAATCAATTAAATAATATTTGCTTCATAATATTTACTATTTAATAAAATAATTTTCATTTGAATCAATTAAATAATATATGCTTCATAATATTTACTATTTAATAAAATAATTTTCATTTGAATCAATTAAATAATATATGCTTCAAATAAAAATTATTTGATTCAATTAAATATTTACTTGATAATACACTGAGAAAACAATATATTTGAATCAAACATAATTATCTTTGTTATACAGTCAACCAAACATTATGTTTGAATTAAACATTATAATTTTGATTCAATACATAATAATTTTAATTCAATAAAAATTATGTTTAATTCAATTATAAAATATGTTTAATGTTTGGTTGTTTTAATTAATCTTTTAGTTACTATAGAGAAACATATAGCTATGACAGCTAATTTTTTTTTCATTTTATTTACTTGTAATATTGTACATATTGGATAAGATACAATTTATTTTATTTAGATAAAAATTATTTGGTTCAAGTAAATATTTATTTGATTTAGGTGAAAATTATTTGATTCAAGTAAATATTTATTTGACTTAAATAAAAACTGTTCAATTCGAGTAAATATTTATTTAACTTAAATAAAAATTATTTGATTTAAATAAAATTTATTTGATTCGAGTAAATAATCATTTGACAGGAATAAAACGTATTTTGATTCAAGTAAATATTTATTAGAAAATAATACTCTTAAAGTAAATATTTAAAAACCAAATAAAAAAAAAATATTCGAACAGTTAATACAAGTTTTAACTGAAAAATATGTCTATTAAATAAGTTCATGTTTTAGGAATGCTCTGAAAAAATTACTTCTTTCATTTAAATAGTGATTTGCTTAATTATTTGTCAAATAAATATTTATTTGTGACCAATAATTTTTTACATTGGCATTTTCTTCACTGACAATATGAATTGAATTTCCCAAATTATTATTAATTATTGGTTCGAATAGAATTTAATTGGATTTGAAAAAACAAATATTTGTTTCAATTATAAATATTTTTTTGATAAATCGTCAAGTAAATGATTTTTTTAAAATAATTTTTTTCGTCGAGGTAAAACTAAAGTAAATTTAATAATATTATATTCTTTTTTCTAAATTTGAATCACTTAGAAGTGAGCAACTAAATAAAAAATAGTAAATATTTCTCCTACATAGAAGTCAGTATACATTATATTTTTTTTAAATTCTAAATTTTATAATTTGGTACATGAAAATAAGAATATATTTTTTTAAAGTAAGAATTTTTTTTTGTAATGCAAACATATGAAATTTAATAGAAAATAATTTATTTTCTTCAAATTAGAAATTTTTTTTAAATGTAAAATTCAATAATAAATGGAAATATAGGATGCAAATATAAATTTGTCAAATTTTACTGTTAAAAGAAGTAAATAAAAATAGAGATACTTATTTACGTCTAAGTGAAACTTTTTTTCGTGTAATTTAAAAAAAAACTTGAAAAAATAAAGGAGAACAAAAAATTTAATTTTTTTAATTGTGATTCTAATTTAAAAATTTTTGTTGTAAATTTGTAGTAATTTTTGTAATGAATTTTGTTGTAAACTTTGTAATGAATTTTGTAGTTAACTTTTTAGTAAATTTTGTAATAAATTTTTGTAGTAAATTTGTAGTCAATTTTGTTAAACATATATTTGTAAATTTGTAGTAAATTTTTGAGTAAATTTGTAGTAAATTTTGTACGAAATTTTGTTAGTAAATTGTATACGAAATTTTGTAAGAAATTTACTAATTTACTAATTTCAATTAGTGAATAATTTTTTGCTTTTTAAATTACTAAATTTAGCTAAAATAAATTGTAATTTCTACTAATTAGTAAAGTCTCAATTAGTAAATTTAATTATTTTAATCAGTAGCTGTCAACTCTCTAAATTTGAATAAGCAAAAATTTTTTTTGTAATTTGAATTAGTGACTGACTTTTTGCTTTTGAATTAGTAAATTTTACTAAGAAATTGGTAAAAAAATTACTATTTAGTACTAAAATTTTCTAATTCAAAAGCCAAAAGTCAGTCACTAATTCAAATTAATAAATATTTTTATGAATTTAAATTTAGAGAGAAATAGGTAAATTCTGCTATAATAAATAGTCATTTCTACTAATTTATTATTAAAATTTACCAATTCAGAAGCAAAAAATCAGTCACGTAGTAAATTTTGTAAAAATATATTTTAGTAAGTTTGTAGTAAAATTTGGAAAAAAAATGTTTTAGCAATTTTTTTAGTAGATTTTGTAAAAAATATTGTAGTAAATTTTGTAAAAAAAATTGTAGTAATTTTGAAGTAAATTTTGCAAAACAATATTTTAGTAAATTTGTAGTAAATTTTGTGTAAAAAATATTTTAGTAAATTTGTATTTAATTTGATAAAAAACATTGTAGTGAATTTGTCGTAAATTTGGTAAAAAATATTGTAGTAAATTTTGTAAAAAAAAATATTTCAGTAAATTGGTAGTGAATTTTGCAATAAATTTGAAGTAAATCTATTAAGAAATTTTGTATTAAATTTCCAGTAAATTTTGAAAGAAATCTTCTAGTAAATTTTTTAGTAAATTTTTTAGTAAATTTTTAAACAAATGTTATACTATTTTATAGTAAAAAAATTGCAAAAAAAGTTTTAATAATGTGAATTTAGCTGCTCACTTGTCACTAATTAAAATTTAGAGTATTCAACACGGATGAAACGAAGCATTAAAGTTTTAATTGAAAAATATTTTTTCTCGCAGAAAAATTTAATTATTTTTTCGAAATAAAAATTGTCACTTTTCAAAATTAAAAAATTAACACACACGGAAGATAAAAAATATCAACTAAAAATTCCTTTCTACTTCACTTGTTTTAAACTTTTTTTCTAACACTTTGTAAGGGAATTAGGTGAAAAAAAAAATACTTTGAAACTATTTTTTTAAAAAAGGGTACGAAAATTGTTTCTTTTTTTTTTTACTCGAAATCACACAATCACACTCACCTTCGGGTTGTTCGGGCAATGCGAGTTGTCTACCGCGATTAACAACAACCCTTCTTCGTCCGATGGCAGATGCAAGGGTGGCAAATGCCAATAACACGAGGAAAATCCTCATCGTTGTTTTTGCCACAACCGTTGTGTGGCGAAAATGTGCACAATTTTACGAAAAAAAAAACAAATAATAATAAATTAATTAATTAAATAAATAAATAATAATGAAACAACAACAATGACGACAACATTTGAAGAGGAAAAAATTGACCGCGCGAATAATTCGCGTGTGTTGTTGTTCGAGCGCGTTTTACAAAGAAGATGAATCCTTGTCCTGAGTTCGTGTCCTGATGCTGGATGGGCTGGACCACGGCAGTCCGAGGGCTTACATAGGGCAACCCCCACCATTCACGTGGGTATATGCAGGGAACCGTCAGGACCCCAATTACACGGGCGCAGGACCTCGAAGAACTCTTGCGCAGGAAGTTTGCGGGAACTCGTCTCCAACCCAAAAAATATCCTCCTCACTCCCTCCACTTTTTTTTTTCTCTCCACTTGTTGAATTTGTATACAGTTCTCGCCGCTTCTCTCTATATATATATTTGTCTTCTCTACTCGCTGAATTTGTACGTAAATTGTAGTCTTTTTCACTCGGCGAATTTGTAACTTTGTGAATAAACGGAGGAAAATAATTTTATTTTTCAATCTATAAATAATTGTAGTCGGAGGAAAATTTTTTATTTCGATGTAAATTTATTTTAGAATTTAATTAAACTCGATTTTTATTTGAATCAGGTGAAAATAAGAGACTTAGAAGTGAAAAATTAGGTGCTGATTCAAATAGTAATGTTTCTACTGGGAATTAGACGAAAATAACTGATTGTAGGTAAAAAATATCCGATTGTCAGTTAAAAATATATGATTGTTAGTTAAAAAAACTAAAAATTAGTTGAAAATAATTTATAATTAATTAATAACTGATTCAGAGTTAAAAATAACTGATTGTCGGTCAACAATAACTGACAATTAGTTAAAAATAACTGATTGTCTGTCAACAATAACTGACAATTAGTTAAAAATAACTGATTGTCTGTCAACAATAACTGACAATTAGTTAAAAATAACTGATTGTCTGTCAACAATAACTGACAACTAGTTAAAAATAACTGATTGGCAGTTAACAATAACTGACAATTAGCTAAAAATAACGGATTTTCAGTTAAAAATATCTCATTGTAAAAATAACTGACAAAGAGTTAAAAACAACTGAAAAATTAGTTAAAAATAACTGAAAATTAGTTAAAAATAGCTGATTGTAACTCAACAATAACTGACAATTAGTTAAAAACAACTAAATGTCAGTTAACAAAATCTAATTGTCCGTTATTAATGACTGACATGTAGTTCAAAATAACTGATTGTCAGTTACAAATATCTGATTGTCAGTTAATAATAACTGAAAATCAGTTACAATTAACTCGCAGTTAATTACAAATAACTGATTGTCAATTAACAAAAATTGCCAATTAGTTAAAAATAATTGAAAAACTATGAAAAATAACTGATAGTTTATAATAACTGACAATTAGCTTAAAATAACTGCCCATTAATTAATTGATTAATTGATTGTCAGTTAAAAATGTTAAAAATGTCAAGAATAAGTGACAATTAGTTTAAAATAACTGAAAAATTAATTAGAAATAAATGATTATTATCTAACAACAACCGGCAATTTGTAAAAAATAATTGCCAATTAATTTATAATAACTGATTGTTAGTTGATAGTAACTGACAATTAGCTAAAAATACCTGACAATTAATTAAAAATAAGAGCTAATTAAATAAAAATAACCGATTGACAGTTAAAAATATCTGATTGTCAGTCAACAATAACTGACAATTAGTTAAAAAAACTGAATTGTCAGTTATTTTTAACTTATTAAAACTGACAATTAGTTAAAAATACCTGCTTGACAGTTAAAAACAACTGATTAACAGTTAAAAATATTTTATTGTCAGATGATAATAACTGACAATCACTTACAAATAACATACAATCATTTACAAATAGCTTACAATTAATTAAAAATAACTGATTGTCAATTAACAATAGCCGACAATTAGTTAAAAATAATTGACAATTATTTAAAAATAACTGACAATTAGATAAAAATTACTGTCAACTAATTGATTGACAGTTAAAAATAACTGATTGTCAGTCAACAATAGTCAATAACTGACAATTAGTTAACAATAACTGGCAATTAATTAAAAATAAATTATTTTGATTTAATAATAACTGACAATTAGTTAAAAATAATTGACAATTATTTAAAAATAACTGACAATTAGATAAAAATTACTGTCAATTAATTGATTGACAGTTAAAAATAACTGATTGTCAGTCAACAATAGTCAATAACTGACAATTAGTTAACAATAACTGACAATTAATTAAAAATAAATTATTTTGATTTAATAATAACTGACAATTAGTTGAAAATAATTGACAATTAATTAAAAATAACTAACAGTTAGTTAATAATAACTGTCAATTAGCTAAAAATAACTGACATTTATTTAAAAATAACAGCTCTTTTAATGAATATAACTGATTGACAGTTAAAAATTACTGATTGTTAGTCAACAATAAGTGACAATTACTTAAAAATAACTGATTGCCATGTTATAATAACTGATTGTTAGTTATTTTTAACTTATTAAAACTGACAATTAGTTATAAATAACTGATTGTCAGTTAATAAAACCTGACAAAAAATGACTGAAAATTAATTAAAAATATCTAATTGATAGTTAACAATAACTGACAATCAGTTAAAAATAATTGATTGTTAGTTATGAATAACTGATTTTTCGTAAAAACAAATCTCAAAAATTACTTAAATCTGACTAATTGAATCAGTCAAAAAAAATTTACTGAAGCATTAGTTATTTTTAACTTATTGTCAAAAGAAATATTACTTAATTTGAATTAGAGAATAAATCAGTTATTTAAACTGATTCAAATTTAGAGAAAACTAATTCGAGTTTAGAGAAAACTGATTCAAATTTAGAGTGAACTGATTCAATAATTTAGAGAGAGAGAGAGAGAAAAAAAATACTTGCAGGAAACACTCGGAGTCTAATCGTTGTTACAAGAGGAGGTATCGAGCTGATATGGTAACAAACGAGGGATGCCATAGACATGAGAGTTTGCGAGAGTTGATGGCGGAGAGTGAACGCCATTGAACTTGAACCTGAGATATGTGGCCGTGATCAGGTCGTTTGTCAACTTGATCAAACGCGTTCAATTACACCGCGTTTGCTTTTATATTCTCGGCAGAGTTACAGAATTTTATTCTTTCCAAAGGTGTTGCCTTCATAATTAATTAGATGAGGGGGCTTGATAAAAATCCTTCTCTCTTTTTCTCTCTCTTTCACTCTTGTCTTGCATTTTTCCACTTGCCCCCTTTTTTGTTTCTTGAAATTCTTTCGTCAGAAAAAAAAAAATGCATGCGGCATTTTAATTTTTAATTTTTTTTCTTTTTCGTTTGGGGAAAATTTTCTTCTGCTGATAAATTTAATGAAAATTATTTTCGTGCAGGTGACAAAACATTGAAGTTTTTGGTTAATTTTCTAAAATTTACTGTCGATTATTTACAATTCCTAAAATTCTATTAAAAATAATTGAAATTAGTTGAATTCATTAAAATTTACTAAAATTCTATTAAAACTAATTGAAATTTGTTGAATTAATTGAAATTTTCCGAAATGTTATTAAAATAATTGAAATTTTCTAAAATGCTCTTAAAAATTGTTGAATTCATTAAAATTTCCTAAAAATTCTATTAAAAATAACCAAAATTTGATTTTTATAAACAAATAATTGAAGTAAAATTGAATTAATAGAAACTTTCTAAAATTCTATTAAAAATAATTGAAATCTCTGAAATTACTTTAAATTCCATAAAATTCTATTTAATATAATTAAAACTTGTTGAATTAGTTCAAATTTTCAAAAATTCATTAAGAATAATTAAATTCTTATAAAATAATAATTGAAATTTGTTAAATTACTTTAAATTTTCTAAAATTTTATTTAAAATAATTGAAATAATATTGAATAAAAAATGCCAAAAATTCTATTAAAAATAATTGAAATTTGTTAAATTACTTTAAATTTCATAAAATTCTATTTATAATAATTAAAACTTGTTGAAGAAGTTTAAATTTCCAAAAATTGTTTAAAAATAATGGAATTTTTATTAAATATTTATTGAAATTTGTTCAATTAATTGAAATTTTCTGAAGTGTTATTAAAATAATTGAAATGTTGTGAATTAATGGAATTTTCTAAAGTTCTATTAAAAATAACGATTTTTTAAAACTAATATTTAAAATTTCTTGAAATACTTACAATTGAATTTTCCTAAAAATCTATAAATTTTTTTGAATTTTTATAAACAAATAATTAAAATTTGTTGAATTGAAATTTCTCAAAACTCTATTAAAAAGAAGGGACATTTTCGAAAATGTTATTAAAATAATTTAAATTTGTTGTATTAATTGAAATTTCCCAAAAATTCAATTTAAAATAATCGAAATTTGTTCAATTAATTGAAATTTTCTGAAATGTTATTAAAATAATTGACATTTATAAATTAATATCGAAATTTTCTAAAGCTCTATTAAAAATAATTTTTTTTTATAAACAAATAATTGAAATTTTCCGAAATGTTATTAAAATAATTGACAATTGTTCAATTCATTAAAATTTCCCAAAAATTCTATTAAAAATAATCAAAATTTGTTGAAATAATTGAATTTTTCTGAAATGTTACTAAAATAATAGAAATTTAGTAAACAATAGAAATTTTTTAAAGTTCTATTTAAAAAAAATTATTTTTATAAACAAATAATTGAAATTTGTTGATTTTCCAAATTGAAGTTTTCTAAAATTTCTATTAAAAATAATTGAAGTTTTATAACAAAAACAATTAATAGAATTTTGTTGAAATAATTCAAGTTTCCTAAAGTTCTATTTAATGTAATTTAAAATTTCTTAAAATCCTATTTAAAATAAATGAATTTAAAAAAAAATTGTATTTAATTAAAAATTCTTAATGTAACTGAGGAAAATTAACCTCCAGTAATTAATTTTATTTCTAAAATTTATATTTCTAAATTTTCTTTATCCTAAATTTTTATTTTTACGAATTATAAATTAATAATTAATATTATTATTGTTATAATGTTTTTAAATGGAAAAGAATAACATTTTTATCGAGAAAAAAAATTAGAAAAAAAAAGAAAAATTCTTTAATCGTGGGGAAAAATTAGAAGAAAATGCGGAAAATTCTTTACTCTCGGGAAAAAATTAGAAGAAAAGGGAAAATTCATTTCTCGAAGGGAAAAAGTAGAAGAAAAAAGAGAATTCTTTTCTCACGGGAAAAAATTAGAAAAAACGGAAAATTCTTTTCTCGTGGGAAAAAATTGGGGGAATAAGGAAAATTCTTTTGTCGAGAGGAAAAATGAGAAGAAAAAGAAAAGTTCTCTTCTCGATAGGAAAAATTAGAAGAAAAAGAAAAGAATTTTTTCTCGCGGGGAAAAATTGGAAGAAAGAGGAAAATTTTCTTTTCAAGAAAAAAATGGAAGAAAATGGAAAATTTCCTTTCCAAGGAAAAAGAAAATTGAAAGATTTTTATTTATAGCAAATGCGTTGTTTTCTTGAAATCCCTTGACCTCGATGAAAAATATAGAATCTGTGTATTTATGATTGGTTGTCAAAATAATAAAACGAAGATGGAAAAAGAAAGAAAAGATTGTAAATACAGAAGTCCGTATAGATACAAAGGCGATAAATATTTTAATTAATGTTGGTATATAATTACACGAGACACAGGCCATGTAATGCAATCTAGACAAAACGACCAGTTTGAAAATATTCCATTCGGACTGGTTTCTTCCGTTGTCTTTGAAAATGTTCTCATAAATATCAATCTTCTTCCTAATTATCTTTTTTTTTAAACGCGACCATATAGTAAATTTTGTGATTTTTCATTTCTTATTTTTGTAACTAGAGCTTTTTAATTGCAAAATCGCACACATGAAGATGATATATTAGTCTCAACTATTTTTTCAATAATTTATTACGTCAATTATTATTATCATTATTATTTGCGTTTGTAGTTTATTATAATTTAGCGATTCATTTCAATATTCAATTAATTGCTTTCTTCAGGGTATTTATGTGTATACCGCTAATTTGCATTATTTATTGAATCGTTAATTTAATTTGTAAAACTATTTTTTTTAATTTTTGATAATAGTTTTAAAAATTCCTTCTGGTAAATATTTTTATATTTTTTTCAAATTCTCATTGATAATAAATTTTTAATATAATTTTTTAATATTTCAAAAAAAATTTTCAATGTTCCTCGTGGTAAATGATCTTTGAATATTTTTAAAAATTTGTTTAAAAGTTTCTGCAGGAAAATAAATTAAAAATTTTTTTTACAATATTCTGAAGTATTAAAATTTATAAATATTTCGATTCTATTGTTTGAAAAAAATTGATTTTTTCTAAACAAACAATTGAAATTTGCTGAATTAATTTAAAAGCAATATTTTACTAAAAATAATTGAATTTTTATAAAAAATAATTGAATTATTGTTGAATAAATTGAAATTTTCTGAGATTTTATTAAAATAATTGAAATTTGTTGAATTAGTTTAAATTTCCAAAAATTCTTTTAAAAATATTTGAATTTCTATAAAATAATAATTGAAATTTGTTGAATTAATTGAAATTTCTTAAAATTCTATTTAAAAAAATAAAAATGTTCTAAAATGCTATTAAAATAATTTAAATTTGTTTTACTATGTGAAATTTCTTAAAAATTCAATGTAAAATAATCAAAATTTGTTGAATTAATTGAAATTTTTTAAAATGTTATTAAAACATTCATTTAAAACCAATATTTTACTAAAAATGATTAAATTTAAAAAAAAGTAATTGAAAGTTCTGACTTTATGAAAATTTCATAAAATTCTATTAAAAATGAACGAATTTTTAAAGACAAATAATTTTAATTTGTTGAATTACTTGAAATTTCATAAAATACTAATTAAAATAATCAAAATTTGTTGAATTACTTTTAATTTCCTAAAATTCTATTAAAAATATGTCAATTGTTATAAAATAATAATTGAAATTTGTTGAATTAATTGAAATTGTTAAAAATGTTATTAAAAAATTAATTTAAAAGCAATATTATACTGAAAATAATTGAATTTTTATAGAAAATAATTGAAATTTCTGACTTTATGGAAATTTTGTAAAATTCTATTAATAATAATTGAATTTTTGAAAGCAAATAATTGAAATTTGTTGAATTACTTGAAATTTTATGAAATTCTATTTTAAATAATTGAATTTTTGTTGAATAAATTGAAATTTTCTGAGATTTTATTAAAATAATTGAAATTTGTTGAATTACTTTAAATTTCCAAAAATCCTTTTAAAAATATTTGAATTTCTATAAAATAATAATTGAAATTTGTTGAATTAATGGAAATTTCTTAAAATTCTATTTAAAAAAATAAAAATGTTCTAAAATGCTATTAAAATAATTTAAATTTGTTTTACTATGTGAAATTTCTTAAAAATTCAATGTAAAATAATCAAAATTTGTTGAATTAATTGAAATTGTTAAAAATGTTATTAAAAAATTAATTTAAAACCAATATTGTACTGAAAATAATTGAATTTTTATGAAAAATAATTGAAATTTGTTAAATTACTTTAAATTTCATAAAATACTATTAAAAATAATTGAAATTTTGTTAATTTTCTTTAATTTTGATAAAATTCTATTTAAAATAATCAAAATTTGTTGAATTATTATAAATTTCCAAGAATTCTATTAAAAATAATTGAATTTTTACAAAATAATTGAAATTTGTTAAATTACTTTTAATTTTCGAAAATTTTATTGAAAATAATTGAAATAATATTGAATTAATTAAAATTGCCTAAAATTCTATTAAAAACAATTTAAATTTCTGTTCAATCACTTTCAATTTTCTCAAATTCGATTAAAATTAATTGAACTTTTTGATAAACAATTATTTGAAATTTCGGGAATTAATTGAATTCTCCAAAAATACTCTTAAAAATAATTGAATTTTTATAAACAATTAATTGCAATTTGTTGACTTTCTACAAATTTCCTAAAAGTTTCTGCCGATAAATAATTTTTAAATATTTTTCAAAAGCTTCTGTTTATAAATATTTTTTGTTTCAAAATTTATTAAATTTTTGTTTTAAAAATAGTTTGAATGTTTCTACTGAATTACAAATAAATTTCAAATAATTTTTTAAAGAAATTTTCGTTGTGAAATATTTGGTTAATACTATTAAAAATTAGTTCGAAAGTTTCTGTTGGTAAATATTATTTATAATTATGTTTAAAAATATTTTCTAAATACTTTAAAAATATATTCGAAATAATTAAAAATATTTTCTAAATATTTGAAAAATATTTTGTTAATGCTGTAAAACTTTTTTTTATTCCAATTTTGTCCTTTTTTGTGCCATTGAATAAAATGTTTCACACTTTGAAGTCTTGTAAAGATGTTCCCGTATTTTTTTTTGTTTTTATTTAAAAAATTTTTTCCCGAGACCTCGTGACACAATTTGATAATTCCTGTGTATATTTTCATTATTGCAAAAAGTCCTTCGACGAAATTCTTATTTGCGAAAAGATAATTTTTAATTTATGTAAGTATATTTTGATATCAAGTACAGGACATTTAATGGTATTTGGTATCTACATACAAAACGAATGCTAAGAGAAATTCCAAACTAAAACTGGTTTTCTTCTTCTTTTATTATATGGCTTTGCGAAAACCGTGCAAAAATTCTAACTGTAAAACTTTTTTGAAGCGCGCTTTTACGAAATTTTATTGGTTTCTCAAGTTAGATATATCTATTATATAAGTGCGTGTATGTATATATACAGCACTATAATAGTTGAGGAATAAATCTTGTGACTCATTTCTTTTTTTTTTTTGTTAATAAAAATGTTAATATTTGCGCAAAAAAATAAATATGCAGATTTTTTTGCCTTGAATAGAAACAAATTTAAGATTAAAATTACAAAGTGTGAAGTTTGGTGAGATTTTACGATGAACTAAATTGGCAATTTACCTGTGGCGAAATTGACACTAAAAGATAGAAACAGTGATGTAGGGAAATAATTTGAATGCGAGTATGAATTTAAAATTTGCATAATTCATTCTTATTTTCTGTCAGTTTTGATTATTTCTCTGGATGCATTTTTACTATTTCCGGATGAGAGGAAAAAACAGTGAATTTTGACAATTTTTTTTCGAATTTATTTCGCAAATGTAGTGAAATTTACTTTGAAAGTGGTAAGTTTTACTCTCTGGAAATAGTGAAATTTACTTTCAAGTTATGGTAAAATTTACTCTCTTGAAATAGTAAAATTAATAATATTAAAACTTTCCCTTCAGAAATAGCAAAATTAATTTTCAAAATAGTAAAATTTGCTGTGAAAGTAGTAAACAATTTCCAAAGTAGTAAAATTTACTCTTCGGAAATAGAAAAATTTAATTTCAAAATTGTAAAATTTTCTGTGAAAGTTTTAAATTTTTCTCTCTGGAAATAATAAAAATTTACTTCCAAAGAAGAAAAAGTTTATTCTTTGGAAATAGTCAAATTTACTTCCAAAGAAGTAAAATTTACTTTAAAAATAGTGAAATTTGCTGTCAAAGTTTTAAATTTTCCCCTCCGGAAGTAATAAAATTTCCTTTTCGGAATTAGTAAAAATTTACTCTTCAGAAATAGTAAAATTTACTTCCAAAAAGTATTAAAATTTGTTTTCTATATTTATTATTATTAATATATTTTTCTTTTGAATTTAAATAAATTTCAATTATTTAAATTTTGAATTTTAATTATATAAATGTTGAATTTTAATTAATTAAATTTTGAAACTTTAATAATTCGAATTTTAAACTTTATTTATTTTGAATTTTGAATAATAATTTTAAAAATACAGGGTAAAATATTAAAGGTTGAGATTAATTGGAGCGTGTAAAAATATTTTTCATAAATTTTTCCCATGATGGAGAAATTCCTTGTGTTTTAAAAAAAAGGAGGGTGAGTCGTAAGTTGAGAACGTTGACAGCTTGAGTAACTCTTCGAGTCTTACCTTTCCCTTATGTACGCGGATGATCATGATCTTGATTATGACGGCATAAGAAACGAGCTCCTCGTCGCGTTGCGTCAAGGTCATTTTATAATCGCCAGGGGTCAAGGTAATCATCAGCATTTTCAAAACCTGATCCACTAAATTTTAATTACGCCCTCTTTAAAATTCCTTCTGCATATTATTATATATACGCATTATTACCGCATCTAGTTGCTCGCTTAAATGTAAAATTTTGAATTAAGAATTTTTTTCTAAAAATAAAATTTTAGAAATCGAAGTTTTACATTTATTCCAGAGAATATTGGGTGGAAATTTGCAATAATGAGTTTCTTGTAGATAGTATTTAGGTATTTTTAATAATATGTTATTAATATTAAAATAATTGGGAATTAAATTTTTCGTTTTTTGAATTTCCCGCCAATAGTTCGTTCAATCGCCGCGTAGATGGCATGAAAGTTCTCTCACAAGCGAAACGAAATGTAGTGAATAGAGAACATAAAACGAATTTTAGTATATTTATATTAAAATTTAATATTAAATATTCTTGATATTTGATATAATTGTATTAAAATTTAATTAATATTTTTAATATTTGATATAGTTATACCAAATTTTACATAAGTTTTCTTAATGTTTAGTATTTTTTAATATTAAAAATTTTCAATCAGTGACTGACTTTTTGCTTATGAATATATTAGTAAATTTCACTAATAAATTAGTAGGCATTACTATTTATTAGTAGGAATTACTATTAATTAGTAAAATTTTCTAATTAAAAATTAAAAAGTAACTCACTAATTCATGATAGAAAAACATTTTTTTTAAAATAAATTTCATTGGATGTTTTAAAGAATTTAGATATTTGAAAAATTTTATAAATTAAAATTCTTATGAAATTAGTTAATTTTTTAAATACATATTTAATTAATTATTAAAAATAATGGATTTAAAGAAGAATTAGAAAAAGTTCATTTTAGCTAAAAATAATGAAAAAATTGATTTTTGGAGATAATTTAGAGAAATGATGTCAGAAATTCACTTATGTTTGAAATTTGTTTTAAATTCTCAGAATAATTTCAATTACTTTATAAATAATTAAATTCTTCTCAGCATATCAATTATTTCCAAGAATTTTAATAAAATTATTGTCAAAATTTTAGTTATTTTCACAAGTTTTCCGCAATTTAATGATATATTTCAAATATACTAATTTTAATAAATTTTTCTAAATGAATTCTATTATTTAAAAAAAAAAAAAAACTTGATAAAATTTGACAAAAATCTTTCAATATTTTCATAATTAATAAAAATCTGACCAGAAATTTATTAATTTCCAATTTTTTAAATAAAATTCTTTGCATAAATTTAATTCTTTTCAAAAAATCAATTATGTTAAAAAAATAATAAAAATTCTTCTCTGCAATTTAATTATTTTAAGAAAAAATTCAATATACTATGATATATTTCAAATCTATTACTTTAATAAATTTTTTCTAAAGAATTCAATTATTTAAAAAAAATGGGATAAAATTGTACACAAATTTTTAATCAATTTTTATAAATAATAAAAATTACACAGAAATTGATTAATTTACAAAAATATTACAAAATTCGATTATTTTTAAATTATGCTTGAAAATAATAAAATTTCGATAAAATTCTTGATAAATTTGCAATTATTTTTAAAAATCATTCTTAATTCACTGATTTTCATTAATTATCATTAAAAAAAAATTTAACAAAAGAATTCAATTATTTAAAAAAAATGTAAGTGTAAAATTCTAAGCAAAAATACAATTATTTTGATAACTATAAAATATTGATATCAGGATTTTAATTATTTTTGAACAATTTTACAAATTTTCTATGAAATTCTGAGCATTTTTTAATTTTTAAATTTTTAAGTGAATTTCTCGAAAATTTCAATTATTTTTAAAAATGTTCCTAAATTTCTTTAAAAGAATTCAATTTATCTAAATTACATTTTATAAAATTTCTCTTTTAGAATTTAATAATTTAATTCTTAAAAATGTTATTAAAATTCGTCGAAAGAATTGAATTATTAAAGAAAAAATTTTTTAATAAAATTCCTTATGAAAATTCTGTTTTAAGAAGCATTCAATTATTCAATGAATATTTTATTTTTGTATCTAAATAATTGAATTCTTGTAGAATTGTCTAATAAAAATCGATTTAAAAATGAATTTTTTATTATTTGGTTAACGAATTTTTAAAATAAAAATTTAATTAAAATCCATTGAAAATATAATTATTCTTAAAATGTTTATTAAAATTCGACAAAAGAATGGAATTACTTTAAAGTTTGCTGATAACATTCTTTACGAAAATTCAATTTTGAGAAACTAACAATTCTACAGAATTGGTTTTTTTTGTAAAAATTTAATTAAATTGTTTGATGTTTCTTTTTTTAAAATATAATTTAAAAATTCCCGAATTTACTAAATTTCTGTAAAATTGAAGAGTAAATAAATGGATTCGAAAACAAAAGTACTTTTTCAAAAAATTATTAAAAACAGATGATTGCAAGAAGAATTTTATTGTTTTAAATTGTAGAAAATAATAATTGAATTGAAGAAAATAATTTTGAACTAGTTAAAGTAAGAATATTTTTGAAATATAAAGTAATAATTTTATCGCTCGATCGTCTTTCAATTATTATTTTTGTTTAATGTTTTACAATAATATTCTTAAAAGTTTAAAATGTCGTTGAATTTCAAAAAGGTTTGACTCTCCTGAAATTCCATCAATTTTTTTTTAAATTAACTTTTTTATTATTTAGTGTTCAGAATAGATGATAAAAATTAATTTTTAGAAAAATATTATTTAGGTTTATTGATTATTATCTTTCTAAAATTGAATTGGTATACAAATATTTTCTAATTTAGTAGACAAGCAAAGAAAATATATGTTAAATTGTGTAAAAGTATTTTGCAATTTAGGCAAAAAGTGCAACAAACCGAAATTTTGTGATAAAAAAATACTAGACTTTAAAAAAAAAATTTTGTTGAATTTAGTCAAATATCAAGAATTTTTATTCAATTTTAATA
Organism: Leptopilina myrica (nomen nudum); assembly: GCA_032872475.1. Lineage (NCBI taxonomy): Eukaryota > Metazoa > Arthropoda > Insecta > Hymenoptera > Figitidae > Leptopilina > Leptopilina myrica (nomen nudum). Next base: position 20,557,684 of record CM065467.1, on the reverse strand, counting down.
TAACTTTACTAATTTTTTTTTTATAAGTTTAGTATTTTTTATATCAAAATTTCGCTTTTGTGGCATTTTTTCTCCAAATTGTAAAATACTTTTACAAAATTTATAATATAAATTTTCTTTCTATGTATTCGATTGAATATTTGTTATAAAATAAAAACAGTTTCCTCATTCTGCACGTTCGTTGACTAATCCTAGAGGACTTAATTAATTAAAATAAACATGCGAGGGAAGAGAAAAATAATTATCTTATCTACAACATAAACTTTTGGACAGATGTCTTATTATACTGATGATGATGATGATGACGATGACGACGATGGTCATTGCACTCAAGTATGTATGTGAGATGCCTGCATAAAATATTGCAAAAAAAAGCACAAAAAAAACGCTAAATCGTATTTCACATTCAATAACCGTTATCAGGGTCTTTAAAACGGAGATAATTGTCTAGTCACTGTTTATTATGTAAAAAAAACTTGTATTACATGCGGCCTCTCTTGACTCTATGATACGGTCAAGATATCGTTTATTTATTGGCATGTCTTTATTCCTGTGAAATTTTGTCCCCAAGTTTCATTCTTTCTTTCCTTCTTTCTTTCTTTCCATCTTTCTTTCTTTCCATCTTTCTTTCCTTCTTTCTTTTTTTCCTTCGTTCTTCCTTTCTTTTCTTCTTTCCTCCTTTCTTTCCTTCTTTCTTTCTTTCTTTCCTTCTTTCTTGTTTTCCTTCTTTCCTTCTTTCTTTCCTTCTTTCTTTCTTTCTTTCCTTCTTTCTTTCCTTCCATCTTTCTTTCCTTCTTTCTTTTTTTCCTTCCTTCTTTCCTTCTTTCTTTCTTTCCATCTTTCTTTCTTTCCATCTTTCTTTCCTTCTTTCTTTTTTTCCTTCGTTCTTCCTTTCTTTCCTTCTTTCTTCCTTTCTTTCCTTCTTTCTTTTTTTCCTTCTTTCTTTCCTTCTTTCTTTCTTTCCTTCTTTCTTTCTTTCCATCTTTCTTTCCCTCTTTCTTTTTTCCTTCTTTCTTTTTTTCCTTCTTTCTTTCTTTCCTTCTTTCTTTTTTTCTTTCTTTCCTTCCATCTTTCTTTCCTTCTTTCTTTTTTTCCTTCTTTCTTCCTTTCCATCTTTCTTTCCATCTTTCTTTCTGTCTTTTTCTCCTGTTTTCTCTGAATTTTGAGGGAGAATTTCACGTGTGGACTTGGGAAGGAAAAAAAAATTGAGATGAAGGAAGAGAGAGAGAGAAAGAGATGCAAAGTATATGTAATTATCCGGAGCTCGTTCAGAAACGTCATTGCCCTGCTCTCGCGAGAGCGAGCAAAAGATTCAAACACGACGATGAGATGAGAGAGGAGCTGTCGGAAATTGTGAACTCGTACAAGCGGGATAGAATGACACTGCTCGTGCGGTCATTGAAATCACCAAGCGCCTCGAATTCACATTTCGTCTCTCTTTCTCTCTCCTTTTTCTTTTTTTTCCCTCTTTTTTACATTCTTTTTTTTCTCGCGTGTCCTTTCACGTATACATGAAAAATAATTTCTTCCTTATTTTTTTCTCCTACTTGAATTCTGCCGAAAAATTTTACTCACTTTTGCAATTGATTTTAATTTTCTTCGAAACTGAAATACTTTTTTTTTTTTTTTTAATTTTATAACTTGAATTTACACTCAGAGAAGAATTTTATTTACGCTGCAAAAATGTAATCTATTTTAATTAAATAAAATATATATATATATATTTGAATGAGATTTCATTTAAACTGAATAGAGTTTAATTAAACTAAAATTTATTGTTTATAAAATATATATAGTTATTATTTATTATTATTTTTTGTATAACTAAAATTTGAATTTGAAATTTAATAAAAGAAAGATGAAATGTAATTTTATGCAACTGAAATTTATTAAAGCAAGGAAAAATATATATTTAAGTAAAATGAAATTTATTTGTACCAAGTAAAGTATATTTGAAACAAGTAGAATTTAAATTGAAACAATTAAACTTTATTTGATACAAATCATCATTTCGAGAAACTAAAATTTATTTGAAACAACTAAAATTTAACTTGAAACCAATTAGAGTTTATTTGAAACAAAAAATTGAATTTGAGCCGAATAAAATTTATTTGAAACAACTGAAATTTAAATTTATTTAAATTTATTTGAAACCAACCAGTTTCAAATAAATTTTATTCGGCTGAAACTCAATTTTTGGTTTCAAATAAACTAAAGTTTTAGTTTTCAAATAAACTAAACTTTTATTTTTCAAATAAACTAAAGTTTTATTTTCATATAAACTAAAATTTATTTGAAACAAAAACTAACTAAAGTTTATTTGAAACAAAACATTGAATTTGAGACGAATAAAATTTATTTGAAATAACTAAAATTTAATTTGAAACCAACTAAAGTTTATTTGAAGCAAAAAATTTAATTTTGTCCGAATGAAATTTTATTTCAACTAAATAAAATATATTTGAATCAATTAAAATTGTATTTGAATCGAATGAAACACAATTTATTTTGACATCAAAAGCAAGACAATATAAATAGAATATTTAAAAAATACTTTGAAAAATATTTAAAAAATACTTTTTTCTTGGTTTTTTAATACTTTGAAAATATTTTAAGGCAAATAACATTTGCCAGTTATAATAAATAATAAATATCCCCCCTTGTTTTATATATGTAAAACTAAAACTTTATACTTTTGCAAACAAAACATAAAGTGACTCGAAGCCTCTTTGCCTTTGTTTGCAATTAAACTAATTGTAAAATATTGGACCAAGCAATAAAAAGTAATTAAATGCCAATTAAAACAATACTTGTATAATTATAAGCCTACACGTGGGGTTTTATTTTCCACTTTTCCACTTGCAACAGTAATTTACAGAATTATAGCAAAGAAAAAAAAGAAAAATAGTCAGCCGCAGCGAGAGAGCATTGTATTTTTTTCGCAGTAGAAAAGCTTTTTATTTGGTCGGACAATAAGTGGAAAAGGAGGGTATTTCCACACAAATGCAACATGAAAAAGAAAGAATTTTGATTTCAAGTCGAGATAATTTCACGCAAACTTGTAATTAAACCCTACGTTTAATAATATAATAAAGATGTTTAATTAGAAATTCAAAAAATCAATTTTTTTACATATATATATACTTTCATGACAAAATTATATACATTTGCGCTTTTAATTGCAAGCGAATGAAACATTTTTTTTGTCCTCTGGCAAGAAAGAAAATAAAAGAAGAAAAAGAGTTCTTTGAATAAATAAATAGAAATTAATTTAATTTTAGTGATAACATTTTTACAATTTCACTTCTTTTATTTACTGAAGAAAAAAAAAATTTTTTTTTAATTTTTTTTAGTCATATACCGAACAAAAATTGAGTTATTTTTTTGAGGAATTTAAAAAAAGTGCGATAAAGAGAAATTTTTTTTTATATTAAAAATACTAAACGTCAAAAATTGTAATTTTCTACCCATTTTATTATAATGCAAATTACATAATTTTTTATTTCCAAATTTAAATTATTGGATAAATTCATAATCAAACATTGGAAAATTTACTTATTAAATAAATATTTAATTACTGTTTATATTTTCAAAAAAAAAATTTAAATAACTCTTTGCAAACATTCAATTCTTTTACAAATAATTCATTTTAAAAATTAAATTTTGAATTTCAAATAAAGTCACTTTAATCTCAGAAGTTCAATTATTTTTAAGATTGTCTATAAAATTTATTTTAAAAAATCAATTATTTTCCAAAAACTTTTAGGAATATTCTTGGAAAATTTTTAATTATTTTCTTTAAAAATGAAAACATGACACAATTTGTTGATAAAAATTGTATTATGTCAATTTTTTATAATAAAATTTCTCTCAAGAATGCAGTAAAATTTGTTCCAGTTTTTATAAATTTTTTCGAAAAAATTCATTTATTTTACAAACTTCTAATAAATTCTTGAAAACAATTCAATTATTTTCGAAAAATAGTAAAATTCTTCGCAAAAAGTAAATTATTTCTATAAATAATAAGATTTTCACAGAAATTGAATTATACTGAAAACAATTTTAATAGACTCGAACAATAAAGTATTTAATGAAGTATTTAATTATAATTTTTAACAGAAGCGATAATTTTAAAAACTTGAAAGTAATTCTTCATACAATTCAATTTCTTTCTAAATTTTAATTATAACTATTAAAGAAATTAGATTATTTAAAAAAAAAATTGAAAGAAATTTTTCAAAAGAATTTAATCCATATTTTGAAAATTTTTAATAAAAGTCTTCGCAAGAATTCAATTATTATATTTTTCATTAAAAATAACATTCTTCAAAGGAATGCAATTATTTTTATTTTAATTGTAGTAAAATTTAATAAAATTACTTTTATAGTAATTTTTTGAGAGAAATTCAGTTGTCCTACAAAACATTAGTCAGAAAATATTTTGACGCTTTTTGAATTTTTAATTTTTCTAGAAATTCATAGATTTTGAAATCTATACTTAATTTTGTAGAAAATATGTTTTTGTATCCATAAAAAAATTGCCTAATGAAAAAATTAATATTGACAAAAGTTTTAGCATTTTTTTTTTTTTAAGTTTTTATGTTAAGAATTTAAAAAATATGATTATTATTAAATTTTATTATACGAAAACTCATGTTTTTCTAATCAATTTTAAAACATAAACTTTTTCAAAACAAAATGTTTTATCAAATTTTTTTTTATCACTAAAACATTTTTTTTTTGTTGAATAAGTTTATGTTCTAAAATTGATTAGAAAAAAATGAGTTTTCGTATAATAAAATTTAATAATAATCGTAATTTTTAAATTCTTAACAACCTGAAAACTGTTTTTTTTTTAAGTTTATGTTTTGAAATTCGTTAGGAAAAAACAAATGAGTTTTTGTAAAATAGTAAAATTCATAATAATAATTAATGTTTTTTTCATCAATGTTAGAAAAAAAAATTTTTTAAAGTGTCAAAATATTTATTATTTTCTCACCATAATTTTTTTATGAACACTGAATTGCTCTCAAAAGAAAATTACTATAAAAATAATTATATTGAATGTTTAAAATATTTTCTTCATATAGTCGAAAATATATATGTGTACCCTCCCCTTAATCAATTATCTCAAAAAATTACTATAAAAATAATTTTATTGAATATTTAAAATATTTTCTTTATTTATAGTTGAAAATATAGGTGTACCCTTCCGTTAATCACGAAAAAAAAAACCTTTAACTAGAACAGCGATAGGTTTTGCTAAAATAGCGAAAGTATTCGCTGCAATAACTAAAAATTTCGCTAATATAGTGAAACTTATAGTTGTTCAAGGTGAAGATTTTTTTTTCGTGAAATATGTGCAGATTTTTGATATAATTTATATTAAATTTCACATAAGTTACTTTTTTTTTAAATTTCATTATTTTTCATATCAAAATTTTGCTTTGTGCCATTTTTTTCTCAATTTTTATATAAAATATCTACGTTTACTTTAAACTTTTATTAATTATATTTTCTCTGGTGTGTAGAATTCTTTCCCATTTTACACATACCTATATATATATTTTTTTTTTATATAATAAATGAATTAAGTGATAACTAAGTAAAGCAGTATACACAAGATGTTATAAAATCTATTTAAAGAAAACTTTTAAAAATTTCTTTTTCAAAAGAAAAAAGATAAAGAGGGTGGGGGGGGAGGAGAGAGATAAGACCGAGAGAGTATTTTCTTGCAATTTTACCTTATCATTCACAGTGCATTTACCATGAAAGTAGAATTAGATTATAATCTCTTTTTTTTTCTCCCCTGTGATTGAAGATGATGCACCAAAAAGGGGGGAGGGGGTATTCGGATACAAGAATTTGCGCGCACCGATGCATTCGATCTGAAATGTAGATGCAAAATACCTACGCAAAATTTGCAGATGCCCTTGCGGCATTTCTCTCTTTCTCTCTTGCTCTCTCGTTCTCCTCAAGTGCGAATCGAAATAAGAAGGCAAATACCATGTTTTCTTGTCTCTTTCTCTCTTTTTTTCTCTCTCTCTCTCTCTTTCTCTCTTTCTCTCTCTTTCTCTCTAACAACCAAAGAAGAATCCCTTCCCATCCCTGATCGCATTCGTATACACGGTCCACTGCCTGAATCTTGGCTCATCGTCCTTTTTATTATCTGGTCCCAGATTATTTTTGGCAATAAGGAAGAAGAACAAAATATCGAACGGTTTTTCAGTCGTAATGACGGTAAAAATTTTTAAAATAAGAAAAAAAAAGAGAAATAAAATGAAATAAAGAGTAAAAGAGAGAGAGAGAGAGAGAAAAAGAGAGAGGGGGAAGGGAGAATGTGGAGACAATCGGAATTCAAGTACCGATGCAGGATTCAGGGCCGTAGACAAATCGCCCCGGGAGCCTAACCTCTCCACGCCCCCGCAATGTTCTGCGCATTACGTTTTTACAGATGCGAATCACATAGAGTATATGTGCGCGCACTCTCAGGGACGCGATCTTAGGAGTTAATGTTTTCTTGATCATCTTTCGTGGAATTTATTTTCTTTTTTTTTTTTTTCATTCACCATATACCACACCTCGATTGGAATTTATTTTAATTAGATTACATTATATAAATTGGAAATTAATTTCGCGGAATTTTTGTTAAAAATAATTTCCATTGTTTTGCGGTGCGGTTTAATTGCGCGCTCGGTTATTATAATTATGAGGGTTGTTATTAATAATGTATTTTATTTTATGAATCTGGGTATATAAAATTATTAATTACGGTGCTTAATATTTTATATATGTAAATTGTTAATTAGTGTAGTTGATATTCTGCGTAAAATATTTATTAATGTACTTAATACTCTCTACGTAATTTCTACGTAAATTATTAATTTGATATATTATACTTAACATACTTCCGCGCATTGTTGGTAATTTTTACTATTTTTGAGGAAAAAAGTTGCTACTATTTTTTTTATTTTCGAAACATCAATTCGAGCCTATGGTAAATTAAAATTTAAATTGTAAAAAAAAATGATAGTAAATGAATAAACAAATAACTGAAAATAAAACAATAAACTAAATAAAATAGGTGAACAAATAAATAAAAATAAAAAAAAACTTATTCGAGCCTATAAGGTAAATAAAATTTAAATTGTAAAAAAGAAAATAAAGATAGTAAATAAATAAACAAAAAACTGAAAAAAAACAATATACTAAATAAAATAGGTGAAAAAAGTAAATTAACAAATGACTAAAAATAAAATAGGTGAACAAATAAATAAAAATAAAAAAAATTAATTCGAGCCTATGGTAAATTAAAATTTAAATTGTAAAAAAATTAAGATAGTAAATAAATAAACAAAGAACTGAAAGAAAACTATAAATAAAATAGATGAAAAAAGAAAATTAACAAATGACTGAAAATAAAAAAAAGTAAAATAAATAAAATAGGTGAAAAATAAAAAAAATTAAAAAAAATTAATTCAAGCCTATGGTAAATTACAATTTTAATTGTAAAAAATAAAATAAAGATAGTAAATAAATAAACAAATAACTGAAAATAAAACAATAAACTAAATAAAATAGGTGAAAAAATAAATTAACAAATGACTGAAAATAAAAAAATAAACTAAATAAAATTGGTGAAAAATAAAAAAAAATTAATTCGAGCCTATTGTAAATTAAAATTTCAATTGTAAAAAATAAAATAATGATAGTGAACAAAATAAACAAATGACTGAAAATAAAATAATAAACTAAATAAAATAGGTGAAAAAAGTAAATTAACAAATGACTGAAAATAAAATAACAAACTAAATAAAATAGGTGAAAAAATAAATAAACAAATAACTGAAAATAAAGAAATAAAATAAACTAAATATAATAAATAAATAAATAATTAAAAATGGAAAATAGAAAATAAGCCAAATATGTTTTTTAATAAATAAAAATAAACAAAAAAATATAGAAGTAAAAGAAAATAAATGTTTAGAAGGAGAAAATTATTGTTGGCAAACAAAATTTTCGGTGTAAACGGATAAATATATATATATATATATATATATATATATATATATATGTATATATTCCTTCTGCAATATTTGCCGGGATAAATATATGCTAATATGATAATTACATATTGCAAATAAAATAAACTCGCATTTTATTTGATAAGCATTTATGATATTCTTGAGCATATAGACACAATCGTTATCCCATTGCTTTGCGCAAGTGGATTTATCTTATTATACGGATTTACTCTTCATTTATTCGCCATGGGATGGAATTTAAATTAAGTGTCTGCAGCCGACTTCAGTTACACTGTGCGGCACCTGGTGAATTTCCATACTCACATTTTCTGAAAAATAATTTATTCATCCCGGGAGAGGAAATTCAAAACATTTCTATCGGCCGTTTATTAAATACCCTTCAAAAGCAACTTACAGTATAATCATAATCTCGCAAAATGTTCCTTTATCTTCAGTTTTTTTTTTTTTGCTCTTTTTCGTTATATATTTACTGGTTTAATAAATAAATGAATAAAAATATTTTTATTTTATTTAAACAAAGAAAAAATAAACAAATATATAAACAAAGAAATAATGTATCGTTATTTTTATTTTATTTGAACAAAGAAAAAATAAAGTAATAAACGAATAAACAAATAAGTAAACAAATAAATAAAGTATTTTTATTTTATTTAAATAAAGAAAAAGTAAAGAAATAACTGAATAAACAAATAAGTAAACAAATAAATAAAGTATTTTGATTTTATTTAAACAATGGGAAAAAAAGAAACGAACAAATACATAAACATATAAGTAAAATATTTTTATTTTATTTAAATAAAGAAAAAATAAAGAAATAAATAAACAAATATATAAAGTTATAAACAAAGAAATAAAGTATCGTTATTTTTATTTTATTTGAACAAAGAAAAAGTAAAGTAATAAACGAATAAACAAATAAATAAATTTGTATTTTATTTAAGCAAAGAAAAATTAAGAAATAAACGAATAAATAAACAAATAAAGAAAGTATTATTTTATACAAACAAAGAAAAAGTAAAGAAATAACCGAATAAACAAACAAATAAATAAGTAAATAAGTAACAAAATATGTAAATAAATAAGCAAAGGAACAAATAAACAAATATATAAATATGAAAATGAACATATAAACAAATATATAAACAAAGAAATAAAGTATTTTATTTTATTTAAACAAAGAAAAAAACGAAATTAACGAATAAATAAATAAGCAAATAAATAAAATATTATTTTATTTAAAAAAAATGAATAAACAAATTTATAATCAAAGAAAGAATAAAGAAATAAACAAATAATTAAACAATCAATTAAATGAAAACGTAACGCGCTACAAAAAAATTGTTCCTAAGAGGCAAAAACGAATTATAGGTTATGTTTACATTAAAATTGTACCTTGATTAAAAGTTTATAATTATTTTTATAAATAGAAAATTATTTTTATTCAATACATTTGGTTTTACGAAGACTCACATCTAAATCATTTGTATTGAAATTTAATTCTTTTTGTGTATTTTCACTTATAAATTCGAAAACATAACCTAAAAATTGTTGCTTCTTAATTATTTCTTTCATTAAAGTGCATCAAAAATGAAAAAAAATGAGAAAATTAAAATAAAATTTTCGAAACAGAAATAAATTATTAAAAAAATGAAAAATAAAATATATTCTTAATAAAAATGCTCTAAATAAAAATTAATATTGTGTTTGTTAATAATTTTCTCCTTCTTTGGAAATATGAATTAATATTTTTGAAAATAAGTAATGTAAATTTTTTGTTAAGGGCATTTGAACCATTATGACGTCACATTTGTAAATCACATGCTTTTCACTAATTGTGACGTCATAATGGTTCAAATGTCCTTAAAAAAAATGAATTTAAACATGAATTAATATTTATAGAAAATAAGTAATGTAAATTTTTGGTTAAAAAATTTTTAATAAATGAAATACAATTAATTGCTTTAATGATAATGATAAATAATGGTCATAATAATTAATATTAAATGTGACAAGCTCTGAATAAAGGTTCCTAAGAAGCAAAGGATTTGAAAGGTTATGTTTGTGTTATTTTTCGCTCAATTAAAAATTTTTATCTTCAATTTTAAAGCTAAAATCAATTCATATTTATTATTTTTTGTGTAATGAAGACATGAACATAAGTTGCTTATATTAACAATCGATCTACTTTGTATATTTTTATTTCGAAAATTACAAACATAACCTACAATTTTTTCCTCCTCAACCGATAGTGACTGTTGGAAATTCAATTGTAATTTTTTCGACCACTTTTCTCTTTAAATATTTAATAAATTGAACTGAAATTTTGTAAGAAAGTTTAAAATATATTAAAGAGGGGCAGTCATGTGTAAAAGTTGCAGTAAATCAAAAAAAATAATCAAAAAATACTTTTATTCGACAAAAACGAGAAATCGATTAAAAGATTTACTGTGACAAGTGTTAATTTTAAAAATAAATATTTCTAATAATTTTAAGAATATTACAACTTTTACAAATCACTGACATTTTTTATTGTATTTCAGACTTCATTTAAAAATTTGATCTCTTTTTATTAAATATTTAAGGAGAAAATAAGTGATCGAAAAACGACGTTGAAGTCTACAATGTTTATCAACGAAAAAAATTATTTACCATAATAATAATAATAATTATATTATAATAATTAATAATATTATTAATAATATAATTAAACGCTGTTTTTTTTCTTTAAATAATAAAAAAAATAAAATAAAACAGCAGTGTTGCAATAAAAATATTTAGAAATATTAAGTTAAAAATAATTTTCGAAAAATAGATTGATGTTTATGTTTTGATAATAATTGTTATAAAAATAAATATTAAATTAAAAATAATTTTGGAGCAAATTAAACAAATTTTTTTCGTTGATCAACGTTGTGGACTCCAATTTAAAAAAAAAAACTTTTAAACAACTAAGTTTTTTAACATGAAAAAAAACTTTTCTAGAAAAAAATTACCATTAAAAACCTGAGAGTCACTTTTATACGGAGCACTTAAAAAATAATAGTCGTAGTAAAAAATAATAATTTATAATAAAAATAATTTTGTTTACTGGGACAAATGAAGTCGCGCAGCTTTTGACGAAAAAAAAATAATAATAAACGAAAATTTTCACATGCAATAAGGGAATAGGATAGCATAACAAAGATACCAATAAGTTCTCATTGCTTTGGAAGCTCGTGGATATAATTTCTTTCGAATAATTGAATACAATGATTAATTCATTTGAAAAGGGCTTTAAGGGAAAGTCGCAACATCCGAAGGCCACCCAAGTTGTTTCTTTTTGAATCCGGACCTGCGGACTTGTGTGTAGATATCAAGATATGTACCCTCGCGGAACTTAAACATTTCACTGCTCGGCAACCTTCCAACCCTCTCTCACTGTTACATGCTTTGCTGTGAAGTTATTATTGTATCTACTAAAATGGTACGCGAAAGGGAATTTCTAAGACTTTTTCCATTTTTTCTTTAATTCTTTATTTCCTTTTTTCTTCAATTCTTTATTTCTTTTTTTCTTTATTTCTTTTTTATTTTTATCCTTTTTTCTTTTTCTGCTTATTCCTCTTTTACTTCTCTTTCTTATTTTCTCTTTTACTTCAGAAAAGAATTTTTTTGTTTCCTTTTTCTTATTCCCCTTCTACTCCTTTTTCTTTTTTCTTTCTTTTTTTTTGCTTATTCCTCGTTGAATCGCATTTATATTATTCCCCGGCGAAAATCCCTTTAAGAGAGTACAGTTTTGTCCCCCTAGGATTATTTGTGTAAAAAGAATATTTCAAAGTCCAATTCGCATTTTCAATGCTCATGTCAAACCAAGTATCACTTGTTTCCTGATTTTTTATTCGATCGCAATAAATATTCAAACATTAGCGTCCCATTTGTCTTCGGCGTTCTCAGGTTACACCCCAGAAAACAGTTTCTTTGAATATAAAAAAAAAAAATTTCTTTTCTCTTTAAATGAATAAAAAAATCGACGGTGAAGTTTGTTCATTGTAACGATCAAGGTCTTTTGATTTTTTTTAAAGGGCATCTCGAATTCTGTAAATAGAAGATGTTGCGCTGATAATACTTTTTTAGTAAATAATTTATTTTTTATTTTTTATACATTTGTTTAATAATATATTTAATTTGGTAATTGTAATATAAGTTTATTAATAAATAATCATAATTTATTAACTTAATAATTAAAAATCATAATTTATTAATTATTAATCGTAGTTTGTTAATTTGTTAATAACTAATCACAGTTTATTAATTTATTAATAAAAATCGTAGTTTATTAATAAATAATCATAGTTTATTAATAACTAATCGTAGTTTGTTAATTTGTTAATAACTAATCGTAGTTTATTAATTTATTTATAAATAATAATCGTAGTTTATCAATAAATATTCATAATTTATTAATTTAATAATTAAAAATCCTAATTTATTAATAACCAATCGTAGTTTATTAATAAATAATCATAATTTATTAACTTAATAATTAAAAATCATAATTTATTAATTATTAATCGTAGTTTGTTAATTTGCTAATAACTAATCGTAGTTTGTTAATTTGTTAATAACTAATCACAGTTTATTAATTTATTAATAAAAAATCGTAGTTTATTAATAAATAATCATAGTTTATTAATTTAATAATTAAAAATCATAATTTATTAATAACTAATCGTAGTTTGTTAATTTTTTAATAACTAATCTTCTTTATTAATTTATTAATAAAAAATCGTAGTTTATTAATAAATAATCATAATTTATTAATTTAATAATTAAAAATCCTAATTTATTAATAACTAACCGTAATCTATTAATTTAATAATAAATAATCGTGATTTATTGACTTATTAAAAAATTATTAATTGAAATACTTATATTTATATTTCAAAGTATTAAACAAATTCAAATGAACGAAATTTATTTTCTATTTGAATATTATTTGCAAAAATTTCTCGTCTAAAATGAAAATAAAGTGGAAATTAATTAATTAACTATTTATTTAGTTGGAAAAATTCATTTTTTAATGTAAAAAATAACTTTTACAATAAAATACAAATTTAAAAGAAGTGATAAAAAATGTCGTCGTTTGTTTGAACTTTTGCAAAAATTTAAAACTTTTGCGACATCATTTATTAGTATAGGTTATTAATTGTTTTACTAAATTGAGAAATAAAATATTAATTGAAAATTGTAAAAAAATTATTTGAATAATTAAACGATTACTTTTCTATTGTCAAATAAATATTTACTTGAGTCACATAAATTTTTAAAGCAATTAAATGTTATTTGATTTTACTAAAAAAAATTTTTTTAATAGCTTTTCTAAAATTATTAATTTTTATTTTTTATACTGAAATTATTTTTTATTTGTTATACTAAAATTATTGTATATTAATTATTATAATATAATAATATTAATATTATAATTAATTTAATATTATATATTTTATTTTTTATTAAATTAAATTTATTTTTGAAACACTGAATTTATTTTTGCTTTGTTATACTAAAATCATTTTTTACTAAAACTATTTTTTATTTGTTACACTGAAATTATTTTTTATACAGAAAATTTTTTTTTATTAAATTAAATTTAGTTTTGAAACACTGAATTTATTTTTGCTTTGTTATACTAAAATCATTTTTTTACTAAAACTATTTTTTATTTGTTACACTGAAATTATTTTTTATACAGAAAATTTTTTTTTATTAAATGAAATTTAGTTTTGAAACACTGAATTTATTTTTGCTTTGTTATGCTGAAATTATTTTTTACTTATTTTCTTTCCTTTTTTTTACTTATTTCAATTATTTTCACTAAAATTATTTTTCCTTTGTTATACAGAAATTTTCGATTCAAATAAAATTTATTTGATTTAATTAAAAATTATTTGATTCAAGCAAATATTTACTTGGTAATAGACAAAGAATCGGTTATTTGAATCAAAAATAAAAAAAATTTTCAGTTTCTTCAATTTGTTAATTAGTTTTAATTTATTTTAAAATTATTAACTATTTTAATTCGTTAATAAATTATAAATTACATTTTTTTTTAATTTTAAATTTGTTCTTATATTATATTAATGAGTGTAATTCAGTTTCATGATGTGATGAAAGAAATGTTGGAAAATTTAAAACTTTGTTTGCCTTCTTTTTTATCGCAACTCTCTTCTTTAAATTTATTTACGCTTTTAAACGTTCAGAACTTATTGTTCGCCTTGGCAACTTAGCAAACAAGTAAAATTATAATAAAAAATGTTTTTTTTTCGTTAATTTTGTCTCGCATTTTATTCTCGTAACCTGAGAGTGCATTTTTTAATTAAATTACATTTTTTTTCTTCGTTATTTATTTATTTTATTTATTTTTCTTTTTTCGTTTTTAATTATCTGTTTCCCTTGTTTATTTATTTTTTAATTTTTATTGTTTATTAATTTGTTTAATTTAATTTATTGATTTTCTTTTTTAATTATTCAATTCCCTTGTTTGTCTATTTTTTAATTTAAATTGTTTATTTTATTTGTTTTATTCACTCATTTATATTATTATTTTCTTTTATTTACTCATTCATTCTACTTGGTTTGTTTTCTTTTTTGCTTTATTTTATTGTTTAATTTTGAACTAATATTATTATTGTTTTATTTTGTTTCTTTTTTTTTTTTATTTTATTAACTTTATTATTTACTTTATTTATATTTTTCTTCTTTTATTTAATTTATTTATTTATTCCTTTTATTTGTTTTAATTTATTAAATTTTCTGTGTTTTGTTTATCAAAATAATTTATTTCACCATTTTCTTGTTTATTTTTAATTCATTCGTTTTTTTGTAATTTCATTTATATAATGATTTTATTAATTTAATTTTGTTTTACTCCAATTTTAGAATTCTAATTTTTTATTTTATTCTTAATATTTTTATTTTTGATTTAATTTAATTTAATTTAATTTTTATTTAATTTTAATTTTATTTTAATTTTATTTTAATTTAATTTTTTTTAATTTTATTTTTATTCTTTTCTATTCTAATTTTTTTTTATTCTTCACCTATTTTTCTCCATTATGTAATTGTTAAATTACTTTTGTTCCATATACAATGTTTATCGTGTTTACATTTTTTTATCGTTCATTTTCTGATAAAAAAATTCAATGGAAACTTTATCAATATCTCATTTAAAACTTTTAATTGTATATTATTTTTATTTATCGTGAACAATAATTATAGAGGAAATTTCTGATAATAGAAAACATTATTATGAGTGATGAATAAATGAGTATAAAAGAGGCAAAAAAAATTTTATTTTACATATTTTTTTGAACAATTTAAAGTTAAATTCAACGAAACGACACGATGAAAGTTTATTCAGCACTTCTTGTTGCAACAATTTTACTTGTTTGCTGGGCAACAATCGGAGAGGCTGTTCCTATTATTTCAAGTAACGAGACATTTACATTATAAACTTTTAAGTATTGTTTAAAAAAATCTCGTTTAAAATTATTTTTTTAAATTTAATGTTTGATTTTAAATTATTTATTACAAAATTAAATTTTTGGTTAAAATGATTTATACTCAAAATTAAATTCAAATACCAGTAAAAATACACAACATCATTTTCACTAAAACTATTTTTACTTGTAATAGTTTGAAAAAGTTTGAAAAAAATATTTTGAAATAGTTTACAAAAAAATCCATTTGAAAAATGGTTTGAAATAATTTGAAAAATTAACATAAACATAAAAATTTGTTTAAAAAGAATTCGAAGAAAGAAAAAAAATTGTTAGTTTATTAAATTTCGTGATAAATATAATTTTTTATTCTTTTAGGTAAAAAGAAACGAGCAGCAGTTATAGCATAAAAAATAAAATAATGTTTATTTATGCAAAGTTGACGAAAAGGACAAAATTTTGTAATGTATTGTCAAAATAAAGAAAACTGAACTTTGAATTGAAAAAATTTTTCTTTTTCTAAAAGTTAAAAACGATATTTATTATATTTACGATTATTTACGAAAAAATCGTTGAAAGAAACCTAAAAACTATTAAAAAATGAAAGTTAATACAATTTTTTGGTTCAATTTATGTAATAGAATTTATATTTAAAAAAAAATTGATCAATTACCTAGAATAAATGTCACTTTAAAACAATAAATTTTCATCGAAGGTGTAAGAGAGCTCGTCGTTTAATCAACTTTAAAAACATTTTTACGATTTCTTAACACTGTAAATCTTGTGACATTTTTTTTTCCTGCTCTTTGTGTTGTTTTAAATTTACAACTAGATTTCCAGTTTCTTTTATGAGTGAGCATTTATGATGACAGGAAAGCAGAAGTTCTTCATGCGTGCAAGTTCTCTTTACTCAAAAAAAAAAAAAAAAAAAACCGGTTGACAAGGTATCAAACCACTAAAATGTAGCAGAAAATAAGAAGTCCTCAACATTTAATAGATTGCTTAGAAGCAGTTTAATTAGAAATGCCATTTTACATTTTCCCCCCACGCACACATAGACACACACAAGTTCCACCATAAATTATGTTTTATTAATAAAATCCATATAATATCGTAATTCTTTATAATTACATTATAATTATTTTGATCGCATTTATTACGTAAACCAACTCGTCATGCCAGATGAGAGAAGATGAAAAATGGAAGAATTTATATTTAATATGTGAGAGGAATAAAAACAAAATTTTTATTCTAAAACGAAAATTATTTTTGTATGAAAATGAAAAAATAGTTATTCTAAAATATAAATTATTTTTATATGAAAATGAAAAAATATTTATTTTTTAAAAAAAGGTTTTTAAATATGTTTTAATATTTTATTTCATTAGAGTTTCTTTTAAACTTTTAGAAATTTAATTATTTTTAATATCGACTATTTTAACAAAAAATTTTCCCAAAAGAATTCATTTATTAAAAAAAAATTGTGTGAAATTCAATTATTTCTTAAAATTAATAAATTTTTATCTGGAATTAAATGAATTAAAATACAATTTTCATACAATTGTTCGAAAAAAATGAAAAAATGAATTATCTGTAAAGATTTAAAAAAAAAATTCTTCGCAATGTTTAATAAAGTTCTTCAAGAGAACTCAAATATTTTTATAAATAGTAAACTTCTTCTCAGGAATTCAATTATTTTCGTAACTAATAAAACTCATGGCTGAATTTCATTTATTATTATTACAATTTTTAAATGAATTTTTACAAAAAATGAAATTAAAAATAAAAATGCAATTTTATAAACTTTTTATTAAAATTCTGCAAAAAAATTCAATAACATTAAACATTTTTTTTATTAATTTGTTTATTAGAATTTAATGATTATTTTCAATTTATTAATACATTTCTTAAAAAAAATTTAATTATTTTCAAAAATTATAATAAGAATTCAACGTGACAATTCCATTATTTTTAATAAAATAATCCAAAAGAATTCAATTTGTAAATTTGTAAATTTGTAAATTTGTAAAATTTGTCGTAAGAATTCAATAAGCTTTTTGTGTAAATTATAAAATTATTTGGAAAATTTCAACTATTTTTTATAAAATTTAAATAAAATTTCTTCATAAAATTCAATTATTTTATTAAAAAGTTTAACAAACTTTGTTGATAGAATTCAGTTATTTTAAAAACTGTTAAAAAGTTTGCATAGAAGAATTAATATATATTTTAAGTATAATTTTAATTAAATTTCTCTGTCGAAAAATTTTTTCGAGAACAATTGAATTTGGCTATTTTTACAAACTTTTTTTTTCTTTTTTTCTTTATTATTTGCATAAAAATTAATTGAGAATTTAAATACAAAATTTTCAAAAAAATTGCAGTTTTCGAAGATTTTATTTAAAATAACATTAACAAAATTTAAAATTATTCAATTAAATTAATTAAATAATTGAATTCTTGGGAGAAATTTTAAATAATTGAATTTTTCGACGAATTTAAATAAAATTTTCACGAATAATTGAACTTTATGAAGAATTTATTTAAAATAACGTTAAAAATAATTGAAATAAAAATAAATTAAATAAATTAAATGAATAATTGAATTTCTTTGAGAATTTGAATAAAATTTTCAAGAATAATTATTGTAATTTTCAAAGATTTTAATTAAAATAACATTAACAAAATTTAAAATTAATCAATTAAATTAATTAAATAATTGAATTCCTGTGAGAAATTTTAAATAATTGAATTTTTTAGACGGATTTCAATAAAATTTTTACGAATAATTGAACTTTATGAAGAATTTATTAAAAATAACGTTATAAATAATTGAAATCAAAATAAATTAAATTAATTAAATGAATAATTAGATTCCTGTGAAAAATTAAAAATAATTGAATTTCTGTGAGAAATTTTAAATAATTGAATTTTTTAGACGAATTTGAATAAAATTTTCATGAATAATTGAACTTTATGAAGAATTTATTTAAAATAACGTTAAAAATAATTGAAGTCAAAATAAATTAAATTAATTAAATGAATAATTGAATTCCTGTGAAAAATTAAGAATAATTGAATTTTTTTGAGAATTTGAATAAAATTTGCAAGAATAATTGTAATTTTCGAAGATTTTTTTTAAAATAACATTAACAAAATTTAAAATGTATCAATTAAATTAATTAAATAATTGAATTCCAATGAGAAATTTTAAATAATTGAATTTTTTAGACGAATTTGAATAAAATTTTCATGAATAATTGAACTTTATGAAGAACTTATTTAAAATAACGTTATAAATAATTGAAATTCAAGTAAATTAAATTAATTAAATATAATTCGATTTTTATGTCAATATAGAAAAAATATATAAAATTCCTATGAAAAAATGCAATTTTCTTTGTAAATTTTATAAAAAATTCTTCGAAAAATTTCAATTATCATTTACAATTTTTCCAGGAATTTAAATATTTAATTAAATTTATTTGAAATTCATATATTTTTAATACAATTTATTTAAATAAATTTTTCGAAAAATGAAATTATCCTTGAAAATTAAACAAAATTATTTTCAAATTCTTTGAAATAATTCAGTTATTTTATACAAGTTTGATAAAGTTCTTTACAAGGATTCAATTACAAAAAAAAATACTTAATTAATTCAATAAACATTTATCTTTGTCTCTAAAAAATTAAAATCTCGAAGAATCATTTCATTAGAATTGATTTATTGTAATTGAATTTCAGTTAAAATTTTAGAAAATAATTAAATATTAAGTGTTATAGTGTAAATTTTTTTAGAAATAATTAAATTTAAAAAAATTTTTCGTTTTTATCTTTAAATTTTAAAAAGTTTTCAAGTCGAAATCTTTGAAAATTTTATCATTTGCAAAACTGTAAAAATATTTAAATGTTTATTTAAAATTTGATTTTGAAAAATTTCAACAACAAAAAAGTGATTCAATTTTGGAAGAATTGCAGTTGTAATTTTGAGAAATTATTAAATTTCAACAAGAAATTGAAATCATTTAAAATACTTTGACTTTTGGAAAAAAATAAATAGGTAGGTATTTGAATATTTAATTTTAAAAGCTATTCTATTTTTAAATGTTAAATAAGAATAATAATAATATAAAATATAATAATAATAATAATAATAATATAATATATAATAGTAGAAAGATAAATAAACTGAAAAAAAGAAATAATAAAATATAAAGAAAATAAATGAATGAATGAAATAAATGAAATAAATAATGGAAATGGAAAATCATGCGAAACGCGAGTGCAAAATAAATCTATAAGAATATTTAATACAAAAAACTACAAAAGTAATTTATTTATTCGAAATTTATTTATTCAAAAAAATTACAAAAATATTTTATTTATCTGAAATTTATTCATTCAAAAAAAAAAAAAAAAAAAAAATTCCCCCCATCAATCTAAAGAAAATGAATTGCGAATAAATTATGAATGAATAATTGTGAAAGAATCAAGCGATGAATCTTGAAGTCTGCGACGATTTTTTTGAACTTTTCTCTCTCTATCTATGCGTTCGCAAATGCATTAGAAATGGATGTCGCAAAATAATTTTTTTTTTCCTTTTTCGACAAAGTTTAAAAATATTTACACGTTTATGAAAAATAACGTGTATGTGTGGAGTGAAACTTTTTTTTTTTTTTTTTGAACGCGCAGGTGATTTCATTCAAAAGATGACGATTTCCGAGCGATGCCTCTTCCAGTCATGGGCAATTTAAACGTTTGCCACAGACGAAGTCACAAGGCCGTAACTCCCTACGGGCAAAAAAAAAAAAAAAAAAAAAAAAGGCAACTTTCAGATAAGGGATTCGAGTCACGAACTCACCTAGAGCAATGCGTTGTATATTTCGCAGACTCTCTTGGAAGGCGCGCGCAAAGAAGACGAAGAAGAAGAAGAAGAAGAAGAAAAGTAGAAGTATAAATGGAGAGAAACTGTGAGAGAAGTTGCCCTAACGCCATTTTTGGACGCGATAGCGACACGTGCGGAAAACCAAATACACAAAACGCCCCGGGACTTTTTTAATCTCTTCCTTTTTTCCCGGGTTTTTTTTTTTTTTTTTTTTATTTATTCTCTTTGCTTTGACAGGAATGAGGGGTCATGACTTTCGAAGCATTCTCTGACTCATATGGAATCACTTCCCAATGAATAGGGAATTTTGAAAGAAATATACCCGACAAGTTGTATTTATTTTGCAATTTGTTAGTTTTTTTTTTTTTTTTTTTTTTTTAAGAAAAACGTCCGGAATGAACGTTTATGATTTATGTTCGTAAAAAATTCCTGAAAGATTGGGTGAAGCTAAAGAATATTCATCTTTCGTTGAGCGAACGATAAACATTCTTTTCTCAATCTTTCAGGAACTTTTCTGCTTGGTAACTTTTACTATTTCCGCATATAGGGGAATTTTGCTTTCATTTTCCCTAAGTCTGGGAATTTACATGTAAAATTTTATCGAAATGAAAATAATAAAATAAAATTTTTAGTTTATTTTATTTTAATCATAAACGGGTTTAAATAAATTAAATAAATTTTATGAAATTTTATCGAATGATAAAACAAATTTTACCCTTTTTGAAGATGGGGAGTTTTTGCTTTCATTTTTAGCCAACTTTGAAAAAAATTCTGTATCTGGAATTTTGCTCAAAGGATTTTATGGAAATACAACAATTTTTCTCGTAGTTATTAATTATTTTTATTTTTTATTATTTTTATTTTATAATTATTACTTATTTTCCAAGTGTGAAAAGAGAGAATTTAGTGTAATTTCCGCACGATTTGCTGTGTTTCGTTTGTGAGAGAGTTTTCATGCCGTCTAGGCGGCGATTTCAAGAACTATTGGCGCGAAATTCAAAAAAAGGAACTTTAATTAACAATACAGTGAGCGGGAAAAAAATTTATTTAATTCAAGGTAATATTTTATTGATAATAGTCAAGTAATCTTATATTGGAAGCGAATAAATTTTTTTTTAGTTGACGGTATTATTAATTGAAGGTTTTGTTTTTTGAATTTCGCGCCAACAGTTCATGAAATCGCCGCCTAGATGGCATGAAAATTCTCTCGCAAACGAAATAAAGGGAATATGTGTGGCAATGATATTAAATTCTTTCGTTTCAGTCAGAGAATAAATAATAATAATAATAATAATAATAATAATAATAATAATAATAATAATAATAATAATGAATAAATGGAATGAAAATAAAATTTAAAAATCGACTTGCAAATATTATGAACATTAAATAAGATAAAAAAACGCTAAAAGAAAATAATAATTCGTCCTATGAATCAACGTTTAAATGTAAAAACATAAAAGTATGAAAATTCAATAAAGTATAAAAATAAAAAATTTAAATAAATAGAATAAAAATAAATAAATTTTAAGTAAACAAAATAAAAATAAGTAAATTCTAAATAAATAAATTAAAAATAAGTAAATTGCAAATAAATTAATTAAAAATAAGTAAATTCCAAATAAATAAAATAAAAATAAGTAAATTTTATAAAAACTTAATAAAAATGAATAAATTAAAAAAAAAATTTAATTTGAAATTCAAAAATTCTTTGGAAATTTAGGCAAAAAGGAAAAAAAATTTTGAAACCGCATTTGACATCTTTAATCGGTGTATAATTCGCTCTCTAATCCTGTATATTCCGTTACAGATCCAATTGCAATTAAGTTATTCGCATCGGTTATTAAAAAAAGGGGGTTGAAAATGAAAAAAAAAAATTTGACACTAATTCTGTCTTGAAATTTGACAGGTATTGTTAAATTGACCTTGATCCAGTCTGAAATTCTCCCTCCGTCTTCGGCATCAAAATCTTAATTAAAAAGCATTTCTTTCCTGAAGATCCTTTTAGCATCATTCAAGGTCCCTGTGTTCTTTTTCTTCTTCTTCTTCTTCTTCTTTTACTCCCATAAACCCATCTGGGCGAAAACTTTTTTGTTTTTTTAATCTCTCCCCCCGTTTCTTCGTTTCACTCGCGACAAACTGAATTAATTATTAAAAATAATGAATTTACAGAGGAATTTTAGTTAAAAACACGAAAAAGAAAATTTAATTTTGGAAAAGTTAGAAATTATTGGAGAAATTCAATTATTTTAGAAAATTTTTTAATAAAATTCTTGTCAAACATTTAATTATTTTCGAAACTTCAATTATGTTTATAAATGTAAATAATAATTCTTCTTCGAAATTCAATTATTTTCAAAAAATTTTTAATAAAATTCTTGACAGAATTTTAATTATTTTCTTTAAATTCATAAAAACAAATTCTGATCAAAATTTCAATTATCTTTATAAATATATAAATAATAATTCTTCTTCGAAATTCAAGTATTTTCAAAACAAAAATGGTAATAAAACATCACAGAATTTTAATTTTCAAAAGTTAAAAAAAATTCTGTCAAAAATTTAAATTATTTTTATATAAATAATAATTCTTCTTTGAAATTCAAGTATTTTCAACAAATTTTAAAAAACGAAATTGACGAAATTTCAATTATTTGTTAGAAGAATTCAATTGTTTTTATAAGTAGGTAATAAAATACTTTTTTTAGAAATTCAATTATTTTTAGAATAAATAAAATAACATTCCAGAATTTCAATTATTTTTAGTAAAATTTTAATCGAAATTGTCAAAAAAATGCAATTATTCTTAAAAGATTCTTTAAAATTCTTCAAAAGAATTCAATTATTTTAGAAGATTTTCATAAAATACTTTAGAAGAATTTGAATTTAAGAAACATTCAATTATTCAATAAATTATTTATATTTGAATTAAACAATAATTGAATTGTCGTAGAATTGCAGAAATTCAATTCTTTTTAAAAGTAATAAAATTCTTCGCAGAAATATAATTATTATTTTTTAAAAATTTGAATATTCAATTATTTTCATAAATGTTAAAATTATTCAGGAATTCAATTGTTAAAAACACAATTTTCATAAAATTTGTTCAAAAAAAGGAATTAAAAAAAATTATTTAGTAAGGTTTTTATAAAGTTCCTTGTAAGAATTTTACTGTCTTTATAAATATTTATTCTCCTCAAAAATTAAACTATTTCAAAAATATCGATAAAATTCGTTATAAAAATTTAATTATTTTAATAACTATTGAAACTTATATCGGAATTTAAATAATTTATAATACAATTTTAAATCAATTTCTATGAAAAATACAATTATTCTTCTAAAATTTATTAAAATTATTCAAAAGAATTTAATTATTTTTATTTTTTTACAGGATATTAGTTATTTCATTTATTAATTTAATTTAATTATAATTTATTGTTTTAATTAAATTTTATTCAAGAATTTACTTTCTATAGAATTCAATAATTTAAAAATTTGTTAATAACATTCCTTATGAGAATTTAATTTTAAGAAACATTCAATTATTCCATAAATTATTTACTTTTGTATTTAATTAATTGAATTGTCGAAGAATTTTTTAATAATTATAATTATAATTATAATTATAATTATTATTTAAAGTTTACTTAAAATTATTATTTAAAGTTTATATTCTTCAAAATATATTTTTATTTGAAGCATTTCCGAATAATTAAAATTTCGTGAAATTGAATTGTAAACAAATGGATTTAAAAATTCGCAAAGAAAAACTTTTTCAAAAATTATCAAAGTAAGTTTAATATGAAACAAAATTCAATTATTGAACGAAAAAATGTTTCATTTGTTCCAAAATAAAATTGATCCGAATTGAAATATATTTGAATCAAAGTAAAATTCATTTGAACCGAAAAGTTTAAATATATGTATTGAACTAAATAAAATCTATTTGTACACTTGAAATATTTTAATTTTCTTTATTTTATCACCGAAGAAAAGAATAAATTTTCATTCCGAGAATAAATAAAAGGCATAAGAGAAAAATAAAAAAAATTATAATAAATAAATTCCAAAATCCGCGTCCCGATAAAGAATAAAATCAAGTTTTTGATATTTTCAGTTCATTATAAACTGACACTGAATATTAATTAGTTTCTAAATTAGAGGCCATTATCTCACATAGTCATTTATTATACACATAAATAGTTTTCCCCTGCGGTAAATGCAAACATAAAACCTATGCCATTTAATTTTCAGTTCATTATAAAGGTATACTCCACACAAATAGCGGTACTTCAGCTAATTATATACAGTTCTAATTAAATAATTAATTACGTAACTCATAAATTAATTACCACAGTAATATATAAAGTAACAAAAAATCACTAACAAAAATTAAGATTGCCTCGAACGTAAAAAAAATACAACAAACGGTAAAACCATATAATTAAAATAACATTTCTAAACGCAGTGTTTTGCATTGTATAGGAATATATTTTGCAAAATAAATCACACAATTCGTACCTTGACCACATAACGGGACAAATTATGATTTTTGGATTCGCAAATACAAGCGAATATATATATATATATAAATAAATGCTGAACATGATAAAAAATTATGTATTTCGTGTTACGGAGAAATTGAGCGTTTCGTAGGTTGAAATTTATCATCCGATTAAATTTCACAGTAACTATTATGCGGGTTTCTTAGTCGCATTAGGATATATGGAAATATATATATATATATATATATATAGATGTTGCCTAGCAGGAAGATAAAATTCAACTCCTAAATCAGCAAATTGGTAATAAGAATTAATAATAGTGGTTTTTTTTCTCTCTTCAATCTGTTAAGATTGAATCTGCGTTAAGAAATTGAAAAATTATACCCAATCGCCTCTTTATGTAAACTTTATAACGATATTATATACTTAGAATCAAGAGGCAAATTTTTGCTCATGGACCACGCAAAACTATTTATTTTTGCGAGTCATTTTTCTGCGAAAATAAAAAGAATTCTCTTCGTAAAATTTTGGTTCAAATTAAACTTTATTTGGTTCAGATAAATTTTATTTTGCTTCAAGTATATTTAAATTTGGATAAATTTTGGTACAAATTACACTTTTTTTTCTTGTTCACCTAAATTTGATTTTGTTCATATTAAAGTTTTGCTTGCGTCAAAATAAATTTTATTTCGCTTCAAATATATTTTATAATTTAAATAAATTTCATTTTTGTTGAAATTAAACTTTCTTTTTTTTAAATAAATTTTATTTTGGTTATTAAAAGTAAACTTTATTTGCATCAAAATAAAAATGTCTGGAGTCAAAAATAAACTTTATTTGCATCAAAATAAAAATGTCTGGAGTCAAAAATAAATTTTATTTGCATCAAAATAAAAATGTCTGGAGTCAAAAATAAATTTTATTCGTTTCAAAATAAAAATGTTTGGAGTCAAAAATAAAAATTGAAACCCTTGCTGTGTAAAATTTATTCACTCAAAAATAATAAATATTAGAATATTGCAGAAATTTGAAGAAATTTTTTTTTTAATTTTTACTCTAAGATTTTACTGTAAAGAAATAGAGTAAAATTTCCCCACCAGTCTAGATTTTAATAGACGATAGTAATAGTTTCTTTATTCTTTCTTCTTGTGTCGACCGCTTGCATAAAATATTTATTTTTCAAAGACTGCGAATGTTGTCTGAATCAGAAGACTAATTGTTATAGCAATAAGCTTCTACACAGTGGATACAGTTGATCTTGAAAATCCCTTGTGATCTGTAAATTTATGTTCTCCTTCTTCGAAATGGAGAGCCGAGTGCATTTTGTCTGATGTTTTCTTTTGCATCTTTTTTTTTTTGTTGTTTTTTTTTCCTTTTTACTCCGTTTGGGTTGCGCTGCTTTTTTTCGGGTCTGTTTACATCGATTCAAACTGTCGGATCCAGTCTAGGAGTCTTGGCATCAGGAGGAATGCCAGGAGCGCAGGGAGCCAAAAAAAGGATTCCCCCTCTCTTTTTCTCTCTCTCTCTCTCTCCTTCTTTAAAATAAAGAGTAAAGAAGATAGAGAGAAAAAAATCTTTTCTTTCCCCCTCTTTCTCTCTTTTTAATGTTAAAAGAAAATAAGAGATAGAGAGAAGAAGAAAGAAAGAGAAAAGAATCTCTTTACCCTCCCCCCCTCTCTTTTTAAAGTTAAAAAAAATAAGACAGAGAGAAAAGAAGATAAATAGAGGAAAGAAAAAAATTGAAAAGTAGATGAAGAGATAGAGAGAAAAGAATAGAAAAAATAGAGGAAAGAGGAGAGATAGAAAAGTAAATAAATAGAGGGAGAAAAAGACAGAGAGAGGAGAGAAGATAAAGAGAAGAGAGAATAGAAGATAAAGAGAGGAAAGGAGAGAGAAAAGTACAATAAAGAGAAGAAAGGAGAGAAAATAGTAAATAGAGAGAGAGAGAGATAAAGAGAGAGATAGTAAAGAAGATAAAAAGATAAAAGAAATGAAAAGAGGAAAGAAAAGAGAAAAAAGATAAAAATAGGAAAGAAGAGATAAAATATAGAGAGAAAGAGAAAAAAGAGAGCAAACAAGTTGTAGGGGACAGAGAAGCGGAACGAAGAACGCCACAAGAAGAATAGGAAGAAAAAGAAGGAAAATGGGAAGAAGAAGAAAAATAAGAAAAAGAAGGAAAAGGATGAGAAGAAGAAAAAGGAAAAGAAAATGGAGAAGAAAATGGAGAAGAATAAGAAAAAGGAGAAGAAGAAAAAGAAGGAAAAGGAGAAGAAGAAGAAAAAGGAGAAGAAGATGAAGAAGAAAAAGAAGGAAAAGGATAAGAAGAAGAAAAAGAAGGAAAAGGAGAAGAAGAAGAAAAAGGAGAAGAAGATGAAGAAGAAAAAGAAGGAAAAGGATAAGAAGAAAAAAGAGAAGAAGATGAAGAAGAAAAAGAAGGAAAAGGATAAGAAGAAAAAGGAGAAGAAGAGGAAGAAGAAAAATAAGAAGAAGAAGATGAAGAAGGAAAAGGATAATAATAAGAAGAAGAAGGAAGAAAGACGAAAAAAGGGTGCTAACCCATGCAGGATGATTATCTGATGGTGCACTGTTGGATTTACACAGGAAGAGTTATCGCCAAACGGGAGTTGTTCCTATCGGGCACTGAGAGGTCATTAACCCCTTCCCATCTAAATGGCCTCAAGCAAATTCTCCATTGAATATTTAATTAGATTTTTCGACTCTATAAACAATCTTTACCTTTTATGGCTAAATGCACCTTTCGAATGTCTTTTGCAATTCTTTATGATATATCCTTCAATTGATCCTGAAGGCTGTACATTTCCCAGTAAAACATCTTCTAAAGATACTGATCCTGATGAATGTAAAAGCAAGTTCCCTTCTTCGAGTACTTCTTCTTTTTTTCCTCCTTTTCTTCTTTCACTTCCTCTTTGCCTTCTGATAATATTTTGATAGCTTTATTTTTCCAGTCAGTCACCGTATTTACATGAGAACTTATTGTATGTTACACAATAACTCTGCGTATTTTTCAATTCCCCTGTTAAAAATAAAGTGGACCGTTAAAAAAATTCAGTTTCCGCTTTCAAAAAATTTTTGATTTAAAAAAATTTTATTTAAAAAATTATTTATTTAGCGAGTTTATTGTTTTTTAATTGTAGTAATAAGTTATTAGGTTGTTAATTGATTGTTTATTAGGTGTTTGCTTTGAATGCTGGACTTTTTGGTTCAAGTACAATTCATTTGATAAAAAAAAATCCCGGTGGTCGTGGTCGTTAAGGCACTGAGACGAGTAAATTTGTCATGTGTTCGAATCCCGCTGAAAGCAGTTTTTTCTGTAATTAAAATTCTCCAAACCCTAAAAATTCTCTTAAATCAAATTCTGCAAGTAGGAAAATTCTGCTGAATAAAATTTCGCAAAAAGAAAATTCTGTGAATAGAAAATTCTCCTAAATAAAATTTTTACAAAAAGAAAATTTCGCAAGTGGAAAATTCTGTGAAAGAAAATTTCGAAAAAAGAAAATTCTCTGAAATAAAATTTTGCAAAAAGAATATTTCCCAAGTGGATAATTCTGTCAAATAAAATTTTCCTAAAAGAAAATTTTGCAAAAAGAAAAATCCGCAACTGGAAAATTCTGTGAAATAAAATTTCGAAGAAAGAATATTCTGTTAAATAGAAAATTCTCCTAAATAAAATTTTACAGAAAGAAAATTCCACAAGTGGAAAATTCTGCCAAATAAAATTTTCCTAAAAGAAAATTCTGCGAATAGAAAATTCTCCGGATTAAAATTTTGCAAAAAGAAAATTCTGCCAAATAAAATTTCTCTAAAAGAATATTCTGTGAATAGAAAATTCTGCCGAATAAAATTTTACAAAAAGAAAATTCCGCTAGTGGAAAATTCTGCAAAAAGAAAACTCTGCGAGTAGAAAATTCTGCCAAATAAAATTTGCAAAAAGAAAACTCTGATTCTTTAATTCTCTTCGATATCAAAACGCAGCTAAAAAATAATTTCTCGCATACCAAAATTTTTTCAGTCTCGAATTTCGTCCATACCATCAATATAATTTTCGAAGCGCCAGGAAATATTTTCGCTAATCTGCTTAAAAAAAATTTTTTTTTTGTTACTCGCATGACTTAACCAGATATCAAATATCATTCCCCGCAACCATTTCTTTCTTGCCACTTGAAAATATTTTTCTTCTTTTCTTAAATTTTCTTTTTTTTTCTTCTTCTTGATTAAATGTTTATTTTTTTTTTTTTATTTTTAAAAGCCGAAGGTGTGGAGATTCACAGTTAAGATAAATATGATTTTACACACATTATAATAAAACCAACATCGTATACAGGTTGTGCATTGAAACCTTCACCGAATATATTCTTTACGACCTTGAAAAGGGTTACGGTCGCACGTCACGCACATAAAATTTTCTGTCTAGATTCAAACAATATTTCTTGCACGAATATTGCAACTTCTAAGTGGTGTACCATGTTTTTATTTTTTTTTATTACGCGACAAAAAGATATTTATATGCAAATGTTTTTTTAAATTGTTTAAATGATAACGAATTTAAAAAAAAAATTTTAGCATCATCATTCAGTGTTGTACTTTTAAAGTTTTGAGTAAATAATTTTCAATATTTGGTGTTTTAATAAAATTTCCAAACAAAATTCAATTATTTCAAAAAAATAGGGGAAATTCAAAATTTATTCAGAATTCAATTGTTTTCATAGATAAAAAAATTGTCTACAAGAATTCAATTAATTTAGTAAAGCATTTTCAACGAAATGAATTATTTAACAAAATTTTTTATTTTTTATAATCAATTTTTTAAAAATGATTCAATTACTTTCAATAATGATTACATTTTTCTTGGAAATTCAATTATTAAACAAAATCTTGGATGAAATTCTTCTCAGGTATTCAATTATGTTTTTAAATTGAAAACAATTTTTTTTTTGCAAATAATGAATTATTTTCGTAAATAATAAAATTAATCTCAGGAGATTTCAATGATTTTTGAGTAAAAAATTTTTGCATGAATAATACTCGAAAAATGTAACTATTCTTAAAAATTAAATTTCAATTCCTCGAAAAATCAATTATTTAAATAATTTTTTTTTCATTCTGTGGAAGAATTCAATTATGTACAAAAAATATTAAAATTTTTCACAGGAATTCAATTATTGTCAAATATTAAAAAATAAAAATTTAGAATAGAAATCAATTATTTTAAATACAATTTTAATTAAATTTTTCTTTGAAATTCAATTATTCTTTTGGATTGTAATAAAATTCTTTTCAAGATTTAAATTATTTTGATAATTAAAAAAAAATTTCTTGCAAATATTGAATTATTTTCATAAATAATAAAATTATTCTCAGGATTTGGATGATTTTGAATAAAAAATTTTTACTCGTAAAATGTAATTATTCTGAAAAATTGAGTTCCAATTCCTCAAGAAAATCAATTATTTTATAAAATGTTTGTTTTAAATTCTTTTGAAAAATTCAATTATTTACAAGAAATATTATAATTTTTCACAGGCATTCAATTATTTGCAAATATTTTAATAAAATTCTTCAAAAAGGAATTAATTATTTTTAATACAATTTTTGATTACATTTTTCTTGGAAATTCAATTATTTAACAAAATCATTGATGAAATTCTTCTCAAGAATTCAATTATTTTTGAAAATTAACAATTTTTTTCTTTAAATATTGAAATATTTGCATAAATAATTTTTTTTACAATTCTTTGGAAGAATTCAATTATTTGCAAATATTTTAATAAAATTCTTCAAAAAGGAATTCATTATTTTTAATACAATTTTTGATTACATTTTTCTTGGAAATTCAATTATTGAACAAAATCTTTGATGAAATTCTTCTCAGGAATTCAATTATTTTGGAAAATTAAAATAAAAATTATTTACAAATATTGAATTATTTGCATAAATAATAAAATTTATCTCAGGATTTCAATGATTTTGAATAAAAATTTTTTGCAGGAACAATAGGTATTGTTCTAACTATAATTTAGGAACATTAAAAGTTTGTTTTTAATAATTTTTAATAAACGAATGATAAAGTCAAAAAATAATTTTTTACGTTCTGCTGATTTTCGGCTGTGGTTACTTTTTATTTATTGTGAATTAAATTAATTTTTATGACCCAGATAATGATTGGTATGGTTCTAACTATAATTTCGCAACATGAAATTTTTTTTTCAAAACAATTGTTAATAAAATTTTCTGTTTCAATTTTTATTTTCTTTGTCTGCAAAGTTTTTCCTGTTTTTAAGTATTTTTATGAAAATTTTAATGTAAAATTTAAAAACATTTTTATCTTATCCCATATAAAAATTTTTACGGAAGAAAAAGTTTCTATCATTAATTTTTATAAAATTTTTACTGTTTCGAAATTTTTAAAAAATTTCAAAGCTAAAGCTGTGTTATTAGGCCAGGGAAATTTTTTTTAATGACTAGAACTTTTCTAGTTTAAAAGCTACTTTTTTAAAATTAATTATCAAGTGCGAAGTCTGAAAAAGAACTGGAGAAAAAAAAGAAAAAGAACAAACAAAAAAGGAGAAAAAGAAGAAAAGGGGAAAAAAGGGAATAAAATTCTATGATTCAAATTTAAAAAATAATCAAATTTGATTAAATTAATAATGTTTAATTATATTATTATTATTATTATTATTATTATTATTATTATAATTTTTTTGTAAGCTTTAATAATAATTAAATTTTATTAAATTAATAATATTTTGTTATTATTATTATTATTATTCTAATTTTTTTTTGTAAGTTGTATTTATAATTAAATTTTATTAAATTAATAATATTTTGTTATTATTATTATTATTTTTCTAATTTTTTTGTAAGTTTTAATAATTATTAAATTTTATTAAATTAAGGGCATTTGAACCATTATGACGTCACATTGTGTGAAAAGCATTAGATTTAAAATTGTGACGTCATAATGGTCCAAATTCCCTTAACAATATTTTATTATTATTATTATATTATTATCATTATTATTATTATTATTATTATTATTATTATTATTATTATTATTATTGTTATTATTATTAATGAATGATTAAATTTAATCAATTAATAATTAAATAATTAAATTTATACCTTCTTCCCTAAGAGTAGTTTGAAAATCTTTCCCTAACTAAAATTTATTTTTACTTCTCCACAAAAAAAAGAAATATTTACTAATTTGTCTCATTGACAAATTGTCAATTAAGTTTTCGATATTTAAATTCCAGTTATTTTTTATTTGTTTATTTTTTGTCTCTTGGCATAAATAACACACACACACAGCAATGTCTAGGCGTTAAGTGCTCACTCAATAGAAAATGTGATGGATATCAGTTGTGTGGTCGATGGTCAGAAGTAATTTTTTCTCACGTCATTTAAACGACTATTTGCTACCACAATCTGGTTCTATTTGCATGAGAAGTGTATCTGCAATCTGCATTCCGTCACCTTCTTATTCCCCCTTTTTTCTTCGATGATGAAAGGTGGAAAAGGGGGGTAAAAAGTGACTCTACTCTTCTTTAAAATAATCATTATTTTTAATACCCAGTGCGCGGCAAAATAGTTTAATTTATTTCAACATTTATACTGCAGCGCTCGTTACTTTTTATTTTTTATTTATTTTTATTTTTTTTTACTTCTTTTCACACTTTATCTCACTAAAAGAGCTATATTTACTCGAATTTAATGACTCTTTTTTTTCCACAAATTATATTAAATTCTTCTTGTTTCCTTGATTCATTGGTTTCGCAAATTGCGACAGATTTATTTTATCTCGTTACTATAACTCGTCGTAATTGAGCAATAAGAAGTAATTACGACGTATAAATTCGCAGTAAAGGTGTATATTGTGAACATATAGATGTTTTAAAAAAAAATTATCTATTCAGGGGAATTTAATTTTTGCGCCAATCAAATTAGATTTTGAATTTCAGAAAATGAAAAAAATTTTAATGGAAAACAAATTTGATAACTGAATGTCGAATAAATTATTTGGTTCAAATTTATTTATTTTCTTTAAAATTAAAATATACAGGATTGCCCAGCAAACGGAAATCCTGGAAATGTCAGGGAATTTTATAAAAATTGAAAAAACCTGGAAAAGTCAGGGAATTTTAATCGAAATTCTGGAAAATTGTTTTCTAATTGTCTTTTATTCTTGAAATCTAATTTTACTTAAATATTTCAAAATTAATTCAATTTTAAACGAATTGTATTTACAATTTTCATAAGTAGATAAACGTGAAAAGATTTTCATTTAAAAATTTGTAAAATTTCAATTTTAAATGAATTTTATTAGAAAATTTAAAAAAATCTAGATATTTAAAAAAAATAATTTAAAAAACTAAAATTGTTTTGAAATTAATGACATTTTTTAATATATATTTTAAATTTTTTTAAAAATAAAAGTGATTTATATAAAAGGATTTTAGTTACAAACACTAAAATTTAATTTCTGCAGTAATTACATGTTAGTGTAGAAATTCAATAATTTTTTATTTTTTAAGAATTTTATTCAAAAATCAAAAGTAATAAAATTCTTTTCAAAAATTCAATTATTTTACTTATTGTTTGATTTATTCTTTAAAGAATTAAATTATTTTCCAAAATTTTAATGACATTATTTTGTATCTATTTAATTTTTTTCAAAATAAGTTTAATAAAATTCTTTGTAGAAATTTAATTAATTTCAGAACATTGTCAAAATTCAATTATTTTCAATGTTTAATATTTTAATAAAATTTCACAAAAGAATTCAATTATTTAAAACGAATTTCAATAAAATTAGTCTCAAGAATTTAATTTTTTTCAAAAGTGTAATAAATTCTTCGCAAAAATTAAATTATGTTAAAAAATTTACGAAAATTCTAGTCAAAATTTCAATTATCTTCATAAATCATACAATTTTTCACCGAAATTCAATTATTTCGAAAAATTTTATGAAAATTCTTGACAGAATTTCAAGTATTTTTAATATATTTTATAAAATTCGTTTCATCAAATTTCTCGAAAACTGAAATTATTCTTAAAAATTTTATTAAAAACTGTTAAAAGAATTGAATTATTATTTAAATTTTTAAAAGGTTATAAATTAAAATCTTTGAAAATTTGAATTTATTATGATTTTAATAAACAATTCTCTAAAATTAATTTTTTTAGAAAAGTTTACTTGATGCTTTTTTACTGTAACTTCATCAAATTTTTTTTTCATCATTACGATTCTTATTTTTAGCATTTTTAACTAAAATTCTTCTTTAAATCAATTAATTTTAATAATTTTTGAAAAAGTTCTTTGACAATTTTCAAATCCATTTGTTTAAATATTCAATTTTACGAAATTTTAATTGTTTGTTAATTTTTCAACTAAATATACGTAAGGAAATAAAAACTTCAAATTTTATCCAAAATTTTAACTGCAATTCATTTTAAAAATCAATTATTGCCAGAAAATTCTATGAGAATTCAATTATTAAAGTATTAACAAAGATAATTTATTGAATTTTTCTTAAAAATCCATTCTGGTAAAGAATTTTATCAACAAATTTTTTAAATAATAGAATTCTTGCCAAGAATTTTAATATAATTCTAAAAGAATAATTAAATTTTTTGAAAAATTTTATTCAAATGGTACTTTTAAAAAAATGAAACTCTGTAATGATTTTTGGAAATCTGAAATTTTTATTTTTTGGATAAATAATTGAATGTTTGTGTAGAATATTATAAAAATTTTTGTTTAATAATTTAATTTTTTTACTATAAAAATAAATATTTTATTAAATATTTGAATGTTTCTTAAAATTGAATTTTCAGAAAGAAATTTATCAACAAATTTTTAAATAATTGAATTCTTTTGACAAATTTTAATAAAATTGTTAGGAATAATTTCAGTTTTCGAGAAATTTGATAAAAATTGCACATATATTAAAAATAATTGAAATTCTGCCAAAAATTTTATTAAAATTTCTCAGAAACTTTTGAATGTAGAAGAAAATGTTTATTATTTATAAAAATAATTGAAAATTGACGAGAATTTTTGTAAATTTTTAAACATAATTGGATTTTTGCAAAGAATTATATTAATTTTGAAAATATTTAAATTCCCGAGACGAATTTTATTAATATTTCTTTTTAAATAATTGAATTCTTTTGTTTAAAATTTTTTTGAAATAGTTAAATAAAATTGTTCTGAACATAGTTAAATTTAATAATAGATATTTAATTGATTTTTTAAAATAATGGATTTATAAAATATTTTTAGTTTTAAACATAATTGTTTAAATTGAGGAGAAAAATTTTATTATTTTTAAAAATAATTGAAAATTGACGAGAATTTTTGTAAATTTTTAAACATAATTGGATTTTTGCAAAGAATTATATTAATTTTGAAAATATTTAAATTCCCGAGACGAATTTTATTAATATTTCTTTTTAAATAATTGAATTCTTTTGTTTAAAATTTTTTTGAAATAGTTAAATAAAATTGTTCTGAACATAGTTAAATTTAATAATAGATATTTAATTGATTTTTTAAAATAATGGATTTATAAAATATTTTTAGTTTTAATCATAATTGTTTAATGTGAGGAGAAAAATTTTATTATTTTTAAAAATAATTGAAAATTGACGAGAATTTTTGTAAATTTTTAAACATAATTGGATTTTTGCAAAGAATTATATTAATTTTGAAAATATTTAAATTCCCGAGACGAATTTTATTAATATTTCTTTTTAAATAATTGAATTCTTTTGTTTAAAATTTTTTTGAAATAGTCCACTAAAATTGTTCTGAACTTAGTTAAATTTAATAATAGATATTTAATTGATTTGTTAAAATAATGGATTTATAAAATATTTTTAGTTTTAAACAAAATTGTTTAAATTTAGAAGAAAAATTTTATTATTTTTAAAAATAATTGAAAATTGACGAGAATTTTTGTAAACTATTTTTGAAAATAATTCAATTCTTGAGATGATTTTAAGATTTTATTAAAATTTCATTTTAAATGTTTGAATTCTATTGTTTTTAATTTTTTTTTTTTTGAAATAGTCGACCTTGAAAATAATTGAATTTTGACAAATTATTTTGAAAAACAATTGAAAAAGAATTTTTAATTGTTCGAAAACAATTTAATTCTTTGAAGATTAAGTAAAAAAAGAAATTTTATGAAAAGTCTAATTTCTATTAAAAAAAATAATATTGATTAAATATTTATTTAAAACTGAAGTTATTATTAAGTATCAAATTAATAATAAATGTAGTTTTAAAAAACAAGAAAAATTCTATTTTTAATCTCGAAAACATGGAAAAGTCGGGGAATCTGAAAAGAGTAAAACCGTAACAACCTTGAATATTCTTAGAGACTGTTAAGCTTTAATCGTATTTTTTTTTAAACGACTCCATTAATTAAAAGATTCATGGAATGATTGATTAAAATTTTAATAAATTTAAATATAGAAAAATAGAATTTAAAAACCAATGAATTTTAAAATACATTTAAATAAATAAATTTCCAAATATACCTTGAATTTGTATTTTTCTTGCATTTGAATGGAAGGAGGAAAAAATTATGTATTTGTGTTGCATTTATTTGGGTATTCCCCTGGTTAAAAATTACCTGATTTTGTCGCAGCTCATTGAGAAACCTAAGGAGAGCTTAAAATGTCCCACATTAAAAAAAAAGAAGAAGTAGAAAGAAAAATGTAAGAACCGTTTTAAAAAACCATCGAAACCAGGAAATGATTATCATTTCGTCAAGTGCGAGTGAGTCAAGGGACCTGATTATTCCTTATATATTCTTTTGCACTTTCTTTGTGTTTGTTGGTTTTCTTCTTTGTCTTTTTTCTTCTTTTTTTGAGGATGCATCAGAAACCAGGAAGATGCTAAAAAAAGTCGTGCGTATTTTCAAGGAAGACGTTAAAGATTAAAGTTGAGTGTGCCTCGGACACTTTTAAACTGGTCTTCCAATATTTATAAAGATAGTTTCAGAGTGTGGTTCCTCTTCTTTATATATTGCAGAAGGACGACTCTTGTACGATCACTGACCGTGAGTTGAGGTTTTGTTATAATCGACCAAAAATTTTTTCTTTATTCAAAAGATAAAAAAAGGGTGGAAAAAAATGAAAAGGAAGAAAGTGAAGAATTGATAGGGAAAAATGAAGAAAGAAAAAAAAGAAAAGGAAAAAAAGAAATAAAACCAAAGAAGTAGGAAAAAGAGAAATAGGGAAAAAGAATAGAAAAAGAGAAATAGAGAAATTGCGAAAAAAGAATAGAAAAAGGAAAGAAGAAAAATTAGGGAAAAAGAATTAAAAGAGAAAAGTAGAAAAATTGGGAAAAAAGAATAGAAAAAGGAAAGAAGAAAAATTGGGAAAAAGAATAGAAAAAGAAAAGTGCAAAAATTGGAAAAAAAGAGTAGAAAAAGGAAAGAAGAAAAATAGGGGAAAAGGATTGAAAAAGGAAAGAAGAGAAATAGGAAAAAAGAAAAAAGGGATAATAAGAAGGAGGAGGAAAAAAGAAGAGCCACATCTTAAGGCTTGTCGGGAATCCAAATAAGAATTACGGTACTCAAGAATCATGTACTTTTCGCGAAGGGCTACCTGATTCAACGTACTACAAAAGAAAGCTCGTCAGTCAGTGTACTCTTGAAGAATGAACGCACGAGGAAGAAGAATGAACTCTTCTCAGTCGTAACTCCCCATTTCTTCCTTTTTATTTATTTTCCCTTTTTTTTTTTTGTTTTTGTTCGCCGCTCAGGAAAGCAAGAGTCAAATACTTTAAAATTGCTTCGTTACGTGTACCTTGCCAAATCATAATTTAATTTTCTCTTCGTTAGGCAACTCTTATATATTATATTGAAATCACAATTTTTTTTGCTCTCACATTTGCCTTGGAATTTTCGAACTCATGCGATTATTTACTTTTATTAAACACAACTATTTGGCTACTATTTTTCATCCGTTACTTTTTAATAATTTAATTTTAAAAAATGGTACTTATTTCTTTATTAAAAAAAAGAAAATTACTAATGGAATTATTTTCTAAATACGTGATTTTAATAAAAATTTTGTGCCTAGTTGAATGTTTTATTTGAAAATTTGATTTAATTTCAAAATAAAAACAAACTCACTGGAAAAGAATTAGACCATCAAAGAATCACAAATTGAAGAGAATTAAAAATTAACAATTTATTTTAAAAAATTATATATTTTTTTTAAATTTGTTTACAAATATAATAGAATTACGAACAGAATTAATATTAATTAATTCGTTAATTTCTGTTAATTTTAATTCACAGAGATTAATGAGATTAATATTAATTAATTAATTAATTAATGTTTAGAGATTCAAGATGGAGATAGAGATACAACTCTCCATCTGAGAACGCCAAGGTCACCGCTAGATGGAAGTTCAGTGTTTTCCTGGAATTTTTACTGCAATCTGGTGGTGACCTTGGCGTTCTCAAGTGGAGAAATGCAACCACCATTTTATTACTTACATTCTTACTAACTGTTAATTAATAATAATATTCATAGTATCAATTATTATTATTATTATTATTATTACTATTACTATTACTGTTATTATTGATAGAAAATTTTCTAAAACCATATACCTCAATTAATAAAAATTTGAAATTTATTCGTTTGGCTTAATTGCTTCATTCACATGACATAAATTTAATACGGTTCTAATTACATTTTATTTGGTTCTAAATTAAATTTTATTCATAGTTGAAATAAATTCCGGGTGCTTAAAATTAAATTTTAGCTTAAAATTTTTTGCGGTTCAGATTAAATTTTAGTTTCAAATTAAATTTCATTTGGTTCAAATTAAAATTTATTGGGTTTAAATAAATTTTTATTGGTTCATATACATTCTGTTTGCTTCAAACAAAAAATTGATTGCCTTCGAATAAATTTTATTTGGTTCAAGTAAGAATTTCCTTGTTTCAAATAAATTACAATTGGTTCGCAAAAATTTTATTTCCGTCAAATAAACTTTAGTTGATTCAAAATATATTTTATTTGGTCATTATAAAAATTGTATTCTCCTTTTAATTAATTTTTTCGGTTTAAATTAAATTTTTATTATTCAAATTAATTTTTTATTATTCAAATTAAATTTTATTTGGTTCAAATTAAATTTCATTTGGTTCAAATTAAAATTTATTGGGTTCAAAATAAATTTTAATTAGTTCATATAAATTCTATTTGCTTCAAACAAAAAATTGATTGCTTTCGAATTAATTGTATTTGGTTGAAGTAAGAATTTCTTTGTTTCAAATAAATTATAATTGGTTCGCAAAAATTTTATTTCCTTCAAGCAAACTCTAGGTGGTTCAAATATTTATCTAAGTTTAGTTCTAATAAATGTTAATTCGCATTCGAATAAATTGTACTTGATTCAACTAATATTTTTTCAATTTAAATAAATTATAATATTGCTTCGTATAAATTTTCACTTGGTTCAAATTAAATTCTGTTTCGTTAAAAAAAAATTTATTTGGTTCAAAATTAATTTCACTTGGTAAAAATAAATTTTTACTTGGTTCATAATTAATTTTACTTGGTAAAAATAAATTTTGACTTGTTTCAAATTAAATTCTATTTCGTTACAATGAATTTTTGTAGTTTTAAAAATTAATTTCACTTGGTAAAAATAAATTTCAGTTGGTTCAAAATTAATTTCACTAGGTAAACAAAAAATTAAGTTTTATGCAGTTCAAATAAATTTCGGTTGCTTGAAATTAAATTTTAGCCTAAAATTTTTGGTTGTTCAAATTAAATTTTGGTTGTAAATTTTTGTTGGTTCAAATTAAATTTTAGTTTCAAATTAAATTTTTGTTTTAAATTTTTGTTGGTTAAAATTAAATTTTAGTTTTACATTTTTGTTGGTTCAAATTAAATTTTAGTTTCAATTTTTTTTTTATTCAAATAGTTTACCTAAAATAAATTTTGGTTGCTTCAAATTTATTTTCAGTTTATAACTGAATTTTTTAAAAATCATTTTGTTCAAATGGAAATTTGATTTGAAACAAGTGAGCAATTTCGTAAATTCTGAAACAAACGTACTTTTATTTGACTAAAGTTTTATTTTGTTTAAAGTTTAATTTATATTTGAATTTAATTTAATTTAATTCAATTAAAAATTTTTCTAAATTTAAACAAATTACATTGCAATGAAGTAAAAAAATTTCTCTGATTGTAAAATAAAAACAAATAACCTGCGAATATTTTTTTTTTGGCAAAGTGAAAAATGCAAAGAGAAGGAAAAAGATTCGTTTTTAAGAAAAGAAAGACTTTTTATTTTTGTCAAAAGGTTATAAATAGCAATAAATGTCGTGCTTTAATGACTCTTTTCTTTTATCAAAGGTAAAAAAAGAATATTTTTTGTAAATAAATTCTCGCATTGAGACTATATATATGTATATATAGAAAAAGAAAATCGATTATCCACCATGTCGGGAGTTATTGTCGAACGATGCGCAAGCTATAGTGACGGTTTACAGCCACTGAATGCTTCGGGCCATCGTCATCACGTCAGAAAAAGGGCACATTGTGCTGCCGTTGGTTTTTTTTTTTTTTTTTTTCGTGCTATAAGGGTACTTTTACTTTGCCAAGGAATCGTACGCCATTAAATAAATTTGCGAGCGCTTACAAGAATGAGAAAGCCACTTAGTGCGATCTTTACGATACGCATTTCGCCACAAAGGCCCTTCCGAAAATGCTATTCTCGCATTTTGCACTCTCGCGGTGGAAATAATGATATTTACCAAATTTAACGACTCCTTAATAATTGTTATTAAACACTCCATATACAGAGCTGAAAATTCAGTTTAAATTGATTTCCATCCCTTTATCAAATTTTTTTTTGTATTTCAATAATCAACTTTATTTTTTTTTTTTATTCATAAACCGAATTTTGAATAATTTTTGTTTGTTAAATTAGCCATATTTTATTAAAATTAATTTTTTACTCAACAGTATTTTTAATATTAAAAATTGTCTCGAACTGCACAGTTTTGTCGTAAATTTGACTATATCTTCAAAAGTAATCTTTACCATACTCGAAAATAATTTTCACCAAAAAGATACTTTGATCCCATCATTTTTTATTCCAAAAAGAGTGAAAATTTTAAATTGACAAAAAGAAAACGCAAATGTTTGATTATCGAGACGACTATAATTTTAAGAAAAAAAAATTCTTATTATCCAAAAAAAAAATGGATTACTTTTTAAAGAAATATTTTTAAAACAAATAGGGGAGTAAAAAAAGAAAATAGTGGTGAGGGAGGGGGAGGAAATGGTTCAATTTCAGAAATAGTATTTGTGTGATGATGTTGCACTTAAATTGATATTTACAGAAATGATATACACATTCCGTTGGACAGGATGTAGTTGGGTTAATTAAGGATAGGCGTAATCATCTTATATTGAAATGAGCTTCGATTCGTTCAAGTAAAGCAGCTCAATAAATAAATTTATATGAAATTGTGCAAACCAGTCTTATCGTTGCGGGCAGAAGGCAAAATGCTAACGAATATTTAGAGTGACAATGCGATTAACTGGAATCTCCTCCATTGCTTGTGCAACATCGCTGGTCCGATTAGAAATTTTCATCTTTAATTAACACTTGAAATACGAATTTAATGCGTCGAACGGACAATAACGTATGGGCAATGTGAATTCGTTTCAAATAATTATATTTCATTCTATTTTTCCCCCTTCTTTTTTGCATATCAATTTATTTCTGTTTCCATTGTCTACTGTTTTCTGTTATTTTCTTTTCCTTCAAAAATGCAAATTAATTAAATCTATTTTTATCGAGGGAAATTAATTTTAAACCAACTGAAATTTATTTTTACCAAGTGAAAATTAATTTTGAACCAACTGAAGTTTATTTCTACAGAGTGAAATTAATTTTTACTAAGTTAAATTAATTTTAAACCAACTGAAATTTATTTTTACCAAGTGAAAATTAATTTTGAACCAACTGAAATTTATTTTTACCAAGTGAAATTAATTTTTACTAAGTTAAATTAATTTTAAACCAACTGAAATTTATTTCTACCAAGTGAAATTAATTTTGAACCAACTGAAATTTATTTTTACCAAGTGAAAATTAATTTTGAACCAACTGAAGTTTATTTCTACAGAGTGAAATTAATTTTTACTAAGTTAAATTAATTTTAAACCAACTGAAATTTATTTCTACCAAGTGAAATTAATTTTGAACCAACTGAAATTAATTTTGAACTAACTGAAATTTATTTTTACCAACTGAAATTTATTTTTACGAAGTGAAATTAATTTTGAACCAACTGAAATTTATTTTTACCAAGTGAAATTAATTTTGAACCAACTAAAATTTATTTTTATCAAATGAAATTAATTTTAAACCAACTAAAATTTATTTAAACGAAATAAGTCAAAATTTATACGAAGCAATATTATAATTTATTTAAATTGAAAAAATCTTAAGTGTATCAAGTACAATTTATTCGAATGCGAATGAACATTTATTTGAACTCAATTTAGAAAAAAAAATTGAACCAACCAAAGTTTATTTGAAGAAAATAAAATTTTTCCTAACCAATTATAATTTATTTGAATTAAAAAAAATTCTCACTTGAATCAAATACAATTTATTCGAATGCAATAATTGTTTGTTTGAAGCAAACGAAATTTTATATGAATCAATTAAAATTTATTTTGATCCCAATAAAATTTCATTTGAACCAAATAAAATTTAATTTGAACCAAATGAAATTTAATTTGAACCAAATGAAATTTAATTTGAACCATACGAAATTTAATTTGAACCAAAATTAATTTTAATTTTAACCAAATAAAATTTAATTTAAACCGTAACAATTAATTAAAAGGATAATATAATTTTTATAAGAACCAAATAAAATTTATTTTGTGTGAAGGAAATTTATTTGAACTGAATAAAATATATTTTGAGCCAAATAAAATTTATTTTAACTAAATAGAATTATTGCGAACCAATAATAATTTATTTGAATTAAAAAATTCTTACTTGAACCAAAC
Organism: Leptopilina myrica (nomen nudum); assembly: GCA_032872475.1. Lineage (NCBI taxonomy): Eukaryota > Metazoa > Arthropoda > Insecta > Hymenoptera > Figitidae > Leptopilina > Leptopilina myrica (nomen nudum). The sequence goes on along the minus strand of CM065467.1, from coordinate 20,514,672 downwards.
ACAATTTATTCGAAGGCAATAAATTTTTGTTTGAAGCAAACAGTATCTATATGAATCAATTAAAATTTATTTTGATCCCAATAAAATTTAATTTGAACCAAATAGAATTTAATTTGAACCAAATGAAATTTAATTTGAACCAAACGAAATTTAATTTGAACCAAATTAATTTTTGTTTGAACCAAATAAATTTTAATTTGAACCAAATAAATTTTAAGTTTAACCAAATAAATTTTAAGTTTAACCAAATAAATTTTAAGTTTAACCAAATAAATTTTAATTTTAACCAAATAAATTTTAAGTTTAACCAAATAAATTTTAATTTTAACCAAATAAATTTTAATTTGAATCAAATATAATGTAATATGAACCGTTAAAATTATTTAAAACGAGAACAAAATTTTTATAAGAACCAAATAAAATTTATTTTGTATGAAGGAAATTTATTTGAACTGAATAAAATATATTTTAAACCAAATGAAATTTATTTGTACTAAATAACATATATTTTGAAGGAAATAAAATTGATTTGAACTGAAACAAATATTTTCTCTAAATCCAATTAAATTAAAGTTGAACCAATTAAATTAAACTTCAAACCAATTAAATTTAATTTGAACATACTGAAACTTAATCTGAACAAACTAAATTCAAATTGAATGAATTAAATATAATTTTTAACTGAATAAAATTTAATATGAAGCGCAAATAAAATTTTATTCGGACCCAAAGAAAATAATTGATTTCTTGCGTTAGAGTTTCGGAATATCGAAAGAAATTAATTTTTCTATATCTCAGAAATAATTTATGCGACTATATCTATTTTAGTTTATCTATTTTTTAATGGTATAAAAAGTAAATTCGTGTCGCGTGTCGCTTAACATTTCACGCTCAACTTTTCATAATTTGAAAAGCCGCTCTAGTGCGACACGCTATATAATTAACTTCTAAACTAATTACGTTTTCATAAAAAAAAAAAATTGCAAAAACTAATGAATTATTATAACTTATTTATTTTTTAAATATTTTTTAAATATTTTGACACAAAAAATTGCAAAAAAAACTACAATGGAATAATAATTCAATCATTGCGGTTCTTTTGGCAATTTTTTTCGTTTTTTTCGTATTTTTCGTATATTTAAATAATAGAGTGAGAAAAAAAATTTTTTTTTGTGAGAGAGAGAGGGAGAGAGAGAAATTTCCCTTGTGCGAATTTCGCCGCTCGTTCCAGTAATAAGATGATCGTATTCCGATGACGTAATCGGCGTCGGGATCATCCAGATGCATGTTCGATAAGTTAAATGTATCCACATGCAAATTTCAGCGGAACGGAATCCCAAGTCATATTTATATTCTCCCGGTTCTCAAAGGCCACTTAAAATTCCATCGACCCACTACCCCACCCCCACTACAAATTGACATCGAATAAAATTTCTCATTTTTATCAATTAACGGTTCTTTCTCTTTTCTTTTTCCTGTTCCCCCCAATTGATTGACACACAATCTTTGCGACTATTTCGATATTTTTCTCTATATCAACTTTCGGTCTCAATAATCTGCACGCAGAAAAAAAAATTTTTATTTAATAAAACCAAGTAGAATTTTATTTTTAGTTAAATAAACGCGTGTTTGTCTCAAAAAACAACCTGGCTATTAATTTTTTATTTTAATTAAGACTTTTGCTATTTTAAAGAAACTTATCGCTGTTCCGGATAAAATATTTTTTTTCCATGTGCCAAATAATTAAAATTTATTTGACTTAAAAAGCAAATATTCGTCTCATTTATTTTTTCTAACTAGAAAATTTCATTCTAATTAAAAATGAATTAAATTCGAAAATATTTAATTATTTTCATAAATAATAAAACATTTTTATTTAATAAATTCCATTTTGAAATTTTTATTATTTTTATAAGTAATAAAACTCATCGCAGAATTTCAATTATTTTTAATTCAAAATTAATTGAATTCAACGAAAAATAAACTATGCTATTTATTTGTTAATTTAATTAAGAATTTTGCTATTTTAGAGAAACTTATCGCTGTTCCGGATAAAATATGTTTTTTCCGTGTGTCAAATAATTATAATTTATTTGACTTAAATAAAACTTATATTTGATTAAAATAAAATTTTTTTGAAACTAAATAATATTTATTTGATAAAAAAAAGTCGCGTTGGCTCTGAGTCAAATGTATCTTTTTTCTGGGTATCATCAGCGAGTTTAAAAATTTCTGAGTAGTAATTTTCACGAACTTAACTCATTGCGATTTAGAAATTTTTAATTACACTGAAAAAAATGTATAAAAAATTTAATAAAAAAAAAATTATTACTATTATTAATTAATTTTTTTTGTATTAAATTTTGTAAAAGTAATTTACAATTTAAGGAAAAAGTGCAACAAACTTAATTATGAAAATTCATTTAACTTTAAAAATAATAAAATTATTTTCCGAAATTTAATTATTTTCAAGAATTTAAATAAATTTATTCGCAAGAATTCAATTAAAATTTTATAAATAATAAAAATTCTTGTAAAAAAATTTTAATAATCTTCATAAGCAAAAAAAAATAATTCAAGAAAAATTCAATTATTTCCAAAAATTTAATAAAATTCTTGACAAAGTTTCAATTATTTTAAAAAATTTTCCTCAGTTTAATAATTTTTGTTATAACTATTATTGTAATGACATTTTTCAAAAAAATCCAGTTATGTAAAAAAGAATTTAATAAAATTTTACTCAAGAATAAAATTATTTTCAGAAATAATGAAACTCCTTGAAGAATTTCAAATATTTTCAGTACAATTCAAATTCGTTGCAAAATCTAATTATTTTTAAAAATTTGATTAAAATTCGTCAAAAGAATACAATTATTTAAAAATTTATTGATAAAATGGTTTATAAGAATTAAAATTTAAAAAACATTCAATTACTCAATAAATTATTTATTTTTGTATTGAAATATTTTAATTGTCCAATAAAAATACAATTTTCGAATAAAAATTGATTTTACAATGAATTTTAGTTAAAATTTTAGATAATAATTGAATATTACATGCATTATAGCATGAACTTTTTAAAATTGAATTTTGAAAAAGTTACGAGTAAAAATGTTAAAAAACACTTGAAAAATTGAATTTTCAATTGAATTTTGAAAAAGTTACGAGTAAAAATGTTAAAAAACACTTAAAAAATTTAATTTTTAATTGAATTTTGAAAAAGTTACGAGTAAAAATGTTAAAAATCACTTAAAAAATTGAATTTTTAATTGAATTTTGAAAAAGTTACAAACAAAAATGTTAAAAAACATTAAAAGAATTGAATTTTTGAGAAATTATAAATGATTATTAAAACAAAAAAAAATTTGTTAAAGAATTCTATACGCAAATATTAAATTATTTTCATAAATAATAAAAATTTCTCTAGAATTCTATTCTTTACAAATTTTAAATTTCAATTTTAATTGAATTCTACGAAAAATGTCATTATTCTGAAAAATTTTATTAATATACGTCGAAAAAATCCAATTTTAAGAATGATTCATTTTTTGAAAAAAATATTAAATAATTTATTTAGTAATTTAATTTTTATAGAATTTTTTTTATAAAAATTGAATTAATAATGAATTTTAGTTAAAATTTTAAATAATAATTAAATATTATAAGCATTATAGCTTTAAAAGTTTTAGAAATAATTATAATTTGAAAAGGTTTCAAATTAAAATCTTTGAAAATCGTAATTTTTTAAACTTTTAAAAGACAATTCTGTATAATTACTTTTTTTGACAAAATTTAATTATTTAATTTTTTTTTAAAATTAGAATTTGAAGTTTTTATTCTCTAATATATTTTTAATTGATAAATTTCAATAATCGAAATTTCGTAAATTTGAATTTCTAACAAATTAGAATTTGAAGGTTTTATTCTCTAATATATTTTTTTTTGATAAAAAAATTTCCAAATAATCGAAATTTCGTAAAATTTAATTTTTAACAAATGGATTTGAAGATTCTCAAAGAATTTGTCAAACATTTTTAAAAAATAATTGTTTTGAAGATGAATTTCAGTTAGAAATTGTAGAAAAAATAATTGAATTCAAATCATGAGAATATTTTTGAAAAATTATTAAAACCTTTTGATTTAAAGAAGAATTTTATTTTTTAAAAAAGTTATTGATTTTTTGTGTGAATAATTTTACATTTAAAGAAAAATTTCTTTAAATGTAAAATTATTATTATACAAATGTATATATGAATTTAATTTCTTTAGACGAAAAATTATTATACAAATGTATACGAATTTAATTTCTAGATTTGAAATTGCAAAATTTTCGCGTCATAAAAATAAAAGAATTTTATAGTTAAAAATTTGAAACCGGTCATCGCACTCTAAACGAATATATAAAAGATTCTTAAATTCCTAACTTCTATATGGCACTATAATTTCTAACGTCTCCTCTTTGTAAACCAAATGAGCGATAAAATTCAAATAAAACCAATAAAAATTGACAAAATGAACAGTTATTTGCAAAAAAAATGAATAAAAAAATAAAATAAAAAATTATAACCTGATAGCGAAGAAATACAATTCTAATCAATTTGACCAAGTAACAAACAATTTATTACCATGTAATGTTACTTTAATGGATATGAAAATATATGAAAACATCAAATAAAATTACATTTAATTATAGTTAGTGTGAAAATAACTCAATTGAAAGTGTAGCTAAGTTGTATAACGCTTCCGTCCCTGGTTTTAAATATATATAATATAAAGACACGCAATATTATCCACCCATCTTCCCTCTTTTTTTGCATATTTGCATACCAAGATTTCCTATTGATTTTATATAAAGAAAATGTATCGTAAACTCGTTTACGACATTCTTACTTCAAGATCATGAAGATTTTTTGATAAAACGAAAAAAGAATTTCAATTTTAAAAATCGATAGATTTTTTTTTCTCTAGAATATATTTTATAGATCAACTTCTTTAATTTAGAGGATTATTTTTTTTTTTTGCGACGAGGAAAAAAAGGAACAAAATTTAATTGGTTAAATTCTCTTGCGGGAATGTTTTTCCTCAATGGAAATAACTTTTGGAATTAAATTCAGCTCGGATGGAATTAACGATGAGTTATGTTATAAATGTACTGATTTTTAAGTCTGGAAATAAAAACAACTATTTTCTTGCGATTCTAAAAATAAATCTCGATTTCTATTTTTAGTTTTAAAAGATTTTTCATTTCGTTTTTTTATAGTTTAGATTTTTAGAGTTGTTTTACATTTTTCACGATTTTTCAGAATTTAGAATTTTTAGAAATTTAGAAGTTTTTAGTAATTTAGAATTTTTTAGAATTTTTTAGAATTTTTAGAAATTTAGAATTTTTTAGAAGTTAAGAATTTTTTAGAATTTTAAATTTTTAGAAGTTTAGAATTTTCTGGAAATTAAGAATTTTTTTGAATTTAGAATTGTTTAAAATTTAGAATTGTCTTAAATTTATAATTTTTTAGATTTAGAATATTTTTGCATTCATTTACTGTTTTGATTTCAATTCTGTTTGTGAGAGAATTTTCATGCCATCTAGGCGGCGATTTTGCGAACTTTTGGCGCGAAATTCAAAAAGAAGAAAATTTAATTCGAAATTTACAAATATTGATAATATATAATTAATAAATTCTTAAGAAAAAAATAAATTTGCAAAGTTCTACCTATTATTTACTTCCTGTAAACTTTCTGTAAACAAATTTTTGTCGAGAAAAATTTCAAAAATTCAAAGAAATTTGTTTACGCAAAATTTTTCGTTTATTTCACACTCGAGAAATGTAGTTCACAATAAAGTTGTCTCTTTTGCGGATAATGTTACAAAAAACGAAAAAAAAAGAGGAGGAAATGTATTTCTCTCTTCGCGAAATAATGACGGTATTTTGCGCATTCCTTAACCATAACCGCCAGAATCTGAATTACACGGTAAACACTTTTTTTCTTAGAATACCAAATTGCACAGTTTTATTGAAAAAAAAAATTTTTTATTTTTTGTTCTACTTTACACACGAGGAGAATAATATTGAATATTGAAGATAAAGAAACAAAATTTGAGGAAAATAAAATTCATTTCAACCATTTACATAATTTATTAGAAACTTTTGAACTAAAGAAAAATATTATTTGAACCAATTGAAATTTATTTAAAACAATTGGAGTTTATTTAAATTAAATAAATTCGTATTTTAATCAAATGGGATTTATACGAAGCAATTGACAAATTTTTTGAAGGCAATAAATAAATATTTGAAATAAAAGAAGTTTATTCGAAGTAAATAAATAATTGTTAAATAAATTTTTATTTGGACCAAAGAGAATTTATACGAACAATTAAAAAATTATTTGAACCGAATAAATTCTTAGTTGAACCAATTGAAATTTATTGAAGCAAATTAGAATTTATTTCAAACCAATAAATTCTTAGTTGTATCAGATAAAAATTTTTCAAACCAAATAAAATTTATTCGAATCAAATAAGTTTTTATTTGAACTAAATAAGACTTATTCGAAACAATAAAAGTTTATTTGAATCTAATAAATGAATGTTTAAACCAAATAAAATTTATTTGAACCAAATGAATGTTTGAACCAAATAAACTTTATTTGAACCCAATGAAATTTATTTTAAACAAATAAAATTTTTTCAACCAAATAAAATTTATTCGAATCAAACACAAATTTTTTTATTTAAACCAAATAAGTTTATTCAAACCTATTTAAATTTTTTTTTTAATCCAAAAAATGAATATTTGAACCTTTTAAAATTTATTTAAACAACATAAATAAATATTTCAACGAGATAAAATTCATCGGAAACAATTAAAAATTATTTGAATCGAGTAAATTATTATATGAACCAAATAAAATTGATTTGGAACGAATTGAAATTTATTTGAACCCAATAAATTGTTAGTTGAACTGAATAAAATTTTTCGAACTAAATAAAATTTATTCAAATCAAACACAAATTTTTATTTGAATCAAATAAAATTTATTCAAACCAATTAAAATTTTTTTGAATCCAATAAATGAATATTTGAACCAAACAAAATTTATTTGAATCTAATAAATGAATATTTGAACGAAATAAAATTCATTCGAACAACATAAATAAATATTTGAACGAAATAAAATTCATTCGAAAAAATTTTTAAATTATTTTAATTGATTAAATTCTTATTTGAACCAAATAACATTTATTTGGAACAAATTGAAATTTATTTGGACCCAATAAATTCTTAGTTGAACCAAATAAAAATTTTTCGAACAAAATAAAAATTATTCGAATCAAACAACTTTTTATTTTAACCTGAAGGTTCATTTCAACCAATTTACTGTTTATTTGAATTGATTTATTAGAACTAATAAAAAATTCGAACATCGTGAATTAAATTCTGAACCAATGAAAATTTATTCGAAACAATTAAAATTTAATTGAACCCAATGAGAATAGTGAACCGAATAAAATTATTTCGAACCAATTCAAATTTATTCGAGCAAATAAATTTTTATTTTAAACAAAGTAACTTTGATTCGAATTCAATAAACATTTATTTAAATCCAGTAAATAAATATTTGAATCAAATGAAATTATTTTGAATCAATTAAAAATTATTTCAAACCAATTAAAAATTATTTGAGGAAATAAATTTTTATTTATAACCAAATAACATTGAATCGAATTAAATATATACCTACATTTATTTAAATCCAGTAAATAAATATTTGAATCAAATGAAATTATTTTGAACCGATTAAAAATTGTTTTTAACCAATTAAAACTTATTTGAACTATGAAATAAAATAAAATTTGTTATACTTTTTTGATCTATAATTAAAAATTATTCGAAGTATAATTAAAAATTATTTGAACTGTATTTAAAAATTATTTGAACTAATTAAAAATAATTTTAACTAATTAGAAATTATTTGAATTATGTACAAATTATTTTGAACCCAATTAAAAATTATTTCAACCAATTAAAATTTCTTCGAACCAATTAAAATTTATTTCAATCAAACGAAATTCTTTCTTTAACCAATCAAAAATTATTTTAACGAACTTATGTTTATTTAAACCAAGTAAAATTCAATTTTCAAGCAAATAAAGTTTTTATTTAAACCAAATGAAACCAAGTTTACTATTTTGTAAGAAGAGAAGATCAAGAGAGTTGTAAAAAAGTTCAAGGTCATCGGAAATAATAAAAAAAAAATGCATAAGCAAATCGTCTTCCCTTTTTTCGAAATTAAATTGCAAGTTGTAAATTGATTTCGAACTCAAGTTGACAGGATGTGGTATCAAATCTTCTGAATTGATATAAGGTGAAGGGTGGATTGGGTGGGTGGGGTAAAAAAGGAGTGTTTTGAATCTTCAGGCACCTGGAGAGCAAGGACCCCTGAGTCTTGACGTGTTTCCAGCATCCTTTCTCTCTTCTCTTCACTTCTTCTTCGGTGCATTCTCTCTCGCTGTCTTTTCTTAACCTTTCTTTGCTCTCTCTCTCTCTCTCTCTCTCTCTCTTTCTCCTTCTCTTCTGCCCTGTACCTGGCATCGTCCTTTGGTCTCTTTTTAATTGTTTTGCGCTTATTTATTTTCTCTCTTTTTACATCTCTCTGCGTCCTCGTTTTTTCTCACTTCTCCCCCCACTCTTTCGCTCTTATTTTTCCTCATGTCTTCTCTCTCTTCTTCTCTCTTCGTTTCACTCTTTCTTGTTTTTTTCCTTTTTAGGTCCTTCTTTTTCTCTCTCTTTTTGTTTTTGTTTTTCTTTCATTCTTTCTTTCTCTTTCTGTCTTTCTCTCTCTCTCTCTCTCTCTCTCTCTCTCTCTCTTTGTATTTCTTTCTTTCTCTCTCTTTCTTTATTTTTCTCTCATTCTTTATTTTTCTCTCATTCTTTCTTTCTCTCTCTTTCTTTCTTATTCTCTCTCTCTGCATTTATTTCTTTCTCTCTTTTTCTTTATTTTTCTCTCTCTCTGTATTTCTTTCTCTTTATTTTTCTCTCTTGCTCTCTTCCTTAATCTTTCTCTCTTTTTCTTTCTTTCTTTCTTACTCGATTTCTTCCTTTCTCTCTCTCTATTTCTTATTCTTTTTATTTATTTCCCTCTCTGTCTTTTTCTTTCTTTCTCTCTTTTCTTCTCTTCCTTGCTCTTTTTCTTTCTTTCTCTCTCTTTCTTACTCTTTTTCATTCTTTCTTTCCCTTTTCTCTCTCTCTCTCTCTCTCTCTCTCTCTTTCTCTTTCTCCTTCTTTTCTCTTTCTTTTTCTTCTTTCTTTCTCTCCCTATTAACTGATTTTCTCCCCTTCTTTTTCTTTCTTTCCTTAATTTTTTTTCTTTCCTTCTCTCTCTCTCATCTCGCTTGATCTTTCGACGAAATGCATTCGCTTCATTAGAGCGTTTAGCGTAAGGGTCCATCCGTATCGAAAGAATTACGTCGGCCACTTGTACGTGATTGCACGCAACTCGATATATGCAACCTCCAAGTAGTTAATTTAGTAAACAAAAAAAAATTTTTTTTTACCATATTTACAAGTTCACAAATTTTATCGATGGTAAATTATTTGACAACAATTTCCTATACGTGATTCTTCTCAATGTAACACTCACGTACTTTGACTGTTCAATTTATTTTTTTCTCTCCTGAAATTCCATCAATTTTTTTTTTAATTAATTAATTTTATTATTATTCAGTATTCAGAATAGTTGATAAAAATTAAAATTTAGAGAAATGTTATTAATACAATTTTTTACTAATTTTAATTAGTGAATTCGTGACTGATTTTTTCCCTTTAAAATTAGTAAATTTCGCTAATTTCTATTGATAAACTTAGTAGCGCAATTTTCTATCTCAAATTTAGAAAGTAGGTAAACAGAAAAAATACAAAATGAAAAAATAAAATTAAAGTAAAATAAATAAATATACAGAAAAATGATGAAAAATACAAAAAAATAAAATCAAAAACTGCTTTTACTTAAACTTTTTACTTAAACTTTTTTTACTTAAACTTATTAGCGCAATTTTCTATCTCAAATTTCGAAAGTAGTTTAATAGAAAAAATACAAAACTGAAAAATAAATTTAATGTAAAATAAATAAATATACAGAAAAATGATTAAAAAAAACAAAAAATCAAATCAAAAACTGCTTAATAAACTTTTAAGAAATTCTTCGGAACAATTTAATTACTTTTATAAATAGTAATAAAATTCCTCGCAAGAATTCAATTATTTTTAATAGAATTTCGATAAAATTCTTCTTCATAAAATACCAATTGCTTTCAAAATTTTTAATTAAAATTAAAAAAAAACTCCATTAGTTTAATAAAATTCCAAGAAATTCTTCAAATCAATTTAATTAGGATTTAAAAAAATTTTCATAAAATTCTTCACGAGAATTTAATAACATTTTTAGAAGGAATTCTATTAGTTGTAGACTTTGTGTAAAAAAAATGTGTAGAAAATTGTGTTAGATTTGTAGTGTCTTAATTCGTTAGCTTCCTTAAAAATTAAATTTTGAAAAATAATATTCAAAAATTCAAGAAAATTAATTGAATTTCGAAAGACATGCAGTTCAAATTTTTTAAGTATTTCGAAATTTTAAGCAAATAAAGATAATAATAAATAAAATAAATAATATTTATTTAATAATAAATATAATAAAATAATTAGCTAAATATTTATTTTACAAAAGTTGTGAAAATTTGACAAATTTAATTTGGAAATTTTTTTAAAAAGTAGGTTTTTGAAAAATAGTATAATTAAAATTTTTTAAAGAAAAAGCTACTTGAATTCACAATAATAATTTTTTTACAAATGGAAACAATTGGAAATTCTCTAAAATTTTATATTTTAAAGAATATTATTTTTTTTCCTCTTTAAAAATTGTCTATAAATATAATTATATTTCTGAAATTAAATTATTTTATTAATTTAGGAAAATACTGTTTAAATAATTCAATTCTCGTAGTTGAATTCTGATAGGAATTGATTAAAGAAAAATTTCAGTTAAAATTTTAAAAAATATAATTAAATATTTAAACCGTTGTAACAGGATGTTTAGGAATTAATTAAATTTTTAAAAAGGTTTTTAAATCAAGTTCCTTGAAAATTTAAGGGAAGCAAAAGTAAACATCTTTAAATTTTTGTTTTGAAAAATTATTAATAAAATTATTTTTCTTCAAAAATTGTTAAAGTTTTTCAATAAATTTATTCCGAAATTCTCAAAAAATAATTGAATTTTGGATGAATTAGAATAATTATATTTCATGGGGTTTTCCATTGACACTATTTGAAATTTCAAATTCCTTGGGAAAAATAAATATTTAGTTTTTAAATTTTTGTTTAACAAAAACTATTAAAGTTTTGAAAAATTTAATTCAGAAATTTCGTATAAAATTTTTTCTTAAAAAAATGAAACTAAGATTTTTTTTAAATACTTCTATTTTCGAAAATATGTTTGAAAAATTGAAACAATTGAAAATTTTGCCAAAGTTTTATTGAATTAAATTTTGAATTTTAATTCAAGTTGCTGTTAAAAATATTTTTACAATTTACTATACGAGTTGTTCAAATAATTAAATTTAATATAAAAGTTCGTGAGAAAAATTATATTTTTTAAGAAATTAAGAATTTTCAAAATAAGCAAATTTTGATAGTAGCAACGGAAAAAAAAATTTGTTTACGCTAGTTTTGCTAGTTCTATGAATAAGTTTCTATAAAACAAGTGGGAAAATAAATGAAATTTCATATTTTTGTTTTCTTATCATCATATCGTCATATTTTATGTATATATTCTACAGTGTGACGGAATCGAAATTGATTTATATCAAAGTTGTATATATAGAAAATAATCTTTTAACAAAGATTAATGTTTAAAATAGAATTAAAATTCCAGAGAGAATTTAGAATGCTTGTTCTCTTTCAAAATGATAAAACGAAATTTAATTGGTTAGTCACAAGACGCCATCGGAGCGTAGGATGTACAACAGGACACTCTCAGAATAACAAGGATCAAAAAAGAGTGCGGTCTGTTTAGAAGCTTTATAATATATATAGAAATTCAACATCACCAGATTGCAATCTACGACATTGATATAACATACACTTTTTTTCAAACATAAATTTCATCTGTTTTCTCTTTTTCTTTTTCTTTTTCATTTCTTTCATTAGGAAAGAAATTACTCTCATTATTTATATTCTCGAAATTCAAGTTCTCTTGAAATATTTTAATTCGTAAAAATGTTTATTAATTTTAATTAGTCACTTAATTTTTTTGCTTCTGAATTAGTGAATTTTACTAATAAATTAGTATTGTAATTTCTATTTTTTACAAATAAATAATTAGTCAGTGTTTATTAATAAATTAGTAATTATTTCTATTTTTTACTACTAAATATTAGTAGTACTTTCCATTTTTTACTACTAAATATTAGAAGTACTTTCCATTTTACACTAAGAAATTAGTATAAGTATTTTCTATTTATTAGTAAACTTTAGCAATAAATATTAGTTTCTACAAAAATTGTACTTTTGTATACATTTTTTTATTTAATAAATTAGTAAAAAAATTTTATTTCTTACTACTTATTTCTAATAAAAATTAATATAATAATAATTAGTAATTTTTATTAATTTTTTAGTAAAATCTACTAATTAGTAGGAATTTCTACCAATTTATTTGTAAAATCTACTAATTAGAAGTAATTTTTATTTTTTACCTTTTTTTTACCTTTTGCGGAATTGTCAAATAAAAATCAGAAAAAAAAGAAATTATGATTTTTTTCTCTTTTTTGCAGAAAATTTATGAGTATAATTAAAATTATAATTTTCTCTAAATAATTTTAATTCATCAAGAGTCTATAATTATAATAATATAAATAGCGAATTTTGAGTGAAAGCTCGAAAGGATATTATGAACTCATTAGAAAGTTTACAATAAATAATTATAGACACTGATTTACTTATTTGATTTCCAGTAATATGTAATTTTGATTATATAAAAAGTTGCTATCAATCTAAATCAGAAAAAAGAAATAAAATAACAAAAAATCTATTAAGAGAAATAAATAGAATGTCAGCGACAAGAAACGAGGAAAAAATATTGTCACTATAAAGAAAGAAATTATTTAGTAATTTTTTTTTAAATATTCTATTTTTCATGGCTGAACATTTTTTCCATTGAAGACAAAAATGAAAAATATTTTAAAAATAGGATTTTTATAAAATTTCTTTCATGAAAATAGAAACTAGTGGGTATTTTTCCTTTGTGATATAAAAAAAAAAAATTGATGTTAAAAAAAATTTTAACTAGTCGCTATTTTCCTTTTGATAAAAAAAAATTTCCCCTCGTAAAAAAAAATTAAAAAGGGGAATATTTTTCCTTTGACAAAAATAAAATTGTTTCTGTTATAATAAAAAATAATTTCTAATAAAAATTAAAAAATAACATTTTTTCTGTTCTAATAAAAATTTTCAAAAATTACAAAAAGTGGATAATTTTTTTTTCTTTGACGCAAAAATAAAAAAAGGAGATATATTTTTCATTTCTAATAAAATAAGAAAAAAACCAAATAGTGAATAATTTTCCTTTGACAAAAATAAAATTGTTTCTGTTATAATAAAAAATAATTTCTAATAAAAATTAAAAAATAACATTTTTTCTGTTCTAATAAAAATTTTAAATAAAATTACAAAAAGTGGATAATTTTTCTTTGGCGCAAAAATAAAAAAAGGAGATATTTTTCTTTTCTAATAAAATAAGAAATAACCAAATAATGAATAATTTTCCTTTGACTCAAAAATAAAAAAGAAGATATTTTTCCCTTGAAGTAAAAAGTGGTTATTTTTCCTTTCCAAGCAAAAATATGTTTCTTCAACAAAAATACAAAAGCAAACTGTGAATTTTTCATAAATCTTCATTTCCACGAATGATGTACGCCATACAGGTGAGTATAAATAGCAGTAGAATTCAGAGCACTCGTCCAACAAAAACTCCCAATAATTGCAATTTAATAGAGACAGTGAACTGTTGCTTTATTTGTATGTAAGTGAACATTTTCATTGAAATCTTAAATTAAATTGTTTTTCACGACTTGCCTTACGATGAGCGCGAGGATAAAAAGGAAAATTTCTTACAATTATAATTGTGGAAATAATTTCTGGTATGACAACAATTTCGCCTCTCGTTATACACAGTATATAGAAACCTCTACATACAAAATTCCTTTATTGTATATATACACTATTCGTCTTATTCTCTTATATTATTTTTATTGTCCGAAAAAAAACCTGTTCTCCTTGTAATTAAAAAAATAAAAAAGAAAGAAAAATATTTTTTATGTGTATTGCAGCTGAGTATCTCGTTACATTGTCAGGAAATACTTATTCCAGAACAGTTATATTTTTACAGTGTTATAACATCGTGTCTCCTTTATGTAGATTACCACGCATTCCCTTTTAATTCCGTGTACGTTGGTTTGCCTCCATCAAGGCGTTCAATTTACACTAATTTTTTTTTTTAAATATTAATTATGGAAGTAAAAAATGTTTATTTCTTCAAAATACATTTTGAAAAAAAACATTTATTGAATTTATTTTATTGAATTAAAATAAATTATTTAATTATTATTTTTTCAATAAATTAAAATCAATTATTTAATTATTATTTTTTTAATTACTTAAAAATTATTTTATTATTATTATTATTACTACATATTTTTACTACGACGAAAATAAAAAAAAATTTCTTCTCTAATAAAAAAAATACAAAAAGTGGATAATTTGTTTTTGATGCAAAAATAAAAAAAAGATATATTTTTCTTTTCTAATAAAAAGACAAAAACAAATAGTGGATAATTTTCTTTTGACGCAAAAATAAAAAGAAGATATTTTTCCTTTGAAGTAAAAATACAAAAAAGTGGATATTTATTTGGATTTTGGATATTTATTTAAATATTTAAAAATTATTATCTTTAAATTATTTTGTTATTATTATTATTATTATTATTATTATTATTATTATTATTGTCAAGAATTCTTACCGAACATTTTGGAAAAATTTTAATAAAATTTTCAAGAATAATTGCATTTTTTTCTCAGGAATTTTGTACTTTTTTTATATATCACTATCAAAAAAATTGAATTATTTAACTAATTTAATTTCTTCTTTTTTTAATTATTTTTAATAAAATTTTTAATGAATTCTTCGAAAAAAAATTATTTGAAAAAATTTTTGAATGCAATTTAATAAAAATTATTAAGTTTTATAAAAATATTCCAGGAAAATATTTTCAAAAAAATGATTTTATTCGAAAAATTTTAATACTACTTTGAAAAGGAATTAAACTTTATGAGCATTTTATTTCAAGTTGTATTAACAAAAAAAAATTAAATTCTTGCAAATAATCTTAGTATATTTACGAAAATGATAAATAAATTTATGCGATGAATTTTATTTAACATTTTTTAAAATAATTAAAACTCTATGAAAAATTTTATTATTTATAAAGATAATTGAAATTTTGAACAGATTTAAAAAAAAAATTTTAAGTAATTGAATTTTGAAGAAAAATTTTGATATTTTTAAAAATAGTTTAAATTGTGGGGATATTTAAAAAAAATTTGAAAATAATTGAATTTCTGCGATGAATTTTCTTAATTTTGAAGATAATTGAATTTTGCAGAGAATTTTATCAGAACTTTCGAAAATAATTAAATTTCCATGATGAATTTTATTATTTATGAAGATAATGATAATTTTGACGAGAAATTTTAAAATATTTTTGAAAATAATTGAATTTCTGAGAAGAATTTTATTACTTTTAAAAAGAAATGAATTTCTAGGATGAATTTTCTTATTTATAAAGATTTTATTATTTACAAATGTACAGAAATAAATGAATAAATAATTGAAATTCTGACAAGAATTTTATTAAAATTCTTTGCAAATAATTGAATTTCAGAGAAGAATTTTACTATTTATAAAGATAATTGAATTTTGCAAAAGAATTTCATCAGAACTTTTGAAAATAATTAAATTTGTATGATGAATTTTTTTATTTATGAAGATAATGATAATTTGACGAGAAATTGAAAAATTTTTTTGAAAATAATTGAAATTCTGCGGAGAATTTTATTACTTTTGAAAATAATTGAATTACCATGATGAATTTTATTATTTACAAAATTTTGCCGAGAAATTTAAAAAAAAAATTTTTTTGAATGTAATTGATTTTTTGCGAAGAATTTCATTATTTTTGAAAATAAATGAATTTTAGAGAAGAATTTTATTATTTATAAAGATAATTGAAATTATGACAGGCATTTTATTACACTTTTTTTTTAAATAATTTAATTTTGGAAAAGAATTTTATTATTTATATAAAAATAATTGAAATGTTAATCAGAGTTTTTTGATTTTTTTTTAAATGTTAAATTAAAATTTTGACATGCATTTTATTAAATTTTTTTAAATATTAATCGACTTTTTGTGACGTTTGTTGTGAATTTATGCGGTTAAAGCGACTTTTTTTGAGTCTTAAAGACGATCCGAGCCTTGTATAGTGGAAGAATTTAGAAAATATTATAATTGCGTAAGATTGAATAGGTTAATAAATAATTAATATTATTTTTAATAATTAATTAATTAATTAATTCGTTTTTCGTATTTTAAAAGTCGAATAAATGATTGTAAAATATTTCGTAAAAACCATAGTGGAAGAATTGAAAAAATATTCCAATTAATAATTATTAATTTTGTATAATAATATGAAAATTGTAAAATTGTAATAATTTTGTTCTTACACTGAAAAAAAATTTATTTGATTTTAAATAACCGATTATTTGACTATTATCAAATAAATATTTACTTGAATCAATTAAATAGTATTTGCTTCAAATACTATTTGAATATTTAAATATTTAATTCAAATAAAATTTATTGGATTCAAATAAAAATGATTTGATTAGTAAATATTTATTTGATAATAGTCAAATAATCGGTTATTTGAATCAAATAAATTTTTTCTTCCAGTGTAATAATTATTTAATTTATCATAAAAATAATTCATTCATTTATTTAAGAAATTAATAAAAAATCCCTACGAGAAGATTCGTATCATTTGAGAATTTGTGCGTTTTCTTTATTATCACAAAACTCGAATGGTAATACAACTCTGAACTCTCTCTCTCTCTCTCTCTCTCTTCTCCGCCTGACGGTCGATAAAACGAAAACTGTCAGAGAGACACAGCAATTGTTTAGAAAAAAAAAAAATAATTGTTCTTGAAAATTGAGAAAAAAAATAATTTTCCACCGCAATTGTGCGGGGTGTGATGGGAAAATAGAGGGAAAAATAGAAAAAATTTGCAAAAAGTTATGGGTCGGATCGTATTGACCAGGCTGCCAATGCAATCCCACTCCCGGGCGCGATCCCACTACTGCCCGCCACGGAGACTTTTGGCTGCTGGGTTTCCCCTCTGGCCCGATTCGCCTCTCCTTAGCCAACCTGGCCACCCCGGACTCCTCCAGGGTGCCCATATTGATGGCGAGCTTAGTGCGGACGCCCAGTCGACGTGGACACTACATCAGCAGTGACCCCCGACCTCAGGCCCTCCACCATAACTAGCCTCCAAGTCGCTGGATTACAGGAGTTGCCAAACTCCCAGCTGAAGATATTCACTTCTCATCGTCCATTTAAATTGTAACTCGTCTCTTTTGAAATTCATTTCAATTTTTCCCTGTATTTTCCATTTTTCGCCATTTTTCGAATTTAGTCGCACTCTGGAGAATTTGGTGATTGGAATTTTTTTTTTTATTTTTCGAATTTGTTTTGGGAGAATTTTCGAGGGAAACAAGTGCAGTACGCGAGGCTTGGCTCCGCCCACTTTGGAGATTCACTATAGCAATGTGAGAGACAGTCGACGATCGAAATTTTCCTTTCTTGTGTTTTTATTACTTTATAACTTCAATTGTTAAAAGAAAAATACAATTATGATCACGAATTAAAATTACAATTTATATTCTCATTCATTTTTATTATTAAATTTAAAAAAGTAGTTAATTGTACCAAAACAATTATTATCGCAGTGTTTCTAATTAAATCCAATTCAAAACTTGGTACAGCAAAGCAAAAAACTATAAATAAAATCAATAGATTTTTAATTTACCTAATAATTATTTTTTAGAATTATTAAAAAATAAATAAGACTTCAATTCAATTCATATTATTGAAAAAATACTAAATAGTTAATTCTTATTATTTATTAATCAATACTCATTTAAAAAATTGTGATAAATAAATAGAAAATTATGCAAAAAATACTACAAATTTTGTAAAAACAATATGATTGTCAAAATTAATTACAAAATGAAAGTTAAAAAAAATGTTGATGGAGAAATATAAATAGTTCAAATTACTTTATTTTTTATTCGATTTTAAATAAAGAAAATGATTATAAAATTTATAAATCAATATTATGAAAATTTCTTACCTTTTTTTTATAAAAACAATATCTTTTAACCTTCTTTCTTCTTAAACAATAAAATATTTTGATATTGACAAATCGAAAAACTATAATTTCGATCTGTCAAGCAAAGTGTTTTGAAAAAGAAAAAAAACAAAAGCATTTACAAAAACTAACTTCAAACTGCGGACAGAATGAATGAAAGAATACCAAGATTATTATTATTAATTATTATCTTTTATGTTTATTAAAAATCGTTATGTTTCGGTAATCTATGCGCATTTTGAAGTTTCATTGAAAGAAAATGTATATTAAATTTTGTAAAAGTATTTTACAATTTAAAAAAATAAATTCGAAAAAGTACAAAAAACCGAAACTTCGATATAAAAAATATTAAACATTAAAAAAAAAATTAAGTATAATTTAATAAACTTGTATTAAAATTCTGGATATTCAATATAATTATACTAAATTCCACATAAATGTTTTTAATGTTTAGAATTTTTTAAATCAGAATTTTAGTTTGTTGCTCTTTTTCCCCAAATTGCAAAATAATTTTACAAAATTTAATATATACATTTTTTTTTCAGTACAGTTTTTGTTTACTTTTTGGTTTTCCAACTGTTTTAATAATTATTCTTTTTAACTGTTTTCAATGTTATACCTAATTAATATTATAAATATTATCAAATTCTTAATTTCGAATATTTTTTACATACTGTCAAAAAAAAAAATGAATTATTTAATTAACTTTTATTTTCTTCTTTCTTCAAATGTGGTTAATGCGCAATTTTAAATGAATTCTATGAAAAAAATTTTAATTTAAAACTTTTCAATGCAATTTATTAGAAATTATTCATTTTTAAAAAATAAATTCACAAAAATATTTTAAAAAACCGATTTCATTGAAAATATTTTTATAAAACTTTGTCAAAGAATTAAGCTTTTCGAGCAATTAATTTTTAAATTGTTTAAAAAATAATTGAATTCTCGCGATGAGTTTTATTATATTTACGAAAGTAGTGAATAAATTTTACTACAATTATATATTGAAAATAATTGCATTCCTTTGAATAATTTTATTATTAATGATAATAAATGAATTCTTGCGAAGAATTTTACTAAAAATTTTTCAAAATCCTGATTAAATTCTTTTGACGAATTTCTTTGAATTTTTTATAACTAATCTATATTTTTTAGTAATTTTAATTAAAAATTTTGAAAGTAATTCAATTTTTTGAAGAATTTCTTTCAAGTTTTTAAAATAATCGCTTCTGTTAAAAATTATAATTAAATACTATTTATTGTTGAAGTTTATTAAAATTGTTGTCAATATAATCGAATTTCTGGGAAAATTTTATTATTTATAAAAATAATTTAATTCTTGCGAAGAATTTTACTATTTTTCGAAAATTTATCAGAAGATTGGAAAATAAATGCATTTTTTCAAAAAAATTTCATTAAAAATTGGAAAAAAATTTTACTGAAACCTTCCAGTGAAATTTTATAAAAAAATTGACACAGTAAAATATTTATAAACAAATTGTGTCATTTGTTAATTTTCAAAGAAATTAATTTAATATTTTACAAAAATTTTCTTAAAAATTTGAAAATTAATTGAATTTTGAAAATAAATTTTACAGACAATCTTAGAAATAATTGAATTTTTTAGATTAAAATCACTTTAAAAATTGTTTTCAAGAGAATTGAATGTTTGCAAAGACTTTACTAAATATTTGAATTGTTTCAATGAATTTTTGCAAATTTCAAATAACAATTAAATTCTTTCGTCAAATTTTATTAAAAATTGTATTGAAAATAATTTAATTTCTGCGCAGAATTTTACTATTTATGAAAATAATTGAATTCTTACGAAGAATGTTATTTTGTTTGATAAATAATTAAATTCTTGCGAAGAGTTATTTTAAAATTTTTCAAAATATTAACAATAGTAATTTATTGTCAAATTTATAATACATTTAAAAAAATTTTACAACAATTATTTTTAAAATATTACAAAATTTAAACATAAAACAATTTTTAATGGATTTTTTACTCTAACAAAATTTAAAGAAAACAATTTGCATTTTGAGAGGTTTCACTAGTGCAAATAAGCGAAAAACAAATAAAAAAGATAAAATCACAAATTTTCTTTTTTAGGGATTTTTTTCTTTTTATTTCAAAGATAAAAATTTTACTATTCGAAGCGTTCTTAATTGGAGTTTATTTCACAGTAGAAGAGTTTCGAAATTACCTATTGTTTTAGTGACAAACCTTATTTCCTCTTGTGACGATTCTCACCACATTGAGACCTCTATAGATACTTTTGTTTATAATTTTCAACTATTTATTAAAAATAATTTGTTGATTTGCAAACATTTTTTCTTTTTAGACTCATTTTTTATTTATTACTATTTGTTAATTTTAATTTCAAAACATTTTTTTTTGACTCATTATTTTCGTACATTACGAAAAAAAATAAATAACAATCATTATTTGTAAATACAAAATTACTATTATTAATATTATCATGATTAATAATAATCAGAAAAATGTAATTTAATTTGCACTTTTAGTCCAGAAATGTAAAAAGAAAATTTTTTCAATAAACAAAAAAGGTTTTTCGAATTTAATTTCGTAAACGAAAATTATTTCGACCTTTGATATTAGTATATAATACTCGTATTTGTTACTTAATGTAAATGAAACCTTCTATTTTTGTGAAGTAAACTTTTTCTTATTCTTTAGATTTGAAAAGAAAATTTTTTTATTACTTAGAATAATAAATTCTTGTGATACTTTTTTTTTCTTTTAATGAAAAGAAGAAATATTTTTTTTCCATAATAGATACGTCAGACGTCAGTCATTATAGTGTCTCATAAGAAAGAAAATTGAAACCTTGAAAATTGATCCTGTTTCTTCTTTCTTAATATTTTTTATTAAAAGATTACTGAATTCATACGGAGAATTTTATTATTCCTTCATTTTTTAATTAATTGGTTGTATTTCTTAATTTTTCTTTAAATTGAAATTCTTTGCGTTATAATATGGATATATAAATCAAAAAAATATTTTTCTTTCTGGAAAGAATTTTTTTCTTTTTGACATATTTTGTTCATGAATGTTGGGAAAGAAAAATTGTATTCGTTGTGCAGAGAGGAAAACAAAATTTTGCAAGTTGACACGGAAATGGGACTTTTGACATTTATTTTTTATGTTACCATTGATACATTTTTCGTAAAGTTCGAAGAAAAATTTTCTTTGACACTATTTTAACTTGTGAATAACAATAGAATGACGAAAGGTTTATGTGGAAAAAAAATTACTTGAAATTTTAAATAAATTTAAGTTTAAAATGAAAACGGAATTTTGCATTTGATTTTTTACATTTGTTACAATTTTTAGTTAGAAATTTAAATATATTAGTGAATATTTTTTTTGTAAATTCATTTATTATATTTATTATATTTATTATATTTATTTATTTATTCATTTATTTACGGATGAATAAATATTTATTTATTGGCAAAAAAATATTAATTTAAACAACTAAAAATATTTAAACTGAAACTTTTTAATAGCAACTATAAAGAAAAAATAGGAGAGTTTATTATTGCTATAATTATAAAAATAATTTGCAAAATAAGTAGCAATTTTTTTTTATTATTATAATTATCTCTAATCGTCGTATTATGATAAGAAATAAAAAGAAATAATAAATAGGAATTATTATTATTATTTTTATTATAAAGGAATTCTCATTCTACAAGGAATTGAAAATTAGAAAAAAACGAAAAAATGGGTATTGAAAAATTTTTGACATTTTTAATTATGATAATTATAAGAAGAAATTGTTAAATAAATAAACAGAAATTGTTGTTATTATAAATAAATTCTAATTTTACAAGAAATTAAAAATATTTTTAAAATGTCAATTGGGCATATTTTTGCCTTAATTAATGATAATTCGACTAATAAATTGTAAAATAAATAAAAAAATTATTAATACTGTTATTATAAATAAATTCCAATTCTACAAAAATTTGAAAATTAAAATAATTTTAAAAAATTAAAAAATGGCAATTGGACATTTTTTTGACTTTTTTAATGATAATTCAAATAATAAAATGTAAAATAAATGGACGAATTAATATTATTATTATCATTATCATTTTAAATAAATTCCAATTCTACAAAAAATTAAAAATTAAAAAATAGCAATTGGCCATTTTTTTGACGTTTTTAATTTTGTCAATTATGATAATAAATTGTAAAATAAATGTTTATTTATTTTACAATTTATTATCATAATTGACAAAATTTTTGTTTAAAGATTATTATTATTGTAAATAAATTCCAATTCAACAAAAAATAAACAATAAGAAATAAAATGCAAAAATGTTATTTTGAAAATAGCAATTGGCCACTTTTTCGCCTTTTTTTAAATAATAATCATAACAATAAATTATAAAATAAAAAACAAATTATTATTATTATTATAAATAGATTCACATTGTACAAGAAATTAAAAATTCTAAATAAATGCAAAAATGGTAATTGGCCATTTTTTTGACGTTTCTATTTAATTTTAATAATTATAATAATAAATTGTCAAATAAATAAACAGAAATTATTATAATTATAAATAATTAAATAAATTCTAATTCTACAAGGAATTGAACATTTTTAGAAAATGTCAATTCGCCATTTTTTGCCTTTTTAAATAATAATTAGAATAATAAATTTAAAATAGATAAATTACATATAAACAAATTATTATAGAGAAATTATTTTATTTTATTTATTATTGTTGTTATTATCATAAATAAATTTCAATTCTACAAAAAAATTAAATATTATAAATAAATGCAAAATTAGCAATTGGCCATTTTTTGACGTTTTTATTTAATTTTAATAATTATAATAATAAATTGTAAAATAAATAAACATAAATTGTTGTTTTTATAAATAAATTCTAATTTTACAAGAAATTAAAAATGTTTTTAAAATGTCAATTGAGTAAAATTTTTGCCTTTTTAAATAATAATTAGAATAATAACTTGTAAAATAAATAAACAAATTATTTTTATTATTGTTATTATTTTAAATAAATTTTCATTCTACAAAAAATTAAAGGTTATAAATAATGGCAAATATGGCAATTGGCAATTTTTTTGACGATTTTATTTAATTTTGACAATTATAATAATAAATTGTAAAATAAATAAATACAAATTGTTATTATTTTATTATTATTATTATAATAAATAAATAATTTTTAATTCTATAACAAATTAAAAAATAGAAAAAAATTGCAAAAATGGCAACTTGCTAAATGTTTTATTATAAATATGATAATTATAATAATAAATAGTAAAATAAATAAACGTAAATTATTATTTTTTTTTTTATAAATAAATTCTTATTTTACAAGGAACGAGAAATTAGAAAAAAAATCCAAAAATAGAAATTTGGCTCTATTGTTTGCTATATTAATTTTGGTTATTAAATAATTTGTTGTAAAATAAATAAACAAATTAGTATTATTATTAATATTATTATTATTTTTATTATTAATAAATTTTTATTTTAGTAATTAAATCATTAGTTGTAAAATAAATAAACAAATTAGTATTATTTTTAATTATTATTTTTATTTTTATTATTAATAAATTTTTATTTTACAAGGTATTAAAAAATCAGAAAAGTAGCAGTTGAGTGTCATCATTTGAAATTTAAATTGAATATAATTAACTACATTATAATGATGATGATAATTATAATAATTGATAGTAAAATAAATTAATTTAGAATAATTTAAAAGGTGAAATAATAATAATAATAATAATAATAATAATCGACGAGGAATATAATAATAATAATATTGAGTGATTAGGGTGTCCGCACGTGTACACATAGGGAATTTTGCCGGGACTGTAAAAGAGTCGCAAAAATGTATTATTTGATCAACGAAGTCGAGTGTGCTCTCTTGTAGTGTTAAGAAGCCTTCCTCTGGAGGCAGAGATCGGACCCAAAGAGTGGGGCGCTCATATAAGACCCGTAGCCAAACGGTTCTCCCAGTGACCAGTCCCGACACGAAAACCCATCAGCCAAAGCTTCTTCCTCTTCTTCAGGAACTGTTTCACTTTTTTTTTTCGTCCCACGTCCTGTGTACCATTTTATGGTACCGAAAGAGGAATAATTATAAGCAAAAAAAAAATACATTAATTAATAATCCATAGAATGTTATCTCAACAAATTGTTCCGCTCTTCTTGGTGCTTATTTGTGCCCATGGTAAGTTTTTTTTCAACTCTATTTTTAATTGTGTTTCTGATACTTTTTTTTAATGATAACTTTTTCGTATTTTAACGCTTTTTAATTGTGTTTATTTATATTTTTATTGGTTTTATTTATTTTTATTTATTTCTCTTTATTTTTATTTATATTTTTATATTTTTTATATTTAAAAAAAAATCTTTTGTATACTATTTGTATTCTTTTAATACTTTTGTATACTGTTTGTATTCTTTTAATACATTTGTATTCTGTTTGTATTCTGATAATACTTTTGTATAGTGTTTGTATTTTCTTTGTACATTTGTTGACTGTTAGAAATCTTTTATTACTTTTTTATTTAATAATATTTAATTATATTTTTATAACTTTTTATGTTGTTTTAAAATTTTTGTGTATTGTTTGTATTCTCTTAAAACTTTCGTATACTGTTTGTATTTTTTTGGTACTTTTGTTGACTGTTTGAAATCTTTTAATACTTTTTAATTGATTATATTTAATTATATTTTTATTAATTTATATTTTTACTACTTTATATATATTTTTAAAACTTTTGTATACTATTTGTATTCTTTTAATACTTTTGTATACAAATTTGTATTCTTTTAATACTTTTGTATACAAATTTGTATTCTTTTAATACTTTTGTATACTATTTGTATTCTTTTAATACTTTTGTATATTATTTGTATTTTTCTAATACTTTTGTTTACTATTTGTATTCTTCTAATACTTTTGTATACAAATTTGTATTATTTTAATACTTTTGTATATTATTTGTATTTTTCTAATACTCTTGTTTACTATTTGTATTCTTCTAATACTTTTGTATACTATTTATATTCTTTTAAAACTTTTAAATACTGTTTGTATTTTTTAAATACTTTTGTATAATGTTTGCAATCTTTTAATATACTTTTGAGTACTGTTTATATTTTAACAAACTTTTTATACTCTTTTAATACTTTTTTCAATTTTTATTTATTTTTTTTTTGTTTCAAAAATATTTTCTTTATTCAAAATTTTATTTTATTCGTAATTTTTCGTTTTTTGGAATTTTACATTTATTTGCTGTTGATATTAATTTAATATTTTAGCGCCTCTTCTTTTTTTGGTTTAGGAATTAATTGACAGATTAATTAATAGTGACTCGACGTGATTAATTCAAGAAATTTTTGAATATTGTCAAATTGCGTTTTTTAATAATTTAGTGACAATAACTAATTTTATAAATTAGTTTTCGAACATTTTTTTCCGAGGAAAAAATAGTGTCCTAATTTTTAGAGGAGACGTTTTGTTTACGTTCTTCTGATTAAATATTCGATTTTGTGTTACCCTAATTTGAATATTTTGTATACTGGTGACTCGTACTTTCGAAAAATTTTTGAGAATACTCCATATTCATTAGATTTTCAATCTTTTGCTGCTTTTATTACTTTCTTATTTTTCGGTTGTTTATTTTTTCATTTTAACTATTTTATCCGCTTTTTTAAATTTCTTTCTTTCTTTCTTTCTTTCTTTCTTCTATTATCATTTATTATTTTTTTCTCTTTATTTCTTTCTTCTCCTTTTTATTTTTTATTATTTTTTTCTCTTTTTTTCTTTTTTCCACTTTTTATTTTTTATTATTTTTTTCTCTTTTTTTTTAAATTTATTTCATCTCCTTTTTATTTAATTTCTTCTTTATGTTTATTTTCTTCCTTTTTTTCTTCCTTCTTCTATTTTTGATTTCTTTTTTTTCTTCAATTTCTTTTATTCCTTCTTTTTTTATTTTCTTTATTTCTTTCTTTATTTTCTTCATTTCTTTCTTTATTTTCTTCATTTCTTTCTTTATATTCTTTATTTCTTTCTTTATTTCTTTCTCTCTTTCTTTTTTTCTTTATTTCTTTCTCTCTTTCTTCATTTTTTAATTCCTTTTTTTTATTTTCTTTATTTTACTTATTTCTTTATTTTCCCCTTTTTTAAAAATATTTATTTTCAATTAATTTGGAAAAAAATTCACTTACAATTGCGTTTTTTAATTGTTTTACGATTTTAATTTCGATTGCTTGTAATTAGTACTATTTTGTAATTAGCAATATCTCGGATCTTTAGATTTTTTTAATGCCTCACTGCAAATTGGCAGCTCCTTCTTAATTAATATTAATAATAAAAAAAAATGATATTAGTAATGATGATAATAAAAAAATTCAATTCGATTATTAATTATTTTTAGTATTTTAATTTCTTCTTATTTATTTTATTAGTTTCTATTTGATAAATATTAACAATAATATTTACTAGTCATTAAATTTAATAATTATATTTTAATAATAATTTTATTCTTATAATATTAATTGTTATTATTGTTAATAATATTAATTACCGATTTACAGTAAATTTTTGGAGTTTCTATTTAACTAATATTAATAATAATTATTACTGTCAGTAACTGTTGGTATTAATTAATGATACAGTTAGTTACAGATTTATTGTAAATTTTTGAGACTCTATTTAGTTAACAATAGTAATAATTATTACTACTGTTATTAATAATTATTTTTTTTTTTAATTAGTGTTAGTTAATTAATGTTAATTACAGTTTTATTTATTTATTTGATTGTAAATTGACTTAGTTTAACTAAAAAAATTTTTTTAAAAATAATAATACTGTTAATTACAGTTTTACTGTAAATTTGTGATTTTATTTTCAATTTTTATTAATAATAATAATAATAACTATTATAAATAACTTTTCGTTTTATTATTATTGTTATTACTATTTTTATTGTTGTCTTTATTATAATCATTTTAATTTTTATTCATATCTTTATTATTTTCATTATATTCTTTATTATCAGTGTCATTATTATTCTTATGATTGTTATAATCATTGTTATTATCATATTCCTATTATTTTCATTATCATTATAATTTTAATTATTATTAATTATTATTAATAATATTAATAATATTATAATTATTGCGCACTTTAATTATTTTTAGATTTTCGATTATTTATTTCGGTTTTTTGTAGTCATATTAATTATATTAAAATTGTTTGTAATCATTATAATTAGAGAATTAGAAAACTATATCACAATTTTTTTTATCAACAAAAAATAAAAAAATACATTTATTGTTAAAAATAATAAATTTATTATATTATTTTTATTATTTTTATTATCATCCTAGTTTTTGTTTTTATAAATCAGCGAGTTCTTTATTTAAAATATTTAACTTTTAGAAAAAATCTTAAACAAATTTGTATTTTTTCGATCTCATTTTCTTTTTTATTTTTGGTTTCAGTTAATTGTTTTTGTTTTATATTTTTGTCGTTTTGTCTTTTTGTTTATTGTTTACTGTTTTTTTTGTTTTTGTCGTTTTGTCTTTTTATTTATTGTTTACTGCTTTTCGCCTTTAATTATTTTACGTTTTTTTGTTTATTGTTCTTTGTTTTTTGTTGTTGTCGTTTTATTATTTTCTTTATTGTTTATTCCTTTTTGTTTTTTGTTTTTTATTTGTGTCTTTTGATTTTTTTTCCATTTATTTATTTTTTAATTCGCTGATTTGAAATAAAACAAAAAAATTTTTTTCTTTCTCTCAATCTTTCATTGCAATTGATTTTATTTTCCTTGCATTTTTTCTTTTTCTTTTTTTCTTTTTTTTTTTTGCCTATGTCACTGAACTCTCAGCAAGTTTTCAATTTCATTCGATTTCACTTTCATTTTTCATCAACATAACTTAACACCTTCGATTTTTTTTCCTCCTTTTTATCTTCTCTTTGCTGTTGGGAATTTTTAATTTCCAGTAGATATCTTGAATTATTCTTCATATTATTTTTGTAATATTTTTTTTTCTTTTTTCTATCTTTTTCGCTATTTCTCTTTCTTTCTCTCAAACTCACCATCGAGACCTGTCTTTCAATTCCCTTTCAGTTCAATTACAAATAATTAACCGCACGAATATAACTTTCGATATTCATACATAAATTTCACATTCCATTGAGACTTTATCAGACCTCCTTAAAGGTCAGTGCTACGATTTCTTCGAAAGTGACTTAATTA
Organism: Leptopilina myrica (nomen nudum); assembly: GCA_032872475.1. Taxonomy (NCBI): domain Eukaryota; kingdom Metazoa; phylum Arthropoda; class Insecta; order Hymenoptera; family Figitidae; genus Leptopilina; species Leptopilina myrica (nomen nudum). The sequence goes on along the minus strand of CM065467.1, from coordinate 20,485,837 downwards.
CAGTATAAAGTATTATCGTAAATAAATTTTATCTATATAAATATATAAAATTAAAGACAAATTAAGTTTAGGAAAAAATTGAAGTAAAAAAATAATTTCAAAAATAAATTTAAAAATAAATTTAAAAAATAAATTAAGAAAATAAATTAAAAAATAAATTTAAAAAATGTAATTGTAATTTAATTATAATTTATATTCAATTTGCTTTTTTTCGCATGTATTTTATAAACTTTAAATTTGAAGCAAAATCGAAAATGGCGAATAAAAATTCTTTTTTCTCACCGCATATAATTAATTTCATTTTACAAGCGATCAATTGAATATTTAAAACACTTGGTGTATAATTAAAGAACAATTTTTTTTTCTCAATCTATTTTCGCGTGTGGCAATTAATTAGCGTGAAATGCATATAAAACAAAAATGCTTGAATTTATTGAATGCGTGAGGAGAGATTAAATAATTGATATATGAGTGGAGTGAATGAAAAAAAAAAGAATTAGCTCTCGCAATTATTGAAAAATGAAACGTGTGCGCGTGGTAAAAAAAAAGATGAAAGAAATGTGATTCTATATCAGGAAAGTTATACGAGTTGTTTGACCTAGATCTAATGGGACAAGTTGTCATCAATTGTCGACGAGCACACTTCATCGCTCAGAGTGTAATTAGTTGTGCATCATCTTCATAAAAGACAATAGTGGCGAATCATTGAGTTTCACACATCTTAAAAACTTTCTCCTGCGTCTTAACGGGTGAAAATATGAAAGTAGCTCAACCGGCAGTTTTACTCTCTCTGTCTCTTTTTCTGTTTCTCTGCGTCTCCTTTTCTATTTGTTCTTCTGTTTTTTTTTCTTTTTCTTTTCTTTTTTTTTGTTTTTATTATTGTAGTGGTGTGGTGATAATTTTATCATAACTTGGTGAAAACGGTGATAATTTTTTGAAAGAAAATTTCTTTTCCTGACGAATAGTATTTTTTGTTATTTTTTCACTTAATAGTGGTAGTTAAGAAAATTATTTCGACGTTTGGTTATTTTTAGATTTTTTTTCTAGTTTCTTCAAGGTCTTTAGATGAGAATTTTCTTTCGCTGAATTTTTTTCAATCGAGTAATTCCTTCCAATTGAGAAATTTTTCCTTTCGATAAATTTCTTTTATTTGAAAAATTCTTTCTTTCGATAAATTTCTTCGGTTTGAGAAATTTTTCCTTTTGATCTTTCGATGAGAAACTTCTTCGCTGAATTTTCTTCAAATCAGGAAATTTCTTTCACTAAATTTTTTTCAATCAAGTAATTTCTTTCGCTAAATTTTTTTTAATCAAGTAGGATTTCATTCGCTGAATTTTTTCGAATCAAGAAATTTCTTTCGCTAAATTTATTTCAATTAAAAAATATCATTCGCTGAATTTTTTTTAATCAAGAAATTTCTTTCGTTAAATTTTTTTTCAATTAAGAAATATCTTTCGCTAAATTTTGTTCAATCAAGAAATTTCTTTCGATAAATTTCTTCCTTTAGAAAAATGTTTTCTTTTGATAAAGTTTCCTTCTTGTTGACAAATTTTTCTTTTTTCAATTAAAAACATTCTTTCCTCTTTTAAAAAATAAATTAATTTCTCTTCGATTTTCCAGTTAATTTTCGAGAATTTTTTCAAGTTTTTTTCTTCAAGTTTCAAGAATTTATGATGGGAATTTCTTTTTTCAATAAATTTCTTCCCATTCAGAAATTTTTTCCTTTCGATTAATTTTCCCTTTCTTTTAACCAAAGAAAAAATGTTTTTGAAAATAGAAAAAAAATTTTACTTGTCAAAAAAAATTTATTTCTGTTTAATTTGCAGGAATATTTTTTGTTTTGAAATTCAGTTCGCAATTCGAGAATTTTTATGAGGTTTTTTTTCCAAATTCCAATATAATAGGGAAATTTTTTCCTATTGGGAAATTTTTTTCTTTCTATAAATTTTTTTAACGATTTTTTTCACATTTTAATATAAATTAAAATCTTCCTATTGGGAAATTTTTTTCTTTCGATAACTTTTCCTTATTTTTTAAGGAAAAAAACTTTTTTTTGAATTAGAAAAAGCTTTTTTCACTTCGCAAAAATAAAATTCGAAATATTCGCAATTCGAGAATTTTTTCCCGAGTTTTCTTGTTCAAGTTTCTGAAGAACTTTCGATGAGAGAAATTTCTTTCGATAGATTTTTTTTAATCGAGAAATTTAAATCGATAAATTTCTTCCGTTTTTTTCCAAAAAATACATTTTTTTAGGTTAGAAAAATGTTGTCCACTTATCAAAAAAAAAAAAAAAATTTATTTCTCTTCGATTTTTGAGAATATTTTTCATTACGAAATATTTTCAATTCGAGAATGTCTTCAGGGTTTTTTTTTTGAAAAAATATTTTACGTTATTCGCAATTTGAGAATTTTTAGGTCTTTTTAAATATAGTATTTTTCAAAAATCGATTCGAATAGATTTATATTTATCGTTTTTTGTATTTTTTATTATTCATTTTATTAATTTTTTTATTTAGTTTTTATTATTTATTGTATTTTTTTATTGTTTATTTGTTGTGAGAAAACTATTCTGATTTTTATTTTGTTTATTTGGTTCATTTTTTATTATTTTCAAAAGTTTTTATGTTTTTTTTATTCTTGCGGCTATTTTGCAAAATTAGTTTCTATTTTAGAAATTTACTTTACACTTTTGACAAAAAATTACCTTTTTGCAAGATTAGTTTATATTTTGGAAAAATAAGTTTTTTTTTCAAAAAATTACTCTCTATTCTAGAAAAATACTTTTTATTTTGGAAAAATTATTTTTAATTTATGAAAATTGTTTTTATTTTGGAAAATTATTTTTTCTTTTCGAAAATTACTCCTTATTTAAAGAACTTTTTTATTTACATTGTCTCCCCTTTTGGAAAATTATTATTGTTCTAAATACTTTTTATATTTGAACAGTAGTTTTAATTTCGAAAATTATTTTGAAATTATTATTTTGTAAAAAAAATAATTTCTATTTTTAATTTTGGAAAATCATTCTTTTTTCCAGAAGACAGTTTTCATTTTGGGAAATTACTTTTTTCTATTTTGGAAAAAAATTCGTTTTATTTGGCAAAATTACTCGGTGTTTTGAAAAATACTGTTTTTTTTATTTAAAAGAAACAGTTTTTACATATATATTTTTTTTGCAGACTGTAAATTTTTTTTTATTATAAATTACAAATTTTGCTACAAATAAATTGTTGACTTGAATATTAATTACTATAATAATTATCGTAATACTTTTTTTTATTTTTCTTATTTCATACATTTTTCAATTTTTTTTCGAACCGAATTTTATTTATATAAATTGTAACAATTTTTTTTCTCCATTTCTATTTTGTATTTTTTTTATTCGAATATTATTTATTAATTTAAATTTCTACATAAATTCCACTAAAGATTTAAAAATAAAAGTGTCTGTATTTTATTCTTTTTCTTTCGTTTGTGAGCGAATTTTCATGACATCTAGGCGGCAATTTTACGAACTTTTGGCGCGAAATTTAAAAACAAAAATTTAATTCTTGGATTTTAATGATATATTTAATATAACTTAGTAATTGGTAATAATAATAATAATAGTAATAACAATACTTACAATAATTTGTTTGTTTTAATTATTTTTTAATAATAACAATAATCAAGGACTCGGAGTGACCGTTAAATTCTATTTTAAATTATCTGATGACTGAATGATTGAATTTTAATTACTATATTAATAATAATAATTAGTATTATTACTATTATAATTATTATAATTATTATTATAATAACAATAATAATTATAATAATAACAATAATCAAGGACTCGGAGTGATCGTTAACTTCCAATTTTAAATTATCTGATGACTGAATGATTGGATTTTAATTATTATATTAATAATAATAATAATTAGTATTATTACTATTATAATTATTATAATTATTATAACTATAATAATAATAATTATTATTATTATTATTATTATTATTATTAGTTTTGTTTTTATTTTTATTTATATTATTTTTTTTATTATTATAATTTAGATACAGAAATTCACGTTGAATATAAAAATGAATTTAAAATAAAAAAATAAGATTATGGTGAAAAAATAAACGTTGAAAAAATGTAAATAGAAATGAAAAGTGGAGTAAAAATATTCGCGATCATTTTACGATAGGAATATATTGAACCCGGGAGTACTTTCTGCGGAAGGGTGTATATATATGTATAAAAATGTTTATGTAGAGAAATAAACTATATACATATATAGATATTGTAATAATAATACGTATAAATGAAAGGCGGGGCCAGCAACCTCGCCTCAACGGGACACAAATACAGCGGCAAGAAAATTTTCTAGGGATCGTAAACATTACTAGACGATCACTCTTTACGGAGTTGTAAAAGAAGGAAGGGAAAGTAACCCAGTGCCTCAACTCTGTGTAAAACTCGTCTTATAATTCTTACATAATTCTCAAGCAAGAGCCTCAAAAAAAAAAAAAAAAAATTTAATGTCTCTTAGGATCACACCCACACGCAATATTGTTGCCTCAGAACATCATCATCATCATCATCTATACATTTCTTTTTTGAACTATTCTTGAAATTGTAAAAGTAGAGCTAGAATTAAATTAGATCAGTGTTGAAAATAGATTTTTGATATTAAATGCAAGGGACTATTTATTATTGTAGAATATTTGGAAAAAGGATCCATTTTTTCGCGGTCAAGGTCATAGAGGAATGTGAAACAATAACGGAAAAAGTGAAGGAAGTGTCGCATAATTTAGAGACTTACAAGAGTGAAAGGGGTCAATGATTTATCGTTACTTGTTATAGTGGCTCGAGGCCATTGAAGAAAGTAAAAGTATTTTATATATTCTCGCGGCTTTGGATTTTTAAGGAAATTTTATTGGTGTTCGTTTTTTTTAAAGTTTTTTTTTTATTAATAAGCATTTTTTTTAAAAAGCTCTTGGTTGGTTGATTTTTTTCGAATCGAAATAGTTCCTTTACTTCTGATCTTCTTTTTTTATGCTTCAAAATATTTTACTATTTATATTGGAGAAATACTTTTTTTATGTTGAAAAATTACTTTTTACTTTTAAAAAATACTTTTTATTTTGAAAAACAAAAAAAAAATTTTTATTTCGTGAAAATTAGTTTCTTTTTTTGCAAAAAAATTAGTTCTTATTTGGAAAAATTATTTTTTACCTATGGAAAGAGAAATTTTTGTTTGGAAAATTATTTTCAATTTTAGAAAAATAGTTTTTATTTTGAAAAACAGAAAATTTTTTTTTTTCCTAAATTAATAAAACAAAAAAAAATAAACTCCTAAAGAAAATTCAAATAATATACAAAGATTATTGTAATTTATTTTCCATTTACAGAAGTAAAAATATTTCTAATAAATAGTAATATATTTACAAAATAAAATAAATTTTCTCCAAAGTATCGGTAAAAAATTTCACCTCTTGCCTTCAATACGTTTATAATCGTTATGATTTATATATTTATACATTGCAACACAGCTCTGTCGTCAAAAAAAGAAAAAAAAATATTTATTCGTCTTAACTTTCCCGAAAGTCATCATCTCGCGGGATTTCGTCAGTTAAACGAGCAAAATGGAATTCCATTTTATATTTATTATATAGCTCGAGACGATGTAAAAACTTTTACCCAATATCTTGATTATTATTACATTCTCATTTTTTCGATCGTTTCGCTCGTTTGTAATGTGTCGTTGACCGAAAAAAAAAATTTTGCGAAAAAACGTAAATATTAATTTTAACAAAGTTAATTAATTTTTCAGACTTTAGGAATAAGGTATTTTTAATTTTTTACGAATTTTGATTTTTTATGTTTGTATAATTTCCAACAAGAAAGAGATATTTTAATTAAACGATTTTTTCTCTTTTATTTATTTATTGCTTTATTTATTAAAATTTATTTATTACTTTATTTATTATAATTTATTTATTACTTTATTACTTTATTTTTTTACTAAAATAATTTATTAACTACAATCAAATATATTTAAATAAATTGAAGGAAGAATAATTACATAAAATTAAATTCATGAAATAAATTTGAATTTAATTGATTTATTTAATTAGAGCATCTGAATTCAGTTGAAAAATTTAATTAAATAACTGAAAATAAATTACAAATTTTTTCCAGTGAATATTTATTTTTAATTATTGATCGTACTAATTAGTAATTATAGTTACTGTAATTGTAATTATTGCAAATTTGTTATAATAATTATAATTATACAATAGTAATAATTGTAATTACTGTAAAAAAATAATAAAATGGATTGATTAATTAAATGTATGTTGGTCGTAGTCGTTAAGGCGTTGAAAAGTGTAAATTTGTCACAGACGTTCGAATCTCCCTAAGGGTAAAGAATTTTTTTTATTACTTCATTAATTAATGTATTTATTTATACATTTATATTAATTTATGTATTATTTATAAATTAATATTGATGTATTATTGATAAAATAATATTTATTTATCATTTTATAAATTTATTATTCATCAATTAATTGTTTTATTATTTATAAATTAATATATATTTATTATTTATATTTATTTATTACTTATAAATTTATATTTATTTATTTATTTACTATTTATATTGTGTAAATAAAATAAAATAAAAATATATTATAATATAAAATTATATTAATTTATTATTTTCTTTTTTTTAATTTCAATAATTAATTATTTACTACTATTTATAGTAAATAAATTCACGTCATGAGAAGAATGAGTAAAAATAAATTTTAAGTGGCACCTTATCAAAAAGGGCCTGATTTTTCTCTTTCTTTTTTTTTAAGCCGAGAGCACTTTCCATTAAAATGCATCGCTCCTCTTAAAGAAAGCAATTAAATTTTCGAATGTAATCTGCATAAGATTAGAATGTTCCAAAGGGGGTTATTTATTTAGTTCCACAAATGAAGAGCAATTAAGAGAGCAATTGATTAAAATATATACATACGTCGGCAAACGTATATATGCATATACAGATAATTTCATCAATTAATTATTTTTGGCAATTCATCCTCTCTGAAAAAAGTCGAGTTAGTTCTTCTTCTTTTATTTTTCCTGTCGGCAATCTTCCCTTGCATTAAATTATACACACTTCCTCTCTGTATCGAAAGAAAAACATGTTGATATTTTTTTTTTGCTGCTTTTTTTTACTAATTAAGCAAATTGAATTTAAAAATAATTTTTTTTTAATGATTGAAATTTTTTTTGATGGTTTTTTTATAAAATACTTGCAGGTAATTGCAAATATTAATAAAAATTAAGAATATTAATGATAGTAATAATAATAATGAAATAGAAAATGTAATAAAAAAAAAAATAAAAATCAATTCTTTATTAGCTCTTTTGATAATTTTTTCTGTTAAGTTTTTGTAAAGAAATAATTAAAAAAGTAAAAAAAAATAAAATAGAAAAATTAAAAAGAAGTGAAAAATAAAATGAAGTAAAATAAAAAAATAAAAATCAATTCTTCTTCATTAGCTCGCTTGATAATTTTTTTGTTAAGTTTTTGTTAATAAATAATGAAAAAAATAAAATACAAAAATTAAAAAGTAGTGAATAAATAAAATTAAATTAAATTTTGGGATATTACTTTTCATTTTCTAAAATTAATAACTTCTTTAAAAAAAACTGTTTATTTTGAGAAAATGGTTTTTAATTTAAAAAACTAAAATCAATTCTTCTTCATTAGCTCCCTTGATAATTTTTTTTTGTTAAGTTTTTGTTAATAAATAATGAAAAAAAATTAAATTAAATTAAATAGAAAAATTAAAAAGTAGGGAAAAAATAAAAATCATTTCTTCTTCATTAGCTCTCTTGATAATTTTTTTTGGTAAATTTTTGTTAATAAATAATTAAAAAAAATAAATAAAGTAAAAAAATTAGTAAGAAATAAAAAAAAAGATGAAATAAAATAAAGAAAAGAAAATAAAAAATTAAAATAGAATAAAAATTAAATAAAATTAAAAAAATAATATTTTATTGTCGTGAAAAAAAATTGATATTATTCTGGGATTAAAAAAAAAACAAAAATTAAAGTGAAAGAAAGTCGAATGCAAAATATAGAGGCGAAAGATGATTAAATGAGAGTTAATGAAGAGGAATGAAATAATAAAGGATCAAAATAAGTTTCCGGGAGGGGAAAAGAGGGTCCTCCATATGAAGGTTGCAAGTCAAGGCTATAGGCACTTTCACTATCTTAAACGCTCTCTTGGGAGCGTAGTTTCAGGACACTTCCCACCTTACTTTACTATTTACTTTTGCCACATAATGCCAACCACCGGAATACGTTTTATTCTTGAGACCATTATTTACCTTAGACTCGAAAAAAATTGTACTCGAAACTTTGTTTTCTTACTCAAAATAGATTGCCTTGTTTTGCCTATGTTCGTTAATAATTTTCTTAGTCGAGTAGTAAATGAAAAATAATTTTATTCTATTACTAAGAATTTTTTAATTAAATAAATTTTTTTTTCTTCTGGCACTAGTGGAATAGTAAAAAAACCGAATTATTAATTTATTAATTTAATATTTTATTAACTTTTTTGTTTATTAACTTACTATTTAATTAATTTATTATTTCATTAAATTATTGATTTATTAATTTATTAATTTACTATTTTATTAACTTTTTTATTTATTAATTTACTATTTCATTAATTTAATATTTTATTAACTTATTAATTTATTAATTTACTATTTCATTAATTTAATATTTAACTAAATTATTATTTTATAAATTTAGAAATTGACTAATTTATAATTTAATATTCGTTACTATTATTTGCGCTCCCAAAAAAGACAAAAAAACCTCAACGAATTTTTAGGTTATGTTAATGATTTTTGAAGTAAAAATACAGAAAGAGAATAAATTGTTATTAAAAATTATTCATTTTCAATTTTCTGTTATAAGCGAAACATTCAATAAAAATTGGTTTCAAATTTAAATAATTGAAAATGAACATTTAATCGAGATCAAACGAACGCAAACATAACCTGTAATTCGTTTGTTGCTTGTAGAAGCGCATGAAGCGCGGTACATTTATTAATTTAATATTTACTACAGAATTTAATTTAATATTTTAATAAAACAAAGTAAATTAGACATAAATTAATTATTTAATGAAATAAAGTAAGGAAAATTTAATTATAATAGAAACACACTAAATATTTAATGAAAGAAAATAAATTAAAATCAAAATAATTAAATAGATTAATTAATAAATAAAAAATAGTTAATTAATTAAATTAATTTAATTAAATGTTTAGTTTTTAAATCTTTTAAATTTTTAAACAGAATCAGTCTGAATATTTAATAAAATATTTAATTAAATGGATTAATAAAATGATAAAAAAAAATTATCGAAATTATCGTGAGAGCTAATGAAGAAGAATTGAATACTAAAAAAAATAAAAATCTAAAGTTTCCGGGTGAGAGAATAAAAATAATTTTTCAATTTCAACTCTTTAGAAATCCAAATAGTCACTTTCATCAATCTCATTTGAGCAAAGCTAACTGTGTGTGTTGTATATATATATCTTGACATTTTCATATCTTTTATCATGTCCTCTATTCAATGAATTATAATCATATGAGCAGTGAAAGTGTGTGTGGTATATATATAGCAATAATTAACGAAAATAATATTACTTTCTTTTCCAGTTTTTTGATTAATTGTATGGTATAAATTCACTTTCACAACTATGGTAATTATAAATTCAAGATCAAGTTTGTGATTCAATCACTCGACTGTTTTTCATCAAATATAGTGAAACTATTTATATACACTAATTTCCAAATAATTTTTTAAGAGCTCTCTATTTATTTATTCGAAAAAAAAATTGTGAACGATATGAATATTTATGATATTACAACATCTCTAATGTTATGTAAAAAAAACAATTTCGAATTTGTTTCTTCTTTACTTTTTCTCTTCTTCTTTTTTTTCTTCGTTCTTTTACGTCAAAGTTAAAACTTTTATTCTCATTTTCTAATTATTTTTTAATTTCGTATTTTTTCGCATTTTCTAATTATTTCTTAATTTCGTATTTTTTTCGTTTATTTGTTTATAATGTAAAAAAATAGGAAATTAACAAATAATTAGAAAATGTAACTGACAAAATTAATTTAATTTTAAAAAAATACAAATGTCAAACTTAAAATTTTTTTTCTCATTTTCTAATTTTGTACTTTTGTTTATTTATTTGTTTATGATATAAAAAAAGAAAAAAATAGGAAATTAACAAATAGTTAGAAAACGTAACTGACAAAATTAATTTAATTAAAAAAAAAATATAAAATGTCAAAATTAAAAATTTTTTTTCTCATTTTCTAATTATTTTTTAATTTTGTATTTTTTTCTGATTTATTTGTTTATAATGTAAAAAACTAAATAAAAAAAATGGGAAATTAACATAACATAATTTTTTATTTATTTGTTTATGATGTAAATAAAGAAAAAAATAGGAAATTAACAATTATTTCGAAAACGTAACTGACAAAATTAATTTAATTAAAAAAAATATACGAAATGACAAATTAAAAATTTTTTTCTCATTTTCTAATTATTTTTTAATTTTGTATTTTTTTCTCATTTATTTGTTTATAATGTAAAAAACTAAATAAAAAAAATGGGAAATTAACAAATAATTAGAAATTGTAACTAATAAAATTAATTTCTTCTTTAATATTTTCTTTTTCCTTTTCTTTATTTTTCATTCTTTTTTTTTTTTTTTTGGCTTCTCTTGATATTTTTTTCCGTTTACAAATTTTTTTTGTATAATTTTTATTATTTACAATTTTTTGTTTAATTCATTTTCTTTCTTCTGTAATTTTTCTTCTCTTCTTCATTCATTTTTTGGCTTCTCTTAATATTTTTTCCGCTTACAAATTTTTTTTTGTATAATTTTTATTCTTTACAATATTTTATTCCATTAATTTTCTTTTTTCTGTAATTTTTGTTCTCTTCTATAATTTTCTTCTTTTCACTTGTTTTTCTTAGTTTTTCTTCTTTTGTAATTTTTTATTTCATTAATTTTCTTTTTTCTATAATTTTTGTTTTCTTCTGTAAATTTTTTCTTTAATATTTTTTCTTACTTTTCAATTTTCCTTTTTTACAATTTTTTTTTCTTTTTTTGTAATTTTTTTCGTTTACCAATTTTTTTCCTTCTGTATAATTTTCATTCTTTACAATTTTTCTATTTTACAAATTTTTTTCTTTTGTAATTTTTTCACTCTTTTATGATTTTTTAAAATAATTTTCTTTTTAATTTTTTCTATCTTTCTTTTCTTAGTTATTCTTATTTTGAAAATTTTTTTCGTTAAAAATTTTTTTTTCTTTTGTATAATTTTCATTCTTTACAATTTTTCTGCTTTCTAATTTTCTTTCTTTTGTTATTTTTACACTTTTCTATGATTTTTTTCTTTAATATTTTTTCATAATTTCTTCTTTTTTTCTTTTTTTAAGTTTTTCTTCTTTTGTAATTTTTTCACTTTCAACTCTCTTTTATTGCTTCTGTAAATTTTCTTTGTAATTTATTTTCTTTTTATTTTCATTCCTTTTATTTACTAATAAATGGAATTTTTTTATTATTTCTTCTATTTCAATTTTTTGTTTCGTTTACAAATGTTTATTTTTCTTCTGAAGAATTTTTATTCTTTATAATTTTTTGTTTTAATTTTCATTTTTCTGTAATTTTTGCCTTTAATAATTTTTTTTTTCTTTTTCTTCCTTATTTTCTTATTTTTCTTCTCATAATTTTAATTTCAATTATAGTTCTCTTTCTCTTCCACTATTTTTTTTTAATTTACATTATTTTTTTCCTTTTTTCCACTTAGAATTTTTTTATTTCAATTATAATTTTTGTCTTCTGTCACTTTTAAATCAGAAAAAATAAAGATTTATTATATTTTTTCTTTTTGTAACTACTAAATAAATAAAATTTATCAAATATTTCTTAAAAATAAATGCCTTCTCATCGACAGTAATAAAAAAATACTCGTATCGGTTTTATTTAATTACAATTATAAAACTTTGATTTTTAAAGTCAAAATTTAATAATAATTTTGAATTTTCTTCAAATTTCTCTCAATTTCTTCTAAATTTTCCTAATATGAATAAAAATGATAAATATGATAAATATTAATAATAAATAATTTTTTTTTACTTTTTCGTTAAATAAAAAATTTTTTTGTAGAAAATTTCAGAGAATTTTTCTAGAGAATAAAAATAATAAATATACGATAAATATTAATAATAAATAATTTTGTTTTTTGTTTTTTCATAGAATAAAAAATTTATTTGTAGAAAATTTCAGAGAATTTCTTTACGCAGAAATAAAATGGAGGAAAGTATAATAATTATCAAGTAGTCAACGAACTTAATGTCTGTAATGGATTACCGCACATACTTGTCTGTTACAAACACCTCCATATAATATAAGGAAACCAGTTTTAAGTATACATCCCACTTTGTTGCTCTTTACTTTCGCCGAACTAGTCATTAAGACACATCTTATCGACGCGTGTCTCTATCATTTTAACTAAAAATATTTTTCTCCAATTTTTATTTTTTAAATACCGAAAAAATTTTCTCTTTTTGCTATTTACGAATACAGAAATATACTTTCAAGCGAGTTATCTTCACTTTTCCCTTTTTTTCTCCATCCTCTTTTCTTATCTTAATGTTAATTGCTTCTCAAGTCTAATTTTTCATTCACTCAATTTTTTTTCAATTCGAAAAGTTTAAAATTAACTTTTATTTATTTTCATTAAATTATTTTTCAAATATTATTCAATCTATTATTTATTATTTATTAAATATTATATTTATGTTTATTTTTATTATTATTAATATTATTAATATTATTATTATTATTATTTTTATTATTATTATTATTATTATTATTATTAATATTATTATTATTATTATTATTGTTACCTTAAAATTAGTTTTTAAAAAGAAAAAATTGAGAAAAAAATTGTTTTGAAGATAGATAATTTAATTATTAATTTGAAAATAAAAATTTTTTGTAAATAAAAAATCCCTGATGATAATTAATTTTTACCACAAAAAAAAATATTGGAAAACGTTTAAAATTAATTTTCATTTACTTTAATTAAATTGTTTTTCAAATTTTACTCAATCTATTATTTATTATTAATTAAATATTATATTTATGTTTATTTTATTATTATTAATATTATGATGATTATTATTATTGTTACTTTAAAATTAGTTTTAAAAAAGAAAAAATTAAAGAAAAAAAATTGTTTTGAAAATAGATCATTTAATTATTAATTTGAAAATAAAAATTAAAAAAAAAATCCCTGATGATAATTAATTTTGAACCAAGAAAATATTGTCAAACGTTTCTATTTTGAGTACTTCATTATAGCAATTAATGTTATTTAACTTTATTGATATGTCAAAGAATAAAAAAAAAATATGTCAAACGTATTGTTTGTCGAGGAAGAAGAAGAAAAAAAAACTAAAGAAACTATTCAAGTAGGTGTTAGAAACATAGCGTAGGTAGCGAGCAATTGTCACCTGTTCGCTTATAGATAATGATTTACCACTCAACTGTTGAGTATAAATTATTATTTAAAAAAAAAAAAATTTTTTGTCCCTCCACTCAATTTACGTCCTGAAAATCAACAATGATAAATGAGTCTCCACTGAGTTACGTTATATTTATAAATTAAAAGAACTTTTTAAATATTTTTCAACTTTCACTATTACATATGTGTAATAAATATATTTTGAAGAAGTTTACGAATTTTTTTAAATATTAATTTATTGCAGAGGATATTTATTTGCGTGGGTATAATAATAATAATAATAAAAAAAAGAAAAATTTTGTTTCTACCGCTCATATAGACTGTATATTAAATAATTAAATTTTTATACACATACGCTCGCGAGAGACAGTGTATACTATCAATATTAATGAGTCATTGAATTTCGAGAATAAGATAGAAATGATAGAAACGTGGAATGCAAAATTAAATTTACGATAAATAATTTCCAATTATTTATGTGTGAAGATAATTTTTTTATTTATGTATTTTTGCGAATTAGGATAGGTTTCGATTGGGAAATAAAATTTTAAGGGAAGAGATTAAGTTTGATTTAAATCATACTTTTGAATCGAAATTTATTTATTATTAACTATTCGTATTTATTTATTTAAGAAACAAATAAATAAATAGAAAAAAAGTAGTAACGAAAAACTTAAAGTAATAAAATAGTAAACTAATATATTATTATTAATAATATTAATAATTTATTATTTATTATTTATTTGTTTATACATTTGTTTATCCATTTGTTTGTTTATCTATTTATTTATGTATTTATTTATTTCATTATTTATTCTTTAGTTGTTTCTAGATTTAATTTTAGAATATTTGGTTTTAAATTTTGTTTTCACATAGATAAATAAGTAAATAAATAAATGAGACAATAAACAAATATATAAACAAATATATTTAAACAAATTGATAATTATTTGTTTATATATTTATTTATCTATTTTTGAATCCAGATTTGGTTTTAGAATATTTGCCTTTATATTTTATTTTCAAATAAATAAATAAGTAAAAAAATTAATGGAACAATAAACAAATAAGTAATTATAAATTTTTTTATTTATTTATATACTTATAAATATCCACATTTGATTTTGAAATATTTGTTTTTAAGTAAATAAATAAATAAATAAATAAAGTGACAACAAATATATTTAAACAAATTGATAATTATTTGTTCATATATTTATTTACCTATTTGTTTCCAGATTTTGTTTCAGAATATTAGTCTTTAAATTTTGTTTTCAAATAAATATATAAGTAAATAAATAAATGAGTAAATAAACAAATATATAAACAAATAAATAATAATTAGTTTTAATATTTATTTATTTGCTTACAAATATCTACATTCGATTTTGGAATATTTGTTTCTAAAGTTTGTTTCCAAGTAAATAAATAAATAAAGTAATAAACAAATATATTTAAACAAATTGATAATTATTTGTTTATATATTTATTTACCTATTTGTTTCTAGACTTTATTATGGAATATTTGTTTTTAAATTTCGTTTCAAAATAAATAAGTGATTAAATAAAAGAGTAAATAAACAAAAATATAAACACAACTAATTATTTATTTTACTTAAGCAAATAAATAAGTAAATAAATAAATGCGTAAACAATTAAAAAAGTAAATAAATACGTGAATTAATAAACAAATATGTTAACAAATAAGCAATTATTTGTTTATATATTTGTTCATTTAAATAAATAAAAAAATCGATGAACAAATACATAAACAAATTAATTAATTAATGAGTAAATAAACTAATATATAAACAAATAAGTAATTATTTATTTTTGTATTTGTCTATTTACTTATTAATTTATTTATTTAAGTATTTGTTTATTAACTTGTAAAAAAAAATTTTCTGCTCGAATGTATAACGCGGTAATATTACATATATATAAAACTCCTATTTTGTCAGAATAAAATTGCTGCGATTTCTCTAAATTAAGAATAAAAAAAAAAGTTTATATATACCAGACGACTTTATTTGTGTTACCTAATCGTATTAACTCTATAAAGAAATTTAAGATGAGTTCCTGTTTTTTTTTTTACTAAAGAATTTCTATTTTCCAAGCAAACGGTATACAAAAGACAGTACACCATCAGTATACAAAAGAAAAACATTAAAATCATAAAACATGTATATAATAAACAATAAAATACAAACTTCCTAATTGCTATTTATGCTCGGAAGCAAAAAAAAAATTCCTTACCTTTTAGAATTTTATGTAAGCCATTGATTTTCCGAGTATATTTTTTTTCTTCACTTATTCAGATTCTAAACGACGCCCCTTTAGTCGTTTATCATCAATTTTCTAGTGAAAACAATGGAAAGTTGGAATATATTGGAAAATTTGAATAACAATTTCTTTTTAGTGTACAAAAAATGGTAAAAATTGTAATATTTCTATTTTTTTATTTGCAAAAATTATTTCTTATAGAGTTTTGTAAATAGGAGAGAAGCTAAAAGTTTATTTAAAGATGAATGTTGTCAATTCGACTGGAAAATAAATTAGAAAATTTTTTTTTCTGACCAAAAATATTTTTATAATGTAGTAAAAAAAAATATATAAAGCTATTATATTATTATTTAGAAAAAAGTAAAATTTAATAGTCAGGAATTTTTTTTTCCGTTTGTTATTGTTACTAAATTTTCACTGTAGTTTCAAAAGAAATTTTATTAAAACTCAAATGTTTTTTTTTTGGTTACTAATAATTTGAAAGAAAGTGAGATGGCTCAGTGGCTTCACTACCCGACTCGTAATAAAAAAAGGTCTGGGGTTCGATTCCTCACGACTGTGTTTTTATGAAAATATAATGTAAAAATAGTAAAACAAAAGGAAATGAAATAGATACCAAAAAAGAAATACAAATAAAAAATTATTGTTAAATTTCAAAAATTATATTTAATAATTATCATAATTATAAATATTTATAAATAAATAATGTTAGTTAATAACAGTAATAGTAGTTTTAATAATTAACATTTTTAAATGAAACGGATTCATTTGTTTTCAACTATTTTGGCGCCAAATTCAAAAAACGAAAAGGATAATTTTAATAATTCAATATTCACAATATAAAATTAATTATTTACAAAAAAGAAACAAATAATTTCATCTAAATACACAGAAAAAAATTTTATTTTTATATTTTCATTTTGCAACCAATTTGTTAATTTTTTGATTTGCAAAACAAAATAACTAATTTTGTTCATTAAATACAAATAATTAATTTATTTTTACACCTTGAGAAAAAATTTTTTTAATTTCTTAAAATTAATTGTTTTAACTAATTTTGTTTATTAAATAAAAATAATTTATTTCTTTTTACACCCAGGGAAAAATTCTATTTGAATAATTTTTCCCATTAACAACTAATTTGTTAATTTTTTCATCTATAAACAAATTACTAACTTTATTTAATTTTTTTTAAAACAATTTTTCCAATTTGCAACTAGTTTGTTAGTGTTTCATTCATAAACAAAATATTAACTTTCTTCTCTTTTCTTATAAACAATTTTTTTAGTTTTTTCATTAGTTAAATTCCCTAAATTCTCTTTTTTTCTGTTATGAACAATTTTTTAATTTATAAACAAATTACTAAATATTTTTTATTATTCGAATAATTTCATTTTAATAAATATGATAATGATAAATATTTATAAATAAATAATTATATTTAATAACAGTAATATTAGTTTTAATAATTAACATTTTTAAATGAAACGGAACGTGTGTAGTCTGTTCGATTCATTTCGTTTGTGAGAGAGTTTTCATGCCCCCTAGGCGGCAATTCAGTCAACTATTTTGGCGGCGAATTCAAAAAACGATAAAGTTCATTTTAATAATTTAATATACACAATATAGAGTTTATTATTTAGAAAAAAGAATTTTGTAAATTCTTTTTTATTTTTCTATTTTTTATTTATTTAAGGAATTTTTTTAATTAAGGAAATGTGAACTATTATGACGTCATGGCTTTAGAACGTATGTTTGCTTAAACTGTGACGTCATAATCTTTCAAATGCCCTTAAAAATAAGTTATAATTTTTTTATTTTTATTTGTTTTCTTTTTTTTTTACTTTTTTTCTGTTTTCTTTTTTGTTCTTTTATTTTTGTTAACTTTTTTTGTTTTTCTTTTTTTTACATTTTTGTTTTTCTTTCTCGTTCCTTTATTATTTTTTACTTTGTTTGTTTTTCTTTTTTGTTCTTTTCTTTTTTTTACTTTTTTCTGTTTTTATTTTTTGTTCTTTTATTTTTGTTTACTTTTTTTGTTTTTCTTTTTTGTTTTTTTATTTTTTTGTTTTTCTTTTTTGTTCCTTTATTTTTCTTTTACTTTTTTTCTTTTTCTTTTTTTCTTTTTACTTTTTTCTGTTTTTCTTTTTTGTTCTTTTAGTTTTTTTTACTTCTTTTGTTTTTCCTTTTTGTTTTTTTCTGTTTTTCTTTTTTGTTCTTTTAGTTTTTTTTACTTCTTTTGTTTTTCCTTTTTGTTTTTTTCTGTTTTTCTTTTTTTTTTACTTTTTTGTTTTTCTTTTTTGTTCCTTTATTTTTTTTACGTTGTTTCTTTTTCTTTTTTGATATTTCTTTTTTGTTTTTTAATTTTTTTTACTTCTTTTGTTTTTATTTTTTTTTCTTTTCGTTTTTTTACTTCTTTTCTTTTTTTATAAATTCTGTTTGCATTATTAAGTGTGGACGAAAATTGAATTTCAGGATTGCAAGGACAGAAGCAACAGCAGGAAGATCCTTGCCAATCGAAGGCGAGAGTTGTCGGCGATATTGAATATTGTGATCGCTATTGGGAATGCGTGAGTGGACGCCCGGAGCTTTTTGATTGTCCAAATGGTTTAGTATTCGCTGGCAAGCATCGTGGCGTCACGGAGGGTTGCGACTATCCATGGCGGGCAAATTATTGTGACGATAAGCGTCAGGCGAATCCGCCAATTGGCGCCGAGCATTGCGATTGGCTCTACGGTATTTTCGGTCACGAGACATCGTGCACAAGATATTGGACCTGCTGGAATGGAACTGCCACCGAACAATTGTGCATTGGTGGCCTTCTTTATAATGAGAGAGCACGATCCTGCGATTGGCCGGAAAATGTCGACGGTTGCCAGAAACATCGTAAGGGAATTTTTTTAATTCGTCTTTGCTTTTTCGTTTTTTTTTTTTTTTGATTTTATTGTTTTTCTTTTTGCTTTTCGTCTTTGCTGTAGCAAATTTAGACAAGAAAACGAACGAAAACTGTAAAAGATCAATAAAAAAAAAAAATTGCGTGGCTTTTTTTTTTCTTTTCTTTTCTTTTTGCTTTTCGTCTTTACTGTAGCAGTTTTCCTAAGTATGGCAAATTTAGACAAGAAAACGAACAAAAACTGTAATAGATCAATAAAAAAAAATGTGGCGTTTTTTTTTTTTTTTTTTTTTTGAATAAAAATATTGGCAAGTATTTCTAAATAAATATTTATCCCCATAAAATTCGCTTTTAAATTGACGAGCATTTTTTTGTTATGACAAAAGAAAATGTTTATCATTATTAGATGGATATTTTTTTTTTTTTTTTTTTTTTTATTTATTTATTAATAGAAGAGAGGCGAATTTTACCAGTGATGAATTAAGTTAGATATGGTTTTAAGCGGCGCGGGTGTTTTCACTTTTCGAAAGGAAGTCAGATGAGAATGATCTGTGAGAAATCACTGCACCCGAGTATGAAGTAAATACATGTATATATGTATATAAAAATATAAAGGCGAGGCAACTAATTAACATTCAATGTACGTTCACGTCGCGCCTTCACGAATATACATTACCTCTATCCCACGCATTATAATTTCGAGGAAGAGAACTTTTGTTTCATTCAAAAACATTGGTGGTGGCCCCCCCTCGGTGTCCATTTTAATGCACTAACACTCACGCTTTTTTTTATCACTATTCATCATTTCTCCTTTTAATTAGCAACAAAATGGGGAAAAATATTTAATTTATTGTATTAAAAATTTATCTCTTGTTGAACAAAATTATCTCTCTTTCTCCCTCACTTTCTGTTAACAAAAGTATTTTTTTGTTTGAATTTTTTTTTCTTGTATATTAAATAATTTAAATTTTTATTACTATTATTATTCAGTGGACATTAATAAAAATACGTTTTTGTTATTGTTCAATATTCGACTTTTTTTAAAAAATAAAAATGTTTTGCATTCGAAAATTTATTTCAAACTTCAATTTTTAATAAATGAAAATATTTTAATTCGCAAATTTATTTTTCACTTCAATTTTCTTTATTAATGAAAGCATTTAATTCGAAAAATTTCTGATTTCAATATTTTTTTTAGCTGAAAATAGTCAAATGAAATAAAAAAAATGAAAAATATTTAAATAAGAGAACATTAAAAATTGTTTATTAAAGAAAAAATTTGTTATTTATTTAAATAATTTCATAAACTCAATAATCCAGTCGAAACAAATGTTAGAATAAAATTTTTCTCTGTATAAATAAAGAAATTTAGTAATTTGTTTATAAAAAAGGCTTCACAAAATTGGTTTACGAATTAAAATAGTTTTTAAATAACATATTTTTCTGAGTGGATAAATAATTAGATTATTTCTATAATGAAAAAATTTAGTAATTTGTTTATAAATAAAAAAACGAACAAATTTGGTTCGAAATAAAAAAATTGTTTATAAGATATGAGAAAAAGTTTAGTAATTAGTTTATAAAAAAATTAACAAATTAGTTGCAAATGAAAATATTATTTAAATATGAAATTTTCCTGGGTGTAGAATAAATAAAGAAATTATTTGGAAATTGTTTATAAGAGAAGAGAAAGAATTTAGTGAACTTAATGAATGAAAAAACTAAAAAATTGGTTATTATAAATGGAGAAATTAGTTAATAATTCAAAAATTGTTTATAAGGAGAAAGGCAATAATTTGTTTATATAAATGAAAAAATTAACAAATTAGTTGCAAACGGAAAAATTATTTATAAGAAAAAGTGAATAAAGTTAGTAATTTGTTTACAGCTGAAAAAATTAACAAATTAGTTACAAATTGATTAATCGTTTATAATAAAAGTAAAGAAATTTAGTTATTTTTTTATAAATAGAAAAAAACAAATTGGTTAATAATAATAATAATTATTATTATTAGGTATTATTATTATTATTATTTTGTCATTTATAAACAAATAATTTATTTATTTTAGCATCCAGAGAAAAATTATATTTGAATAATTTTTAACATTTGCAACTAATTTGTTTATTTTTTCAACTATAAACAAATTACTAACTTTATTTACTTTTTTATAAACAATTTTTTCATTTTCAACTAATTTGTTAATTTTTTAATTCATAAACAAATTACTAACTTTCTTCTCGTTCTTTATAAAAAAATTTTTTAATTATAAACTAATTTGTTAACTTTTTCATTTATCAACAAACTAACATAAATTTTTTCCCCTCTTTTATAAACAATTTTTTCATTTATAATAATCAATTTTTCAGTTTTTCCATTTATTAAATTCATTAAATTCTTTCTATTCTCTTATGAAAAATTTCTTAATTCATAAACAAATTACTAAATTTTTTTATTATTAAAATAATTTCTTTATTTATTCTATACCCAGAGAAAATTTTTATTTGAATAATATTTTCATTTTTAACTAATTTGTTATTCATGAGAAAATTGTCAAAAAAAAGTTAATAAAAATTGTCTAATAATGAAAAAATGGGCTAAAAATTTAAAAAATCGTCTAATTAGGAAAAAAATGGTCTAACGATGAAGAAATTGTTTTATCGTAACAAATAAAATAGGTTAACTAAACAGTTTGGTTAAGTGAAATAAACTTTTTCTCTGAGTGTAATAATTAAAAAATGGGCTAAAAATTTAAAAAATCGTCTAATTAGGAAAAAAATAGTATAAAACAAAAAAAATGGTCTAATAATGGAAAAATTATCTACAATTAAAAAAAATGGTCTAATAATGAAAAAATTATCTAAAACTAAAAAAAAATTGTCTAATAATAAAAAAATGGTCTAAAAATTGAAAATATTGTTTGAAACAAAAAAAAATAGTCTAACAATGTAAAAATTGTCTAAAACTAAAAAAAAATTGTCTAATAATGAAAAACTGGTGTAAAAATTATAAAAAAATGGTTTGAAACAAAAATAATGGTCTAATAATGAAAAAATTTTCTAAAAGTAAAAAAAAATTGTCTAATAATTAAAAAATGGTCTAAAAATTCAAAAAAATTGTTTGAAGCAAAAAAAAATGGTCCAACAATGAAAAAATCGTCTAAAAACTATAAAAAAATGTTCTTACAATGAAAATATGTTCTAAAAATGAAAAAAATTGTCCAAAAATAAAAATAATGGTCTAAAAATGAAAATTTTCAGCTCTGTGCAATAAGGACGCGAACGGAAATGTTCCATTGGGAAAATCGTGCAATCGCTATTGGCAATGCCAAGGTGGCTATCCACGTTTACAAAGATGCCCGGCAATGTTGGTTTTCGATAGGAGATCATTGAGATGCGTTGTCCCGCCAACGGAGGATTGCGACGTGCCAACAACACCGCCAACACTCGACGGCGATTTGCCCGATGACCTCAATCAACAAGTGCCAGAGGAGGAAAATCTCCCACCTGGAATAGCGTCACTTCCCTCGGGATCTTTACCCCTGCCCGTACGACCCCGCAATAGAAATTAATATACCTCTAATATTATTAATTATTATTAATTATTATTATTATTTTTATTATTTTTATTATTTTTATTCGAAAAATCGTTATTTCCTTTTGTAGCAGTAAAAAACGAGAACTTCTTTTTCCTTCTTCAATTCAACTATTTTATGGTCCATCTGATTCGAAAAAATTTTATTTAAATGTAAAAAAGGCTACTTTTTCTTTTTTTGAAAAGTATTTTTTTTTGGTGGAAATGTATTTTTACTTTTTTATGAAAAATGTTTTTTATTCTTGAAACGTATTTTTCATTTTTGTTAAAAAGTATTTTTACTTTGTCATGAAGGATGTTTTTGTTTTTTTTCTTCAAAAGAATTTTTTATTCTTAAGAAAAATACTGTTTTCTGCTAAAAAGTATTTTTTCTTTTTAAGAAAATGTACTTTTTATTTTTGTCCTAAAAGTATTTTTTTATAAACAGTATTTTTAATTAACAAGTGTTTTTTATTCACGATAAAATTATTTTCCGTTTAATATTTTTTTTAATAAAAAGTATTTTTATTTATTTTTTTAATAAAAAATATTTTTATTTTTGAAGAAATCTCTTTTTATTTTTTAATGAAAAGAATTTTTTACTATTTCGAAAAAATAAATTTTTACTTGTTGATAAAAACCAATTTTAATTTTTGTAAAAAAAAATATTCTTCCTAAATTTGTATTATGAAAAGAAATACAAATTAAAAGAAAAAAACTTTCGTTCTTTTAATTATATTTTCAATTTTTTCTCTAATTAAAATTTCATTTAAAAATGACATTTTTTAATCAAAATATTACTTTAAAAAAATAGCAAAACGAAACACTATTTTTATTAAAAAATAAAATACGGAGAAATTTTATAAAAAACAGAATATTATAACAGAAAATTTTTTTTATTACAACAAAATAAATATTTTTTATTAAAAAAAATTAAGATAAGTAAAACTTTTATTAAAAAATAAAAGAAAAAAAATGAAAAATATCAAAAGACATGAAAAAGTAGCCAAAAAACATTATAAAAAAATATCAATTAAAAATTATTCTCCCTTAAAATTGAAAATTTGAAGAAAATCCACTTTTGCTTAACACTAAATTAAGATAAGTTGTTATTTACTTTTCTTGTTATAAAAGACTTTGAGAACACGGAACATTTTCTTTAAGAGGAATGCGATAATTAATTATTGAAGGTAATGACCTTCGTTTTAATAGCAATTAAGTTTATAAATATAAATATTTTTAATAGAGTTTTTTTCTCTATTTTTACGTTTAGAATTTTTCTCATATCAATTTTTTTAAACATATTCGCTTTTCATTATCGCCAATCGAAATGTAAATATTTCCCTCTCTCTCTCTCCATCTGCTTTTGCAAAAAAAAAAACTGTACGCAATTCATAGTCCTTTTAGAATCATTTTTTATGGAAATAAAGTGTAATGTTGTATATTTTTTTATACCTAAGCCTAAAATGAAGTTTTCTGATTTCTTTATTCTACCTCTAAAAATATCTCACAATAGCAAAAAAAGTATTTCGAATTTTCCTAGAATTTTTCCAGGAAATGAAAAACATTTTTTTTTAAATTAGAAAACAAAGAAAATCGAATTTTTCAATATTAAAATATTTTTTTTCAATTAATACAATTTTTTAATTTGTAAAATAAAAAATAAATATTAATTTAATGAAAGAAAAATTTCTTTTAATTTAGAAAAGATTTTTTTATAAATTGGTAAAAAAAGATTCGTTTTTAAAAAATTTTTTTATTGACAGAAACTTTTTTAATTAGTAAACAAAAGAAGGGAAAATCGATTCTTTCAATTTTAAGAATTTTTTTTTAATTATAGTAAATCAGGAAGAAAATTTTCTTTAAATTTAGGAAAGATTTTTCCTTAAATTTAGTAAAAAAATTAATCGTTTTAAAAAACATTTTTTATTGAAAGAAAGAATTTTTTTAAATAGTAAAGAAATAAAAAGAAAATCGATTCTTCTAAAATTAAGAATTTTTTTAATTAGTAAAACAGAAAGAAAATTCTCTTTAATGAAGAAAATGTTTTTCTTTAAATTAGTAAAAGAGAGGAATCGTTTTTTAATTTTATTTATTAAAAATTTAAAATAAATTATTATTTTCATTAGTAAACGAAAAAGAAAATCGTTTTTTAACTCAAAAAAAGGATTTTTGTTTTTTAAATTAGTAAACAAAAGTCGATTGTTTCTGTAAATGAGCAAAAGAATTTTTTTCAATTAATTTTAATTTTTCAATAATTTTTTTTTAATTTAAAAAAAAATTGTTTCAGAATTTTTAAAAATTAGTAAGAAATTAGTAACAAAAAAAAATTTGTTTTATTCAATTGAGATAAGAAAATAATTTCCTTGATATTTAAGGGAAGTGTAAAGATTTATTATTGGAGAAAAAATATATTAAAATATTTGCATTTTCATTTAAATAGTCTTTTTTTATAAACATAAATAGAGCAAATTTGTTCTACAATTATAAATTGTTCTATGTGACAGGAATTTATTTACAAGTTGAAAAAAAAGAAATTTCGAAAGACTGCTGTGGTTTTTCCTCAGAGTTTATGATTTTTGTTGTTGGAGCTCCGATTTAGTTTGTTTTTCTCTTCCATTTTTTAAAGATGATTGGCACTGAAATTGAGGAAAGGGAAAATTTTTATTACTCAAAATATTTTATTATCGTTAATTTATTTATAATTCAATATTAAAATAATACTATTCTATTATAGAAATAAACAAACAAAAAATATTCACAGAAAATTTTTCTTTTAATCGAGAAGAAAATTGGCAATTATTTACTAAAAAATATTTCTATGAATTCTGGAGGAAAAATAACAGTTAATTAATAGAAAATATTTTTCTTTTCATTAGAGGGGAAAATTAACTATTAATTAATTAATGCAAAAAATTTTTTTTTCATCAAGAGGAAAAATAACAGTTAATAGAAAATTTTTCTTTCAATTCGAGGGGAAAATTAACTATTAATTAATGAATTGAAAATTTTTCTTTTAATTCTAGAGGAAAATGAACTATTCATTAATTAATTATTGAATAGAAAAATTTTCTTTTAATTCGAGGGGAAAATTAACTATTAATTAATAAATGGAAAATTTTTCGTTTAATTTAAGAGGAAAATTAACTATTTATTACTTAACTATTGAATAGGAAATTTTTCTTTTAATTCGAGGGGAAAATTAACTATTAATTAACGAATGGAAATTTTTTTTAATTTCAGATAAAAATTAACTATTAATTAATGAATGGAAATTTTTTTTCTAATTTCAGAGGAAAATTAACTTATTATTAATTAACAATTGAATAGAAAAAGTTTCTTTCAATTCTAGAGGAAAAATAACAATTAATTAATGAAAATAATTAATATTTTCTCCTTGGAGAAGTAATAATTATTTTTTTCACCTAACTAATAATTCATTATTATTGAAAAAAATATTAAGTTGGGGAAAAAAATAATAAAAAAAACCACTAACCAGTGTGGAAGTTCGTCTGGATCCAAGCAACTTAGAGTCTCGGAATCAAAAAGTTTTCCATCGCCACAGGTGATAAGTCGTGGGTGGCCTTCGACGCATGTAATTAATCTTCCACAATCACCAGGAACTGGAAATCTAAGACCAGAAATATATGTAACGTTAAACTTGAAATAAAACATCTTATATTAGAATTTATAATCTCAGATATATTAAAAATCTATATAGTGAAACGTGAGAATAGGAAAAAAATGTTTAAGTACAAAAAAAATAGTTTTTTTCCATTAAAACTTGATTATTAATTATTATATTTTTGTTTTTTAATAAATTATTAAATTATTAAGTTATTGAATTATTAAATAATTTAAATTTAAATTTAATTTTGTTTAATTTAGACTAAAAGTAATTTATTATTTTTTTATTTTTATTTTTTAATAAATAAATTTAATTTATTTAAATAAAATAAAATAAAATTTAAATGAATTAAAAAATATAAATTTGTTTAATTTAGAAACTACTGTCTCTATTTGATTTTTTAAATTATTTTTTAACTGTCAAGACTTGAAAAAAAATTGAAATGAATGATGCAGAAAAATAGTGAAAACTAGTGGAAAATAGTGAAAAATAGTGAAAAATAGTGGAAAAAATGAAACAAAATAGAATTTATTATTTAAAAGGAAAAATTGATAAAAAAAGAAAAACCTTGGGAATGGCCAGAATTTAGCAGCGGCAGTGTGAGCTGGTACTTTTTTCGGGCACTTAAATCCAATGACTTGCTCGGGATTACAGAATGGAATCATTTGATCGGGCCAAACGCAAGTGTGCGATTTGTCATCGTAAACTAAACCAGCGTCACAATGCTCCTGAAGTGGTTCACCGTGCACACATTTTATATAAGTTTGACTGCAAGAATCGCTGTCGGAATAAATTCCAAATTGATATTCACATCCTGGAGAACTCAATGGCGTCACTGTGGAAATAATTGAGAAATTTATTTATTTATTTATTTTTTTTTGAAAATTCAAAAAAAAAATATTCAAGTTAACATTGAAACTGGCTAAAAATGAAAAAAAAATTGTTCATAAAAGAGAAGAGAAAAAATTTAGTAATTAGTTTATAAAAAAATTAACAAATTAACTAATTTATTAATTTTTTTATAAACTAATTACTAAATTTTAAATTAATTAAATATTACTCAAAGAAAACTTTTCTCTGGCTGTAGAATGAATAAAGAAATTATTTATATAATGAAAAAATTTAGTAATTTGTTTATAAATTAAAAAATTGTTCTTAAGAGAGAAGAAAAAGAATTTAGTAAATTTAAAAAATGAAAAAACTAAAAAATTGGTTATTACATATAAAAAAATTGTTTATAAGAGAGAAGAGAAAATTTACGTTAATTTGTTCGTAAATGAAAAGGTGTACAAATGTAGTTAATAATTAAAAAATTTGTTTATAATGAAAGAGAAGAAAGTTAGTAATTTGTTTATGAATGAAAACATTAACAAATTAGTTGCAAATGGAGAAATTGTTTATTAAAGAAGTAAAGAAATTTAGTAATTTGTTCATAATTAAAAAAATAAACAATTCAATCACTAAAAATATTTAGTGAATTCAATAAATACATAAAATTAACAAATTAGTTCTAAATGGAAAAATTGTTTATAAAAGAAGTAAGGAAATTTAATAATTTGTTTATAAAAAAATTAACAAATTAGTTGCAAATGGTAAAAATTATTCAAAACAAATTTTTCTCTAGATGTAAAAATAAATAAATTAGTTGTATTTATTAAAAAAAATTAGTTGTTTTGTTAACAAAACAGAAATTAACAAATTAGTTACAAATGAAAATATTATTAAAATAAAATTTTTTTATGAGTGTATTTAGATAATGAAATTATTTGTATAATGAAAAAAAAATTAGTAATTTGTTTATAAATGAAAAAATAAACTAATTGGTTTCGAATTAAAATTTTTTGTACGAGAAAAAAAAATTTATTTAATTTAATAAATAAAAAAGTACAAATGTAAAAATTATTTATAAAAGAGAAGAAGAAATGTATATTAATTTGTTTATCAATGAAAATATGAACAAATTGGTTACAAATTAAAAAATAGTTTATAAGGAAACAGAAAAAATCTAGTTTTTTATTTATAAAAAAAGAAAATAAGTAAATTGGTTACAAATGAAAAAATTGTTTAATAGAAAAACAGAAAAATTCTAGTGATTTGTTTATAACTAAAGAAAATTGGTTGTGAGTGACAAAATTGTTCATAAATGAAAAGAAGAAAAATAGCGATTTGTTTGTAAATGAAAAAATGAAAAAATTTGTTGAAAATGAAAAAAAATCTTTCAGAAGAGAAGAACTTTAATGCATTTAATAAATAAAGACAATTGTTAATATTCATATTAAAGCTAATATTATAATTAATTTTAAAACTAGTTTTAAAAATTAATATTAAAACGAATTTTAAAAATTACCATTAAAATTAATTTCAAAATTTGTTTTCAAAGTTCATATTAAAAAAAAAAAAAAATGTCTGCCACGATATAAGGAAGAATTTATAAATACAATTAGCGTTCGTTTTTTCTGCAACAAAAGGAAATAATTAAATTTAGAATCGAGAGAATGTTTTCTTTGTTTGGAATACAATAGTTGATTTACGATAGCATTAAATTGTGCAATAAATGAAGGAAGCAGATTATGGAGTATGGAGAAAGTCTTTCTGAAAAATTAAGTCATATTATAGTTGAATTTCAGCTCTTAAAATTAGATTACAATGGTAATTGACGCATTCATTGACAATTGCTTTTGATGTAACGCATAGAGTTTTATTCAAATTTTAAACTCCATACTCACTTATCTCTTTCTATTTATGTGCTTTTCTTATATATACATAAAACATATTTCCGCTTGTTAATTATTTATTTTACAATTAAAAAAAAAAATTCTTAAAAAAAAAATTATAATAACAATTTTTAAAAATTCTATAAAAAATTAACATTTTTTGAAAATTCTATAAATAAAATTAACATGAGAATAATTTTTAAGAAAATTAAATTAAAATGAAAAAAATATACGCAAGGAAATAAAAAGTAAAAAATACAAAATACAATAAACAAATTCAAAAAAATACTGAATAAAAAATAAAAATTTGAAAATTAAAAAAATAATAAACAAAAATTATTTTTGTATTGAAAAATTGGAATGTATTGTCTTAATGCAGATTCAGTAGTAAAAGTAAATATCCGTCAGACAGTGATAGTAGTTGTAAGTACAATTAAAATGTAACCACCAGAAAATGTTCTAAAAATAATTTTTTTTTAAACAAATTCATTTTCAAGTTTATTAAATATTTTTACTGAAAAAGAAATCCAGAATTCAGTATTTACTATTCATAAAAATTTGTACAGGAAATAAGGAAATAACACTTTTTTTCTTGAAACAAATTTATCTTTTAAAATTTTCAACATTTTTTACTAAAAATCAGTTTCTGAACTCAGCAAAATTCTAGTATTTAATTTAAAAAGGTTGAAAAAATGAAATTTGAATTTTCCCAAAATTATTCATTATAAAAAAATTAAATTTAAATTTACAAAAGTTTTTAATATTAATTTGCAGTTTATAAAAATAAATAATAATGTAAAATAAAACGAAATTGTTTCTAAAAAATAAGATAGGAATTTTTTTTGCATAAGTAATGAAATTGAAAGTTGTTTCAGAATTTTTTTTTTTTTAATTAGTAATGAAAATGAAAATTGTTTCTGAATTTTTTTAAAATTTGAAATGAACATGAAAATTGTTAGAGAATTTTTAAAAATTAAAAATGAAAATTGTTGCAGAATATTTAAAAATTACTAAAAAAAAAAAAATAAAATTGTTTTTTTCCAATTAGAAAAAAAGAAAATAAATGAACAAAACTTTCCCCACTGAATTGAAATCAGTGAAAATTTCACTAATTCAGATTTAGAGGAAAAATTGAAATTTTTTTGTAATTAATAACAATTACTATTTTCTTTCTAGTGAATTAATAATAATTACATTTCTTTTAGACAATTTATAATAATGAATATTTTTTCTGCCTATAATTAATGGTATTTATTATATTTTTTTTAACAATAATTTATAACAATTGTTATATTTTTTCATGTTAGTTAAAAATAATTATTATATTTTTTCTAATTAGTTAAAAATAATTATTATATTTTTTCTAATTAGTTAAAAATTATTGTTATATTTTTTCTATTTAGTTAAAAATTATTGTCATATTTTTTCTAATTATATAGTTGAAAATAATTATCATATTTTTTCTAATTTGTTAAAAATAATAATTTTTTTTTTCTAAATAATTTTAAAAGGGGGGATGGGGTAATTTAGAAAAAAAGAAAAAATTACGTACAATCGTATTTGCGATGACCACAATCAACTGCCCAGTGATAATTGCAGTGTTGGTGAACTTTGCCATGACCGTCGAAGAGTAGACCATTTTCACAATGCTCCAGGGTCAAACTGCCATTTGTGCACAAAAAATAGGTGTTACAACTGTCCGGATGTGGATACGCTTGTTCGCCATGTAAATCCGGACATTGCGGTGCTCCCAAGAGTAGTGGTCCATGTGGTGAAATTGATAAACTCGTACCTGTTAATATTGTAAATCAAGTTTTTTTTTTCATTCTTATTTTTATCCAATCAATAAATTATTATTATTATAAATTCATATTACTTTTAGTTAATTTTTTTATTATTACATTTATTTCCAATATATTTTGATTTTACTTCTATTTATTTTGAATTTATTATTTACTTATATTTATTTACAATTTATTTTTATTTTCAGTTCTTATGTTTATATTAATATTAAGTAATTAAAAGGCCGATAAACAACATTATTTATACTAAATTATATTTTCGAATTTTTCGTAAAACTCAGTCGCGAAGAATCGAACCCCAGACCTTTTGGTTACTAGACTAGAAGTGAAACCACAGAGCCAGCTCACTTTCAATTGTAAATTACATTTATATTAAAATATTACAAAGTTGTATTATTACGATTACAATTATTATTATTTTTATTATTATTAATTTCTATTTGTTTTTATAATTATTATTTTCTATTTGTTTTTATTATTATTATTTTCTATTTGTTTTTATTATTATTATTTTCTATTTGTTTTTATTATTATTATTTTCTACTATTTATAATATTTATTTTATTATTAATGATTAACAAATTTATTATTAATATTTAATTATTACTAAAAAGACGATTTGAATGTTCTCTTTTTATTCACATAAAGGGGAGACAGATTAAAAAACCTAATTTCACAACAGTTCGAAATTCATCTTAATTACATACGTGCCATTAATTTTTGAAATAATTCTTAACTGTCATTCCATAATAATATTTCGAAACAAAAACCGTTATTTCAAATGGAAAAAAAATATCTAACAACTCAAAATAATAAATACTATAATGATAACAAAGAATAAAAGATTTAAATTATAAATGATAAATATTTTTTTTTTCAATAATAATAAAATATACAAAGAAATTCAGAAAAAATAATAATAAATGATTTTTTTCTAATTGTCTACGTTCATTTTATTATTATTATTAGTAAAAACCACTCTCACCTTAAATGATTTATTATATTTTTTTTTAAATAAACAAATTCTTCTTCTTGTAATTTGAAAATCGGAAAACGAATTATTTTTAAATTAATAAATTATTCTTTTTGTAATTTGGAAACAGGGATATTTTTTTTTAAATTTAATAAATTCTTTTTTTTGTAATTTATAAATCGAAATTTTTTTTTAAATTAATAAATGCTTCTTTTTCTAATTTGGAAATCAGAAAAATTCTTTTTTAAAATTAATGAGTTATTCTTTTTGTAATTTGAAAATCGGAAATTTTTTTTTTTTAATTAATTGATTATTTTTGTAATTTGGAAATTGAAAAACATATTTTTTTTAAATTAATTTAAAAATTTGATTACAAAAAATTACAAATTTTTGTAATTTTGTAATTTTAATTTTGTTTTTTTTTAATTCTTCTTTTCGTAATTTGAAAATAGGAAAAATTCTTTTTTAAAATTAATGAATTATTCTTTTTGTAATTTGGAAATCCGAAAAATTCTTTTTCAAAATTAATGAATTATTCTTTTTGTAATTTGTAAATCGAAAATTTTTCTTTGAAAATTAAGAAATTCTTCTCTTTATAATTTGAAAATCGAACAAAAAAAATTTTTTTAAATTAAGAAATTCTTCTTTTCGTAATTTGAAAATAGGAAAAATTCTTTTTTAAAATTAATGAATTATTCTTTTTGTGATTTTGGAAATCGGACATTCTTTTTTTCAAAATAATTGATTATTCTTTTTGTAATTTGGAAATCAGAATTTTGTTTTCAAAATTAAGAAAATTTTTCTGTTTGTAATTTTGGAAAAAATTTTTTTTCAAAGTTAATAAATTCTTCTTGTTGTAATTTGAAAATCTGAAAAAAAAAAATTTTTTTTCCAATTCTCGAAGGGCGTTTTTATAAAAACATAATATTTCAACCATATGGAAACATTGATTTTGAAGTCGGCGCGACACACAGTGAAAGCGAGTTGAGAATTCCTACTTATTTCGTAACGCGGTGCGAGTCTATATAAATTGTTGCATGTATATATATATATATATATAAATATAAAAATGAAAGAATTGTCGACTCTGCACTATATATAATACATATATTATGGTTATGTGCATTCATTTAACCCCCCTCGATTTGAGAATGACACCCCAACCATCCAGGAAGAAATTCTCTCCTGCATTCGTGTGTGTAGGATGCATCTGAATGCGTTCTCTCGCAGTTGTTGTCGACATTTCGTGTCAACAACACGTGTCTTTCATTATTTTTTTTTTTCAATTTTCAAACGACAATTATTTTTCATACTCGAGAGAAAAAAACACTTTTTTTCAATTTTAATTTCAAAAATTTCATTATTTTATAAATATATTTTAAAGAGGTAAACAATTTTTTTTCTCTTAATTTCTATATAAATAAGGTGAGATTTTTTCATAGAGGAAAAAAAAATATTTATTTAACTGTGCTTTAAAAATAAAACCGTTAAAATGTTCGACAAAACGACTTTCCTTTTCAACATTCTATTTAGTCCTTCGTTCAGTGCTCTTTATTTAAAACATTTTATATTGTTGGGATTTATTTTTAATTGTATTACTTATTGTAAAATTATTAATAATAAAAATAATAAAAATAATAATAATAAAAATAATAAAAATAATAATAATAATAATTAGTTAATAATAATAATAATAATAAAAATAATAAAAATAATAAAAATAATAATAATAATAATAAAAATAATAATTAGTTAATAATAATTATTAATTACTATATTTATAATATTTATTTATATTTATTTTGTTTATTTATATTAATTGATGTTAAATTTGAATTTATCACTCGGTGGAAACTGTAATAAATATTATTTATCACTGTATTTATATTTTATAATAATTATTTATTTACGTTTATTTATAATATTTGATATTTGATGCCATTCTTGAATTTATCATTCGGTGGTAATTATAATAATTATTATTTACTACTACTTTTACAATAATTATTTATAATATAATTATTATTTCTTATTAAAAGTCCCCTTAATATTTATTATTATAATATTAATTCTTATTTATTATTAAAATTCGAATTATTTTTTGTTATTGCAATTCTAATTTATTTTACTATAATTAAAATAATAATAATAATTATTATTATTATTATAATCATTACTATTATTATTATTATTATTTTGCAAATGTCGCTAATTAAAAATTTCATTTTTTTTAAATTTTGAATTCAAAAAATTATTTTTTAAGGAACTTTTTCTTAGTTTTTCTAAGGATTTCAAATTAACGTTTTTATTACGTTTCTTACGTAATAAAAACGTTAATTTTTTTGTCTCAATTCAAAAACCATAGAAAATATGTGCGCTGCACTTTTTTTTGTATAAAAAAATGTTTTTTTGGACGAAAAATTCTCTTTTTGGACGAAAGAGGAAAAAATTTGTTTGAATTGAAAAAAAAGTGAAGAAAACATTTTTTAGATGAAAATGAAGAAAACGTATTTTAGATGAAATTGGAGAAAACATTTTTTTTGATGAAAATGAAAAAAATATTTTGTAGATGAAACTAAAGAAAACATTTTTTAGATGAAACTAAAGAAAACATTTTTTTGGGAGAAGATGAAGAAAATATTTTTTAGATGAAAATGAAGAAAATATTTTTTAGATGAAAATGAAGAAAATATTTTTTAGATGAAACTAAAGAAAACATTTTTTTTGGTTGAAGATGAAGAAAATATTTTTTAAATGAAAATGAAGAACGATTTTTTTTAGATGAAAATGAAGAAAATATTTTTTAGATGAAAAAGAAAAATAAAATTTTCGCCATGAAAAAAAAGAACGATATTTTTTATCGTACGAACATTTTTTTTTTGGAATGCAAAAAATTTTTGTTTTTTTTTTGTTTTTTTTTTGCATGAATGCGCATGACTTAGTTTTGTGTTAGGAAGGAGAACAGGAAGTGTACGTGTGTAAAGCTACTTACAAGTGGAAAATATGGCCGCCAGGACCAATAGGGTCACACTACTTAAAGAGTTCATGGTTCGGTCTACGCTGTACGGACTGTAACTACTGAAGTTGAACTGAAGTAACAAACGCAAAGGCCCCACCCTGGCACCTCCACTTTTACAGTATTTACATTCTCGTCAGACTTCGGCTATATGTCCGAAGTCACTCGAGCAATGTCATCATGTAAATCAAAATCCTTATCTCTAAACGTTCGAATATTTTTGTAGAAACAAGAAAAAAAAAACGAAAAGGAGAGAAAAATTACTAATTTCCCTTTCATTTTGGACGCGAACGACTCCTTATTTCTCTCGCTTTCATCAATTTTCTTCTTTTCTGCGTCTTTCTCCTTGAAAATTTAGATTTAAAAATTTTTTAATCTAAACTAAAAAAAATGAGAAGAAAATTTTGTTTTTAAACTTAAATTACATTAAAATTACAATCAGTAATGAAATTATTAGTAATAAAAAATTAATTAGTAGTTAAATTAATAGTAAAATTAGTAACGAGTTTAGCTAATTAGCAAATAAATTAACAGTGAAAACATTAATTAGTAGTTAAATTACTAGAAAAAATTAATTAGTAGTTAAATTATTAGTAAAATTAGTAACGAGTTTAGCTAATTAGCAAATAAATTAGCAGTGAAAACATTAATTAGTAGCTAAATTAGTAGTAAAAAATAACTAGTAGTTAAATTAGGAGAAGAATTAGTGACAAGTATAATTAATAAGCAGTGAACACACTAATCAGTAGTTAAGTTGATAGTAAAAAATAATTAGTAGTTAAATTGACAGTAAAAAATAATTAGTAGCTAAATAAGTAGGAAAAAATTAATTAGTAGTTAAATTAGTAGTAAATAAGCAGTGAACACAATAATCAGTAGTTAAATTGACAGTAAAAAATAATTAGTAGCTAAATAAGTAGGAAAAAATTAATTAGTAGTTAAATTAGGAGAAGAATTAGTGACAAGTATAATTAATAAGCAGTGAACACACTAATTAGTAGTTAAATTTATAGTAAAAAACAATTAGTAGTTAAATTGACAGTAAAAAATAATTAGTAGTTAAATAACTAGGAAAAAATTAATTAGTAGTAAAAAATAATTATTAGTTAAGTTAATAGTAAAATTAGTGACAAGTATAAATAATTAGCAATTAAATTAGCAGTGAACACACCAATTAGTAGTTAAATTAATACTAGAAAATAATCAGTAGTTAAATTAGTAGGAAAAAATTCATTAGTAGTTATATTAATAGTAAAAAATAATTAGCAATGAAAAAATTAATTAGTAGTTATATTAATATTAAAAAATAACTAGTAGTAGTAGTAAATTAGCAATTTATAAAATTCAATAATAGTACAAGTAGTGACTAGTATTATTAATTAACAATAAAATTAGTAGTAAATATTGTTAAGTAGCGATTAAATTACTAGTAAATATAATTAAATGGTATTGAAATTTTTAGTAAATAAATAGATAAATAAATAAAATAAAGAATAAATAAATAAATGAAGTAGTAGAAAAATTCGAAGTGAATAAAATCAGTTCATTATAAAATTAGTAGTAAAAAGATTGGTATGAATTAATTAGTTTATTAGTAGAATAATTAGTTATGAATACAATTAAGTAATAATAAATACAATAATTAGTAGTAAGTGCAAATAAATAGTAATGAGTAAAATAAATTAGTAATAAGTAAAATTAATTAGCAGTAAATGCAATTAATTAGTAATAAATACAATTAATTAATAGTAAAATTTGAAAATAATAAAAGAAACTAGTAATGAAATTAGTACAAAAAATTAGTAGCAAATGCAAGTAATTAGTCGTATAATTAGTTGTAAAAAGTATATAAAATAAATAAACTAATTAGTAGTAAAATTCGTAGTGGATAAAATCAATTTATTATAAAATTAGTAGCAAAAATATTAGTAGAAATTAATTAGTAATTAGTAGAAAAAAAGTCGTAAATACAATTAATGTGTAGTAAAAATATTAGTAACTAAAATTATTTAAAAACAAATACAATTAATTTGTAAATAAATTCGTTATAAAAATAATATTAAATTTAGTAGTAATTACAATTAATTAGTAGTAAAATTAGTAGTAAGTGCAATTAATTAGTAGTAAAATTGATAGTAATTACAATTAATTAGTTGTAAAATTAGTAGTAATTACAATTAATTTATAGTAATATTAGTACTAATTAAAATTAATTAGTAGCAAAATTAGTAGTAATTACAATTAATTAGTAGTAAATAAAAGGAAGTAGTAATAAAATTAGTAGTAAATAAAAGGAACTAGTAATAAAATTAGTAGAAAATAAAATTATTTATTAATAAAATTAGTAGAAAATAAAATTATTTATTAAAAAAAATTAGTAGCAAATACAATTAGTAAATAAATATTAAATATAAATAAAAATATTAATAAAATAGAAATAAAAAACAATTAATTTAATAAATTAATTAGCAATAAAATTCTTAGTAAATAAAATCAATTCCTCATATAATCTACAGTAAAAATTGATTACTAATTAATTAGTAATTAGAAAAATTAGTACTAGAAAATATAACTAATTGATTAAAAAAAAGTTAATAGCAAAATACAATTATTTTACAAAATTACAAAAGTACAAAATTTACAAAAGATTAAAAATTATTATTACAATAAGGTTTATAATATTTCCGATAATAAATACAAATTGCCAAATTTTTCTAATTACGAAATCTCGAAACATGACTAAAATTCAATCAGTCCTATACAAGAAGTTTTTGTAAAATTTTAAAAAACTTGTTTCTGAATTTCAAAAAAAGAAAAAAAAAATTTCTCCTCTCGAAATCAATCAATTGTGGTTCATTTTGTTACGTGTACTTCAAAATGAAAAAAAAATTGCCCGAGGACT
The DNA here is from genome assembly GCA_032872475.1 of Leptopilina myrica (nomen nudum). Taxonomy (NCBI): domain Eukaryota; kingdom Metazoa; phylum Arthropoda; class Insecta; order Hymenoptera; family Figitidae; genus Leptopilina; species Leptopilina myrica (nomen nudum). The sequence goes on along the minus strand of CM065467.1, from coordinate 20,448,438 downwards.
TTAATAATCTTACGCAAGAATTATTTCATTATTTTCTGTGTGTTTTTTTTTTATTTTTTTTTTATTTTTATGCTTGTTATACTTATAAAGGAGAGGAGTGTTGCTTTTTTTTCGAACGAAAATCGTTTCATGAAACTTGAGTGAAAGTCGTCAAAAAATTGACGACTTGACGGTTTTGTTCGGCTCAAATTGAGATAAATGGGCTCGAAAACAATTGACCTTAAAAATTGCAGAATCTCACTGCTTCTTATTGCGAAGGTCATAATTTTTTTTTTTTTTTTTTTTTTTTTTTTTTTTTTTAATAGTGTTTGGTATTTATATATGTATATACATATAGTTGACATGCAAAAGTGAATTTACATGCGGCCGAGGTCGAAGCGAGAGTAATATTCTTCGACTCTATGGAACGTGAAAATTACATAAAGAGAAAGGCCATAATTATAAGCAATTATAGATGGAAAGGTGAAATTTATTGGCCTGTCTTTGGAAAATCTTCTCTTATCTCAATACGCACTTGATTTTGAATATTTCTATTTCGAAAATTGAAATTTAAAATTAAATTCCTAATTTGGCATTTTTTTATTGAAATGACAAAAAAGGGAAAAATTTGTTAAACAATTTTTTTTTTAAATAAAAATCTTTAAATATTTGTAAATATATATTTTTTATTTTGAATTAAGTAAAATTTATAAACTCTAAATTTGAATTAGTGACAGGCGTTTTTTTCAATTTTAATTTCATAAATTTTAGAAATTTTGTTGTAAAATATTTAGAATTTTATAAATTATCAACTTTTGCGTTAATAAAAAATAATTCCTACTAATTTGTTAGTAAATAATTTAATAAATAGTAATTCCCACTAATTTATTAGTAAAATTTAATAAATAGTGATTTCCACTAATTTATTAGTAAATAATTTAATAAATAGTAATTCCCACTAATTTATTAGTAAAATTTAATAAATAGTGATTTCCACTAATTTATTAGTAAAATTTAATAAATAGTAATTTCCACTAATTTATTAGTAAATAATTTAATAAATAGTAATTCCCACTAATTTATTAGTAAAATTGAATAAATAGTAATTTCCACTATTTTTTTTAGTAAAATTTAATAAATATTAATTTCCACTATTTTTTTTTAGTAAAATTTACTAACTCAAAAGCAAAAAATTGTGTCACTAATTCAATTTAGTTTTTTAAATCCATTTTTAGTTTTACTAATTTGAATTTAGAAATTTATCGAAATCGAAAAGAAAATAATAACTGGAATAAAGGATAAAATAAAAAAAAATTGAAATTAAAAACCAAAAATGTTAAAAAATGTAAAAGACTAAACTAAAAACAAAAAAGTGTTAAAAAATCCAAAAAAATAAAAATATAAACATAAAATTGCGAAAAACTGTTAATAAACTGAAACTGAATGTAAAAATGAATAAAATAATTACGAAAATAAATGCTAAAAATAATTTAAAATTACTTTTAATAATTATTTAAAATTAATTGAACTGCTTAATTTAAATAAATTTAATTGACTTCAATTTAAACTGAAAACAAGAATTAATTTGTTTTTGGCCTGTTAATTTTCCAAAATAAAAAAACAAGAATTAAAATCGAAAAAGGGATTTGCAGGTGGAAAAAAAATGTCTACAAACAAAAGAAAAAATGTAAAATTCTGTACAAAAGGCTTAATAATTTTTTTTTATTATTAAAAATTAAAATAAATATAACGTAATGTATAAAATAACTATTACAAATGATTGAAAATGAATGCGTGATAATACACAGGATAATAGTGATGTAATTTGTCATAAAATGCACTAATTCAATTAAAAAAAAAAAAAGAAAAAAAAATAACTAGATGAACTTTAAAATACAAATAATTAATAAAATTCAATAACTGGAAATTCACATACATTTCCTGCTTTTTCCGATTAAATTAATCTCAAATAATTTAATAACTCGTTTTGGTTCCTTGACTCATTTTCAATAAATAAACATAATAATATATAAAAAAAAAATTCAACATCGAGATCGCGTGAAAAAAATCGAAATCGAATAATTAAAAAAGAAACGAAAAATTCTTGTAATAAACGCTTCGTAAAAAAAAGAACGATTGAAGACTCAATTTCTTACATAAAAGGAAAAGTATTTTTCGCACTGACGAATATAAATTAAGAAAAAAAAAAAAGGAAAAAAAATTACAACAAAGCAAGTAGTGCATCTTATATAATGTAAAAACTACTTTTTATTATTCTTATGGGTAAAAGTTAAGCGTTATATATCGCGAAGCTGGCACCTGCTGTAACTATGTAACTCAATTTCTCTTGTTGTAGTAATCCTCGCTGGAAAATAAAATTTAATTATTATTTATTATGAATTAGAATGTGTTTGAAAAAAGAATTGAGTGTTTTAAAAAGAATAATAATAATATGAGTGGAAAATAAAATTATATAGTTCTCTGTGAATATAGAGAAAAATTCCATGGAAAGTATGAACTATGGAATTTTGCTTGATAATTCAAAATTTGAATTTTTCATTTAATTAATAAGAAATACTATTGGAAAAAATTATCGATAAAATTTGATTTAAAAAATTATTCGAACTTTAGTTACGAAATATGATTAATTATAAATTGAATTTTTCCTAATTTGTTTAAATAAGAATTTTTTAAATAAAATCAAATAAAATATATTTAAATTTTTTTTTCAAATCGCTTTTCAAATTTCAATTTAAAATAAAATCCATAAAATTTTCATTAAGACTTAATACAATGATTTCGATTACTTTACGTGGAATTTTTCTATGCTATCAAAGAATAATTTTAATTTAACATAAAAAAATTATTTTAGTTTAAATTGTAACTTGAGTTCAAATTAAAAAATAATTTTTAAAAAGCCAACATTTTTTAACTAAAATTTTATTCACCTTTCTTGCATTAAAGATTTATTAATTAAAAGTGAAATTAACTTATTCAATTAGGAGACAATTTTACATTGCAAAATTTTAAAAAAAATTTAATAAAACAATTAATAGAATTGGGAATTTTTTTTCATTTAAAATTAAAAAATTCTCAAATTGAATTTGAAATAATCAAATAAATGGAGTTTTGTTTAAATTTAGATTTAATTAATTTATTACATTGACACTTAATTTGTTTACAATTTTTTTAAGTTTGTGAAATCAGACTTTATTCAAATGGAACTAAATTAAATTAAGAAGGAATTAATTAACTTAATTAATCAAATTAATCAATATAACGAATAGATTGAGACTTAATTAAACTGAATATCATTAATTGACAGAATTGAGACTTAATAAAATTGAGACATTATTAAATTAAAATTTAATTATTTAACATATTTATAATTTATGTTTAATTAAATTAAATCGTAAATTATTTGGAACTTTCTTACATTAACATTAAAAAAATTTGATTCAATTCATCCTTAATCTATTTCAAATTAAAACTCTAATTAAAATGAAATTTAATTAAATTAAAATAACTCAGTGCAAGCGTAATCGAAATGAAAGTTATTTAAATTGAAACTTAATTAAAATTAAATTAATTAACTGAATTAAAACTTTATTAAATAAAATTCTAGTTAATTAATTAAACTGTGACTTTATTAAATTGAAATCTAGTTAACTATTTAATTTGTGGACTAAATAAATTGAAATTTAGTTAATTAATGAAACTGAAGCTTTTTAAATTGAAATTAAGATTAATCAATTAAATTGAGACTTTATTGAATTGAAATTTTATTAATTGATCAAATCGAGAACGAATTAAATAAAAATTTAGTTAACTAATTAAATTTTAACACAGTTAATTAATAAAACTCAGGACTAATTAAATTGTACTTTACTTATTTAATTAAACTAAAGCTTTTTAAATTGAAATTAAGATTAATCAATTAGATTGAGACTTTATTGAATTGAAATTTTATTAATTGATCAAATCGAGAACGAATTAAATAAAAATTTAGTTAACTAATTAAATTTTAACACAATTTATAAAACTCAGGACTAATTAAATTGTACTTTACTTATTTAATTAAACTGAAGCTTTTTTAATTGAAATTAAGATTAATCAATTAAATTGAGACTTTATTGAATTAAAATTTAATTAATTGATTAAGTGGAGAACGAATTAAATAAAAATTTCGTTAATTAATTAAATTTCAACACAATTAATAAAACTCAGGACTAATTAAATTGTACTTTACTTATTTAATTAAACTAAAGCTTTTTTAATTAAAATTTTAATTAATTAAATTGACTTTATTGAATTAAAATTTAGTTAATTATTTAAATTCAGGACCAATTAAGTGGAAATGTAGTGAATTAATTAAATTGAGGTTTTTTAATTGAATTTTAATAAAAATGAAAGGATATTGAATTTTGAAAAATAATTCAACTGAAACTTGATTTACATCAAAATTTGATTTATAAAATCTTAATTAAATTTTGAAACTTAATTAAAATGAAAATTATTTAAAATGAAACCTACTTGAAAGTCAATTAAATTAAAAAATTAATGTATTTGTTATTCAATTTTTAAAACTTAATTAAGGGCATTTGTACCATTATGACGTCACATTTGTAAAACACATGCTTTGCACTAATTGCAATAAGAAAGTGTTAACATAAAAAATGCAACTTGTAAAAAATTAAATTAAAACTTAAGTAAATTAAAATGTATTTAAGTTCAAACTAAATTAATTTCATACTTAATTAGACTGAAACTTTGTGGAGTTGAATTTAAATTTATAGAAACTTAGTTAAATTGAAATAAAATTAAATTGCAACCTTTTGAAATTGAAAAATAAATAAATCGTGTTTTTATTAAATTGATATTTTTTTGAAACAAAATTTAATTAATTTTTCGAGTATTAATTAAGTGTTAATTAAATTAAAATTCATTGAAACTGAAACCGAATTGAATCGATTTTGAATTAAATTGAAATTTATTAAAGCTAACCAAATCGAATAGAGTATTAATTAAAATAAAAAATTTATTGATACTGAAACCGAATTGAATCGATTTTGAATTAAATTCAATATTAATTATATAAAAAATTTATTGACTCGAGTTTGAATTAAATTAAAATTTATCGAAATTGAAATCTAATTAAATTCAAATTCAAATTCATGAATAAAATTTTTTTAAAATAAAATTCAACAGGAGTTAAAAAAGAAGAAAAAAAGGGAAATTAAAATTAAAAGAAGTTTAAAGAAAACTTTGTATTTTTTTTTAGACATGATAAAAAACGAGTTGAGAAAATTATTTTTTTTATAAAGATTTGAGAATTTAGAAAGAAAAGAATAAAAAGAGAGAAATAATAATTACCATCCTTGAACTAATTCGGGTTCGGTGCACCTGAAAGTTTCTTCATTGTAAACAGTGTCAATGTCGCATTGTCCTTTTTGCGGTACAACGCCATTTTTGCAGATATAAAATTTGGCACAGTCTTCTGGATGTGGATATGTGGGATGGGGTAAAATTCCGCCCTGCGGTCCGGCGACATCGCCCTCGGGACACGTGAAGCCATCGTCTAATGTTTCGCGCTTCAATGTTTCACAAAGTCTCGTTGAGTCCTGCGCCCATACGCAACTCGACATTTTGTCCTCGTATATCAATCCAGGTGGACATGACATTTCCATGGCAGTGCCGTCGATGCAATTCATAAATTTGTCACACGAGTCGGGATCGTCGTGCTTGAAATAGCCATTTGCTCTTGGACAGCCTTTTGAACTTTGTGGCTCCTCTAGAAATAGAAAACAAAAAAATTTCTTTTAGAAAAAAAAATACGATTTTTTTGTCAAAAACAAATTTCTTTATATAAAGAAAAGTACGATTTTTTATAAAAACAAATTTCTTTATAAAGAAAACTACGATTTTTTATAACAACTATTTTTTTATAAAGAAAACTACGATTTTTTATAACAAAAATTTTTTTATAAAGAAAACTACACTGAGAAAACGATATATTTGATTCAAACCTATTTTGTTTAAATCAAACTTAAAATATATTTGCTATATATAAAACTAAGATTTTTTATAAAAAAATTTTTTTTATAAAGAAAATACGATATTTAATTCAAACATAATTTGTGATTTTAAATGATCTAAACTACGATGTTTTATAAAAAAAATTTTTTATAAACAAAACTACTTTTTTTTATAAAAACAAATTTCTTTATAAAGAAAACTACGATTTTTTATAAAAACAAATAATACTTTATAAAGAAAAGTAGATACTTTCTATCTATGTTTATTAAACTTACAAACTAATTTCAATTAAACAAAATCATTTAAAATTATTTTTCTATTTAAGTTAAGTATAATGTTTTCTCAGTGTACGATTTTTTATAACAAAAATTTATTTATAAAGAAAACTACGATTTTTTATAAAAACAAATTTCTTTATAAAGAAAACTACGATTTTGTATAAAAAAATTTCTTTATAAAGAAAACTACGATGTTTTATAAAAAAAATTTCCTTTATAAAGAAAACTACGATTTTTTATGAAAACAAATTTCTTTATAAAGAAAACTACGATTTTTTATAAAAAAATTTTCTTTATAAAGAAAACTACGATTTTTTATTTTATTAATTAACTTCATATTCAATTTATTATAATGCGAATTACAATTTTTTTTTTATTTTCCAACATTTAATTTTTTGATAAATTTATAATCAAAAATTGAAAAATTCACCTATTAAGTAAATATTTAATTATTATTATTGATATTTTCAAAAAGTTTTTAAATAACTCTTTGCAAAAATTAAATTATTTACATACATAATAACATTCTTCGGAAGAATTCAATTATTTTCGTAAATAGTAAAATTCTTCGCAAAAATTAAATTATTTTCTGAAATTTGCATAAATCTATTGAAGCAATTCAATTATTTCTGGTAAAGTCTTTGCAAACATTCAATTCTCTTGAAAATAATTCTAAAAGTGATTTTAATCTCAAAAATTAAATTATTTCCAATAGATTGTCTGTAAAATTAATTTTTAAAAATCAATTATTTTTTTTCAAATTTTTATAAAAATTGTTGTAAAATTTTTAATTATTTTCTTTAAACATTAAAAAATGCAACGATTTGTTTATTAAAATTATATTATGCAAAATTTAATAAAATTCCATCTCTGTAAGGATTCAGTAAAATTTCTTCGAATTTTTAATAAAATTTTTCGAAAAAATTCCTTTATTTTCCAAACTTCTAATAAATTCTTGGAAACAATTCAATTATTTTCGAAAAATAGTAAAATTCTTCGCAAGAATTAAATTATTTCGATAAATAGTAAAATTTTTCATAAATAAAAATTAAAAAAAATAAAATTTCACATAAATATCAATTAAATACAGTAATTTTTAAAAATTGTAATCAAATTCTGCGGAAAAACTGAAATATTTTTTTAAATAGTAAAATTCTTTACAGAAATTAAATTATTTTCAATACAATTTTAACAAAATTCCACGAAAGAATTCAATTGTTTTGAAAAATTTGGATTAATCCTTGGAAAAAATTTAATTATTTTATAAAGTCTTTGCAAATATTCGATTAACTTAAAAATAATTCTAAAAATGATTTTAATCTCAAAAATTCAATTATTTCTAAGATTTCCTGTATAATTTATTGAAAAAATCAATTATTTTTTAAGAAATATTAATTAAATTCAATTATTATTTTCCAAATTTCTGATAAAATACTTCAAAACAAGAGAAATATTTTTTAAGGGCATTTGAACATTCATAATGGTTCAAATGCCCTTAAATAGTAAAATTTATCGCAGGAATTCAATTTTAATAATTTTTATGATTATGACATTACTTAGGTATGAAATTGAAAAAAAAATTAAAAAGAACAATAAAAAAAGTTGTGAAACAAAAAATTAAATAATACTTTTTCTTTGAGTTAAAAAAAATTTCTTTTTCATTAAAAATACATTTTTTTATTAATGACGAATTATTCTTACTCCTGGTAATAAAGTTATTTGTTTAAAATAAATTAAGAAAAATTTTACTATTAGTAAAAAATTATTTTTTTAGAAAATTTATATTTTTGAATTAGTAGGTTCCTTGAGGGCAAATTTTTTGCTTTTATTTGTCTCCAAATAATTTTATTTCATTCAAAGATAAATTTATATTTAAACAATAATTCATTTAAATAATAATTTCTAATTTTTTTTCGAATTGTTATCTTAATTTTTCAATTTACAGTAAATTTTTCCTAATCAGCAACTAGAGCAACAAATAAAAAATTTATTTCCCTCCTGTATGAATTTTATTCGATTTAAACATGAATTTCATTTGGTCCAAATATCAATTTTATTCGATTCAAACAATAAATTTTATTTAAATCAAACAAAATATTAATTCTGAAATTTGTCAATGAAGAATTTACAATTCACACAAAAAAATTCATCAAAATTTAGAAAACAATTCCAAACAAAATAAAAATTTTATTGAATAAACAAAATATTTCTTTAGTTCAACAAAAAATGTTCCTTTAAGGGCATTTGAACCTTTATGACGACACAGCATTAAAATATATGCTTTGCATCAATTGTGACGTCATAATGGTTCAAATGCCCTTAAGAAAAAAACTTTTTTTACAATATAGAAAAATTTCCCTTTCAATATAAATTTTTCACTCAAATAAACAAATCCTTTTCTGAAATCAATAATAATAATAATAATAATAATAATAATAATAAAGATAATTAATAAAAATTTTAGTATTTAAAAAATAAATCTTTATATACTGGAAACAAGAAATGATAATTGGAATAATAATAATAATTAATAATAATTTAATATTAATACTACCGAATGATAAATTCACTTTCTTCAATAATAATTATTATTATTATTATTATTATTTTGTTTTGTTAAGTGGTATTAAATATAATATTGTAATGCAGCGTGAGATGGAATAGGATTTGAAAAAGTTTGCGGTAATAATGCGCGAGATAAATTACAAAATCTCAATTTCGATTTGTTTTGCGGTTTACTCGTATATTTTTTTTTTTAATTTTTTTTTAAAGGAGGGCATACAGACACGACAAAATTGACACATATTGCAACATAGGCGACCTGTTGCATTAAGTTTGACTAATGATTTTCCAGTAAAAAGACACATGAGATAACATATATGTTAATTATGTGAGTTCCGTGTTTATATATATAGCACATGTAAACCAAAGTTTAACAACCTCATTCTCTCTCTCTCTCTCTAAAAAAATAATTTATTAATCATTATACAATTAATATTAGCTCGACCGAAATTTTAACAACTTCCACTATTTTACAATAAAAATTTCCCACTTTATTTGTTTTTTAATTTTTAATTTTTAATTTTTACCTTTATTTTTCTATTTCTTTTTCTATTTATTATTATTATTTATTATTTTATTATTATTTTTTATTATTTTATTATTTTATTATTATTTTTTAATAACAATATTTTTGATTTAATAAAAGGGCGTTTTTCTTTTTGTAAGCCCATATAAATTGTTAAAATAAAATAAATAAAATTATTATTAATTATTTGCAAAAATAAACTTTTACTGTTTACAAAATAAAATCTAAACTATCTGCAAATTTTTGTAGCAACTATTTAAATAGTAGATTTCACTAATTTTATACTTAAAATTACTGTACTGTAGTAGAAATTTACTTTAAATTTATATTAATAAAAATTATGATATAGAAAAATAAAATAGTAAAAAAACATAATAAAAAATATAATAAAAGATATAATAAAAAATAGAATAAAAAATATAATGAAAAATTCAAGAAGGGAAAATGTAATAATAAAAATTGTACACTGTAAAAAATTTAGGGAGTTAACGGACTCGGGAGTAGGGAGTTAAATTTTTAGAGTTAAAAATTAACTCCAAAAGAGAGTTAATTTTTAACTCCCTTCATTTAACACCCGCGGGAGTTATTTTTTCCATGGGGAGTTAGCATTTGGGTGTTAAATTTTAACTCCTTTTATTTAACTCCCCTCGCATTAACTCCCAAATTGGGTGCGACTTTTATAGACTCCCTGGGGAGTTAAAATTTAACTCCTTTTTTTTACAGTGTAATAATAAATAATACAATAATAAAAAATCTAACATTAACTAACAGTGTAATTACCAATAATCTAAAAACTATTCAAATTAATAACAATTAATTAGCCAGCAAAAAAATTACAAATCCTACCAATTAGCTAGGAAAATATTTTAATTTACAAAAATTAATCAACCGTCAAAAAAGTAAATATTAATTAACAATAATTTCTAATTAGCCAGCAAATTCTGTTAGAATAATTAATACCAATAAATTAACCAGCAAAAATAAGATAATTATTAAAAAATAATTATTACCATATATACCAAACTTTTCGATGTAAAAACATATTTTAATAACTCCCCATCAATAACAATCTTCCTTCTCAAGAGGATAATGATTTTTTTTTATTCCTTTTAATTATTATAAATTCTCGTGCTGTTAATTTAAATAACTAATTTCCTCGTACATACAAATATAATAATTAGAGCGGAATTTCCTTATTGTCGCTAAAAAGAAAGTTTCGTTATAACAAAAGTAATCGATATATTTCATTATATATCTTGATTTTTTTCTTCTATTTTTTCTAATACGGAAATAATTGTTTGGAATTTCATCAATTTTTTCCGGGATTTATAAATTTTCTTCTTTTGTAATGAAACTATTTTCTTTAATTAGTCTCGCATGTTCGGGAGTGACTCGTGTATTTTTTGCAAAAAAAAAATTTATTTCTATAAATAAATGTCGAATTAATTGAATAAAAATAATTATTCTTTATATAGAAATTATTATATTTTTTTTTCATTTCTTATTGTGTAAAAATTTTCTGGTTGGAGAATTTATTTTCCAATTGAAACTTATTTTTCTGTTTGGAGAATTTATTTTCGAATTAAAACTTATTTTTCCGTTTGGAGAATTTATTTTCGAATTGAAAATTATTTTCTGCTTGGGAAAATTTATTTTCAAATTAAAAATTGCTTTCTGTTTGTAAAATTTATTTTCGAATTGAAAATTATTTTCTGTTTGAAAAATTTGTTTTCGAATTGAAAACTATTTTTTTTTAAATTTATTTTCAAATTGAAAGATATTTTTGTGTTTGGTGAATTTATTTTCGAATTGAAAATTATTTCCTTTTTGAAAAATTTTTTTTCTGAAAGTGTTAGATATTTTTCTTTTCAATTATAATTTATAATGGAATATTATTTTATATTTTTAGAATGTTGAATTCGGTTTCTCGGCAGTCACGAATTTTTTTTCACCAAAAGGACCTTGGAGACCGGTTTATTATTCCGTTGACGCGATGATGGGACTTTTTTTGTATTATTTTTCTGCCATCCGAGGGAAAGTCCCAACAAATATAAAATTAAAATAAGAAAATCGAGAAAAAAAACTATTTCTACTTGGTGCTTTTAAGTTTTATCAATTTCTTATTCACAGGTATTTTTTTCTATTTCATTTACATTATTCTTTCATTTATTATTTATTTTATTGCTTACTTTTTTTATTATTTATTTCATTATTTATTTCATTATTTATTTTATTATTTATTTTATTGTTTATTTCATTATTTATTTTATAATTTATTTTATTATTTATTGTATTATGTTTCTTCATTATTTATTTTATTCACTATTTTTTTTATTCATTTTCATAATTATTATTTATTTTACTATTTTTCTTTATTATTTATTTTATTCATTATTTTCTTTATTAATTTTCATAATTATTATTTCTTTCATTACCTGTTTATTTATTTATTAAATTATACCAGTCGAGACAATTTTTTTTCATGATTTTTTATTCTTTTTCATTTTTAATTCATTTCTTAAAATTTTTCCCCAAATTTTTCCTATGGTAGGTAATAATTAAACAAAACGTGAAACGGATTTAATATAATTAATTTTTAACTGAATAAAATATGAAAGAAAGTAATAAAATTAAAACTTTTTTTTCGTGTAGTGTTTCACTTTAGCTACTAGTTTGTGATTCAAAAAAAAAAAAATCTGTTAAATAACCAAATTCCGCTTATTTGATTTTAATAAGAAATCGATTTTACATTTGGTCGATATAATCTCGTTAATTTGAATTTGTCATTTGACATTTAATTGCAGGAGATAAATTGATAAAATAATTTTACATACGCGCTTATGAGGGAGGTGACTATACATATAGACTTGTTAGATAAACGTTTTATGTAAGGAACCGTTAGAAAGTTGCAAATTTATTAAAGAATACCGCGACCGCATGAGATCTCTACTTTGGAGTAATTACATTCAAATATCCTAACGGGATCACGAACAATTTTTTTCGGTCTTTGCGTTTCAAAAAAAAAAAAAAAAAAAAAAAATTCCCATTAAAGTCAATTATAACTCTCTCAATTTTTTTTTACCCCCGAAAATTTCTCTTTTCATTCTTAAATTAGAATTTCAAAGGTAAAAAATAAAAAAAAAATTTTTAATTAAAAATAAAATTATGTTTTGAAATTTACCGTAAAAGTAAAATTAAAATAAAAAATTTACTGCAAAGAAAGAAAAAAAAAATTTTTAATTTACTGTAGAAATAAAATTCAATTTAAAAATTTACTGCAAAAATAAAATAAAAATACATAATTTACTACAAAAATAAAATTAAATTAAAAAATTTACTGTAAAAATGAAATTTAATTAAAAAATTTACTACAAAAATGAAATTTAAAAATTAAAATAAAAAAATTTAAATTTTCATGCAAAAATCAAATTTCAAACTTTACTGCACAAATTTTTTCGCCCTAAAAAATATGGAGAATGACAAATTTTTCCGATTGTATGAATAATTTGCTTCTAAGTCTACTGATTATTTATTCATTCTACTTAGAAAATATTAATTTGCATAATTATTAATTCTTACTATTTATTGATATTAATAATTAATTTTTATTTTAGTTCGTTTCATTTTAGTCTATATTAATTATTTGATTAAGTAATTCTGAAAACAAATTTTGTGAACTTAATGTTTAAAAATAAAAAAAATTTGGTATTTAATTCATTAATCAACTTAATAATATTAGTATCAATAAAAAATATTTGTTTACAATAAAATATTTATATTTTTCTTCTTGATAAAACAAATAAAAAATAATAAATAAATATTAATAGCTAAGTATTAATATTAATAAAAAAAAATATTAATAATAATTATTAACTAATAAGCATATAATTAGATATAATTAGTAAATTGAATATTTTTGTAAATAATTACTATTAGGTAATAAACATAATTTATTAATAACTAAAAAACATGATTAGTTAATCATGAAAAACACTATTTATTAATAGTAATAACAATTAATTAATATTAATAATTAATAACTAGTTAATAACTAGTTAATAACTAGTAATAATAATTAATAAACAGTATTCACTAAGTTTTTTCATTAATTAATTAATTATTAATTATTATTGTTATTATTAATTAATATTAATAATTAATAACTAGTTACTAACTAATATTAATAATTAATAAACAGTTTTCACAAAGTTTTTTCATTATTTTAAATAATTAACTAATTTTTAATAAATAATAAATATTAATTTGTTATTTTATTTAGAACTTTTGGATTAAATACCAAATAAAATTTATTTCTTTAAAGAAATAAAATAAAAAACAAAATAATAATATTAAAGTTATAAATTGCAGATACAAAAAGCTGTTGATTAAAATTTTTAAAAAGAAGTGTTACAAAAATTTCAATCAAAAATAAAAATTAAAAAAACTAATAGAAAACAATTTGTTTGAAAAACAGTTATTAGTTAAATAATAAGAAATGAATGAATAATAAAAAATAAGTAATGAGAAATAAATAAATAATACGAAACAAAACGTAAGAAATAAATAAATAATACAAAACAAAAAGTAAGAAATTTATAAATAATAAAAAGCAAATAGTAAGAAATAAATAAACAATAAGAAACAAATAGTAAAAAAGAAATAAATAATAAGAGACAAATAGAAATAAATAAATAATAAGAAACAAATAGTAAGAAATAAATAAATAATAAAAAACAATTAATAAGAAATAAATAAATATAAAAAAACAAATAATGAGAAATAAATAATAAAAGACAAATAACAATAAAAAAATAAAAATAATGAATAAATAAATAATATTTAAATAATAAATTAAAGAATAATTAATATTTTTCAAAACACAAGTTTTTTAAAACACTTCTGAATTTTATTCCACTTGTTTTCAATTATTATTTTTAACGATTTTCGACTCTTGGAGTTAAAAATAATTTTTCTTGAAACTATTTCGATTGTGAAAATTATAAATTATTTTTTAATTTCGTTTCGTGGGATTAAAAATAATTTCGTTCTGTATTAAACACTTTTCGACGAATAGAATTGAAAATATTTTCTCTCTCTTTCAATTTCGATCAAAAAAAAAAAGAAAAATATTTTTTTCTGTCAATTTGAATTGTTTTTGAATAATAATTTCTTTTGTTTTTAATTTACAATGAGTTATTAATTAATTAATTAAATTTACACACACACACAAAACTAGTATATTATTATAATAAGAAAAAAATTAATTTACAATGAATTATTAATTAATTAATTAATTAAATTTACACACACACACACAAATAATATATTATTATTATTATTATTATTATTATTATTAAATTATAATAAAAAAAATTCAAAAAAAAATTAATTTACAATGAATAATTAATTAATTAATTAAATTTACACACACAGACACACAGAAAAAAATGGAAAATAAAGAAAAAAGAAACTTACGAAGAAGAGTGCGTTCGCCACAAGGAACATTGGCGGGAAGATCGCAAAATTCCTTTTTCGGATTATCGTCCCTAAAAACGAGTCCATCCTTACAGAGTCTCTCCTCAGGTTGTCCATCAACACAGGCATAATATAAATCGCACTGCTCTGCATCAGGATAAAAGCCCTTCTCCTCAGGACATCGAAATTGAGTTTGAGCACGCGTCAAACTCACATTAATGACAATAATCAAAATTGTCACAATTGAAAATAGAGAATAATAATTAAACGTCACAATTTTAGACATTGTCCCCCCTAATATTATTTTTTTATTAATTTCAAATAAAAATAATAATTAATTTCTATTTTTTTTTGTGGGGGAAAAAAAAGAACTTTGAACTTTTCTTTTCACTTGAAAATTTTCGTTTTGTAAAAATTTCTTTTTCTCTCTCTCTCTCTATCTCTCTGTGTGTAGAAAATGATAAATATTCTTTATATATATATAGTGTGTGGCCTGTGCGTGAAGCTTTTAGTCGTGACTGTTGGACTTGTACTGATCTCGTTTCGCACGACTGACTTTGCACCGCACCGCCACAGTGTGTGTTGCAGCATGATGCATTTCACAACACCCTACCCCTTTCTCCGAAACTCATCTAGCTTCAACCATTTTTCACTTTTTCCCCCCTTTTAACACCCATTTTACCCCTACTACCGGGCAATCGACAATTCAACATTCTCGCAGTCTTGTTTCTTCTCTTTTTCTTTTTCTATTTCTTTTCTTTTATCAAAAAGGAGAACAAAAAATGTCCAGACTATTCTTATATTGTGAGTCTATAGGTAAGTAGGCGAGTTTAGTCATGTAGGTGACTTCCTTCTTGTTTCTGCGACCAAATCTGGTCGTTGAAAATTTATTTACATTATAGTCTCGAATTTATTGTTCATTATTTACTTGAAGGGGAAAAAAAAATTTTTTTCTTTCTTATACCTTCACTTTGTTTCGATTTTTATACACACGCCTTAATATTTTTTTACAGCAAAATTTATTATATAAATTTTTTCCAGTCAATTATAATAATAAATTAATAATTATTAAATTTCCGATGAGAATTTTTATTACTAATTAATAAATAATTATTAATTGGTAATAAATAATTTTCTTTTAGTAATAAATAATTTTCCTTTAGTAATTGTTATATTTTTTCTTCTCGGTAATTATTAATAGACAGTATTTTTTTACCCAGTTAATTAAAATAAATACTTTTTTGATGACTAATTATTAATTACTCATTATTATTTAGTAATTATTAACTAACTATAAATAATAAATAATTATCTATTAGTAACTATTATATTTCTTCTGGGTGAATATTAATAAATATTATTTTTCCCCCAGTTAATTAAAATAAAGACGTTTTTGATGATTAATTACTAATTAGTAACTATAATTTAGTAATTATTAATTAGCAATAAATAATAAATAATTATCAATCAGTAGTTGTTATATTTCTTCTGGGTAATTAGTAATAAATATTACTTTTCCCCCAGTTAATTAAAATAAATACTTTTTTGTTTTTTGATGACTAATTATTAATTAGTAATTATTATTTAGTAATTATTAATTCGCAAATAAATAATAAAAAATTATCAATTAGTCATTGTTATATTTTTTCTGAGTAATTATTAATAAATATTATTTTTTTCCCCAGTTAATTAAAATAAATACTTTTTTGATGACTAATTATTAATTAGTAATTATTGTTTAGTAATTATTAATTCGCAAATAAATAATAAAAAATTATCAATTAGTAATTGTGGGTAATTATTCTGGGTACTTCTAGGTAATTATGAATAGATATAAATTTTTTCCCCAGTTAATTAAATAAATACTTTTTTGATGACAAATAAATAATTATTAATTAGTAATTCTTAATTAGTAATTCTTAATTAGTAATTTTAATTAGTAATAAATAAATATCAAGTAGTAATTGTTATATTCTTTCAGGATAATTAATAATAAATAAAAATTTGTTTCCTTACTTAATTAAACAAATACTTTTTTAAAAACTCATTAATAACTATTAATTAGTAATTATTAATTTGTAATAAATAATTCTGAATTGTTATATTCCATCTGGGTATTTATTAAAAAACATAATTTTTTTCCCCCAGCTAATAAAATAAATACTTTTTTGATGACTAATTATTAATTTGTAATTATTATTTATAGTAATTATTAATTAGTAATAAATAATTATCAATTAGTAATTGTTATATTCCTTCTGGATAATTATTAATTAATATAAAATTTTCCTCCAGTTAATTAAAAAATACTTCTTTGATTACTGAATAATAATTATTAATTGTTATTAAACAAATAGTTGTTGTTAATTAGTAATAAACAAATAGGTGTTGTTAATTAGTAATAAACAAATAGTTGTTGTTAATTAGTAATAAACAAATAGTTGTTTATTAGTAATAAACAAATAATTATTGTTAATTAGTAATAAACAATTAGTTATTGTTAATTAGTAATTAATAATTTTCAATTAGTAATTGTTATATACCCTTTCTGGCTAGTTATTAAAAAACATAAATTTTTTTCCCAACTAATAAAATTATTCCTTTGCCTATGACAAGTTGATAATTATTTATATAAATTATATAAATTTTTTTTCCAGTTTATTAAATAATTACTTTTCCTATGACTAATTAATAATCATTAATTATATTTTTTTGAGCAATTATCAATAAATTAAAATTGTCTCCAAAAATTTAATTATAGAGCAATTGTTTTCCGATGATTAATTAGTAGTTATTAATAAATAATTAGTAATTAGTAATATTAATTAGTAATTGTTATTTTTTTGAGTAATTGTTTATAAAATAAAATTGTTTCCAAAAAGTTAATTAAAGAGCAATTATTTTTCGCTGATTAATTAATAATTAGCAATTAGTAATTTGTAATTAGTAATATTAATTAGTAATTGTTACATTTTTTCTGAAAAACTGTTGATAAATATGAAAATTGTTTCCGCAGTTAATTTAAAATAATAATTATTTTTCGATGAGCAATTGTAATAATAAATTATTTTTTGTTGAATAATAATTATGGAAAAAATAATTATTAATTAATAATTATGACAATTCTTTGAAGTAATTAATAACAATTATCAATAACCATAATGTTAACTTCCGTTAAATTTAATACTTAAAAATTAAAAATTCATCAAAAATATTCTAAAATGGTTTCTAGATGAGAGATATATATTTTTATTTGTCAGAATTATTTTATTTTTATGTAATTGAACTTTGAATCTAAAAAAAAGTTTAGTGATTTACTAAAAAAAAATTTTTTTTAATAATTATAAAAAGTAAATTTTACTATATTTGCATTGTACGTTTTAGTATGAAATCAGTATAATTTGCTATTCTTAAATAGTGGCCACAACATTTTTCAGTCCATTGAGATTTTATTTCGTAAATAGTCAAATTTACCTCTCTTTTTTTCTTTCTTATTAAAAAATTGTTATCAAAACTCACTAAAAAAATTAAACATGATAAAAATAATAATAAAATGCTTCATAAAATATTGAAAATAGATCAAAATACATTTGTTTTTCTTTTAGTATTTTTTTTTCTCTGAGATATTTATTGCAGTCGAGGAAAATTTTCTGTTTATAAACAAATTGATGAATAAATAAATAAATAGATTGATGAATAAAATTCATGAAGAATTCTTTTTTTTTCAAGAAAAAAATTGAAATGTTTGATTGAAAATTCTTTTTTCTTGTGAAAAAAATTCTCTTACCTCTAATTGTTTTGCTTCTGTTTTTATGACCGAAAAATGTCTAAATTTTAATTAAGAATCGTTTTTTCAAAAAAAAAGAAAAAATTGAAATATAATTGATTAGAAAATCTATTTTCGGAAAAAAATTTAATGTTTGATTGAAAATTTAATCTTTTGAAGAAGAAATTGTTGTGTCCGAATTTATGTCCGAAAAGTGTCCGAATTGAAATTAGGAATTAATTTGTCAATAAAAAATTGAAATGTAATTAATTAAAAATTATTTTTTCTTGTGGAAAAAAATTTCTCTTATCTCAAATTATTTTGTTTTTTTAATTCATGTCCGAATTTCAATCGAGAATTTTTTTTTTCAAGTAAAAATTGAAATTGTTATTGAAAAATCTTTTTTTCTGGTATAAACAATTTTTTTTCTTTAATTAAATGATTAAATAAATAAATTGATAAATAAATAAATTGATAAATAAATAAATAAATTGATATATAAATAAATAAATAAATTGATAAATAAATTATTTTTTTGAGACCTTGAATTGTCGGGAAATTAAAAAAAAATAAATAAGAAAGCAGAACCGATTTTAATTTATCGTGCGCGGCTCTCGACAAGATCATTGAGTGTAAGAAAGTCAGTTAAATCGAAAAGAAAAGCGAAGGAAATCATTTAATAAGATTAACACAAAGTCACAAGAGAAAGTCATTAGTGATTTGCTTCACTGCTTTGGTATATAGAGGAAAAGCCAAGCCAAGGTCTCCAAGAAATGAGTCTTTATTTCAAATGTCTTTAAAAAAAGAAAGAAAATAAAGAAAAAAAAGTAGAGGAAAAAAAAACCTTTTAGAAACTTTTAGAAACGTAGCAAAACTTATTGAAAAAATTTAAACCACACAATTTTTTTTTTTAATGTAACTGTAAATTTTTTTCTTCCTTCTTAAAATTAGTTTCATTTTTACAAAAAACTATCAAGAGTTTTTGTCAAATTAATTTTTCAATTTATAACTTGTTTTACTTTTATTGTAAATGGAATATTTTGGTTATTTAAAATAATTAAAAAAAAATTTCTTATTTAAAACAATGAAAATATTTTTCTTATTGAAAACAATAGAAATATTTTTCTTATTTAAAACAATGAAAATATTTTTCTTATTTAAGACAATCACAATATTTTTCTCATTTAAAATAATAAAAATATTTTTCTTATTTAAAACATTAAAAATATTTTTCCTATTTAAAACATTAAAAATATTTTTCTTATTTAAAACATTAAAAATATTTTTCCTATTTAAAACATTAAAAATATTTTTCCTATTTGAAACAATAAAAATATTTATTTCCATTTATAAATAAATATTTTACTCATATAAATATAGAAAAGTATTCTGCCATTAAGTATAAATGAATATTTTGCCTATAAATAAATGTTGTACCACTGAATGTTTTTTTCATTTTTCGCTTTGTCATTTATTTGTAACGAAAATATAAAATTATAAAAGTAATTTATTTAGAAAAAAATATACAAATCCAAATTCGTTTTTACAATTAAGCTAGACAGTAATAACATTAATTTATAATAATAGTAATAATAATAATAATATAATACTAGTAATAAAATAATACTAATTATAATTATAATAATAAAAAAATAAAAATAATAATAAAAGTACGAGGAGATATATCCCGATGCGGGACAGTTCACTCATGACAATGTCCTCAAGGTTTTTTGCCAACGTCTTTATACCAGTCCTCACTGAAAAAAAATTTATTGTTTTTCTCATTTAGGAAAAAAAAATTTCACAACAAAGAATTTTTTGTATTTTATAGTGGATTTTTAATTATTTTAATTAAAATAGTAAATTTAAAATTTAATTAAAAATTTTTATGGTAAATTTACTTTTTAACTTTTTTTAATGCAAAAATTGAGTTGAAAAATTATTCTTTTAAGAAACATAATTATTTGGAGAGAATAATTTTCTACCGAATGATGAAAATATTTTTAATAAAATAAAATTAAATAAATTGAAAAAATAAATTAAAAATTTAGTTAATTTAATAAATTTTAGTTTCTTATTTTTATTTTATTGATTCAAAAATTGATTAATTATTTGATTGAAGTCTAAAAAGGTGAAAAAAAATGGAAATTGAAAAATGAACTCACCATCCGGGTACATTTTCTGGTGCATCGCATCTTTGGATTTCTTCATTATAAACCGTTCCATCGCTACAACCTTGTTCGCGTGGTGTGACGCCATTTAGGCAAACGTAGAATTTTTGACAGTCGTCGGGATGAGCAAATTTAGGATGATCGACTGCCATTCCCCTGGTATCGAGGGGACTCTCTTTTGGACATTCGAAACCGTCGTCGAGTTTCTTGTCAACAGCGCCGCAACCCTAAAATTATATTAAAATTATTTTTTAATCTTTCATTTATTTATTTTTTATTAAATTTTTTCATTAACTATTTTTTTATAATTAATTTTACTATTCATAGAAATAATTTCTAACTGAGAAGTGAATTTCACTGTTCTCTTATTGCTTTTTACTATTTTCGGTTCAATTTTTATTGATCAGAAGCAAATTTTACTATTTTCAAATAGTAATATTTTTTACATGATAAATTTTACTATTTTGAAGTAAATTTTATTATCCAGAAGTAAATTTTGTAATTTTTAGGAGTAATTTTTATACAATTCCGGAGTAAATTTTACTATTTTCAAATAGCAATTTTCTAAAATAATAAATTTGACTATTTAGAACTAAATTTCACCATTGCAAGATAGTAATTTTATAAAGTAATAAATTGGACTATTTTTGAGTAAATTTTACTATTTAGAATTGAATATTACTAATTCCAGATTATTTTTACTATTCCGGAGTAAATTTTACTATTTTCAAATAGCAATTTTCTAAAATAATAAATTTGACTATTCTCGAGTAAATTTGACTATTTAGAAGTAAATTTTACTATTGCAAGATAGTAATTTTATAAAGTAATAAATTGGACTATTCTCGAGTAAATTTTACTATTTAGAATTGAATATTACTATTTCTAGATTATTTTTACTATTCTGGAGTAAATACTACTATTCAAATGTAAATTTAATGATTTGCCCATAGTTTGTACCATTGTGGAATAAATTTTACTATTTCCGGATTAATTTTTACTATTCCTGTGTAAATTTTATTATTTAGAACTGAATTTTACTATTTCCGGATTAAGTTACGCTATTCAAATGTACATTTTACTATTCCGAAGTAAATTTGACTCTTTCTCGTTCAATTTTTACTAATCAAAAGTAAATTTTACTATTCCAAAGAAAAATTGACTCTTTCTGCTTCAATTTTTACTATTCAAAAGTAATTTTTACTATTTTCGAATAGTAATTTTCCAAAATAGTCAATTTTACTATTTAGAACTAAATTTTACTATTTCCAGATTAAGTTTTACTATTCTCAAGTAAATTTTATTATTTAGAACCGAATTTTACTATTTACGGATTAACTTTTTAAAATTCAGTGTTAATTTTACTATTCTCGAGTAAATTTTAGAACTTCCTGAGTAAACTTTACTATTTGGAGTAAATTTGATTACTTAAGAGAAAGTTTTACTATTTTTTATTAAATTTTACTATTTAGAACTGAATTTTACTATTTCGGGATTAAGTTTTACTATTCAAAAGTAAATTTTACTATTCTGTAGTAAATTTTACTATTTATAACTAAATTTTACTATTTCCGGATTAAATTTTACTATTCTCGAGTAAATTTAATTATTTAGAACTGAATTTTACTATTTACGGATAATTTTGTAATATTTAGTGTTAATTTTACTATTCTTGAATGAATTTTAGAATTTCAGAAGTAAAGTTTACTATTCTGGAGTAAAATTTTTTACTCACAAGTAAGATTTACTATTTTCAAATAAATTTTACTATTTAGAACTCAATTTCACTATTTCAGGATTAAATTTTACTATTCAAATGTAAATTTTACTATTCTAAATAAATTTGACTCTTTCTGGTTTAATTTTTACTATTCAAAAATAAATTTTATTATTCCGAAGTAAATTTTACTCTTCTTGGTTCAATTTTTACTATTCAAAAGTAATTTTTACTATTTTCGGATAGTAATTTTCAAAAATAGTAAATTTTACTATTGAAAATAAAATTTTACATTTTTCGGTTAAACTTTCACTATTTCGTTGTTAATTAATATTATTTCTGTCCTAATTTTTACTATCCCGAAGGAAATTTTACTATTTCCAAAATAAATTTCAGTACAAGTTAATAAATTTTGCTTTGGAGGCATTCTAAAAATTTACTTGCAATACAGTAAAAAGTGTGACCAAGAAATTTGAAAAAAAATTTTTAACCCTTGCTTTGTTAATAGTAAAAATGACGAATTTATATTTTCTTCTGCAATTTGCAATTACAGTAAAACCTCTTTAACTGAGACTTGAATAGAAAGACAATTTTTGCATATATTATAATCGTTTTTACAAATGAAAAAATTTTCATTCTCTTTTTCTTAATTTTCTTCTTTTGAATAATAATAATTTTTTTTTAAATTGATTTTTGGTATGAAATTAATTTTCAAAATGAAAATTACCTCGCGTCCTGCACTGTCGGGCCAAACGCAGGTTCCACTGTATTCATCAAAGTGAAGTCCAGTTGTGCAGGTTATCGAAATTGACTCTCCATCGATGCAATTGTAGAAAACGTTACAAACTGATGGATTGGGATGGGCGAAAAATCCGTTTCGTCTCTGGCAATTTTTCGTTGGTTGCGGTGGTTCTGAATTTTTTTTTTTAATTTAATTTTAATTGCTTAAATATAGTTATTAAATAATTTTCGTAGTTGTTTAGTTCATTTTTTTTCTTGTTTTTTTTAAAGAAATTTTTTTTGTCAAATTTTTCTGTGTTCGAATTTTTGTCCGAAAAATGTCCGAAATTTAATGAAGAATTCTTTATTTTTAAGAAAAAAATTAAAATGTAATTGATGGAAATTTCTTTTTTCTTGTGGAAAGAAATTCTCTTATTTCAAATTTTTTTCCTTCTGAATTTATGTCCGAAAAAAGTCCGAAAAATGTCCGAATTTTAATGGAGAATGTTTCTTTCGCAAATAAATTTAATGTTTGATTGAAAATTCTTTTTTCTTTTGAGAAAGAAAATCGATGTTAACGAATTTGTGTCCGAAAAATGTCCGTATTTTAATTTAGAATTTCCTTTTTTTTCAAAAAGTTTTGTTTTTGAATTTATGTCCGAAAAATGTCCGAATTTTAATTAAGAATTCTTTTCTCAAGGAAAAAATTGAAACGAAATTGATTGAAGATTCTTTTTCCTTGTGAAAAAAAATTCTCTTATCTCTAATATTGTTTTGCTTCTGAATTTATGTCCGAAAAATGTCCGAATTTTAGTTAAGAATTCTTTTTTCAAAAAAAAAACCAAATATAATGAATTAGAAATTATTTTTGATTGAGAAAAAAAATTCCTTATTCTCTATTTGTTTTGTGTTCACAATTATGTCCGAATTTTGTCGAAGAATTCTTTTTTCGAAAAAAAAATTTAATGTTTAATTGAAAATTCTATCTTTTGCGGACGAAAATTGTTCTTTGTCCGAATTTATGTCCGAAAAGTGTCCGAATTTGAATTAAGAATTATTTTTCCAAGACAAAATTGAAATGTAATTAAATTGAGAATTCTTTTTTCTTGTGAATAAAATTTCTCCTATCTCAAATTATTCTGTTTTTTTGAATCTATGTCCGAAAAATGTCCGAAATTTAATCGAGAATTCTTTTTTCAAGAAAAAAATTGAAATTGTTTTTGAAAAATCTTTTTTTCTAGTCAAACATTTTTTTTTACTTTCATTGTTTTGTTTCTGAATTTATGTCCGAAAAATGTCCGAATTTGAATCGAGAATTTTTTTTTCTTCGAAAGAAAAACATGAACTGTTGGATTTTAATTTTTTTTTCGGAAAAAACAAGAAATAAATCGATTGAAAATTCTTCTTACGTAGCTCAAGTCGATCGCCACAGTCGACATTGAAAACGTGATCACATTTGTTAATTTTTCTGTTCAACGGATCGAATACAAGACCATCGGGACAATATTTTTCCTTCGCCACACCATCAGTACATTCATAGTATTTATCGCACTGCCTCGAATCCTCAAATTGACCATCGTCCTTTGGACAATTGAAAGCACCCTCTGGAAAAAAAGAAAAAAATATTTAAACTTCAATTCAATTTCATTTTTTTTTAATTTTCCGCAAACTGTAACAGGAAAATGAATCTCTTATCAAAACAAGTTCGCAATGTTAAAAAAAAAAAATTTTTTCTCCTTTTTTTTCCATTCTCAAATATATATGATTAGAAAATGTCATCTGGTCTCGCGTAAGGACGATATATAAAGTACAATTCTTATATAAGAAAGCGACAGAAATAGTTCTGACATTTACGATTTAGAAAGTTAACGTCTTTCTTTCAACTTGGGAATAATAAATCAAAAAATTTCTAATTTTCATGATTTCGAATTTTTTTTTGTTTCTTTGTTTGTATTACTTTTTTTCATTCTTTTTTTTTCCTTTCATTTTTCTTTTCTTTGAACTTTTTTTTCGTCTTTGTTATTTTCTTCTCTGATAATGAGATTCAAAAAAAAAAGAAAAAAAAATCATTTATAAAAAAAGGTGAAAAAGAAAGGGAAAGATCATTGAACTCGAAATTCCAAGTCAGACTTGATGCCAGTAAAATTAACTTTCTCTGGGTCTGAACATACATGTTTAAACGAAAGAAGAAAAAAGAAAAGAAAAAAAAATGAAAAGAAAAGAAAAAAAAGAGATTAAGAAAAAAGGACAAGTGTCTATCTTATTTCACGTTCGAGACTTCCTGGATTTCAAGTTTCAAATCTATCCAGGTTATTTTATTAGAGATTTAATTTTTTTTTAATATGGAGAGTGGTCAGAATATATATGTAACAGTTCTTTTCTACTTTTTTGCGTAATTTATTTTTTATTATTATTTTAATAAGAGAATTGCACTTTTTTGTTATTATTCTCTTTTTTATTGTATTAATATTACAATTTTAATTGAAGCGCAATTATAACAATTTAAATAATAATAATAATAAAAATAATAATAATAAAAATAATAATAATAATAATAATAATATTAATTAATTAATTAATTATCAAATAAATATATAATAATAACATAAATAATAATAATATTAAAAATAATATCGACACTGAAAAAAACATTTATTTGATTCAAATAACGGATTATTTGACTTTTGTCAAATAAATATTTACTTGAATAAAATAAATTGTATTTGAATAAAATATTTCAGTATTTGAAGCAAATATTTCAGTATTTGAAGCAAATATTATTTAATTGATTCAAATAAAAATTATTTAATTCAAGAAAATATTTATTTAATAATAGTCAAATAAACAGTTATTTGAATCAAATATTTTAGTATTTGAAGCAAATATTATTTAATTGATTCAAATAAAAATTATTTAATTCAAGAAAATATTTATTTAATAATAGTTTGAATTATTATTTGAATCAAATAATTTTTTTCTTCAGTGTATTTATAATAATAGTAATAATAATTTTTATTTATTTATTTACAGATGAACTAATTAATTATTTAATAGTTAAGTTAATTAATTAACTTTTTACTTTTTATTTATTTAAAATTTACTACAATATTATACAAATATTTTTTTCTTCATTATTTTATTTTTATTATTATTATTATTATTATTATTATTATTTTGTTTTAATTTTATTATTTAATTATTATTATTTATTACAAATATTTTTTGACCTTTTGTGACTATTTTCCCTTCCACTATTTAAACTAATTTTATTTATATTAAACAAATTAAAATTTTTTTTGTTTAATTTTTTTTAAATTGTTTTCAATTTTATTACTGAATTTAATTATAAAAACTAAACGTTCCCTTGTCGTATACTTCGATATTTACATTATAGAGTACGTCTGACCATAACAGACAAATCTACTCATTTTTCACAAAATCTTAAATTTTTATTTCATTGTTCTTTTACTGTCAAGAAAAAAAAATTTCTTTGTAAACTTATTGTTTATTTGCCAATTTATTTTTTCATTCACATTATTTTTTCTTTAATTTATCTTTTTTATAGAGAAAAATAACAAAATTAAAGATTAGTAGTAATAAATGGTAGAAATAGTAATTTATAAAAATTAATTTATGAATATTTAATTATTGTTAATAAAAATAATTAAAAAAAATTTTTTTTTTAAATAATAATAATAATATCGATTTGAATTTATCACTCGATGGTATTTAATAATAATAATAGTAATAATAATATAAAATCATTAAAATATCAGCACTAAAAGTATAAAAAAAATATTTTTAATTTTTAAATAAAAGTAAAGAAAAATAATTTATCAATAATTATTAATATGTGACACTCGTTTAAATAAAAAAATTGTATCAATAAAAATTAAGAAGTAAATTTTTTTTTCATTTTTATGTGAAAAATAAAATATGTTGAAATTAAAAAAATAAATATTTTTCGACTCGTTTAGTAAAAGAAAATTGTAATAATTAAGAAGTAAAACTGTTTTTAGGTTTGGAGTAAATAGTAAAATATTTTTAAGTTAAAAAAAAATTTAATTAAAAATTAAAAGAAAAAGAAAATTGGGATAATTAAGAAGTAAAAATATTTTTAATTTTCAAGTAAAAAGTAAAATAATTTAAATAATTTAATAAAATAAAGTATTTTGAAATTTAAAAAAAAATTATTTTTCGACTCGTTTAGTAAAAGAAAATTGTGATAATTAAAAAATAAAAACATGTTTAATTTTCAAGTAATAAGCAAAATATTTTTAAATTGAAAAAATAAAATTCTTGCATAAAAAGAACAAGAGAATCACAAGAGAGAAATTAAATTTCCCTATAATAGAAAAAAATTCGAAAAAAAAATTCCAAATACTTACGTGCGATGGCAATGGCTAATAAAGTTACAAAAATCACTTTAAACATTTTTGTTTATTTTTTTAAATTGTCTATTTTTTTCTAATTTTACTCCTCTAAAGGGGAATTTTTTTTTTTTGGCTCAACGAGCCTTGAAAAATGAATTGAAAAATATTTCCTCTTTCTGACTGTGATAAAAATGAATTGAAAATAATTTTTTTGATGACTCTTTTAAATGGCGTCTTTTCTCGATGAACTGGAGTTACAACGAACGTCCATCGGGTATACCTTGCTTATCCCCTCTTTCATTTAATATTTTTCCCCACTTTCGCTTTCCTTTGATTAAAGGATCGCACACTGGTTATATTCGAATTGGAAAAAAAATTCCCATCCAATCGTTTTTTTTAAAGTGAAATTTTTATAAAACAAAAATAATGTACAATTACCAAAAGTTGTGAAAAATATTGTAAAAAATTACTTTTTTAGTAAGATGGACAATTATTTTTTCCACTGCGCTTGGTTTTTAATTTTTAATTTTTGTTTTTTAATAAAAAATAAATAAAATTTAAAATCTTTTTATAAAATCATCTTTATTATTTTTTTCCCACCGTGAGACGTGCAACACGGGACTTCCTTTCTCTTTTCTTTCTTTGCAAGAAAGTACTTAAAAAGAAAAATTATTTTATTTATCGTTTATTTATTTTATGTATTTTATTTATTTTATTTATTTTATTTATTTTATTTATTTTATTTATTTTATTTATTTTATTTATTTTATTTATTTTATTTATTTTATTTATTTTATTTATTTTCATTATTTTATTTATTTATTTTATTCATTTTATTTATTTAATTTCATAATATGATAATTTTTTAAATTATTTATTTACTACTATTTATTACAAAATTATTTAATAATTTAAGTAAATAAATTAATTAATTTATTAGTCGCAGAATAAAAAAATACAAAATGGAATAAAGAAAAAATAATACATTTTTTATTATTTAATTTTATTTTAATTGTTGTTTCAGTTTCATGAAAAATTGCAAATTTGATTTAAAAAGATTCAACTTCTTTTAGTTAAAAAAATTAAAACTGATAAATGAATTAAAAATATACAATAAAAAAAATTAGAATGAATATTAAATGAAATAGATATTTTTATTTCAAAAATTTAAATATTTTAGTAAAAAATTAATAAAATAAAATATTTAAAAATTTAAATATTTTTTTAATTAAAAAATTTGTAACGTTAAGTATAAAAAAAGTTTTTTCAATCTTGTGACACAGATGAATGATACATATTTAACAGACTTATATAATAAAATTGAAATTGTGATTTATTTAAATTTATTTTGACTCGAAAAGTTTTTTATAACTTTTTTTTCTCTCTTTGAAACAAATTTTATTTGAATATTAACTTAGAATAATAAAGTAATAAAACTAATGTGAAATATATAATACACACACAATAAAATAGTCTAAATTTAAAAAAGTTTCTTTTTTTTCTAATTTAATCTAGAAAAAATATTAAGTAACCGACATAAAAAGATTTTCTTTTACATAAAATAATTATTGTTATTCAGTTATTCATCGTGAGGTGAAAGCGAAGGGAAATTTCGTTTTAAATAACTAATCAAATCGGATCTTCAAATTATCCAATATACTTAACATAATTCGAACAAGTTTTCTTTCAACAAGATTGCACTATATTTTTAAATTAATGAGAAATTAAAAAAAATTGTAATTTAAAAAAAACTTTGATAGATAATTTTATTCGCACGCAAAATCGACAATTTTTGTTCAAAACAAAAGAGCAGTTTGTAATTTTATCTAAAATTTGGAAAAAAAAGTTTCCAAATTTCTCGATCTTAATAAATTAAAATTAATAAAAAAAATTTTTTTTAATCAATTTTCATTAATTAGTAAAATTAATTTTTAATTAATTGTGAAATTTTTAAATTGGAACAAATTTTGAACTTTCCAGAAACTTTCGAAGTAGATAAAAAAAAGTATAGTCATTAAAAGGAAAAAAAATAACAGGAGTTAAAATTATTCTCGTGTGGTTCAAGAAAATGTTTCTTTTAATTAAAAAATTTTATCATCTTTTCATCTTTTTTTTATTTATATAAATTTGTTAATTCGTGAATAATTAAATGAATAAATTTATTTATTAGTTAGTAAATAGGTTTTTAGTTTTTCAATTTAATAATAATTTGTTAACGAAAAAATAAGTTTTATAAAAAGAAAAATTTAATAATAAAAAAATATTGAATATTTTTGGTTATTTAGCTAAAAATCTTTTCCAAATTATAAATTTATTTATTTGTATTTACATAAAAGAAATAAAGAAATAAATTTATTTACATAAAATAAATAAAGAAATAAATTTATTTACATAAAATAAATAAATCAATTTTTTTTACATAAAAGAAAAACAGAATCATTCTGATTTTAAAATAAAATTTAATAAATTTCGTTAAATTATTTTTCGAGATGGAGAAAAAATTTATTCGAAGAGAGATTTCGATTTTTTTTTTTTTTTTTGAAGAAGTAAAAAATTTCGTGGAATGATTTTTTTATTACAAATACAAAAATTGTTGTCTTAAAAATAGTACAGAATTATGAACTAAATTTCTAAGAGGCCGAAGGTTTTCCCCCTCTTCTTCTGCTGGGACCACCAGTGGGCTTTGTTTTTGGTTTCGGATTTTCCAATGCATCCAATTGTTCATCAGTCAATTGTCCTTTGTACCAGTCTTTGCTGCAATAACAGAATTTTTCTTTGTAATAATATATTTTTGAAAAATGATTAAATTTTTTTAGATTGAAAATTGAAATTGAAAATTGGAAATTAAAATTAAAAATTAAAAATTAAACGCAAAGTTAAAAAATAAAATTGGTATTAATATTAATATTATTTTAAATATTTAAAATATTTATGAAAAATTGAAACTTGAAAATTAAAAATTATAAATTAAAACTAAGGTTAAAAATTAAAATTGGTATAAATATTAATTTAAATATTTATGTTAATATCACATATTAATTTCATTATTATTAATAATTGAAATTTTAATATGAAAATTATTATAACAATTTTTAATATGTTATTGTGATAAATATTATTGTTTGTCTCTTTTTCCTTTGACAATTTTGATAATTCACTTCTCAACATAAAAACAAATTGTTTGAATTAAAAATTGTTTCTTGACAAATGTTTACACTTTATTTCAAATCAAAAAATTTATTTAAGATTTTTTTTCCTTTTTTTGTAAACAATTTTTATGAAAAAATTTTTCTTACAGTAAATGAAACTTCAATTCCAAAAAAATTTTATGGTATTAAATAAATTAGTTAAATGATTTTTTAGGGAAAAAAAAAGTTCTTACTGTTAGTGAAACTTTAAATTAAAAAACAAATTTTTTTAAACAAAATATTGAAATAAATTTGGAGAAAAAAATTAATTTCGAAACAATTTTCTTCTAAACAAATTTAAATTTAAAACAATGATTTCCTTATATCGAAATAATCATAAATTAAAGAACAATAATTTTTTTGAGAAAAAATAATTTTTTTTAGAGAAATAAAAATTGTTTTTTTTTTTAGAAAAATACAATTTTTTTAGAGAAATACTACAACTTTCTATTAAAGAAAGAATTTTGGTTAGAGAAAAAAATTGTTTCAAAGAGAAATAAAGTTTTTTTTTTAAAGAAATATTTGTTTTTAAGAAATAAAAATTGTTTTTTTAAAAATATTTTTCTTTAGAGAAATAAATTATTTTTAGAGACATACAATTTCCTTTTAAAGAAAGAATTTTTGTTAAAGAAATAAAATTGTTTTTTAGCGAAATAAAGTTTCTTTTAAAGAAATAATTTTTTGTTAAGAAATAAAAATTGTTTTTTTTTTGAAAAATAATATTTTTCCTTTAGAGAAATAAATTTTTTTTCTTAGAGAATTACAATTTTCTTTTAAAGAAAGAATTTTTGTTAGAGAAATAAAATTGTTTTTTAGAAATAAAAATTGTTTTTTTTAGAGAAATACAATTTTCTTTCAATGAAATAAAATTATCTTTAAGAAAAATACAATTTTCTTTCAATGAAATAAAATTATCTTTAAGAAAAATACAATTTTCTTTCAATGAAATAAAATAATCTTTAAGAAAAATAAAATTCTTTCAAAGAAATAATTTTTTTTTTGAAAGAATTAAAACCTCTTTTCGATTGAAATAAAATTTTTCTATAAAAACAGAAAAACTTCTTCTTCTGCTGCGGGGAAAAGAAAAATATTTTTCTCTCCCTCTCTTTCTAAATTTTTGGATACAAACCATTCGGGAATTTTTCTCGCCCAATCACATTTCCCTGTTGTCTCATCAAAAGCCTGTCCAAGTTTACAGCCACTGCGTCGTGGTATTTCGCCATTGACGCAAACATAAAAATATTGACAGTCCTCAGTGTCGGGATAACGTGGATGTGTCGCAGCCACAGATTCATCAACTTTTGGACATGTGAAATTGAAAAGTTCACGTGAGCCGCAACCTTTTTTTTGCGCCTCATCCGGCCAATTGCAAATTCCAGTTTTCTCCGAGAACACCAAGCCGTCGGGACACGTGATCATATTAAATTTACCCTCAACGCAATAATAAAATGTGTCGCAATTCCTGACGTCCTCGTGGGCAAAGTAGCCGTGCATTCGAGGACAGTGGAGACTTGGATGTGGTGTTTCTGTCAAAAAGAGAAAAAAAATGAAGAAATTAAGAAAAAAAAATTGTCTAACAAAGGTATAATTGAAATTTTAACTTTAATTTATTTTTTGATTATTTGATTTTCATATATTTTGTCCTGTTTTACTCTATTTTTGTTTATTTGTATTTTCTTACTATATTTATTCTATTCATCATTTTATTTTCTATTTTATTTATTTTATTTATTTTATTTATTTTATTTATTTTATTTATTTTATTTATTTTATTTATTTTATTTATTTTATTTATTTTATTTTTATATATTTTGTCCTGTTTACTCTATTTTTGTTTATTTGTATTTTCTTACTATATTTATTCTATTCATAATTTTATTTCCTAGTTTATTTATTTTATTTATTTTATTTATTCTACTTATTTATTTACTTATCCTACTAACTTATTTTTTTATTTCTTTTATTTATCCTATCGATTTATTTAATTTACTGCAATTATTATATTAAAAAAAATCCAACGGAGAGTGGAATCGAACCCCGGTTACGCTGATTCAGCCCTGGCGGCGCCTTACGCACCGCGACTATTTTCGACGTCTTTAACTTATTTTATTTCCTTGATTTATTTCCTTATTAAACTCTTTTTTATTCACTTCATTTTTTTTATTTTTATTTATTTTCATTATAATCATAATTTTATGTATTTATAACATAATATATTTAGTTATAACATTACATAATATAATTAAAAATTTTTAATTATTATTTACAATTATTATTATAATTAAAATTTTTAAATTATTATTTATAATTATTATTATAATTAAAATTATAATAATAGTAAAATATTTGTATACTATATTAATAATAATATATTAATACTAGTTTGTTTCGTCAGATTAAAATAACTTTATTTTATTTACGATTTTGCTACTTTTTGTTTATTATATATCGATTTTATTTTTGTTTATTTTATTTACGTTAATTATTTCATTTTTATAAATTATTTTCTTTTCTTTCTTGTTAAATTTAATTCGTTTCATTTTTATTATTTTGCTTATTTATTTTTATTTATGTCTATTTATTTTATTTTATTTCGTGTATTTTATTTAAAAAAATCGGACGTAGAGTGGATTCGAACCCCGGTCACGGTGGCGTCGGTGGCTAAACTCTGTTGGTGCGGCGCCTTACGCACCGCGGCTATTTTCGACGTCTCTATTTACTTCATT
The DNA here is from genome assembly GCA_032872475.1 of Leptopilina myrica (nomen nudum). NCBI lineage: Eukaryota > Metazoa > Arthropoda > Insecta > Hymenoptera > Figitidae > Leptopilina > Leptopilina myrica (nomen nudum). The sequence continues at coordinate 20,414,921 of CM065467.1, read as the reverse complement.
AATTTCACTCTTTTATTTACTTTCTTTACTGTAATTATTTAATTTCTTAATTTATTTAATTTGTTCTATTCATTTTTTTATTTTGTAATTTTGTTTACTTATTTTTTTATGTTATTTATTTTATTTTCTTATTTTCTTTCTTTCCTTTTTCATTTTCATTATTCATTTACTTTATTTATTTTTTATTTTCTTTATTTGTTTACTTAATTTATTTTTTATTTTCTTTATTTATTAACTTTATTTATTTTTTATTTTCTTTATTTATTAACTTTATTTATTTTTTATTTTCTTTATTTATTTACTTCATTTATTTTTTAATTTCTTTATTTATTTACTTCATATATTTTTTTCTTCTTTTTCTTTATTTTTGTTAATTTGTTCCTTATTTTTCTTTATTTACTAAAAATGAAGACTAAAAAATTATTTTTTATTTACTGAAAATTTAAACTAAAAAATAAAACTAAAAAAATTTTTTTTTTTATTTACACTTTTAATAATTAAGTATTTGTTACTCACGAAGTTTTGTCCGCTGCGAGCAATCAATTCCAAATGGCAAGTCACATTTCTCCTGCTGGGGACTAAAATCATTGAATACTAAACCATCGGGACATAGTTTCTCAGTGTATTTTCCATCGCGACAATCGTAATATTTGTCACATTGTTCGGCGTCTGGAAAAAAGCCATTTGGCTCGGGACATTCGTCCGTAAGTTCATCGTCATTATTATCATCCTCCTCATCGCGAACGGGTTCTGGTTTTTTATAAACTTGCGTAGACACTCTTCGACGATTTTGTTCCGCAGATTGTTGTTTCCTCGTCAATGCACTCGCAATGCCTTCAAAATAATATTTAACAAAGGTAACCAAAAAAATTTAACCAAAAATATATATTTTTTTTTAAATTATAAATAAATTAAAAAATTTTTTGTTTAAATAAATAATATTTTTTTTTATTTCTCTTTATTTAAATGTAAAACAATATTTATTTAAACAGAAAATTATTTTGTTTGAATATAAAAGACATTTATTTAAACATAAATATTTATTAACGTATAAAAAAGGTTTGTTTAAATGTAAAACAATATTTATTTAAACAGAAAATTATTTATTTAAGTGTGAAAAAAGTATTTACACTTAAAAAGCATTAATTTTAACTTATTTTTTTATTTAAATATAAGGAAAGATTTATTTAAACATAAATAAATTTATTAAAATAAATCAGAAAACATTTGTTTAAACAAATATTTTCCTAAATAAAAAAAAGGATTTTCATGTAAAGAGCATTTATTTTAACATAAGTTTTTATTTAAATATAAACAAAAATTTATATAATCATAAATAAATTTCTTTAAATAAAGAAGAAAACATTTATTTAAACAAATATTTTTTTAAATATAGAAAATATTTATTTAAATAAATATTTATTAACATATAAAAAACATTTATTTAAACAAATGCTTTTTTAGATTTAAAAAATATTTACGTAAATACAAAAACTGTTATTTAAACAAATTTTTATTTAATAATTGAATAAAATATAAACAATTATTTATATTTGTTTAAAATTTTGAATAATAATTGCTAACATAAGTATTAATTTATAAGTGAATTTTAAAACTAATTGTTTAAATATTTAGACACTTTTCTTTATTTAAATTTTATATTTAAAAATTAATTATTTAAAAATAATTGTTTTTGTTTTCTTTATAGACAATTAAAATATTGTTGTTATTATTATTATTTTCTATTACGTAAATAATAATAACGATATTTTATAATAATAATTACTATATTTGTTATAATGATTTGTTTATATATTAAATGAATAATTTATATTGAAATAAACAAATTATGATAATTATTTATTATTATTATTATTATTATTAGATTGTTTTTATTATTAGATTGTTGTTATTATTAGATTGTTGTTATTATTATATTGTTATTATTATTATATTGTTATTATTATTGTTATTTTAATTCAAATTATAAATTTAATAATTATTAATTATTATCATTATATTAATTATTATTATAACAAATACTCCATAATTATTTAATTATTATTCTAAACGAATATGAAAAAATAATTATTTGTTTATTTTCTTTCACGTTTGTTTAAAAAAAATTTTTTATTCTTTACGTTTGGAATTTTTTTTTGAATAAAGAAAATAACAAAAAGAGGTAAAAATAGGTAAAAAAAATATTTGTATTTAATTTTAAATAATTACAATTTTAGTTCTTTTTAACAGGCGTGGCTTTTAACAATGCGGACGTATTTGTTTGTTGGGAAAAATAATTATAAACTCTGTCAAGGTGCGGGGGGCAATTAAAATTCAATAAATATTAAAAAAAAATATTATATAAATTAACAAATAAAATTCTAACAAAATCTCATGTTCATTAAAAAACTAAAATTAAAATAAAAAATACGATAATTAGTATTAAAATTATAATTAAATGGATGTAAATTTTTTTTAAAGTTAAACAATTAAATTCTAAATTTATAGTGTGAAAAAAATAATAACGACAATAATAATAATAATAATAATAATAATAAAAATAATAAAAAAAATAATTAATAAATAAATTTCGAAAACAAAAATAATGGAAAATAAATTAAATTAAAAGTGGAAAATATTTATTAAATTACTATTACTATTATTAATATTGTATTTTAGTATTATAATATTAATATTATTGTTATTAATAATTATTAATTCTTAAAATAAAAAAAAATGGTAAAAGGAGAAACAAATTAAATATGACAACGTTTGTTCGAATGCGTTTATTTAAATAAATAATAAACAATAACAACAACAAAATAAATAATTAATAATTATTATTATTTTGAAATAAAAATTACAAAAAAGGAGAAAAAAAATAATTTTTTTTAATCAGTTTCTGATAGCCGGTGTAAGTTCGACAAGCGAGAAAGTTGTTGAGACTTTCCTCCTTGGTGCGTATAGTGCATTCTTGTCAAGGTTAAACCTTCAAAAAAAAGAGGGGGAGAGAGAAAAAAAAATAATTTTTTTTTCTTCTTTTTTTCCCTCCCAGTTTATAGCGGATGGGTCAAGGGAATAATAATAATAATAATAATTATCGAACTCACCGAGACAAATTAGGAGACAAAGAATTTCTCTCTTCATCGTGACGATGAAGAGGAGATTTTAATATTGCAGTTTCTACTTGATCTCTCTCCTAATAAAAAAAAAAAGTCTCAAGACACGAATTTGAACTGATAGCTGATAGTTTTTTAGTAATGCAAGAACTTGATGACTAGAGAACTACTGAGACATCGTCTCGGGGCCCAATGGGTCTTATATGTATCCCCCTCTATTGGGCCCCCAGGAACGACAGGTTACAACACTCACTGTTTGTGTCCAAACGCAGGGAGATTTTTCTCTGCTCTTCTGCATAGACTCGTCCCTATAATAAAACAATTCAATTGCATCGATATTATTATTTTCATTTTTTGTGTTTTTTCTGCAAAATTTTCACGTAATTCTAAAATTAAATTTAATTAATTACATAACAATAAATAATTCACTAAATTTTAGTTATTTCAAGGCTTTTTTTTCTTTTATTCTTTTATATAATTTTTATTTACACTTTTTTTATATTTATTTATTTATTATATAATTTTTATTTACACTTTTTCATATTTATTTATTTATTTATTTAAATAAAATAAATGTTAACAAATAATAATTTAAACAAAAATAAACGGGAGAAGACGTTTTTTATTTACTGTTCATTACAATAATTAATTAATAATCAATAACGATAATTATAAATAAAATATTTATATATTTATTTGTTTAGATCTGTAGAATATGTTATTAATAAATTATAAATAAATAAATAAATAAAAAGTGGAAAAATTATTAAATAATTAGTGATAAATTTCTATATTGTAATTATATTATAATTGTAATAATAATAGTTATAACAATATTATATTATTATTATAAATAATAATAAGTATTTTTCATTATAAGAAATAACAAGAATTTTATTTATTATAAATAATAAGTAAAAATTATGAAAGAAACAAAATAAACTTTTTTTTGTTATTATTATTATTATTATAACTATTATATATAAATAATAAAAAGTATTTTTTTTTTTATTTTAAATAATAACAAGTAAACATAATGAAAGAAACAAAATAAAATTTTTTTATTATTATTATAACTATTATTTATAAATAATATAAAGTATTTTTTTATTATAATAATAATAAGTATTTTATTTATTATAAATAATAACAAGTAAAAATAATAAAAAAAACAAAATTAATTTTTTTTTTGCATTCTATTTTCAGAAGAAAAATATTTTCTTCTTCTAAATTATTTGCAATAAAAAAATGAATTTTGGAAAATACATTAAGAATATATTTAATTTTGTTTTTATTTAAACAATAAATTTTTATTTACAAAAATTTCATTTTTGTAATAAAAAATATGTTCCATATTTTTAAATTTTAATTCTTTTATTTGAAACTTTTTGGTTATAATAAAAAAAATGTCTAAAAAACACTAAAAAAAAAAAATTCTGAAAAACACTCAAAAAATAAAAATTCTAAAAAACACTAAAAAAAAAAAAATTAAATTCACAGGGTGAGAAATGAAATCACCTTGACATTCCAGGATTCTAATGTCAGCGGGCACCCGGTCACCAGTTTCCAGGAGGACAATGTCCCCGACTTCCAATTCCGTTATAAATTCTTTTTTCTTATTGTCTCGCGAGACTTTTATATACACCTATCCTTTCGTGGAAAATTAAGTTTATTTATATATTTATTTAAGAATGTCTATAAATATAACCGCAATTTCTCACAAATCCCATTAAGTTTAATCACTTTTTTTCTAATTACGTCCTGGTAATTTTAAGATTTTTTTTTACTTTATATTTCTTCTTGTAAACTTTTAATTAAAAAAAAATTAAAAACTAAATTCCTAAATTGATTTATTTTCACTTTTAGAAAATTGTTGTTAATTAAAGAAATTAGGGACATGTATTAATAAAAAAATTGTCATACAAACAGAAATAATTAATTGAAATTAATTTTATATAATTTAAATAATTGATTTAAAGAATTAAAGAATTCTAATTATATTTATGCACTTATTGTTTTTAATAATTAAAGAGCAGAATTAAAATCATAACTTTGTTCTTTTTTCCAGAAACGCAAGAAAGCATTAGTGTTGCCTAAGGAAAGGGGAATATACTCCTGTTTAATGGCAACACGTTCGACACTCGACAGAGGAGGTAAAAAGCCTTGTCACAGATAATGAAGAAATTATTTTTTACTCATTACCTACAGTCGATAAAAAAACGTCTTAATTATGATTCGATGACAAAGCAGAAAACTTTAGACCTAATGATAATAAAACCATTCGAAGACAACAAAGAAATTGGTAATTGTTCCTTTGCAACAATTGTTACGAAAGAAAAACGATAAATGCAAATTCCAAAAAATTAAAAAAAAACACTGAAAGTTGACATTAATTATAAAGTTTTTGTTAAATAAAAATAATTCTAAAAATATACTATACGATTTATTTACCTAATAATAATTTAAAAATGGAAATATAAAATTTAAAAAATTAAAATTAAAAACAAAAACAAAATTAAAATAAAAGGTATTTAAACATTAGCAGTGTATTTTTTATTTATTAACAAAAAAGCATTTTAGAATGTATTTGTACAATTTTATAATTTTTCACGACGATCTTCCACATTAAAATTGATATATTTTTGAAAAAAATGTATCAGGAGAACATAAGAGGTTGAGAGTATTCGAAAGCAAATAATTCATGCTCCGAATGGTCTTTCACAGAACTTCAAATAAGAAGCAAGATCATCAAAAAGGCGTTTCTAAAAAAAATTTGTATCAAGATAACATGAGGAGGTTGGAGCAATCTCAGAAATTATAAAGTAGCACGTTTGTTAACTTTAATTTGAAATTAAATAAGTTTTTCAATAAAAATATTAACAAAAATTAATTGTACAATTCAATTAATTAAAAGTTATTAAACATATTGATAAAAAATATTAAAAATAAATAGCACAAGGTTAATTATTACATTAAATGATTTAGTAATATAAGGATAGTTACAGAGAAATCCGCTAATATAAGACAAGTGGCGCCAAAAAAGGGCCCACTTTTTGGCGCCACTTGTCTCATATTAGCGGATTTTTGAGGAACTAAACGAATCTTGATTTAAGAAATTATTTATGTTTTTTTACATTTTTTATTTAAAAGAATCGTTTATTTGTTTATTTTCTTTGTCAACATAATGTAAACAACATTAAAAATTACTAAAAAACGGTTAATTAATGAATTTTAAAAAATAATTATTATATGGTTAGTTCCAGAGAAATCCGCAAATATAAGACAAGTGGCGCCAAAAATAGGGCCCACTTTTTGGCGCCACTTGTCTCATATTAGCGGATTTTTGAGGAACTAAACGAATTTAGATTTAAGAAATTATTTATGTTTTTTTACATTTTTTAGTAAAAAGAATCGTTTATTTGTTTATTTTCTTTGTCAACATAATGTAAACAACATTAAAAATTACTAAAAAACGGTTAATTAATGAATTTTAAAAAATAATTATTATATGGTTAGTTCCAGAGAAATCCGCAAATATAAGACAAGTAGCGCCAAAAATAGGGCCCACTTTTTGGCGCCACTTGTCTCATATTAGCGGATTTTTGAGGAACTAAACGAATTTAGATTTAAGATTTTATTTATGTTTTTTTACATTTTTTAGTAAAAAGAATCGTTTATTTGTTTATTTTCTTTGTAAACATAGTGTAAACAACATTAAAAATTACTAAAAAACGGTTAATTAATGAATTTTAAAAAATAATTATTATATGGTTAGTTCCAGAGAAATCCGCAAATATAAGACAAGTGGCGCCAAAAATAGGGCCCACTTTTTGGCGCCACTTGTCTCATATTAGCGGATTTTTGAGGAACTAAACGAATTTAGATTTAAGATTTTATTTATGTTTTTTTACATTTTTTAGTAAAAAGAATCGTTTATTTGTTTATTTTCTTTGTAAACATAAAGTAAACAACATTAAAAATTACTAAAAAACGGTTAATTAATTAATTTTAATAAATAATTATTATGTGGTTAGTTCCAGAGAAATCCGCAAATATAAGACAAGTGGCGCCAAAAATAGGGCCCACTTTTTGGCGCCACTTGTCTCATATTAGCGGATTTTTGAGGAACTAAACGAATTTAGATTTAAGAAATTATTTATGTTTTTTTACATTTTTTAGTAAAAAGAATCGTTTATTTGTTTATTTTCTTTGTAAACATAGTGTAAACAACATTAAAAATTACTAAAAAACGGTTAATTAATGAATTTTAAAAAATAATTATTATATGGTTAGTTCCAGAGAAATCCGCAAATATAAGACAAGTGGCGCCAAAAATAGGGCCCACTTTTTGGCGCCACTTGTCTCATATTAGCGGATTTTTGAGGAACTAAACGAATTTAGATTTAAGATTTTATTTATGTTTTTTTACATTTTTTAGTAAAAAGAATCGTTTATTTGTTTATTTTCTTTGTAAACATAGTGTAAACAACATTAAAAATTACTAAAAAACGGTTAATTAATGAATTTTAAAAAATAATTATTATATGGTTAGTTCCAGAGAAATCCGCAAATATAAGACAAGTGGCGCCAAAAATAGGGCCCACTTTTTGGCGCCACTTGTCTCATATTAGCGGATTTTTGAGGAACTAAACGAATTTAGATTTAAGATTTTATTTATGTTTTTTTACATTTTTTAGTAAAAAGAATCGTTTATTTGTTTATTTTCTTTGTAAACATAAAGTAAACAACATTAAAAATTACTAAAAAACGGTTAATTAATGAATTTTAAAAAATAATTATTATATGGTTAGTTCCAGAGAAATCCGCAAATATAAGACAAGTGGCGCCAAAAATAGGGCCCACTTTTTGGCGCCACTTGTCTCATATTAGCGGATTTTTGAGGAACTAAACGAATTTAGATTTAAGATTTTATTTATGTTTTTTTACATTTTTTAGTAAAAAGAATCGTTTATTTGTTTATTTTCTTTGTAAACATAAAGTAAACAACATTAAAAATTACTAAAAAACGGTTAATTAATTAATTTTAATAAATAATTATTATGTGGTTAGTTCCAGAGAAATCCGCAAATATAAGACAAGTGGCGCCAAAAATAGGGCCCAGTTTTTGGCGCCACTTGTCTCATATTAGCGGATTTTTGAGGAACTAAACGAATTTAGATTTAAGAAATTATTTATGTTTTTTTACATTTTTTAGTAAAAAGAATCGTTTATTTGTTTATTTTCTTCGTAAACATAATGTAAACAACATTAAAAATTACTAAAAAACGGTTAATTAATGAATTTTAAAAAATAATTATTATATGGTTAGTTCCGGAGAAATCCGCAATTATAAGACAAGTAGCGCCAAAAATAGGGCCCACTTTTTGGCGCCACTTGTCTCATATTAGCGGATTTTTGAGGAACTAAACGAATTTAGATTTAAGATTTTATTTATGTTTTTTTACATTTTTTAGTAAAAAGAATCGTTTATTTGTTTATTTTCTTCGTCAACATAATGTAAACAACATTAAAAATTACTAAAAAACGGTTAATTAATGAATTTTAATAAATAATTTTTGACACCACTTGTCTTATATCAGAGGATTTCTTCGGAACTAAAATTTAATTTTTTTTTAATAATTTATTAAATAAACTAAACTATAATTTTCAAATAATAATTTCTTCATGTTTTTTATATTTTTTAGTAGAACGAATCGTTTATTTTTCTACATTTTTGATTAAAATAAAGTAAACAATATTTAAATTTACTAAAAAAATTTGTACTGAATTTATTTGAATGAATTATTGATTGATATATTATAAATAATTCTAAATCATAGAAAAAAAAGATTTCGGGATAATTCAGGTTGTAATAAAAGAAAAATCAAAGTTTATTGCATAAGTGTTTATTCGCCATTCACTCGTAAACAGTTTTTTTTACATTGTGGTGAGAGCCGCGACCTTAATTAACTGTCAATAGTTAATCATTTTCTTAGATTCTGATAATATTTTCAATATTATTAATTATAATAATAGGTGGTTGCGTAGTTTTTCATTTACATTCATCAATCGATTGGGAAAAGTTGCGGGTGCAATCTGACTATCAAGCAACATGATTAGTTTTTCTTTTCGATTTCTTTATGTTTTAAATTGTGCGCTCTCGATTCTTAAAATTCTAATCGACACACATGGCACTGTAATGAATTTGAGCTCGCCATTAAAACGTCAATAATTAAATTTTCATAACGAAAGAAAAAATAAATAGTAAATTTTTGTTCAAAGAAATTAAATTTTAATTCAAATTCAGGTAATAAAGAATTTTTTTTTTTTTGCATAACGACAGTTTAGTGGCAGCTCAAATAAAATGAGTCTATTGTCGATTGACATTTTGACTGGCGAACGAATTATTAATAGAATACAATATATTAATTAGGTTTTATTTTCACAACTTTTTTTTTTATATCACCTTACGTAATACAATTTCAAAATTTAATTCACTAACAATCTTGTCGGAGGAAAATTCTTCCGACAGGAGATATATTTTTATTTTCATGCTTTCTTCACTTCTTTTTTTCATTATTTTTTTTTTAAATAATCACAGACGTGTGCCAAACGTAGTAGGCTTTCAAAAATCTAACATTAAACACTATGCGTCTTACAATTTCGGACAAAATATATATAACAGACTTATTATCCGAATATTGTTTATTTTATCAACGGGAAAAATATGTCATCTTGAATGTTTTTTTTTTTTTAGAAACAGGAAGACATAATTTTGCCACTTTTTATATCAGAAAATTAATTATCATCATCGATAAAGAGAAAGAATTACAAGAAAAAAAATACTCAAGCACACTTTTTTTCTAATTGAATTAAAACTTAATTAGAAAAATCTTATCTTAAAATATTAAAATTAAATACACAGTTAGAAATAATACGTTTTAAACGTATTTTTAGATATTTTTTTGTTTTGTTTAATTAATCTCCACACAATAGAATAAATTTTTAGATAAAAATATAAAATAGGAAATAAAAAATAAAAAAGTGAAATTAAAAAAAAAGAAAATATTAATTCCCGCTGAATAATTAATTTTCATAATACGTACACATGGTCACACCTTGTACAATTAGTTACATAAAAAAAATATTGTGTTAAATTATCAGATAATTGTTTCAATCGCTTAATCTTAATTAGATTAAGGTCCGTTTATATATAGCATATAATATTATAATATATATATTTTTTTATAAATATCTCACAAGCATTCTCTATTTACAAAAATTACTTTCTCATCGTCAGTCTCTCTCTCTCACACTTTTCGAATTTTGCACTTTTTCGAACTGAATTTTCGGAAAAAAACTGTCGGCAAAAAAATTAATTTAAAAAAGTAAAAAACATTTTTCATAACTAAAAAAAGAGACAACAATATATCGATTATTAATTTTATAATCCAATTTTTTACCTACATATAGTATTTAATTTTTAATTATTAATTTTCTATTTATAAATATTATTTTTATTATAATTATTAAGTAAAATAAAATCCAATTACGCACTTAATATGTCAAAAAAAAAAGTTTGCAAATACTTAGACGTTGCGTAACGAGAACGTTAATTAATAATTTTTTCCCTCTTAATTCATGTCTCCTACACACAATTTGAAAAAGGTTAATAAGCGATTTGGACAATGATATTAAATTAACACGATTTTTCTCAGGGTCACATTGAAGTCAAGGACCCGAAAAAAAAACCACCGTCCAGACATATTCGATGAGTTAGTAAATATTCGTCCCACGCAAAATCTGCGATTTTAGTGACAGAAAAAGAATAAAAAAAAATGTTTTCGTTAAGTATTACCACAAAGAGATTAAAAAGAAAAGAAAACCACAGAATATAAAAATAGAAAAAAATCAATTCAAGCAAAAGGAATTTTAAATTTTATATTTTTCAAAATCACACAATTTTTTTTGTTTCTCTCTAGCAAATAAATATAGCGGCTTATGTTAAGTGCCAGCACTCACAAGACCGCATTATTTCATTTACAATAAATCTTTCTTTTTCTTTTATTCTTTAAGAATTATTATCAATACCAACAACTTTAATTTTTTTTTTCCCCTTAAAGCAAAGAAAAAGTGCAAAATTCGAAGTAGAGTTTTCATGCCTCCGATCTCGAAAAGAAATATTTCGAATTTTTGAAAATATAAATAAGTCAAATGGAAAAAAAGCTAAATAAAAATTTTTTTTTGGATAAATTAAATAGACTAAAATTTTGTTCGCAGGGGAAAAAAATGCGAATACACCAGGAAAAAAATACTTTGGATCAGAACGAGAAGTGGGAGAAGCGGCTCCCCACCTTGGCGGCAACTTCCCCCTCCTCTTTCCACAGAGTGGGGGACCGCTTCTCTCACTTCAGTACTTAATTTGGATAAATTTAACTTTATCATTACTTCAATGCAAAATATATTCTAATTATGACTTAAATATCCAATTTAGGAATAAAGCTAAAAAAAATTATCAATAGAAGAAAAAAAATAGTTTGAAAAGTAGAAAAAAAATTACTATTACTTTGATTTAGTGGCGAAATTTCCGTGTAATAGAAATAAAAAAAGAGGCATTTTCAAATAATCATTCACACACATATTAGCAAGAAAGCCCTGTACATAATTATTTATAGGTATTTTTTCTTCTTCTTTTTTTTACAGACATGAGGCGGTCCGAATGTGTTATTTAAAAAGGCACTAACTCTCAATGATCCGAACTCAAGAAATGTACAAAACGAATCACCGAACACGCCGTCACGTCACCAAGGAATACCTATATACAGGGATCGTTTCATTTACACGCAAATATTTAGTGTATTTTTTTTTTTTTATTTCTCGGACGCAATATTCGATGCCGTGCAATTTCGTTTTAATTGCGTGTAATATTTAATATTTTTGGCAGTCAGAAATTTTGTTTCTTGATAAATTATATAATTAACGACTTTTAATCTTAGAAATTGTTAATAAATGGCAGATTTACTGTCATTGTTTTTCATTTCTTCACTAGAATGATAAAATTTTTTTTCTATTCATGAAAATTTATTTGATGAAATAAAAATTTTTTTTTTACTCCAATTAGAATAAAATTCGTTTAGGAAATAATTTTTTTCTACTATTCTGCGATATTCAGAATTGAGATAAATTTTGTTTTCTTCAATAATTTCTGAATAAATTCATTATAACAAATTTTATTTGTCAATGAAATAATTTCTATTTTACTAGGTGATAAAATTTGTTTATTAAGTAAATTTCTTTTTACAGTAAAATTTCATTAATATTGTGAATTTTTTCGTGAATAATTATTCTTCTTGTTTATTAATTTACTCGGTGATACAGTTACTAGTTAATTAATTTTCCAGTTATTGAACTTTCTAGTCGATTAATTTTCTGAACAATTCATTTTCTAGTCAATAAACCAGAAAACTGATAAATTTACTAGTAAATAATTTTTATAATCAATTATTTTTCTATTCAATTAATTTTCTAGTAAATAAATTTTCTGCTCAATTAATTTTCTAGTCAATTTTTTAGTCAATTTTCTATTTAATAAATTTTCCACCCAATGAATTCACTAGGTAATAAATTTACTTGATATTTTTCTGTTAATCAATTTTCCAGTCAATTAATTTAGTAAATATTTACTTTTCCAGTGAGTTAATTTATTAGATAAAAAATTAAAGCAGTTAATTAATTTTCCAGTCAATAAATTTCCTAACTAATTCATTTTACACCTAATTTATAACCTTTTTGAACAGATTATCAAAATTTGGCGAATTGAATAATTTCCCTTCACTAATTAATGAAATTTACTGAATAAAAGCAAACTTATTCTTAAGTTGTAATTTAACAATTTCCTTAATTTTTTTGATAAATTAAAGAAATTCGTTTAATTTTTACTAATTAAACGAATTGAAATAGTAGAATTTTTCTTTTGGAAAAAAAATTAATTTTCGTGAGAATCAATTTTGAATTGATAAAATAAATCGAAAAATTAAAATAATTAAAATTGATAAATTAAAATAATTAAATTTGATAAATTAAAATAATTAAATTTGATAAATTAAAATAATTAAATTTGATAAATTAGAATAATGACAATTTGATAAATTAAGAAACATTTTTCAAAGTACTAGAAAATGCCAGTGAAAATGTTTAAAATAAAACGACAAAATGTCGCATTTTTAGTTTTTTAAAAAAAATTAATAATAAAAAAGCTTTTAGAAATATTAAAAATAAAATTTGATTGAAAACTTTTACGTCCATTGAAATAAATCGTTGGAAGGTCACACGTGCGTCTATCTCGCGTTTAACGGTCCCTGAGTTTAGATATCGTCCTAAAATTTTTTCTTTTTTAAATATCCTATAAAATATATAAAACATATAAAATGTATAAAACGAATAAAATGTATAAAATATAGAATTTAAATATATATTTTGAATATATATATATTTGAAACACACATTTTATGACAAATATACATTTTATACAATTATACATTTCATATTAAACCGAAACTATATTTGAATACAGAATTTTGGTCACGAGTGCAAAAAAAAAAACATTTATTACCTCGAGATTTATTCATTATCTCTGGTTATTTCCTCTTTTTTTCTTTTTGTTTTTTTTGTTTTTTGTTACTTTAAACTGAAGAAAATTTTATCCTTTCTTTGCGTTCGTTGACCGCAACAATACAGATCGACTCCTTCTTTCTCTCACCTTTTATATGTCTTTCTTTCTTTCTTTCTTTCTCATCTCGCGAATGTTGCCTCAAGAATCTTTGAGAATAATCCTTTCCCATCATCAAGTGTGCAACGAGCATCGAGAATTCGTCCTGCTTCACATTTTTGTGCTTCTCTTCTTTATATAATATTATATAGTTAATGCCGAAAGAAAAAATTAAGCCACCAGTGAAATGATGACAGTGACGAAAGTGAAGATTGATGCCGATAACATCATTGAATTTGATGCTGGTTTTTCCTCTTGACCTGGGCGTTTTTCCTCATTCGATGGATCTACGAGAAGGGACAAATTTTTTCATTTTAGTGTCAATTATTAATTAATAATTCATGTATTACATTTTTATTAAATTTATTCTAATAAAATAATTTTTCTTTTATTAGATCTATATTTTGTTATTTTTATTTACAGATCTAGATTTTTTCTTTTTATTATTAGAATAGTTTTAGTTTTTTAAATTTTTATTATCAGATCTGGATTTTTTTATTTTTATTCTTAATTAATGAAAGAAAAATAAAATGTACAAGTTGTTAAATAGATTTATCGACTTTTCATCAGAAATATAATAAAAAGAAGAATATAATAAAAAAAATACTTCTAAGAAAAAAAATTGTTTCAATAAAAAAATTCGTCTACGAAATAATAGTTTCAGCAAAAAATACTGTTGATAAAAAAATACTTCTAAGAAAAAATAGTTTTAACAAATAAAATTCTTCTACGAAATAATAGTTTCAATAAAAATTACTTTCAATAAAAAAATACTTGTAAGAAAAAAATAGTTTTAATAAAAAAATTCTTCTACGAAATAAAAGTTTCAATAAAAATTACTTTCAATAAAAAAATAGTTAAAATAAAAAACACTTTTAATGAAAAAATACTTTCAATAAAAAAATACTTTCACTAAAAAAAAATATACAAAATATAAAAATAATTTTTTAAAAGTTACCAAAAATAAATTATTCATTTGAAAGTAAATAAAATTTTTTCTCCAATGAAAAGAAAGAAGATTAATAATTTACCTAATGTTGTTGGACCCATTCCTGATCCAGAAGAATTCATATACTCATCATCATCATCATCATCATCATTGTTATTATTTTCATCGTAAACAACTTTTTCATCGTACTCGGAATCATCAAAATTGTCACTTCCTCCTCGTACTCTAGCTCCACCACTGCCTGATCCATCGAAAGCCTCGTCAGCCAATGGCATTCCAATATCTGGAGCTAGGATTAATTGTGATTGGACCACCTGTAAAAAAAATAATTATTTAACCTTTAAAAAAAAAAAAAATTGAAAAAATTATCTTTTTTCCAGTTTGTAGACTATGTTTAAAAAATATGTTGAAAATTGTGTTAAATGTGTAGTGTTTTAATTTGTTAGCTTCCTTAAAAATTAAATTTTGAATAATATTCTACAAAAATTCAAGAAACTTTAATTCAATTTTGGAAGACATGCAGTTCAAATTTTTAAGTATTTCGAATTTTTAAGCAAATAAAGAACAATAATTAGTTAAATATTTATTTTACAAAAGTTGTTAAAATTTAAAGAAATTAAATTGGGAATTTTTAAAAAATTAGGTTTTCGAAAAATAGTAATTAAAATTTTTTAAAGAAAAAGAAACTTGAATTCTGAATAATAATTTTAACAAATTGAAACAATTGGAAATTATGTAAAATTTTATATTTTAAAGAATTTTATTTTTTCCTCTTTGAAAATTGTCTATAAATAAAATTATGTTTTTTGAAATTATATCATTTTATGAATTCCCAAAAATACTATTTAAATAATTAAATCCCATAGTTGAATTCTGATAGGAATTGATTTTAAAAAAATTTCAGTTTAAATTTTAATCAATAATTAAATATTTAAATCTTTATAACTGGATTTTTAGGAATTAGTTAAATTTTAAAAGGTTTTTAAATTATAATCCTTAAAAATTTAACGGAAGCAAAAGTTTAAAAATATTTAAATTTTGTATTTTAAAAAATTATAAAAAACATTATTTTCTTTAAAAATTATTAAAGTTTTTTCACAATTTTGTTCAAAAATTTAAAAAAAATTGAACTTTAGATGAATTACATTTGGAAATTTTGGAAATAATTCTATTTTATCAGGTTTTTCATTGAAATTATTTGAAATTTCAATTCCTCGGGAAAAATAAATATGAATAAGTTTCTAAATTTTTGTTTAAAAAAAAGTATTAAAGTTTTGAAAAATTGAATTCAGAAATTTCGTAAAATTGTTTCTTGAAAAAATGAAACTAAAATTTGTTTTGAAAATACTTCTATTTCCGAAAATAATTTCAACAAATTGAAACAATTGAAAATTATGTAAAATTTTATATTTTAAAGAATTTTATTGTTTACTCTTTAAAAACTCTCTATAAATATAATTATATTTTTGAAATTTTATCATTTTATAAATTTACAAAAATTATTCTATTTCAATAATTAAATACCATAGTTGAATTCTGATAGGAATTGATTTAACAAAAATTTCAGTTAAAATTTTAATCAATAATTAAATATTTAAACCTTTATAACTGGATTTTTAGGAATTAGTTAAATTTTAAAAGGTTTTTAAATTATAATCCTTAAAAATTTAACAGAAGCAAAAGTTCAAAAATATTTAAATTTTGTAATTTAAAAAATTATGAATAACCTTTTTTTTCTTTAAAAATTATTAAAGTTTTTTCACAATTTTGTTCAAAAATTTTTAAAAAATTGAATTTTGGATGAATTACTGTTGGAAATTTTAGAAATAATTATATTTCACGAGGTTTTTCATTGAAATTAGTTGAAATTTTAATTCTTTGGGAAAAATAAATATGAATAATTTTTTAAATCTTTGTTTAAAAAAAACTATTAATGTTTGAAAAAATTTAATTCAGAAATTCCGTAAAATTGTTTCCTGAAAAATCGAAACTAAAATTTGTTTTGAAAATACTTCTAACTCCGAAGATAATTTCAAAAACTTGAAACAATTGAAAATTTTGCCAACTTTTGTAGAAATAAATTTTGAATTTTAATTCAAGTTGCTGTTAGAAATATTGTGGCCACCGCTAGATGTCAGTTCAGTTCCTTCTTGGAATTTTTCCTGCCATCTGGCGGTGACCTTGACGTTCTCAGGTGGAGAAATTTCACCACCATTTTAACCTATGAAAACTAAAACAAAAAAAAACTCGAAAAATAAAAAATACATAATTAAAACAGTGGGAATAATTAAAATTGTGTTAAATTTAATTCGAGCCTTGCTAAAAACGAGTTGTTCAAATAATTAAATTTAATGAAAAACCGTGAGAAAAATAATATTTTTTTCCGAAATTAAGAATTTTCATTAAAATTTTTACAGTTTAATAAAATTCTAAGGAAAAATTTAAATTACTTTCAATAACTTTCCTCAGTTCCATTGTTTAAAGAAAAATATTAAAACTGACCTTAAATATTTATTTTGAATTTAAATTAAATACTAAAAATAATTGTTTCGAAAAAACCGCAAATATTGGATTTTGAAGCAATGACACGACAAGTGCTAGTAGAGGACAACAACGACAATATATATATATATATATATATATATATATATATATATATATATATATATATATTTGTATAAACATAATTGAATGTCTGAGTAGTATAGCGCGTGGGAGATGTCTACCTTGGTGATGCTAATCGGCTCCCTTCTCTATGACGGTTTTGAACATGTCAAAACGACTATATATTGGTGTCATTACCTGAACGCACACAACAATACGAGCGTGAATCATTTATTTGAACCTATATAAACAATTTAGAGGCGATTTGTTCGAATCAAAGTGTGCTAAGATGAATATCTCAAATCACCCTTTTTTGTAGATTTTACGACTTGAATCGCTAATATCTCGTCTCATATATACATATATATATATATATATATATATATATATATATATATATATATATATATATATATATATATATATATATATATATATGCGTGTGGGTTACGATATATGCTAATTTAACCTCGACATCATGCCGACCAAGGAGCCGAGAAGTGCCACTTATTATCACTGTATATAATTCATTAGCGTCGTCTCGTAAAAGGTGTTAATGCTCTTTCTATAATTATTCAGGGAGAAAAGAGTAGAAGAAATTTCCTTTCTGTTTCTTTGAACTATGTCTCAATACTTCTTATGATTTATATTTTTTGCAAGTCTCGAATGAAAAATTTAACGCACAATTATTTAAATTATTCTCAATGCCTTATTGATTTTTTTTTCAGTTTCAAAGGGAAACGAAGGTGGTTCAATTCTTCCACTTGAGAACGCCAAGGTCACCACCAGATGGCAGGGAAAATTCCAAGAAGGAACTGAACTGAACTGACATCTAGCGGTGGCCTTGGCGTTCTCAGGTGGAGAATAGCGTCTTCTTATTGAATATCAAAATGTTCGTCAATATCCGTAATTCTACGATTATTATTTATAATTCTATAAATACTAAATTAATTAAATTAATGAATTTAAATTACTAAATTAATTAATGAATGAATGAATTAATTAATTTAATTTACTTAATTTATTTATTAATTAATAAATTAATAAATTTAATTCACTCAATTAATTAATTAAGAAATTAATAACTTTAATTTACCTAATTAATTAATTAAATAAACTTGTGTCAAAATTGGAAAAAAAAATTCTGCTTCTGATTTAATGATAAATCGGCATTTAAATTAAAGTGGAAAAAAAACTTACTTGGTTAATATGCCTGAGCTGGTCAATTAAAACACTGGTATTGCTATTGCTATTGTCGTGACGACTCCCACCATCGACTGCACTGCTTGATGATGCCGATAGCGTAAACTCTGGATTGTACTTCTGAGCAAGAAGACTTGAATCGACGACCGTCTTCACATACCTACAATCACAATGTAAAAGAAAAATATTTAGAAATTATGTCTACAATTTTTTTTTTTTTCTTATTAAGACAATTATTAAAAAACTTCAATTTCTTATTATGAGCAAATTAAATTAAATTATTATTAACTATTATTATTAATAATAATAATTATTATTATTAATTATTATAATTATAATTATTAATTATTATTATTAATTTTAATAGACTTATAATAAGTGAGAATTTTTAAAATTTTCATGATTAATTAATTTAATTTTCATTATTTTATTATAAGTCTTTAAATTGTCAGATAAATTAAAAATTTTTAAATAATTTTAATAATGAAAATTTAAAAAATTCTCACTTATTATAAGTAAATATTTAATTAATTTGTATATATTTTTAAAAAATTTTTAAATAACTCTTCGAGAGAATTTAATTATTTACGAACATAATAAGATTGTTCGGGAAAATTCTACTACTTTCATAAATAGTAAAATTCTACGCAGAAAGTAAATTATTTCGAATACAATTTTAATGAAATTTCACAAAAGAATTCAATTATTTTCCTGAATTTGCAAAAATTCATTGGAAAAATTCTAATTAATTAGGTAAAGTCAACTTTGCTAACATTCGATAATTCCAGAAGTGATTTAATTTCAAAAATTCAATTATTTTTAAAATTGTCTGTAAAATTTATTTTTAAAATTAAATTCTTTTCACAAATTTAAAAAAAAAACTCTTGTAACATATTTAATTATTTTCTTAAAACATTAAAAAATGACATAATTTGTTTATAAAAATTTTGTTCTGTCAATTTTTTTTAATAAACCTTCACTGAAGGATTCAGTAAATTTTTTACAATTTTCAATTAAATTTTTCCAAAAAATTCATTTATTTTCCAAACGTCTATAATAAATTTTTGGAAACAATTCAATTATTTTCGAAAAACAGTAAAATTCTTCGCAAAAATTAAATTATTTCTATAAATAATAAAATTTTTCACAGGAATTCAAAAATATTGAAAACAATTTTAATAAACTTGAACAATAAAGTATTTAATTATAATTTTTAACAGAAGCGATTATTTTAAAAAATTGAAAGAAATTCTTGGTAAAATTCAATTATTTTCAAAATTTTCAATTAAAATTATTAAAGAAAGCAGATTATTTAAAAAAAATTGAAAGAAATTCTTCAAAATAATTTAATCAGGATTTAAAAAATTTTTTTATAAAATTCTTCCCAAGAATTCAATTACTTTCATTGATAATAAAATTCCTCAAATGAATGAAATTATTTTTAACTTAATTTTAGTAAAATTTCTCGAAAGAATGACAATTATTTTCGAAAATATTAATTAAATTCAAAAATGTTAATACATTTTCTACGTAAAAACTGAATTATTTTATTAAATAGTAAATTTAATGATAGGAATTCAATTTTTTTATAGTATTTAAAAAAATTGAATGCGAAAATTCAATTATTTTCATTAAAATTCTAATTAAATTATTATTCGAGATAATTGAATTATTCTTTTAAAGTTTCCTAAAATAGTTCAAAATAATTCAATTGTTTACATGAATTTAAATAAAATCCTTCACAAAAATTCAATTATTAAAAGAAAAAATCAAATTTACCACAAGAATATTCAATTATTTTGAATAAATTTCGTCGCGAGAATTCAATTATTTTCGTAAATAATAAAAATTAATTTCAAAAAATTCTTTCAAAAGAATTCAATATTATTTTCGTAAATAATAAAAATTCATTTAAAAAAATTCTTTCAAAAGAATTCAATTATTTTCATAAATATAATAAAAATTCTTTTCAAAAAATTTCAATTATTTTCCAAAATTATGTATTAATATTTGTTGAGTAAATTAAAAATTTTTTTTATAACTATTTAAAAATTTGAAAATATCTTTTTTTTAATTTTTAAATAGCTTTAGAAAAAAATTGTTTCTGTTTCTAGAACTTTGAAGTCGAAATCAACTATTTGCTAACTAAGTTTTTTTTAATAAAAAAATTGAAAAACACTTTTTTTCCTTCGTCAATAAAAAAATCGACAAACATAGTTTTTTTTCGTTTACGGAAAAATGGAAAAACTGTTTTTCTTTGCGGTAATGAAAAAATCGAAAAATGTAAATAAAAGAATGACTCTTATCAAAAATAAATAATAAATAATAATAATAATAATAAAAAAAAAGAATTAATAACAATGACTCTTAGAAAAACAAAAATTGATATTTAAAAAAACCGTTCAAGAAATATTTCAATTGGCGACTTTTGGAATTTGATCCAAGGATAGCTAATCGACTTTTTTTTCGACACGTATAAATATTTCCGATTCTGTCTAATACACATATATTTCTATATATATATATATATAGAAGGTGATTGGCGTATGAAGGTTGAAAGGGTGTCTGGTCGCAATGGAATATAGTGACAATCACGTCCAACGAGTTTTTGTCCAAAGTCTTATATATTCCTTTTGCCGCACTAATATACTTTGAATTTTTCTTTGAATGCGGTATTTACGGGACAAGAGTCCAATGAAGCAAATTACTTGTTAACAAGGAACGTAAGGTCGCCAACAAAAGTACTGAATAGCCGCGGTATTTAGTCTTCTTATCCGTCAAGTTAACGCCTCTTGTGTGCGCGATATTTACACTCAATGGCAAAAATATTTTTTGCAACAAAAATTTTAAAAAACTTTTTTTAAAAAATTCCTTTTTTTTCCTAAATGTAATATTAAAATTAAAATATTTATAAATTTAAGGAAATTTATTTCTTTTGACGAATTTTAAACAAAATTCTCATAAATAAATAACTATTTATTTTTAAGAATGTTGTTTAAAATTCGTCAAAAAGAATTCAAAAGAATTTTGATGAAAATTCGTCGAAAGAATTCAATTTCTTTAAATTTATAAATTTAAACATTGATATTTAATATTATATATTAACACTATGAGAAAGCATTATATTTGTTTCAAATAAAAAATAATTTTCAGTGATTTTGTTTCACTGAAATTAGTTTCTAAGCTTACTTCCAATGTATAGAAAATATTTTCTGCTTTGATTCAAGAATAATTTTTGTTTGAATAATTATTTTTAATTGAAACATATTTTTTGTTTCGGTTTAAACAAAAAATATGTTTACAAATTTTATGTTTGATTCAAATTTTAAAGTTAATAATAAATCATTTAAAATCAACTATAAATTATTAAATTGTATTGAATATTATTTTTATTTATGTATTTAAAATTTTAAATAGTTGCATTGTCGTAAAATTTTTTAATAAAAATTCATTTAAAAAGGAAAAATCGAAAAACTGTTTTTCTCGTTAATGAAAAACTGTTTTTTTTCGTTAATGAAAAACTGTTTTTTTTTTCGTTAATGAAAAAATAATTTTTGTCGTTAATAAAAATAAAAAAAAGCAGTTTATTGTCGTTAATAAAAAAATAAAAAGCAGTTTATTGTCGTTAATGAGAAAATAAAAAGCAGTTTACTTTTCGTTAATGAAAAAATCAAACAACAAATTTTTTCGTTAATGAAAAAATCGAAAAACAGTTTTTTCTTCTCGGTAGTAAAAAAATGGAAAAACTAACAATAAGAAAATTGACAAGTGAGAAAAAAAGACCGACTTTGATGTCTCTGTATAATTACAATGATTAAATACCAACTTTTAACTTTTTCTCTCATGTTTGTCGATAAAAAATGCCTCAGTTTTCAATCTATTTTATAAGGGGGAAAAAAGGAGAGTGAGAGAGATTTAATCATCGGAAAGACTTGTTATTATAAAGTTCACGTGTAATTGAAACGACAACTATAAGTCCCAGGTGTTGCGGCACCATTCACCTATGTCACGGTCGCGCATCATCTTGTAATTATAGATTTTCATCTACACCACTTGCATCCTTCAATCAAATAGCTTCTTCTTCTTCTTCTTCTTCTTCTTCTTATTCATTCTTGAATGTGCCACAAGAAAATTTCTTATACCATTAATATACATCGATCTCATATCGCAAATGAAATAACTTCACACACAAAAACACATTTCATGTGCGGGTATAATTATAACTTTAATGCCCGAGACTTACTTGTTGCTTGTAATAATAATAATAATATCGAGAACAAAAAAAAATTTACAACCAATTTCATATATATAAGAAGAGAAGAAAAAGAATAAAAAAATTAAAGAAAATTGTTTCACAAAAGGGCCGCTGATTCTTTAATTTTTTTTTTACAATTAAAAATATAACAATAAGGGATCGTTCATAAATTACGTAAGATGTTTATAGAAAAAAAATAAATAATAAAAATGTTAAAAATAAAAATAATGAAAATGACTCTTCGAAAAATAAAAATAATAAAAATGACTCTTATCAAAAATAAATAATAAATAATAATAAAAAAAAGAAATAGTAACAATGACTCTTAGAAAAATAAAAATAATAACAAAGATTCTTAAAAAAATAAAAATAATAAAAATGACTCTTATCAAAAATAAATAATAAATAATAATAAAAAAAAGAAATAGTAACAATGACTCTTAGAAAAATAAAAATAATAACAAAGACTCTTCGAAAAATAAAAAGAATAAAAATGACTCTTATCAAAAATAATTAAATTGTTTTGTGAAATTCCATTAAAGTAGTAAACATTTAAAATAATTACATTTTTTTTAACAAATTTTTAATGAAAATTCTTGTAAAATATTAAATAATCTTCTTTAAAATTTAAAAAATAACACATTTGTTTATAAAAATTGTATTGTGTCAATTTTTTAATAAAATTCCACTAAAAGGAGTCAGTAAAATTTCTTTCAAATTTTTAATAAAAATATTTCGAAAAAATTCATTTATTTTCCAAACTTCTAATAAATTCTTGGCAACAATTAAATTACTTTAAAAAATAGTACAATTTTTCGCAAAATAACAAAAATGACTCTTATCAAAAATGATTAAATTGTTTTGTGAAATTCCATTAAAAGTATAGTAAACATTTAAAATAATTAAATTTTGACAAATTTTTTAAATTAATTAAATTTCTACCAAGAATTTTATTAAAATTTTTTAAAAAGAATTTAATTCTTTGAAAAATAAATAAAAAGAATAATAAAAATGACTCTTATCAAAAATTAAATTTAATTAACTTCGTAAAATTGAATATTAAAAAAAATTAATTTGAAAATTGTCAAAGAACTTTTTCGAAAATTATTAAAATTAATTGATTCAAAGAAGAATTTTAGTTAAAAATTCTAAAAAAAATAAACGTAATAATGAACTAATTTTCGAAGAAGTTACAGTAAAAAAGTAGCAAGCAAACTTTTTAAAAAAAAATTAATTTTACATAATTGTTCGTTAAAAATTTTAAAAAATTCTAATTCTCAAAGATTTTAATTATTAAATACCTTTTGAAAATTAAATTATTTCTAAAAATTTAAATAAAAATTAAAATATCCTTAAAAAATTTAACAAAATATTTAAGAATAATTGCACTTTTCGAGAAATTTGATGAAACAAATTTTATAAAAATATATCAAAAATAATTGAAATTCTACCGAGAATTTTATTACAATTTTTCTAAAAAATTAAATACTAGAGAAGTATTATTTATAAAAATAATTGAAATTTTGACTAAAAGTTTAGTAAATTGCTTTTGAAAATAACTGAATCCTTGAGACTAATTTTATTAAAATTCGTTTTTAATAATTGAATAGTTTGGTGAAATATCATTAAAGTAGTAAACATTTAAAATAATTGAATTTTGACAAATTTTTTTAATTAATTCAATTTCTACGAAGAATTTTATTAAAATTTTTGAAAAGAATTTAATTCTTTAAAGAATAAATAAAAAGAATAATAAAAATGACTCTTAACAAAAATTAAATTTAAAAAAAATTAAATTAGATGTAAACTTCGTAAAATTAAGTATTGTAAAAAATAAATTTGAAAATTGTCAAAGAACTTTTTCGAAAAATTAATTAATTTATTAATTATAGAAGAATTTTAGTTACAAAATTCCAAAAACAATAAACGTGATAATGAAATAAATTTCGAAGAAGTTACAGTAAAAAAGTATCAAGCAAACATTAAAAAAAAATTAGTTCTACATAATTGTTCGTTAAAAGTAAGAAAAATTCAAAATTTCAAAGATTTAAATGTAAAACCTTTTGAAAATTTAATGATTTCTATAAATTTAAATAAAAATTGAATTCTCTTTAAAAATTTTAATAAAATTGTTATGAATAGTTTCAATTTTCGAGAAATTTGATGAAACAAATTTTATAAAATATTTTAAAAATAATTGAAATTCTGCCAAGAATTTTATAATTTTTCTAAATAATTAAATTTCGTATAAAAATTGTATTATTTATAAAGATAATTAAAATTTTGACAAATTTTTTAATCTTATCAAAAATAAATAATAAAAATGACCATTAGAAAAATGAAAATAATAAATAATAATAATAATAATAAATAAAAATGAAAGTTTTAAAATCACAAAATAAGTTGCATTTTATACCAAAAATATATATATATATATTTTTGTAGCAAAAATTAAAAAAATATATTAATTTTTGTGGCAAAAATTAAAATTATCACATTAATTTAATTATAAATAAATATTTAACTGTCAGAAAAATATTTCCTTTTAATTTTCAAGTATCTAAATTTTTCTCCAAATTCGAACATTAAAAAAAATTTACATATTAATTTCAGAAAAAAATATTCCAAAACGATTTTGTTACACACACACAAATAAATAAAAAAAATTCTTTTTAAAAGTAAATTACTGATGGATATCACACTCTTTCCAATATACACGGATCTGTAAAACTCGATTAAAAATAAATAAATAAAAAAAAAAAAATTCGAAAAAGAAAAAGAAACTTGTCGCACATCGAAGGATGTCGATTGACACCCAGGAACGTCGCGTCGCGAAAGCATTTTCTATAACGAGAAACAGGTTCCAAAGTACTGAAATAACAACTACACGTTATGAAATTTATTAAACCACTAGAATGTTTTTTTTTTGTTTTTTCTTTCTAAAAAAAACGCAAAATAGCAAAAGAAAATGTCCTTGTTGCGAGTATCATGTGCTGCAGTTAGTTTATCAATATATATTTTATAAACCAGATCCAATAAAATTAAGATTGCAATCTTATCGATTACAATTTTAAATTAAAATTAGAGAAAAAAATTTTTTTTTCTTCATCTTTATTCCAGTTTATTCCAGTAAATATATTTTATATATTTTTATACTTTTTCCCATAGTAATTTTCTTAATATTTAATTAATTAATTGATAGTAATGACGATTTTCTTCAAATTTTAATTAATAAAAATTCTCTTAAATTTAAATTATTTTAATTTAAAGCTACATTTATTATTAATTAGAAACTGTTTCAAAAACATTAATAACTACATTTTTTAATAAATATTTAATAATAATTATTTTTTTTACATAGAAAATAGAATTTTCAAAAATTCAACTTTTTTTTATCTATTCTTCAAAGAATGCATTTATTTTCAAAAAATTAAATTTTTTTTTATTTTCCATTTTAAAAAAATTTGTTAAAATTCAATTATTTTTAATTTTTAATATTTGAAGAAATGTTCAAAAAGGAATTCCATTATTTAAAAGGAAATTTTTATCAAATTCGTACCAAGAATTTAATTATTTTCAAAAGAAATATAATTCTTTGCAAAAATCCAATGATGTTAAAAAATTTACCAAAATTCTCGTCAATTTTCAATTTCTTTTGTAAATAATAAAATTTTTCTCCGACATTCAAACATTTCTGAAAAATTAAATTATTTCTAAAAAATTTTAATAAAATTTGTCAAGTGATTTCAATTATTTAAAATTTTTTTGGATAAAATTCTTTATAAAAATTCAATTTTTAGAAAAATCCAATTATTTAATAAAATATTTATTTTTATAGTCAAACAATTCAATTATTAAACAAAAAATTTTATAATTATTTTACACGAACATTCAATTATTTTTCCAAAAAATAAAAATTTCAAATTTCAAAAACTCATTGCGAAATTTAAATTACTTTTAACACAATTTTAATCGAATATCTCAAAAAAAAGTAATTATTTTTTAGAATTTTATTAAAATTCGTCGAAAGAATTCTATTATTTAAAAAATTTGTTGATAAAATTCTTAACGAGAATTGAATTTTCAGAAAAATTGAATTATTCAATAAATTATCTTTGTTTGTATTTAAATAATTGAATTCTCGTAGAATTTTCTGAGAATAATTGATTTTTAAAATTAATTTCAGTTAAAATTTTAGATAAAATTTGAAGTTTTTATTTCCATACAGATATTTAATTTAAGAATTTACGAACAATTAAAATTTTTAAAACCTTTTAAAAATATCATTATTTCTAAAAATTTTAATAAAAAGTTTTAATAACATTTTTAAGAATAATTTCAGTTTTCGAGAAACTTGATGAAACAAATTTGAGAAAATATATTAAAAATAATTGAAATTCTGCCAAGAATTCTATTAAAATTTTTCTAAATAATTAAATTTCGTAGAAAAATTGTATTATTTATAAAAATAATTGAAATTTTGACTAAAATTATTGTAAATATTTGTAAAAATAATTGAATTCTTGAGATTAATTTTCTTAAAAATCGTTTTAAATAATTGAACTCTTTTGTGAAATTTTATTAAAAAATTAAACATTGAAAATAATTGAATTTTGACAAATTTTTGAAATTAATTAAATTTCTAAAAAGAATTCTTTTAAAATTTTTGAAAATAACTTAATTCTTTGAAGAATAAATAAAATACTATTAATTAATAAACGTATTAATTGAAAAGATTAATTAATAGTATTATTTACTAATAAATTGTAATTTCTACTGATTTTTTTAGTAAAATTAACTTTTTCTTAATTTCAAGTTTTTCAATATAATTGTTTAAAATTTTCCGTTTTTAAAAAAACCAAAAAAAAAATTAGTGACTGAATACATTTTATAAATAAATTAATTAATAATACTAAAAAATATTTGTTTATTAACTAAAAATATTAATTAATAGTATTATTAATTAAAAATATTAATTAATAGTATTATTAATTAAAAATATCAATTAATAGTATTATTAATTGAAAATATTAATTAATATTAATAATTGAAAATATTAATTAATAGTATTAACTGAAAACATTAATTAATAGTAGTATTAACTAAAAATATTAATTAATAGTAGTATTAATTGTAAATATTAATTAATAGTAGTAATAATTGAAAATATTAATTACCAGTACTATTAATTATAAAAAATTAACAGCAACGTAATAATATTCATTATTTTTACAATTTTGCACTAATTTCAAATTTTCCCAAGCAAAATCCAGCTACAAATTCCTTCACCGGAATTTACATGAAATTTTTCACGAAAAAGTTTTTATAAACATTTATGAGAGTACAAGAAAAAAAAACCAAAACTCATGTATAAATTTATGAGTTTACCTTTCTTCCCTCTCTCTAATATACAAACACTCTCATAAACCTTTAACGCAAAAAAAAAAATAGAATACAATTACCATAATCAATTCAATTTTCTAAGCAGTGAAAAATATTTTTTCGTATTATTATTATTATTATTATTTTTTCTAGAGAGAATAATTAAAAAATAAAATAATATAGAGAGAAGAAGAAGAAGAGAGAAAAAAAAGAAAGGATCAGAGAGTACAAAGGCCAAGAAGAAAGAATATTTAAAAAAGTTCATGGGTCCAGTGTGAAGCAAACCCTTCCAAGTCCGCATGATTATTAATCAACGACAAGCGTGTGTGTCGGCACTCTCAAACGTAATATAACACATAGTGAATCTTTTTCGAGTGATATATACAGGACCGCGCGAACCACATGGGACCAATCGACACCCATTCGCCTTCTTCACAATTCCAATGACTCGCTTCTTTTATATGATGAGATTATAAAACACTTCTTCCTTTTTTTTTCGCCAAAGAATTGAGTTGAGAAAATTTTTATATATACGCCACATTACATTGTCAAATTTATTCGATGAATCAATCCTATTTTTTTTTTTTGGAATCGATTTCGTATTTTTAGAAAAAAAAAAGAATTTTTATTTTCCTTCTATAATTTGTAATTACATATTTATTTGATTTTCGTAAATTTAGAAAAAAAAGAATTTTTTCTCTCTCTATAATATTGTAATTACATATTTATTTTATTTGGCTTCAATAAATTCAGAAACTTTTGAAAAAAAGAATTTTTTCTCTCTCTCTAAAATTTTAATTACATATTTATTTTATTTGGCTTCAATAAATTCAGAAAATTTTGAAAAAAATAATTTTTTATCACTCCATAGTTTTTAATTACGTATTAATTTTATTTGGCTTCAATAAATTCAGAAAATTTAGAAAAAAAGAATTTTTTCTCTCTCTTTAAAATTTTAATTACATATTTATTTTATTTGGCTTCAATAAACTCAGAAAATTTTGAAAAAAATAATTTTTTCTCTCTCCATAGTTTTTAATTACGTATTAATTTTATTTGGCTTCAATAAATTTATAAAATTAAGAAAAAAAGGTATTCTTTCCCCCCCCCCCAAATTGTAATTACATATTTATTTCATTTTGCTCCATTAATGAAATTACATTTATTATATTTGTCTCTATAAATATGATTAGCCTTATCAACTTTTTTTTATTTTACATGACTCTATAAATGAAATTACATTAATTCATTTTTTGTTATTTTATTTAACTCTGTCATTACATTTCTAGAGCCAAATAAAATATAGAAAAAAAATTAAATTAAAAAGTAAGGGTAAAAAATTACTCAGGGTTGAAACAAAAAATTAATTTTGTTTCTTTCTGACATTTTCTTCATTTTAATAACTTATAATAATTTTAATTTTCCATGAAATTTTTCCGAAAAAGTTAAATTACTTACAAACATTTAAATAAAAATTATTTACAGAATAAATTTACAGATAAATAATAAAATTCTTCATAAAGGATTTCAATTATTTAAAAAAAAATGTAATAAAAATTGGTTGTAAAATTCAATTATTTTTATAAATAATACAATTTTTCATACCGGATTTCAATTATTTTTATTAATAGAATTTTTAAGTGAATTAATTTCAAAATTTTTTGCAAGAATATTCAATTACATTTCCACAAATAATAAAATTCTTCGCTGAAATTTAAATAAATATTAATAAATCTACTATTATAATAAAATTTATTTAAGAAATACAATTATTTAAAAAAATGTCTAATAATATTCTTTGCTAGTATTCATTTAAATAAAATTCAATTAAAATTAAAATATTCATTTAAAATTTTTTACTATAATTCAATTATTCAAAAAAAAAAAAAAAAACTAACAAAAATTCGTTGCAGAAATTGAAATAATTTTTCAAATAATAAAATTCTTCAAAATATTTTATTTATTTTCAATAGAATTTTAAATAAATCATTCGAGAGAATTTAATTATATTTTCAAAAATTTTATTAATCTTCTTAAAAAAAAATTAATTTGCAATTATTTCTAGTAATTTTTACAAAAGTTTCTTTGAGAATTTTCAAATCTATTTGTTTACAAAGGAATTTTACATAAAATTTTCAATTATTCGAAAATTCTTCAATTATTAAATAAATATTAGAAAAAAAACTTAAAATAATTGCAAAAAAATTTAATTAAACATTTTTAAAAAAAATTAAGTCTTTATACAATTGTTTAAAAAAGAAAAAAAATCCGGTTTTAAAAGATTTTAATTTAAAACCTTTTATAATTAAATTAAACAAAAAATTTGTATTATTTATCAAAATACTTAAATTATTGCGAACAAATTTATACGAAATTGATAAATAATTGAATTTCTGTAATTTTTTTTTTTTATTATTTATGAAAATAATTGAAATTTTACCAAAATATGAATTTTATTATTTTCTAAAGATAATTGAAATTTTGAGGACATTTTTGAAAAATGATTGAACAATTTTATTAAAAAAAATTTTTTTAAATTAATAAATTTTTGCAATTATTTGTAAATTTTCCAAAATCTAATTTTTTTAGTCGTCCTTTGGACTGAAACTTTTTTATAAATACATTAATTTGAATAATTAAAGTAAAATTAGATTAAAACTAATCTCCGTAAAAAAATTTATTATTTATAAAAATAATTGCATTTGAAAAAAAATTGAAATTTGGAAATAGTTAAATTCCTTGAAAATTGTTATTATTGATAGAAACAATTTATTGTTTTTTTCAGAATTTTATCAAACGTTTTTTTAAAAATAGTTTAATTCTTTTGCAAAATTCTATTAAATTAGTAAATACTGAATATCATATTGAATTGAGAAAAATTTTTTTAAGGGCATTTGGACCACTATGACGTCACAATGTATGAAAAGTATGAGTTTTAAAATTGTGACGTCATAATGGTTCAAATGCCCTTAAATAATTTATTTTTTTTCATATAAATTTATTAAAAATTTGAAAAATTTGAATTGTTTGGAAAGATTTTTAAAAATTTTATAAAATAATTGAATTCTTTTGAAAACTTTTATAATAAATAAAAATAATTGAATTATTTCGTGAAATTTAATTGAAAATTATTGAATTTTTGCAAAAATTGTACTATTTAAAAAATAATTTAATTCTAAAAGATTTGTTAAAGTTTTTAAAAATAATTGAATTTTTTCGTAGAAATTTATTAATTTTTTCATTAATTAAAAGAAAATTGAATTGTTTCGATGGATTTAAAAAAAAAATTTAGAAAACAATCGAATATTTTCGTAAAATTGTATTAAAAAAGTTTCAAAAAGAATTGAATTGTTTCGAAGTATTTTTAAAAAATTTAGAAAATAATTGAATTCTTTGGAAAAATTTTGTAATAATTTTTAAAAAAGTGAATTTTTTCGCAAAATGTTATTAAATATTAAAATAAAATTGTATTTTGTCCAAAAAATTTACTATTTATAAAAATAATAAAATTTTTGCTAAAAAATTTCTAAAAATTATTTAATTCTCGTGAACAATTATATTTAATTTTCTCAAAACACAAATAATTGTAATTAATTAATATACTTAATAAGTGTTTGTTTTTAAAATTTGTTTATTATAAAAATTCTTATTTTTGAAAATAAAAAATTTAATAATATTAAATAAAATAATAATAATAAATGGAAAATATTTTTCGTCATAAATTGGGAGTACACTCAAAAAGAGAAAAAAGTTAAGATAAAATAAATTAATTTCAATCTAATTTATTTAAAATAAGATTTAATTTTTTCTGTATAAAAAATCCAAAAAAAATTTAATCCTATTTTTAAGACCAATTGGAAATTAATCAAATCTTGAAAATACGGTTAGCATTTTTTTTATGAAAAAAAAATTAATAAATAGAAAATAAAAACGTATCGTATCGTTTCGTAGTTAAAGTACGAATTAGTGCTAATAATTTGTAGTGTCAAGAAAATTTTAAATTTATATTTAAATTTTTTTTTAAAATATTATATATATGTTTAAATAAAAATAATTTTTTGCAACGATTATCATAGTAAAAGTGAAAAATAATAGACGGATCATTGTGGAATTGAGTTTTTGAAGGACAACACACAACATAAGAGAAAATTGTATAGGTGTTTGTATGTATATATAAAGAGGAGGCTCAAGTATATGAATTATTATTAGACGCTCATTGGAGCTATGAGACAGGATATTCAAGCGGCGGGGCAATTATTTGCGAACGTCGCTCGTAAAGGACTTAAATATTTGCCAGAGACGGTTTTGCATCGCTCGTTAATGCGCAAACACACAAAGGCCCTTTAAACAAACCTCGTTTATTCGTCTGGATATTTCGGTCAACATTCACAAGGACCATACGCTAAAGCAACTAGCATAAAGCGGATAAATCTTTGTCTATCGTTTTTACATCACTTATCTAAACTCTTATATCAACCATCATTTCTACCATTGGTAGAAAATTATTCTTTCACTAATTAAAAAAATTAATTATTCCTACATATTTAAACACTATTTTTTTTATTAGTTATTATTCACCAGGGTGTCTACTATTTTCATTCAACTAAATTCCCGGTTATTTCCCGGTTTTCTTTTCTCATAAAATTTAAATTTAAATTTGATTTCGAACATAAATAAATAATAATTTTAATTGAAAATTTGGAAAATAATTTAATTCCTGTAAAGAATTTTATGACAATTTAAAAAAAAAGCAGTGATAATTAATTATTTACTTAATAAGTAATAAACATTATATTTGCTTAAGAAATGATAAATATCATTTATTTGAACATTCAGAAATTTGAGATTATAAAAATTTAAGAAAAGTTCAATAATTATAACTATTAAATATAGAATAATATAATTTTTAGAAGCAAAAAATTGATTTTTAAAACTTTAAGAGGGACTTTATGTTTTAAAAATAAAATTATAATTACGGTCATTGACATTGTTTTCGAAAAATTTTAATTAAAATTCTTTCAAAGAATTAAATTATCTAAAAATAAAATGTGAAGAAATTTCAATTATGTATTTGTTTAGAAAAATTAAATTATCTTGCAACAATGGAATTGAAAAATTTCAACAATATTATTTTTCAGAATTTAAAAAAAAAATTGTCGAGAATTAAATTGTAATAAAAAAATTTGAAGTGCATATCTTCTTTTTTTCTAAATTAACTAATAAAAATTTTGATTATTAATCTTCGCACTAAGAAACATGAATTCATTGAAATGTAACTATAAAATTCAATTATTAATTAATTATTAAATTAAAATACTTAACAAATTTTATTTCTTAAAAAGTTTCTAAAGAAATTCTTTAAGAAATTATATTACATATTTGCAGTCGAATTTCACAATATTTCTATTAACACGATAATTTTTTTAAATTTATTTACATAATCTGTTTGAATTAGTGCTTGATTTTTACTATCAAATTAATTTTTTTAAACTAATTCAAAGTTAGAGAACAGTATAAATATCTTTAAAAATTGAAAAAAAGTAATTTTTTTTAAAAAAACAAGTTAAAATAATAAAACTTTTTTAATTTTGGTGAAAAAATTCCCGGATTTGTATAAAAATCCCGGTTTTCCCGGATTTCCCGGTTAGTAGACACCCTGGATTCACTATCATTAGAAATTTTTTTCCAAGAATATCAAATTGAGACAAAAAAAAACAAATCAAAAAAGTCGCATTAATAATAATTGAAATTTCTTCACAATTAAATTGTTAACAATTAATATTAAGTAATATTTTCAATTAATAATACTATTAATTAATATTTTTAGTTAATAAACAAATATTTTTTAGTCTTATTAATTTTTTTCATTAAATGTATTCAGTCACTAATTTTTTTTCGTTACAATTACAACACTATTTCTTTTTTTTTTCTTTTCGAATTTTGTTTTTACTAATCAATTAAATAAATTCAATAAAAAAAAAAAATAATTCTAAAAGTCAATTTTTTTGTTAAAAAGTCCGTAATATCTGCAATTTAATTGAGAAAAGACGAAAAGTTCGTAAATTGTGCGAATAAAATTTGAAGATTTTTTGGAGAAATTAAAAATGATAATTTAATTCTCGTCAAAATTTAAATTATCTTCATAGAAATTTAAATTATTTTCAAAAAATTTTCCTCAATTCGATAATTTTTTAATGTTTACTATTGGAATGAAATTGTCCAAAAGAATTCAATTAATCGAAATTTTTTTCGAATAAAAAAATTATTATGAAAATTTAATTTTTAGAAATATTCAATTATTCAATAAATTATTTATTTTTATTAAAGCTAAAGTTTTTCATAACTAAATATTCAAAACATTATAGAGCGTAAAGTTATAGAAATATTTCAATTTTAAAAACGTTTCCAAAATAAAAATCTTTGAATATTTAATTGAAGCATTTTCGAATAATTGAAATTTTACTAAAACTAAATTTTAAACAAATGAATTTGAAAATTCTAAAAAATTTTTTTTTTTAAATTAATAAATAAATGTGTTTTTAGAAAAATTTTAGTTATAATCACTAAAAAAAATATTTAATTTTGATTTGAAAATTCTAAAAGAAATTTTTAAAAAAATTAATAAATAAATGTGTATTTAGAAAAATTTTAGTTTGAAAAATTATTAGTTAAAAAATTAATTATATTAATTAAAAAATTTTTAGTTAAAAAAATTTTTAATTTTGAAGAAGTTACAAATTTTTGCAGAAATTTTATTACTTTTTTATAAATAATACAATTTTTACAGGAATTCAATTATTTTAATAAATAATAAAACTGCTGAACATCAACTATTTTTAACACAATTTTAATCGAATTTCCGAAAAAATGTAATTATTTTAAAAAGTTTTATTAAAATTCGTCAAAAGCATTCAATTAGTCAACAATTTTTTTTTGATAAAAAAATAATTGAATATTGTCAACAAATAGATTTGACAATTGTCAAAACTACAAAGAACTTTTTCGAAAAAGTTCGAGTCCTGATTTTAATATTTTTTTTTTTAGAAAAACTGTTAATTCATTGCGTCCATAATTAATTTGTCATTACAAAATGCCAGTATTATTTTTTGCCACATTTACCATTTTTTTTACTGCCATTACTAAAAAAAAAAATTAAAAACAATTTTTCATTTAAAAAAATTCTCTTTCCTAAAAATTAATTTACACATTATTTTTAAACTTAAAATAAAAAACCAAGTTTACTTTTATACATAATACTATACATAGATCTAGCAAAATCTTATCTGGGGCATATTGGATTTCGCAGAAAATGCAAATTTCTCAACTGAGAAAATACGCGACTCAAAAATATTTCGAGAGAGAGAGAGAGAGAGAGAAACTTAGTTTTATAAAATTTTCTGTATATATACGTTTTTTTTTTTTTTTTTTTTTTTTTTCTGACACAACTAAAGTGAGAGTCATTTTCTCCTTCTTTTTTTTCGCTTTTTTCATGCGATGTGAAGTGGAATGAAAAGACTGCGCGACTGTGAATAGGTTTTTATATCGCCAGGATAGAGGGAATAAATATACACGTATATATAAGTATGCCACTCGCGTGCGCCTTTTCAAGTACCAAAGCTTCCGCAAAGGATATAGAATCTTTATTTAGTTGAAATCTTATAATGAGTTTCTATATCCTTTAATGTCTATTCAAAAAACGTGTTTATTCGCCTCTCCAAAAATTTCCATTTCAATATAACACAATATATATGTATTTGTAAATATTTATAGTGCGCAATTTTTAAATTATTATTATTATTATTGTATTAAATTTTGTTATTTGTAAAAAATGATAATTTTTTTACTACCAGTATTTTTTATTGCCGATTTTTTAACTGCCAGTATTTTTTATTTTCGATTTTATTACAACCAGTATTTTCAATTGCCATTTTTTTAACTGCCAGTATTTTTTGTTATCGATTTTATTACTACCAGTATTTTTAATTACGAATTTTGTTGCTACCAGTATTTTTGATAAAAGATTTTATTACTACCAGTATTTTTTATTATCGATTTTATTAGTACCAGTATTTTTAATTATGGATTTTATTACAACCAGTATTTTCTACTGACATTTTTTTAAATGCTAGTATTTTTTGTTATCGATTTTATTACTACCAGTATTTTTAATTACGAATTTTGTTGCTACCAGTATTTTTTATTATCGATTTTATTAGTACCAGTATTTTTAATTAACGATTTTATTACAACCAGTATTTTCCACTGACATTTTTGTAACAGCCAGTATTTTATATTAGGAATTTTATTGCTACCAGTATTTTTTATTATCGATTTTATTACTACCAGTATTTTTCATTAGGAATATTGTTGCTGTCAGTATTTTTTATTAATAATATTGTTACTACCAGTATTTTTATTACCATTTTTATTACCAAAAATATTTTTCATTTCCTATTTTATTACAACCAGTAATAGTTTTTTTTAGAAATATTGATGCTGAAAGTATTTTTCATTATTGAGTTTATTATACCAATAATTTTTGTGAGGAATATTGTTCCTATCAGTATTTTTTTTCTAGAAATATTGTTGCTGCCAGTATTTTTTATTATGTACATTTTTGCTACCAGTATTTTTTATTTAGAATATTGTTGCTACGAGTATTTTTTATGAAGAATATTATTGCTACCAGTATTTTCAGTATTTCGGTAATACTAAAAGAAATTTACAAACAATTTTTCATTGAATAAAAAATTCTCTTCTCTAAAAATTAATTTACACATTCTTTTTTAATCTAAAATAAAAATTGGGAATATTGTTGCCACCAGTATTTCTTTCTAGAAATATTGTTGCTGACAGTATTTTTTATTATCAATATTGTTACTACCAATATTTTTTTTTACTATTGACTTTATTATTACCAGAATTTTTTTCTGGAAATATTGTCGTTGCCAGTATTTTTTATTATAAATATTGTCGATGCCCGTTTTTTTATTAGGATTATTTTTGCTACCAGTATTTTGTATTAGGAATATTTTTGATACCAGTATTTTTTATCAGGAATATTTCTGCTATCAGTATTTTTTATTAGAACTATTGTTGTTACCTGTATTATTATTGCCATTTTTTTTACTAACAGTATTTTTTATTATTATTGTTATTTTTTATTATTTTTATTATTTTTTTATTATTATTATTGTTGCTACCAGTATTTTTATTGTCATTTTTGTTATTTCCACTATTTTTTATGACCATTTTTATCGCAACCAGTATTTTGCAACAACCAATTCATTATGGAATAAATTGTTTGTTGGTTTCTTTATGGAAATACTACCAGAATATTTATTGTTCTATCAATTTTTTTTATTATTTTTTTTTTCATTTTAAAAGTTACCAATAAATAACTTTGAAAAGCTGTCTGACTCATAAAAATCTTTTCTACTTATTCGAACACATCTTCATCTGTATACACAGCAGTAATAAATCACATCTCAAACATCTATTTAAATATCATAATCATTATTTATTTTCTGAATATCATGACTAATTATTCTACCCATCAATTTCATATTCATATAAATATAGGTATAAAAAAAATTTCGACCAAAAAAATATTATCTTCAGACATTTATCATACACATCTATATAAGATAATACAAAAAAAAGTTGCTCCTTTATAATTAGTATGTTTTATTAATTTCCTTAACACTTTGTACTGAATTACACTGGCGGAAAAAAATCAAAGTGCTTCTGAATTCTTTATTGTCTCATTCTCCTAATGAGACGAATTTTAATTCTTTTCTTCTCTTCCCTTCTTACTGTGAAATTTAATATTTGTTAATAAAATAATGAATAGAAAATAAATAATAAAGTACTTGTTTGGTATTTTTTACTAATTCTGTATTTATTAATTAATTTATTTTTTAAATATATTTAGTGACTTATTTATTCATTCAATTGATTTTAAATTGTTTTGAATTCAATATTTATTAATAAAATAATAAATAGAAATTAAAAATAAATAAATAATAAAATATTTATTTAGTATTTTTCTACTTCTTTCGTATTTATTAATTAATTTATTTTTTTTAATTTATTTAGTGACTTATTTATTCATTCATTTGTATTTAAATTGTTTTAAATTCAATAATTGTTAATAAAATAATAAATAGAAATAAAAATAAATAAAGAATAAAATATTTGTTTGGTATTTTTTACAACTTTTGTATTAATTTATTAATTAATATTTTTTTAAAATATATTTAGTGACTTATTTATTCATTCAATTGTTTTTAAATTGTTTTGAATTCAATATTTGTTAATAAAATAATAAATAGGAAATTAAAAATAAATAAATAATAAAATATTTATTTACTATTTTCTACTTCTTTCGTATTTATTAATTTATTTATTTTTTTAAATTTATTTAGTGACTTATTTATTCATTTGTTTTTAAATTGTTTTAAATTCAATAATTGTTAATAAAATAATAAATAGAAATAAAAATAAATAAAGAATAAAATATTTGTTTGGTATTTTTTACTAATTTTGTATTTATTAATTAATTTATTTTTTAAATTTATTTACTTACTTATTGTTTCATTTAATTATTTATATATTCATTATTTATTTATTTATTTATTTATTATTTAGTTATTATTTATTTGATATTTATTGATTATTTTCTTTGAAAATTTAATTTTCAATTTTTTTAAACAAATTAATTTTTTTTAAATAATTTAATTTATAATTTTTTTTTAACAATTAATGTTTTAGAAATAATTTAATTTATAATTTTTT
The DNA here is from genome assembly GCA_032872475.1 of Leptopilina myrica (nomen nudum). Lineage (NCBI taxonomy): Eukaryota > Metazoa > Arthropoda > Insecta > Hymenoptera > Figitidae > Leptopilina > Leptopilina myrica (nomen nudum). The sequence goes on along the minus strand of CM065467.1, from coordinate 20,375,844 downwards.
TTTTTTGATAATTTAATTTTTTATTTATTTCTACGTGTCAAGTTTCTCATATTTACGAATATTTTTATCGAATATTCAATTAATGTCAATATATTTATCAAACACGAACAAAACATTTGTTTTCTTCAAAAAAAAATTTGGAGAAAACATTTTTTAATTAATTAATTTTTTTTTATGCAGCATTTTTTTTATTTCTACGAATCAAGTTTCTTATTTATCAATACTTTTATCGAAAATTAAATTAATACCAATATATTTATCGAACACAAACAAAACAATTGTTTTCTATGGAAAAAAAAAATTTTCTCTTGAAAATTTTTTTAATTAACTAATTTTTATTTATTTAGTTTTTTTTACTTTTACGTATCAATACTTTTATCGAAATTTCAATGAATATCAATATATTTATCAAACACAAACAAAAGAATTATTTTCTTCTGAAATAAAGTTTCGGAAAAAATTAAAAATTATTGAACACGTTGAGAGTAATTTTTTTTTTTATGTTGATTTAGTGAATTTTTTTAGTTAGTAAATTTTTATTAGTTAGTGAATTTTGTTATAGTTAGTAAATTTTTTTTCTCGTTCAATTTAGAATAAATTAAGCAATGAATTATCCAGTTAATTATTTTCTGGTACGATTCTATCTTAAAGAGGCCTGGAAATAATTGCACTCGAACATAAATGTCGAGTCAGTAGCCAACATTTAACTTCTTTTTTTTTAATAATAATAATAATAACAACCGAAGAACTGCAATTTCACTGGAATTTCAAAATATCTTAAAAGTCATAAACGGAAATCATCAAAGTTGATCATTTTTCGTGCAATATTGGACAATTATATTCGTCCTTAAATTTCTCATTCGCTTTTTTAAGATTCAATAAAGTGAGCTTTTAATAGGAAGAAAAGAAAAGAAAAGAAATGAAAAGAAAATTAAATTTTATATTATCATCATGTAATTTATTAATCAATTTTCTAAAGTGGACTCGGAAGTGCTTTGAAATATTGATTTATGGAGGAAAAAAAATAATATAGTAAATGAAAGATAAATATATAAATTTCGAGAAATAAATTTTACTTTGTTTCGTTTTCTTTTCTTTTTCTTCTTCTTCGGTTTTTTTTCTATAGTTTCTTTGTTTACTTTTTTTTTGTTGTTGAGATTTCACATCACGTTCTTTGATATGAATATTTACTTGTGTTTTTTTTGCCGAATCACGACTCCTCCCTTTTTCTTGTTCTCTCAACTGTCCTAATTTTCCAATGTTCTTTACTCACAACTTTTCTTTGGGGTGAGTTCTCATCGTAAAAATACTGAATGACGCAACGATTCGAGAAAATCTATAATATTAGAGTGAAAGGGGGAAAAATAGAGAAAAAGGGAGAAAAATAGAGAAAAAGAGAGAAAAAGAGAAAAAAAGAAAGAAAAAGAGAGAAAAAGAAAGGAATGAAGAAACAATAAAAAGAGAGCGAGAGAAAATGATAAACAATAAAAAGAGAGCGAAGGAAAAAAGTAAAACGAAGTAAAAGATAAAAAGAGAAAGAGAGAAAGAAAAAGAGAGAGAGAATTCTCTCTCAAGAAACAACAGTACAGAAGAAAAAGCAATCTCGTTAAATGTTCGATATGCATAATTTAAAAATTTATATTAATACAAAAATTCCTTGGAAAATATATCAAAGATTTTTGATCTCCTCATAAATAATACTGGCGATTTTATTGTAATTTAATTTTATCCTTTAGCATATTAATTTCTCGAGAGCCATCTTTGAAATTCATGCTCGTAACTATAATGACAAAAGTATAAATGTACTTTTCTAGTCCACATTTTCGCAAAACGCAACACAGAAATAACATACATAATCTCTGATTCTCATTTAATGATCCAAGATTGTAGACACATTTAATTCCGTCAACGTTATCTCTTCATCTTTAATTATTTTTCTCGACTCTCTTTTATGCCCTTATTCTTCTCATTTTCCTTTTTCATGTTTCATAATTCCCGCATTATTGTAAAAATTCAGTTTAATTATAAATTTCCTCTTTCAGTACGAGAATTGTTCATTTCAATGATAATAACAAAAATTTTAATGCTTTTTCTTCTTCTTTTTTTCTACAACTTTATCTTTCTTTTCTTTTTTTTGCTGAAATTTCAAAGTTTTTTCAGCAAGTGATTTTGACTTTTCATCTGACCCTAAATAGAATAGTTTGATTCACTCTAAAAATTATTAGATTTCTCCTAATATCTTTATTTATTTATGAATTATGAATAATCGTTATTTTTCGGTAATCTGTTCATAGTTTGAAGTTAGTTGTTTGCTTTTCTGTTTCCCAAGTTTTTTTAATAATTGTTCTTTTTCATTTTCTTTCAATTTTACATCTAATTAGTGTCAGAAAAATCATTTAAATTCTTGCGAAGAATTTTACAAATTTTAAAAATAATTAAATTGTTTTAAAGAACTTTAACATAATTTTGGAAAATAATTGAAATTTTTTGAAAATTTTTGAAAGTAATTGAATACTTTTAAAAGAATTTTTATTATTTACGAAAATAATTGAATTCTTTTGAAAGAATTTTTTTAAATGAATTTTTATTATTTACGAAAATAATATTGAATTCTTTTGAAAGAATTTTTTGAAATTAATTTTTATTATTTACGAAAATAATTGAATTCTCGCGACGAAATTTATTCAAAATAATTGAATATTCTTGTGGTAAATTTGATTTTTTCTTTTAATAATTGAATTTTTGTGAAGGATTTTATTTAAATTCATGTAAACAATTGAATTATTTTGAACTATTTTAAGAAACTTTAAAAGAATAATTCAATTATCTCGAATAATAATTTAATTAGAATTTTAATGAAAATAATTGAATTTTCGCATTCAATTTTATTAAATACTTCAAAATAATTGAATTCCTATCATTAAATTTACTATTTAATAAAATAATTCAGTTTTTACGTAGAAAATGTATTAAAATTTTTGAATTTAATTAATATTTTTGAAAATAATTGTCATTCTTTCTAAAAATTTTACTAAAATTAAGTTAAAAATAATTTCATTCATTTGAGGAATTTTATTATCAATGAAAGTAATTGAATTCTTGGGAAGAATTTTATTAAACAATTTTTTAAATCCTGATTAAATTATTTTGAAGAATTTCTTTCAATTTTTTTTAATAATCTGCTTTCTTTAATAATTTAAATTGAAAATTTTGAAAGTAATTGAATTTTACCAAGAATTTCTTTCAATTTTTTAAAATAATCGCTTCTGTTAAAAATTATAATTAAATTATTATTTATTTAAAGAAATAATTTAATTTTTGCGAAGAATTTTACTGTTTTTCCAAAAGAATTGAATTGTTTCCAAAAATTTATTACATGTTTGAAAAATAAATGTATTTTTTGGAAAAATTTAATTAAAAATTGGAAAAAAAATTTACTGAATCCTTTAGTGAAGGTTTAGTAAAAGAATTGACATAATAAAATTTTTCTAAACAAATTGTGTCATTTTTTAATGTTTTAAGAAAATAATTAAATATGTTACAAAAGTTTTTTTTTAAATTTGTGAAAAGAATTTAATTTTAAAAATAAATTTTACGGACAATCTTAGAAAAAATTAAAAATTTTCAGATTAAATCACTTTTAGTATTCTTTTCAAGAGAATTGAATGTTTGCAAAGACTTTTACTGACTAATTGAATTGTTTCAATGGATTTTTGCAAATTTCCCAAAAGAATTGAATTATTTCGTGAAATTTTATTAAAATTGTATATTGAAAATAATTTAATTTTCGGGAAGAATTTTAATATTTATCAAAAATAATTGAATTCTGCCGAAGAATGTATATTGTATAATAAAAATAGTAAATAATTTAATTCCTGCGAAGAGTTATTTTACAATTTCTAAAAATAAAAACAACAATAATTAAATATTTACCTAACAAGTGAATTTTTCAAAATTTTGATTATGAATTTATCGAAAAATTTAATTTTGAAAATAACAACAACAAAAAAAAAAGAAATAAAAATACAATATTGCGACTCCTGTACAGAAATAAAAAATATTTTTATCCAGAACTCTTGAGTAAATTTTTTTTTCCTTTTACCCTTTCCTCAAGTCTCTAATAAAGACCTCGTTATAATCGTGAATATTATTGGAAAATTTTGAATAATAACTTCCTGTGAATCTAATATTTACGAGAACGCACAACTGTCAATATAAAGTAATACCAAACGAATGTAAATGCGCTGACACCAATAAATTCTCATGGCTATCGTGTGTGTGTTTGTGTGTCTGTATATATCCAATATATCGCGCTTATAGATCGATTCGAGTGATAAATTGCTATATTCGCTTTGGCGCCGTTAATAATTACGAATAATCGATTGCATCTTGTTTGCAAAGTTACATGAACGCACTGCTTCCTCCGATGATTGATCAAAGACGAATATATACACGACTGCGAAAATTAATACAATTATTGACTTGACGGAATTTTATTCACTCTCTTTTTTCGCGCCTTCCTCCTCTTTTTGGACAATGACGATAATTAGTCTTGTCCTTCTCAAAAGAAATATTATTTTTTTTAATAATAAATCGATATTAATTTTAATTTGGCGAAAGAAATTAATTATTTATAGATAAACAAAAATTTAGTTAAATTTCAAGCGAATTATTATTGTCAATAATAAGATTCAAAGCGAATTATTGTAAATAATAAGATTCAAAGCGAATTATTGTAAATAATAAAATTCAAAGCGAATTATTATAAATAACAAAATTCAAAGCGAATTATTATCGTAAATAATAACATTCTTCAGAGGAATTCAATATTATTTTCAATGAAATCTGAATTAAATTCTTTGAAATCTTTTAATTATTTTCAAAAACTGCAAAAAAAAGTTTTTTTAAAACTAATTTACTTATTTTTAGAACAAGCAGAAGTAGAATATTGTGTAGAAAAAGAAGGAGAAATAGAACTGGAAGAAAGAGCAAAAAAAGGAGAATTAAAAAGAAGAGTAGCAGAACCAAAAGAAAAAAAGGAGAAAAAGTAGAACCAGAAGAAGAAAAACAAGAAGAAATAGTGGAACCAAAAGAAAAAACAGGAGAAAAAAGAAGGAGAAGTAGAACCAGAAAAAAAAAAGGAGGAGTAGAACGAGAAGAAAAAAAAAGAAATAGTAAAACTAGAAGAAGAAAAAAAAGAAGTAGAACCAGAAAAAGAAATAGTAGAAACAGAAGAAGAAATAGAATCAGAAGAAGAAGAAAAAGAAGAAATAGTAGAGCCAGAAAAAGAAGAAATTGCAAAATGAAAAGAAAAAGATGAAGAAGTAGAATCAGAAAAAGAAAAAATAGAACCAGAAAAAAAGTAGTAGAGCCAGAAAAAGAAGAAAATGCAAAATAAAAAGAACAAATAGGACAAATATAAGGAGAAGTAGAACCAGAAGAAGAAAAAGTAATAAACAGAGAAATAGAACCAGAAAAAGAAAGAGGAATAAAAGAAGAAGTATAACCAGAAGAAGCAAAAGAAGAAATACTAGAATCTGAAGAAGAAAAAGTAAAAAAAAGAAGATGTAAAACCAGAAGTAGAAAAAAATTACGAAATAGTAGAACCAGATGAAAAAAAAGTAGATATAGATTCAGAAGATGAAAAAGAAAAAGAAGAAAAAGGAAAAAAAGAATTAGAACCAGGAATAGAAAAAGAAGATGAAGAAGTAGAAGAAGTAAAAAAGGAAGAAGTAGAACCAGAAAAAGAAAAAAGAAGAAAAATAAAAAAATGAAGAAAGAGTCGAATCAAAAGAAGTAAAGGAAAAAATAGAGGGAGAAGTAGAAGCAGAAGAAGAAAAAAAAGAAGAAGTAGAACGAGAAGAAGAAATAAAAAAAATAGTAAAACTAGAAGAAGAAAGAGAAGGGTAAATAGAAGAAAGTAGAACCAGAAAAATATAAAAAGAAGAAATAGTAAAGCCAAAAAAAGAAGAAATTGCATAATCAAAAGAAAAAATAGGAGAAAAAGAAATAGTAGAACCAAAAGAATAAAAAAATGAAGAAATAGTAGAACCAGAAAGAAAAAAAGAAGAAATAGAACCATAAGATGAAGAAAAAGAAGAAGTAGGAGAAAAAAAGGGAAAAGTAGGACTAGAAGAAGAAAAATTAGAAGAAGTAAAAGTACAAAATAATGAAATAGAACCAGAAAAAGAAAGAGGAATAAAAGAAGAAGTAAAAGAAGAAATAGTAGAATCTGAAGAAGAAAAAGTAGAAATAGAACCAAAAGAAGAAGTAGAACGAGAAGAAGAAAAATTAAAAAATAAAGAAATAGAACCAGAAAAAAAGAAGAAATATAACCAGAAGAAGAAAAAGAAGAAATAGTGAAACCAAAAGAAAAAAGGAGAAAATAGAGAGAGAGATGTAGAACCAGAAGAAAAAAAAGAAGAAATAGAAAAACTAGAAAAAGAACAAGATGATAAAGGAAAAAAAGAAGTAGAACCAGGAAAAGAAGAAAAAGTAAAAAAAAAGAAGTAGAACCAGAAGAAGAAAAAGAAAAAAAGAAGAAGTAGAACTAGAAAAAGAAGTAGAACCAGAAAGAGAAAAAGAAAAAAAAGAAGTAGAACAAGAAGAATAAAAAAATGAAGAAATAGTAGAACCAGGAGTAAAAGAAGAAGTAGAACCTGAAGAAAAAAAGTAAAAGAAGAATAAGTAGAACGAGAAGAAGAAAAAACAGAAGAAAAAGGAAAAAAGTAAGTAGAACCAGAAGAAGAAGTAAAAAAAGAAGAAGTAGAACCAGAAGAAGAAAAAGTAAAAAAAAGAAGAAGTAGGACGAGAAGAAGATAAAGAAGAAGAAAAAAGAAGAAAGAAGATTAAGGAGAAGAAAAGAAGAAAAAAGAAGATAAAGAAAGAGAAGAAAAAAGAAGATAAAGAAAGAGAAGAAAAGAATAAAAAAGAAGATAAAGAAAGACAAGAAAAATCTACGAAAACGATGCGGTAAATAAGAGATAAAGCGTGCACGGAGAAATGAAATGAAAAGGACAGAGAGGAGAGAGAGAGAAGGAGAGGGAAACGGATTGGCACAGTCCGCAGCCGCCAAAGAGTCTGGCAAACGTAAAACCCACGGGTGCGGCCTCGAGGGCGCCGCGGTGTCGCAGACGAGACTCCGGGAGTCGGCTACATGACGTTGGATGCTGCGTAGTGCAAACGCAGCCAAATCTCACTCGACGACGAGGTCACGATGACAATTTTGTTATTCACCTCGCACAATCTCTCATACTTTCAGTTAGAAGAATTCAATACATTTTTCACCAAATAATAATAATAATAATAATAATATATTCTCTCTCCTCAAAAAATATTTTTTTTTTTCTAAACCACAAATACACAAAAAGAAAGCAAAAAAAAATTTTAATTCACTTTTTTTCCAATTGTCGACTGCAAAATACAGTCTCTCTCTCTCTCTCTCTCTCTCTTACTATCTAATCTCCTCTATATAATTTATTGTCTTCTCGAGATATTTCCCGTTCTTTTTTTTCCCCAACGTTCCTCGTTCAACGCTGTCTGCCAGCGCAAGTAGAGTTTTTGCTCCGACAAATAGTTACACAATCCATATAATATAGTCATTTCAATTGCAATTATTTCTAATGCAAATTGTCCGATTTTTGCATTATTAAATTAATTAATCAACTTACTATTATATTTTTATTATTTTTCTATTATTTATTTACAATTTAGTTATTTTTCTACTATTCACTAACTATTTTATTATTTTTCCAGTATTCACTAACAATTTTTTTACTTCTCCTTTATTTTTAAACTATTTTACTATTTTTCCACTATTTATTAACAATTCAAAATTTTTTATTTGCTAATTATTTGCCATTTAATTATTTTTCTGTTATTTATTAACCTTTTTTATTATTTTTCCAGTATTCACTTACTATTTTATTATTTTCTATTATTTTTTAAACTATTTTATTATTTTTCCATTATTTTAAAATTATTTTATTATTTTTAAACTATTGTATTGTTTTTCGACTATTTATTAACCATTAAAAATTTTTGAAGTAATATAAGTAACTTAATATTCAATTAAAACATACATTAAAAAATACTTATAAAAAATTTTTAAGTAAAACTCTGGAAAATAATTAAATACTTTTGAAGAATTTTATTAAAAATTCTATAAATAATTTACTTCTTATAAAAGAAAGTATTATTAAGATTGCGAATGAAAATATTGAAATTTCTCCCAAGAAATTTATTATTTATAAAAATAATTGAATTCTTTCAAGAAATTTTATTATTTCCAAAAAAAGATTTGAATTCATAAAATGAATTGACATTCGAAGAAGAATTTTCATTATTTTTTAAAATAATTGCAATTTTGACGAGAATTTAGAATTTTTTTTAAATAATTAAAATTTTTTTTAATTTTTTAATTCGTCTAATTGAAATTTAGCCGAAAATTTGGAATTTTTTTTAAATAATTGAATTTTATGAAAAGTTTTGAAAATAATTGAATTTTGGAGAAAAATTTCATTATTTTTAAAAATAATTGAAATTTTCACGAAAAAAAATTTTTTTTTATATAATTGAATTTTTGCAATTAGTTGAAACTTTTCCAAAATTTCTAATTTTTTTAGCGTTTAACTAAAATTGCTTCGGAGAAGAATTTCATTATTTTTTAAAATAATTGCAATTTTGACGAGAATTTAGAATTTTTTAAAAATAATTCAATTTCATTAATTTCTCAAAAATAATTGAAATTTAGCCGAAAATTTGGAATTTTTTTTTAAATAATTGAATTTTATGAAAATTTTTAAAAATAATTGAATTTTGGAGAAAAATTTCATTATTTTTAAAAATAATTAAAATTTTCACGAAGAAACATTTTTTTTGTGTAATTGAATTTCTGCAATTAGTTGAAACTTTTCCAAAATTTCTAATTTTTTTAGCGTTTAACTAAAATTCTTCGTTTATAAATCCATAATTTAAACAATAATTAATTATTCAACAATTTAACTATGATTTTAGAAGAATTCAAATTTTATTATTTTTCCAGTATTATCTTACTATTTTATTTTTCGACTATTTATTAACAGTTTTATTATTTTTAAACTATTTTATTATTTTTCTATTATTTTTAAACTATTTTATTATTATTCCATTATTTTTAATCTATTCTATTATTTTTCCACTATTTATTAACCATTAAACATTTTTTTTTACTATTTTGTTTAGTATTTTATTATTTTTCTATTATTTATTTACAATTTTGTTATTATTTTACTAAAATTCACTAACCATTTTTTAAACTATTTTATTATTGTTTTACTATTTTTCTATTATTTTAAAACCATTTTATTATTTTTCTACTATTTATTAACCATTAAAAAATCCTTTTTTTTACTGTTTATTTACAATTTTATTAGTTTTCTATTATTTACTAACCATTTTATTATTTTTCCACTAATCACTAACCATTTCATTATTTTTCTATTATTTATTAACCATTTTATCATTTTTCCACTATTTACTAACCATTGTGTTATTTTTCTATTATTACTTAATTACCTAGAAATTGTCTTTATATTTTACAATACAATTCAAGAAAAAGGTTAAAAAAATTACGTGTAAATTAAATTATTTTTTTTTTTGCGAAGTATTTTCTTCGAGAAATAATTAATTTAAATTTAAATGGCGCGAGAGAAAAAAAGGAGAGATGCAAATTACAGTATCAAAAAAAAGAGTAGTGAATCATAGAAAGTTTATACGTTCTTTAACGATGAGTCGATCAACAGCGAATTATTATCGGGATTGGACACGTTTGCTCGTTAGAATTCTCGACACGTACGCGAATAGAAAGAACGCATTGAAGGAATATATTGAAAGAAATGTTTAATATAACGTCGTGCGATATCGACATTACAGGCAATAACGCATAAACATAAAGTCTCAAATGTATTCCAAGAAGCTGTCCGATTCACTATGTCTCTACCTTTATTCTCAATTTTTATTCCTTATTTTATTTATGAAAAGAAAAGAACGAGTCAAATTTTTCAATTACTCATAGGAATTTTTTTTCGACTCTCAAAAATTTCTCTTTTTTTTATACGTGATACCTCGGAGTAAAAATCTGAATTACTCTCCTCTCTCTCTTCCTTCTTGTCAATTTTCTCTCCAAATTTAATAGAAAAGGTTAAAAAAAATTAATTTTCCCCTGAATTTTCTCTCCAAATTTGGAAAAAGTTAAAAAAAATCTTTTCCTCCTCAAGTTTCTCTCTAAAAGTGAGAAAAAGTTAAAAATAAATACTTGAAAAGAGAAAAGAAACTAAAAATATTAGAATTTCTCCCGCGTTTTCTCAATTGAATGGTTATTATTCCTTTTCTCTCGAAAATTAAAAAGTATTTTCGAAATTCCGTTCTTGGATTCGGTTACCAATGTACTTTGCTACGTCCCTCTGCTATTTATTTTCGAATTCGGGTATAAAAATTCAGGTGGGTGTCTACCTTATCAACAGTCGGTAAACAAATTTTCTACCTATTTTTCTTAATTGAACTAATAAAACTGTTGACATTTCGTTTTCCTTTCACCATTGTGAAAATCAGAAAGAAAAGAAAGAGTCGGGACAGTAAAAATTGTGTAAATAATAAAAAAAAATATTATAATAATTAATAAAGAGAAAATTGTATAAATTATGAATAAAAAACGTTGAAATAATGAATAGAGAAATAAATATTACTCACTCGCCAACGCGTTCGCCATTCCAACATCTGTCGTCGGGATATTCCTCGCAAATATTGTCAGCCAGTGTTCCATAAAATGAGCGCGATCTAACGACACTAGCCAAAAAATTGCCAAGTTGCACGTGCAATTGTGTCGACCATGATGTCCGGTGAGATGAGGAAAACGCTTGCGGATGATTTGCGCCAATATTTATGTGCTGCTCCAACATTGATGACGACGATAATCGGCCGCTTTTTACTGTCGTTGCAGTCACACTTGGCTCCAGGTCCTTCAATGGTTGGAATTCTGGCCGACCACAGGCGTTGCGAACCTAAAAATTAATGTTATTATTATTATTATTATTAAAGAAAATATATTTACTTTTTATTTAATTAATTTTTTTTATTTTATTATTTATCTTAAATTAATAAAAGTACTTTTAAAACAAAACTAGTAGATTGTAGAAAATTTAACTAGTAGCGTAGATTTTAAGCTCCATTTTGATTTTACTTGTGGATTCAAAGAGTTTGCTTGCCACCTAGCGGAAAGTTATGGCGCGAAATTCAAATTGAAATATTTCAAACTGAGCGGCAAATGAAAAATAGTATATTGTGAAGGACATAATAATAATAATAAATAAGAGAAAAAATAAATGGGTAATAAAATACGAATTAATTTCTAGACTGCAAAAAACTTCGATCATAAAAACTATTTTTATTGGAATTATTTCAATTTCTCTTCTTTTTCGATTTGAATTTCGCGCCAATTTTGGAAGTTGCCGAAAGATGGCACGAAGTTGCTCGCAAACGGAATGAATTCGACAAATAGCCCTGAATTTAGCGTCGAACACTATTTTTTATAGAATTTTTAGAGGTAAAAATACCATTTAGTAATAATTGTTATTGATAATGTTCTATTTTTATTAAATATTTTTAGGATTTTTAAAGGGAAAAATCCAACTTTGTAATAGTAATAACTAATAATTACACGATTTCGAATCTTGGGTAAATATTGGCGCTGTAGAAAAATATCAAAAAAATAATAATAATAAAAAATTGTCTCGTTTTGCGTAGGAGAAAAAATTGAATCCCTGTAAAAAATTTTACAATTTAAAAACATAGTAATATTGATGCGAAGAAATTTAGTAAAAAAAAATTGTAAATAATTGAAATCTTCTAAAATTTTAATTATTTATGAAAATAATTTAATACTTGAGTACAATTTAATTAATTTTTTTTTAAATAATTGAATTCTTTAGGAAAATTTTATAAAAATGGTGAATTTTAAAAATTATTGAATTCAGGAAAAGTTTTGAAAATGATAATTGAAATTCTTTCTAGAATTTTATGAGAATATTTGAATGTAGGAGAAGAATTTTATTGTTTCTAAGAATAATTGAAATTTTGACGAGAAATTGAAATTTTTTTTTTAAATAATTGAAATTTTGACGAGAATTTAGAATTATTCTAAAAAATAATTGAATTTTAGAATAGAATTTGATTAGTTCTAAAAGTAATTGAAATTTTGACGAGAAATTGAAATTTTTTTTTAATAATTGAATTTCTGCGAAGAATTTCATGAAATTTTTTAGAATAATTGATTTTTGGAGAAGAATTTCATTGTTTCTCAAAATAATTGAAGTTTTCACGAGAATTTGAAATCTTCTTTAAAATAATTGAATTTCTGCGAAGAATTTTATGACCATTTTTAGAAAAATTGAACTCTGCAGAAAAATTTAATTTTTTCTTAAAATAATTAAAATTTTGACGAGAAATTGAATTTTTTTTTTAATAATTGAATTTCTGCGAAGAATTTCATGAAATTTTTTAAAATAATTGATTTTTGGAGAAGAAAAGTTTTCACGAGAATTTGAAATCTTCTTTAAAATAATTGAATTTCTGCGAAAAATTTTATGAAAATTTTTAGAAAAATTAAACTCTGGAGAAGAATTTAATTTTTTCTTAAAATAATTAAAATTTTGACGAGAATTTAGTATTTTTTGAAAAAATAATTGAAATTTTGACGAGAATTTAGAATTTTTTTTTTAAATAATTGAAATATGGACAAGAATATAGAAATTTTTTTAAATAATTGAATTTCTGCAAAGAATTTTATTAAAGGTTTTGGAAAATAATTGAAGTTTGGAGAAAAATTTCATTGTTTTTATAAATAATTGAAATTTGAACAAGAATTTGGCTCTTTTTAAATAATTGAATTTGAGAAAAGAATATCATTAGTTCTAAAAATAATTAAAGTTGTGAAGAGAATTTGAATTTTTTTTTTTAATAATTGAATTTCTGCGAAGAATTTCATGAAATTTTTTAGAAAAATTCAACTTTGGAGAAGAATTTTATTGTTTCACAAAATAATTAAAATTTTGACGAGAATATAGAATTTTTTTTTTATATAATTGACTTTCTTGCGAAGAATTTTATTAAAGGTTTTGGAAAATAATTGAATTTTGGAGAAGAATTTTATGGATTTTAAAAATAATTGAAATTTTGACGAAAATTTGATTTTTTTCTTTTAAATAATCGTAAAAATTATTTTAATTGGAATTATTTCAATTTCTCTTCTTTTTGGATTTGAATTTCGCGCCATTTCTCGAAGTCGCCGAAAGATGGCACGAAGTTGCTCGCAAGTGGTATAAATTTGACAAATATCTCTGAATTTAGCGTCGAAAACTATTTGTTTACAATTTTTAGAGATAAAAATTCCATTTAGTAATAATGATTATTAATATTTTATTATTATTATTATTATTATTATTATTATCATTATTATTTCAATTATTACTATTACTTTATTATTTTAATTATTATTATCAATTTTTTTAGAGTGTTTATTGGTAAAAATCCCACTTTGTAATAATAATAATAATTACACGATTTCGAATCTTGACCGAATACTGGCGCTGTATAAAAATACCAAAATCTAATAATAAAAAGTAAAAAAAAAAATTATCTCGTTTTGCGTGTGAGCATTTGCGTTGATCTTAATAAGTATATCATCTCCTGCATTTACAGGGAGTTTGAAGAAATACGATCCTTCTTATCTAGGGCACGTGGCCAGCTTACACATTCACCGCTGATAAAAAGAACGTGAGAATGCCTCATATAAATATCGTCGAGTACGAAGAAAGGATTTCTTTCCTCACAATTTTTTTTTCTTCTTCTTCTTCTTTTTCTAAATCGTTTTTTTTTCACACGCATCAAGATTAAATAGCAAAATCTTGTAAGTTTCTTATTTTTATTGTCGCTCATACTGACAATAGTAAAAAGAGAGAGGAAGAAAAAAAAACATTATTACAACGCTCGCAAAGTTGATCCACACACTATTTTCTTTTTTTATCGAGCCCTATATAAAAGTATAATGGTATTTTTCCCCTTCCTTACGTTCAAAGACACTAACTTTTACATAGCAATTTATAACAATAAAAAAAGGTATCATTTCATTATTGTTATTATTATTATTATTACTATTATTATTATTTTTATGTTTCTTGATGAGAGAACGTAAGGGAAAAATAATTATAAATATATAGGGAAGAATAATAACCTCGAGAAGATTTTCTTTCTTTAATGTTGTCGTGAATTATCGAATTTTATTTTAAAAAAAAACGAAGAATAGAGAGTGCGTCATATGAAATTAATGATGGGAAATTCAATATTTTATTTTTAGTATATCGAAGAGGTTTTACATTTGGAAATAAGAGAATTGTAAATAGTATGTAATAACAAAAAGAATGAGAATAGTAATAACAAATAATAATAATAATAATAATAATAATAATAATAATAATAATAATAATAATAATAATAATAACAAAATAATAATAATAATAATAATAATAATAATAATAATAATAACAACAAAATAATAATAAAATAACATATTTTTTCTGAGGATATCGAATTGACAAAAAAACGTTACTTCGCAACATTTTGATTTATTTTTTGTCTCAATTATTTGATATCCTTATCAAGATTGACACAAAAATTTAATTCTCATTTTCCCTGATTTCAAAGAAAATTTTGAATGAAATTTATTTTTAAATACTTTTTTATATTTTACTTGAAAATTCAACAAATTAAATTATTTAAATACAAAAATAAAAATAACATTTAAGTATAAATTTAAATAAAATTGAATTCTTTTGACGAATTTTAATACCATTTCTAAGAATTACATTTTTCGAAGAATTTTTCGTTTTTGAATGAGTAAATTTTACTAATAAATTTGTGAACATTACTATTTAGTAGTAAAATTTACAAATAATTTTTGCTTCTGAATTTGAAAAATTTTACTACTAAATAGTAATTTTTATTCATTTCTGCGTAGGATTTTATTAAAGGTTTTGGAAAATAATTGAATTTTGGATAAGAATTTCATTGCTTCTAAAAATAATTGAAATTTTAACGAGAATTTAGAAATTTTTTTTTAAATAATTGACTTTCTGGGAAGAATTTTACTAACAAATTTTTTTAAATAATTAAACTTCAGAAAGGGGTTTCATTATTTCTAAAAAAAATAAAATTTTGACAAGAATTGTAATTTGTTTTAAATAATCGAATTTTTGCGAAGAATTTTATGAGAATTTTCGAAAATAATCGAACTTTTGAGAAGAATTTCATTATTTCTAAAAAAAAATTTAAACTTTGACAAGAATTTGTAATTTTTTTTCAAATAATTGAATTTCTGCGAAGAATTTTATTAAATTTTTTAAAAATAATTGAATTTCAGAAAAGAATTTTATTATTTCCAAAAAAAATTTTCACTTTGACAAGAATTTGTAATTTTTTTAAATAATTGAATTTCTGCATAAAATTTTACTAAATTCGTTAAATATAATTGAATTTCAGAAAAGAATTTTATTATTTCTAAAAATAATTGAAATTTTGCCGAGAATTTCCAATTTGTTTAAGTAATTGAATTTCTGAGAAGAATTTTATGAAAATTTTTGCAAATAACTTTTATTTTGCAGAAGAATTTCATTGTTTCTCAGAATATTTGAAATTTTGACGAGATTTTTGAAATTATTTTTAAATAATGGAATTTCTGCGAAGAATTTTTAGGAAAACTTTAGAAAATAATTGAATTTTAGATATAAGAATTTCATTGTTTCTAAAAATAATTTCAATTTTGACGAGATTTTTGAAATTATCTTTAAGTAATGAAATTACTGCGTAGAATTTTATGAAAACTTTTTTAAAAAAATTGAATTTCTGAGAAGAATTTTATTACTTTTGAAAATAATTGAATTTCTGCAATTATAGTTGTAACTTTTCAAAAATTCCCATTTTTTCAGCGTTTTAACTGTAAAATTCTTACTATATAAATCCACAATTTAAACAATAATTATTTATTCAACAATTTAACTATAATTTGTGGAAAATTTGAATTATTATTAAATTTCTTTGGAAAATTTCAATGTTCTTGAAAATTTCTAATTAAATTTTAAACGCATCACAACTCTTTTTAGAATTCAATATTAATTTTAAATATTTAAGTAAAATTATTCCTCTAAATAGTTTATAAGTGATTAATTTTTATAATACTCTGTAAATCTGAAATCTGAATTAGTGCGGATTCGTTTACCAATTTGAATTAGTAACATATTTTACTAATTTTTAGTAGTTTTTTTTACTAATTGCTAGTAGAAAATTACTAATTCAATTAGTAGTACGTATTTTTTACTATTTCAAATTGGTAAATTTTCTACTAAAAATAATTTAAAAAAATACTAAAAATTAGTAAAAACAGTTACTAATTCAATTGGTAAACGAATCCGCACTATTTCATTCCCAGCTGAAAAAGTTCTATAGAATTTCACTAGAATCATTCTATAGAATCGTTCTTTATGAATTCTAGTGAATATTCTATAGAATTTCACTAGAATGATTCTATAGAATTTCTACATAAATACTATTAAATTTTAGTGATTTTTAATTAGAAAGACTTTAAATTTGTGAAATAATATTTTTCAACAAATTTTAGGCCAAAATAATTGTTTATATCCTTTAAATATATAAAATTCATTGAACTTCGTAACCATACATAACTATAATGTTAAAAAAAATTATTTTACGAAATTTATATTCCTTCTAATTAAAAACCACTAAAATTTAGTAGAATTCACGTAGAAATTCTATAGAATCATTCTATTGAAATTCTATAGAATATTCTCTAGAATTTATATAGAATGATTCTAGTGAAATTCTATAGAACTTTTTCAGCTGGGTTAGTAGAAAACTACTAATTCAGATCTAGAGAGTAGTTATTTAAGAATTAAGTTAATTAAAAGAAGTTATTATTAAATAATAATAATAATAATAATAATTATTATTATTATTCTTAGTATTATTATTTTTATTATGAATTATTACTGTTATTAAATAGAAAAATGTTTCACGAAAACTGCATAAAAACAAGTTAATATCAAATTTCACAAAAATTATCAAACATTCAGTTTAAATTTGCCTATCTTTGAAATTAAATTTACGAATTAAAAAATTAATATCAATAAATACGAAAACTATTTTTTTTTATTGCGAGAAGATCGCTTATTAGTTTTTAACTACACAAAATAAAAATCGTAAATTAATTTTAAAGTATAAAAAAATCAATGGCAATTATTTAATTGCCTCCCCCTTCTTTCTCTCTCTCTTTTTCCCTATAACTGGTCTCCAGGAATGCAATTTTTTTATTTTTATTCGACAAGAGGAAAACATGAATTTTGTCCCCTTTTACTTTGAGGACTGATGTGATAACGTCTCTCAACCTCCTCCTGCTTTGCTTCTTACGCAACGGAAGGAAAAAGAGAATTATAGACCAAGAGAGTGAGAGAAAGAGAGAGGGGGGATTACGAGAGAAGATGGAAAGCGCAAGGGAATTAAGTCTCATTTACCTTACTAAGCACATAATCCTTAAAGTTTAAGGCATAAACAGTAAACCGGCGGTTAGACCCTCGACGTCTAATTAAGACAGTGAGCGTGGGCGTGCAACCACTGACGTGGGTCGTCGTCTCTTGGTCGCAGATTTCATTTTTGACTCTTTTTTTTTTTTCTTTATTTCTTTATTTCTTCAACTCTCTCACCCCTTTTCTCTCTTTCTCTCTCTCTCTCTCTCTTTCGATGTCGTCTACCTCCGCGAAACAAGACGAAACTAAAGAAGAGAAATAAAAAGGGGAGGGAAAAAGTAGTCAACTCTGCAAGAGTTCCAACGGTGGGATGAAGAAAAAGCAAAAGATAAAGATAGACGATATACCGTGAGCGAGTGTGCGGAGAGAGCGCTGACAGGCGCAAGTGTTGATTCCACTTGAAAATTAATCACTGTTGAAATTTTATTCCTTTTTTTTTCTCTCTTTCAACCTCCGTCATTTGCTATCGTTTCATACAAATTTTTCTTCATAATCCATATATAAATTTTTTTTTTTAAATATGTGACAAGAAAATAAAAATAAAAAAAAAAGTTGGCTGGAATATGTAGGTACATGAAAAGCTAGACTGTAAATATGCACTAAATACGTTTGAATTAATTTAATTTATCTAAATTATTAATTAATTGCACTAATCTAATCTAAATTGAAACTGAATTAGAATCTAAATTTAATAAAATTGTAAAAAGTACACAAAAGTAAAAAAAATAAATAAAATAATGAATAAAATTATTCTGATAATATAATAATTATTGCTTGACGATTTTTACATTTGTTATTGTTTATTTTGAGTAATTCTCGTAAAAATTTCAATTATTTAAACAAATTTTATATATTCTCGTAAAGAATTTAATTATTTAATAAAAATTCTAATTACTCGTTGAAATTTCAATTATTTTTAGAAATAATAAAATTCTTTTCTGTAATTCAATTATTTTCAACAAATTCAGTAAAATTCTATGGAGAAATTCAATTGTTTAATAAAAATTTCAATTTCTTGACAAAATTTAAATTATTTTGAGAAAACAATGACATTCTTCTCCAAAGTTCAATTATTTTCAAAAAATTTTCATAAAATTCTTCGTAGAAATTCAATTATTTAAAAAAAAATTCAAATTCTCGTCAATATTTCAATTATTTTTAGAAATAATAAAATTCTTTTCTGTAATTCAATTATTTTCAACAAATTCAGTAACATTCTATGGAGAAATTCAATTGTTTAATAAAAATTTCAATTTCTTGCCAAAATTTAAATTATTTTGAGAAAACAATGACATTCTTCTCCAAAGTTCAATTATTTTCAAAAAATTTTCATAAAATTCTTCGTAGAAATTCAATTACTTAAACAAATTGGAAATTCTCGGTAAAATTTCAATTATTTTTAGAAATAATGAAATTATTTTCTGAAATCCAATTATTTTTAAAAAATTTAATAAAATTCTTCGCAGAAATTTTAATAATTTATAGAAAATTCAAATTCTCTTAAAAAATTTAATTATTTTTGGAAAAAAGTTGAATTATTTTCAAAGATTTTCATAAAATTCTTCGTAGAAATTCAATTATTTTTAGAAATAATGAAATTCTTTTCTGAAATGCAATTATTTTTAAGATATTTAGTAAAATTCTATGCAGAAATTTAATAATTAAAAAAAATTAAAATTCTCTTAAAAAATTTAATTTTTTTAGAAAAAAGATGAATTATTTTCACAAATTTTCATAAAATTCTTCTCAGAAAATTAATTATTTAAAAAAAAATTTAATTCTCAGCAAAATTTTAATTATTTTTAGAAATAATAAAATTCTTTTCTGAAATGCAATTATTTTTAACAAATTCAGTAAAATTCTATGGAGAATTTCAATTGTTTAATAAAAATTTCAATTTCTTGCCAAAATTTAAATTATTTTGAGAAAACAATGACATTCTTTTCCAAATTTCAATTATTTTCAAAAATTTCTATAAAATTCTTCGCAGAAATTCAATTATTTAAAAAAAAATTTAATTCTCGGCAAAATTTCAATTATTTTTAGAAATAATTAAATTCTTTTCTAAAATTCAATTATTTTTAACAAATTTATTAAAATTTTATGCAGAAATTCAATTATTTAAAAAAAAAAAATTCGAAATATAATAAATTTTTTTTTTAAAATAATTTTTGAAATAATTGAAATTTTGCTAAGAATTTTATTGAAATTTACGAAAAGCAATTGAATTTAGGAGAAGAATAAATTTTATTATTTATAAAAATAATCAAAATTCTAATTAGACTTTTGAAACTTTTATTGAACATAATTGAATTTCTACGAAGGATTTTACTACCTTTAGATTTTAAATTTAATAAGTAAATAATTTTTTTCGTTGATAAATGTTGTGGACTTGAACGTCGTCAAAAAATTGTAGTAAAATTTAAATATTGGTTAAACACTGGCTTAATTTTGATTTAATACTGGCAAAATACTGGTAAAATTATGGTTTAATTTTGGTTAAATACTGGCTGAAGGTTGGTTAAATACTGGCTAATTGCTGGCTTAATGCTGGCTAAATAATATCCAAAAACTAAAAACCATTCGCCTACCAATTAAAGAGTAAAGATTTTACTAACTTTTTTAGTGAAAAAAAATACGGCCAAGGTAGGACCACCCTTGGCCCATTATAGGTTAAACTTAAACCCTAGCGATATAAAGACGAAAACAGATTTCAAATTGCATAATAGTCTGAATGGAATGGAAACTGAAAACTTTTTACATATTCTAATACCCAAAGAATTTTTTTTTTTTTTTTTTTTTGATAAAAAAGTAGCTGAAGCGTCATCAAGAACTCATTAGAGAGCATTGAAAGAAAAGTGGTGTGCTCGAAAACGTTGAGCTTGAGGGGAAGTACGAATTACTTCAGGGGGGACGAAAAATGAAGAATGAGTAGAAAAAACCGTTAAAAGTACGTCAACTTTTCAAACATTTTCTTTTTTTTTTCCCCACCATCCTTTTTTTACTATATGGAGGAGGAAATTCTTTTTTTCCTCCGATTAATTTCCATCTTTCTATGTATATATGTATAATAAACTAGGTTATTTTCAATCACTCACGAAAATTCTCCTTTTCTAATTATTCGTTTGCAAATTTCATTTGTCTTCATTTCCTTTCGGGGGTTAAAAAAAAAAAATTATTTCCCTTTCCGGGCCACCAGGGAAAAAAAAAATATTTTTCTTTTTTTTTCAATTTCACAACCCCTGCGCACAAGTCTCAGGCTCGTAATATCTTCTGATATATTGAATTCTCGGGGAAATTTATTTTCCTCTAAATCAAATTCCCCGAAATAAATCAACTGACTGATTCCTTTACTGCAAATGGGATTTGGCAATATGTTGAAGGGTGAAGCTAACGTCTTTTTCGGGGGGGAGGTTTTGTATTTATTCTTTATTTCGTTCTTATATATATAGGTATTTTTCGCGAGACCAATTTTGTCATTGAAAAATGGTAAAACGGTATTTATCATATTTTTTCCTTCTTTTTCTTGACATAAAATGTCAATTCTAGACATAAAACTTGACAATCTTGACCTAATTTTGTTTTTCGCAATTTTTATGAAGTTTAGTTAAAAATAATTCACTTAAAATTAAAGTTTTTTAAAGTTTTCCTTAAGGAATATGTTTTTTAACAATTGACTTTTTAAAGAATTATATAGTTTGAAAATAATAATTGAATTCTTAGAAATTTTCATTAAACATTTTGAAATGTAAATTTGAAAATGAAAGTTAATTAAAATTTGGTTCTAAAAATAGAGAAAATAAAAATTAATAGAGCATTCAACATTTTTGGAATTATTTTTTATACTTTAGAAAAAAACAATAGTGTTCAAAATTTTTTGTTAAAATTCATCAAAGTTCTATTAGTTTCTTAAGATTTTACAAAATTTCAGTTACTTTTAAAAGACTTAACTAAACGTTAATTATTCTCAAAAGATTTTACCAAATTTCAATTATTTTTAAAAATATTTACCAAATTTAAATTATTTTTAAAAAACTTTACTAAATTTCAATTATTTAAAAAAAAACTTTACTTCAAATTTTAAATGTTTGGAAATTTTTTTCAATTTTTATATATATATTTTAAAATATTAATTTTAAGTATTACTTTATTAGAATTTTGTTAAAAAAATCTTATCAATCAATAATTATTTTAAAATAGACAATTACAATTCAAATATAGTTAAAGTACATTATTAAAAAAAATTGAATTTCCATTGAATTTCGAAGAAATTTGGGAAAATTATCAAAAATTAATATATAGCTAATTGATTTAGAGACAACGTTTAGTTAAAAATTATAGAAAAAAATTGGTTTTTAAAAAGGTTTAAATTTAAATTTCATCATTTTCAAAACTTACTAGATTTCAGAAAAAAAAAACAAATTTTTTTGTTAAATTTTATTATTTATGAAAATAATTGAATACGTAAAAAGAAATTTATTATTTACAAAAATAATTGAATACTTGAAAAAAATTAAAGATTTATAAAAATAATATTATTGAGAAGAAGTTTATAAAAAAATTTGTCAATAATTGAAATCTTCTTAAAATTTTAATTATTTATGAGAATAATTAAACATTTGCGAACAATTTAATAAAATTTTTTTTTTAAATAATTGAATTCTTTAGAAAAATTTTATTAAAATAGTGACTATTAATAATCATTTATTCCAGGAGAAGTTTTGAAAATAATAATTCAATTTTTTTCAGGAATTTTATGAAAATTTTTGAAAGTAATTAAATTTCGGAGAAGAATTTACAAAATAATTGAAATATTGACGAGAATTTGAAATTTTATGAAATAATTAAAATTCATGAAAAGAATTTTATGAACATCTTTGAAAATAATTTAACTTTATAGAGAAGATTTCAGTGATTCAAAAAATAATTGAAATTTTGAAGAGAATTTGAATTTTTTTAAATAATTGAATTTTTGTGAATAATATAATAAAATTCTTCGCAGAAATTCAATTATTTAAAAAAAAAAAAATTTAATTCTCAGCAAAATTTTAATTATTTTTAGAAATAATAAAATTCTTTTCTGTAATTCAATTATTTTCAACAAATTTAGTAAAATTCTATGGATAAATTAAAATGTTTAATAAAAATTTCAATTTCTCGATAAAATTTAAATTATTTTGAGAAACAATGACATTCTTCTTTAAAGTTCAATTATTTTCATAAATTTTCATAAAATTCTTCGCAGAAATTCAATTATTTAAAAAAAAATTTTAATTCTCGGCAAAATTTCAATTATTTTTAGAAATAATGAAATTCTTTTCTAAAATTCAATTATTTTTTACAAATTTACTAAAATTCTATGCAGAAATTTAATAATTTATAAGAAATTCAAATTCTCTTAAAAAATTTAATTATTATTTTATTTAAAAAAATTATTTAAAAAAATTTATATATTCTGGTCCATATTTCAATTATTTAAAAAAAAAATTCTAAATTCTCTTCAAAATTTCAATTATTTTTTCAAAAAATTCTAAATTCTCGTCAAAATTTTAATTATTTAAAAAAAAAATTAAATTCTTCTCTAGAGTTCAATTTTTCTAAAAATTTTCATAAAATTCTTCTCGCAGAAATTCAATTATTTTAAAGAAGATTTCAAATTCTCGTGAAAACTTCAATTATTTTGAGAAACAATTAAAAAATTTTAATTTCTTGTCAAAATTTCAATTATTTTGAGAAACAATGAAATTTCTCCAAATTTCAATTATTATTTTCAAAGATTTTCATTAAATTCCTCGCAGAAATTCAACTATTAAAATAAAATTTTTAATTCTCGTCAAAATTTCAATTATTTTTAGAAATAATAAAATTCTTTTCTGAAATTAATGTTATGATAATAATTTGTTATATAAACAAATATTAAATTAAAAATAATGTTGCAATAAATTAAAGAAATTTTTTTCGTTGATCAACGTTGTGAACTTTTGCTGCGTTTTTATTAAATAATTGAATTCTTTTGAAAAATTTCATTAAAATAGTAGTTTTTGAAAAAATTTGACGAGCAAAGAATTTATTATTCGTGAAATGTAATTCAATTCTTGAAAAAAAAATTTCCAAATAATTTTCAAAATAATTACATTTTTCGGGGAATTAATTCAAAATGAAATAAAAAAAAATTCAAATCCTGCAAAATCCTGTAAATAATAATTAAAATTAAAAAAAAAATTTTTTTGTTTATTTATCAATTTAAATATTAAAAGTATTGTATGCGCTTTAGCGTGAGAACAATATATTGACATGTTAATCATGTTTAACTGATGTCAACAAATCAGAGTGTAGGAAAAATATTGTTCTATACTAATATCAATATAAAATCAGCCAATGACTTATTTATTTAAGCGACAAACGGGTCACCAATATATTTATCTATATGTGTGTTAGTGTGTGTGCATTCGCCATTCAGTTAAGTTATACGCGGTCGATGACTTGTACATGAATGAAAAATAGGGCTTGAACGGTATATACTGAGAAATTTACTGCCTCACACAAAGTTTCCTTGTAAGTTGTAAAGCTCCTGTGTTATGTTACATTTTAACGTATCCTATATGTATGTGTATGTTCGCGACGCTGGCAATTTAAAGTAGAAAAAGACTAATAAAAAAGCTCATAAAAATTCTGATTGCCTTACACTTTAAAACGGAAATAATAAAAGAAAAAATGCTCTTTTATTTTTGTCCGCAAGGCCAGATTTTTAAAAAGCAATGTTTGTTTACAATCTCAGATGTGCGGACTTTTTTCTTCTTCAAATTTTTATTTCTATTAAAAAGCAAAAATGGGAGAAGAACATTTTTTTTTTATATATTTCTTCCTTCTTTATTTTTACAATAGCGCAGAGTTTTCTTTGAATGTATCGAAGTTCAAACTGGTTCGAATTGATACCAAAAAATGTGGATCAAATACAAATTGGTACCAATAAAGAAGACCAAATTAGAATTTATCCAAATTGGCAATAAAAATGTGGTTCAAATCCAAATTGGTACCAAAAATGTGAATCAAATCCAAATTGGTACCAAAAATGCGTGGATCAAATCCAAATTGGCACCCAAAAATATGAATAAAGATCTAAATTCGTACTAAGAATGTGAATAAAATTCAAATTGGTATCAAAAATGCGTTGATCAAATCCAAAATGGTACCAAAAATGTAGACCATATTAAAATTGATCCAAATTGGCACCAAATAAGAAGACCACATTAGAATTGATTCAAATTGGTATCAAAAATGTAGACCATACTAAAATTGATCCAAATTTGGTACCAAATAAGACGACCACATTAGAATTGATCTAAATTTGCACCAAAAATGTGGATCAAATTATAAATCCATCCAAAATTTTTGCCACGAATTCAAATTTAAGAAAAATAACTTGACGTGATTAATTCAAAACAAATTTTGTTAATATTTATATTGAAATCGTTTCTAAAATTTTCTTGTTTTCTTCTTATATGTTGATACAGCATTAAAAAAATGTTTATAAATACAGCAGAATGAGAAAAATTTTGTACAGCTCGACAATTTTTATTTTTTGATTACAAATGAGGAGGCAATTTTTGCTTTATAAAGCAGTGTTTGTGTGTGTGTGTATGTGATTAGTGTTACAATAGAAAGAATCATATTACATGTGCAGTGGGCTTTTTCTTATCCTCCCCGAGAGGCACTTATCGTTCATTCACCGCATTGCGTTGGCCTTCGTAAGCGACGATAACTCGTACATCCAAAGCCTTTCGCCAAATTCTGCATTCTTTTTTTCCTTCTTCTTCTTCTTCTTTTTTTTTTTTTTTTAAATCCCAAATTCGCATCGTATATTTTTAGACATTCCACAGTTTGGTGATTCTGAATTTGCGTGCGAATTTTTATTTATATGTAAAGAAGAGGGGAAAAAGAACGTCTTAAAGAAGAAAATACTCATTTGCCAGGATAGAGCCAGTATTGGTTTTGGTGTGATTTTATGCTAAGGGATAATTAGTCAATTATAATGGCAAACGAGATTTGTTTTGACTATGAATCTTTAGGATTTTTACTAAAAGAATTAGTAAACTAAAAGAATTAGTAAACTAAAAGAATTAGTAAACTAAAAGAATTAGTAAACTAAAAGAATTAGTATTAAAAAGTGTTGCAGATTAAATTAACACCAAAAAAATATTTAAATAATCAATTTTAGTGTTATTTTTTACAATGAATGAAATTTTAGTTTATTAAATTTTTTTATAACTATAAAACATGAAGATATCGATAACTCGAACTACTGATCGATTTCTTCATATTTTATAATAATTAAAGATGACCAAGTAATAAAATCATTATTTTATATTATAACAATATTGTACTTCTTCAAAATGTTTTTCATTATTTCAATTCAATTATTATTTTCAAAAATTCTTAACTACAATTTTACTTTACATCTATTATTTTTAATAACAATTAATTAATCAATTTTACGAAATTTCAATTATTCCTAAATTCGTTAACTAAAAGCATATTAAAAAATAAAAACATCAAATAATATTCAAAAAATTCAATTAAACTTTTTCGAAAATATTAATTTCGAAAATTCAATTATTTCCAAAAAGTTCACTCTCTATTTCTTTTAATATTCAATTATAATCTAAAATTTTAACTAAAATTCATTTTTATGAAATGAAAAACAATTTTTATTAGAAAATTCTTCAAAAATTTAATTATTTAAATGCAAAAGTAAATAATTTATTGAATAATTGAATGTTTCTCAAAATACAATTCTCATGAAGAATTTTAGTAACAAATTGTTAAATAATTCAAATATTTTGTCGAATTTTATTAAAACTTGCATGAACTTAAATACTTTTTTCAAGTAATTCAATTATAAATTGTCTAAAAAATAATTGAAACGCTGCGATAAGTTTTTTGAGAATTTTCGAATTTATTCCTTTACAATTCAATTTGACGCAAAATTTCAATTATTCGGAAATTCTGCAATTAAATATATATATTGAAAAATAAAAACCTGAAATAATTACAATAAAAATCCTATTAAACTTTTAAAAAGAATTAATTCTACAGAATTTTTTTTAGTCAAAAATACATGAAAAATTAAGAATTCCAATGATTTTAGTTTGAAACTTTTACAAAATTTTAATTATTTCCAAAAAATACAAGTTATGATGCTTTTAATACTTATTATCTGAAATTTTAACTGAAATTCATTTTTAAAACCGCATTTTTATTAGTAAATTCTACGAGAATTCAATTACTTAAATACAAAAATAAATAATTTATTAATTTCATGTTTGTTGAAATTAAATTTTCATAAAAAATGTTGTCAACAAATTTTTTAAATCATTAAATTCTTTGGACTATTAATAAGAATTTTAATAAGATTTTTAAGAATAATTACATTTTTCGAAAAAATTTGATTAAAATTGCATTAAAAATCATTGAAATTCTGCAAAGAGTTTTATTATTTATGAAAATAACTGAATTCCTAAAAGAATTTTATTTATAAAAATAATTAAATCCCTGTAGAAATGTTATTATTTATGAAAATAATTGAATTATTGCGAAGAAATTTATAAGAAAAATTTGTAAATAATTGAATTTCTGTAAAAAATTTTATTATTTATGAAAATAATTGAATGTTTGCGTAGAATTGTATTCGAACTTTTTTTTAATAATGTAATTCTTTTGGAAAATTTTATTTAAATAGTAGATATTAAAAATTATAGAATTTTAGAAAACTTGAAAATAATCGAAATTTTGACAAGAATTTGATTAAAATTTTGTATAAAATAATTGAATATCAGAGAAGAATTTTATTATTTATAAAGAGAATTGAAATTTTGACGAGAATTTTTAAAAATTTTTGAACACAATTGAATTTAGTAAATATGTTACTAAATTAGTTTAGTAACTAACTTACTGTTCTTCCTGGAGAAGCTAAATTCGTTGAATTTTAACAAATCGTTGACTTCGATTTTTTATTAAAATAAAATTTCATTCATAGTTAAAAATAACACCAAAATAGATTATTTTAATCCTTTTTGGTGTTAATTTGATCGTTAACTTCAGGTCTTAATGAATTAGATACTTCTTTAAAAAATTAACTAATTTCAAAAAAATTAAGTATTTTACTAAAATTATTTTGTTTAATTCAAAAATAATTTTTCGTTGACTTTACAAAGATTATTATGTTTACGATTTAAATCCTATAATGTTTTCTCACTAAACTTGAATCAAATAATTTTTATTTCCATCCTAATTGAATTAAATCCGAAATGAAAATAAACTTACATCGCAAATAAAAACCAAGTTCAAGTCCTCAACGGTTATCAACGAAAAAAAATTATTCCACTTAGTAAATTAATTAATAACGACGCTGCAATATTGACACAAAAATATTTAGAAAATCAATATTTTTGTTGATATTTTGATAATAATTATTTTACAATTAAATATTAAAATAAAAATAATATTTGGATGAATTAAATAAATTTTTTTCGTTGTTAAACGTTGTGGACTTCAACTTCGTAAATAAAATTAAATCAACACTCAACATTTAAAGTACATTGAATTAATTAAATAAATATGAAAAATAAATATGTAAAATAAATTTGAAAATTAAATAGAAAAATTGAATTCAAAAATAAGTTCTTAAAATAAATCAAGTCAAATGAAAAATTAATGTCGAAGATTATTCCCAACTACAGATGAAATTAATAGCCAAATTTAATTATCAATTATAAGGAGTAAAAAATTAAATTCCAATTTTCTTGAAACTAGAAAACAAAACTTTGTCTAAATCTAAATTCATTCAAGAATAATTCCACACAGCCAAATTGGAAACTGATTAATTTCCGAGTGCCACCTGGCATTATAAGCACTATTCTTCTCGAAAACAGTTTAAAACTATAAATACATGATGAATGAGACCTATCTCAAGAATCTTTCAAACAAAAGTCTCTATTTGAAACCACACCCCTCGATAATAAAAAAAAAACAAAAGCAAAAAAAAAAGAATCTCCCCCGAAGCGCAAAGCTTTATCTTTTTTGAAAAATCAAGTAACGATCTTGTTTTCAAGCAAGAGAAGGGAAAATGCGGAACAAATGCGGTGGCCCCTAATCACGACACTTTACATCAAGCGATTATCAAGATACATGGTACCGGAGAGTGGAGAGGAAAAAAAAAAAAAAAAAAAAAGAAGGAAAACCGAATGTTATCGAGAGTGAATATAAGGGAAATCCTATCGTTTGTAAGTACATATAGGACACATATATTCGGAATGTAACCGGATCCTCTTTTATTCAGTCTCCCTCATTTGCACGCAACTGATTGTGAGTCACACCGCATAACGGAGAGAAAAAAGAGAGCGAGAGATACAATATCTAAACGGAAATCGAATGTGTGCGATCTTTATTTTTTTCCCCTGTTATTTCAATTTTCATCATTGTCGGACTAATAATGACCTCGGATTTTTTCTATTTTTCATTTTTCTAATTTTTATTTCCTTTTATGAAGAATTAATTTTCGAAGCAAAAAATTTTGCTCTTTGGCAAAATTAACGACTTTTTTAAAGAGTTTTCGTCAAACTTTGCAAATGTTTAAAACCACATCAATTTGATTCACTCAATAACTTCCTTTTTAAATAAATATTAATTAATTAATTATAATTTTTTCATAAAAATTTTAATTTTTCAAAATTTCAAATTCAACAACTTGTGATAAATTTCTGCTAATAATTTATTCATTAATTATTAAATAATATTTTATTACTATTAATATTATTATATTATTAAAAATAATATTAATTTTTATTAAGGTTATGTTATTCAGTGGTCACGTGCCCCATTTACTTTACTATGGAAAAACTTCTCACTGAATAACATGACCTTAATAGTAAATATTAATTTTTATTAATAATAAATAAAAATTTTATTTATTCATTAATTAAATTATTTAATTATTATTAT
Organism: Leptopilina myrica (nomen nudum); assembly: GCA_032872475.1. Classification (NCBI taxonomy): domain Eukaryota; kingdom Metazoa; phylum Arthropoda; class Insecta; order Hymenoptera; family Figitidae; genus Leptopilina; species Leptopilina myrica (nomen nudum). The sequence continues at coordinate 20,346,217 of CM065467.1, read as the reverse complement.
TATTATGGAAATAATTTAATAATTATTATTACCGAGTGATAAAATCATTATTTTCTATTACAAGATTATATTGTTACTGTAACTTCTTTAACATTACTTTCATTATTTCAATTCAATTTTTATTTTCTAAAATTATTATCAATTTTCAAGTCAAAAATATTTATTTATTTCAAAATGCAGTTATTTCTAAAGAAAATCACGCTATAATTATTTCAAAATTATTATCTAAAATTTTAACTAAAATTTTGTTTTTAAATTAAATTAAAAAAAAAAATTATACATAAGAATTCAATTATGAAAATACGAAAATTGTAAATAATTAAATTCTTTGGATAATTTTATTTAAATTGTCCACATTGAAGAAAATCATAGATCTGAGTAAAAGTTTCGAAAATAAATGAAATTTTACGTAGAATTTTATCAAACTTTTTGAAAAGAATTATTTTTTTGCGAAGAATTTTGTAATTTTAGAAAATAAAAATAATTTAAAATTTTACGAGCATTTAAAACAATTTTTTAACATAAATAAAAACTCTACTCTGAGTTTCATTATTTATGAAAATAAGTGAATTCCTAAAAAAAAATTTTATTTATAAAAATTCTTGAATCCCTGAAATTTCATTTTTTTTATTATTATTTTGAAAATAATTGAATTACTGCGAAAAAATTTATAACCAAATTTTTAAATAATTAAATTCATGGGAAATATTTTATTATTTATGAAAATGTTCAATGTTTTCCAAGGATTTTTATGAAATTTTCTTTTCAAATAATTGAATTCGCTTGCAAAATTTTATTAAAATGGTAGAAATTAAAAATAATTTAATTGAGTATAATATTCGAAATAATTGAAAATTAGCCAACAATTTTATTAAAACTTACGACAATAATTAAATTTCCGAGAAAAATTTTATTATTTATAAAAATAATTGAATCTTTAACAAGAATTAAAAAAAATTTTTTAACATAATTGAATTCTTTTGACGAACTTCAATTAAATGATTGAGAGTAATTACATTTTTTGAGAAATTCAATGAAAATTGTATTCAAAGTAATTGAAATTCTACGACGTATTTTACTATTTATGAAAAGAATTGAATTATTGCGAAAAAGTTATTTAAAAAAAAATTCTAAATAATTCGATGCCTGGAAATTTTTCATTATTTATAAAAATGTTCAATGTTTTCCAAGGATTTTTATGAAATTTTCTTTTGAAATAATTGAATTCGCTTGCAAAATTTTAATAAAATGGTAGAAATTAAAAATAGTTTTCGAAATAATTGAAATTTGGCCTAGAATTTAATTAAAATTTAAGCAAAGTAATTGAATTTTTGGACAGGAATTTTATTATTTGTAGAAATAATCAAAATTCTAACTAGACTATTCAAAACTTTATTGAACATAATTGAATTTGTACGAATAATTTTACTACTTTTTGAAAATAATTGAATTTATGCGCAATCAAAATGTACCTTTTAACAAAATTCAATTCTTTTAGTATATATGCTTTTAACTAAAATTTTCCAATAAATCCATTATTTTCAATAATTAATTAAATATTACAAAATTTAACTAATTTTCCTATAGTTTATAAGTGAAAAAAGTAACAGTTTTTGTTAGATTTAAAAATTTCGAATTTTCTCATGAACTCAAAAATTTAATTTTTTCCCCTATACTTTCAATGAAAATTCTCTGACCAATTCTATTCTATTCCTGACTTTTTTTTCTGAATTCTTCAACTGCGTCTTTACTTTTAGCAATTCTGAAAAAAAATTATTCTCAACTTTTCTTGCCAGTCTTGCCCCTAGATTACCAAATCAAATTCTCAATATTATTTTCCAAACGAAATAAAAATAGTAAGGAGGAAATTATTTTCTCTCTCTCTCTCTCTCTCTCTACTTTTGCAATCTTGCTTCCTTGTCTCGAAATATTTGTCTGACAAAATCCCCCCCCAAAAAAAAATTTCTCTTGAAAATAATTTCACCCAAAAAGTAATTCAGAAATTCAAAAAAAAGAAAAAAAAATTGACCGAAACTGTAAACCATCAGCTGATGGTAAGAAAAACAAAAAAAGTCTCTCGCGAAAAAGAAGCGAATTATTGTTTCCATAAATGGCCAAGGATGAAAGATGTTGAGAGAGAGAGAGAGAGAGAGAGAGAGAGAGAGAGAGAGAGAGAAAAGACAATGAGGAGGAAGCGAAGAAAGGGCAAAAGTCCAGTTTTGAGAGAGGGATAATAGTTTGAGACACAAGGCCAGTCAAATGCAATGCAGAAAGAGAAAGAAGGAAAGAAAGAAAGAAAGAGAGAAGGTACAGGAATCCGTGGAGTGTTGGCGATATGGGATGAGAGAGAGAGAGAGAGAGAGAGAGAAGAGTTTGGTCGAAAAGGGAATGGCGAAGGGGAGGGCAGAGCATCTCACCACCCCATGGCGCGCCCATCGCATTCCTCGCATCCTTTTGCCACTGCTGCTTTGACTCGCCGCTCTACTTCGCATCGCAACGCAACGCAAACTTTCCTTCGACAGAAAGAAAGAGAAAGAGAGAGAGAGAGAGAGAGTCAAGAATCAAACCTGCTCGCTATAGATCGTATATAGGTATTTGCGGGTTCGACGGGCTCGTGCGGTCCTTGATCGGCTTCCGCTCAACTCCAAACCAGGGAGCAGACACACTGCGCGTCCATACATTTATTCTTGGGACTCGGAATGGTCCGACAAAGCCGCGTGCCAATTACAGTCACTCCAAGGACTCGAAATAGTTTCTCTAATCGAAATCGCCTATCGAGGTATCGACTTTTAAATCTTACTCGTATATTATAACCAAAGAGAGAGAGAGAACTTTGCTTTTAATTATAGAAGACACGACACCACACTGATGCCGTTCAATGGCATTAAAATCTCGTTGTGCATCGAGAAAAAATAATTTACCCCCTGGCAACCAATTTCACTCCCGCCGACAAGATTCACAGGAAAAGAAAATGATTTTCCGCCAAAAAAACGATCGAGCCCTGTCTACGCCAGTACAGCCCCTGTCTTGGCCCGTTCTGGCCCTTTTAGCGCCAGCTTACTCTCGTTTCCCCCACCCAAACGTTTTCCATACTTGTTAATTAACCACGTGTCAACTAAACTCGTTCAGATCTCAGTACAGCCCCGTTTGCGCCAGTACTGGTCCAAGATTGAAAAATAATACTATTAAACTATAATTCAAATTTATAAATAAAAAGAAACAATAACTAATTACAAATGCTGAAAATTTGCTAAATATTGCATCTATTTTGCTCGCCAGTCTTGGCCCAAGATTGTAAAAAGAAAATTATTAAACTATAATTTAAATTTATAAATAAGAAGAAACAAGAACTAATTATAAAGGCTGACAATTTTCTAAATATTGAATCTATTTCAATTGCCAGTTTTGGCGCAAGATTGTAAAAAGAAAATTATTAAACTATAATTTAAATTTATAAATAAGAAGAAACAAGAACTAATTACAAAAGCTGACAATTTTCTAAATATTGAATCTATTTCAATTGCCAGTTTTGGCGCAAGATTGAAGAAGAAAATTATTAAACTATAATTCAAATTTATAAATAAATAGAATGTTTTTTTGCAAAACTCTAAGTTGAACTTTTAAAAAAGAAGAATAGTCTCCTGGACCCTGGATTGAGCCAGTATTGGCGCACGATTGAAGATGAAAATTATTAAACTATAATTCAAATTTATAAATAAAAAGAAACAAGAACTAATTACAAAGGCTGACAATTTTCTAAATATTGAATCTATTTCAATTGCCAGTATTGACCCAAGATTGTAATAAGAAAAAATATGAAAGATAATTACAATTTAGAAGTAAAAATAAATACTAATTAATTAGAGGCTAAAAATTTTCTAAATATTGAATCTATTATTTTCTATTGCAGGACTGGCCCAAGATTGTAAAAAAGAAAAAATATGAAAGATAATTACAATTTAGAAGTAAAAAAGAATGCCAATTAATTACAAAGGCTGAAAATTTGCTAAATATTTCACCTATTTTGCTCGCCAGTCTTGGCCCAAGATTGAGAAAGAAGAAAACTGTATTAAAGAAGAATGAAAATTAAAAAAATAAAAAGAATATCTTTTACAAAAATCCAAATTTAGCTTAAAAAAATCAAAAAGTTTACTAGCCCGCAAATTGTGCCACTTTTGGGCCAAGATTTAAGAAGAAAATTATTAAAATATAATTCAAATTTATAAATAAAAAGAATGTTTTTTTTGCAAAACCCAAAATTGAGCTTTTAAAAAAGACGAATATTCTTCTGGACACTAGATTGAGCCAGTATTGGCCCAAAATTGAAGAAGTAAATCTTTTTTTTAATGTATAAATCACCAAAAAAAAAAACTGAAAACTGGTGTAAAATTACAAAAACGCCGTCACTGAAAAACTTGAACATATCACCGAAGGTAATAAACAAAAATTGACAAGTGAAGCGTGGAACGAAAAAAAAAGAATTCGTCCCAATTCATCAAATCGGGGTGGGACCGTGTGATCGAGTTAGTGACTGACAAGCACAATCATGAGCCACAGCTGATGATTATTGACGTCATCGTGCCGCTAAATTGACTGAACTCTGAACCCCGTGAGTAATCGGCCTGTCGCTCTTCATGCCTTTCGTTTTCATTCTTTCTCTTTCTCTCTTTCTCTCACTCTCTCTATACTCATATATTGTCGAACGGAGAGAATTTAATAAAGATCTGGCACTCTAATAATATAAAAGGTATGCTATAGATCTGTCGATGCTATAAATTTTTTTTTCGGAAATCGTCGATGCTCAAATTCAGCTAAATAATCCTATTGCCAACATTGGACCAAGACTCAACTATGGAAGAACGGTAAAAATGCCAAATTGAATTTCGAAAGCAAAATTGTTGACTTAAATGCAAGATCATTTTTTAAAGAGAAACGAAAACAAATTACAGAAGATAGGAATTTGCTAAATATTAGAACAATTTTTCTTGCCAGGATTGTCCCAAGATTGCAGAAGAAGAAAAAATTATGAAAAAAGAATTGCAATTTAAAAATTAAAAGAAACAAGAACTACTTACAGAGGCCGACAATTTTCTGAATATTGAATCTATTTCCAAGGCCAGTATTGGCCCAAGATTGTAAAAAGGAAGAATATCAAGAAGAATTGCAATTTAGAAATAAAAATAAATAGCAACTAATTATAGAAGCTGACAATTTGCTAATTATTAGACCTATTTTCCTTGACAGTGTTAGACCAAGATTGTAAAGAGAAAAAATCATTAAAGAGAATTACAATTTAGAAACTAAAATAAACAAAAACTAATTACCGAGGGTCACAATTTGTTAAATATAAGACCAATGTTCCTTGCCAGGATTGACCCAAGACTGCAGAAGAAGAAAAAATTAACAAAAAAGAATTGCAATTTAAAAATCAAAAGAAACAAGAACTACTTATTTTCTAACTATTGAATCTATTTCTATTACCAGTATTTGCCCAAGATTGTTACAAAGAAAAAATATTAAAGAAAATTGCAATTTAGAAATATAAAATATTTTTAAAAAATTAGAATTTATGAATTAAAATAAAAGAAAATGAATTACTGAAACTGACAATTTGTTAACATATTGAATCAATTGCCTTGGCCAATATTGGTCCAAAATTGTAAAAGAAGAAAAAATTATAAAAGAGAATTACAATTTAGAAGTAAAAATAAACACCAACTAATTACAGAGGCTGAAAATTTGCTAAATACTTGACCTACTTTGCTGGCCAGTATTGGCCCAAGATTGCAAAAAGAAAACATTCGCAAAAAAGAATTAAAACTTAGAATCTAAAATACCGAAACACTATTGGTCGAAATATAGTAGCAAATTTATTAAAAATTGGCCCCAGCTCAAGAGCAAATAACGTTCGACTTGAGGTCAATCGTAGGTCAAAATTCGTACCGGAAAAATTTTTCTTTCTACTTCACTTTGACAGGCAACAATAAATATACAAAAAAAAAATTTTTTTCAAAAAGAAAATTGGAAATTTTGTTTTTAAAAAAAATGTTTTATTTTAATGTTGTTTTTCTTTAATGAAAATATAATTGAAAATAATTGAAAAAAAATAAAAAATAAAAACATTCTATCAGTCTTATAGGTCAAAAAAAGGTCAAAAACCCAATTAGTGACAAGTAAAAAAAGAACAATAAAACCAAGTTGAATCAATATTCGCGCATTCATATCATCAACAGTAAAATAAATCTTCGCAAAATGCAAATATTGGCAAATAAAAATTTTTCCAAATTCAGGTCAATGGGGAAATGAATTTGAATTTTGGGGTCAATAATGTGAAAATATTACAATAGGGTTTAATGTTGTAGATTTAGAAGTTGCAAATTCAGGTCAAATGGTCAAGCCAATAGGCGAATATAATATAATCTTCAAATGTAGGTCGATAGTTTCAATTTAGAAGTCAAACATAACCTCAAAATATAGGTCGAGTGGGACATAAAACGCCAGGCAATATCCGCGCTTAAATCCCCCCCAAAAAAAAAATTATTTTCATAACATTTCCATGAAAATTGAATGTTTAAAAATTAAAACTAAAAACCATAATTTCAGGTCAAAGGATCGAAGTAAAATCCTGACATTTTGGAGCACAGTTCAGGTCAGAATATTGGGACAGAAAATTCGTAGGTCAAAGGCGGAAGTTAATTTTTTGTCTTAATACAATTTTTCATACTATTATTTCTTTTTTTATTTACTTATTTTTATTCCTTATTTCGTTTATTTATTCATTTTTTTATTTAATCATTTTTATTTACATATTTGTCTTTTTCATTTCGTTTTCGATTTATTTTTATTTTTTTACTTATTTGCCTTTCTCATTTTGCTTTTTCCTTATTTATTTTTTTTATTCACTTGTATTTCTTATATTGTTTCTTTAATTAATTTATTTTATTATTTACTTAATATATTTTTTATTTGATTTTTTATTTATTCATCTTTATTTTTTATTTTGTTTCTCACTTCTTTTTTATTCACTTATTTTAATTTTCATTCTCTTTTTATTTATTTTCATTCTTTATTTACTTATTTGTCTTTTTTATTTGGCTTTTTCCTTATTTATTTGTATTTTTTATTCACTTGTATTTCTCATTTAGTTTTTTTTTATTTTTTATTTACTTATTTAAATAAAATTTGTGTATCCTCTGTTTCGTCTTTTATTTATTTATCTAATTTTTTTATTCCTTATTTCTCTTTTATTTACTTACTTTAATTTTAATTATTTTTATTTATTTATTTTCATTTTTTTCTTTGCTTATTCGTGGTTTTTTTCTTTACTTATTTATTTTTCTATTTTCTTTACTTATTTGTATTTTCTGGTTCGTTTATTATTTCTTTATTTATATTTTATTTTTCGTTAACTTATTTGTATTTTCTTTTTCCTTTTTTTTATTTATTTATCTTCATTTTTTATTTTGTTTCTTACTTCTTTTTTATTCACTTATTTTAACACTTATTTTAAATACTGATTCTCTTTTTATTTATTTTCATTTCTTTCTTTATTTACCTATTTTTATTTCTTATTTTGGTTTTTATTCATTTATATTTACTTATTCGTCTTTTTTATTTCGTTTTCTATTTATTTTTATTTTTTCTTTACTTATTTGCCTTTCTTATTTTTTTCTTTATTTCTTTATTTACTTATTATTGCATTTTTTATTTGGTTTTTTATTTATTTATCTTTATTTTTTACTTTGTTCCTTATTTCTCTTTTATTTATTCATTTTTATTTTTTTCTATTTATTTATTTTCATTCTTTTTTAACTTGTTTGTATTTTCTATTTCGTTTTTCATTTATTAATCTTTATTGCTTCCTCATACTGAGGAAGTATTTTTTACTTTGTTTCTGTCTTCTTTTTTATTTACTTATTTTAATTGTTATTTTCTTTTTATTTATTTATTTTCATTCTTTATTGACTTATTTGTCTTTTTCATTTTGTTTTATTCTTATTTATTTTTATTTTCTATTCAGTTGAATTTCTTATTTAGTTTTTTCTTACTTTTTTTTTACTTATTTGTATTTTCTAGTTCGATTTTTATTTCTTTATTTTGTTTTTCGTTTACTTATTTGTATTTTTTTTGTTTTTCATTTATTTATCTTTATTTTTTATTTTGTTTCTTACTTCTTTTTTATTCAATTATTTTAAAAACTAATTCTCTTTTTATTTATTTTTATTTCTTATTTCAGTTTTTATTCATTTTTATTTACTTATTCGCATTTTTTATTTCGTTTTCTATTTATTTTTATTATTTCTTTACTTATTATTGCATTTTTAATTTGTTTTATTTTTATTTGTTTTTATTCTTTATTTACTTACTTGTATTTCTTATTTAGTTTTTATATTTATTTATTTGTTTATTTACTTATTATTGTATTTCTTTATTTCGTTTTTTATTTATCTTTATTTTTAACTTTGTTTCTTATTTATTTTTTATTTATTTAGTTTTATTTTTTTTCATTTTTTATTTACTTGTTTGTATTTTCTTTTTTGTTTTTTTATTTATTTATCTTTATTTTTTACTTTGTTTATTATTTCCTTTTTAATTTATTTATTTTAATTTTATTTTAATTTATTTATTTTCATTCATTATTTACTTATTTGTCTTTCTCATTTTGTTTTTTCCTTATTTGTATTTTCTAGTTCATTTTTTATTTCTTCATTTTATTTTTCGTTTACTTACTTGTATTTTCTATTTCGTTTTTCATTTATTTATCTTTATTTTTTATTTTGTTTCTTACTTCTTTTTTATTCACTAATTTTTTAATTTTCTTTTTTTCTATTTATTTCCATTTTTTTCTTTATTTATTTATTTTCTGCTTTTAGCTACTTTATTTGTATTTTCTATTTCTTTACTTTCATTTTAATTTTTATTTATTTACTTTTATTTATTTTTACTTCTTTATTTATTTATTTTCTTTTTTTTTATTCCATTTTTCACTTATTTACTCAATTTTTTTTTCACCCCTTCTCAGTTATTTTTTTCAGTTGCACTGGCTCGCAGTTCAAGTCGAATTCTCGCCAAAATAAACATATATCTATATACCCAGTGTAAAAACAAGTCGACTAGAAGTTATACTAGAGAAGGAAATTGTCCGTGGAAAAGAAACACTCGAAACGATAATATTGAGAGTGAGATACTCGTATATATAATCCAGAGAGATGAAAAAAAAAGGGGATGAGTAACTCGTCCCCCAATTTTTATTGCTCTTTCTCTCTCTATCTATCGAAAACTTCAAGTAATATAACGAAATATACATATAAAAACATTTTGGATTTTCTCTCCATCGAGAGTAAATAAATATAAGTGCTTTTTTCCTTAATTGATTGTTCCTAATTGTAAATAACAAAAGTCATTTATATCTAGAGCACAATATATATATATATACAGAAACAAGATAATATAGCTTATGCTTGATTATTTATTGAAGGGCATTAAAGAAAATTGATACTGAGACAAATCACAAATTGCTCGAATGTCCTTTGACCTAAATTTCGTTCATATCAGAAAATTAAGTTCACTACATGTATATATTTTTTTTCAATTTTATATAAAAATTTTTTTCCCCAATTATTCGACAAAAGGGGATGTTACTTTTTTTTATTATTGTAAATTGGCATCATTTATTTTCACACAAGTGTGCTGGCTTTTTAATGAAATTATTTTATCAATGAAATTCATTTTATTTATTTTATTTATTCATTATATTCTTTATACTGTGAAAAATTTTTCCAAATTGATAATTTAATTTTCACTAAAGTGAAATAATTTTTTATTGCCTTTTATTGTCTTTGAAGATATTTTTTAAGTTTATTTATATTTTATTGACAAACGAAAGGCGGGTTCTTTTCAGTGTAATTTGAATACGACAATTTTCGTCACCGCAATTGACCTAAATTTTATTTTTGCGTGACAAATAAATGAAAAATTGACGAATTATTCAATTTTCTTGATATTGCGTTTTTATCATTATTTGGAATTATTTTTATGCAACTCAAGCGTTTTATGGTCATTGAACCTGGGCTTTCTCAATTCTTCTTTATAGCCCAGCGAGCAATAAAGTACTTATTATTACCCTAGGGCAATAAAGTATTCGTTATTTCCCTAGGGCAATAAAGTATAAATTATTTTCCTAGGGCAATAAAATACAAATTATTGCCCTAGGGCAGTAAAGTAATTATTACCCTAGGGAAATAAAGTGCTTATTATTTCCCTAGGGTAATAAAGTTCCCATTATTACCCTAGGGCAGTAAAGTATTCATTATTTCCCTAGGAAACTAAAGTACCTATTAATTCCCTAGGGCAGTAAAGTGCTCATTATTCAACTAGGGAAATAATCATCAGTTTATTGCCCTAGGACAAAAAAAAATTCCCCTTTATTGTCAAAATTTTTCGAGACTTCAAAAGAAAACGCCAAAACTATAATGCATCCTTCGTAAGTCAAAAACACGAAAAAAAATCTTTAAAATTCAGGTCAAAGAGAACTCGAAATAATAAAGTTGAAAATTTTCCACACCAGAAAACGAGGAAAATAGCCAATTGAAAAAAGTACATATACAGAATGGAAAATAAGTGAAACTACAACAAGTTTCGAGTCACAAGAATATATATATATATATATAATATACAAAGATCGTTGGTTCGAATGTAATCTTTAAATTTGATGGCAAACTTTTATAAGATCGTGGCTATAGATATATAGGTCAAAAGGTGAATATAACCACTAAAATGTGGAGAATATGAAAAAAAAAATTCCAAAAAAAGAAAGAAAGCAACTATATAGTTTTAAACGTGAACCTATATTTTTTTGAAAAATAAACTTTGCGCGCTTAATCGAATCAAAACTTTTCCAAACTCTCTGAAGATGACAAGTGAGATACAGTAAATATAGAGAAAACAATTGTTTTTTCTTTCATTCCTTTTTCTTTTCCCTTGCACACTTATATATAACGTATATACACATTATTCTAGGTTGACGTGGAGAAATTGCATGTCGAGTGGCAAAACGTAACTCACTTCTGTCAGGAATATATATCATATAAATAAAATGATAAGAAAAGTATAAATAACGCGAAATAAATATATATCTATATATTGAAATTAATAATATAAAAATATAAATGTAGTAATTTATATGTATATTACTTTTTTATCTATCTATAGAAAGCGTCGGCTAAAATTTTTATTTTATTTAATTTTATTTGCCTCAAGTAAAGTTTTATTTGATGCAAATCAATTTTACTGGGTTCAAATAAATTTTACTTGATTCAAAAAAATTATATTTCATTCAAATAAATTTTGTTCATCAGCTCAAACAAATTTTATTTGATTTAAAGAAATATTGATCAGTTCAAATAAATTTTGTTGGTTTCTATAAATTTTATTTGCTTCAAAGAAATGTTTTTCAGTTCAACTAAATTTTGTCTAGTTCAAATTAATTTTGTCTAGTTGAAATAAATTTTACTTGATTCAAAAAAATTATATTTGATTCAAATAAATTTCGTTCACCTCAAACAAATTTTATTTGGTTCAAAGAAATGTTGTTCAGTTCAAATTATTTTTGTCTAGTTTAAATAAATTTTATTTGATTGAAATAAATTTTGTTCAGCTTGAATAAATTCTATTACTTTTATTAATTTAATTTAATTTAATTTATTTTATTAATTAATTTTATTGAAATAAAAAGAATATAGTATCACTTTCGGTAAAAGTACTTACGAGCAAAAAAAACTATAGGTTATGTTTAGAAATTCTTTTTTCATTTTAGATACATTTTTAATTACCTGAAGTGAAAAATAATGTTTAAAAATTATTTACTGTATAAAGTATTTAATAAAATTTGTCTCTGAGTTCAAAATAATTAAAAATTAACCCTTCAATAAAAGCAAACACTTTTCCAAACATAACCTATAAATTTTTGTCCAGTTTTACTCGATGACAAAAAGTTATCTATAAAATAAATAAACAAAAATAAAAAAAGAGAAAAAAGGCGAAAACGCAGAGTTTAAAAAAAAGTTAAAAGGCGACAAAAATTAAAAGGTTATGTTTGTAAAAGTTATGACAAAAAATATCCACAAGTACCTTTTAGGTGACGAGAAAAATAAATAGAATCAGACAAATAAACGCTCGAAAAAATATTTAAAAAAAAATTTACTAATGAAACATAAATTGAAATGAATTTTCAACGTGAAATTTACTTTACAAAAATATTTCTTTTTTCCGAGGGAAGAATCTTTGAAAATGAGAGAGAGAGAGAGAGAGAGAGAGAGAGAGAGGAAGAAAAAACGAGAGATTTGAGGTGAAATGCAATATCAACTTTGGCCTGTCTTTCAATAATACCGATAACCTACTTTTTTTTTCTCCGTCCACTTTTTCCTCCCTTTTCCATTTGTGTTATAAAAAAAGGCGACGACATTTACTTGCAGCTTTACTGTATTTATTTATATATATATTTGAATCTATAGAGAAAAAAGTGAGAGAGAAAGAGAGAGAGAGATACTATTTTCAGAACCTGTTTATCTTGACTGCCTTCCTCTTATCGAAGATTACCCTTTTAGCTTCTGTTTCCCATTTCCATTCCTTCCTTTTCAACCTTGTTCTCTTTCTCACGCTAATGAATGGTCACGTTTACTCTCCAACTTATGGTTTAAAGCGAAACAAGCCAATTCGTGCGACTGCAAATACCAATAATGACTAGCTCGCGGTGCACATATATAGAACTCTCTCTCTCTCTCTCTCTTTCTCTCTCCCTTTCCCTCTCTCTTTTTCTTTCTCTTTTTTATTTCACTCTTTTGCTTTCTAACATTTTTTTACTTCTTTCTCTCATTTTTCTTTCTGTCATTTTTTTATTTTTCTCTTTTTCCTTCTTTCTGTCATTTTTTGTATTTCTCTCTTTTTCTTTCTTTCCCTCAATTTTTTTTCCATCATTTTTTTCTTTCTTTCCCCTATTTTTCTCTTTCCCTCTTCTTACATTTTTCTTTTTTCTTCTTTCCCTCATTTTTCTTTCTCTCTTTTTTTCTTCCTTTCCACTATTTTTCTTACCTTTTTTCTCTCCCTCTCTTTTTTTACTCTTTTTCCTGCAATTCCCCCTTTTCTCTTTTCTCTCTTTCTCCTTCTTTTATCACTCTTTCTTTGTATCTTTTTTCTTTTTTACCTTCTTTTTCCTCTTTTCTCTTTCTTTCTATTTTTCGTCTTTTCTTTCTTTTTTTTCTTTTGTCTCTCTTTCATTCATTCTCTCTCTTTCTCTTTCAATGGAAAAAAGAGACACCTCGAGTTATTTCTTTTTTCCTCTTTATAGTAAAGAAAAAAAGGTAGAAAAAAAGAGAGAGAGAATAAAAAGAAAAAGAAAGAAAAAAGAGAGGGAAAAAAGAAAAAGAAAGAAGGGAGAAAAAAGGCAGAGAAAAAATAAAAGAGAGGGAGAAAAAAGACGGAGAAAAATAAAAGAGAGGGAGAGAAAGATAGAGAAAGAATGAACAGAAAGGGAAAGAAAGGAAATAGAGAGAGAAAGAAAAAGCAAAGGGAGACAAAAGTTTAGAAAAAAATAAAGAGAGAGAAAAAAGAAAATTAGAAAAAGACAGAAAAAGAAAAAAAATGAAAAAAGAAAGAAAAAACAGAGAGCAAAAAAAAGAGAAAAAGAGTAAATTTGAGAATGAAGAGACAAAAAACAGAAAAGAAGAACAAGACACAACAAAAGAGCAGTAAATGAAAAATGGAAAAAGATCCATCGAGAGATAGAGAAATCCATTGTTGTGTATATATATATATATATATTATATTGAACGTTTATATGAATATACATGAGTTTGCAAGTCCGATTGCCTGGAAAAATTGTGGTTTCGAAGCGTCAGTCACATGGCAACAGCAATCGCTAACTCTCTTTCTCTCCATTCGGCTATATTCGATATATATATATATATATATATTCTATCGTGGTCCAGCGCTACATCGACTGCACTCTAAAGCTGCTCAGCTCCTCCCGAGGAAGTGAAGGAGCAAAATTTTACAAAAAAGAAAGCGAGACGGAAAATTAGTGATTGCGCAAGTGAAGAAAGGAGGCGAAAGAAAAAAAGGAGAAAAAGAGAAGGAAAATGAGATTGAAGAAGTAAAGAAAGGAGACGAAAGGGAAAAGGAGAAAAAGAGAGAAAAAAGAAAAGAAAAAAAGATTGAAAAAGTAAAGAAAGGAGACGAAAGAGAAAAGGAGAAAAAGAGAGAAAAAATAAAAGACAAAAAAGAGAAGGAAAATGAGATTGAAAAAGTAAAGAAAGGAGACGAAAAAGAAAAGAAGAAAAAGAGGAAAAAAGAGAAGAAGAAAAAACAGAAAGAGAGAGAAACAGAAGGAGAGTGAAAGAGAGAAACAAAAAAAGAGTTAAAGACAGAGAAACAGAAAGAGAGTGAAAGAGAGAGAAGCAGAAATAGAGTAAAAGAAAGAGAAAGAAAAACAATGAAATAGAAAGAGAGAAAGAAAAAGAATGAAATAGAAAGAGAGAAAGAAAAAGAATGAAATAGAAAGAGAGAAAGAAAAAGAATGAAATAGAAAGAGAGAAAGAAAAAGAATGAAATAGAAAGAAAGAAAGAAAAAGAATGAAATAGAAAGAGAGGAAGAAAAAGAATGAAAAGGTTAAATAGAGAAAGAAAGAGTAAAGAGAAATAGAAAGAGAGAAAAAAGAAATAAAGAAAGAGAGAGAGAGAGAGAGAGAGAGAGAGAGAGAGAGAGATGACAGAACGTGCGAGGTTCTTTCAAGTATAACAGGTTCGCCTGGCCTCCCTTTTTAAGAAAGCACATATCCCTCCCGACCGCCCTCGCGTGCCAGCCCGACAACATTAAGTTTCGCCACGCAATTCAATGTGCTTTAGAAAAATTCGCCAGCTCCCCAATCTTTCAATTTTTATCTCCAAACAAAAGATATAATAACATTTTCGAGTTCCACATGCCGACCTGGTCGCTTCATTAAAAATTTACTCTACCAGGAGGGAGAAAAAAATTTTTTGTTAATAACAAAAAAGAACAACAAGAAAAACCGAAAAAGGAAGATAAAAAGAAGTAGAAAAAGAAGGAAAAACAGAAAAAGCAAGGAAAAAGAAGAAGAATAATAAGAGCAAAAGAAGGGGAAGAAGGAAATAAACAGAAAATGAAAGGAAAAAGTATAGAAGAAGAACAACGAAAAGGAAAAACGGAAAAAAGAAGAAAAATCGGAAAAAGAAAGAAAAAAAGAAGTATAGAAAAAGAAGGAAAAACAGAAAAAGCAAGGAAAAAGAGAAAGATTAATAAAAGCAAAAGAAGGGAAAGAAGGAAAAAAAAGGAAATTTAGAAAAAGAAAGAGAAGAAGAAGAAAATGGAGAAAAGCAGAAGAAGGATAAAAAGAAGGGGAAGAAGAAAATAAGAAGGTGGAACTGGAAATTGAAGATAACAGACAAGGAAAGGAAAAGGAAGAAGGAAAAATGGGAAACGAGAAGAAGATAAACAAGCAAAATCGGAAAAAGAAAGAAAAATAGAAAAATAATGGAAGAAGAAGAAGAATAAAAAAGTAAAGGAAGGAGATGAATAGAAAAAAATAAAAAAAACAAGAAAAAAGAAGAAAAACAGAAGAAGAAGAAGAAGAAGAAGAAGAAGAAGAAGAAGGAAAAACGGAAAAAGAAACGAAAAAAAAAATAAAAAAGCAAAAGAAGGGAAAGAATAAAAACCGGAAAAAGAAAGAAAAAAAGAAGATAAGTAGAAAAAGAAAAAAAAACAGTAAAGTAAAGAATATGGAGAAGAATTAAAAAAAGCAAAAGAAGGGGATCAAGAAGAAAAAAAGGAAATACAAAAAATGAAAGGAAAAAGAAGAAGATGAAAAACTGCTAGGGAAAGGAATCTGAAGAAAAAATGAAGGAAAAGCAAAAGAAGAAGAATAAATACAGAAGGAAAAACAGAAAAAGAAGAAGAAAAACAAGAAAAATCGGATAAAGAAGAAAAAAAGAATTAGAAAGAAAAAAAATAAAGAAAAAAGAAGAAGAATAAGAGAAGCAAAAGAAGGGGAAGAAGAAAAAAAGAAGGAAAACCGAAACAAGAAGGTAAAGAAGAAGAAAAGGGAGAAAAAACAGAAGAAGAATAAAAAGAAAGGGGAAGAAGAAAAAAAGAAGGAAATACAGAAAATGAAAGGAAAAAGAAGAAATCAGAAATGGAAAGAAAATAGAAGAATAAAAAGCAAAAAAAGAAGGGGAAGAAGGAAAAACGGAAAAAGGAGGGGGAAAAAGAAGTGAAAGAAGAAAACAAAGAAAAAGAAGAAGGGGTAGAAGAAAGAAAAACGGAAAAAGAAGAGAACCAGAAGAAAAGAAAGAAGGTAAAAATAAAAAAAAGAAATCAAAGGCAAGAAGACAGTTCTAATGAGAACAGGAATAATAGATGAGAAGAAAGATAAAAACATATAAAATATTGAAAAAATAGAAGAAAATAGAGCTGTGTAGCAACAGAAGAAGAAGAAGAAGAAGAAGAAGAAGAAGATAAGGTACACGAGGTGGCGGCTCTCGCTACACACTGTGTAAAACTATCCTGTTACATTTATTCTCTTCTATTTTCTCCCTCTCTGATTCGCTTTATTTCATTTTCCCCCTAGTTTCGTCCTACTCTCTCCTCTCTGTTACTATGTGTGTGTGTGTGTGTCTGCATTCTAGTCTCGCGCGTTTGCGTTCAATGCCCATCGGCTGAAGCGAGAGCCAGTCAGTCAGGCAACACGAGATATAAATCGCCCCACCACATGAAGGATATGCAGTTCCTTTTTTCCATTTTTTTTTTTTTTTTTTTTTTTTTTTCGTGATAATGAACGTTTCTCTCCTTTCTGTTTGGATGCGCACAATGAGAGAGAATGAAAGAAAGAGAGAGAGAGAGAGAGTAAGAGAGGCGTTACATTAGAACTAGGATTCTCCACCGGAAATTACTCCTTCATAATTTCGTCTCATTCGCGATTAGCCATCAGAACATGAAAATCGATTTAACAAAGAAAGGGGAAGAAATAAATTCCGGATATATGTATATATCAGTATAATAACCTTCGACTTTGTTGTACTTCCTTTGTTTCCCTCTATTTCAATGCTAAACATTTTTTCCTTACTCTTTTTTTGGCAGACAACTATTTACAACTATTCACTTTAAATGTATTTAAAAAAAAGTTCAAAGTTTCAATTCAGTGTTATTAATTATTCATTAACTAAAGATAATTAAACTATAACAGTATAATTAATAATTAATAAATTAATTAAATGTTTTAATATTTATTTAAGAGAGTGTTAAAATACTAGTTTTAGAATGTAACTAGTTTGGAACTAGTTTGGAACTAGTTTGGAACTAGTGTGGGTAAAACAGTATAGTTAAGTAATATTGGTACCAGTATGCAACCAGTTTTGAGCCAGTTCTAAATCAGAATCGAACAAACATTGGTTCCAGTCTAGAGAAAATATTGATACCAGCTTTAAACCAGTATTGGCATAGACGCAATATTCATGCCAGTCTAGAAGCAATGTTAGTACCGGTCTAGAAAAAATATTGTTGACAACAAAAACCGATCTTGGCATAGAAACAATATTAATACGAGTCTAGAATTAACATTAGTACCAGTCTAGAACAAATCTTGGCATAGAAACAATATTTATTCCATTAATATTCAATTAATTAATATTTAAACATCTTCCAAAAATCGAAAAAAATATTTTATGAAATATTTATTCCAGTCTAAAAAAATATTGTTACCAATGCAAAGCCAATCTTGGCATAGAAACAATAATAATACCAGTCTAGAAAAAATGTTGTTACCAATATAAAACCAATCTTAGCATAGAAACAATATTAATACAGAATGTCTAACAAGGATTAAGAAAAAAATTCCCTGACTTTTTACTAATTTCATTTCTGTTTTCTTGGGCCAAAAATATGGTAACTGACATATTTGACAATAAATTAATATCTAATGATTAAAATAAACAATAATAACTTGTACCAGTATAGAAGAACTGTGTTTACCATCAAAAATCAATCTTGGCATAGAAAGAATATTGATACCAGTGTAAAAAAATATTGTTACCAAAATAAAACCAAACTTGGCAGAGAAACAGTATAGTAATTCCAGTCGTAGTATTAATATTTTCTCTACCAGTAGAAAAAATATTGTTATCAGTATAAAACACAATATTAGCATAGAAGGAATATAAATACCAGTCTAGAAAAAATATTGTTACTAGTATAACACCAATATTAGTATAGAAAAAAAATATACCAGTCTAGAATTATTTTGGTACTAGTCTGTAATCACTATTGACACCAGTCTAAAGAAATATCGTTAACAATATAAAACCAATCTTGGTACGGAAATAACATTAATACCAGTCTAGAAAAAAACTTTGTTACCAACATAAAACCAATCTTGGCATGGAAACAATATTAATACAAGGTTAAAATTAATAATTGTGCCAGTCTGGAATAAATACTGGTACCAGTCTTGAAAAAATATTGTTACCAATAATATAAAACCAATCTTGGCATATGAACAATATTAATACTAGTCTAGAATTAATATTTCGGCCAATCTGGAATAAATACTGGTACCAGTCTAGAAAAAATATTTTTACCAGCATAAAACCAAACTTGGCATAGAATCAATATCGACACCAGTCTCGAATCAATATTCCTACCAGTCTAGAACAAATACTTGATACCAGTCAAAAACAAATGTAAATAAATTAAAAAATTGCCAATATTCTAATTCCAAGTGTCGCAATATCTCCATTTAACAAAATCTATACAAATTTTTTTTTCTCCTATGATTGTATTCAAAAATATGATTTTTTTTCCAACACGCACAGAATGGAATTTAAAAAATGTCGCAAGAATTTGTGTAAAATAAATTCCCACGTTTCTATTTGAAAAGAGAATAATAATAATTGCCTCTTGCGCCGCTTTTGGACCGAATTTTTTTTCTTTTTGCTCTTCTCTTTTTTTTCCTACTGACCTTGTTCAAAAGCTTCTTTAAATATATATATGTTAAAAAAAAAAAGAATCTCAAAGGACTTGATTTGAATTTGAATGCTTTTGAAATCTTGAACCAATTCTTTTCATTGATATAAATACCGCGCACGAATAGGTTCTTTTTTTAGTTGAAAAAAAAATCCCCCTCTCTCTTGTCCGCTCCTTAATTACGTCCATTTACTTGTAACCTTAATTTCTTTCTTATTCTTCTATTTTTTTGGGGTAAATAGGGGGGGATTTGGCAAAAATAAAAAAAGGGATTTTTTTAACACTAGTTTTCGAAAAAAAAAAATTCTTTCGATCATGAAAAAAGGGATTTTTTTAAGACTAGTTTTCGTAAATAAAAAAATTATTTCGATCATGAAAAAAGGGATTTTTTAAAGACTAGTTTTCGAAAAAAAAAATTCTTTCAATAAAGGGATTTTTTAAGACTAGTTTTCGAGGAAAAAAAAATTCTTTCGACCAAAGGGAATTTTTTTCCAAACCTCTATATTTTTGCGCAGTGAGAAACTTTGATCAGAATTCTTTTTTTTTCTTCTCGATATTTCTCGATTTATCAACTGTCCAAAGGATTTATTAATCTTTCAGACAATTGATAAATCTTTCTGATGATAAAATTAAAGAAAAAAAAAAAGAAACTTGTTTTAAATTACTCATACTTATTACTGTGTGGTTGGATTTATGTCATATTTCTCGGTATTTTCTCTATGGTTTGAAAAAAACAATAATAATTTATTGTAAAAAAAATTAAAAAAAAAAATTTGCCTAAAAATAGTCGGTGACGATAATATTTCTCTAAAGACGAGTTTTTTTCTTCCTTAAATAAACATATTGCGTAGTATTTGTATTTTTCAGAAATACTTTCAAATTCAAATTAAATGCAATTTGTCTTTTAAAAAAAGGAGAATTTATTAAGTTTTTTTTTTTTTTTGGTGGAAGTGACAATTTTTTAAAACGAGAATATTGAGTTGTGGGAATATTTTTTTTTTTTTTGGAGGAATATTGCATCTTCTTCTTTTTCTGCTTTTGCTTCTACCTTATCGACAATAGAACGTAACTTGAGCAAAAATTCTTGACGTTTTCATGATTTAGTGTAATTGAAGGGCTCGGGGCAAACTATCTTGATAACTTTTTCATATTTTTTTAAAAGCCACGAAGGAAAGTCTCTCTTAGTTCGCTCACAACGGTTTTATATATATATGAGAAAAAAAAAGAAGTTTAATAATGCGCTTACTTTCAATTTTCTCTATATCTCAATATTCTTTTTCTTCTCTAATAATTTTTCATTCTTTTTGCTACGAGATAGTGTTAATTGGAAAATTTTTTTTTCTCGTTAATTGAAGAATAGAGGAATAAAAATTGTTCTTTGTCTTTTTTTTTAAATGTTCAATTTATAATTTTAAAAGAAATTTTTTTTTTCTTATTTAAGAGGTTAATATAGAGCAGCTGCTTTTTTGGTTTTTTTTTTTTTTTTTTTTTTTGGCATGACTGGGCGAGAAATAACGTCGTTGTTATAATACTCTCGTGCGCCTGCCAGTCTGACACCAGCAGAAGGCGAATTACTTTTGCACAATTTTAACTTTAAGCTCGACCACTTCTTCACCAGTGTTTCATAATTTTCAGTTTTTCTTTTCTTTTTTTTCGCTCGCCTAAATTAATTGGTCTGTTGCTCTTTCTACATGAATAATACACACGACGTTTCATGCGAAATTCCTTGGAAAAAAAAGTGTGAGGAGGAAAAAATTTTTAATAATGCCAGTACTTGGAGACCTTGGCAACGTTTTTTTTTTAAATTTTTAAATTAGGAGGTAAACATTTACAAAGTGTTTGGCTAATTTCAATTGTGGTTAAAGTATAACAAACTTTTCTAAAATTAAAACAAAACAAGCTAAATTATTCATTAAACATATTTTCCGAGTTGCCACGCTTTTTGTTTTTTTTAGATTTTCCTAACTTTTTCAGGTTATCCAGATTAAAATTGGAATTTTTCCATGATTTTAAAACAACATTTATTATTAATTAGAAACTTATTCGAAAACATCAATAACTTCAGTTTGAAATAAATATTTAATAATTATTATTTTTTTATACAGAAATTAGAATTTTTGAAAATTCAATTATTGTTTCTATTCATTCTTCAAAACACTAAATTATTTTTAAAAATGTTCATTTTTTTTTCAATTTTCCAAAAAATAATTTGTCAAAATTCAATTATTTTCAATGTCTACTATTTCAAAAAAAATTTAACAACAGAATTCAATCATTTAAAAAGTAATTTTAATAAAATTCGCCTCAATAATTCAATTATTTTTAAAAGTAATATAATTCTTTGCAAAAATTGAATTATGTTGAAAAATTTACAAAAATTCTCGTCAAATTTCAATTATTTTTATAAATAATACAATAATTTTTCTCCAAAATTCAAACATTTCTAAAGAATTTAAAAAAATTTCTTAACAGAATTTCAATTATTCTTAATATATGTACAATTTTTATCAAATTTTTCGAAAAATAAAATTATTCCTAAAAATTTAAATAAAATTTGTCAAGAGACTTCAATTACTTTAGAAATTTGTTGATGAAATTCTTTATCAAAATTCAATTTTAAGAAACATTCAATTATTTAATAAAATATTTATTCTTATAGTCAAAGAATTTAATTATTAAATAAAAATTTTTATAATATTTTATTTTTCCAAAACAATAAAAATTTCAAAGTTCAAAAACTCTTTATAAAATTTTGATATATTTTTTATACAATTTTGATCGAATTTTTCAAATAATGTAATTATTCTTTAGAAGTTTATTAAAATTCGTCGATAGAATTCTATTTTTTAAAAAATTTGTTGATAAAATTCTTTACCAAAATTTAATTTTAAGAAAAATTTACTTATTCAATAAATTATCTTTGCTTGTATTTAAATAATTAAAACCTCATACAATTTTATGAGAATAATTGATTTTTAAAATGAATTTCAGTTAAAATTTTTGATAAAATTTGAAGTTTTTATTTTCTACATATATTTAAATGACAAATTTACGAAGAATTAAAATTTCCTAAAATTGAATATTGTTAACAAATGCATTTGAAAATTGTCAAAGAACTTTTTCGAAAATTATTAAAATTAATTGATTTTAAGAATAATTTCGGTAAAAAATTCTAAAAATAATAATCGTTATTATGAATAACTAATTTTTAAAAGAAATTACAGTTAAAAATTAGCAAGAAGACTGTTTTAAAAAAAAATAATTCTACAGAATAGTTCGTTAAAAGTATAAAAATTAAAATTTTCAAAGGTTTTATTTTGAAACCTTTGGAAAATTTAAATAATAATTGAATTCTCTGAACAAATTTTAATAAAATTTTTAAAAATAATTTCAGTTTTTGAAAAATTTGATAAAACGAATTTTATAAAATATATTAAAAGCAATTGAAATTCTGACAAGAATTTTTTTAAAAATTTTTCTAAATAATTGAATTTTGGAGAAAAATTAAATTATAAAAATAATTGAAATTTTTACTAAAACTTTTGTAAATTTTTTAACATAATCTGATTTTTGAGAATAATTTATTACTTTTCAAAATAATTGTATTCCCGAGACGAATTTTATGAAAATTTATTTTTAAATAATTGGATTCTTTTGTGAATGTTAACCTTTTAGATAATTAAATTTTGACAATGTTTTGAAATTAATTAAATTTCTACGAAGAATTTTATTAAAATTATTTTGAAAAAATTAAAGTGTTACAAAATAGTTTAATTAAAATTTTTGAAAATAATTTAATTTTTTGAAAAATAAATAATAAAATAAAATAATTGCATTTCTTTGGAGAATTTTACTACTTTCAAACTAAATTGAATTTCTGCAGTAATTAGATATTTTATATTTAACTTAAATTCTTCTATAAATCCATTATTTAAAAAAATCAATTTTTTAAAATTGAATTAATTTTGAAATATTCAAGTAAAATTAGATTTCAAGAATAAATAAAATTAGAAAACATCAATTTTCCAGGTTTTCGATAAAGATTCCCTGACTTTTCCAGGTTTTTTCAATAATTAATTTGTTTTGTAGCTAGATTGCTATTTTATTTTTTTTAGTTACTACTCTGTTTGATGATGAATGTTTTTAACAACTATTTTTTTTTTTTTTGATAACATAATTGTTTGGTAAGTAAATCAATTTTGCAATAACTTAATGTTTGTTAAATTGTTTGTTGATTAAATTCTTGAATAGCTGAATTTTGGTACCCAAATAGTTTAATAAGTATGAAACTATGAATTGTTTGGTATCAAAATCATCAGAAGCTGAATTGTTTGGTAGCTGAAGTATTTGGTTTCTTGTTTGTTCGGTTGCTAAATTGTTCGCCAATTAAATTCTTTAATTTTATTAAATTTAATGGTTTATTTCTTTGGTACCAAAATATGGTTCAGTCGCTAAATTGTTTGTCAATTAAATTCTTTAATGGTATAAACAGAAGAAATAATTCTTTGGTACCAAAATGGTCTAGTTGCCAAGTTGTTAGCCAATTAAATTCTTTAGTGGTTTATTTCTTTGGTACCAAAATGGTTTAATAATTCTATGAATTGTTACCAAAATTATTTCTATGCTAAATTGTTCGGTAGCTGAAGAATTCGGTATACCTCATTTGTTTGGTTGCTAAATTGTTTGCCAATCAATTCTTTAAATGAATCTTTAATGCTTTATTTCTTTGGTACCCAAATGATTTAGTACAGCTGAATTGTTTGGCACCAAAATTATGTGCTAGTAAAGTACTTTTTCTCTCTTTTAATCATTAGGAAAGTAAGTAGAAAGTGAAGATAGAAAAGACAGTAAGGACAAGATGGTAACTAGAGTAAAAATAGTAATGATAGCAAAGATAGTAGAGACAGTAAGATGGTAAAGAGAGTAAATGTAGTAAAGATTGTAAAGATAGTAAGATGGTAAAGAGAGTAAATGTAGTAAAGATTGTAAAGATAGTAAAGGCAGTAAAATCAGTAAAATCAGTAAAGTCAGTAAAGTCAGATTACCAAAGATGGTAAAGAAACTAAAGACAACAACCACCAAGTGAAAGTTATCAAAAAAAAAATCATCATCCAACTAGAAATCGATGAATAATTACAGACAACATGGAAAAAGTGCGCTTCAGAATTGAGCTCGAAGGCGCAAAAGGTATGAATAAGTGTCAGTATGAGGAAACCTCGATTCGCATCGTCGACTTTGCCACCCTCACCGGATACTTCTCGGTATAAACTCGTGTGCTATGTGTGGCTCTCAGGCTTTTCTGGCGGTACTCCAGCCTCCTACGCGCGGTCGATATAATCATCGTCCAACATCGCCAAGCAACTGCACCACGACGACTGGGTGCAGTGTTAGTTTGGCCATCTCAACCACCACCACCACCATCACCACTGGCAATTTAGAGAATATTGGCACAGTGCCGTTCTAGAATCAATGACCCGCGCCATTGGTATTTTTGGTACCTACTTAGGAATCACTATATGACGGTACCTACCGCGCTCACCAATCCAAAATGAAAAAAAAAGAAAAACCAAAAGGTGAAGAACACACGCCTCACAGTCTGCCAGGTTCGGTCTCTCTAATTTTCTAAATTAAGCAGCCAACACTCAAATCAGACTATGAATTATTTTGTCCCGCACACATGCATTTTCCCTGAAAATAGTTTAAAATTAAACCATATTATATAGTTTCTTCCTCCGAATTTCAATCATGAAGCAACGTTTTTAGGACTCAATTTCAACACTGTTCTCAAGGAAAAAAATTTATTTCGATATAAATCGAACGCAACTAACTATTCATTAAAAGAAGGTATTTTGTATTTGTCACTAGTTCCATCTTTTTGAACCAGAAACCAAAGCAAAAAAGAAGAAATAAAGCCATCGTTTGGAGAATTTGAGCAAAACAAAATCCTGACACAAGTGAATAAGAGAATAATCGAAATGACCCAAAAATTAAGGTCAAGAGGCAAAGACCAAAACTTGACAAATTGGGTCAAACATTTTGTAGAGCAAGGAAGAACTGGAAAATAAGGAAATACTCAAGAGAACGAGATTCATACGGAGCAAAAGGGAAACACGACCCTAAATTTTAATAGACAACAATATTTCAAGTGTTTAATTTTAGGTCAATAGACAAAAAATATTTCAAGTGTTTAAATAAATAGTTAAATAATTAATATCGTTCAAACCTATTTAACTGTTTTTTTGGCACATCGTTCATGAAAATACTCCAAAGAAACACAGTAAAAAGTCACGAAAAGTCGCATAAAATTTCCGAAAAAGTCGAATAAAATTTTAGAAACAAAAAACCCCGAAAAGGAAACACGAAATTCTTAAAATTTAAAAAAAAATCACATTTCTCGTCAACACATGCTTTAACATCAAACAATCTGGAATAATATTTAATAAAAATTAATAAAATGCATGGCAAAATTTTAATTAGGTATCTTTAACATTTTTTTTTAAAAATCTGTTCAAAATTCCAACTATTTTTATAAATAATAAAATTCTTTTCCAATATTCGATTATTTAAAAAAAAATGTAATAAAATGCCTGTCATAATTTCAATTATCTTTATAAATAATAAAATTCTTCTCTAAAATTCATTTATTTTTCAAAAGTAATAAAATTCTTCGCAAAAATTCAATTACATTCACAAAATTTTTTTTTAAATTTCTCTTTAAACTTTTATAAATAATAAAATTTATCATGGAAATTCAATTATTTTCAAAAGTAATAAAATTTTCCGCAGAAATTCAATTATTTTCAAATTTTTTTAAATTCTCCCCACAATTTCAACTATTTTTAAAAATATCAAAATTCTTTTTCAAAATTCAATTACTTTTGAACATTTAAAAAAAACCGGTAAAAAATTCAATTATCTTTATAAATAATAAAAATTCTTCTGTGCATTTCAATTATTTTCAAAGAATTTTAATAAAATTCTTGTCAAAATTTCAATTATTTATTTATTTATTTCTGTACAATTGTAATTAATTTTATAAGTAATAAAATTCGTTCTAGAAATTCATTTATTTTCAAAAGTAATAAAATTCTTCGCAGAAATTCAATTATTTTCAAAATTTTTTTTAAATTTCTCGTCAAAATTATCATTATCTTCATAAATAATAAAATTCATAATGGAAATTTAATTATTTTCAAAAGTTCTGATAAAATTCTTTGCAAAATTCAATTATCTTGAAAAATAAGAAAATTCATCGCAGAAATTCGATTATTTTCAAATTTTTTTAAATTCTCCCCACAATTTCAACTATTTTTAAAAATATCAAAATTCTTTTTCAAAATTCAATTACTTTTAAACATTTAAAAAAAAACCGGTAAAAAATTCAATTATCTTTATAAATAATAAAATTCGTCCTAGAAATTCATTTATCTTGAAAAATAAGAAAATTCATCGCAGAAATTCAATTATTTTCAAATTTTTTTAAATTCTCCCCACAATTTCAACTATTTTTAAAAATATCAAAATTCTTTTTCAAAATTCAATTACTTTTAAACATTTAAAAAAAAATCTGTTTAAAATTTCAATTATCCTAATAAATAATAAAATTCTTCTCTAAAATTCAATTATTTGCAAAGAATTTTAATAAAATTATTGTCAAAATTTTTATTATCGTTATAAATAAAAAAATTCATCCTAGAAATTCAATTATTTTCAAATTTTATTTTTGATAAAATCTTATAATATAAAATAATGATTTTATCTCTCGGTCATCTTTAATTATTATAAGTATAGCTAAATTTCAAAAAGGTTTGAATTTGAATCTTTTGAAGAATTTTAATTCTTATGGAAAAATAATTAATTAAATATTTATTTAAAAAAGAAGTTATTGATGTTTTTTTTGAATAATTTGAAAGAAATCTGTAAATAAACTTAACAAAACATTTTTTTGACTCAAACGTTTTTCTTTAACTTTAATTTTCTGAAAATTTAAAGAATTTCAGTCGCATTTTACTAAAAATACTTTCTCATTTTTGATGAGAATGTAAAAATCTCGAAAAAGTCGATTAGTCGCATCTTTTCACAAAAAAGTCACATTTTACAAAAGAATTATTTTTAGATAGAAACAAACTAATTCTAAACTTAATTATGTTTAATTTCAATTATTTTTCTTTTCTGGGTGGTAGTTTTTAAAAAACACTCAAGGTGAAAAAAAAATTTCGTTCGAAACTTTATCCACATGAATTTAAGAAATGAATTTTGTATCATTTATAACATTAGAACAGACAGTGCTGAATTTAACACTGATTTTAAATTAAGTTTTACTCATTACTGTCAAGATATACCTAAGAAGAAAAAAAAAATTCCAGACGTTGTGCGTTAATAATTTTTGGTATAAAAAAAAATACAGACAGAAAAATCAAATACCACGTTTTGAAGAAACTAGCGAATGGTTCTTGGACTTGGTACTTTACTTATTTTTATATTTTTTCCCTCATTTTGATTTTCGATTCTTATTCTTCTTCTATATATATATATATATATATATATATATATATACTATAGCACACACGCGCTCCTACTTTGCCGTCTATTCTTCTTCTCATTGGCTTTTATGTAGCCCGTCTGGTCGTAATCTCTATAGATCGACTGCTGAATCTCTGTAAATTGGATGTTCGGCATTTACCATTCTCGGAACGTTGCAGTTCGAGAAGAAAAGAGAGAGAGAGAAGCAAGGGATAAAAAAAAACATAAGACACCTCATAGAGCAAGAGAAAATCCTATTCTTATCAATTTTTCCAACGTGGCTATAAATTCCCCCCTCCCCTCCCCCGCCTTTGGAAAATTGCTACTTAAATATTAAAGTTACTAGAAAGGTATATAATTCTACAGAAAGACTATATATGTAAATGGTCAATATTTTTTTGAAAAAATTTTTAATTAAATTTTGAGTATAAGAAAAATTTTAGCCCTTTTTATGTCATTGTACTTTTTGTTCTCTCTAAATCTGAATTAGTAGAAAGTTATTAATGAAATGGTGAAAAGTCGTCCACTAAATGATTTAGTAATAATTTTACTAACAATTAGTAAAATTTTACTAATTGTTAGTAGAGCGTTACTAATTGATTAGTAGAATTCTACTAAAAATTAGTATAACTGTTTTATTAATAGTCGATAAAACAGTTTCACTAATTCATTTAGTGAAAAAGTGACTTTTAATTAGTAGAATTCTACTAAAACATTAGTAGAATTTTACTAAAAAATTAGTAATATTCTACTAATTAAAAAGGTGAAAAGTCGTTCATGAAAACTACTAAAATTTAGTAAAATTTTACTAATTATTAGTAGAATTCTACTAATTTAGATTTAGAGAGTTTGCTCTCAAAAGATAGTTGATTTTCATATCTTTGCAGGGTTGCCATACTTTTACTCTTTTCGAATTTGCCAACTTTTTCATGTTTTCCGCGCAGGTTTTTTAAAAAACGGAATTTTTCCCGTTTTTTAAAACTACATTTACTATTACTTAGAAAATTATTCTTCAAAAATTATACATTTTCATCATTACGATGATTATTTTTAGAATTTTTAACTAAAATTCTTCTTTAAATAAAATATTATTAATAATATTCGATAAAAAGATCTTTGACAATTTTTAAATCCATCTGTAATTATTTTTCAAAAGTATAATTTTCCAAGTTTTTCTCTTTAAAAATTACTACTCACTTTATTGTTATCCTGGTTGAAATGATTTACGCATATATTCTGTGCAGACTCACCTGTAACAAAACAAATAAATAGTTAATTTTTATTTTAAAACAAAAAGTAAAATTTAAATCTTCAATTCAAAGAGTAAAAATCATTTTGATAAATCTACTCTTTTAATAATTCGCACGTAATTTTCATTTAATTTTTTAATATCAATTGTTAATTTTAATTATTTATTCCCACGTATAAAAACGATCCTATACTTTCAACAACTTCAATATTAGATTTGGTAACACTTTAATATTTTTTTATCAGAAGGATTGTTTGTAATATTGTAGTGCAAATTTTTGAACTTTATTTTGCATAAATTAAAATAAATTATTTATATGCTTATAAATCAAAATTCCCTGCGATTTTTCCTCGGTTTTTTTTCAATTTTTATAAAATTCCCTGACTTCTCCAGAGGTTAAAACTGGTAAAACTGATGTTTTTCAGAGAATTTTGAGAATTTTGGACAA
Source organism: Leptopilina myrica (nomen nudum) (assembly GCA_032872475.1). Lineage (NCBI taxonomy): Eukaryota > Metazoa > Arthropoda > Insecta > Hymenoptera > Figitidae > Leptopilina > Leptopilina myrica (nomen nudum). Next base: position 20,316,967 of record CM065467.1, on the reverse strand, counting down.
AAACTCCAAAATTGAATTTGCAAATTTCTTCCTCTATTATTCCAAAGAGTTAATAAACTAATGCTTGATAGTTGTTTTTCGAGAGCCTCTTAAACATTCCAACGCGCCTGGTGTATGTGAAACTTTAGCTTGCTTTAGCGTGCTTTAGCGTGCTTTAGCGCAATTTCACACGTCCCACGCGCTCGTTTCGCCATACGAAAAGTGAAGCGCGACAAAAGTTTATCCAATGGGAAGACAGTGTATTCGCTTATAAACGAAACGTGAACATAGAGGAAAGAAGAGAAAGAGGTAGAGAGAGAGAGAGAGAGGGTGGCTAACGTGTAACTAGAGACATAAGTTTCACTTCCTGTATTCCCAGTTGTACTTCCGTGAGCCTGAGGGTGAGCACTCATACACACACACACACACACACACGAACACCTATATTACGAGAGTGATAATTGTATAAACGAACGACGAATAAGCCGTTATCTCTCGCGTTCTCTCACCGCGCTCGAAAATTATTATCTCTTCTCCCTCTGTTTTTCCCATTCTCATTCATCTATTCTTCCACTCGCTATATAAACTCCCGTGTATTAGCAAAATTGAAAACTTCTTCAATAAAGGGGCATTTGAATATTAAGTAAATTTTCAGGGTTGCCACAAATATTTAATTTTATTTTTCCCTGACTTTTTCCCTAAATACCAGACAAAATTCTTACTTTGTCCCTGACCATAAAAAAAATATTCTGATTCACTCTAAAAATTATTAGATACTCAAAGAAATGTTCTATTAAATTTATTTACAAATTTCATTAATTGTAAAATTACTCAAAAACATCAATAACTAAATTTTTAAATAAGTATTTAATCATTACTTTTCCACAGGAATTATAAAATTCTTCAGAACATTCAAATTCAAACCTTTTTGAAACTCAACAATTTATAAGAATATTATTACAAAACATAAAGAAGACGATCATGTTTTGTTATAATTTAAATAACCATGAAATTTTTCAACAAAAATTCAATTATTTACAAAAATCCTAATGAAATCCTTCGCAAGAATTCAATTATTTTTTTAAAAAGTAAATTTTCTCAAAAAAATTCAATTATTTGAAAAAATTGTAATAAAATTCGTTGCAATAATTCAATTATTTTTATAAACAATAAATCGATTATTCGGTAATTTCATTTTTTAATCAATTTTTATTAGAAAATTGTAGAAAAATTCAATTATTTAAATTGAAAAATGAATAATTTATTGAATAATTGAATGTTTGTTAAAATTGAATTCTCATAAAAAATTTTATGAAAAAATTTTTAAATAATTGAATTCTTTTGACAAATTTTAATAAAATTTTTAAAAATAATTACATTTTACGAGGAATTTGATTAAAATATTGTATCCAAAATTAATTACAATCCTGCGATGAGTTTTATTATTCATGAAAATAATTTTTAAAAATTTCCAAAAATGTAATTAAAATTTTTCTAAAATAATTGAATTTCGGTCAAGAATTTTATTATTTATAAAAATAATTCAATTCTTGTAAAGAACTTTGTTAATTTTTTTTTAAATAATTGATTCATGCGAAGAATTTAATAAAAATCTTTTTAAATAATTGATATTTTTCAAAAAATTTTATAAAATTTTGTATATTAAATAATTGAATTCACGTGAAAATTTTATTATTTATGAAAAAAATTGAATTATTTCAAAGAAATTTATTAAAAATTTCATAAATTATTGAATTTCTGTGAAATTTTAACAAGAATTTTATTCAAGTTTTTAAATATATTTTAATTTTAAAAAAGAATTGTATTATTTATAACAACAATTGAAATTTTGACGAGAATTAAATTTCTTTTTAAATAATTGAATATTGATGAATTTTGTTATTTATAAAGATAATTGAAATTTTGACAAAAATTTTTGAACATGATTGAATATCTGCTAAGAATTTTATTACTTTTGAAAATAATTTAATTCTTCCAAACGAATTTTATTCAAGTTTATAAAAATAATTGAATTTCGGCGAAGAATTTTACTATTTATAAAAATAATTGAATTCTTCAAAAGAACTTTGTTAAATTTTTTTCAATAACAGAACTCTTGCGACGAATTTTATAAAAATTCTTTTTAAATAATTGATATTTTTCGTAAAATTATTTGAAATTTTTTAATATTAAATAATTGAATTCCTGTGAAAATTTTGTTATTTATGAAAATAATTATTTTATTCAGAAAAAATTTATCAAAAATTTAGTAAATTATTCAATTTCTGTGAAATTTTTCCAAGATTTTTATTAAAGTTTTTTAAAATAATTGAATTCCGAAGAAGAATTGTATTATTTATAAAGATAATTGAAATTTTGACAAGAATTTTTAAAAAAATGTTGAACATAATTGAATTTTGGAGAATAATTTTGTTATTTTTAAAGATATAATTGAAATGACCAGAATTTTTTTTAATTTTTGAATATAATTGAATTTCTGCGAAAAATTTTATTTCTTTTGAAAATAATTGTATTTCTGTAATTATTTGTAACTATTCCAAAATTAAATTTTTTTAGTATTTTTAATTAAAGTTCTTTTATCAATCTAGTATTTATGAAAATTATAAAAACTATTCACTTACTATTCAGCAATATATTAAACTACTTTATATTTAGTAATTTATTAAATTACTTATTATTTAGTAATAATTAATATTTAAAAAACATTTTTCCACAAAAAAGAACAAATTTTTTTGTTATTAAATTGATTTAAAATTAAATAAAATAAAACGATTAAAACATTTAATATAATTTTATTTAAAAATTTCAACAAAAAAATTGATTGAATTTTTGATAGAACTACTTTTGTAATTTTTAGAAATAGTTGAAAATTTCAAAAATATACGACACATGGAAATCTATTTGAAATATTTTATTCCCTGTGAAAAAAAAATACAAAAGTATTTAAATATTAGAAAAAAATTATTCTATTTTAAAATCTAATTGCAATGGTATAAAAAAATTAAGTCACTTGAATTTTTATTTATAGTTAATTTTTCGGATGTTACATTTTTACTACCTTTTTTCTGTCTTTTAGCTACTTTTTGCTACTTTTTTTTTATAAATTATCGAGTACAAAGCCTGTTATAATAAATAAATAAAAATAGTTTTCAAATATTCTATAAAAATAGTCCTCAAAAATTTTGGTAGATCTTTTTTTTGCTCCTTATCGTCTGAGTTTGATTAACTCGAATATTATATCTTGTTTGGAGATTTTAATCGCAGATTTCTTGTGCCGCGACGCTTTGAATATATAAAAAAATTCCAGACAGAATGAGACGGAATCAGATGCAAAGAAATAAGAAAAGAAAAAAGTAAAGTAAAAAAAAAATCGAATCAAGCGTTTGAGTATTGAATTTCGCAACAAGTTTCTCACGTGTCGGCGGCACACTCTCGGTCTGTTAAGTCATTATTCTCGAATAATGTACTGTCTCTCCCTCACTGCATTTCAGAAACAAAACACACGAATGTGATGTATATATATTTATAAATCACATACGTGTGTTTTGTTTCTCGAATTTATACCGTATTGTGTTATCTACTGTGTGTATAGTTTAATTTCACGAACAATTTCAATACAATCAAAATGGAGTTTTCAAAGTGCGAACATTATTTGTATTTTATATATAGATCTACGAGACAAGTTCAACTTGTTTCTATTGTTCTTTCTTATGGTAAATGCCAAAATATTTCCAACAACAACTTGAAATAAAATACAAAATTTATTTCAATAAAAGTTGGCAAAATTTTCGATTGTTTCAATTTTTTTAAAATTATTTTCTGAAATAGAAGCATTTTCAAAAAAATTTTAGTTCCATTTTTTCAAGAAACAATTTTACGAAATTTCTGAATTACATTTTTCAAAACTTTAATGCATTTTGTTAAATAAAAATTTAAAAACTTATTCATATTTATTTTTCTCTTCGGAATTAAAATTTCCAATAATTCCAATGAAAAACGTCATGAAATAGAATTATTTCTAAAATTTGCAACTGTAATTCATCCAAAAATCAATTATTTTTTTAGAATTTTTTGAATAAAATTATTGAAAAACTTTTAATTATTAAAGAAAAATAATATTAATAACTTTTTAAAACAAAAATTTAAAAATTTTTAAACTTTTACTTCCTTTAAATTTACAAGGAATTTAATTTAAAAACCTTTTAAAATTTAATTAATTCCTAAAATTCCTGTTATAAATGTTTAAATATTCAATTATTTTTTTAAATTTTAACTGAAATTTTTCTTAAATCATAATTTTCAAAGAGGAAAACATAAAATTCTTTAAAATATAAAATTTTACAAAATTTCCAATTGTTTCAAATTTTTAAAATCATTTTCGGAAATAGAAGCATTTTCAAAAAAATTTTAGTTCCATTTTTTCAAGAAACAATTTTACGAAATTTCTGAATTAAATTTTTCAAAAATTTGATGCATTTTGTTAAATAAAAATTTTAAAACTTATTCATATTTATTTTTCCCTTCGGAATTAAAATTTCCAATAATTTCAATGAATAACGTCATGAAATATCATTTTTTTCTAATATTTACAAATGTAATTCATACAAAAATCAATTATTTTTTTAGAATTTTTTGAATAAAATTATTGAAAAACTTTTAGTTATTAAAGAAAAATAATATAAATAATTTTTTTAAACAAAAATTTAAAGATTTTTAAACTTTTACTTCACTTAAATTTTCAAGGAATTTAATTTAAAAACCTTTAAAAATTTAATTAATTCCTAAAATTCCTGTTATAACGGTTTAAATATTCAATTATTTTTTTTTTAACTTAAATTTTTCTTAAATCATAATTCTTATCAGAATTCAACTACGAGAATCGAATGTTTTGAATAGTATTTTTTTGAATTTATAAAATAATATAATTTCAAAAATATAATTATATTTATACACAGTTTTCAAAGAGGAAAAGAAAAAATTCTTTAAAATATAAAATTTTACTGAATTTCCAATTGTTTCAGCTTCTTAAAATTATTATTCTGAATTCAAGTACTTTTTTCATTAAAAAACATTAATTACTATTTTTCAAAAACCTAATTTTTAAAAATTTCCACATTTAAAATTTTAATTTTAATAACTTTTGTAAAATAAATATTTGGCTAATTATTGTTCTTTATTTACTTAAAATTTCAAAATACTAAAAAATTCGAACTGCAAGTCTTCCAAAATTCAATTAATTTTCTATAATTTTAGAAGAATATTATTCAAAATTTAATTTTTAAGGAAGCTGACAAATTAAAACACTATACACATTTAACGCAATTTTTTACACACAGTAGTCTACAAATTAACTTTCTTTTTTGTGACATATTAATTTAAACTTTAAAACAAAACTTTGTATAATAAAACAACGCTAACTTCAGGTGAGGCAAGATTATGACGATTATTATAATATAATTTAATATTTTTATTTTATTATTAATTTAATAACAATATTATTACTTCTATATTTAATTTATTTCTACATTTTCTTTTTATTTATTATTATTATTATTATTATTATTATGTGACGGAATCTGAAGAAAGGGACCTTAGAAGCAAATCACTTTAAGGTTATGTTAGTGCTACTTTTTTGTTGATTATAAGTTTCTTTTTACTTTTTGCAAATTAAAATCAGTGTTTATTAAATATTTCAGTTAAAATGAAAACTTAAACATTTATGATTAACATTAACAGTTGCTCATTTTTTTGTATTTTCATTTCAAAAATTGCAAACATAACCTATAATTTTTTGCTTCTAAGGTCCCTTTCTTCAGATCGCGTCACATATTAATATTAATATTATTATTAATATTATTATTATTATTATTATTAATATCATTATTATTATTAATATTATTATTATTATTATTCTTTATTTTATTTGTTTAAATTCTACATTTATTTATTTAGTTTTTAATTTTTTTTTATTTTCAAAGTTTGCCAAAATTGTCAACTATTTTCTTTTTTCTCTCATTTTTATTTGCGTTTCTCTCTCTCTGTTTCTCTCTCTTTCTCCTCGACCTCTTCGCGTGAGAATGATAATAATGTCTTATTATTATTCGTCGTGCCAGTTCTCGAGCCTAGCGCACTTGCATCTTTTCTACATTGGATTCATTGTGGATTCGCTATACAAAGAGTCGCTTTTCTCTATTTCTTTATATATAACCTAAAGACGATTTCACAAAGTATATATTCGAACGGAAGTGAAGGAGCCTCTTAATCTATGGATTTAACGTCAATGAGCTTTTCAGTACACTTTTAACGTCTTATCCCCTCTCGAATTTTTTTTCTCTCTTCTTAAAGTCTCTGTCTTTATGACTATATATTTGTTTTGTAAATACTATTCAAAGTACTATCGCGATAGCTAACCTTATTTCTTTTTATAACAGGATTATGCATTTTTCTTCTTCTATTTTTACAGCACTGGCCGAAATAGATACTGTGTGTTGCAATTTGTAAACACGGATTTTTAGATGATCGTTAACTTTGATCCAGTTTTATTTTCCATCTCATCGAAAATGAGAAGATTGCTTGTTAATCTATAAGTAAAGTAGAAAACAGTAAGTAAATTGGTTTTTTTTTTAAGAAATTTTAAATTGTTTTCGAAATTGAAAACAGTCGCTGTCTTTTACTTTCTCGCAGTGATTTTTAGTGACTAATTACCAATTTTCTATTTCTATTAATATTATGTAATTATTTATTTACATATATAATGTTTTTCAACTTATTCAAATTTAGAGAGAACAGTATTATAAATATCTATAGTGAAATTAAAATAAAAAGTGACTTTTTAAAAACAAATTAAAATAATAACACTTTTTTTTAATTTTGATGAAAAAATTCCCGGTTTTTCCCTCTCAAAATTTAATTCTCGATTATTTTCCGATTTCCCGGCTTCACAATTAATAATAATTGCTAGAAAATCAAAAGCAATAAATTTATCAATCTCAAGAAGTTCGGTTATTTCTTCTTCTTCTTCTTTTTCAGAAACAAAAAATATTGGGTCAGTGAATTCCAGGGAACAATCAAGACACTATATCGAGTATCAGATTTAAAGACGCCGCTAGATCAATCGATCTTCTCGATCTAAATGAAAGACAAGAGATTATGGTTTTGGGATGCTGCAACGAATTGAATGTGTCAGCTTTATAAAGCCTAATCCGCAAAATTCTAAATCCTCATCACAAGTGTCTCACATTGGTATTTACAAAGTGTTTCTCTCTCTCTCTTTTTTTCTCTCTTTTTCTTTCTTGAAAATAAATGATTCTTCGCCATAAATTCTCTCAATAATAATGGCGCCTGTTATTCTTTCTTTTTTTGTATAAAAGAAATCACACACCATTTTAAAAAATTGAATAAACCTACACATAGTGATGACCGCATGAGACTAGAAAGGAGGCACAGGCACGCAGGTGAGAGAGGACTCTCCTCTCTCTTATTCGAGTATCAATGGAGAGCAAGCGCCCATTGACATTTCTTCTCAGGAGAGAATTTCACGGTATGTACGACCCCACATCTGGCGCCTGGACCCCGTTACTCCACACAGGTAGTATATATATATATTGGCTCTCAGGCCGAAGGATCCAGGTATTGTCCTCTGGGGACCACACACCATTCAAAGGAACAAAAAGAAACACGCCAATTATATGTATATATAAACGAAATAAATATTGACCTTGTAACAGGTCGAGTGCTATTTTTTCATCCCCTCCCTCTATCTCTATCTTTTTCTCTTTTTCTATTTTCTTCTCTTTATCAATTTTTTCCATTTTCTCTTTTTCTCTTTCTTTACTGTTTCTCTTTTTTCATCTTTTTTCTTTCTTCCCTTTTTCTCCTTCTTCCCCTTTTCTCTTTTCCTTTTTTTTCTCTTTTTCTCTTCTTTCCCCTTTTCTCCATTTCTCTTTCTTCCACATTCAGAGTTGTCACAAATATTTAATTTTATTTTTCCCTGACTTTTCCTTGATTTCCAGACAAAATTCTCACTTTTTCCCTGTCCATAAAAAATATTCTAATTCACTCTAAAAATTATTAGATACTCAAAAAAATGTTCTATTAAATTTATTTACAAATTTCATTAATTGTAAAATTATTCAAAAACATCAATAACTAAATTTTTAAATAAGTATTTAATTATTACTTTTCCACAGGAATTAAAATTCTTCAGAACATTCAAATTCAAACCTTTTTGAAACTCAACAATTTATAAGAATATTATTACAAAACATAAAGAAGGCGATCACCTTCTTCATGTTTTGTTATAATTTAAATAACCATGAAATTTTTCAACAAAAATTTAATTATTTACAAAAATCCTAATAAAATCCTTCGCAAGAATTCAATTATTTTTAAAAGTAGTAAATTTTCTCAAAAAAATTCAATTATTTGAAAAAATTGTAATAAAATTCGTTGCAATAATTCAATTATTTTCATAAACAATAAATCGATTATTCGGTAATTTCATTTTTTAATCAATTTTTATTAGAAAATTCTAGAAAAATTCAATTATTTAAATTGAAAAATAAATAATTTATTGAATAATTGAATGTTTGTTAAAATTGAATTCTCATAAAGAATTTTATCAACAAATTTTTAAATAATTGAATTCTTTTGACAAATTTTAATAAAATTTTTAAGAATAATTACATTTTTCGAGGAATTTGATTAAAATATTGTATCCAAAATTAATTAAAATCCTGCGATGAGTTTTATTATTCATGAAAATAATTTTAAAAAATTTCCAAAAATATTATTAAAATTTTTCTAAAATTATTGAATTTCGGTAAAGAATTTTATTATTTATAAAAATAATTCAATTCTTGTAAAGAACTTTTAAAAATTTTTTTAAAATAATCGATTCATGCGACGAATTTTATAAAATTTTTTTAAATAATTGATATTTTTTAAAAAATTTTATAAAATTTTGTATATTAAATAATTGAACTCACGTGAAAATTTTATTATTTATGAAAATAATTTAATTATTTCAAAAAAATTTATTAAAAATTTTATAAATTATTGAATTTCTGTGAAATTTTAATAAGAATTTTATTCAAGTTTTTAAATATATTTTAATTTTGAAAAAGAATTGTATTATTTATAACAATAATTGAAATTTTGACAAGAATTTAAACATTTTTTTTAAATAATTGAATATTGATGAATTTTACTATTTATAAAAATAATTGAATTTCGGTGAAGAATTTTACTATTTATAAAAATAATTGAATTCTTCAAAAGAAAATTGTTAAATTTTTTTCAATAACTGAACTCTTGCGACGAATTTTATAAAAATTCTTTTTAAATAATTTGATATTTTTCGAAAAATTATTTGAAATTTTTTAATATTAAATTATTGAATTTCTGTGAAAATTATATTATTTATGAAAATAATTGTTTTATTTAGAAAAAATTCACCAAAAATGTTGTAAATTATTCAATTTCTGTGAAATTTTTCCAAGAATTTTATTAAAGTTTTTTAAAAATAATTTAATTTCGAAGAGAAATTGTATTATTTATAAAGATAATTAAAATTTTGTCGAGAATTTTTTAAAAAATGTTGAACATAATTGAATTTTGGAGAAGAATTTTTTTATTTTTAAAGATATAATTGAAATGACCAGAATTTTTTTTAATTTTTGAATATAATTGAATTTCTGCGAAAAATGTTATTACTTTTGAAAATAATTGAATTTCTGTAATTATTTGTAACTTTTACAAAATTAAATTTTTTTAGTATTTTTAATTAAAATTCTTTTATCAATCTAGTATTTATGAAAATTGTAAAAATTATTCATTACATAATTTATAAGTCATAATTTTATGATAGCTCTTTAAAAATTAAGTTATTTAAAAATAAATTATTGTCCGAAATAGAAAAAATTCATGGTTTTGTATTAAAATTCGTGATTATTTTTTTAGTTTACAAGGCAAACAAAAAAAACATCAAAATTTAGAGTTTTTTCATGAATTTTTGAAATTTGATTTTTTCCAGTACTTTTACCAAAAATCCCTGACTTGTGGCAACCCTGATTTTTCTCCTTCTTCCCTTTTTTTTTCTTTTTCTTCTTATTCCTCTTTTCTCTTCCTTCCCCTTTTCTCTTTCTTCTTATTTTCTCTTTTTCTCTTCCTTCCACTTTTCTCCTTCTTCCCCTTTTCTCTATTCTTCACCCTTTTTTGCTTCCATCTTTTTTCTCTTAGCATTTAAAAAATCGAAATTCTTTTAAAACTGCAAGAGAGAAAAAGAATGGAAAAGAGAAAGGAGGATAAAAAATAGGGAGAAGTGAGAGACGAAGGGAAAAATGAAGAAAAATAGAGAACATTGGAAAAAAGAGAAAAGAGAGTAAAAAATAGAAAGAAGTAAAAAAAATAATAAAATGGCAAAGAATGCGGAGAGAAGTAGAGGAAACAGGAAGAAAGAGAGAAAAGAGAGTAAAAAATAGAGAAAAGTGTGGGAAAAAAGGGAAAGAGAAAAAAAGATAGAAGAAAGAAAAGAAAATAGAAAAATAGTGGAAGTCAAGAGAAGGACGAGAGGAAAAGGAGAGGGAGAAAAAAAGAGTAAGAGTGAAAAATAGTGAGAGAGAGAAAAAAAATTAAGAGGGCAAAATAGTGAGAGAGAAAAAAGAGTAAAATGGCAAAATAGTGAGAGAGAGAAAAAAAATGAAGAGGGCAAAATAGTGAGAGAGAAAAAAATGAAGAGAGAGGGAGAAAAGAGTGAGAAACGCAGAGAGAAGAAGAGTTCAGGCTACCTTAACGTCGTTAACGATCTACCTCAATCGTTGTTGCCCAAAGGAGCAAAGGCCAAGAGGAATGCAGACACGTAATGCACGCAGAATGTTGTCCGACCGCGAGGAGTTATTAGAGGAATCGTGGGTCCAGAGACCCCCTGGCGGGCCCACCATCAATGCTCTCACAGGATCCGACAGGTCCAACCAGGTCCTAACAGGTAAGGAATTAAGTACCACGAGCAAGAAGAAGAAGAAGAAGAAGAGGATGGCCAAAGAGAGAAAGAAAGGTGCCTGCTAAAAAAAACTATTTCACTGTGGCCCTCAAAGTCTTCTGAACTTTCCGAAATTATTGTCTCCACCCCCATCCGGTCTTGTGTGTCTATTTCATTTCTCGATTATTCGATTTCCAACTTTACAGTTCCTATTCACTTTTAAATTATCATTCAAAATTCTTCCTTCCTTTTTTTCGCCTCTCTCTCTCTCTCTCTCTTTTCTTCTCCTCTCTTGTGCTTTAAAACAAAAAATCTTTTCTTTTCACACTTTTTTTACTTTACACTGCACTGTAAAAAAAAAGGTTTTAAATTAGAGCTGATTTTGGTATTAAAACAGAATCAATTACGATTTAGTACCATTTCTTTTTACAGTGTGAGAAAACAATATATTTGAATCAAACATAATTATCTTTGTTGTATATAGTCAACTAAAAATTATCTTTGAATTAAAAATAATAATCTCGATTCAATACATAGTAAGTTTGATTCAATAAAAATTATATTTTTCTCAGTGTACGATTATTAATTAGCTCCTTCAGATTTTGCGGCTCAAGTGACGAGTCAATACTGTGATCACTTTGAGCCGAAACTTGAAAATTGATTCAATTGATCCGAAACTGGGGCTAAATTTTACTTGTTGAAAAATTATTTTCACCCAAAATGTTGTGGAAGAAAATTTTGATGAAATGACCACGAAACAGTTTTCTCGCACCTGCAGCACGGTTTCGTGTTTGAAATACCGAAAACGTGGCACTGTGCGACATCACCTAATTAATCTCATTTTGTCACTTTCGAACAAGGGAGGCCATTTGCTTCAAGTTTACAACTTTCGGCGTTATCTCCAACTCGAGATTATAATCTCTTTCACATCTGGAATACGTCTCAAGACGATTCAAATGTTTTTCTAAAGAAGAAAGTGCGAAGGAGACAGAAAGAGATATTCAAAAAGCAGTTAATGTAAACCTAATTAAAAAAAATGTAAACACAAACTAAACCCAATTGTTGCGAAGAGCAAAAAAAATACAGCAAAACTAATTATTATTTTACATTATTACCTTAAGTTCGAAATTTGAATTTGTAAAAACGTTTTTTAATTCGAATTCGACTAGCTTTTTGCTTTCGATATAAAAAATTTGACTAATAAATAACATTAGTTGTTTGCTTCTTTGTTTCTTAACTTTTTTTAAAAAATTTTTCTTTTCAAATATTTTCAGTTTTAAAATTAATGTACTGAAAATCATCGAATTATCACAAAGAATTTTATCAAAAAATTCAATAATAACAGAATTTCTTCTACGTTTTTTTAATTCGAACTAGAAAATTAATGACTAGCTTTTTGCTTTCGAAATAATAAATTTGACTAATAAATAATATTAGTTGCTTGCTTTTTTATTTCTTAACTTTTTTTAAAAATTTTTCTTTTCAAATATTTTCAATTTTAAAATTAATCTACTGAAAATCATCGAATCATCACAAAGAAATTTATCAAAAAATTCAATAATTACAGAATTTCTTCTAAAAATGCTACTAAATTCTAGTGAAGAATTTATTAAAAATTTTTAAAATCCTAATTCAGTTCTTTCGACGAATTTCTTTGTATCTTTCTTAAACTACTAGAGTTTCTTTAAAAATTGTAATTGTAAACTTTGAAAGCAATTGGATTTCATAAAGAAGAATTTTATTAAAATTGTATTTAAAAAAAATTGAATTCTTGCGAAGAATTTTATTACTATTTACAAAAATAATGGAATTGTCCTGAAGAATTTATTAAAATTTTAGAAAATAAATGAATTTTATGTCAATATTTGAAAATTAAAATTCTTTCGAGAAATTCTATTAAAATTGTTTTGAAAATAATTAAATTTCTGCAAAGGATTTTACTATTTATAAACATAAATGAATTATTGCAAAGAATTTTACTATTTATAAAAATAATTGAAATGTTTTCAAGACATTATTAAAATTTTTAAAAATAATTAAATTGTTACAAAGAATTTTACAGAAATAAATGAAAATAATGAATTTTTTCTTCTTTTCCAGAAATATTTTGACAGGAATTGAATAATTTTTTAAGAATTTAAAATTCTTGTTGAAATAGAATTTTATAGAAATTTTTCGAAAATAATTAAATTCTTTCTTGTATGTTTATTTAAATTGGATTAAAAATAATTTAATTCCTTCAAAAAATTGCAATATGAAAATAATTCAGTTGTTTCGAAGAATTCTTTAAAATTTTAGGAAATAAATAAAATTTATAAAAATATTTAAAAATATTTGAATTCATCCGCGGAAGTTAATTAAAATTGTTTTGAAAATAATTGATATCCTGCAAAGAATTTTACTATTTATAAAATTAATTGAATTCTTGGAAAGAATTTTACTATATTTATAAGAAATAATTAAATTATTTCGAAGGATTTATTAAAATTTTAGAAAAAAATTGAATTTTTTCGAAGTGTGTTAAAAATATTTATTAAAATTTTAGAAAATTATTCAATTCTTTCGTGAAAATTTAATGAAATTTTCAAAATATGAACAGTATTAATTAATTCTGTACTTAATAAGTGATTTTTTAAAATTTTGACTTATGAAATTATTTAAAAATTATTTAAAAATTATTATATGATGATTATTATTATTATTATTATTATTATTATTATTATTTGCATAACAACAAAAAATTGATTAGTAAAATTTTTATGAAAAAATAGCATTTCTAACAAATAAATTAGTGGAAATACTATTTATTAATAGTTTTTCCTAATAAACAACAATTTTTGATAATAAAATAGTAAAAATTATACTATTTACAGTTCAATTTACTAATAAATAGCAATTTTACTAACAAATTAGCAGAAAAAAAATTATAAGTCAAATTTCCTATAATTGAAACTTTAGTTTTTTATACTTTCTAATAAAATTTACAAATAAATAGTATTTTTTGTCTTGCAAATTAGTAGAAATATTATTCATTAATAGAATTTACTAACAAATAGCAATTTTTACTTTAAAAATTAGTAGAAATTATACTATTTATTAGTCAAATTTCTTAATAGAAAATTTACTTATTTATTTCCTAATAAAATTTAGGTACAAAATAAACAAAATTTTTACTAGTAATAATTTAGCAGAAATACTATTTATTAGTCAAACTTCCTAATTCAAAATAGCAAAAAGTCAGTCATTGATTCAAAATAGTAAACATTTTTACAAATTGAAATTTAGAAAGAACGATAATAAAAAAGTAAATAATAATAATAATAATAATTATTATTATTATTATTATTATTATTATATAAAAAACATAAATATACCTAGCATATTTATATCTACTAGTAAAAATAAAAAATAATAGCGTAATATTTAAAATTATTTAAAAAGTAAATATTATTTTATTATATTTCATTACGTACGCAAATAAATTATTATATGCTAAAAAATTGAAAATATTCGACTGCAGTTTCTTTGACCAAGAGGTTACAATACGTCATTTGGCTCATTACACTTTGACAAGAAATTTCCATTTATCACTCATGGATTCTTCACGACAGTCTTGATGTCTGACTATTAACAACTTTATCTACTGTTCTTGGAAAACGCACCTACAATTATCACTATCTTTTCTATCCCTTCGTCAAACAATTTCCATTTAAACAGAAAAAAAATATTTCCAAACCAAAAAAAAACATCAAAAATAAATTCTCCACTTACACCTAAAACCGCATTTTTTATTTATTTATTTATTTAAAAAAAACGAAATAAATTTCCCTAATAAAAATATTTATCCAAAAACTACTATTCCTTCCTTTTCGATCTAAAGAGAAAAATTCAATTTTTTTTTTTAAAAAGAAATTTAAAGATCAATAAATTATCAAAAAAAAGAGAAAAAGGAGAAAAAAAAGAAAGCAGGTAGAGAGAATTTCATAAAAGAGTGGAATACTAATAAAAAATGTTATTTAACTAAGTGGCCAAATAAGGCGAGAAGAATTTTTTTTTCAGGTAAAGTTAAATCGCCGTGAGTATAATGAGGTCCAACGTCAAATCATATAGTATGACAGTTTTATACCGACATATATCGTTTTGAGAGATGGTACGAGAGAGAGAGAGAAAGAGAGGAGGATGTAAGGATTAAGTGGAAGTCTTTTGCCTCCTCGCCCACAACGTTTTTCGCTTCGTCACTCAATATTGGCATTCCAACATTCAACTCTATATATATATACAGTGCACCAAATATACCTGAATAATCAAGTCACGAATGACCCCGAAAAAAACAAATTTTTTTCCCCTCAATTATTAGGTTTGGAAAAAAACACAAAAAATTTTTTTGATACGAATTTTTTTTTTTTTAGCCAAGTACATTAGTATTTGCCTAAAAAAAACATTTTAAACATTTCTAAAACATTTTTGTGTTTTTTTCAAATCTAATGATAATAAAAATAATTAATAACTGCGAAATTTTGCCTTCAATCGTAAATAATAAAATCTATATAAAATCTATATTAACAATTTGTTATGTTCCTGTAATTTGTTCACAGTTTGAAGTTAGTTGTTTGCTTCTTTGCTTCCCAAGTTTTTTAATAATTGTTAATTTTAATCTTATTCAATTTTATACCTATTTAAGGTCCAAAAAATTATTAAAATTCTTGCAAACAATCTTGTAATTCATAAAAACAATTAAATTGATTTAAAGAATAATTTAAAAATAATTTTTGAAAATAATTGAATGTTTTGCAAGAATTTTTGAAAAATTATCCAAATAATTGTATTCAATCGAAAAAGTGTATTAAATATTTGTAAAAAAATAAATATATTCTATTGAGAAATTTTATTAAAATACTATTAAAAATAATTGAATTCCTGCCATGAATTTTAGTATTTAAAAAAATAATATTCCGTTTTCCCGAAGAATTTTATAAGTATTTTTGTTAAATAATTAAATTTAATTAACATTTTTAAAAAAAATTGTACTCTTTCGAGAAGTTTCACTACAATTAAATAAAAAATATTTGCATTTCTTTGAAAAATTTTATTATTTATGAAAATAATTAAAATCCTGCAGAAAATTTTACTATTTATAAAAATAATTGAATTCTTGGGAAGAATTTTATTTAAAATTTTCAAAATTCTGATTAAATTCTAATGAAGAATTTCTTTGAATTTTTTTTAAATAATTTATAAAATAATCCATTTTCCTCAATAGTTTTAATTGAAAATTTTAAAAGTAATTGAATTTTATGAAGAATTTCTGTCAAGTTTTTAAAATAATCGCTTCTGTTAAAAATTATATTTAAATACTTTATGGTTGAAGTTTATCAACATTTTTTTCAATATAATTGAATTCCTGAGAAATATTTTATTATTTATAGGGAAATAATTTAAGTTTTGCGAAGAATTTTAATACTTTAAAAAAAATTGAGCTGTTTCCAAAAATTTATTAGAAGTTTGGAAAATACAATAATTTTTCAAAAAATTTTATTCAAAATTGAAAGAAATTTTACTGAATCCTTCCAGTGAGATTTTATTAAAAAATTGAGATAATAAAATTTTTATAAACCTATTGTGTCATTTTTTTAACTTTTAAAGAAAATAATTTAATATTTGAGAAGAATTTTCTTTAAAATTTGAAAAATAATTGAATTATTAAAATAAATTTTACAGGAATTTTAAAAATAATTCAATTTTTGAGATTAAATTACTTTTAGAATTATTTTTAAGAGAAATTAAATATTTTCAAAGACATTACCAAAGAATTGAATTGTTTCAATGAATATATGAAAATTTTAGAAAATAATAAAATTATTTTGTGGAATATTATTAGAATTGTATTAAAATAATTTAATTTCTGCAAAGAATTTTATTATTTATAAAAATAATTGAATTCTCGCGAAGAATTTTATTACAAATTTTCAAAATTCTGATTAAATTCTTTTACGAAAAATTTCATTGAATTTTTTTTTTTAATAATTGCTTTTCTTTCATAATTTTTATTAAAAATTTTTTAAAGTAATTGAATTTTATGAAGAGTTTCTTTCAAGTTTTTGAAATAATAACTTCTGTCAAAAATTATAATTCAGTAATTTATTGTTGAAGTTTATTAAAATTTTTGTTGAATATAATTGAATGCTTATAAAAAATTTTATTATTTATAAAAATAATTTAATTTTTGCGAAGAATTTTCCTCTTTTTAAAAATAATTGAATTGTTTTCAATAATTTATTAGAAAATTGGAAAATGAATGAATTTTCTTGAAAAATTTATTTAAAAATTGGACAAAATTTTACTGATTCCATCTGTGAAATTTTATGTAAAAATTGAAAACATAAATTTTTTATAAACGAATTGTATCATTTTTTAAATTTTAAAGAAAATAATTTAATATTATGCCAGAATTTTCTTAAAAACTTAGAAAATAAGTGAATTTTCCAAATTTCGATTATGCATTCACCTAAAAATTTAAATTCGAAAACAAAAAATTTCGCAATTTCCATTATAATAAATTGAACATCACGTTCCACGCTCTATCGCGCGTAACATTTGCTAGTGACAATAAAAAAATAAAAAAGTTAAAAAAAAACATCGATAAAATAGGACAGAAATGCAAATAATAATAATAATAATAATAAAATATTTTATCAATTCCAGACTGATAACTATATAAATTCAATGGCAAAAAAATAATGGAACGGGAGGACGAATAGGTTTCATTTTTATGGTCAGATTACAGGTAACTTTTAATAACTCTACCTGCAAAAAAAAAAAAAAAAAAAAAAATTGAAATGAAATACGGGAGATGAAACCTCTTCCTTTTCCACTATTTATATATCGGGAACGAAGTGGAATGACGGAAAATACGCGTTGTCAAGCTTCCGGTTCAATAATCTGGCAGCGTCACTGAGCACGGAACCAATTTGCGATAATAACCATCGTGAGAAAATTATTCAATATCACTCGTCTTCCAAAAGCTCATTTTCCTCTTCAATTATATCCAAACTTCATACACTAAAAATATATGAACCTGATGATGAAGACATCCCCTCTTCCTCTCTCTCTCTTCATTTATATACCCGAATGTCACAATTTCGATCCGGAAAAGAGAATTTAATTTTTTTTTCTCCTTTCTTAAACTTAATATATTATGACTTGATCCTTTTTCAAATTTAATATTTTACTCGAACCTTTTTTGAACTTAATATTTTACTTGATCCTTTTTCAAATTTAATATTTTACTCGATCGTTTTTTGAACTTTACATTTTACTTGATCCTTTTTTAAACATAAATATTTTACTTGAAAGGAATATTCTAAATTTCTCTAAATTTGGTTTTCTTGAAACGAATATTTCCATTTACGGCAATATTGTAGTTTATTTAGACCCAATTTCAATTATTCGAAAGTAATACTTTATAATTTTTTCCGAAACCAATATTAATTAACTAACTAACTGAAAAACTAAAACAGAAATATTCTCTCCAAGCTCGATACGAAAGAGAACGGCAATATTCGTTCGATAATTGTTAATTAATTATTTAATCAATTGTAAAATTTCCCAGCGAAATACTATACAGAGGAGATATAAAAGTGAGAGGAAGGAATGAGCATTTTGTATAGACACAATGTAATTTAGGCTTGGCCAATAATTTTTAGCCGCGATTCAAAGCAACAAAGAGAGTGAGAGAGAGAGAAATAGAGATTGTTTTTTTGTTTGTTTTTTGACTGACCTTTTCCTCGAGTGCGGGCCCATTCTCCATTGCGTGCATAATGGCATCCGAAATGCGGGTGTCCAGCTGTCTGACCGCCTTTTCGGCGTTCAAGCCGAGAGTATCGCTAACACCGTCGACAGCAATAACCAGTCTTTCAACCGTTTCCACGTAACCAGACCACGCTAAATCGAGCTCCGATGCTGGTTCCGTCAGACAACCCCTGTCAAAAGAAAGAAAAAATTAAGGTTTCTTCTTTAGTTCCACTTCACTCCAAAAACAAAATATATTGTGACTCAAAAAGTACCCAAACTACCAAACCATTTTTGAGGCAAATGAATAGTGGGGGCGAAATTGGAATCAGAACAAGGATGCTGTAATAGAAGGAAGAACAAATAAAGAATCTAAAGATGAAGAAGATGAAGAAGAAGAAGAAGAAGAAAAAGTAGTAGAAGAATAAGAAGCAGAAGTAAAAGTAGCATTTGAAACGAAAATAGAAGTTGTAGCACAAGATGAAGCAGAAAATGAAGCCAATACAGAAGCAACAGTTGATGAAGCTTCAAAAGTAGCACCAAATACAGAAGATGTTGCAGTAGAAACATTAAAATCATCAGTATTAAATGTATAAACAAAAGCAAAAAATAGAAATAGCATTAGACATAGAAACAGAAGTTGTAGCAGAAGTAAAAGCACAACAAGAAGCAAAATCAGAACTAGAAATAACATCATAGGCAAAAATAAATCCAAACAGTTATGGAGTAAAAACACAAATAGATGCAAATGTTTCTAATGAACCCGAGGCAGAAACAGAACAAGAAACAAATGTTTCTAATAAGAATAAAGCAGAATCAGAAACAGAAGTTGTAGCAAAAGCAGAAACAAAAAAAGAAGCAATTGTTGATAAAGCATCAAAAGTAGCACTAAATACAGAAGATTTTTGAGTAGAAACATTACAATCATTATTATTCAAGGTAGTAACAGAAGCAAAAATAGTAGCAGCATTAACAGTAAAAACGAATAAAGAAAACAAAGGAAAATCAGAACATAAAATAGCCTTGCAGGCAAAAATAGAAGTTGTAGCAAAAGTGGAAACAAAAGAAGAAGCACAACTAGAAACAATAGTTGATGAAGCATCAAAAGTAGCACTTAATACAGAAGATGTTCTAATAGAAGCATTAGAATCATCAATATTAATGTTAGAAACAGAAGCAAAAATAGTAGCAGCATTAACAGTAAAAACGAATAAAGAAACCAAAGAAAAAATAGAAATAGCATTGGAACCAGAAATGGAAATTGAAACAAAAGAAAAAGCACTGCTAGTAACAATAGTTGATGAAGCATCAAGGTAGCACTAAAAACAGAAGATGTTGCAGTACAAACATTAACTAATAATGATGATGTAGTAGCATCATTAGTATCAAAGATGGTAAAACCATCAGCATTGACAGTAAAAACAAATAAAGAAAGCAAAGAAAAATCAGAATTAGAAATAGCATCAGAAACAGAAATAAAAGTTGTAGCAAAAGTAGAAACATGAAAGAAGCAACAGTTGATAAAGCATCAAAAGCACTAAATACAAAATATTTTGTAGTAGAAACATTAGAATCATCAGTATTAAAGGTAGAAACCGATGTAATAGTAGAATTAAAAAAAATTGGAATCAACAGTTAATGAAGAACCAGAAGAAGCACTAAATACAGAAAATGTTTTAGTACAAACATTAACTAATAATAATGTTGTAGTATTATCAGTATTAAAGGTAGAAACAGAAGCAAAAATAGAAGCCAAAACAAAAAGGAAAACATAAATAGTAGCAGCATTAATATTATAAACAAATTAGGAACGCAAAGAAAAATCAGAATTAGAAGTTGTATCAAAAGTAGAAACAATAAAGATGCAACAGTTGATTAAGCTTCAAAAGTAGCACTAAATACAAAAGATTTTGTAGTAGAAACATTAGAATCATCAGCATTAAAGGTAGAAACAATCAATAATAGAATTTAAAAAAATTAGAAACAACAGTTGATAAAGAAGCAGAAGAAGCATTAAGTACAGAAGATGTAGTAGAAACATTAGCATCATCAACATTAAGATTAGAAACCATATTAAAAATAGTAACAATAGTAGTAGGTGAAACAGAATTTGAAGCAATAGAAAACAGAACGAGAATAGAAATGCTAATAGTATAGAAATAAAAGTAAAAGTAGAAGTAAAACTAGAAGTAGAAGTAAAAGTAGAAGTAGAACTAAAACTGGAACTAAAAGAAGAAGTGAAACCAGAACTAGAACTAAAAACAGAAATAGAAACTCAAGCATAAGCAAGAAACTCCAAAAGAAAAAGCACATCAAGAAGAAAATAAATATTCTCAAATCCTCACCTGACGACATTCGTACAAAAACCCTTGCACGTTTTCACCGACGACGATATCCCCTTGCATTTTGGACAATGCGTCATTCTCAATAAAGCTCTATAACAATTTGATTGATGATGACTCGCTCCCGAGAACAGAACACTGTCAGTTTTATCCAAAACCGTTTTGCCCAAAGTTAATGCCTGAACAAGAACGCGCGTTGCTTCAAGACTCTTTGCAACTGAACGTGAAATTTGCTTTGGGATGTCGCCGAATGGCTGTATATCGTCCATCGTTTTATAAAGGCAATCCTTAAATTTATCCGTGAAATCCTGTTGACTTGGATTTACGGTGTGATGGTAGGCAACTGGAAAGAGTTGCATAAAGAACTCGGCGAATCGCTCCTGCAGCATGTCACGTGAAAGCGGTTGCTGAAGGGTGTCAGGTGTATTTCTCGGTGAGACATAATCCACCATTGCTTGATAGAGAGCTTTGATCGACGGTCTACTCAATACGGCTATTGATCGGTACACCTGGTCAAAGAGAATTAATGTTTTATTCTCCGATTGTCGAGCCAATGCCGTCACGGTTTCTGTAACATAAAAAAAAACATAACATTTAGTTTTTTTGTTTTTGCTTTTCAAAAAGAATTTGCTATTGGAAATAATGTAACAAAATTAGAAATGCTAACCCTAACAATGTAGATGTAATGTTAAACCTAAGTTGTGACAAAAAGCGAATCAAAAACATTGCATTCTCAAACTCTTTATGTTTAGGCTTTTTCTAAAATAGCGTCTTTGGCGTAATCTGTAAATCCGCAAAAAATATTTTCATGTTCGGCTTTTTTACGAATTGGATCATGAAACTAAAAAAAAATGGAGAAGTTTCAGCAAAAAAATACAGATGCAAATGCATCGAAAGATCATACAAACAAAATAAAATTGATAATTGTGAAATGTCAAGAGATCAGTATGACATTATTTTCTCAGTAAATTTTGCTTCGCCTCCTCGGATGCAGTTGATCCGCCTTTTCGAGTGTTGCACTCGGGCAGATTATCGACATAACCACCTACTCGAGAGAGTTGCTCGAAAATACAAGAATAAAGTACAATAAAGAGGAAAGTCAACCGCATTCTTGAGTCTGCGATTCTGAATAGGCCATTGTCGAAGGGGAAGAATTTCGTGCTGCAGCAAAAGGTATATAAGCGGCGCATATATAAAATGCGTAAGCACACGCGCGCACACGTTTCATGTGCTTCAATCTTCAGATCCTGAGATCGCGATTCATCCTCGGAATCTCTCTCCTCCTTTAAACCCAGCGCGTCCACTTGTATATACTTCCACTTCTGGAACCTCTTCCATGATCTTGAATCTTGAAACAACTTGCTGTGGACAAGTCGGACTTTCGGTGAGAGAAACAGAGAGAGAAAGAGAGCCAAGGGTCTTTGGGTGGGGAAAAAGTGGACAAGAAAAGGAAAGGTCGAGAGCAAGATTCTTACGTGGGATTTTTATTGCTTCATTTGTCGCTACCGATCACATAAAACTAAACCAGAAGATTACACTTGTGTGTGGGGAAGATCCCGCATTCCTCTCTTGCTCCAACTTCTTAAAATCCAAGGACCAGATTTCTCCTCACTAAAATAATTCCAACTCAACTTATTTAATCGCAAACTTCTCTCTGCTAAACCTCCTCTAGATTCGATTTTTCAACTGAAAATTGTATTAAAAAAAAGTATTAGAAGAAGTAATGTTGTTGTAGTAGAAAAAAAAGTTCGACAAAAGGGAAAACAAGAGAAACTAAAAATTCGATATCGTTCCTTAAAAGAGATTTTGGTCGTCATAACGAAAAAGAACGCGAAACCTTCGGCAGCATCTCTCTGTTGCGGTCTCCAGACCCAGCGTGGTACAGTTCCCACGTACCTTTTACACCCCTCCCTAGGCCCTGTTTGACCAACACAACGAATTGGTCGTATACAAACACAAGAGAGGAAGATTCACGAATGTGCATTATACATTGGCAACGGCAGAAGCAGCAACAGCATCAGAAGAGGAACAACTCTCGCGCGATTCTCTCCCACACACGGTGGCGCTAAAATAAAATGACCAACGTGGAATGCCGAAGCTCTCCACGGTCCCGCCTGCCTGCCTGGGCCAAGAAGATGGTTCAACAAGAGCGAGAAAAAGAGAAAGGGAAACCCGACGAGGACAACCTGTGAAAGAATACCGACACGAGAATAAGAAGAGATACACGCCGTTAGAGAGAGAGAAAGAATATAAAAGGGGCGAGAAACGATGCTGTAACCAGAGATTGGTATTCGGCCCCTTAGGAAAGGGACCAAGGGACTAATTAAAAGAGACCACTTGTGCATTTATTTCCACTTCAATAAAGATTTTCATTTCTCCAAAATAGTACCATGGGAAATTTTCGACAACTTAATGAATTACTTATTGAAATTCTCAACTTGATGCAACAAGAAACGAGACACAATTGGTAGAAAATCTCTTTTCAACATCGCTAATTGGAATTTTTTATCTTGACGCAAAAGAAACACGTATTCCTTTGCTACTAATTTCTGCTTTACTTTACTCCTACCGCTTAAGGTAAAGCAGAAATTAGTGGAAGTTTAAGCCACAGAAGAAGTAGAAACAATAATACAAGAAGGAACAAAACTAAAAGGAAACGTTCCTGATAAAAAAGAATAAGCAGTAACTGAACTAGAAGCAACAGTTACAGATGACGATGAAGCAGAAACAGAATAAGAAGCAAATGTTACAGATGATGATGATGATGTAAAAACAGAACCATAAGCAACAGATCCAAACAGTTATGAAGCAAAAACACAAATGCAAAAATTTGTGATGAACCTGAAGCAGAAACAGGACAAGAAACAAATGTTTCTAATATGAATGAAGCAGAATTAGAAATAGCATTAGAATCAGAAACACAAGTTGTAGCAAAAGCAGAAATAAAAGAAGAAGCAACAGTTGTTGAAGCATCAAAAGTACCACTAAATACAGAAGATGTTTGAGTAGAAACATTAGAATCATTATTATTCAAGGTAGTAACAGAAGCAAAAATAGTAGCAGCATTAACACTAAAAACGAATAAAGAACCCAAAGGAAAATCAGAACATAAAATAGCATTGCAGGCAAAAAAAGAAGTTGTAGCAAAAGTGGAAACAAAAGAAGAAGCACAACTAGAAACAATAGTTGATGAAGCATCAAAAGTAGCACTAAATACAGAAGATGTTGTAATAGAAGCATTAGAATCATCAGTATTAATGATTGAAACAGAAGCAAAAATAGTAGCAGCATTAACAGTAAAATAAATAACACTAAATACAGAAGATGTTGTAATAGAAACATTAGAATCATCAGTATTAAAGGTAGAAACAGAAGCAAAAATAGTAGTAGCATTAACAGTAAAAACAAATATAGAAACCGAAGAAAAATCAGAACTATAAAAGTAAAAAATAGAAGTTGTAGCAAAAGTGGTAACAAAAGAAGAAGCAACAATTAATGACGCAGCAAAAGTAACATTAAATACAAAACATGTAGTAATAAAAACATTAGAATCATCATAATTAAAGCTAAAACCAGAAGCAAGACTAAATGCAAAAGTAAAAACGAAAATAGAAGAAGCAAATGTTTCCGATGAAGACGAAGCAGAAACAAAACTAAAAGCAAACGTTGCAGATGAAACCAAAGCAGAAAAAGAACCACCACAAGTTTTACAAAAAGCTAAAACAGAACGTGAACTAGAAGCAAAAGCACAACATCCAGAAGTAAATCTAAAAACAAAAGTCGAAGCAGAACATGAAGAAAAATTAAAAGCCGAAAAAGCACTAAAAGAAGGAAAAGTACAAGCACAAGATAAAACAGTAGCAAACGAATAATACAATATCTATTCCAATCCACTGGGAATTGAATAATTAAAAATTTAATCTCTTTAATCAGAACTTTACTTCCCGGTCTCCAATAATCTTTAGCACAATACTCGACTCGTTCAGCAAAAAAGAAAAAAAATGCCAAGCATTCGTTAAAAAAAAACAGTTAACTTTATTAAAACTTAACAACCGATTGTTTCACAATTTTTTTACTTTCTTTTTATTACTAAAAATTGCATAAAGAAAAAAGAAAGGCGAATATAAAAGCGATAAGATAGAAATCAAGTATGGAATAAAGTGGCAAACGAGATAAACCACGGGGTATTTTAAGGCGGTCGAATCGATCGCGAAAGGCATAATTCTTCTCTCCTCCTTTCCCCTTTCTCTCTCTCTCTCTCTATTTTTCATTCTCCTTCCCCTCTCTCATTCTTTCACACTTGGTATTCTCTGGCTGGGTTATAACGCTCGCAAAAGCATCACACCTCTCGATAACGAGTCTCGCTTTTTAGAGGAAAGAAGAGGGGGAGGAGGGTCCTTACAGGCCCCGCGGGAAATGTGTATAGATAAAATCGTGAGCGGAACGAGAGATCATCTTGTGGCGAAATTGGAAAAACGTGGGAACATTTATATATATATATAAATGACCAACAAAATGCAAAAGAGAAAGAAAGGATTTCATGAATGGACCAGACACTGTTATATTTAATTGGCCATGAATAATTGCGATACACTCATCGCGTTTCGTTCCATTTCGTTTCATTTTATTAAACACAATGCCTTTTCAGAATTTCGATGCGAAACCTCAAATTGCAAAAGTAGGAATAATATGTAAAAAAAAACATTTCACAATAAAATATATTGACCATGAGGTGCGCGGCTATTGTGTATTATCGAACAAACCCTCGGGCAAATCAATCCAATGGCATAAATTTCTACGAATTTTTATACAATAACAATATTGTTTCGATAAAAACATTTGAAAATATAGAAAAGAGAAATGTTGTAGTATAAATACAGAATACTGTATCATCTTTAATGGTATATTATTAGATATAGTATTAGAGAGTATATTAGAAGGGGGTATTGAAACAGTTTTCGATAATTATGGAATTAAAGACAGCTTTAGTAGAAGAAAATAGCTGATGATGTGATTAGGGAATGGTATGCTGGTAGTATTAAAAGGTAGTATATATCATTAGAAGGTTCTGGCATTAAAAGTATTATTATAGGTGGTAGTATTAAAGAAGATGGTACATAATCAAGAGGGAAACATTTAAAGATAGTACCTAGCACTTACGGATGGTAGCATTAGAAACATGATTATTAAAAGATGGTTCCACTAAGTGATGGTTTCATTAAAGCATGATTGTGGTATTATTACAGGATATCATCAAAAACCTGGAATTATCCTAATATGATGCGCTGCTTTCTTTAAATAATGATGGTATTAAAAACAAACCCGACTCAATACTAATACTGGTACAAAAATTGCCAAAACAAAACGATATTAAAAGTGCAGATACAGAAAAGGTAGAAGGTACTCCTATACAGAAACAAAAGTATTTACATAAAATCCGTTAAAAAAAAATAATTCAAAACCAAGGAACCGGAAATAGAACATATTCCACTGTCAGGAAATATTAAAAGCACCATAAGAGAAAAGCTTTTCATGTATAATTATCACACTAAAGTCTAAAGTCATCCGTACAATTTTCACAGTTAAAATGTGTCTCAGTGGCACATTAAAAATGTCCCTGGAATCCTACCAAATCTCTACAAAGTCTCATTTACCACAATTCTCTTGAGCTCACACAAAAGCTCTTGAAATCTTTAAGCATACTGCTGCTCTAAACCATAAATCTACCCAAAATCACAGTTCCATTAACTTCCACTAATATAACCTGAATTTTAAGATTCCATTTTCCAGGGTTTAAAAACACAAGAAACATTTTAATTATTTTTGCATAAAAGTTAGAAAAAATTCGAACCTATTGAAATCAATTTTATACTTTGTCAATCTTTACTAAAGTTTGCTATCAACATATATATACTTTTTATCCTGTCTCGTATACGCGAGTTACAAGTGGTTGGCAGAAGCATTGCTTTATGTCCAATCAACGATAAGATACCAACTGGCGAAATTGAATCTCACTGAGAACTTCCCTTTCGTAACTATTAGTCTCGAGTACTTTTTGTGTGAGTGGCACTTGAATTAAAAAAAAAGAAGAAGAAGAAAAAAGTATAAAGAAAATCACTCAAGATAAGATAAAGAGGAGATATTACATTATAGAGGAGTGACAAAGAAGGAATAACGTATATGAGACTCGAGAACTTATTCAGTAATCAAGCCGCTTGAGATTAGCACTCATTGAATCCTCTTTGACAAGAAACTTCATTAATGATGAAAATTAAAGTGTGACACTTAAATAATGGAGAATGAAAAATATTTTTCATGTCGGAAAAAATAACTTGGGGCAAAAATAGTTTTTAATTTTAAAAAAAGCAACTGGGAATTTTTGAATTAATTAGCGTTCCGATTATAAGGTAATCGTAGGACTCGTGTTAAAGGCGCAATAAAGCAAGAAGTTAATCCCAAGAAGGGAAAAGCTTACTCGCGAGAAATATTCATGTAATGCATAAATACACATGCAGGCTGCGTGCGAAAATTATGGCTTCCGATCTTGAATCGCTTGTCGCGAGGGTTTCGCGTGGGATTAAGAGATTCCCCGGCTATCGTCGTTGTCGGAAGGTGACACGAACCAACTGTACAAGAATATGCTTTAAAAGTATTTCACTCAAGATGATACTACATATTTTTCTTTTTTTTTTACATGAAATATAAAATTTTTTCCTTTAAGATTATGTTTCATGTTACGGGTATAACAAAAAGACTGAAAAAATTTTTTGTTTTGAATTATAAAAAGTTTCTTTACGACCAACAATTTTTATGTATAGAAAGAAAAGCAACAGCAGCAGCAGCAGCGTCATATTTTTTAACCCTGCGGCAACATGTTTGTGTGATTTAGTGTTAAGAGTTCGAAATGTATATATATCTTTTATACCAAAATTCTAATTCAAAAGAAACTCTTGTATACTATATATACTTGCATGGCAAGCATTGTACTATGCTCTCTTTGATGTATATACATATAAACCATATCCCGGGGACTTTACTCATTCTTCGAAAAATGTGAATATTTCACAACTTGTCGGATCCAGAAGTATATGCACTTTGCAAGTTTCCAGCATTCTTTATTGTCAATAACAAAATATTGTGGAAAACACACTTAAAATATTGTTCTCTGATATTTTTTTGACGTATTTATTAGTCGAACCTACTAGCGGATATGATGTATCATTTTTAATTCTTCTATTTTCAATCAATCATGAAGGAAAAGTAGTAAAAGTACTGGAAAAAATCAAATTTCAAAAATTCATGAAAAAACTCTAAATTTGGATGTTTATTTGTTTGCCTTGTAAACTTTAGAAATAACCCCGAATTTTAATACAAAACCTTGAATTTTTTCTATTTCGGACAATAATTTATTTTTAAATAACTTAATTTCTAAAGAACTATCATAAAATGATGACTTATAAATTTTGTAACGAATAATTTTTACAATTTTCATAAATACTAGATTGATAAAAGAATTTTAATTAAAAATACTTAAAAAATTTAATTTTGGAAAAGTTAGAAATAATTACAGAACTTCAATTATTTTCAAAAGTAATAACATTTGTCGCAGAAATTCAATTATATTCAAAAATTTAAAAACATTCTGGTCATTTCAATTATATCTTTAAAAATAAAAAAATTCTTCCCCAAAATTCAATTATGTTTGAAATTTTTTTTAAAATTCTCGTCAAAATTTCAAATATTTTTATAAATAATAAAATTTATCAATATTCAATTATTTTTAAAAATATTTTTAAATTTTCGTCAAAATTACAATTATAGTTATAAATAATACAATTCTTCTTCAAAATTAAAATATATTTAAAAACTTGAATAAAATTCTTGTTAAAATTTCACAGAAATTGAATAATTTACAAAATTTTTGATGAATTACTTCTAAATAAACCAATTATTTTCATAAATAATATAATTTTCACGTGAGTTCAATTATTAAATATTCAAAATTTTATAAAATTTTTTGAAAAATATCAATTATTTAAAAAGATTTTAATAAATTCGTAGCATGAATCAATTATTTAAAAAAAATTTAACAAAGTTCTTTACAAGAATTGAATTATTTTTATGAATAATAAAATTCTTCACCGAAATTCAATTATTTTAGAAAAATTTTAATTACATTTTTGGAAATTTTTAAAAATTATTTTCATGAATAATAAAACTCATCGCAGGATTTAAATTAATTTTGCATACAATATTTTAATCAAATTCCTCGAAAAATGTAATTATTCTCAAAAAATTTTATTAAAATTTGTCAAAAGAATTCAATTATTTAAAAATTCGTTGATACAATTCTTTATGAGAATTCAATTTTAACAAACATTCAATTATTCAATAAATTATTCATTTTTCAATTTAAATAATTGAATTTTTCTAGAATTTTCTAATAAAAATTGATTAAAAAATGAAATTACCGAATAATCGATTTATTGTTTATGAAAATAATTGAATTATTGCAACGAATTTTATTACAATTTTTTCAAATAATTGAATTTTTTTGAGAAAATTTACTACTTTTAAAAACAATTGAATTCTTGCGAAGGATTTTATTAAGATTTTTGTAAATAATTAAATTTTTGTTGAAAAATTTCATGGTTATTTAAATTATAACAAAACATGAAGAAGGTGATCGCCTTCTTTATGTTTTGTAATAATATTCTTATAAATTGTTGAGTTTCAAAAAGGTTTGAATTTGAATGTTCTGAAGAATTTTAATTCCCGTGGAAAAAGTAATAATTGTATACTTATTTAAAAATTAAGTTATTGTTTTTTTAAAATAATTTTACAATTAAAGAAATTTGTAAATAAATTTAATAGAGCATTTTTTTGAGTATCTAATAATTTTTAGAGTGAATCAGAATATTTTTTATGGTCAGGGAAAAAGTGAGAATTTTGTCTGTAAATCAGGGAAAAGTCAGGGAAAAATAAAATAAAATATTTGTGGCAACCCTGCTAAAGGTTAATGAGAATCAAAATTCAAATTAGACGCAGAAGCAGAAGAAGGAAACGAAAAAGTTTGAGAATAGGAAACAGAACATGAAGCATAATCATAAGAAGCAAAATTAGGATCTATAGTAGCAGAAGCAGAACTCACAAATAGATCCAAAAAGAAGAAGAAGAAGTAAAAAAAAAGATGAAGGACTAGATTTATACAGCTCAATTTATCTCCGTGTTTTTATTTCCACTCCTAAAAAAGAAACCTCCGATGGCAGATACCAACTTTCCTCACCCAGGACGTCGACAACGACGACATACAGCAGTAAACACATATAATTTTCCCAAAGCCCACTATTAAAATGAGTCACCGCATGTCTCTCATGCGAATACATATATATATACATACAATTTTATTGATTCAAAAAATGATAGCATGATATTAAAATTGTATTCGCCAAAACATGACTCACGCATTGCGTTTTAAAAATTAAAACAAAAAAAACTTGTATATAGAAGATATGAAGAAGCCTCTCATTTACTTTATAGCTTTTTTTTTTTGCTAATGATTCTCCACCCCGAGGAGCGCTATACACACCGGAATCGACCGACCGTAACTTGCCATACACTCTTCGGTAATTGTCTTGCATTCGAACCTAAAGAGCTATCTTCTCAAGTTAAGCGCGAAGGATAATCGATAAAACGAGCTCCAAGCACACGAATGTATATTCTATAACGATATCCATATAGAACCGTATGCGTGTGAGAGAGAGAGAGAGAGAGAACGAGCAAAAGTTCAAGTCAGAGTTATGTTCGGCTTATTGGCCCAACTTTAGAGTTGAGCGTGAGGTATACTACAGCAATGTTTCTCTCTCTCTCTATATATTTCCTAGCCTAAAGCCGATTTAGTGAAGCTTTGACTTCACTTGTTGAATTTTATTTCATCTCTGTAATTTTCACTCCGTCAAGGGTGTTACCTAACAAAGTTTTATTATCGATAAGGAAATGTCTCTGGATCCTTGGGGATCCCAACCAAGTTTTTAAAGATATTCGCAATTTATTTTGCAGAACATCACAAAGTGTAAATCCTTTCGCAATAGTAACGTAATCTTTGTACTATTTTGCAAATAAGAAACAATTTGTCACTTTCAATCAAGAAACAGAATACACCACATTTTTACATCCCCAGCATAGTAGTTCGTGCTTTGCAATTCATCATCAAAAAACGATCAAACTGAATCGAATTACCCAGATTGAATGTGGAATTCTTCTGTGATTTTTATTCACACTGTTTTTTTTTCCCCCAAAACACTCGTGTTGTGAGATTAATGCAGGCATCTGGGGAAATGACGTACAAGAGTCTAGAGGACCAATTGGACGCTGTTGTCGCACGTGTCGTTGCCGAGGCAACCTGTACTCGCTATGTGGCACTTGTTTACGAGCTCTATTTTTAAATTTGCAGAAAAACGCACTTCCTCCGCCTTCATACAATATATTCATTTTTTTCTGCCAAAAAAAAGTGATCCGCCTTTGACATTATTATAAAGAAACAAACCCGGATCAATATCAATCAAAAAATTTATTTTCCTTGACGTTTTATACTTTGACAATCACAAGAGTCGAAAAATTGTGTTGTGAAGGATAAATTTTTGTTTCTTCTAGAAAAAAGTCAATTTGTTTTTGTAGACAAAAAAAAAATGCCCCCTTTGTACAAATTGCAATTGAAGAGAGGGAAAATATAACTTTTTATTATCATCATCGAAGAATGAGAGGACTATTTTACTCTTGTCAAGTAGACTTGTTAACTTAAATGAGGAACATGATTGGAAGAAGTAGAAAGAAGGAGACGAGGAAGAAAAAGAAGAATTGAGTTATATGACTAAAATGACAGAGTACAAGACGTTATGGCGTGAAGCACTGTTATTTTAATGGTCCATTCAACGTCCTGAATAGAATTTCTGGTCAAACGGAATCACACGTACTGCGCGCGATGGTTAGAGACGATCGACACTCTAAAATCCCTTGTATGAGTGATGAAATTGTCACCACGTGACTATTACTTCAATTGATTTAGGAAAACACTTTTTTTTCATTTCTATTCGTCATACAAAAGTTTCTCAACTGCTAACTAGTGAGAAATCTTTGATCTGCTTCCTTTTCTTTTAATGATTTTCGATTACTTCAACATGATTAATATTAGGAATCAGTAGCTAAATTAGAAACAGAAGTGAAATCTGAAGAATCTGAAGCAAAACGTGAGACAAAAGATAAAACAGAAGATGATGCTGAATTTGGGAGTAAAATTAGAAGAACGGGAGAAATATTAGGAGCTAAAGATTAAGCAAAATTTAAATGATCTGCAGCATAAGAAGAAGTAAAAGATGATGCTGAATTAGGCGAGAAAATCACAACATCGGAAGCGAATTTAAAGTAGTGAAAATAGTTCAAAAAAACACAGAAATAGTAGTTTTTAGTGTCCGAAATCTAAAAATAGTACCCAAATAGTATCGTAACTTAAAAGTATTAAATAGTAGGTTTTAGTATAAATAATGTCGAAACCTGAGAAACAACACCCGAAAAACAAAAACAAATAAAAATACAAAATTCCAAATTTCTCCTGCAACGAAATAACAGAAAATCAATTTTCACAGTTAAAAGCTTGACTTTGACGAGAGAAAATGCTCGTCGATCGATAATATAATATTGCTCGCTGTGCGCAATTGCGCATCGTTAATTGAAAGGAAAATTGCATTAAAAACTTATTTTGCAAAAAAAAGGAAGCATCTTTCAGCCAAAAACTGTTAATTATAATATGCAAATATATCAAAGCTACAAAAGAGCAACGAAAAAAGTTTTTAATTACAAATTAAACTATACAATGTTAAGGGGCGTTAAGTAGTGAACACTTAAGCTGTACAAGGATATAATTAATATCGAAACTAATGTAAAGAATATTTATAGATTATAAAACAGCAACAGCGGCACGTGAGATGAATGTGAGTCATTCCTCGATCCCAGTGAGTCGGAAACCACCTATCTGTTAAATAAATCGATTTCGCTTAATTACTCGACTTTCGCGCGTCTTAATTTGACATTATAAATTTAAACGACTGATTACAATCTCCAACACCTGTCGTGCACGCAGTTTCACTTTTCTAACAAAACTTTTCGTATCAATAAACTATATTTGCCAAAACCAAACATCCTAAGGTCCCCTCTGGATAAAAAGGGGACGTTACAAGGGTTGCCACAAATATTTAATTTTATTTTTCCCTGACTTTTTCCTGATTTCCAGACAAAATTCTCACTTTTTCCCTGGCCATGAAAAATATTCTGATTCACTCTAAAAATTATTAGATACTCAAAAAAAATGTTCTATTAAATTTATTTACAAATTTCATTAATTGTAAAATTATTCAAAAGAATCAAAAACTAAATTTTTAAATAAGTATTTAATCATTACTTTTCCACAGGAATTAAAATTCTTCAGAACATTCAAATTCAAACCTTTTTGAAACTGAAAACAATTTATAAGAATATTATTACAAAACATAAAGAAGGCGATCACCTTCTTCATGTTTTGTTATAATTTAAATAACCATGAAATTTTTCAACAAAAATTTAATTATTTACAAAAATCTTAATAAAATCCTTCGCAAGAATTCAATTGTTTTTAAAAGTAGTAAATTTTCTCAAAAAAAATTCAATTATTTAAAAAAAATTGTAATAAAATTCGTTGCAATAATTCAATTATTTTCATAAACAATGAATCGATTATTCGGTAATTTCATTTTTTTATACATTTTTTATTAGAAAATTCTACAGAAATTCAATTATTTAAATTGAAAAATAAATAATTTTTTGAATAATTGAATGTTTGTTAAAATTAAATTCTCATAAAGAATTTTATCAACAAATTTTTAAATAATTGAATTCTTTTGACAAATTTTAATAAAATTTTTCACATTTTACGAGGAATTTGGTTAAAATATTGTATCAAAAATTAATTAAAATCCTGCGATGAGTTAGTTTTATTATTCATGAAAATAATTTTAAAAAATTTACAAAAATATTATTAAAATTTTTCCAAAATAATTGAATTTCGGTAAAGAATTTTATTATTCATAAAAATAATTCAATTTTTGTAAAGAACATTGTTCAAATTTTTTTAAATAATTGATTCATGCGACGAATTTTATAAAAATCTTTTAAATAATTGATATTTTTCAAAAAATTTTATAAAATTTTGTATATTAAATAATTGAATTCACGTGAAAATTTTATTATTTATGAAAATAATTGTTTTATTTAGAAAAAAATCGTCAAAAATTTGGTAAATTATTCAATTTCTGTGAAATGTTTCCAAGAATTCAATAATTAAATGTTTGTTAAAATTAAATTCTCATAAAGAATTTTACCAACAAATTTTTAAATAATTTAATTCTTTTGACAAATTTTAATAAAATTTTAAAGAATAATTAAATTTTACGAGGAATTTGATTAAAATATTGTATCCAAAATGAATTAAAATCCTGCGATGAGTTTTACTATCCATGAAAATAATTTTAAAAAATTTCCAAAAATATTATTAAAATTTTTTTAAAATAATTGAATTTCGGTAAAGAATTTTATTATTTATAAAAATAATTCAATTCTTGTAAAGAACTTTGTTAAATTTTTTTTAAATAATCGATTCATGCGACGAATTTTATAAAAATCTTTTAAATAATTGATATTTTTCAAAAAATTTTATAAAATTTTGTATATTAAATAATTGAATTCACGTGAAAATTTTATTATTTATGAAAATAATTGAATTATTTCAAAGAAATTTATTAAAAATTTCATAAATTATTGAATTTCTGTGAAATTTTAACAAGAATTTTATTCAAGTTTTTAAATACATTTTAATTTTAAAGAAGAATTGTATTATTTATAACAATAATTGAAATTTTGAAGAGAATTAAAAAATTTGCTTAAAAATAATTGAATATTGATAAATTTTATTATTTATAAAGATAATTGAAATTTTGACAAAAATTTTTCAACGTAATTGAATTTCTGCTAAGAATTTTATTACTTTTGAAAATAATTTAATTCTTCCAACGAATTTTATTCAAATTTATAAAAATAATTGAATTTCGGTGAAGAATTTTACTATTTAAAAAAATAATCGAATTCCTGAAAAGAACATTGTTAAATTGTTTTCAATAACTGAACTCTTGCGATGAATTTTATAAAATTTTTATTAAATAATTGATATTTTTCGTAAAATTATTTGAAATTTTTTTTATTAAATAATGGAATTCCTGTGGAAATTTTCTTATTTATGAAAATAATTGATTTATTTAGAAGAAAATCATCATAAATTTTGTAAATTATTCAATTCCTGTGACATTTTTCCAAGAATTTTATTAAAGTTTTTAAAAATAATTGAATTTCGAAGAAGAATTGTATTATTTATAAAGATAATTGAAATTTTGATGAGAATTTGAAAAAAAATTTTGAACATAATTGAATTTTGGAGAAGAATTTTTTTATTTTTAAAGATTTAAATGACCAGATTTTTTTTTTAAATTTTTGAATATAATTGAATTTCTGCGTAAAATGTTATTACTTTTGAAAATAATTGAATTTCTGTAATTATTCGTAACTTTTCCAAAATTAAATTTTTTTAGTATTTTTAATTAAAATTCTTTTTTCAATCTAGTATTTATGAAAAGTGTAAAAATTATTCATTACATAATTTAAAAGTCATCATTTTATGATAGTTCTTTAAAAATTAAGTTATTTAAAAAGAAATTATTGTCCGAAATAGAAAAAATTCAAGGTTTTGTATTAAAATTCGTGGTTATTTCTAGAGTTTACAAGGTAAACAAAAAAACATCAAAATTTAGAATTTTTTCATGAATTTTTAAATTTTGATTTTTTCCAGTACTATTACTAAAAATCCCTGACTTTTTTCTGACTTCCCTGACCCGTGGCAACCCTGGTTAGGGACCAGTTTTTAATTTGGAAGTCAAACACGAGTCCGGGGCTTAAAAAAAATAATTCCCTTCGTCAAAAATTGAAATTCCAAACTATAGAATAATAGTGGAGACTATATAAAGTGTCAGACCTAAAAGAACCTTTGAAATGTCGAGAGATTAATTATTCAAAATGACGAGATTGATAATAATCGAATGGAATATGTGTATGTGACACATGATGATTGAAGAAACAAATTCATTTTATTTCCAATGTGACATAAACGGTTGCAGCTGTTGAGTGGTCATCAGCCTGTTGCCTGGTCGTTTCTTTTGACATATATAGACACACGAGATGAACCTTATACCAATAATTGACTAATGATTGATGGTATCATTGTTGGAAATTCGAGGCAGGATATATATATTTTTTTTTCATAAAAATAATAATTAACATCGCAACTTGTCTCTACTCATTGACATTTTGATTCTTCACGTCCGTATTATTTCTAATTCAAATTTCAAATATACAAGATGACCTCAGACTGACCTAATTTCGTGCATGATATATTTCACAAAAATCCAAATAAGAAAACTTGCATTGAATTTATTGATTTTTGCCAGTTTTTTTTTGTAACCGTCTAGACTTTTTCATTTATACTATCGCGTCGACCTATATAGCGTGTATATCAAGGATCCCTTGCGGATTTTCACGACAATTTTTCTATATAAAAATACTTAAATTCACAAAAGGAAAAAATTATGTGAACTGGGGTAATTAGAACAAGCTTCCAGGTTTTCTGAAAATATCAAATTGAAACAAAAAAAAGAAATCAAAACTGTTTGTCTCCATTTGGATATACCCTTCGAAAAGTTGTGAGAAAGGTACATAAATATTAACGAAAAAAATGGTATTTTAATTTCAAGATAAATAATTTCCCGATAGGCAAAAGCGAGGGAATAATTTACAATCGAAAACTGTCGAGACAATAAACTATATAAATTAATAGTCAAAGTTGAATAAAATTTGGGAATGGTGAACGATAAAATCTTATAGGAAATGAAAATTAATGGTTTCGGTTGCTATATGAAAACTCTCCCATGGGTGGTTTCGCGATATTCTAGTCAGGCGCTCTTAAATGCCCTTAACCCTTCTTTAGTTACAAGCCCTGATTAGCACGAATCGATTCTAAACTTTGCCAATACCGAACTATGCAGAGACTCGTTGGCAAACTTTGTCTGCGGAATATCCAAAATATAAGCCACGTCATCGTCAATTTGTCCATTCGTTACTCAAATTCAATTTTTTATCCTCTCTTTTTTCAAATTCTTCAACAATAGTTCCCCTTTTTTTAAAGAAATTTTACAAACATTGTCCCCCAATTTTCCTATTTTTCCAAAAACCAAAACAAAAACTGCAACAGTTTTAGACAAAACCAACTTCACGAAAATCAGGCTACATTTCAAAACAACTAATTTCACAAATACTGACCCCAATTTTTCTATTTTTCAAAAATCAAAACCAAAAAAAAATTGGTTAAAAACTGCAACAGTTTTAGACAAAAACGAACTTCACGAAAATGAGGCTACATTTCAAAACAACTAACGAATTGTTGTTTCTGTTCACTTAGTGATACAGAAAAGAAAAAGAAAATACTTCAGGGAAAAAAATATCTCGATTCCAAAAAAGGATCAAATGGGTTCAAAATAGCCTGAACTTTATTAACACTCGCATCTCTGGAGAAGAGAGAAAAAAAGAGTTCTTGAAGGAAACTTTAAAACAAAGGAAGAGATGCAACACCCAAGATCTTGTATATAGGTGTAAAAACTCTTTTCAAGCATATGTCAAAGTCTTTATCTTTTTATCTCAACACGCATTCAGAGGAGAAGAAATTAAAAATAGCAATGACCTACATTTTTGCGTCTTTTAATTTTAACATACAAACATAATCAGTGAGTCTGCTTTTTTGTAAAGCATTCAATAAATCTTTTTTCCTATTGAAAATAATATAGTCCATTAACGAAATTTTAATGAAGATGAAAGTAAAGCGTAACCTAAAAATTATTTGCTCCTTAGGTACTTTTCGTCGGAGTTCTTTTTTTGGGAAAAATTAATTAAAACAAAGAATCTTTATCATAACTTTGTAATCAATTTGTTTCATAGTACCACAAAATTCTTGTTTTGAACAATTCTTCAAAATCAGTTTTACAAGAAATCTTTAGAATGTAAAGAATTTATTATAACATCAATAACTTCATTTTTAAATAAATATTTTATCATTATCATTTTTTCATATACAAATTAAGATTTTCAAAAATTAAAATTTTTTTCAATTTTCAAAAAAATTTGTCAAAATTCAATTATTTTCTGTCTACAATTTCCAAAAAATTTAAAAAAAGAATTAAATTATTTAAAAAGAAATTTTTATCAAATTCGTATCAAGAATTCAATTATTTTCAAAAGTAATATAATTCTTTGCAAAAATTTAATTATCTTCAAAAATTTACAAAAATTCTTGTCAATTTTCAATTACTTTTGTAAATAAATAAAATTTTTCTCCGACATTCAAAGATTTCTGAAAAAATTTTATGAAATTCTTGTCAGAATTTCAATTATTTTTAACTTATGTACAATTTTTTATCGAATTTCTCGAAAAATTAAATTACTCCTACAAATTTTATTCAAATTTGTCAAGAAAAATCAATTATTTAAAAATTTGTTGATAAAATTCTTTAAGAAAATTCAATTTTAAGAAACATGCAATTATTTATTAAAATATTTATTTTTACAGTAAAAAATTAAATTATTCAATAAATTATCTTTGTTTGTATTCAAATAATTGAATTCTCGAAGAATCTTCTGACAATAATTAAGTTTTAAAAATGAATTTCAGTGAAAATTTTAGATAAAATTTGAAATTTATATTTCCTTACATATATTTAATTGAAAAATTTACGAATAATTAAAACTTCGTTAAATTGAATATTGTAAACAAATGGATTTGAAAATTGTCAAAAAACTTTTTCGAAAACTATTAAAATTAATTGATTTAAAGATGAGTTTTTAGTTAAAAATTCTAAAAATAATAATCGTAATGATGAAAATAATTTTTGAAAAAGTTACAGTAAAAAAGTACAAAGTAAACTTTTTAAAAAAATTAATTCTACAGAATTGTTCGTTAAAAGTATAAAAAATTCATTTTTACAAAGATTCAAATTTAAAACCTTTTGAAAATTTAATTATTTCTAAAAATTTGTATAAAAATTGAATTCTCCTAACAAATTTTAATAAAATTTTAAAGAATAGTTTCAGTTTTCGAGAAATTTACTAAAAACGAATTTTATAAAATATATTTAAAATAATTGAAATTCTGCCAAGAATTTTATAAAAGTTTTTCTGAATAATTGAATTTCGGAGAAAATTTGTATTATTTATAAAGATAATTGAAATTTTGACTAAAATTTTTGTAAATTTTCGAACATAATTTGATTTTTGCGAAGAATTTATAACTTTTGAAAATAACTGAATTCTTGAGACTAATTGTATTAAAATTCGTTTTAAATAGTTGAATTCTTTTGTGAAATTTTATTAAAATAGTTAACCTTGAAATTAATTGAATTTTGATAATGTTTAAATTAATTAAATTTCTACGAGAAGAATGTTATTAAAATTATTTTGAAAAAAATTGAATTCTTACAAAAGAATTTGATTTAAATTTTTGAAAATACTTTAATTCTTTGAAGAATAAATATAAAAATAAAATAATTTAATTACTGCATAAAATTCAATTTGTTCTATAGTTGTTTTAACTAAAATTCTTCTATAAATCCATTATTTTCAAAGATCGATTAAATATACATTTAAAAAATAAACTATAATTTCAGAACAATTTGAGTTATTAAAATTTTTTGTTTAAATCTAGGTTTTTCAAAGTTTCTAATCAAATAAATTTAAAATTGAAATTTTACAAAATTTCAAATGAAAATCGTTCTTAGTTCATTTAATTATGAAAATCGTAAACGCGCAACTCTTTTAAAATTAAATTAATTTTGAAATATCTAAGTAAAATTAGATTTAAAAAATAAATACAATTGGAAAACAACAATTTTCCAGGATTTCGATCAAAATTCCCTGATTTTTCCAGGTTTTCTCAATTTTTATAAAATTCCCTGACATTTTTGGGTTGTTCAGGTTTCCAGGTTGAATTGCAACGTTGGTAAATTTGGTTTGAAGAAGAAATAAGTAAATTTAGTTTGAAGAAGAATTAAGTAAATTTGGTTTGAAGAAGAATTAAGTAAATTTGATTTGAAGAAAAATTAAGTAAATTTAGTTTAAAGAAGAATTAAGTAAAATTTGGTTTGAAGAAGAAACTAATAAATTTAGTTTGAAGAAGAATTAAGTAAATTTGGTTTGAAGAAGAATTAAGTAAATTTGGTTTGAACAAGAAATAAGTAAATTCAGTTTGAAGAAGCAACTAATAAACTTAGTTTGAAAAAGAATTAAGTAAATTTGGTTTGAAGAAGAATTAAGTAAATTTAGTTTAAAGAAGAATTAAGTAAAATTTGGTTTGAAGAAGAAATAAGTAAATTTGGTTTGAAGAAGAATTAAGTAAATTTGGTTTGAAGAAGAATTAAGTAAATTTGGTTTGAAGAAGAATTAAGTAAATTTAGTTTGAAGAAGAAACTAATAAATTTGGTTTGAAGAAGAATTAAGTAAATTTGGTTTGAAGAAGAATTAAGTAAATTTGGTTTGAAGAAAAATTAAGTAAATTTAGTTTAAAGAAGAATTAAGTAAAATTTGGTTTGAAGAAGAAACTAATAAATTTAGTTTGAAGAAGAATTAAGTAAATTTGGTTTGAAGAAGAATTAAATAAATTTGGTTTGAACAAGAAATAAGTAAATTCAGTTTGAAGAAGCAACTAATAAACTTAGTTTGAAAAAGAATTAAGTAAATTTGGTTTGAAGAAGAATTAAGTAAATTTAGTTTAAAGAAGAATTAAGTAAAATTTGGTTTGAAGAAGAATTAAGTAAATTTGGTTTGAAGAAGAATTAAGTAAATTTAGTTTAAAGAAGAATTAAGTAAAATTTGGTTTGAAGAAGAAATAAGTAAATTTGGTTTGAAGAAGAATTAAGTAAATTTGGTTTGAAGAAGAATTAAGTAAATTTGGTTTGAAGAAGAATTAAGTAAATTTAGTTTGAAGAAGAAACTAATAAATTTAGTTTGAAGAAGAATTAAGTAAATTTGGTTTGAAGAAGAATTAAGTAAAATTTGGTTTGAAGAAGAATTAAGTAAATTTGGTTTGAAGAAGAATTAAGTAAATTTGGTTTGAAGAAGAATTAAGTAAATTTAGTTTGAAGAAGAAACTAATAAATTTAGTTTGAAGAAGAATTAAGTAAATTTGGTTTGAAGAAGAATTAAGTAAATTTAGTTTGGAGAAGAAACTAACAAATTTAGTTTGAAGAAGAATTAAGTAAATTTGGTTTGAAGAAGAATTAAGTAAATTTGGTTTGAAGAAGAATTAAGTAAATTCAGTTTGAAAAAGTAACTAATAAATTCAGTTTCAAGAAGAAATAAACAATCATTCATTTGAAAGTTCATCAGTTACGAACATTACACAAATAAACAATCGAATTAAAAAAAGGATATCAGATGATGAATCGCATTTTTCTTATTCTATTTTTCATTGAGCGTGCGCAATACCATCGAAAGAGGCGAGAAACTATTTTCCTCCCTCTCTTTCTCTTTCTCTTGAATCTTGTCACGAACTCGTTCAACACTACTATGTACGATGCGTATTTATCGATCATCGGAATATACAAACGAATTTTTTTTTATCAGTAATATGCACTTAGACTAGAAACAACCATCAAGATAGTAAATAAAATCATGTGTTTTATATCTCTTGTATAATAATGATGATGATGCTGATCATCATCATCATCAACATCGGGTATATAGAAGATCCTATATGTAATTCGTTTAACCCTTTTTATGAGCCTTAAGCAATTGTGTATCGCGTCTAAGAGGCGCCAGTAATTCACCCCCTCGACTTGTCCTAACAAATAATTTCGAAAAAAAACAAAAAATTATTTTTACAACAACAACAACATTATAAATGGTGTCAGATAACCGAATTTTCCAACATAAATATTTTCCAACAAACTTTCCTTCTATTTATCATATAAAATGAGAGCAATGAATTCAGAATTTGACCTCCTTCTCTTAAACATACTCTGTGTATATATCCGAAAAAAAAACTTGAGAATTATTTTCTCCACTCTTGTTTCTATAATGAGAAATATGCAAAATTAATTTTCAGTTTTCGAAACATAATTAAAATCTTGGTAGTTAATTAAAAGACATAGGTTTTCATTCGGGAAATAAATTTTTTTTTTTTGCGATTTATTAAAAAAAAAAATTAGAAAACTTTCTTTTTCAAACTGCATATAATGCAGACACTGCTCTCATGACGTAATTGAAAACAGCTTTAATGTTTAGACACACAGTGAAAATAGTATGTATATAAGTTTAAATGTACCTCTGTAACACTAACAGAATCTAAAATTAAATCCAACTAAATTTAAAAGCATCCGCGAATATATAACAATCCAATGTAAACAGTTTGGAAGAAAAAAAAACGGAAAATCTTCAAGAATTATAAAATTCTATAATATAACAATTTTTCCCCTCTCTCCCCCTTTTGACTTTATTATATCAAGAAACTATTTTCGACATATTTGTCAATAAAGTTTGCAATTCCTTGAAATATCACTCAAATTCACTCTAATTTTCACTTCTAGGTTAATAACTAAGTAAAGTAAGTAAGTTGAGAGAGAGAATATATATAATTTTAACTCGTGGAACATCTTAAATTCTCAGTATATAAGTGAATGTTGAAAATTGCTCTTGATTAAGGATGAGAGAGAGAGAGAGAGAAAAAGAGAGAAATGGAAGATCGATCGTAGCTTGAGGG
This sequence comes from Leptopilina myrica (nomen nudum), assembly GCA_032872475.1. Lineage (NCBI taxonomy): Eukaryota > Metazoa > Arthropoda > Insecta > Hymenoptera > Figitidae > Leptopilina > Leptopilina myrica (nomen nudum). Next base: position 20,273,928 of record CM065467.1, on the reverse strand, counting down.
ATTTGAAAGAATTGGGGCAATTGGCACATGAAGCAGTGACGTTGTAAACGATCTTTATTGTCTGTTTTTGTTGAATACATGAAAATAAAGAAATTGTTTGCGATCTCAAAACTCCATTTCTCCATTAGAAGACTAAATTATTGGAGAATTATATTTTAATTACCAAAAAAAAAAAAAAAAATTAGGACAGTGAGAAAAAAAATTCTATTTTCTTTGTTCCTATCATTTCCCATGTTTTCATGATTCATCTATTATAATTAACGTAAATAATTAGTGATATGTCGGAGAAAAACTTATTTTTCGTGTTTGTTTTTACAAATGCCTGTTGGCCGTAGTCGTTAAGGCGCGCTTCGATCGGATAAACTATCAATGCTTCGATTCCCCCCCGAATTAGAAATTTTTTCCCATATCTTAAACTTTCATTTAGCATAGAATTTACTCCTGATTTTGACAACTTCGTAGTTTTTCTTCAAGAATATCAAAATTGAGACGAAAACTATAAAAACAATTTTGATTTTCTTCATTTCAATTTCGATAAATTAGTGTAATTTATTCATACAACAGGCCTCGGATCGACTTTAACGAACAAAAAAGTCGTGTTAGTCGATTAAAAATAGAAAAAAGTCGAAAAATTCGATTATTTAATTCAGTGTTATCGCAAAAATTCAACTTAATCAAAACTGGTATAATTTTGCTAAATAAATATTCTAATACTTCTTACTTTTTTATTCACTGAAAATAAGTTTTTAAATTTCAACTTTTGAAATTTAATAATTTAATATCTAAAAATTAAAACTATAACCCTTTTATAAATTTAATTACTTTCTACAATTTTTAACTAATACTTCATCTCTAAATCAAATATCTATATGAATTTTTAATCATTTTTTGCAATTTCTTCAAAAATTCAATTATTTAAATTAAAAAAATCAAAATTTTATAATTTCAACCGTCCACTTTTTTCTATTTAAAGACATTAATTAAGGTAGAACATTTTCCAAAATTTTAATAAAGAAATTCGTAAAAATTAACTTTTTAACAATATTTCTAAATGATTTATTGAAAATACAAAAAGTTTTACAATTAAATATAATTAAAAAATGTCAAAAATTGAATTTTGGTCAAATCTTTTCAAAGCTGATTCAAATTTAGTAAAACATTTAAAAAATAATTCAAAATTTGTCAAAATCTTACGAAAAAAGTAATTGAGTTTTTTAAAAAATATAAAAAAATTAATGAAATTTTTCAATGAATTTTAATTATAAATAAATTATTTCTGAAAAAATATAAAGTAGTGCTGTATGAAAAATCCAATTATTTGTAATAATTTAAACTTTACATTTTTCTATTTAAAGATATTAATTAAGGTAGAACATTTTCAAAAATTTTAATAAAGAAGTATTTCTAAATAATTTATTCAAAATAAAAAAAAGTTTTACAATTAAATACAATTAAAAAATGTCTAAGAAACTGAAATTTGGTCAAATCTTTTCAAAACTAATTTAAATTTAGTAAAATATTTTTAAAATAATTCAAAATTTGTCAAAATCTTTCGAAAAATAATCAAGTTTTTAAAAAATATAAAAAAATAAATCAAATTTATCAAAAAATTGTAATTATAAATAAATTATTTCTGAAAAATTCTAAAGTAGTAAATTTAAAAAAAATTTTATTTACTTTATTCGAAGGTAATTGAATCTTAAGAAATAGTAATAAAAAATTTTAAGAATGGATTTTTTTATAAAGATTGTAATGTATAATTTTTCAAAAATAATTGAAGAATTTTTGTATAATTTAAAACAAAATTGTAAACAAAATTGTCTTCAAAAATTTTAACTGAAAATTTGGAATCTACGATTATTTTCTCCAAAATGTTGAAAATAATGTTGAACAATTTTAATTTAAGTATTTTGTGTATGATTTTTAATTTTCGGAAATATTGAAAATAATCGAATTTAAAAAAATTGAAACGTAATAATTCAGAGAGTTATTCTTTTCTGAACTGTTTTAATATTATTTTTAAGACTTATTTTTCATTAATTTTCATTTTTATTCAATCTACACTTGAAGATTATTTATTATAATTTTTGATAATTTAATATTATTTGAAAAATTTTCAATTAAAATTCTTTAAAAGTTAATTTTCAATTAAAATTATTTTAAAGTTAATTTTCAATTAAAATTATTTAAAAGTTAATTTTCAATTAAAATTATTTAAAAGTTAATTTTCAATTAAAATTCTTTAAAAGTTAATTTTCAATTAAAATTCTCTAAAAGTTAATTTTCAAAAATTGGAATAAAACACTTGAAAAGATGATTTAGTTTTAATTAAATTTTACAGAATTTTAATTATTCAAAATCTTTTTAATTCTAATATTTTGAAACATTTAATTAGAAAACTGATTGAAAAATAATGTTCCCAAAGTTTTTCTATAAGTTATACTTTACACGGTATAAAAATCGAAGTAAGTTGCATTTTATACCAAAAATATTGTATTTTGGCGAGAAATTTGTAAGTCGAAAAAGTCCCAATTTTTTTAAATAAAAGTTGATAAAAGTCGCATTATTTGAAAATAGTCGAAAAAAGTCGAAAAAGTCATAATAAGGCCTGATACTATCAAAAAGCATTCAATCCTAATTTTTACTAATTCATAACAGTTATTCCAAGGATATAGTAAATTGAGAGAAAAAAATAAAAATTGTTGCAAGGGAACAATTTTGATTTTTTTCCCTCAATTCGATAAAATCCGTGTAATAATTTTACTATAATACCAAAATAAAAAAAATAAAAACATAATACAGGATTAATATAAGAACCAATAGCATAAATAAATCATCATAATACTCCAACTCAAGTATCAAAAGCTGCTTTCAAATTGATCGTAATTTAGCGTGTGGCGAATTGAGTAAAGTGGCAGGAAAGAGAAAACTCGGTATAATATATATAAAGTTAAGAGTTGGGAGAGTTTAGACGAGCTGATAGCGATGCAGTTTGAGGCACTCTCGCGATATCAGCGTAGGTGTTTCGTTTCGGATTCAACATTTTCACATCTCCTTTCCTCTTTTACACACACAGACACAAATATACACACAGATATTCATACAAATATGTATGATGCGGTTCGCGTGCCATCGAGAAACCGTCATGCTCGTTTCTAACATGTCCGGAGGGTGCACGACATCATGAGTGTGTACATCCCACACGAGATGAGAAATGCTTGATGGTCCATGAGAAAACGAGAAGATATATACGACGTGTAAAATGAGATCTTTTCCCGTTCACGACAATAAGCAAGTTTATTATACTCGCGCGGGTGAAAAGAATTTTTCTATTATTTATTATTTGTTTGTTTGTTTGTTTGTTTTTTGCGAAAACAAAGCGACTAGATAAATAGTAAATAAATTTATACATCTTCTATTTTCTTCTTTTTCTCTTTTTTATATGATTTTCGATGAGTTTAGTTATGACTTTGCGGTAGTTATAATTAAGAAGTGAAAGCTAAAGTAGAGGCGGAAGCAGGTATAATGAAATCAAAACACAAGAAGCTAAAATGGAAGAAGCAGAAGCAACATCTACAGGATCTATAGAGTAAAAACGGAAACAAAAGATGATGCTGAATTTGGAAATAAAATCCGAAAAGCAGAAGCAAAATTAGCAGCTAAAGTAGAAGCACAATCTAAAGAATCTAAAACAAACAATAAAGCAGAAGATGATGCTGAATTTGGAAATAAAACCAAAACATTAGAAGCTGAAGATGAAACAAAATCGAAAGGATCTGCAGCATAAAAAGGAACAAAAGATGAAGCTGAATTTGGAAATAGAAGCAGAACATCAGAAGCAAAATTAGAAGCTAAAGTTGAAGCAGAAGCAAAATTAGAAGCATCAGAAGCAAAATTAGAAGCTAAAGTTGAAGCAGAAGCAAAATCTACAACAAACCAAGAAACAAAAGTTGAAGTAGAAGATGATGCTGAATTTTTTAATAAAATCAGAAAAACACAAGCAAAATTAACTGCTGAAGTAGCATCAGAAACAAAATCTGTAGAATCTAAAACAAAAAAAGAAACATAGGATAAAGCACAAGATGATGCTGAAGTTAGAAATAAAATCAGAACATAAGAAGAAACAAAATCTAAAGGATCTAAATCTTCCAAACTCAGCATCATCATCTGCTTAAACATTCGTTTCTTATTTTTTGGCATTCGATTTCAGAACAAGAATTCGAAGCTAAAATAACAAATGCGAAATTAGAAACAAAAATACAATCAAGAGGAAGTAGAACAACTTTGAAAATCACGAACAAAGTTGAAACTGAAACAACAAACCTTCAAATCTAGAAACAACTTTAGAACTAAAACAAGTTTTCAAACCCAGATACAGCTTTGGAACTGAAACAAAAGTTTTAAAGCAAGAATCATAACTTTAAAACCCAAAAAACATTTTGATTATAAGACAAGCTTTTCAACCGAAAAGCAACTCTGCAACTGAACCAAAAGTTCCAAACCAAGAATCAGCTTTCGAACCGAAAAGCAACTTTGCAACTGAACCAAAAGTTTCAAAGCAAGAATCAGCTTTCGAACCGAAAAACAACTTTGCAACTGATCCAAAAGTTTCAAAGCAAGAATCAACTTTAAATCCAAAAAACATCTTTAATGAAACAATAAGCTTTCAAACCAAAAACGAACTCTGAAACTGCAACAACATTTCAAACCTAAAGCAACTTCGAAGCTAAAACAAGTATTCAAACCGAAAAGCTACCTCGAAACGCAAACAAGTTTCAAACCAATAAGAATCAACTTTGAAACCGAAAAACAGCTCTGAATCAGGAAAGGAGGTTTCAAAATAACTTTGCAGAATATTTCGTACGGTTTTCGGCCCGTGAACAAGTATTCCAACTATAGCTCCAAGTTTGGAAAGAAAAAGAGGGTCCTAATTTGGGTCTGACCTGGTTCTATCGAGGCCCAAACAAGAATGGATGAAAAAATTCAGCAGCTACGTATGAGAATTTCGAGAGAGAGAGAGAGAAGCGAATAAAGATAGAGAGAAAGAGCCAAAAGAGTGAAGGAAAGAGATAAAAAGAGACACTAAGGGAATAAAAGTGAGATGAAAATTAATTGAGTTCTGCTTGAATTCTGGTCGGAAATGCAGTCCTCGTTGAAGTGGAATGGAGCTATTCGTGATGCCGTCACGCTGACTGCAAGCGAACACACGCTCTAAACGAAAAGAAGGAAGGTAGGGGGATGTGCAATGTGTGTGCAGCAGGTTCGCTTTCTCGCGAGAGACTCGACTAGCCCTATATGGTCCGGTCGCACAATGCAAGCTTTGCCTCTCTCACTCTCTCTCTCGAAACCTGCGACTACGCGAATTCGAATCGCGGTCCGATCAAATATCGCAATTAAGGCCCTCGGTATCGTTTATAACCTTTACATCTAAAAAAAAGAAGAAAATAAACAAACCCCACCAGCATACTAAAATTCCTCTTTAACAATTATTATTATTATGCATTCCATTCTCTCAAATATTGAACACATCACCGTCTTCAGAAAAACAACGACAACAACAAAAACCTAAAACAGAACGACAATTCAAAACGCTCCCTATTGTTCAAAACCCAAAAATTTCATTCCTTTATACTCTCTGTTTCTCTCCTTTCAATAATAATAATAATAATAAATCCCCTATTGTTTAAAATTTATTGTTCAAAATTTAATATTCTTTTCGTCTCTTCAGATTTCATGAAGATTTTTTTAACTTAATTAATACTAATAATACTAGCAATAATTCTAGCTAACTTCTTACGTATTTTTTAAAATAAAATTAAAATTAAAAAAACATTTCTTTTAAGGGCATTTGAACCATTATGACGTCACAATTGATGCAAAGCATACATTTTAATGCTGTGACGTCATAAAGGTTCAAATGCCCTTAAAAGAACTTTTTTTAAATAAAATTAGCAAATTAAAAAAAAAATTTAATTCAAATTTTGTTCATAAATATAAAATATGAATTGAAATGCAAATTATTACTATTTTTTATAACCACAATAATCATATATTCTGAGACTATAGAGATTCAAAGAAATGTCAGAAAAAATACTGGAAAGAATTAAATATTTAAAATTCGCAAGAAAATTATGAATTTTGATGTAACTTTTGTTTTCATCCTAAACTATGAAATCAACACAAATTTTAATACGAAACCATCCATTTTTTTCTATTTCTTACAATAATTTAATTTTGTCTAAGTTTAATTTAACAAACTTTCATTCTAATATAGTTAATTCTTGAACAACAATCATAAAATTATTACCTAAAAATTCTTTTTGAAAATTTTACTTAAATATTTAAAAATTAATTCAATTTTAAAAGAATTATTTTTATTATAGGTACATTCACAAATAAATCAAGTTAAAAAGTTTTAATTTGAAGTTTTAAAAAACTTTATTGCAAAATATAAATAATTTAAATTCTTCTTGAAATTTGTTAAATTTGTCAATTTATATTTAATTATTTATTAAAAATGATGACTTTATAGAAAAATTTTTGTTAAAAACATTTTAAAAAATTGAACTTTGGAGAAGTTACTAATGATTGCAGAAATTCAATTGTTTTCAATCCAAATGAAATTCTTTTTACAAAATTTTTAATTATGTTCAAAATTAAAAAAAAATTCCCATGAAAATTACAACTATCTTTATTAATAACAAAATACTTCTCCAAAATTCATTATTTTCAAAGAATTTCCTCATTTCTTTTTCAATACCTACCATTTTTATAAATTTCCTAAAATAATTCAATTATTTAAAAAAAATAATAAAATTGAACTCAAACATTTAATTATTTTCTTAAATAAAATAAAAATTGCACAGGAATTCAATCAATAAAATTTTTTTTATAAATAACATCGTAATAATTAAATTAATTTCATAAATATTTTTTTAGGAATTCAATTATTTTCATAAATTATAAACCTCATCGCGGAATTTAAATTATTTTTAGTCCCTTTTTAATGGAATTCTTGAAAAAATCTTATTATTCATAAAAATTTGATTAAAATTCGTCAAAAGAATTGAATTATTTAAAAATTTGTTGATAAAATTTTACACAAGAATTAAATCTTAAGAATCATTCAATTTTTTAAATGAATTATTAACTTTTGTATTTGAATAATACAATTTAATAAAAAATTCATCGAAAAATGTAATGAATCTTAAAAATTTTATTAAAATTTATCAAAAGAATGTAATTATTTATAAAAATTTAATTTGTAAAATTATTCATAAGTATTCAATTCTGCAGTAAATTATTTTCGATTATATTGAAATAAGTGAATAATTTATTTTTAAATAAATGGAAATCTTTCCGAATATGGGAATCTTTCTATTTTCTCGTCAAAATTTCAAAAATATTTAAAAATAATAAAATTCTTCACCAAAATTAAATAACTTTCAAAAACTTTAATAAATTTAAATTCTTGGAAAAATTTCAATTATTTTAAAAAATTTTACTCAAATCAAAGATTTTCAATGTCTACCATTAGAGTTTTTGAAAAGAATTCAATATTATTTAAAAACAACTTTAATAACATTCTACACAAACATTAAATTATTTTCATAAATAATAAAAATTTCATAGGAATTTAAATATTTGCAAATTGCTTGAAAAATGTAATTATTTTTCCAATTTGTTGATAAAATACTTTCCAAAAATTAAATTTTAAGAAACATTCAATTATTCAATAAATAATTAACCTTTGTATTTGAATAATTGAATTCTCGGAGAATTTCCTAATAAAAATGGATTTGAAAATGAATTTTAGATTGAATTTTAAATGATAAAAAATGAAACTAATTTTAACAGAACTTTTTTTTAATAAAATGTTTTCTTTTATTTTCTACATTTTCTAAAAATTCAAGAATTTTAAATTTAATTCTTAATTTAATTTTCTAATTGACAAATATAATTTATAAACATTTTTTTCTTTTTTATTAAAAAAAAACTTTGAATTTTTATAACTGATTAAAATTAGTGACTGACTTTTTTGCTATTCAAAATTAAATCAGTAAATTTTACTAATAGATTAGTAGAAATCACTATTTATTTAGTTAAATTTACTTATTTAAATGCAAAAATTCAGTAACTAATTCAAATTAGTAAACCTTTTTAGGTTTTATAACAATATTTTTATAGTTGATTTAATTTTAAAAATATATTTGACTTTTAAATTTTCGAAAATCTTAATTCTAATGGAAAAATATAATAATAATTAAATATTTAAAAAATAAATTATTATTTTCGAATAATATTACAATTAACGAAATCCGTAAATAATTTTAACAGAATATTTATTTGAGTAAAATTCTTTCCCTTTATTTTCTAAAAATTGAAAAATTTTCAATTTCCATTTCTATTAAAATTTGCAATTAATGTTAGAATTTTTCGCATATTTCAAAATTTGCAATTGACAAATAGAATTTATAAACATTTATTTCATTATTTTTTAAAAACTTTAAATTTTATTAAGCAATTTACTAATTTAATTCTTCTTATACTTAAGAAATAGTATTAAGGCAAATTATTTCCAAATAGTAATAATTCAAAAATATTTCCTTCTGAAAATTAAGAATATTCTACAAAAATATCAAGAAATTACAGTTAATAATTTATGAACGGCTGTTTATTAATAAAAAAATACTATCATTCAGAAAAATTCGTCTACAAAACCAAGGAAACTACATATTTAATTTAAATATCGCAACTGAGAACATAAAAAAAAAATCTTAAATTTCTTATCGCAATTTAGTTTTCAAAAGTGAATGGTTGCAACGCTAATGCGTGAATTACTTCCAATTTAGATTGATTATATTCATATCTTGTCGTGAATTATTAAAACCAATAATTTAATGACTGTATATGAATAACATATTTATAATGAAAGAGCAAACATTATTTATATAGTAAAAAAAAAGAAGAGAGGGAAAAATTAAAAAAAAAAAAAAAAAAGTCTTTCCGGGTATCTTAAGAAGTAAGTTGGTCTGCGCGTGAAGGCGGACTTGTTTCGCTTTTGCAGAGAGTATGAATGAAAAAAAGTAACATATATATATATAACTTAGGGTGCTGCCACACTCAGGTGGCAGTCTTTCACTTTACTCTCGAAAATTACTCTTGCAAAAACATACAGCTGTTGCTATTAACCGGAATTTATTGAAACTGTTTGCAAACTACCGCTCAGGCTATAATGAGAATCTAATGGCTTATTACATCCGTTTTAATTCTTCATTTTTTACCCCCCTCTCCTCTCTTTCTCTCTTGCTCTATTCTTTATAATTATTTATGCACTTTTTCTTTTTTTCTTCTCTTCGCACACCAACAACTTTGCAAATTTCCAACTAGTTTAGTTTTTGAATTTTTCTTTTGTTTTTATTAATACTATTATTCCTTTGGAACTGTTTAATATTCTTCTGAAAGCAAAGTTTTTCCCTTTGCTCGCTTTTAAGTTTAACGAAGTTGAAAAATATATATGTGTGTGTGTATAACGTGTATATATATGTAAATACGTGAAGTAATGTAAATAGTGAAAAAAAACTGCCTACCTGTTTGAGAAATATTTTTTTTTTTTTTTGCAATTCAGGTAAATTTTATTTTTTTGTGAGTACAAAATTTTTTTTCCCAGCGCCCACCGAGGCTCTTTAAATGTCGCTTCGCACTTAGTTATTTATTTTAATTTCATGTAATGAATCAAGAAGTAGGCGTTCTTAATGTATAAATCGCCCACTGAGGTTGGTGAGAAGTTTCCCTAAGATATTTTGTTTCAAAAGTTTTTTCCCTTTGTTTTTGTTCGTTTTTTTTTTTTGAAGTTTACTGACAAGTCAAAGAAGAGAGACCAATGTATAGATTCTATTTTTTTTCTTCATTTTTCTTCTTCATATTTCAAACGGAAATAAAGAAAATAAAATTTGTTTATAAATTTATTTTTTGGCTTCGTAATCATTCGTAATCATTTTAGATCCTAATGTTAACGACTTTTTAATATTATTTTCTATTTCAGTTTAGTAATTTTTGAAATTGGTTAAAAAAAAATTTCCTTCATTTGAACGTTCAAAACATTATACAAAAATGTTTAATTCGCAATTTTTGTATACTAATTTTGTGTCAAATTTTTTATACCTAATCCTCATTAAATAATATTAATATTATACAAGAGGGTTTGCGCCATTTATTAAAAATAAAATAAATTAAATATTTCGTAAATTCTTCCACAATTATTTCATTACCTTTTATATACATCGTCCAAAAATCGAAAAAAATTAATTATTTAAATAAATTAAAATAAATGTTAATAATAATAATAAAAATTATTATTATTATTATCTATTCAATTATTATTTTTAAGGATTTTTATCTAAAATTTAAATCCATTTATTTACAATATTGAATTTTACAAAATTTTAATTATTTGTAAATTCTTCAATTAAATGTATATTACAAAAAAATAATTTAATAACTTTAAAAAATTTACTTATACATAACAAAAAAAATTAATTTAAAAATACAATTATTTCTAAAAAAAAATGTTACGCTATATTTTTTCAATATTCAATTATTATCCAAAATTTAAACTGAAATGACTTTTTAAATCAATTTTTAATTTAATTTATTTCACGTGTTTTGTTGCAATTTTTGAAAATCAAATTTTGAAGAACTTTTTAATTGCAAATTTTGAAAATAATTGAATTATCAACAAATTTTAATGAAAAATCTTTAATGGTAAATTTAAAAATTAAAATAATTGAAAAGTAGTTTCTAAATTGTTTAAATTCACTTTTTTTAGTATTTTTAGTTATACACATATTTTCGAATATTTAAATAGGTACAAAAAATAACATTAACTTTTTTTAGAATGGTTCTGTTTAGAATTAAAATACTTCGAAAGTTTAATTATTTTTATTTAAAATATTCTTACTATGTAACTTTTTAAAAATTATTTTTATATTTTATTATTTAAAAGTTTAAACTAAAATTAATTTTCAATTCAATTTTTAATAGAAAATTCAACGAGAATAATTGAATTTCTAAATAGAATATTTTTTACTTTCGAAAATAATTGAATCTCTGTGTAAAAATTATTCGATTATTTTCATGAATAATAAATTCATGAAAATAATCGAATAATTTGCTGAGAAAATCGAAAATTTTCAAATAATTAAATTCCTGTGAAATTTTTATTTTTTAATGGAAGGTTTGACTCTAAAATTCTCCTAAATATATCTTAATTTACTAATTTATTTAACTAGCCAGAAAATTCTATTTATTAGTAAAATTTACAAAGATCCAAAAGTAAAACTTCTGTCACTAATTGAAATTAGTGAAAATTTAAACGAATTCAAATTCAGAGAGTATAGAGACTAAAAATTTTAATACCACGTAATTTATTATTAAACAAAAGACGTAATAAAATACTCTTCATCGTATAGAATAAATATTATATCAGTAGGTCACTCATTTCCGTTTCATCGTACTGAATATAATTATTTTCCATTCTCGCACATAATTTATAATCTTAAATGAAGAGAAGTATATATTACAAATTTGAAGAGTTAAAATTTCTAGAGAATTTACGTTTTATATTTTATTCAACAGTATAAATATATATAGCTGTCGTTTTCATTATATACGCCAATATTGCCAATATATATATATCTATATATTTTATTTTTTCTAAATTTATGTAAATCTAAAATTTATGTAAAAGTGCACATGTTGAAAACTGCGCCGCTTCGATTTTCGATTTGTGTGCACGAATGCAATAGGTTACTTAAAAATTCTACGATCATCTATATATATATATAAAGAAAAAAACTTTTTAGTATTCTCAAGACGATATACTGTCGTCAGCATTGGAAAAATTAAAATTTCTCGCAATCGGTACACATATCTCTCCTGAATTTATAAAAGCAAAAGTGAGATCAGCGGAAAAATTTATCATTTATTTTTCTTCACTAAACAATAATGCATTAAATAAAATATATGTAATTTTAAATGAGAGTGTGAGTCATTTTTATTATTATTCAATATTATATAGTTTATCCCCTTTTGTCCGTGTGCAAAAAAAAATGTATACACGTGACCAAAATTTGAAATTTTCATTTTTATATTCTTATTCTATCGAATTTCTTCCTTATTTTACTCGATATTTTCTGTTCTTCTTCATCATAAAAAGCTTTGTGTAGATTTATTTTCTATTCCTTAACGACTATTCTTATTATTAATTTTATTATCATTATTATTATTATTATTATTATTATTATTATTATTATTATTATTATTATTATTATTATTATTACTAGCAACTATAAGCGTGCGATTGAATTTTCACTCACTTTTTTTAAAATACAATTCTCAATTTTAAAAATAATAGAATATCAAAATTTTTAATTCAAATTTTTTTTACAAAAAATAAAATATGAATGTTTTAATTTGAAATTTTATAAAATTAAAAAAAAATCCCCCTGCAATTTACAACTATCTTTATAAACAACAAAATTCTTCTCCTAAATAAAATTATTTTTAATACAAAATTTCCTCATTTCTTTTTCAATATCTACCATTTTAATAAATTTTCTAAAATAATTTAATTATTAAAAGAAAAAAATAAAATTGAACTCAAGCTTTTAATTATTTTCATAAATAAAATTAAAATTACACAGGAATTCAATTAATACAAATTTTTTTACAAATTACATCGCAAAAACTCAATTAGATTCATAAATATTTTTTTAGGAATTCAATTATTTTTATAAATTATAAAGCTCATCACTGAATATTCATTATTTTTAGTACAGTTTTAATAGAATTCTTGGAAAAATGTAATTATTCTTAAAAATATGATTAAAAATCGTGAAAAAAATGGAATTATTTTAATTAAAAATCATTAACGAAATTTAATCATTTAAAAAATTTGTTAACAAAATTATTTATAAGAATTAAATTTTAAGAAACATTTAATTACCCAATAAATAATTTACCTTTGTATTTGAATAATTGAATTCTCGTATAGAATTTTTTTAATAAAAATTGATTTGAAAATTAATTTTAGTTTAAATTTTAAACAAGCAAATATGAAATAAATTTTTTTTAAAGTTACACAGTAACAATATTTTTATAATATAAAATGAGTAATTAATTTCTTAATTTGTCAATATGTTAATTAATTAATCGTTATTTTTATGTTTTATAACAATATTTTTAATGTTGATTTATTAGAAAAAAATTTGACAATAAATTAATGAAGCTCGTAAATAAATTACGTAATAATTATTTTTTAAATAAAATGTTTTCCTACATTTTCTGAAGATTCAAAAATTTCCATTTTAATTTTCAATTAAATTTTGCTAATCGATATAATTTATAAACATTTTTTTCCTTTATTTAAAAATAAATAGAATTTTATTACTAATTCAAATTAGTGACTGACTAGTTTGCTGTAAAAATAAGTAAATTTTACTAACAAATTAGTATTTATTTAGCAAACTTTACTAACAAATTAGTAGCAATTACTATTCATTTAGTAAACTTTACTTACAAATTAGTAGAAATTACTATTTATTTAGTGAGCTTTACTAATTTAAAAGCAAAAATTCAGTAACCAATTCAAATAAGTAAACATTTTTACAAATTCAGATTTAGAGAGTAAAGAGTACATTGAAGTTCTTACTTTTATTATTCATTATTTTTATTCAATAAAAAAAATCACTCAAAAAGAAAAATAGAAAATTAGCAAAAAGAAATATAAATAAATTATTTTAATTGAAAAGGAAAAATTTTCTCCTACCACAATGATAATAGCTCCCTAATGGTAAATTCGGTATTTCCATCGATTAAAAATTTGACGTGTCTCTAACATAAAATTAAAGTGATCCGCGCCGATAATGAAATTCCTCTCTCTCTCTTTTTCTCTATCGTGACATTTTTATTTTTCACCTGCGCACTTTTAACTCCGAGCTTGGAGATTAAAACTATATTTATCGCGCTTTTTGCAAGTGAAACACTTTTTGCAGTGTCAATCTTATTTTTAAATCAATCTAAAACAGAGTTTGCAACATTTCACAAGTTAGTGACAATGTATTTTTAAAATGCTTTCTAGTTCGACGACCTCGCAACCAAATTACATTCGCAAAATTTCCGAGTCTCCTCTCTTGTCAATCAGACAACTCGACTCTATTTCTCTCCTCTTTTCCTTCTCTCACTCACTCACTCTTTTTTTTTCTTTTCTTTTTTTTTTTTTGTTGTTGTTACTTTTTATGTCGGCTCGATTAAAGCGAGGTTCAAAGTCTATACTCTAATTTAAAGAGAATAGAATTTATTTAGTCCAGTTGAATATGTGCAAGCGACTGAAAAAAATCCTCCTTCTCGCTCTTTATATAAATATATAAACTTGAATTTTGCCAGAAGTTTTACAAATTTTCTAAATTATCGCTAGAAATTTATTTTTAGTTTTTAAATTAAATTAATTTTTAATTAGTTTTTAATTTTTACTTATATTCAATTTTAATTCTATTTTAATTCAATTTTAATTCAATTTTAATTCAATTTTAATTCAATTTTAATTCAATTTTAATTCAATTTTAATTCAATTTTAATTCAATTTTAATTCAATTAAAATTTTAATTACACAACATTTTTAATATTCTCCCTAAAATTAAATTAATAAAAATATTTTGCAATTTGATTTGTAAAATCCCCAAAAATTCAATTATTATCTTAAATTTAAAAAAAAATCATTTTCAAATCAATTTTTATTTTAAATTCAATTTTAATTCAACTTTAATTCAAATAAAATTTAAATTACACAACATTTTTAATATTCTCCCTAAAATTAAATTAATAAAAATATTTACCAATTTTACCAATTAATTCAATTTTTACTTAAATTCAATTTTAATTCAATTTTATAATAATTCTTTTTCAAATCAATTTTTATTCGAAAATTCTACCAGAATTCAATTATTTAAATACAAAAAGAGGTATTAAATAATTGATCGTTTCTTAACATTGAATTCTCATAAATAATTTTATCAACAAAATTTTTAACAATTTAATTCTTTCGACGAATTTTAATAAAATTTTATAGAATAATTACATTTTTCAAAGAAATTCGATTAAAATTAATTTTTACTTAGATTCAATTTTAATTCAATTTTTACTTAAATTCAATTTTAATTCAATTTTAATTCAATTTTAATTCAAATAAAATTTTAATTGCACAATATTTTTAATATTCACCCTAAAATTAAATTAGTAAAAATATTTGCCAATATGATTTGTAAAATACCCGAAAAATCAATTATTATCTAAAATTTTAAGAAAAATTCATTTTCAAATCAATTTTTATTGTAAATTCAATTTTAATTCAATTTTAATTCAAATAAAATTGGAAATACACAACATTTTTAATATTCTCCCTAAAATTAAATTAATAAAAATATTTACCAATTAATTCAATTTTTACTTAAATTCAATTTTAATTCAATTTTATAATAATTCTTTTTCAAATCCATTTTTTTGCAAAAATTCTACCAGAATTCAATTATTTAAATACAAAAAGAGATATTAAATAATTGAACGTTTCTTAATTTTATCAAAAATATTTTTAAATAATTTAATTCTTTCGACGAATTTTAATAAAATTTTATAGAATAATTACAATTTTCAAAGAAATTCGATTAAAATTAATTTTTACTAAAATTCAATTAAAATTTAATTTAAATTCAATTTTAATTAAATTTTAATTCAATTTAAATTCATTTTTAATTCAATTTTAATTCATTTTTAATTCAATTTTAATTCAAATAAAATGTTAATTACACAACATTTTTAATATTCTCCCTAAAATTAAATCAGTTAAAATATTTGCCATTTTGATTTGTAAAATTTCAAAAAAGAGGAATAAAAAAGAAAAAAAAAGAAAAGAAAAAAAATTATTTACTAACTTGAATTAGTGACTGACTTTTGCTTTTAAATTAGTAAATTTTATTAATTAACATTTCTACTAATTTTTAGTAAAATTTACAAATTCAAATTCAAAAAAATTCAGTCACTAATTTTTATTTGTAAAACTTTTACTAATTAAAATTTTAAAAGTGGGGGAAAAATTGTCAAATAAGCAAAAAATTCAGTCAGTATTTTTGAAGAGAGTTAAAAAGAGAGAAACAGAAAAAATAAAGAGAGAGAGAGAGAGAGACCTAAAAAAACCTATTTCTCCAATATTGTATCAATGCACATTACTTATTTACCTCACAAACGATGCAAAACAAACAAATTACTTATTTACCTAAAAATAAATTGCATTGAACATTCGAATAAACTTTAAAAAGGAAGTAAATAAATTTTCCATGTTGCGCTTTTATCTCGACGCAAGGAGCGAATAAATCAGGCAATTACTTGAAAACTTCCCTTAGCAACCCAGCGACCTAATTTTCACTTCCGTCAACTATTCTCAGAATTTTCCAAAGTGCATTTACGATTCCTTAAAAATTCACGATTCTAAAAGAGATAGAAAGGGAAAGAGAGAAAAAAAGAGAGAGAGAGAGAGAAATAGTGTCATCCCTTGTTTTATAGTTTGAAATTTATTTTTATTACATTTCATACCTTTGTCATTTGCCCTAAATTTCTCTTAACTTTGCCTTCCGAGTTGGAAATTTTGACCTGAATTTTCCAGTTCTTTTCCCATCGGAAAATTTCAAAAAAAATTTTTTAAATAAATCAACTTTAAAAATTTTACTTTTAAATTAGTAAAGTTTACTTAATAGCAATTTCTACTAATTTATTAGTAAAATTTCATAATTCAAAAGCAAAAAGTCAGTTCACTAATTCCAAATTGAGTAAAGATACTGTTACAAAAAATAATTTTTTCCCCCAAAAATTAGAAGAGAAAAATAATTTTTTTTTATATATATTCTTAGAAAAAACCGTAATGTTTAAATTTTTTTTACCAAACTTTTCAGCTCAATTCAAGGAATCATGACCCAAATTTTAATTCAATATTCGCCAATACAATTTTGACCTCTCCGTGACTGATTTATGAAAAATTTAAAAATTATTAGATCCGCCTCGAAATGTATATATAATATGACCTAATTTTCTTTTTTCCTACTCTTCAACAATTTATTAGCAAAATAAAAATCACTTCACGATGTATATAAATTGCGGAGGCAAAAACAAATCACTTGTCGCGCGCGGCAGTTATGACGATACGATCTCTTGACCTTAGACAAACTATATTTATAAAACAATATTTTATAAAATAAATCGATTTATAAAATAATAATTTTCCTAAACGAATAAATCGGAACTATGTCAAATGCATTTTTATTTTCAGGTCGTTTCACTCGTTTGCTTTTAAAAGAAAGCTTCTTAACATCTTTTTTTTTTTTGTAAAAGAAAAAACAATTTATTTTTTTTTTGTTTTTCTAAACGAAGGAAAAAAAACTCTGAAGCAGATATAGCTTTTGTATATTTAATCTTTTTTGATGTGATCTTATTGTAAATTCTATTATGTTTTTCTTTAGTCGTAAAAGCGGGCAGTAATTTTGTTTTCTATTCTCTGGTTTTTTCTGTCTCTCTTTCTCTTTCTCAGTCACTTTTTTTTACTTCGTTTTTTTTGTGTAAGCTCCGGTCTTTTAAGGATACGTTTTAGTATAAATATATATATTTATATAGAGGTAGAAAAAAAGGAGAAAAAAAAAATTATGAAAATTTAGCTTTCGGCCATTTTGGAAGTTGTGGAAGTGAAGGAAGGAGTTTTTCATATACTATGCAAATATATATATATATATGTACATAAAATGACATTGTGACAGAAGACTTACCCCTTAAGGCATCTGCTGTGGTTGCCAAAAGACCCTGGAGACTTCGACTATGATGATGGATCAGGTTGTGAAAATCTGCTCTCGCCTGATGTCGAAGATGCTCCTCTGCCTCTCGATTGCAACACTTTCCATTGCAAATGGCTGAAACAAAAAGAAAAAATTTTGTTATTCAATCGAATTTTAATAATCACGATAATTAAAAATCAAAAACTTATTTTTTACTCCCTTTAATATTTTTAAAACTATTTTCATTTTTGTACTCTCTCTCTCTCTCTCTCTTTTATTATTTTTCTATTTATTACTATTGCCAGCAAATGTTAAGCGCGCAGAATGTGTGCTATTCAACGTATTAAAAGTTGATTTACAAAAGTTACAAAGTTACAAGTTACAAAATTTTTTTATTTTCCAATTCAAAATTTTTCGATAAATTCATAATGAAAATTTGAAAAATTCACTTATTTAAGTAAATATAATAGTAAATAGTAATATAATTTAATATAATTATTATTACACTGAAAAAAATGTATTTGATTCAAATAACCGATTATTTCACTATTGTCAAATAAATATTTATTTGAATCAATTAAATAATATTTGCTTCAAATACAATTTATTCAATTCAAATAAAAATTATTTGATTCAAATACAATTTATTCAATTCAAATAAAAATTATTTGATTCACAAGTAAATATTTATTTGATAATAGTCAAATAATCGGTTATTTGAATCAAATACATTTTTTTTCAGTGTATAAAAATTATTTGATTCAAATACAATTTATTCAATTCAAATAAAAATTATTTGATTCAAATACAATTTATTCAATTCAAATAAAAATTATTTGATTCACAAGTAAATAATTATTTGATAATAGTCAAATAATCGGTTATTTGAATCAAATACATTTTTTTTCAGTGTATAATTAAATAATTAAGTATAATTTAATTATTATTGCTTAAATTTTCAAAAAATAACTCTTCTCAAGAATTCAATTATTTACATATACAAAATAACATTCTTGGGACGAATTCAATTATTTTTCATAAATAATAAAATTCTTCCTAGAAATTAAAATATTTTCAATACAATTTTAATAAAATTTCACAAAAGAATTCAATTATTTTCTGAAATTTGGAAAAATCCATTGAAACAATTCAATAACTTATAGTAAAGTCATTGCAAACATTCCATTTTTTTTATTAAAACTAATTCTAAAAGTGATTTAATCTCAAAAATTCAATTATTCCTAAAATTGCATGTAAAATTAAATTTTCAAAATTCAATTATTTTCCAAATTTTTAAGAAATTTCTTGTAAAAAATGAAATTATATTCTTTAAAAATTAAAAAATGACAGAATTTCTTGATAAAAATTTTATTATAGGAATTTTTAAATAAAATTTCACTGGAAGGATTCAAGTAAAATTTCTTCGAATTTTTAAATAAAATTTTTCCAAAAAAATTCATTTATTTTCCAAACTTCTTAGAAATTCTCGGAAACAATTCAATTATTTTTCAAAAATAGTAAAATTCTTCTCAAGAATTAAATTATTTCTATAAATAATAAATTTTTTCCCAAAAATTTAATTATATTCAGAACAATTTTAATAAACTCCAATTATAAAGCATTTAATTATAATTTTTACCAAAAGCGATTATTTCAAAAACTTGAAAGAAATTCTTCATATAAAATTCAATTACATTCAAAATTTTCAATTGAAATTATAATTAAAGAAAATAGATTATTTTAAGCAAAATTGAAAGAAATTCTTCGAAAGAATTCAATAATTTTCATAAATAGTAAAATTTTTGGCAGAAACAGAATTATTTTCAATACAATTTTAATAAAATTTCACGAAAGAATTTAATTATTTTTTTCTCAAATTTTTAAGAAAATTCTTGTAAAATATTAACATATTTTCTTTAAAAACTAAAAAAATGACACAATTTATTTATAAAAATTTTATTATGTCAATTTTTTTCGAAAAAATTCATTTATTTTTCAAACTTCTAATAAATTTTGCAAAAACAATTCAATTATTTTTTAAAATATTAAAATTCTTCGCAAGAATTAAATTATTTCTATTATAAATAATAAAAGTTTTCACAGGAATTCAATTGTATTAAAAAAAAAAATTTTTAATAAACTTCAACAATAAAAGATTTAATTATAATTTTTACCAAAAGCGATTATTTCAAAAACTTGAAAGAAATTCTTCATAAAATTCAATTACTTTTAAAATTTTTAACTAAAATAATTATAAAAGAAAATAGATTATTTAAAAAAAAATTCAAAGAAATTCTTCAGGAGAATTTATTCAGAATTTTAAAAATTTTTAATAAAATTCTTCGCAAGAACTCAATTATTTTCATTAATAATAAAATTCTTCAAATGAATGCAATTATTTTGAATTTAATTGCATAATAAAATATCTCGACAAAATGCACTTATTTTTCAAAATATTAATTAAATTCCATTATTTTCAAAAATTCTGTTAAAATTCTTCGGAAAAAATGAATTATTTTTTTGAATAATAAAATTAATTGTAGGAACTTAATTATTTTTAATTTTTTTAATAATATTTTTACAAAATTTCTCAATAGAATACATTTATTTCTTAATATTTTTAATAAAAGTTTTCGATTGAATACAAATGTTTTGAAAACTTTTTTTAAATAGTTTTTTCAGTATTTTTATTCTTCTTTTTATTATAGCATTATTTCCTTTTATTTTTCCCTGTTTTTATTTATTATTTTTTGCCACCGTTTTTTTCGTATTCTTTATTATTGTTTTTATAATATTTATAATATTAGTAAACAACATTATTCACTAGATAAAAAAAGTAGTTATTTTCTTATCAGAATTAGTATAGTTAACAGAGGAAAACTAATCAAACAGTTAGATAAAAATTTAACAAGTCCGCGTAGCCGTGGGGTCTAACGTGTGCGGTTCACACCTCTAACGTTCCGCGTTCGATTCCCCTCGACTGTGAGAATTTTTCCTTCTTATTCAAGTTTCCAGATTCATAAATTTTTAGAAATATATTACAATAACAATAAGATAAATAAATATAATAAAATTTAAAAAATAAATATAGTAAAATAAACAAAATAAATGTAACAAAACAAAATAAATGTCATAAACTAAAAAAAATAAATGTAACAAAATAAAACAAAATAAATAAATGTCGTAAACTAAAAAAATATGTGTAATAACATAAAAAAAATGGAATAAAATATATAAATATAATGAAATAAATTTAAAAACTGCAATGAAACGATTCGAAAATAAAGGAAAGAATAAAATTAAGAAAACTGCGCATAAAAACCGCTTGAAAAATTAACAAAAGAATACGATAAATAACAACAAAAATAGCAAAAAATAGCAAAAATAGCTTAAAAAAATTAACGGAAAAAAACAAAAAAAAACCTTGGTATACAATATCTAGTCGAAATTACCATACTGGTAAAGTAGTCACTACCTGCAACTGCATTATGCCGCTTATTTGTGTATGTATATATTTAGAAAACTCCAAACAATAAAAATAGAAACTGTATATACATTATTTCCGGTTTGCATATATATATATAATACGACATTGAAAAGAGAATTGAGAATTCGCATTCGCAATAAAAGGGAATAAAGTAGCGTCTCATTTCGTTTTCAAGACGCGAGGTTTCAATTCAGATTCGCATTACAACGCTTCCTTCCCATCGTGTCAAAGCATTATCCGCACGAACAGTATCCATTGCCTTCGTAATATTCATTCATTCTATTGCACGGTCATTCGTCCATTCATCGCTTTCTCGACTGCCAGTCTCTCATTCTCTCTCTTTCTATTCACATACATATATATATATATATGATTCATTTTTTTTTTTACAAACTTTTTTTTCTCTCTTACTTTTATTTTTATCACGCTTTGATACCGGACGCGACGACGCGATACAACATTGAATTGGCCGTCTACTTTACTTTCTTATTCGTGCAACTAATCTACAGAAGAAATCCCCCAATTATCTTCTTTTATAAATTCATTTATTTATTAATTATAAATTTATTATTAAATAATTGCTTTACGCTCCTTCTCTCCTTTTTTCTTTTTATTCTAGGCTCACCTCCTTATAAATAATTCAAACTAAATTCGGCCCTGATTAAATAAAAACATTAATGAATATATAATTAAAAAGAAGGTAAGTAAATATTTTACTGAAAAATTTTGAACGTTCAAATCGAGGAAACTTTTTTCTATTTTGGATTTTCGATAATTACGCTGAAAAAAAATTATTTGCTTCAAATAATCGAATAAAAATAAATAATATACTAAATAATCGAATAAAAATAAATAATAAACTAAATAAACGAATAAAAATAAATAATAAACTAAATAATCGAATAAAAATAAATAATAAACTAAATAATCGAATAAAAATAAATAATAAACTAAATAAACGAAGAAAAAAAAATAAACAACCAAAATAATCAAATAAAAATAAATAATAAACCAAACAAACGAATAAAAATAAATAATAAACCAAAATAATCGAATAAAAATAAATAATAAACCAAAAAATAAATTTAAAAAATGACTTATGTTACATAAATAAATAAAAAAATATTTATTTGATAATAAACAAGTTATCGTTTATTTGAATAAAAACAAATTTTTTTTGCAATTAAATTGTAAACTTATGCAAATTCTACACTTACATTAAAAAAATATATTTCTTGATGCAGAAAATAATATTTTTTAGGAAAACATAAATTAAAAGTAGTAATAAAAATAGTGACATTCATTTGAACTTGAAAAACTTTAAGGGCATAAGTAAATGAAAAAAAAATAAATACAAATAATGTCAAATAAAAGGAAATAATAACAAATAAAAATAAAATAAATGGAAATAAATAAAAATAAATGAAAGCAAATAAAAATAAATATAGAAATGAATAAAAATAGAAAAACATAATAAATGGAAACTAGTATAAATCAATAAAAGAAAAGAAAATTAAAATAAATAGAAAAATAAAATAAACAGAAACAAAAAAAATAAATAAAAGTAAATAAAAATAAATTAAGGGCATTTGAACCATTATGACGTCACAATTGATGCAAAGCATATATTTCAATGCTGTGACGTCATAAAGGTTCAAATTCCCTTAAGAAAATGAATAAAAATAGAAAAACATAATAAATGAAAACTAATAGAAATCAATAAAAGAAAATTAAAACAATATAAAAATAAAATAAATAATAGAAACAAATAAAAATAAATAAAAGTAAATAAAAGCAAGTAAAATCGAATGAAAATAGAAAATTAAAATAAATAAAAGCGAATAGAAGTAAATAAAGAAATGAATAAAAATAGAAAAACAAAATAAATGGAAAGAAATTGAAATCCATGAAAGAAAATAAAATTTAAAAAATAGAAAAATAAAAAAAATAAAAGTATTTACTTTTATAAAAAGTATTTATGTAATTATTATTATTATTATTATTATTATTATTATTATTATTATTATTTATTTAATTAATTAACTTTTAATACAAGTAAATAAAAGCAAATAAAAATAAAATATAAAATAAAATAAATAAAAGTAAATAAAAATAAATTAAGAAATAAATAAAAATAGAAATCAATGAAAGAAAAGAAAATTAAAGAATTAGAAAAAATAAAATAAATAATAGAAACAAATAAAAATAAATAAAAGTAAATAAAAGCAAGTAAAATTGAATGAAAATAGAAAAATAAAATAAATAAAAATAAATGAAAATAAAAAAAAACAAATGAAAATAAATCAAGAAATGAATAAAAATATATATGAAAATAGTGAAATAAAATTAATGGAAACAAGTAAAAATGTAAAAAAAATGAAAGTAAATAAAATTAAATAAAAATTACCAGAAACAAATAAAAGCTAATAAAAATAATAAGTACAGAAATGAATAAAAATTAAAAAAAACAGAAAAATATAGGATTGTGAGTAAAATTAATTAAATGAAAACAAATAAACATAAAACAAGAATAATTAAAATAAATTTACAAAAAACGAGTTATACCTAAAATTGTTAATAATTAAAAATTAAATTCAAATTGTTCACTAACGCAAAGTGTCGAAAAAAAAATTTTTAATTTAAAAAATCGACGACAAGAAAACAGAAAAGTAAGGGGGGTGGGGGGGGGGATAAAGGCAAAAAAAACTTCAATTTTTATCCTCTCACATTTGATTGCTCGAAATATCAGCATATTTGAGACAAATAAAATTTTCTCCTCTCGCAGTGCTGAAATAGTATAAAAAAAAAAAATTTTTTTTACCGATTCAAATAAAATTTTTACGATTTTGACATCAGGCAAATCGAATTTATTTGTGGATTTCATGAGAAATATATAAAGAAAAAATAATAGCTCTTTCTTTTCCAAACTCGCTGCGTGCGAAATATGTCACATATTTTTTTTTATTTTCTTTTATTTTGAAAATAACTCTCAGCATAAAATTGAATATAATTTTTTTTCTCAAGAGTAAACATATTTTCTTATACTCTTTCAAGATATTTTTTTTTAACAAAGAAAAAAAAACTGGATATTTCTGCTATTCGAGTGTATATATAAAAAGTGTTGGCTACTATATATTTGAAAAGAATATTCTTGAAAAAGAGAAATAAAGTCACGATTCAGTATTTTTATTTCTTTTTGCAAAAAAAAAAGAAAGAAAAAGAAAAGTACTTTACAGACTGCAAACTGTGATTTATATAAATTTTAATTCAAGTCTTTAAAAATTTGAAAAGGGGCGAAAAAAAATAGATAAAGGAATAAAAAAGAAGACTAAAAAATAGCCTCGCACATGTTTAGTGAATAACTCACAAAAGAGAATCAAAATTCATTTTTCCAGCTCAATATTTATTATAATGTGCGTGACTCTTTGGTGTAAAGTCGACGATCTGCCAATTGGATGAAAGGCATGTCACGCGAGAAATTAATCCTTCCTGGAATCTGCAAAAGCATATCACGCGACGTAGATAATTATTCAGGATGCAGAACTCATGCTCAACGAGGGTCTATACAATTATCCCTCGATAATAATAATAATAACCAGCAGAAAATCGCACCTAACTTCCCTGATACATGTATATTTTATGATTAAAACCGACGATTGGAATCTGCATACTTTAACGCGAGACAAAAAGAAATTCGCTGTTTTTTTTTTTTTTTTTTTTTTTTCTCTTGCTCTCTTTGCAAATAATTAAATTATAAAATTATCTCTAATTACTAATTAACCTCATACACGACGACAAATATGCCCGAGAATGTAAAACTTTAATCACTACGGCAATAAAACAATATTGAAACATATGTTTTCAGAATAAACGCATTTGTCAACTTTTTATATATACAAGTTTACTATTCAATAAATAATGGAAAAAAATTACCTATACAATAAATAATTGAATAAATATTTAAAATTTAAATAACTATTTTTTACTATTTAAAAATTATTTTTAATTTTTTTGCACTAATCTTTAACTTTTCGTAAAAAAATTAAATTCGTAAAATATTATTACTGTTATTACTAGAAAAAAAGCTGTATTCTATTTATTATTATTTTTTTTAAAGTAATTCAATTATTTACAATATTCTATTCGAAAATAATACAATAATTTTTTTATGAAAAATTAAGTTTCATGCTTTTCAAAAATTTTTACATAAAATCAATTATTTTTACCAATTTTCATTAAACATTTTTTTAAAAATCTTTTTTCAAAATTTTCATTAACATTCCTTAAAAATCAATTATTTTCAATAATTCAGATAAAAAATTCTTCAAAAAAAATTCAATTATTTTTCCTAAATAAGAAAATTCTTCTAAAGAATTCAATTATTTAGATAAATAATAAAATGTTTTGGAAAAATACAACTATTTTGTTAAATAATAAAATGTTTCTGAAAAATATAATTATTTTTTAAAATATTATTTAAATTCAATTATTTCCAAGGGTCTTAATAAAAAAACAATTAATTTAAAGAATTCTGATAATATTTTTCTGAAAATTCAATTATTTTTATAAACTAAAATTCTTGCGTCATGAATTCAATTGTAAAAAAATAAAAATTTATCCTGCGAAATTCAACTATTTTAAAAATAATTTTAATAAAATTTTTCGCAGGAATTTTATATTCACATAAATAATAATATTTTTTAGAGCAATTCAATTATTTTTAATTATAATTTCAATAAAATTCCCCGAAAGAATACAATTATTTTTTATAAAAAAACTAATTAAGTTCCATTATTTTCAAGAATTTGTATTTCAAATCAAAATTAATTCTTTTTAACAATTCTAACTAAATTTTTTTTAAAATCAATGTTCTTAAATTTTTTTAATAAAATTCCTTGAAAATCAATTATTTAGAAAAAATTCATCTAAAATTCTTTTAAAAAATTCAATTCTTTTCATGAATTGTAAAATCCTTCACAAAAAAATATTTTGTTTCATAAATAATAAAATGTTGCGGGGGAATTTAATTATTTTCAATAGAATTTTTATCAAATTACTGAAAAAAATAGAATTATTTGTAAATATATATATTTAAATTCAATTATTTCCGAGAGTTTTAATAAAAATTGAATTATTTTTATTTTTTAACAAATTATGATAAAAAAAATTCTTCGAAACAATTCAATTATTTTTATAAATTGCAAAAATTCTTGGATTTTGGATTCAATTATTTTTTGTAAATAATAAAATTCTTTGGGAAATTTAATTGTTGTCAATAAAATTTTAATGTATTTAAGATTATTTTCAAAACTTAAAAGAAAATCTTAATAAAATTTAATCCCTTTCAAAATTTTCAAGTAAAAATGATTTAAAAACGAACCTCAATTTTTTTCCAGAAAATAGAAATAAATTCTTCAAAACAATTCAATTATTAGAAAAAATCTTAACAAAAATCTAGCCAAAAATTAAATTATTTTCAATACCTACAATAATTTTAATTACATTTTCTCGAAAGATTTCAATTATTGAAAAAAAATGTTGACAAAATTCTAGAAGTGAAATCAATTACTTTCGAATTTTTTAATAAATACTTTACAAAATTCAATGATTTTCAATACAACGAAAATTTCATTATTAATGGAAATAATTGAATTCTCAAACCGAATTTTATTAAAAATTTGTTTAACTAATTGAATTCTCAAACCGAATTTTATTAAAAATTTGTTTAACTAATTGAATTCTCAAACCGAATTTTATTCAAATTTGTTTTAAATAATTGAATCTCTTGGCAAAAAAAAATAATTATTTTTGCAAATAATTAATTTTTTTGCAAAATTTAAAAAAATAATTGAATTTTTCAGAAGAATTATCTAAAATTTTTATTATTTAAAATTTTAATATTTTAATTATTTAAAAGTTTTTAATTTAAATTAATTGAATTCGTGGGGAAAATTTACTAAATTATTCATATAATCGAATTCTTATGAAGGAATTAAAACTTTTTTTATTTTCCTTAAAATTAATTCAAAATAATTGAATTCCAGGGAAAATTTCATTATCTATGAAAATCATTAAATTGTCGAAAATTGAATTTTATTAAAAGTTTTTTAAATAATTCAATTCTTGTGAAGAAATCAATTATTTTTCCAAATAATTGAATATTTTCTTGAAGAATTTTTGAAAGATTTAAAAAAAAATAATTTTTGTTTTCGAAGAAAATCATTATTTTTCGTACATTATATTTTTAAATTTAAAACACATTAAAGGAAAATTCTTTCAAAATTCAGGAAAGAAAAAAGCAAACTTCGAACAGATTACTAAAATACAACGATTACTAATTAAGATAATTTTATTACAAACTGATAATTTCAGTTATTAAATTTTTTCAATCCACCAATAATAAAGTAATAAAAATATTAATTAATTTATGTAACGTAATGGCGTCTTTTTTAATGAATTTCTGTGATAAATTAATTATTACGAAAATATTGAAAAATTCCCATTATTAAGAAATAATTTAACTAATGATAGTAGTAGTAGTAGTAGTAGTAGTAAAAAAAAATTTGTAATAAAAATCACAGACAAAGTTATAAACCTAATTAATTTCCAAAGTCTTTATAAACGACACGGTAATTTTCATTAAAGAAGGTCTCTCCTATCGAGGCGTTTGAGTAAAAGAGAGAGAGAAAGAGAGAAAAAAAAAGAGTGAGAGAGATAATAAAAGAGCTAAATATAGAAGCAGGCTGATAACGAGAAGTAAATGAAAGATTTCTAATTGCAATGATTCACGATTCACCTAAAATCAACACTCTCTTGTGGCCATGTAACTTTGGATCTTGGGTCATGGGTCATGGATAGATCTGGAACTGTACTATAGAATCTCCGGCTAATATGACCCTCGAGACATTTAAACATCTCTCTCCTCGGCACAAACTTCTTTTTCTTCATTTACAGTGTATTAAAAAAAAAAAAAGAAAAAAAATCCCCCGACCTATTTCGTACTTTTTCTCATTTTATTTACGTAATAAAGTTCACAATTTCTTTAAAAGAAACAAAAAAAAAAAATGAAAAAACGATCGTTTTTCTGAGGTAAATATTTTTTCGCTTGTGTGCTTGTGTACAGTAGCGCCACCACTGTAAACTAAATGCCCAGCGCCAAAATTTAAAAATATTGAGGACAATTCTTTAATTGATTAATTAACTCTTTAATTAAATGACTAATTCTTTAATTTATTAACTAATTCTTTAATTAATTAACCAATTATTTAATTAATTAACCAATTCTTTAATTAATTAACCAATTATTTAATTAATTAACCAATTCTTTAATTCATTGACTAAATTCCATAGTGAATGAACTAATTCTTTAATTAATTAATTAACCAATTCTTTAATTCATTCACTAAATTCTATAGTGAATGAACTAATTCTTTAATTCATTGCCTAAATTTAATGAAATTTGCATTCGAATTACTTTTTCAACAAAAAAAATTTATTAAATTATAATATACACTGTGACATAATTTTTTTTAAACCCAAAAATATTTAATCAACCAAATAAATATGTTTGCATTAAACAAACTTTATAATTGAATTAAATGTAATTTTTATTACCTTTTTTTTATTAAATCAAACTTATTATGTTATTGAACCAAAATTATTATATTTAATTCAAAATGTTCCTAAAGTTCTGAACGTTCAAATAAACGACAACTTTTCTCATATTTTGTTAAAATTTAGAATTCATTAGAAATGTCCGTTTTGTCTTTGAAGATAAATTTAATTCCTTTCTAAATGTTGAATTAATTTTGTTTTAAATTTAATTCTGTCAAATATTTTTAAAATATTTAAATAAAAAATTTATTTTCTTTATTTGAACGTTTAAAACTTTAGGGACGAAATTCAAACAAATTTTTTGTTTAACTGTATAACAATGATAATTATTATTTTAAAAAATATCTAAATGAAAAATTGTATTGTAAAATACTCCGAAAGAAATTCAATTATTTTCATACATAAAATATTCTTCGCAATATTCAAATATTTTCATAAATAATATAATGTTTCGGGGAAATTAAATTATTCCAATTATTAATAAAATTTTATCACAAGAACATAATTATTTTTTAAAATTATTATTTTAATTCAATTATTTTCAAGTGTTTTAATAAAAATTCAATTACTTTCCTGAATTCTGATAAAATTCTAAAAAATTCAATTATTTATAAACACTGTAAAATTCTTGGCATGAATTCAATGTAAATAATAAAAATTATCCTAAGAAATTCAACTATTTTCAAAATATTTTTAATAAAATTTTTCGCAGAAATTTAAAATTCACATAAATAATAATATTTTTTAGAGATATTCAATTATATTCAAATTTAATTTTAATAAAATTTCCTGAAAGAATACAATTATTATTGTTTAGAAGAAATTAATAAATTTCGATTATTTTAAAGAATTTCTACATAAAATTACAATTTTAACGAATTGAATTAAACTCTTTTGAAAGAATCATTATTTTAAAAATTTTTAATAAAATTTCTTTAATTCCAATTATTTTCAAAAAATTCTTGAAAACAATTTAATTATTTTTTTGCATTGTTAAAATCCTTGACAAAAAGTTAATAATTTTCATAAATAATAAAATTTTTCACAAGAATTTCTCGAAAGAATAGAATTATTTGTAAAAATATTATTTAAATTCAATTAATTTACAAGAATTTTGGTAAAAGTTCTAGAAAATAATTTCATTATATTCATTATCTCTTGAAAAGCTCAATTATTCTCAAAAATTGTAATTAACCTTTTTCCAAACATTTCAATTATTCTTCTAGAAAGTTTTTCGAAAATTCTTTGCAAATTTCAGTTATTTTCAAAATTTTCAACTGTTTATGTATTTAAATTTCAATTATTTTTAAAAATGACATTATATTTCCGAAATTTATTATAAAATTCTTTTAAAAAAATATAATTATTATTTTCTCAGCGTAATAATTCATAAAGAACAAATTTTAAAATATTTAATAACATTAAGAGTAATTTAAGAAAAATTTTTAATTCATCAAATGATAAATTAAAAATATTTCATCAAAATTGCTATATTTTAATAAATTGCTTATAAAAATTTATCAAATTATTTATTAAAAATTACGTTTGACTTTTTATTTCCTTTTACCATCAATTTGCTAATTTAGAGAAAGAATAATAATTACTAACAATTAGTTACATTAAACTGATTTAATGAATTAATTTCTTCTCACGATTCAATTACAGTAATTGAAAAAAACCGAATCACTTTAAAATGTAGATAACAAACTCATTGTGTGTGTGTGTGAAAAATATAATTTAGAATGTAGGGAAAACTTCTCGCATTATTTAATAATCAAAATTAATTAATTGTGCTTTTTTAATTAAAAATTCTGAATGAGAAAAAAATTTACTAAGTCGACAGTAAGTAAATAAATAAATAAACTAATTAAACAATTAGTTAATAAATATAGAAAAATAAAATATAACAGAAATATAAATAATTAAATATTCTAAATATTTATTTAGTTAACATTAAGTAATTACTAATTATTATTAAAAATTGTATAAATTTATACAAAATAGGTAATAAATTGATAATAAATTACTAATAAATTAATAGAAAAAATAAAAAATTAATGAATTAATTGAATTAATGTTTTTTTTTTTACAAAACGACTAATAGAGGGTAATTAGTGGGCTTAATATTCTTTTCACGCGAAGCAAATAGAGTGTTATATGTTTAATGAAAGAAACTTCTTTTGCAGCGCCTGTTTCATTGACGTTGAGAAAAGAAACCAGAAGTGCCTGCTTCTGTACTTATTTATTAGGCGTGAAATGTGCTTAAATGCGAGTTAAGTGTGGTTATGTGAGCAGATAAAAATCTTAATTCACTTTAAACTGACGTCGACCTTGAAAATCACGCAACGTGATTTTTAGGTGTCGCTTTTCATTTCAGCTTATAATTTCAATAATTGTTGAAATAAAATGAAATCAGTTTCATTTAATATATGTAGTAACAGGAAATAAAAAATATCACACAGCACCATCTTTTATATTACAGCTGAGATTTAATTTACTTCTCAAAAATTCCAAAGAAAACACACTCGATGAATAATAATAATAATTAAATAATTAATCAAATTAAATAATAATTAAATAATTAATCAAATTAAATAATAATTAAATAATTATTCAAATTAAATAATAATTAAATAATAATTTAACAAATATTTAACAAACATTTCTTTAAATAATTAAAAATATTGTCAAAAATAATTGAAGCCAATTTAAAATAATTTAAAAACATTCATCGAATGGAAAATTTGGTCACTTTTTGTCGAAATTAGTAAATTAGAGAGATAATTTAAAGTGCAATTTGAAAGTCAGCGTGGCTGCGCGGTCTAAGTTTACGATTCGTGTCCTGAAGGTTCTAGGTTCGAATCCCCTTATAGGTGAAAGATTTTTAATTCTTAGTTCTCGCCATTCTACTTTGCAGTTTATGTGAATCTTCTCAAATTCGGGTTTAGAATAATAAATAAGAAAATAAATAATAAAATAAACAAAAAATAAGTGAGAAAATAAATAATAAAAACATAAGACAGTAAATAAAAAAATAAATAATGAATAATAAAATGAATAATAAAATAAATAATAAAATAAATAAGAAAATAAATAGTAACATAAATAATAAAATAAATAATGAAATAAATAAAAGATTAAACAGTAAAATAAATAAGAAAATAAATAGTAACATAAATAATAAAATAAATAATGAAATAAATAAAAAAATAAATAAGAAAATAAATAAGAAAATAAATAGTAACATAAATAATAAACTAAATAATGAAATAAATAAGAAAATAAACAAAAAAATAAATAATAAAATAAATAATAAAATGACCAATAAAATAAATAATAAAATAAATAATAAAATGACCAATAAAATAAATAATAAAATAAATAATGAAATGAACAATAAAATAAACAATAAAATCAAATAGTATTACAATAATTAATTATTAAAATGTATTTATAGGATTAAACAAAAAAAAAGCGAACTTATAAAAGACACGACGAGCGATAATAAAATAAAATGATAAAGCATCAAATAATTTCCATATTTAGAGGGAATTTAGAACAATAACATATTAAAATTCAAACAGTTGGAAAATCACGTCAGCATAATTTATTTATGAGCGACCTATTTATTTGACTCATCAATTTACTTTAAATTGATGCAATTTACTTAAAGTTTCGAAACGCGCAAAATATTATATATATATATATAAACGTAAAATTTATATATATTCAATTTTAAATGCGCGAATAAAGTTAAAAGGACAGGGTGCAAATATGGCGGTGGAACGGATGTTGAAGGTAAATGCTCCAAATTAAAACTGGCAATTGTGCGCACTTAAGTTCTGCATCCCTCGGGTAATAATGTTACTACTTCCTTCTCATCTCTAATATCACTTCCCTCGTTCTTCATTCATCGAACTCGTTTTCATTCGTTAATTCCTACTTCTTCACTTAAGGACATGTGACTGTTTGCGCAAGTCACGTGACTTTATAAACGCGCATGCGTGTTTTTTTTCTATTCTCTCTCTCTCTCTCTCTCTAAATTTGAATTAGTGTCAGCGTGTTATTGACGCACAACTATACTGATTTATCACTGGATCCATTGATAATTAGCTTTCAAAATCCAATTTTTTTTTTAGTTCTTTTCATGATGAATTCTACTAAATTTTTTTTAATTCACGAAAACTTCGTAATCATTTAACTAATAATTGGTAAAAATTACTATTTTGTAACAAATTTTACTAATAAATTAGTACAAAAAAATTACTATTTGGTAGAATATTTTACTAATAAATTAGTAAAAAATTACTATTTAGTAGTAAAATTTACTAATTCAAAAGCAAAAAGTCTGTCACTATAATTTAATCAAAATAGTAAACATTTTTACTAATTCAAATTTTGAGAATAGCAATTTTAGTGGAATTTTACTAATTAACTATTGAAGAATTTTCCCAACAGTTATAGTTGAAGACAATTTTTTTTTTTTTGAGATTTTCAGAAAATAATTGAATTGTTGCGAAAAATATTGTAATTTTTAAAATAATTATAAAAATAATTGAATTTTACAATGAACTTCTGTAAAATTTCGAAATATTTGCGAAAAATATCGAAATTTATATGAAAATAAATTAATTCTTGGAAAAAATGTTTATTTAAATTATGTTTAAAAAGAATTGTATTTCAATAACAAATTTTCTTATTTTTAAAAATAATTGAATTCTTCATGAAAATTTTATTAAAATCAAAAAGAATAATTAAATTATTGCAAAAAACGAATTTCATTAAAATTTTCCAAAAAAATTAAAACAAACCAATTTTTTTAAATAATTCATTTTTTCGAGTAATTGAAATTCAATTTTTAAGAATAATTACATTTCTCGAGCAACGCCTGTAAAATTGTATTAAAAATAATTGAAATCCCGCGACGAATTTTAATATTTTTGAAAAAAAATTGAATTCGTTGCTCAAAATTTGATAAAAATTTTCAAAAATAATTAAATTCCTAAGAAGAATTTTATTATTTTATTATTTATTTATTATTCTCTACGAAAAACTTTGTTATTTTTTTTTAAATTAAATTCTTCATAAAAATTTTATAAATATTCTTTTAAATAATTAATTTTTTCCAAACAAAATAAATATTATTGGAAAATTTTACGTCAAATAATTGAATTCTTATGGGTAAAATTTTATTTGTGAAAAAATTAATTCTTTGGATTAATTAACTTAAAATAGTACTAAAAATAATGTACCTAAAATTCCGAACGTTCAAATATGAATGACAAAATTTTTTTACTTCTTCTAATTTGTATTTCTTTACCAAAAAAAAATTATTTTATAGATTAAAATAATTTAATTCTAAACTAAATATCGCTTAATTTCAATTATTTTCCTTTTTTGAATAGTAGTTCTCAAGAACACTTAAAGTGGAAAAAAATAAAGTTCGAAACTTTAGCCACATTTTAAAATAATTAAAATTCTTTGGTGAGTTTTATTATTTAGGATCCTAAAGTTCTGAACGTTCAAATGAACGAAATTTATTTATTTCTTCTAAAAATTAAATTTTTATTACAGTTATTTTGCTTCACTATCAAAAAAATTAATTACTGAGTTTTTTACAAGTACAATTTTGGTTTTTTAATTTTTTTATGCTTTGTAATTTATTAAAATATTCCTACTTATAATTTTATTGAATAATTTTTTTTTAAATTGAATTTCTATGCGAAAAATTTTATTATTAGTAAAAGTAATTAAAATTATTGTAAATTATTGTATAAAAATTTTGTTAAATAATTGATGTTTTCGAAATTTTGTTAAAATTCTATTTTAAATTAATTTAATTTCTGTGAAAATTTAATTATTATATTATTATTTTATTATTTTTTTTTATTATTTTATTATTATTATTATTATTATTATTATTATTATATTATGAAAAAAATTGAATTTTAAATAGTCTGCACTGAAAAAACAATTTATTTGATTCAAATAAACGATTAATTGACTATCAATTAAATATGTAATTGAATCAAATAATATTTATTCGAGTCAATTAAATGGTATTTGAACCAACAATTTCAGTATTTCAATCAAATACTACACTGAAAAAAAAATTTATTTGATTCAAATAACCGATTATTTGTCTATAATCAAATAAATATTTACTTGAGTCAAATAATTTTTATTTGAATCAATTAATTAGTATTTGCTTCAAATACTGAAATATTTGATTCAAATAATCGGTTATTTGAATCAAATAAAGTTTTTTTTCAGTGTATTTAATTGACTCGAATAATAATATTATTTGATTCAATTAAATATTTAATTTATAATAGTCAATTAATCGGTTATTTAAATCAAAAAAATTGTTTTTTTTCAGTGCAGACTATAATATTTTTAAGTTATATCTTAAATGACTAAAACCTCTAGCAAATATTTTTGTTTCTCACAAACAAGAACTACTGGATTATAATAAGATATAGTAAAAGTTATACACTTATGTCAAAAATAGATAAAACTACGAGTTCAAATTTGTTCCACCATTTAAAAAGTCCCATAAATACAATAATTTATTATCATCACGCCTTTACAAAACTATAATAATATATAGAAGAGAAAAAAAGAAAATAAAACGCTTCCTAATTATAAATTCGCCAAATTTCCATAAAATTACAAAGAAAGAGCCATATTCACCAAAAAAGTGTTAAGAATGACTCTAAACTTTCCCCCCCCCTCAACTCTTTCACTAATTCCGAAAAGTACTTTACATTATTGGAGATCATTATATATTCTTCGATGACATAAGTGTGTCTCCTTAGTGTCTCCAAAGGCGCCTCTCTCTCATTGGGTCGGTTTTTCAGATGAAGAAGAAGAAGAAGACGAAAAAAAAAAAAAAAAAAAAAAAAAAAATGAAAGAAAAGGAATCTTTGAATCATGCAAATTGGCGCTTCGTCCCAAAAATCGGTATTCTCTCTGCGTATAGCCCAGAGTCGACATTCATATATGCTTCGATACCTAACTTTTACCCTTGCTTAACCAAGCCGAATGGAAGGCTTGCAAAAAAAAAAAAAACAAAAAAACAAAAAGAAAAAAAAAAAAAAAAAAAAAAAAAGTAGAAGAGGTGGAGGAAAGAACGAAAGGAAACGAGGGGTCGGTCAAACACTTTACGATGCGTCAGGACTGCGGGTGTGGCAAAGGATCTCATATATGTATATGTATAAGTCGCCCAACGTTGCCCTTTTCTCACGGTGCACCTCACAAGAACTATATATATATATATATATATACAGCATACACCGCGGCTTTATGGGAATCCTTGATGGCAATAAAGGCAAAAATCGAACGAGACAAGGGGATTTCCATTTTTTTTCCCAATCACACGAGCACAAAATTTGTAACAATCCATTTTCTCCCTTTAGTCTCCCTTCAAATCTCGATATAATTAAAAATTAACAAAAAAATTCATGGGGCTAAAGTTTCGA
This sequence comes from Leptopilina myrica (nomen nudum), assembly GCA_032872475.1. Lineage (NCBI taxonomy): Eukaryota > Metazoa > Arthropoda > Insecta > Hymenoptera > Figitidae > Leptopilina > Leptopilina myrica (nomen nudum). The sequence goes on along the minus strand of CM065467.1, from coordinate 20,237,476 downwards.
ACAAAAATTTTTTTTCACCTTCAGTATTTTTGAAAATTACTATCGAAAAAAGAAAAATAATTGAAATCAAACAAAATTTAGTTTAGAATTAATTTGCGTCACGCTCCGAAGAAAGGTACCTAAGAAGCAAAAAAAAATTTGAGGTTATGTTTTTAATTTTTCAAGTAAAAATACAAAAAGAAAATCTAATATTAATATGTTCCTAAAGTTTCGAACGTTCAAAGGAACGAAAATATTTTTTTTACTTTTTCAAATTTGTATTTCTGAACAAAAAAAAAATTATTTTTTCGTTTAAATTTTAAAACAAATTAGTTCTAAACTAAATATTGTTTAATTTCCAATATTTTCCTTTTTTATAAATAGTAATTTTCTGAAAAAAATTAATGTGAAAATAAATTTCGTTCATTTGAACGTTCAAAACTTTAGCCACGTATATTAATTAAAAATTATTTATCTTCAAGTCTTCATTTATATCCAAAATATTCAATAAAAATTGGTTTCAAATTCAAATAATTAAAAATAAACTTTTAATCAAGAGAAACCTATAATTCGTTTGCTTCTTAGGTACCTTTCTTCGGAGCGTTTTGTAAATAAAATACAAATTAGAAGAAGTAAAAAAATATTATGCGTTCATTTGAACGTTCGAAACTTGATTCAAGTTGTTTTTCGATGTTTCTTGAAATAATTTTCGCACTCGAATTCGGTAAATTGAATTTCTCTCAAGTCCCCCAAGGACACATGGTGCCAAAGTCGATTCGATTTTTCATCCATATTGAAACTCGACTTTGACATTTTCTTAAGATTCAATATTTATCCAGAGTTGAGTGTAGAAAATCATCTCTCTTTATAAATTAAATTAAAATTAAAACTAATTCAAGAAAACAGGTTTGCCACAAAAAATTATTTTTTCCCCTAATTTCCAAATTTTTTCCTTCGTAATTTTGACTTTTACTCTGAACCTAAAGAATATTCTGATTCACTCTGTAAAAAGTTATTATAAATACTCAAGAGAATTTGCTATTTACGAATTTTTCAAATATTGTAAATTTACAATTAAAATTAAATTTAGTTAAATAATCTTTAACGTCCGAGATCCTTTTTTAAATTAAGGCAAATTAAACGAAAAATTCGAACAATGAAAAAAATACCTATTTATTTACTCCAACGTTATTCGAAATCTAAATGATTTCCTCTTCAGGGAGCCTATCCAAAAAAATATACAAAATTAAAATAATAAAATAAAAATTACATACATAATTAAAATAATAATAATTAAAATAATTATGTCAAATATTTGAAAATATTTCAATAAAAAATTTATTTCCTTCATTTGAAAGCTCAAAACTTTAGGAACGTAAATAATTAAGCAGTAAATAAGTCTCATCAAATTTAAATTTATTTTTTAAACATGAAAAAATCTTTAAATTTTTTGAAAATACTTTTTTTTGAAAATAATTTTAATTGAAAATTTGGAAAATAATTGAATTAAACAAAGCATTTTCTCAATTTGTTAAAAAAAACACTTGTCTCTTTATAATTATAATTGAAAATTTGATTTTTCAATTTTATTAAAATTATAATAATTGAATTTCTACAAAGAATTTTACTATTATTTTAAAAGTAATTCAATTCTTCCAAACAATTCCTGTTATTTATTAAAATAATTTAATTCTTCTGATTAATTTTATTAGAATTTAAAGAAATAATAAAACAGTAATAATTAATACTTTATTTTATAAGTAATAAACATCTAATTTGTTCAACAACAAAAATATAATTAATTTATAAAAACAATTCAGAATCTTGAAATTATAAAAATTTAAGGGAAGTTCAATAATTATAATTATGTATATTGAATAGAATAATACAATTTTTATGAACAAAAAATCCATTTAAAACACTATATAAGAGGGACTTTAAATTTAAAAAATAAAATTATAATTACGGCCTCACTAACATTATTCTCAAAAAATTTAAATAAATTGCTTTAAAAGAATTAAAATATTTTTCAAAAAATGTAAAGAAATTTCAATCACTTCAAAAAATTTTAATTATGTCCTTATGAACATTCAATTATCTTGAAACAATATAATTGAAAAATTATTACAACAAATTAAAATAATAAAATTTTTTTTAATTTTGGTGAAAAATAATAATAATAATAATAATAATAATAATAATAATAATAATAATAATACTAATAATAATAATGTATAATAATAGCGGTCTTAATATTTAATTAATACTTCAATGTTAATTTTATAAAAGAAAATATTCCTTTTTCGGTATAAAAACTATGTAAACAATATATAAGTATTTTTTTTCCTTTCAAATAAAAACTGGAGCTCATCCAAAATTTATAAGGGTTGTGTCATATATATATTTTTTTTGCCTGGCAATAGTTGCCATTTTTAACGTTCTCCTATATATATTAAACGCTTGCGTCACAAAATAGATCAGAGAAAATCCTCCGCCTTAATGACGTTGTTGTCTACTTTCTGTTAATTTATATCCACCTCCGAATGAAGCTAAACGCAAAAATAATTGGCGGAAAAAGAAGACAAAATTCACTCTCCGCCATTATACCGCATAAAAACTCTTTAAAAACCGAAAAAAATAAAAAAAAACATAAAAAGAACGAAAAAAGAGAACAAAAAGAACGAAAAAGAACAAAAAGAACGAAAAAGAACAAAAAAAAGGAAAAAAAACAAAATAAACGGAAAAAATGAAAAAGAAACTAAAAAAACAACAAAAAACGGAAAAAATGAAAACGAAACTAAAAAAACAAAAAAAAAATATGCAACAATACCGAAACTTTCTATACCGAAAAACAGAACAGGAAATTCCATCTATTTACAAAAAAATAAAAGAAAAAAACAAAAGAGAGAAAAAACTATAAATAATAATAATAAACTTTCCTTAAAAATCAAATTTTTACGAATAAACACAATAAAAAGAAATTATTTTATAACCCTACGAAATATATTACTTTGAAATAAAAACAAATTTTCAGTGGGATAAATTTTCAACTGTCATAATTAATAGATAAAAAAAAAGAAGTAAAAATTAATTGACAAAAATAATGCGATTTAAAGTATACACGAAATCTTAATTTGTTTGATATAATCTTCAGCAGGTATTAGCAGTCATAAAAGTACAAGTGCGTTGAATAATAAAAACAAAATCTCTTATTATGATGAGAATGTAATTAAAAATTGCGCCACAAAACAAAAACCAATGAACAATGATAAACATTTTTTTTTTTGAACATCAAACTTTTCCTATCAGCAAATTTTTTACATGGAAAATTTTAATGAACATCTCAAAACCAATGTCAAAACCACTAGATAATTAAATATACAATTAAAAATTTTAATATTCATTCAAAAGATTATTTTACACAAAAAATTTATCACTTTATTTAAATTTAATTTAAAGACAAGTTTAAAAAAAGGTTTATTGGCAGATATTAAAAAATTCCTCAAAAACATTTTTGCGCGATCAATCAAAAACCCGATCACAAATTAAGAGCAATATTTCGAATGAGTTTATCAATTTCCAAATATGTTGCGATTATTTTTATTCTCTATTCTCTCTCCGTCTCTAAAAAAATGCTTTTTTGCTGTTATTATTATTGAGAAATCGCCTTCTTTTTAACTACTTTTATTCACAGTCTAAAAAAGTCTAAAAGAGTCTAAAACATCCCTAAAAGAGTCGATAAAAAAAAACTACACTGAATTTTTATTCCATACCTGTACACATACATTTTTCAAGGACAACAATTTAACTTCAGAAAGCCGAAAGAATTCGACCCTGAAAGAACTCGGAAAAGAAAGAATGAAAGAAAGAGGCGCGAAACGTGAGAGAAACTCGCGCAGCCCAAGAGAAACAATGCCGACAAAAAAAGGGCAAAATAACAATGAAATACTCACTGTCTGCATTCCCAAGAGGTTCATCAAGCGTTGCTATCGTTATATTTTGACTGTCAAAAAATCTCTTCACACTATGACAATCACCAATTAATCTCGTCTCATTACCATGATCCTTAATCGTCCGACGAAAACGTGTGAATCCCACGTTAATTTTACACAAACACAATAAAATAACGATTAACAATGGAATCGTTGACAGTGGTTCCTTGAACATTTTCATTTTTGCCTTTATTTATTTTTTTTTTCCTATTATACACTTTTGCCAAAAAGGATGAAAATAAAATGAGTTCTATTTTAATAGGAGGTTAGTTCCTCCACCGGCACCGCGAATTCTTATCGAGTGTCATTAACTGTTTTGTATTTTTTTTTTTTAGAGCCGGCAAAAATGCTGATAACTTTTTGAACACTAAACACGCGTGATTGACATATTTAAAGATGTGAGATACATATATATATATATATATAATCAGTCTAAAACGCGCGCACACATCACTTAAACTGACAACTCGCGAAAACTCCTTTCGCGGGCAAAAGGCACCACCTCGCACACGAAGACATATGCACGCATGCATGCACGCACGTCGCGCGTCTTCGGATTACTCGATGCAACTGTGACTGTGTCAACCCTGGAACCGAGCGAATTGAAGAACCCTCGCGGTTTTATGTGAAACAGAACTGGTGAAAATCACCGGGTCGAGAACATCTTTCAATGCTCGAACGAAGAATAACTGACATCTGACGATTGTTGCGCGAACAACGCGCTCGGTCGGTAAGGTAGAGCACTACACTGCTCCGTCGGTAACTATTCCTACGAACATAAAACCTAGGGGAAAATTTCGACTGTAAGTGGATTTAGTTATCGAGAAATCAATTTACCGACAAAGACAATTTGCTTATTAGTGTGACAATTACACTCTGAATGATAACATATAGTAAAATTCTGTCCGCATGCGGTCGAATTATTGTCGTCGCGTATTTCAGTTAGTAGTGACTTATAGTGAGTGTTCTCTCTACTTGATTCGTAATGATTATCTTGTTGTGTTAGACGAAGCGAATTGGAAATTTATAATTAATTATTTATATGGAGCGGTATGCTGACGATGAAATGGAAGAGCGAAGATCAATTCGCAATTCTGGCAAAGCTCTCAAAAAGTATGGAAGCACATCTAAACACATTAAGCGAAATGAAATTATGATCAAACATGTTGTGTCCAAGTCAGATACACTTCAGGGAATCGCCCTTAAATTTGGAGTCACTGTACGTATATATATATACAAAAATTAATGACATTTCCATTTCATTACTGTTCGTCGAAAAACAATGTCGCTAACATTTTTCCCCACCACATTAGTAATTTTATTCCTTCTTTAGTAGAGAAAAATTTCTCCTCATGAATTGATATTAAAACAAAGTCATATGATCTTAGAAAGTGAATTCGAGTTTCGCTATTTTTAACATAACCTCAATATTCTTTTTGCAAACTACAATATAATTTTTTAATTTCGCTGTTACTTTACGTTTTGCTTGGTTTACGCTTAACAAAGTCAAATATTTCATTTTCTCGCACGTGACATTTTCACGAATGAATGATCACTTTGCAAGGTCATTACAGTTTTGTCTTATTTTTCTACTTAAAACTGTCATGATAAATTATACAGGTAGGTACATTTTTACTGTCTTTTACCATTTTTCACTATTGCTATTAACGTCGATTCTCCTAGTGCAGTAAAAAGAATCGTTTTTTTTGTAAATATACATTTAAAAGGAAACTATTACGATTCAAAATAATGTTTACTTGTTTTTTTTTCTTAAACTCGACAATTTAAACTTTTTTTTTATTTCCTGCAAATTTGTACGTTGGGAAAAAATTATATAATTTTGTTGATTATAATTTGAAATTGAATTATCTTAGTTATTTAATAACAGAGATAAAAGGAAGATTCAAATATATCTTATCTGTAATAATATATACGTTAAAACTTTTTGCTCCCGGTCATATAATGTTTCGTCTTTTTTTTTTTTGCTTTTTTCGCATTTTCGTAATTAAAGACTAAATAATAATAATTTTTTTTTTACTAATATTTCACGTTTGACAACAAACGGTTTAAAGGCATTAAATATATATCTAATCTGTATTATAGGTGATATTTCGTATCTTATCATCTTTAGAAAAGAAAAAATAGTAAAAAAAAATATATAAGTAAAAAGTTATATTTGAATATTCGAAAAGAAGGCAAATTTGAGAAATTAAATTCTGTTATTAAAAAAAAAACTTTTTCTATATTCTTTTATTTGTTTTATATTTATTTCCTTATTTCTCTATTTATTTCTGTATTTCTATAATTTTTTCTATTTTTCTATATTTCTATTTTTTATTTTTTTCAATTTTTGTATTTTTCTATTTTTCTATATTTCTATTTTTTTATTTTTCTCAATTTTTTTATTTTTCTATATTTCTATTGTTCTATATTTCTATTTTTCTATATTTCTATTTTTCTATTCTTATATATTTCCATTTTTCTATTTTTCCATATTTCTATTTAATTAAATTTCCCTGTCAAACGCAATTTTCATGCAATAAAACTTTTTCCAAAATGGACAATAAATGACAATGAGTATTAATAGAAATTTTTTTTCTCACAGACGGAGCAAATTAGAAGAGCTAATAGACTGTGGGCAACGGATAGCTTATTCCTACGAGAATATTTATTGATCCCAGTACCCGTGGATAATCCGTTATCTACTCCAAGCAATGATGCTTTGACTGAATCTGAATCCAATCACACGATTGCAAGTGTGAGTTTTCGACTATTTTCCCTTATCTCTTTTTTTTTTCTTTTTCTAGAAAATTAACAAAAAAATTTTTTAAATTCCTCTCTAGACCTCAAGGTCCTCGTCGATATCGTCGTCCATAGACCAAGAAAGTTCTGTAGACGATTTCCTAGCGAGAATGGATTCATCAATAGCCAGTGTTAAGAAAGATGTCAAACGCGCTCAAGGAAATAGTGAGTAAGTTGAAAAAAAAACACTTTTCTCACCTTGTTGTTTTTTCTTCAAGACAGAAAGAAAAATTTCTAAACTAAACACAAAAAAAAGGAGGAAAAATATTTTTCGTAAATAAAAAATTCAAATATTCAACCAAATCAAATTTAGAAAGAAAATTTAATAAAATAAGGAATTATTGTATTAATTTAATAAGAAAATATTGAATTAATTTAATAAGAAAATATTGAATTAATTTAATAAGAAATTAATTAATTAATTTAACAAGGAATTATTGACTTAATTTAATAATCAAGAAGCCTAAACATTTCAATTAAGAACAGGCTTGCCAAAAAAATTTATTGATTTCCCGATTTTTTTCTGACTCATTTTGATTATTTTTCCTGACCCTAAAGAATATTCCGTTTCACTCTAAAAATTTTAATTTCATTATTGTTTTTGAAACAGTTTTTTACTGAAATTCTTCTTTAAATCAATTAACTTTAATAATTTTTAAAAAAGTTCTTCTTTGAGAATTTTTTATTCAATTTGTTTAAAATTCTATTTTAAGAGAAATTTCGATTATTCAGAAACTCTTCAATTAAATATTCAAAAATAAGAAATTTGAAATAAATTTAAAACATTTTCGATTAAGCTTCTTAAAAAAAATTAATTCCATAGAATTTTTAATTAAAATTATTAAAAAATTTTAATTTGAAACTTTTACAAAATTCAATTATTTCTAAAAGTTGCAATTATTTAATTGCAACGGAATTTTTCTCAAAAATTCAGTTATTCTCTAAAACTTTCATTGAAATTAATTTTTAAATCAATTTTTGTTACAAAATTCTCCGAGAATTTAATTATTTAAATACAAACCTAAACAATTTATTCAATAATTTAATGTTTCTTAAAATTGAATTCTTATACATAATTTTAACAACAAATTTTTTGAATAATATTGAATTCTTTCGACGAATGTTAATAAAATTTTTAACAACAATTACATTTTTCGAGAAATTTTATTAAAATTATATTCAAAATAATTAAATTCTGCAATAAGTTTTATTATTTATAAAAATAATTGAGTTATTGCGAAGAATTTTACAAAAAATGCAAACAATTGGTTTCTTTCGAAGAAATTTAAGCAAACTCGATTTTTAAATAGTTAAATTCTAGTGAAATATTTATGTTTTTGGAAAGGAATTGAATAATATTGTAGAATTTTTTCAACATTATTTTTAAATAATTGAATTCTTTTGTAAAATATTATTAAAGTAGTAAAATATTGAAAATAATTATATATAATAATCGATTTTTGTTCTTTACGTTTTTATGATTATAATAATAAATGTAATAATTATTAATTACTAAAGTAATTGTTACTGTTCCATTTATTATTTTGCAAATCAAAAAATATGTTATATTTTTAAATATAAACATTAAATTTTTAATTTCAGATTAACTACATAATTAACTATTCTTGTTTATTATTTTCAAAAATATTAATAACAGTTTTCGAAAGAATTTAATTATTTAAAAAAAATTTTTTATAAAAATCAAATGACTAATTATTTCCAAATTTTTCAATAAAAACTTTGCAAGATTTTAGTCATTTTCAGTGCATTAATTTTTAAAATTAAAAACATTGAAAACTTTTACTTTCAAATTGCGAACAGATTCAAACACAGCAATATTAATTTATTTCTTTATAATTCTTTGTGAAATTTAATTTCATTTATCATATTCTAGAAAAAATTATAACCAAAATCTGAAGAAAGTTTTTTGATTAATTTAAAGATTTCTGAAGATAAATAAGAAAATTCTGAAGATTTGTCGTTTCAATCATCTGGCAGTACTGTTATAGTGTTTGATTCAATGTTTAGCTTTACAAATATCATTTACTCTAAAGGTAAATACTTTTCTATAATTTAATGTTAACATTATTTCAATATATTGAAAAAAGTTATTTGATATAATTTACATTCAATTGAATTTTATTTTTATAAATTTCTTAATGCAGAATATTTAGTTTTTTAACTTTTTAATAAATTTTTAACTTGCAAAACTCTAAATAATGTAATTGTTAAAAATATAATATTTATTTTTCATAATTTAAAATTATTAATTATTGTCATAATAATTTAAAATAATTACTATAATATTAAAGACTATACTACATAAATTTAAATTATCAAAGTATATTTTATAAAACAGTAATTTAATACAAGTTTTATATTTATATTTTTTATTACATAAAAATATTGTCTAATGTCATGTTTATTTTATGAACTTTAAACATGTCTTAATTTTCATATGTTTTTAATTAATACGTGATTTATAGAATATTCAACAAATCAATGAAAATATATCGTCAATTTTTTCAATTAAAAATATATTACATCAAATATCTATTCCCAATATTTAAATAATGTTAACATTAAATTATGGACACATACCTGCCGAGTAAATAATAATTATAAAGTTAAAAATTCAATTAAACAACCAATATATAGAATTAAAATGTAGGGGCTATCATACGCCTAAAATTTATCTGAAATTTTTTTTCTTTGTTTCTAAAAACGAATTTAGAATATTTTTTTTATGCTTCATTATAATATTATATTACATCTTGTAATTAAATAATTAATTCAAGTTATAGTTTGTATTAATACTATAGATATTTTGTTTTCCAAAGAAATTATAATTAAAAGTTGTTAACTTTATTATTTTTCAATTAATTTAATTTTTTGCAGTTATGGTAGTTTCAAAAGATACGGAATTTTTTGTTTAAAAAAGCTAAATGAATAATTATTTTTTTAATTTTTGGAATAATTAAAATTTTCGTAATCAAAATTATTTTGAAAATAAAAGTATAAAATATGTAACAATTTTTGCGAGATTCAATTTTCTTCGTACAACATGAAAGTTTAACAGCAGTAATAGTATTTTAACAAAATTTATAGGATTCACTTAAAATTCGTTTCTAATACGTTAAATATGACATTAAAATTTAGAAATTCAAAATAGAACTTCCATTTGTCTGACTTTCTTCTAATTTATCGGACTGGATAAACTACAGATTTCACTTTATTAGCGAAATTTTTCACTGCTTCAATTAATACTTTAAAAAGTATATTTAAATTAAAATGGTTTTATATTGTTTAAAATAAGCAATGTAAAAGATAAAATTTGCTCAAAAAATAATTTTTCACCTCCTGCTGGTTACCGGCTGTGGCTATTTTTTTTATTAATTGTGAATTAAATTAATTTTTATGACCCAGATACTAATTGGAATTGTTCTAGCATGGTGGCCACTAAAAACAGTCAAAAAATTTCCCTAACTTTTTCCCGACTTTCCCTGACCAATATTCTGGGTGTTTTTAACTTGGTTTCTAATGAACAATAATTTAAATAAGAAATATATCTCTCAAATTATTATTAATAACTACTATTCATTTCAAACAGTTGAGAAGGATGTTTTAAGGATTTTTAAATCAATTTGTAGAAGTAGATACAATTCTTTATTTTTAAAATTAAATCTTTAATCTTAAAGTAGCTGAGACTGCGGAAAAAACTTAAATTTTGAAAAGATGTTTTTTAGTCAATAAATCCGTTTAGATGCAAAAATATATAAATAGATCAATCTTGTATAGGCCAATTGTCCTCACCAACATTTAATAAAAAAGCTTCTAATATTTTAGCGTAAAATAAATGTTTTGCTTCTTTTTCAAAACTTTGATTTTGTAACATTTAACAATTATAAATTTAATAAACTAAAATTTATTTATAAATAAAAAACAAAATTATGGGTTTAATTGTCGTGGGCGGTTTTGTTTTTCGGCCGTGTACTTGCCTAATGACATAAATACACTGAAAAAAATTATTTGATTCAATTAATTCGAATTATTTGAAAGATAATGCAATTTGACTGTTTTGGCTGTTTAATATTTAGCCCTAGTTTTTTCTTTTTATAATCTTTACAATTTCCCTGACTAATTAAAAAATTCCCTGACTTTTCCCTGACCTATTTATTTTTCCCTGACTTTTCCCTGACCAGTGGCCACCATAGACTAGCCATAGTTCAGGTCCAGTAATGTAAATTCTATTTAAATTGAGACCATTAAGTGAAAGTATTTGAATTTAAAAAAAAATTAGAAGTTCGAAGTTCTTAAATCTTTTTTGTAAACTTTAAAGTTTCAAAATAATATAAAATGAAAATTTAATTCTCTATAATTGTTAACTTTTTCCACTTTTAATTATTTCAAACTTTTTGTTAGGTAATAATAATTATTTCTTTAAACATTTTTTAAAATAAAATGGAGTTTAAATTGTTTAAAATAAGCAGTTTGACACAACATTCCCGCGCGCTTGCGCGCGGATAGTTTAGCTAGTTAAATTAAGAAAATTTGTTGAAAATAATTAACAATTTGGCGATGAATTTCATAAAAATTTTCGATATTAAATAAATTTTATTAATTTTGAAAATAATTGAATTCTGATGATGAATTTTATTTAAATTTCTGTAAATAATTGAATTTTGCCGAAAAATTTTGCTATTCGTTTATAAAAATAATTGAAATTTTGACAACAATTTTTCATTTTTGTAAATAATTGAATTTCTGCAAAGAATTTTTTTTATTTTTAAAAATAATTGAATTATTTAATTTATTTAATTTAATTTAATTACTTTTAAAAACAAATAATTTTTTGTGATCAATATTGTAAAATATTGTAAAAATAATTGAAATGTTGACGACAATTTTTAATTTTTTGGAAATAATTAAATTTCCATGAAGAAAATTATTACTTCTAAAAATAAATTATTTTTTGTAATGAATATTGTTATTTATGAAATCAATTTTTATTAAAATTTCTAAAAATAATTTAATTTTGTCGAAGAATTTTCTTTTTATTTATTAAAATAATTGAAATGTCAACGACAATCTTTGAAAATAATTGAATTTCTGCGAAGAATTTTATTAATTTCTAAAAATAATTGAATTTCCAAAAAGAAATTTATTACTTTTAAAATTAAATAATTTTTTTGTGACGAATATTGTAAAATATTGTAAAAATAATTGAAATATTGACAAAAATTTTCTTTTTATGGAAATAATTGAATTTCTGAAAAGAATTTCCCTAATGTTTGAAAATAATTTAATTTCCAAGAGGAAATTTATTACTTCAAAAAATAAATGATTTTTTTATGAATATTATTATTTATGAAAATAATTGAATTTCGCAATGAATTATTATTAAAATTCCGAAAAATAATTTAATTTTGTCGAAGATCTTTGCTATTCATTTATAAAAAATAATTAAAATATTTTATTTTCAAACGACAATTTGTTTAAAATGTTTGAAAATAATTGAAGAAGATTTAGCCTAAACTAATAAAATTTTTCATCTCTAGATTTTGTCACGAGGGTGACGATTCATTTATACAAAAACGAAAAGCGGTGGCGAGGTTACGAAATTCTCATCCAGTTTCTTCAAATCCTTACTCACCAGTGACAACATCGGAATTAGTTAATTCATTCTCGTCAAGCGATGTTCACAGTCTTCCATCAACTGTTGTCATGACACAAGGAAGACGAGTGCGGACATCACTGCAAAGACTTCAGCAACAGCAGGACGAAATGTTTCAATTGTAGCAATCAATTTGCGTACGAACACAAACGTGCGTTAAATCGTAAATTTATCGAAAAAATTCCAAAATAAGAATCTAAAATTTATTTTGATGGTGCAATAATAATAAGAAAAGAAAACCGAGTAGTGCATAGTGGAAGAATTCAAAGAGAGAAAAAAAATTATCCTAGACCATATTATGGATCCCCCTCAAAAAAAGGGAACCGTCTGTGCCTTTCCCTAAAAAGCCTACACATTATAGTTTACAGCTATTTTCCCTTAATTTTTTCTCTCTCTCAAATCTCAATAATTCGAATCTTATTTCCCCAGTGGTGCAGATTTTTGAGATTCAACAAAGAGATTATTTACTAGTAATAGGGACTGTTTTCTAGTTTTCCGTTTTTATGAAATTGTAGAAAGTTGTAAAAGAAGAAAGAAAAACGAGAGATAGTATTTTGGAATAAATTATTTTTCCAATTTTGTTTCTCCAAAAAAAAAAAAAAAAAGAAAAATTGTCGAACGTATCAGAAAAAGAGACTTAAATCGCACTTGCTTCCGAATATTAAATTCACACTACGACAGATAAAGTAAGAAACATTTCACCAATTAACTCTGTCTTCTCTTATTTTAATACGGAACAAATTCACCAAAACATTCGTTGATCGAATGCAATTTTTTTTGTTCATAAAATATTGTTAAAAAAAAAAGAAAAGTAAACTGCAAATTTTGTCCATAAAGTAGACTAGACGATGTGCAGCGAAAACAATTTTAGAAAAATAAACCCATAAAAATACAGGGAAATATGAAAGATTCAGTAGTTTAAAAAAAAGTACATAAAAGAAATATTAAACAAACGGAATAAATGAACAAAAGAATAAAAATGACTGAAATTCGAAACAAATAAACGAAGAAGTAGAAAAATAAAAAAAAGAGTATGAAAAGAAGAAGAAGATGAAACGAATAACAGTTTGTAAAAGAATATTTTACAAGCACGAAAACTAGAATTGATCCAAAAATGAAAATAAACATTGTCTCGACTAGATAGAAGAAAATGATTCAAATGCACACATTTTGAGTTTTGCTATTTCACACACAACCGAAACAATGTATTATACAGTGTTGTATAGTAAAACTTAAAAATATTTTCTTCTAAAACGAAGAAATTCGATTTTAAGCGTAATAATAGTAATTCAATATATTTAAGTAGTTTAATTTAAAAAAAAAGAATAATTATTATCGTCAAACGGTATTGTCAGTACCTGTGATTGTTTTCACTTTAAAAAACAAAACAAAAAAAAACTGTAAAAACGTGTCATTCCTTTAAGTAAAAAAAAGAGTGTTAATATACATATTCTCAGCTATTTAAAAAATCATGTACAAAAAATGACAAAAAAGTATGTATAAATACCAAGTTGGTGAATTTATGAAAGAAAGTGTTGTTATTTGCATATTTGAAAATTACAATTTTCCTCAGTATTATGCATTGAACAAATTAAAAAATTAAAAAATTAAATTTAGAAACTCACTTTCTTTCGGAATTTTCAAATCGTTAAGTCTCTAAAAAATAAGGAAAAACTCACTAATTCTGCATAATATCAATGCAATAATTATTAATTATTAATTATTAAATATTAATTCAATATAAATAATTAATAATCCTATTAATTCGATATTACAAATTAACAGAAAAGATTTTAATTTAAATTAAAATGGCGAATTTAAGTCGACTAGAAACAAAATTGTCAATTTAGATTCATACGAATTTTAAATTAATATCTTAATTTAGAGATTTAAAGGTTAAAAATTTCTTCCGCTTCAAGCGGAACGGCTGTAATTTGAAACTTAATTTATAAGAAAACGCTTCACCCTCATGAATCTAGTATATCAATCGCGATTGTTGTAAAGTTATCAATTTTCAGTTTTTGATAAAGAAAATTGATGTAAAAAAAAATAATTATCCATAATTCCTGAATTTGCCGAAAAGATTAATTTTCCAAAAAGTCAAAAAAAAATTGCTATAAAATTTAGTTTTAGAAAATCACAAAGAACATCAAATAAATAATATATGATCATTTAAAACTGTATTTTTTGTTTTCAAAACTTTGACCTTTTTCTTGTATAAAAAAATATTTTACGAGCGCAAAAATAATTCACGATCGAGAAAAAAAAAATATTTACACTCACATTTTTACGAAGATTTAGACTCTTTCTAGTTTCTTACTAAACCATCGATTAAAGTCGAGCCTTAATAATAATTGCGCCAAGTGCTCGCCACTTGGTTGCGAACGAACTCGACTCAAAGTTTTCGTTAACCAATCCATTAAACTTTCCAACGTGTCATAAAGTTTCTGCAGTTCCTCTCTCTCCGAATCCAATAAGTTCTCCATATTCCAAAGAGACGATTGTAAAATGAAATCATCACAAAGCCGAAGTAACAATTGTATAAGATCGTTTACCTTTTGAGGGAAGAATAAATAAATAAATCGTCTTTTGACGAAAATTGCAATATTTCGTAACTTACAGGATTTCTTTTGCCCACATTGCTGCTTAGGAGGAAAGTTTGTGACATCACATTTGCCATGAAAATAGAATGAGCTCGTTGAATTTCCTCGAAATTTCTCGTATTCTTCATGCTATTTTCCATTATTGTGTACTGACTCTCAAGAACGTCGACTTGAAGATAATATTGCAAATTATCGACAATGAATATCAAATTATTCCTCAATTGAATCACATCTATTTCTCTGGAAGTTGCAAAGCTAAATTAATATTAATTTTACTCTTGAATTCAAAAAACTTAAAATTCATTCATTTTAAAATTAAATCTTAAATTTCATTTTTTATAAATTAAATCTTAAAATTCAAAAAAAAAATTGAAATACTTTAAAATACTTTTCCCTATAGATAAAAATTTCAATTACATATTTTTCGACCTCGCGTGTTCCCTCCAGAGATTCCATAAATTAATCTGCGTTTTTTTCACTCTCAGCAAAAATCGAAAGAGGGAATTATAATCCTTCAGAGTCGCCGGACTGAACAACAAATGCAGAGGCCAGACGACTTTATACTGCAGAACAATCAAGCCCCAACCTCTTTTTTCTGTAAACAAAAATTTCAAAACTATTTTTTGCCGGAAAATTCGATTTACAAAATTAATTTCTAAATTAAATTTCCCAGGAACAAATATAGTAAAATTTCTTCTAAATTCGATTCACAAAATTAATTTCTAAATTAAATTTTCCAGGAACAAATCTAGTAAAACTTCTTTTTCGGGGACAAATTACCGATTGGATCCTCTCGATCCTTTCCCTCATCATCGGCGCTATTTTTGCTCGGCGGAAGATTAACTGAGAAAGTAAATCGATCCATGGCACTTTCGTCGTTTGAATATAATTTCCTCAGTGCCGCTTGAAAGGTAAAATTAACATCGGGCGATGTATGATTCGTTGGGGCAATATTGAGAATATGCGAGGTGAGTCTAATGAATTCGAGAAACAAATCTCCTCTGCCCATTAGATAGAAATCCTTCATTAATTTCAACTGTTGCATTAGTTGTGCCTCTTCAATTGTCACCTGCCATAAATGCTCAGTGACGCAACGTTTCAAATCGTCAACAGTCTTCTCGAATTTCATCACATTGAATTTCGTCTGCATTTGTAGACTCTGAAGCTTCTCGAAATGCTCGTTCTCCTTGTCGCCCCAAATTGAATTTTCCAATTTGCCTTCGTACCACAATTCTAGACAATCGATCGAGAAAAGACGCAATTAATCAACTAATTCAAGTAGTTTTCTTATTAATTACTAAATTAGTTCGTAAGCAACGAAATTAGTTCGTACGTAACGAAATTAATTCGTACGTAACAAAATTAATTCGTACGTAACAAAACCAGTTCGTACGTAACATAAATTAAAATTTTTGTCTAAAGAAAAAAATTTCCGATTCTTTGCAAACTTCGGAGAAAGAACCTTTCTTCTGGCGGGGATCGTTTCCAAACATGATGACAGTTTGGCCGATGGACAAGATTTTCGAGGCCAAAGTGGTGCGAATATAAGAGGGAAGCATGTCAATTTGTATATCGTAATTCCACATATTGACACATTTTGCCTCCGTAGTGCCGCTATTCATTCCGTCGACTGAAATTCCAAGATCGTCCGAGTCGTCCGCGCTTTTTTGAATAAAAAACTCCTTGTGCTCGTCTTCCAATTGTCCATATAAGAGCCAACTTATTAGATGCTTGCAGAAGACGACATGCATACACCGCATTACTCTGAAATAATTAAATTTCATTCCTCAATTTTTCAAATCATCAAAAAAAAAAAAAAATTACACTCTTCTTACTTTTCAAGAGCTACTTTTACTTCCGGAATTCCTGTATTCGAATGCTTATGCACGCACTGCAGTAATTTACATCCATACAGTTTTCGACTCTGAATCTGAAATTAAAATCATTTACAGAAATCGAGTGAATAAATTAAATTCAATAACAGAAATCGAGTGAATAAATTAAATTCAATTACAAAAATCGAGTAAATAAATTATTAAATTCGATAAATCGAGTAAATAAATTAAATTCTTATTAAATTCTTATTAAATTCGATAAATCGAGTAAATAAATTAAATTCTTTTTAAATTCAACAAATCGTAAATAAATTAAATTCTTATTAAATTCGATAAATCGAGTAAATAAATTAAATTCTTTTTAAATTCAACAAATCGTAAATAAATTAAATTCTTATTAAATTCGATAAATCGAGTAAATAAATTAAATTCTTTTTAAATTCAACAAATCGTAAATAAATTAAATTCTTATTAAATTCGATAAATCCAGGCCTCGGATCGACTTTAAAGAACAAAAAAAGTCGCTTTAGTCGATTAAAAATAGAAAAAAAAGTCGAGAAAGTAGATTATTTAATTTAGAGCTGTCACAAAAATTCAAATTAATCAAAACTTGTCCAATTTTGCAAAATAAATATTCAAATAATTCTTACTTCTTGATTCACAGGAAATAAAATTTTTTAAATTTCAACTTTTTAAATTTAATAATTTCTAAAAATTAAAACTATAATAAAGAAATTCGTAAAAATTAACTTTTTGAAAATATTTCTAAATGATTTATTGAAAATACAAAAATTTTTACAACTGAATATAATTAAAAAATGTCAAAAAATTGAATTTTGGTCAAATCTTTTCAAAGCTCATTTAAATTTAGTAAAACATTTTAAAAATAATTCAAAATTTCTCAAAATCTTACTAAAAATAATTGAGTTTTTTAAATATAAAAAAAAAATTAATGAAATTTTTCAAAAAATTGTAATTATAATTCAATTATTTCTGAAAAATTCTTGAGTAGTAAATTTAAAAAAAAATTTATTTACTTTATTCGAAGGTAATTGAATCTTAAAAAATTGTAATAAATAAATTTTAAGAATTAATTTTTTTAGAAATATTGTAATGTATAATTTTTTAAAAATAATTGAAGAATTTTTGTATAATTTAAAACGAAATTGTAAACAAAATTTGTTTCAAGAATTTTAATTGAAAATTTGGAATATCTGATTATTTTCTCCAAAATGTTGAAAATAATTTTGAACAATTTTAATTTTATTATTTTGTCTATGATTTTTAACTTTCAGAAATATTGAAAATAATTGAATTTCAAAAAAATTAAAACGTAATAATTCAGAGAATTATTCTTTTCTAAACTATTTTAATGTTATTTTTAAAACCTATTTTTCATTGACTTTCATTTTTATTGAATCTATACTTGAAGATTATTTATTAAAATTTTTGATAATTTAATATTATTTGAAAAATTTTCAATTAAAATTCTTTAAAAGTTAATTTTCAATTAAAATTCTTTAAAAGTTAATTTTCAAAAATTGGAATAAAACACTTGAAAAGATGATTTAGTTTTAATTAATTTTTACAGAATATTAATTCTTTAAAATCTTTTTAATTGTAACATTTTGAAACATTTAATTAGAAAACTGATTAAAAAATAAAGTTCCAAAAGTTTGTCTATAATAAGTTATACTTTGCACGGTATAAAAATCCAAATAAGTTGCATTTTATACCAAAAGTATTGTATTTTGTCGCAAAAATTTGGAAGAAAAGTCGAATAAGTCGCAATTTTTTAAATAAAAGACGATAAAAGTCGCATTATTTGAAAATAGTCGAAAAAGTCATAATATCCGAGGCCTGTAAATCGAGTAAATAAATTAAATTCTTGTTAAATTCAATAAATCGTAAATAAATTAAATTCTATAAATCGAGTAAATAAATTAAATTCTTCTTAAATTCAATAAATCGTAAATAAATTCAATTCAATAAATTGAAAATAAATTAAATTCTTCATAAATTCAATAAATCGTAAATAAATTGGAAATAAATTAAATTCACCAATTCTTGTCAAACAAAATAAATCGCAAATAAAACTTGCAGTATTTACCTCCGATATAATCGAATTAAAAACGCCAAATAAGGAGAGATACTTTTGTAAACGGCAAAGAATCATCGACACCGGTGTGTGAGAATCATTCAAAACAATTTGCTCTATTTCGATGATTTCCTGTCGAAGTGGTTCGAGAGCTTCGTCCATTCCATTGCAAAAAGCTCGTAAATATAAACCAAAAACTAAATCACTTTCTGTATAATAAAAATCATTATTTATCATTATTTTCCCAATAAGCCTCAGAACATCAGGAAAATTTATTTATTTTCAGGAAAATTGTAAAACTACAATAAAAAAATAGCAAGTTACAAAAAAAAGTAGAATAAATTTTCCCAAAAATAAACAAAATTAAAAATTTTGCAAATATCGATTACTTACCGGTATAATTTTTATTCTGCGTATCGACAGACGAGTAACGTTTAATAAATTTTCTTATTCGATTGCATTCTTGAACAATCTCCAAAATCTCTTTCATAATAGCTATTTCTCCTGGATGAAGTCTTTTACTCGCATCTTCAATCTAAAATTGAAAAAAAACTAGAAAAACACTAAAATACTAGAAACAAAAAAACAATTACATTACTACGGTTTTTAAACAACATTTCCGCAAAATAACTATTCTTATAGGTTAATGTCCGTTCAAAAAAATTCAAGAATTTTTTTTATTTTAAAATCAAGGCTATTTTATTAATTAAAAATGAGTTAATTCTAAATACTTACGTCTGTGTTAATAATTTCTGTAACACTAGTTGTACATCCCCAAAGGGATAATAAAATTTCATGCAACATTTTTCAAGAACTCTCACTATTAATATCTAACTTTTAGTCCTTAGAGTTAAAAGTAAAAATATCTCACTATTTCATTGATTAACCCTAGTTTTTACCCCATACACAATTTGATCACATTTTTGTATCGAAACTTTCGAAAAATTGCCTCCTCAATAGACAAATTTCGATTTTTGTTTACAAATTGACAACGCAAGTTTTTCCTCGCAGTCAGCTGATTGTCGAACATAACCTTCAATTATTATTCGTGCGCGCGCGTTTCTCATAATGTCATCCGAGGATATTTACTGGAATTCTTCAACATAATTCAGGTTTTTGTTCAGTTTGTTATTAACAATTATTCTCTTTTCTTACATTTTCCCTACTAATTAAATAGTAAAATCAATATAACTTTTCTGTTATAAATGATTTATTATTTAAAATCCTAACCTCTTGTCTTTTCATTTATAGCATCTAAACTCTTGTCTGCGTTTTTTTTCAATTACTTATATTTTTAAGTATTAATTTAATATTTGTATGAATTATAACAATAATTAGTAATAGTAACAAATTATACTAATCGTAAATAAATTATTATTTAATATTGAGATAATATAT
Organism: Leptopilina myrica (nomen nudum); assembly: GCA_032872475.1. Lineage (NCBI taxonomy): Eukaryota > Metazoa > Arthropoda > Insecta > Hymenoptera > Figitidae > Leptopilina > Leptopilina myrica (nomen nudum). The sequence continues at coordinate 20,217,095 of CM065467.1, read as the reverse complement.
TTCAATGATTTCAATATTAGTCTCATTGGAATAAATATCAACTGTTGATATACAAATATTCCTGGTTTCAAAACCAATCATTCATATCAGTGTTTAATTATAATTTATTTTTGTCCGTTTCACTTGTTCGTAAATCGATTACCGTTAAATTATTTATTAATTTTATTTTATCACCAAGGCAAACAAGTGTCTCGATTTAATACGAATTATTCTTAAAGGAAGCAGCGTGCTAATTAAAGGAACAGCGAGAAAAATTCACTTTTATTTAATATATTGCACTCGATTTAAAAAAGTAAGTACTTCAATTTTCTTCTATCATAAAATAATATATGTCAATAATAACCAATCATTTTCCTATGAATTACTCTATAATAATTTTTTTCTGTGACTGTCAATTAAAATAGTAATAATTTTCCTTCGAATTCTGTAATAATTTTTTTACGACTGTCAATTTGAATGCAAATCATTTTTCTATTTCAGACAATAATTTCTTTTTGAATAACTTAATTTTTAGAGAACTATCATAAAATTATGACTTATAAATTCTGTAATGAATAATTTTTACAATTTTCATAAATACTAGATTGATAAAAGAATTTTAATTAAAAATACTAAAAAAATTTTATTTTGGAAAAGTTACAAATAATTACAGAAATTTAATTATTTTCAAAAGTAATAACATTTTTCGCAGAAATTCAATTATATTCAAAAATTTAAAAATTTCATTTCAATTATATATTTAAAAATAAAAAAAATTCTTCTCCAAAATTCAATTATGTTCAAAATTTTTTTTAAATTCTCGTCAAAATTTCAATTATCTTTATAAATAAAACAATTTTTCTTCGACATTCAATTATTTTTAAAAACTTTAATAACATTCTTGGAAAAATTTCACAGGAATTGAATAATTTACAAAATTTCTGATGAATTTCTTCTAAATAAACCAATTATTTTCATAAATAATAAAATTTCACAGGAATTCAATTATTTAATATAAAAAATTTCAAATAATTTTACAAAAAATATCAATTCTTTAAAAAGTATTTTATAAAATTCGTCGCAAGAGTTCAGTTATTGAAAAAAATTTAACAATGTTCTTTTCAAGAATTCAATTATTTTTAGAAATAGTAAAATTCTTCACTGAAATTCAATTATTTTTATAAACTTGAATAAAATTCGTTGGAAAAATTAAATTATTTTCAAAAGTCATAAAATTCTTCGCAGAAATTCAATTACGTTGAAAAATTTTTGTCAAAATTTCAATTATCTTTATAAATAATAAAATTCATCAATATTCAATTATTTAAAAAAAAAATTTTTAATTCTCGTCAAAATTTCAATTATTGTTATAAATAATACAATTCTTCTTCAAAATTAAAATATATTTAAAAACTTGAATAAAATTCTTGTTAAAATTTCACAGAAATTCAATAATTTATGAAATTTTTAATAAATTTCTTTGCAATAATTGAATTATTTTCATAAATAATAAAATTTTCACTTAAGTTCAATTATTTAATATACAAAATTTTATAAAACTTTTTGAAATATATCAATTATTTAAAAAGATTTTTATAAAATTCGTCGCATGAATCAATTATTTTAAAAAAATTTTAAAAGTTCTTTAGAAGAATTGAATTATTTTTATAAATAATAAAATTCTTGACCGAAATTCAATTATTTTAGAAAAATTTTAATAATATTTTTGGAAATTTTTTAAAATTATTTTCATGAATAATAAAACTCATCGCAGGATTTTAATTAATTTTGGATACAATATTTTAATCAAATTCCTCGTAAAATGTAATTATTCTTAAAAATTTTATTGAAATTTGTCAAAAGAATTCAATTATTTAAAAATTTTTTCATAAAATTCTTTATGAGAATTCAATTTTAACAAACATTCAATTATTCAATAAATTATTCATTTTTTAATTTAAATAATTGAATTTTTCTAGAATTTTCTAAAAAAAATTGATTAAAAAATGAAATTACCGAATAATCGATTTTATTGTTTATGAAAATAATTGAATTATTGCAACGAATTTTATTACAATTTTTTCAAATAATTGAATTTCTTTGAGAAAATTTACTACTTTTAAAAATAATTGAATTCTTGCGAGGGATTTTTTGGGGATTTTTGTAAATAATTGAATTTTTGTTGAAAAATTTCATGGTTATTTAAATTATATTAATTTATGTTTTGTAATAATATTCTTATAAATTGTTGAGTTTCAAAAAGGTTTGAATTTGAATGTTCTGAAGAATTTTAATTCCCATGGAAAAAGTAATAATTAAATACTAATTTAAAAATTTAGTTATTGGTGTTTTTGAATAATTTTACAATTAATGAAATTTGTAAATAAATTCAATAGATAATTTTTTTGAGTATCTAATAATTTCTAGAGTGAATCAGAATATTTTTTATGGTCAGGGAAAAAGTGAGAATTTTGTCTGGAAATCAGGAAAAAATAAAATTAAATATTTGTGGCAACCCTTTAATTATGATGTCTCTAAAGTTTTGAACGTTCAAATGAACAAAATTTGATTAAACGAATTCTTTGAACAGATTCTGATAAGTATTTTTTTTATTTTAGGACAATAATGGCGAAGCAGGACGAGGGTGTGATAACGAGAGAGGATTTCGACGCGGGACCATCGAGTTACAATGAAATTGAGCCAAATCTCTACTTGGGAAATTTAACGGCAGCTACAGACTCAGAGTGGCTGAAACGAGAGCAAATAACACACATTTTAACAGTCGATTCATGTCCATTGCCAAGGAAAATTCAAACCCTACCTGACGTCACATTGAAATACATCCAAGTCACTGATATGCCTCGCGAGGACTTACTGACCTACTTTGAAGACACCTATCAATTTATTCTCTACTCATTGGAACGTGGCGGTAAAGTTCTCGTTCATTGTTATTTCGGAGTTTCACGTTCAGCAACTTTAGTAATCGCCTACATGATGAAAAGGTACAATATGCCATTCACCACAGCCTTTGACGCTGTGAAAAAGAAACGACGCTTCGTCGGTCCTAATCCCGGCTTTCTCGCTCAATTAAAACTCTACGAGCACATGGACTTCAGTATTGACAATACGAATATTCAATTTAAATTATATCGTCTTCAAATTGCCGCCGATAAAGTGAGGAAGGCGAAAATTCTGCCGCAAAATTATATGGACCTGGTGAAGGCCGATCCAGCATTGACCACCGTTCGACCCGAGCCAACGGTCTATCGTTGCAAAAAGTGTCGGCGAATTGTCGCGAACGCCAGTAATATTCTACCTCATTCGCCGAAGGAGAAGCAAATTTGGCGACACGTGAGTAAAAAGGGAAACGACAAAACGCCTCTGCCAAAGCAAATAAGAAATTTGCAAATACCAGAGGCAGCGGCGAAGCAGCCGGAAGAGGCGAAGACAACTGTCGAGGTGTGTAACAAGACTTATTTCATAGAACCACTCGCCTGGATGCCGGACATTACGCACAATGTTGAGGGCAAACTCAACTGTCCGAAATGTAATTCAAAATTAGGCTCTTTCAGCTGGATATCGGGCTGTCAGTGTCCTTGTGGCAGTAAAATTGCTCCCGCCTTCTATCTCGTTCCTTCTAAAGTCGACTGGAGCAATGCCGTACAAAATGTCGAGTCGACAATTTAAGAGATTGTTATTTTCACCAGGACTGGCAAAACGCAATTTTAGATCTAAATTCAGAACTAAAATAAAATTCTATTCTTTCTTTGGAGCCAAATTATTTCGCTTTCGTTTCCAAGTACGGAACCAAAGTAAAAATAACATCGTTCCAATTTTTATTTTCGATTTTAAATTTTGGATTTTTGAAATCGGAATTTGGAATTTATTCTGAATTTAGAATCGAATTTCAAAATTTGCCATACCTAATTTTTACCATGTACTTCCATTTCAAAGGAAATCATTCCGATTCTTTTTGCTCAACTGTTTTGAGAATTCTGAATTTCCGTATTGAATGAGCGCTATATTTAATATTAACACTCAGGCCTCGGATTTTATGACTTTTTACGACTTTTTTCCGACTACATTCAAAGAATGCGACAAAATAGTCATAATTTTAGTATTAAATGCAAATTATTTCGATTTTCATATTAGTAGAAAAAGTATAATAGATAAATCTTTGAAAATTTATTTTTAAATTTTTCTAATGAAATTTTGAATATATAAAATTCAGGAAATTTTTAATCATTTAAATTTTGCAACATTCAACTAAAAATAATTGATTTTTTCATGTATTTTATTACAAAATTCTTAAAATTAACTTTTAAAGAATTTTAATTATCAACTTTTGTAAATAATTGAATTCTTAAAACTTTGATTATTTTTTATATATCTTTCTAAACTCATTTATTTTTCAAAGATTTTGTTAAATTTCAATTATTTTTCCAATATTATACTAAATTTCAATTATTTTTTAAAAGGTTTTACCAAATTTTAATAATTGATTTTTTCAAGTATTTTATTTCAATTTTTGAAAATTAATTTTTCAGATAATTTTAATGATAAACTGTTTCAAATAATTAAATTCTAAAAAATTCTATTTTTCAAAAATTTTATCAAATTTTAATATTATTTTTTCAAGATTTTACTTAATTTCAATTATTTTTCAAAGATTTTTCTAATTTCAATTATTTTTTAAAAAATTCTACCAAATTTCAATGTTTTTGGACATTTTTTAATTGAAAATAATCATAAAACTATCATCTTTCAAAGATTATTGAAAAAAATATTTTTAAAAAGTTAATTTTACAAATTAATTAATTAAATGAAAGTAATTATTTTTTCAAGTTTTTTTATTTCAATTTTTGAAAATTAACTTCTAAAACATTTTAATTAAAAACTATTGTAAATAATTGAATTCTCAAAACTCTGACATTTTTAGTATTTTTTTAAAAAACTTTTTTATTTTTCAAAGATTTTATCAAGTTTTAAATATTTTTCCAAGATTTTACCAAATTTCCATGAATTTTTTAAAACATTTTATCAAATTTCAATGTCTTGGACATTTTATAATTGAAAATTATTGTAAAACTGTTGTCTTTCCAAAATTATTGAAAAATATTTTTAAAAAGTTAATTTTACAAATTAATTAATTAAATGAAAATAATTGATTTCTTAAAGTATTTTATTATAATTTTAGAAAATTAACTTTTAAAAAATTTAAATTTGAGAACTTTTGGAAATAATTGCATTCTCAAAATTTTAATCAATAATCTTCAAGTGTAAATTCAATAAAAATGAAAATTAATGAAAATTTATGTTCTAAAAATAATATGAAAATAATTTTGATAAAAGTAATTCTCTAAATTATTTTGTTCTAATTTGTTTAAAATTCAATTATTTTCAATATTTTCGGTATTTAATATTTTCAACATTTCCAAAAAGTCATATACAAAATAATATTAAAATTGTTTGAATTATTTTTAACTTTTTAACAGAAAATAATCATATTCAAAATGTTTAATTAAAATTCAATAAAAAATTACTTTTATTAATTATACAAAAATTCGACAATTATTTGCGAAAAATTACTTTACAACATTTGTTTAAAAAAAACTAATTCTTAGAATTGTTTTATCATAATTTTCTAAGATTTAATAATCTTCGAACAAAGTAAATTAAAATTTTTTATAATTTACTATTTAAAAAGTTTTGAGAAATCATTTATAATTCAAATTCTTCGAAAATTTGATTTTTTTTTACATTTTTTAAAAACTTAATTATTTTTCAAATATGTTATCAAATTTGAATTATTTTTCATAGATTTTACCAAAGTTTAATTATTTTTTAATTATTGAATAATAATTATTTATTATTTGTTAATTGGAAGTTTTTGAAAATTAGATTTTAAAGAATTTCGATTGAAAACATTTCAAAAATAATTAAATTTACAAAAGTTTTAATAAATAATCTTCAAAGTGTAAATTCAATAAAAATGAAAACGAATGAAAATTAGGTTCTAAAAATAATATTAAAAAGTTGTTTTGAATTTTAAAATATAATTTTTGTGACAATACTAAATAAAATAAACGATTTATTAGACTTTTTTCTATTTTTAATCGACTAAATATATTTTTTTGCTCGTTAATGTCGATCCGAGGCCTGTTAACATTAAGATTCATCATTTTGTGATATTAGATTATTCGATAGTTTTATATAGAGAGTGAATAGTATTTCCGGATAGTCGACTGTTTAATTCCAAACTAAAAACGCTTTCACTGACTGTGTCAAGTCTTCAGTTTAAATTTTCCAAAAATGAAAAAATTATTTACAAATTAAAAAAATTTTGTTTTTTCGAAAAACTAAATTTTTTACTAAGTTAATTTTTTTAATTCTTAATCAACTAATTACTGTGTTAATTTATTCTAAAATATCTTTAAGTAGCGATGTTGATTTTTCGGTAGCGAAACTCGAAAAATTAACTTCTTGACAGAGTCAAATATTTTTTTTTTCAATTTATTTCTACAAATAAGACCCAATTTTTGGGAATAGATCTTACTTACAATTAGCATTTTAAATAATTTACACTCTATTTTCAAAGAAAGGGAAGAAATCGATAAGAATGAAAATTACTTTTAATAAAATGTCTAGACTTGTTAAAATTTTACTTCGTAAATTGTATAATCTACTTTTTCTTCGATTCTTTAAAAAATTCTACGAATAATTTCAAAGTTTTACTTTCATTAAAAAATAACGTCAATCAAGTTCACAACGTTTATAAAATCAACGATTAGTTAAAAATATTTTTCCATACGAAAAATAATATTTTTCTCTCCACGAATTTTTCTTTCTAAAAACTAATCGGATAAGAAAAATTTACAAAAAAATTTCTTTCCCAAATTTATCAAAAAGAGAAATTTGCAAAGGAAATATTCCTTTCTAAAAATTAATCAAAACGAGAAATTTGAAAAACAATTTTCCAGGTAAAATAAAAATTCGCCTATAAAAAAACATTTTTCTCCAAATGAACGTCGTGAACTTCAAAACGTTAAAAATAATGCACTTTTTTAAATTTGCAATAAATTTTCCCCTGAAAAAAATACTTTATCTTCAATTTAAAAATGTATACACTTTTTGCATAGTTTTGCATGTTTGACACAACAAATTTTAATTATAAATTAAAAAAAAAATGAAACAAATTTGTAAATTCTCTTGTTGAGAATAAAGAGGGAAAGTTTTGTTCAGCAATTTTTTATGATATAAGAGGGACCAAGTTCGAATTTGCTGAAGTAATTTTTTTAAAAACAGAAAGTTAACATTTAGTAAAAAAATAAAGTTACCAGTGAGAATGTAATTTAAAAAAAAATAACACTGAAAATATAAAAATATATCAGTGAAAAAAAAATTAAGTTACTCTAAAACTGTTAATACTGAAAATATGAATTTAACACTGAAAGTGTCTATTATTAAAGTTAATTCTTAAAAAGAAAATTTATCTCCGAATAAAAAAAATATTGACATTTAAAAATGTACAATTAACACAAAAAAAAAATAATTTTAGCAAAATATGTAAATTGAACATAAAAAACAAAAAAGAATACATAGAAGAAAAGAAAACAGAAGAAAACAAAAAAGAAAACATAGAAGAAAACAAAAAATAAAACATAGAAGAAAACAAAAAATAAAACATAGAAAAATGAAAATATAAATTGAACATAAAAACCAAAAAAACTATAAATTGAATACAAAAATAAAAAACATAAATTAAACATAAAAAACAATATGTAAATTAAATATAAAAAACCAAATATATACATAAATAAAAAACAGACGTGAAACATATGTTGAAAATAGCAAAACGTGTAACAAAGTCGAAACAACTTATATTTTTGGCAAACAATAATCCTAAAGACGTCCATTTTTGCAATATTTTAATTCCGAATTATTGTAAAAGTTTAATAATAGATTATATACATATATAAATAAGTGAGAGATTTTTCTTTTAAATTGCTCATTCGATACAGAATTTAAATGAAAGCCTAAACTTCTTTCTATATAGCTCTTCTAGTTTTTTCAACATTATTTCATGAAAGAACACATGAGACTAAAGTTCGCAAAGTTTGAGAAAAAAGCCAAGAGAGAAAAAAATAATTATTTTTATTTCAAAATTTAAATTAATTGTACTTTGTAGACAAATTGAGAAATAGTGATTTTTTACTATATTTCTTCTGTAAAATACGAAAATAATTTTCTTAATTAATTAATTTTTGATGGATTCCTTCAGTAAAATACGAAAATTAATTTCTTAGTTAATTAATTTTGATGGAATAATGACAATATTTTACCACTTTTTTAAAATTCAATTCCATTCTCAAAATATTGTTTATTGCAATTAAAAATAAATTTTTAACTAAATAAGTTTTCTCAGTTAGAATTTAATATAAATTTTATTAGTTTTCGAACTAATTTAATTTAATTAATTTTCTAATTACATTTTTAACATCTAAACATTAATTTTTAATCAAATAAATATTTTTCATGGCAGTTTAGTAATTTTTATTTTATAAATATTGGAACAGAAATAAAAAAAATTATGTTTATTTTAACGTTCAAAAATCAAAAACTTTCGGAAACTATTTTTCCTACTAAAATATTTCTCAAAAATTTGTCTACACGAGAATTAGACATAAATTACCTTTTTAGTAAAAATGTCAAATTTTTCGTATTTTAAACGCGAACTTCAGTCTCATTAACAAGACTCAAAAATCGATATGGTTCGATTTTTTTAATATAATATTAATAATAATAATAATTCTAATCATGTGCCAACGTGTTATTAAAAATACAAAAAAAAAAGAAAAAAAAATGTTATATTTACGATTTTTAAGCTTTTATCAGCAAATGAAAAGTGAACTTTTAATATTTATATCGCATCTCTTTATTATTGTTCTACATTACATATAAAAGTAATTCGATGTATTGTCTACTGTTTATTCTATATATAATATATATAATATATATAATATATATATATGTGTTAAAACTTATGGTAATATTTATTCTACAAAGTACCAATTTTTTAAATTACCCTGTATTTCAGTTCCTTCGAAGCGTATATTTTTTTTTCCAAACAAAACTCCGATTTTTTCTTTTATAAAAAATATATCTAATCTTTTAATTTATTTTCTTTCTTCGCAAAAATTATCACACGCATATAATGGCTTTTTCTCCTAAGGTACAAAAAAATGTAGAGAATATTGTTAATTTTTAAAAATCTCTTATAATGGCATTTTCTCGCCTTTTGATCTTGATATTATTATTTTTTTTGCAGATAAGGAAAAAAACAGGGTTGCCACGGGATAGAAAAATTAGAAAAAATTCAAGGAAACTAGAATTGGTCAGGGATTTTTATCAAAATTACTGGAAAAAATTAAATGTTCATAATTTAAAAGAACATTATAAATTATAAATCATTTAATGAAGTATTTTTTCTTTTAATTTTAATTTCCTTTCTGTTGAATTTAGTTTCAATTTTAAAAATTTTAACGCACTTCTTTGTAGGAATTTCATTATTTTAGTAAATATTAAAATTCTCTCCAAAAATTCAATTATATTGAAAAAATTTTTTTTTAATTGTCAACATTTCATTTATTTTTCTAAATAGCAAAATTCTTCGACAAAATCACATTATTTTCAGGAATTAAAAAAAAATTCTTTTTAGCAATTTAATTATTTTCATAAATAATAATATTCATCACAAGAATTCAACTATTTTTTAAAGTAAATAAATTCAATTATTCTCGAAAATGTTAATAAAATTCAAGACAAAATTTCAATCATTTTCAAAATTTCTTCTTAATTCAATAATTTTCCATATTCTTCAATTACTTTCATAAATAATAAAACTCATTGTAGAATTTCAATTTTTTTAATACATTTTTTATCGAATTGCTTGAAAAATTTAATTATTTTTAAAAATGTTATTAAAATTCGTCGAAAGAAATCAACTGTTTAAAAATTTGTTGATAAAATTATTTACGAAAATAAAATTATTTTCAATATTCAATTCATATTGAATACCTCAAAAGAATTAAATTATTTTCATAAATAATTGAAATACAAAAATTAAAAAGAAGAAAAATTTTACAGAAATTCATTAAAAATTGAAAAAAAATTCTTTTTTAAAATTACAAATTTTTTTTATAGAAATTTAATTATTTTCAATACAATTTTAATATAATTTCTTGAAAAAATTAATTTATTATTGAAAAATTTCACTAGAAAATTCTTTAGAACGATTCAATTATTTTTGTAAATATTAATAAAATTTCTTGTAAGAATTCATTTATATTTATAAATTATAAATTTCTTCGCCGAAATTTTATTATTTGCAAATGCCATTTTAATATAATTTCTTGGATGAATTGAATATTCTTTCTAGCATTTTTAATAAAATTCTTCAAAAATATCTGAATACTATTTCGAAAAATTGTAATAAAATTTTTTATAGTAATTCAATTATTTTAAAAATATTTTTAATTGTATTTTCAATTACTTATATTACTTTTTATAAATGTACAAAAAAAATTTGTTTCTTGCTTTGAATTAGCAAATTTTACTAAAATTAAAGTTTAAGATAATAATTTCAATTATTTAAAATTTCTAGACAAATTCAAATAATTGAATTCTTTGAAATTATTATCTTAATCTTCAATTGAACTTAATTTTTAAAATAATGAAAATTTTTAATTTTCAAATCCACTAAAATTCTATTATTTAAATACACAAATAAGAATAAAATTCGTTAAATGAATTCAATTATTGAAATTAATATTTAAATTCTAAATAATTGAATTCTTTTAACGAATTTTATTCCTATTTTTTTATTTGAATAATCGAATTTTCGTAGATTTAAAAATTCTAATTTAAAACCTTTTATTATTTTATTGAAATTTAAGATAATAATTTCATTTTTAAAAAAACTACGAAGAACTTTAATTTTTAGAAATAATTTAATTTACATCTTTTCTAAAAGATTCATTTTACAATATTTGAAAAATTTGAATTTTCCATTCTTTTAATTAAAAATTCTATGAAACTAATTCCCTTCAAACAGCGTAATGGAAATTTAAAATATGGCAACTTTTTATTTTCCAATTTACACATTTAATTCAAGACTTTCCGATTAATTGAAATTTCACTTAAAATTTAATTCCAAACAAAAGGATTTGAAAATTCTCAAAGAAGAATTTTTTCAAAAATTATTAAAAACAAAAACAGACGAAATTTAATTAAAAATTATAGAAAATAATAATTGAACAGAAATGATTAAAATAATTTTTAAGAAGTTTCGGAATAATTTTCCAATATTAAAATTATAGAAATTCGTAAATAAATGCTAGAATTTTTTTTCTGAATATCTAATAATTTTTTTTAGAGTGAATCAGAATTTATTTGCAATTATTTTTCAAAGTTAGGAAAAAATTCAGAATCAGTCAAAAACAAAATTTGCAAATCATAAAAAAAGTCAGAGGAAAAATAAAATGAAATTTTCGTGGCAACCGTGAAAAAAAACAAGCGATAAATATATATTTGAATAACAGCCAAGTCCTTTGGTTTCGATTTGGATTTTCCAAATTTTGTTGCAATGGCATAATTATGGGATAATAAGAATAATAATAATAATAATTTGAAATATAATTTCATATTAAAATGAAATAAAAATGGTAAATTTGTGACGATTATTATTATCACATACTGGCGTGCATCGCCGAATAGGCGCCGTAAGGATGATTACGAAGTCTAAGTGCACTTAAGCTATTCATCGATGTGCCCTCCAAACTTGTATGAACTTCCGGCTGATGATATGTGGCGAGTCCAATATTTCCCAAATTTCCATTGACAAATCCATGACAACTCGTTGTCGATTGCACTGTCGCGTAATGCTGTTGCGATCGCCAATAATCACTGTAGGGATATTGTCCAATTTGCGGCGATTGAACTTGCTCCGAATTACTCTCGTGATTATTCACTCTTATTGGCCTCAGAGGTAGTGCCGCCTCCATTTCGCCTCGGCTCGACGTTACATTGCGATTCATTGCCGAACTTCTCTCGTTCCTGCGAAATTTCGCCCGACGATTCTGGAACCATACCTGAAAGCAAATTTTCACAGCTAACAAAAAATTATTTTTTAATTTTAAATCAATTTGTTTTAATTTCTTTAAAAATAATTGTTAACAAAAATTGCATTCTTAAAGAGCAATTTATTACGAATTTCAAAAATAATTACATTCTATTCCAGAATTTCTTTAAAATTGTTTATTACAATTTTTAAGAATTTTTTCCAGAATTTAAATGTAATTGTTTGAAAATAATTCAATTTTTTCCAGAATTAAATTGTAATTGTTTGAAAACAATTGAATTTTTCCCCGAATTAAATTGTAATTGTTTAAAAATAATTGAATTTTTCCCAAAATTGAATCATAATTTAAAAAAATAATAATGGATTTCTTATCAGAATTGAATAATATAATTTTTTGAACATAGTTGAATTCCTGAAGTTTTAATATTTTTTTAAATAATTCAATTTATATCAAGAATTTTATTATAGTTTTCAAAAATAATTCAATTCTTTTGAATATGGCAAAAAAATAATAAACTTATATAATTGAATTCTTGCGAGTAAGGTTTTTGGTAAAATTTTGGAAAATAATTTAATTGTTAAGCAGAATTTCTTTCAATTTTTCTAATATTGATTAAATAAAAAATTAAATTCTTCGCCTTTCCACCGAGACAAATTTGAAATTTAATTTGTATTTTTCATTTAAATTACGAAATTATGACAGTGGACTAACTTTTAATTTGACTGTCGCTCAGCTTCCTTCTTAAAACGATTCAATTATTTTCATAAATTATTATCGTTATTCGCAATGATTTTTAAAATTTATTATTTTACTAATTTTTATAATTGTTAATAATTATGTTAATAGTTATAATAATTATGTTAATAATTATAATTATAATAATTCTTTAGAGGAATTTCTTTTTGAATTTTTTTTGAAAATACAATTTTTTTTTGAGAATCTAATTGAAAATTTCGAAAGTAATTGAATTACAAGAAACATTTTTTCAAGCTTTTAAAATAATTGTCTTTGCTATTATTTGTAACTTAAAAAATTTGATTATTATATTTAGTTAATTTTTTAGAAATAATATAAATCTTCCCAGAATTAAATTACAATTTTTAAAAAGAATTGAATTCTTCCCAAAATTTAATTATAATTTTTTAAAATGAATTGAACTCCTGTTAAGAATTTTACTATTATTTAAAATAATTTAATTTATATCATCATTTATATTAAATGAATTCATGAAATGGTTTTTAGTGAAATTTTGGAAAATAATTCAATAATTGGCAGAATATCGCTTTCAATTTTTTTTTAAAATGATAAAAAATCGAATTTTTGAGAACAATGTTATTAATATAGTTTTCAAAAAGAATTATATTTTATTTGAAGAATTTCTTTGAAGATTTTTTGAAAATACTTGATTTCTTCCTGGAATTGAATTCTAATTTTTTTAAAATAATTTAATTCCTCAGAAACATTTTATAATTTTTAATCTTTATAAATATTTTGATTCTTGTCCAGAATTTTAGTATTTTTAAAAAAATAATTCATTTCTCAACAGAAATTTATTTTAATTAAATTATTTATATAATTTAATTCATGGGAACGTTTTGGGCAAAATTTTGATGAATAATGGAATTTTCTGATAGAATTTCTTTCAATTATTTTAGAAATGATATGAAAATGGAATTCTTGAAAAGAATTTAATTAATTTTTTTTTTTAAATAATTGAAATATTTTCAGAATTGAATTACAGTTTTTGAAAATGATTAAATACTCTCGAGAAATATTATAAAATTTGTAATGAAAATAATTGAATTCCTCAGGAGGATTTTATTATTTAAAAAGAATTGAATTTTTGTCAAGAATTTAAAAAAAAATTTAATTTTTTAAGTTTGAAAATTAAATTAAAGTTTAAACTCATTTAATTATTAAAATTGTATTTCAAGTAATTTTAATTGAAATAATTTAATTCTTATAACAAGTTTTATGACAAAGTATGAAAGTAATTGAATATCAACAAAGAATCAACTTAAATTTAAAAAAATTGAATTTCTGCCAAGATTTTTACTATAATCTCTCTTTAATAGATAATTAAAGGATTAATTTAATATTTTTCTTTAAATAACTGAATTTATTTAAAATATATATTTATTTTGGAATATAATTGAATTACTGAGGAAAGATTTGTTCTTTATGAAAATATTTCAATTTTTGTGAAGATTTTTATTTAAATTTTTTAAAATAATTGATTTTCTGAGAATGTGTTTTTTAATAATGAAAATAATTGAATTGTTTCGAAGAATTTTATTAAAATTGGGGAAAATAATTGAAATGTTTCGAAGAATTTGATTAAAATTGTAGAAAATAATTGAATTGTTCCGAAGAATTTGCGATTAAAATATTGTAGAAAATAATTGAATTTTTGTGAAGAATTTTATTCAAATTTTGGAATATAACTTATTTTCTGTAAAGAATCTTAATAGTTTTTTTTCAAATAATTCAATTTTTAACAAGAATGTTATTACTGTTTTAAAAAATAATTAAATTCTTTCGAATATGGTAAAATTTTGACAAATAGTTCAATTATTCGGCAGAATTTCTTTCAATTTTTTTGTATATATATATATATTGATAAAAAAAGTATATTTTGAAAATAATTTAATTCTTTCAATCGTGTCAAGAAGTTTTTTTATTAAAATTGTTTTTAAAAATAATTGAAATCCAACGAAGAATTTTGCTATTTTTAATAACAACTTAATTTTGTTTAATTTGAAGATAATTGAATAACAATAAAGAATTTTGTTATTTTCGAATAGAATTCAATTGTTTCGAAGAAGTTTCTGTTAAAAACGTTTAAAAATAAATAGTAATGGTATAAATTATTTGTTAATTGTATTTTTTGTCACGTATTTTTAGTTTTCGTTTTTTTTTGAGAGAGAGAAAAAAATACTGAGAATCCTTTAAAAAATAATTGTTATTTTTATCAACAAAAAAAAATAAAAACTAGAGTTTTTTTTATGGCACAGTTTACTTGTATGAGTATCAATAATTAATATGAAAGTAGATTAGAGTGGTGCTAAAAATTTGGATCCATTTTTTATTTGATCCACATTTTTGGGCATCAAATGAAATTGATGCTTGAAGTTTGGATAAATTTTTTATTTGATCCACAGCTTTTGGGTTACCCAACAAATTGATACTATCAATTTGTTGCAATTTGATGCTTTTAAGTTAACAGTGGGAATAAGTATATATAGTTGATTTGAAGTATGGAAAAAATGTAGTTTTATTTTTATAAAAGACTCAAAATTAAGAGTTTTTTCTTCGGCGAAATAAGCAAAGTCGATGTGAAAAATAGCTTTAAATTGAAAAATGAAGAAGTGAGAGAGAAAGAAAATAGAGAAATAAAAATAACACGTTACTCGAAGCGTTAGACTGTTAAATTCGCTAAGTATATTGGTTTGAGAAAACCGCAGCTTGTATATAAAATATAATACTAGGGGGCTAGACACACATCACATGGGGGTGTGGTTCGTCTTGTTAAATCCGTTACGTAAAAGCGAATCGACTTGGTGGTCGTTGAAGGGTCAAACTGAGAACTCATTTGTACCTTGTCACGCTATTGCACGCAATTTGATAATATAATTCAAGACATTAATGCAATTTAAGAAAAAGGACATGGTCTTGTCCTTCTTGACCCACGCAACTAACTATCCAGGTGATCCTAATTATACAGCTATAGGGGGGAGGAGGATGATATTGCCAAGCGGAATGAATAAAAAAAAATGGTACAGCTGTTTAACACTTTAGCATGTCAATTATGAATATAATTAGAAAGGAACGAGGGAGACACGCGCCAGAAATTGAAACTTCCTTAAGTTTTTCACTTATTTACCATATATTCAAGAGGGAAAAGAAAGAAGCAGAAAAAAAAATAAAGAGGGAACTTCTTTTAGCCTTTGAAATATTCCATCAGATAATAATAATAAAATTTTACCCTGCTAATTTCAATAAAAGTAGGATAATAGAAATGTTTAGTTCTACTAAATACAGATTAGTCTTTTTTTTGTTTCCTTTCGAATAAATTAACTTGTGTCCGATTTTAATGGAAATATGTCAAGTTTTTTTTTATTTTTTGCTTTTAAATTGAATTTTTAATTTTAAATTTTAGACCCTTCTTAAATTATTATTATTATACTAGCAAATGTTACGTTGGATTTAATTTATTCCTGTAAGCAAACTACAATTTTTATCAAAATCAACATCAATTTTCAAAAAATTAAAAATTTTAAAAATTGCCAAAAAAAATCAATTATAAAAATTTTCCCTTTTTTAGAAATTATAAAATTATTATTATTACAATTTTTTTTAAGTTCTTCGAAATAATTCAATTATTTTCTACAATTTTATTCGAATTCTCCAGGAATAATTCAATTATTTCTTCCAATTTATAATAAAATTCTTCAAAACAATTCAATTATTTTTTTCATAATTAATAAACATCTTCTCAGAAATTCAATTATTTTAAAAATTTTAAATAAAAATCTTCACAAAAATTCAATTATTTTCATAAGGAACAAATCATTCCCCAGTAATTCAATTATATTCCAAAATAAATATTTTTTAAACAAATTCAGTTATTTAAACAAAAATATTAAATTAATTCTATGCAGGCATTCAATTATTTTTAAAAATAATACTATTCATCAGAAGAATTCACTTATTTAAAGAAAGATTATAGTAAAAATCTTCGCAGAAATTCAATTATTTTGGAAAATAAAAATCTTCAAATGAATTCACTTTTTAAAAATTTAATCTAAATTAAAATCTATACAGGAATTCAATGTTTATAAATAATAAAATTCTTCGTTCAAATTCAATTATTTATAAAACAATTTTAATAAAATTTCTCGACACCATTTAAAGAATTCAATTATTTTCATAATTTTTTATAAAATTTGTTATAAGAATTAAATTATTTCAATTAAAATTACTTGAAAAACAATTTTTAATAATCGAAAGAGTTTAAAATTTAATTTAATTTTCAAACTTAAAAAATTAAATTTTTTTTTTTAATTTTTGACAAGAATTCCATTCTTTTTAAATAATAAAATCCTCCTGAGGAATTCAATTATTTTCATTACAAATTTTATAATATTTCTCGAGAGTATTCAATCATTTTCAAAAACTGTTATTCAATTCTGAAAATATTTCAATTATTTAAAAAAAAAAAATTATATTCTTTTCAAGAATTCCATTTTCATATCATTTCTAAAATAATTGAAAGAAATTCTATCCGAAAATTCCATTATTTATCAAAATTCTGTTAAAAACGTTCCCAAGAATCAAATTATATAAATAATTTAATTAAAATAAATTTCTGTTGAGAAATCAATTATTTTTTTTTAAATTATAAAATGTTTTTCCGAGGAATTAAATTATTTTCAAAAAATTATAATTCAATTCCAGGAAGAACTCAAGTATTTTCAAAAAATTGTAATTCAATTCTGAAAAGAATTAAATTATTTTCAAACAATTCAACTCTGGGAAAAATTCTAAAAAAATTTAATGTAATTCCATAAACAAATTTTTAATTAGATAATCATTATAATTATTAACAATATAATTAAAAAAACATCAAAGAAATTCTTCTTTACATTAAATTACTTTTGAAATTAAATTGTTAAAAAAAAATATTATCAAACAAATTTCCAAAGAAATTCTTCAAAAAAAAATTAATTCTTTTTGAAAAGTATATTAATAACACTGTTCTCAAAAATTCGATTTTTTATCATTTTTAAAAAAATTTAAAGTAATTCCGTCAATTATTAAAAGATTTTTCAAAATTTTACTAAAAACCTTCTCATGAATTCAATTAGATGAACAAATTATATTATTCTTCTTGACATGAGTTCAATTGTTTTCAAAAAAATTAGTATTCAATTCTAAGAATACATTTTCAAAAATTGTAATTTAATTCTGAAAATATTTTAATTATTTAAAAAAAATTAATTAAATTCTTTTCAAGAATTGCATTTTCATATAATTTCTAAAATAATTGAAAGAAATTCTATCCGAAAATTCCATTATTTATCAAAATTCTGTTAAAAACGTTCCCAAGAATCAAATTATATAAATAATTTAATTAAAATAAATTTCTGTTGAGAAATGAATTATTTTTTTTTAAATACTAAAATTCTGGACAAGAATCAAAATATTTATAAAGATTAAAAATTATAAAATGTTTCTGAGGAATTAAATTATTAAAAAAAAAATTATAATTCAATTCCAGGAAGAACTCAAGTATTTTCAAAAAATTTTCAAAAAAATTCTTCAAAAAAAAATATAATTCTTTTTGAAAACTATATTTAATAACATTGTTCTCAAAAATTCGATTTTTTATCATTTTTAAAAAAAATTGAAAGCGATATTCTGCCAATTATTGAATTATTTTTCAAAATTTCACTTAAAACATTTTCATGAACTCATTTAATATAAATGATGATAAAAATTAAAATATTTTAAATATTAGTAAAATTCTTAACAGGAGTTCAATTCTTTTTAAAAAATTATAATTAAATTTTGGGAAGAATTCAATTCTTTTTAAAAATTGTAATTTAATTCTGGGAAGATTTCTATTATTTCTCAAAAAATTAACTAAATATAATAATCAAATTTTTTAAGTTACAATTATTAGCAAAGACAATTATTTTAAAAAGCTTGAAAAAATGTATCTTGTTATTCAATTACTTTTGAAATTTTCAATTAGATTCTCAAAAAAATTTGTATTTTCAAAAAAAATTCAAAAAGAAATTCCTCTAAAGAATTATTATAATTATAATTATTAACATAATTATTATAACTATTAACATAATTATTAACAATTATAAAAATTAGTAAGATAATAAATTTTAAAAATCATTGCGAATAACGATAATAATTTATGAAAATAATTGAATCGTTTTAAGAAGGAAGCTGAGCGACAGTCAAATCAAAAGTTAATCCACTGTCATAATTTCCTAATTTAAATGAAAAATACAAATTAAATTTCAATTTTGTCTCTGTGGAAAGGCGAAGAATTTAATTTTGAATGTTTAAAACCATTAAAAGTTGCAATTGAATAAAAATTACAATTCTCAGTCAATGAGAAACAGTAATTAAATCGTTTATTGTTGACAAAAAATTATAATTTTTATTCAAATATAACTTTAAAATATTCAAAATGTAGAAAATTAAATTCCTCGCTCTTCTACCAAAAGGAATTCAAAAATTTAACTATTATTTTTCTTTTAAATACGAATAATTATCACATTGGACTAAACTAAGTTTTGTTGCGATTGTTTGTCGTATATAAGAGAGAAAGAATTAGTTTGCAAGGATTTTTGCGGACGATTATGCGCGAAATATTCTGAAACATCTCACGCGGTGGTCCATATAGGCGCGCGGGGAAGAGTTTTGGTTTTATGAAAAACGGAGGACAGATACGCGGACCGGAGACGGGACAGCGTGACGGCTCCTGGCAGGCGCACCCAAGGCACACACAAGTACCGACAGACAGATAAACAGAGAGACAGACGGACGGACGGACAGACAGAAGGGTGTATATATGCACACGTGCTGGATGAACGTTATGCTATGCCAAGCACATATGCTGGAGACACATAAGCGGTCCCGGCAAGCTAATCATAGCTCTTTGCCTGACAACCTGTCTCCTCCGATTTTCTGCTTAGCTGTCGGCGACGTCCTCTTGCTCTTACTCTTACTCTTACCTCTTATGCATGCCCCAAGTACAAATACTGACATAATAGCTGATAACTTTGCCAGCGAGTTTTCATTATATTATATATATATATTTTCTCTTCAATCTCTTCCAACAATATTCCAAAAATTCATAAACTCTCTCAATACTATAATAATAATACTTTGCTCAAAAATTTGACAAACTAAATTTTTTCTTTATTCAGCTTAAACATCAATTTTTACCCCCCAGATAATTATTTTCCAAAAAATTTTATATTATTTTTATAAATTAGATATAAAATAAATAATATATAAATAATAATAAATAAAATAATAAGATAAAATATAAAAAATAAAATTATTACACTGAAAAACAATTTTTTTAAACCAAAAGTAAGCAGTCAACCAAAAAACATCTTTAATTTAACCATATTTTATTATTGAATTAAATTTAATTTTTATTGAACCAAACTTATACTACACCGAAAAAAATAAAATCTCAAAGTGAGAAAAAAATTCCGCTTATCAATTATTTTTACATTTTATATTCTTAATATACGAATGTTCATTTACAAAAAAGAGGAATTTTCGTTTATATTTGAATGTTTTTTAACCAAACGATGAATTTTAACCTTTCTTCTTTGATTGAAATTATTCCTCTCAAATTGAAACAAATTTATACCAGAAAAAAGATTTTTAAATTGTTTTTTGTTTTTCTGAACGTAGCTTCAAACTGTTTCAAAAGTGACATTTAAAGGAAAATATAAAAGAGGAAAATCCTCTCAATTAGAAATGAAAACTTTAGTGCCCACATATAAGAGGAAAAAATGCTGCAAAAGAAGAGGAATAGTTTAAAATTGAAATTATTTTTCTTTCGGTGTATGTATTGAATCAAAATAATTATGTTTAGATCAAAGATAATTTTTGGTTGACTGTATAACAAAGAATTCAATTATTTTTAAAAATTGTAATTCATTTCTTGGAAGATTTTAATTATTTCTAAAAAAAAGTTAATAAAATTCAAATAACTAAATTTTTTAGTAACAATTATATTAGCAAACACAATTATTTTAAAAAGCATAAAAAAATTCTTCTTAAGGGCATTTGAACCATTATGACGTCACAATTATAAAACTCATGCTTTTTACACATTGTGACGTCATAGTGGTTCTAATGCCCTTAATATTCACATTCGAAATTTGGAATTAACTTGTTAAAAAACTATATTATAAATTTTTTTTTTTTAAATTCTTCTAGAAAATCTAATTATTTTTGAAAACAAATAAAATTCTTTTCATGAATTCGATTTTTTATCTTTAAAAAAATAAAAAAAAATTCTTTCAAACAATTTTATTATTTATTAAAATTTTACCTAAAACCTACGCATGAATTCGCAATTATGTAAATAAAATATAATATTTTTATTATTTTCTTAATCATATTCAAAAGAATAAATTTAGTTATTTTCGAAAACTGCTAGAAAATTTTTCACAAAAATTGAATTATTTTTGAAAATACTAAAATTCTTGACAGAAATTCAATTATCAGTTAGTGTCATTGTTAGTTGTATGTGTAAAAATTTTAGATTTCCAAAGATTTTAATTTGAAACCTTCTCAAAATTCAATTATTTTCGAAAATTAACGCTCTAATGTTCTTATAATATTGCATTTTTATCTAAAATTTTAAGTTACATTCATTTTTAATTCAATTTTTATTAAAACATTCTACGATACTTTAGTTATTTAAATAGAAATAAATAATTTATTGAAGAATTAAATTATCTTTCGACGAATTTTAATAAAATTTTGTAAGAATAATTTTATTTTTCGAAAAGTTCAATTAAAAATGTATGAGAAAAATTGACATTGAAAATTATTGAATTGAGAAACATTTTTAGAAAATAATTGAATGTTAACGAAGAATTGTATTATTTTTTTTTAATTTTTAAACTTTTCAGTTAGTTAAATAGAAAAATAAATAATTTATTGAAGAATTAGTAATTTTTAATTGAAATTTTGAAGAAAAGTTTTTCTTTAATGTTTAAACTTTTCAG
This sequence comes from Leptopilina myrica (nomen nudum), assembly GCA_032872475.1. NCBI lineage: Eukaryota > Metazoa > Arthropoda > Insecta > Hymenoptera > Figitidae > Leptopilina > Leptopilina myrica (nomen nudum). The sequence continues at coordinate 20,195,194 of CM065467.1, read as the reverse complement.
TTATTTAAATAGAAAAATAAATAATTTATTGAAGAATTAATAATTGTTAATTAAAATTTGAAAGGAAAGTTGTTTTTTTTTAATTTTTAAACTTTTCAGTTATTTAAATAGAAAAATAAATAATTTATTGAAGAATTACATTCTTTCGCCGAATTTTAATAAACTTTTGTAACAATAATTTTATTTTTCGAAAAGTTTTGTTTAAAATGTATGAGAAAAATTGATATTGAAATTATTGAATTGAGAAACATTTTTAGAAAATAATTGAATGTTAACGAAGAATTGTATTATTTTCTTTTAATTTTTAAACTTTTCAGTTATTTAAATAGAAAAATAAATAATTTATTGAAGAATTACATTCTTTCGCCGAATTTTAATAAACTTTTGTAACAATAATTTTATTTTTCGAAAAGTTTTGTCTAAAATGTATGGAAAAAAATTTATAATATGAATTAGTGAATTGAGGGAAACTTTTAGCAAATAATTTGATTTTAACGAAGAATTGTATTATTTCTAAAGATAATTGAAATTTTGACGAAAAGTTGTTTTTTTGAAATTTTTAAACATATAATTTTAACCAAGGCAAATAAAAAAAAATAAATTAAAAAAAAAAAATACCTGAACTCTAGCCTCGGAGAGTGAAACTCTCGTTGCTAATTCCTCTCGAACGAAAGCATCAGGATAGTGCGTTCTTTCAAAAACCCTCTCTAAAGCGGCTAATTGTTGGGCGGAAAATGTTGTTCGACTTCTTCTCGGTCTTCTACTTCCGGGCGCAGTCGGACTGTCGCCGCAATCTTCAAAAAACAAAACCACAAATCATTATCCTATTAATCAAACTAAACGTTCCTCCCAATTTTCAAAAAATTTCATTCAATTTTCAAAATTAGAAAAAACGATATATAAACCAAGTTAAACGATATTTACGTGACTGAATATTTATTATAAAATTAAACTAATTAATAATTTAATTAATTTAATAAAATTTTTTTAAAATTAAATCACTGTCAAAAAAAATTCAAATTGCAACGAATTGCTACCAAAAATGTAGATCAAATGAAAAAATGAGCTACAATTTTGCTATCAATTTGATAAGAATCAAAATTATTGATAGAAATAATGTTATTTTTATTTATTATTTATTTATTTATTTACTTTATTTTATTTATAAATAAAAATTGATAAAAATAAAAAAAACCTCTCTGTGATTCAATTCATTCTAATTAAATATTCAACCTACTTAATATTTTTCAATTATTACAAATAAATTATTTTCAACTATTTCGAAAAATAAAAAAAAAGGTTGAATTTAGAATTAATTCATTTTCAATATATTCCCCAATAAATAATCATTTATAAAATATAAAATGCGGGAAAAAAATATTTTTCATTTCAGATAAAGCATAGTGTCTTGGGAATAAAAAATCGAGTCGGAAAAATCTTGAGGCAATCCTTGAATGACTCCTCTGTCTTTGACTTATTCTTTGTACTTGAAAGTTCAGCAAAGCGATATAATTCGAGCAGTATGACTCTATGCAAACTGAACAATTTCGATTATATCACAAATGACGCGAATCTTCTCGAAAGACGAAAAAATAAATCTTTACTATTTTTCAAATACAAAAACACAAAACTAGAAATTGAAAGCAAAAAAAAATTTCCCAAACAAAAAAAAATATCGATAATAATTGAATCAACTATAAATTTTGTTTTTAATCAACTATAAAAACAAAAATTTAAGCAATAAAACAAAAAATTAGAAAATAAATAGCAATATTAATTTAAAAGTTCAATTGAAATAGAAACATGATGTAATTTATGTATATATATATCTGAAAGTAACTTTATTCTGGCAGAAATTCAAATAGATATTTGTTAATCATTTTATATATCAGTTTCATATAAATTTATAATATTATTTTATCGTGATATAATTTGCCAAATGCTTGTCTTTCGCAAAATCAGACAAGAGTGAAATTTTTTTTCTCTCATTTACTTATTTTTAATTTTTAATTCTATTATTTTTTTATTTTTAAATATTTCTATATTTATTTTTTTGATTCGTAGTTTAATTTCAACTTTAAATTTGTTGAGTTCTTTTTTTTCCAAACACGTGTCAAGTTTAATCGATTTAAAATGTCTAAAAATAGTAAAAAATTAAGTAATTTTTGTTCGTATCTTCTCTTTAAAAAAAAATTATCTTTAGTCGTGCTTTACTCTTCTCTAATGAATATAAATTCCATACATATGTATAGATATATAGATAAGTTCTACAAAAAATTATTCCGTTTCATTATTCGAAAATTATAATATATCAGAAATTCAATTCAAATTCAAAATCAGAAAATCAATTTTAGACAATTTTAGTTGAAATCAAATTCAACGCCTTGTTTTATAATTTTCCTAAACTTCTTATGCTTTTATCCGAGAAAAATATTTAATTTATAATTTAAATGATTTAATTTTTTTACCAAATTTAAATAAATGATTTAATTTTTGCTTTTGAATAGCACTCTCTAAATTTGAATTTGTAGAAATGTTGACCAAATTGAATTATTTTTTTCCTTCGAATTAGTAGATTTTACTAATAAATAATCATTTTTACTAATTAATTAAATTAATAATTAATTTCAAATTATAATTATTTTAGTAATTTATTAAATTAGTAAATAATTTAATAATTAATTAATTAATTAATCAATCGGATATTTCAAGCAAATAAATTTGTAATGTTTCTTTATTTTTTCTTCTTAAAATATTTCTTTCTTTTCTTTTTATTATTTTTAAAAATTATTTTTTCAATATTTGAAAACAAATAAACTTTTTTTCAAAGAATAAAAATTAAAAATTTTATCTGATTCGCATTTTGAGAACTTAATATCAATATCACACTCTTCTGGAAGGTTTCAAATTGATTCTAAATTGCGGATGAAATTAATTTCAAAAAATTGAATAAAAAATTATGATTCATCAACATTTTTGAAATTAATAAATATTATTTGCGTTCGCAATTATATTATGTTTAAAAATTAAAAAAAAACAATTTTTCTTCAAGATTTCAATTATCTTTAAAAATAATACAATTCTTCGTTAAAATTAAATTATTTGCTAAAAATTTTCCTCAATTCGCTATAATTTTCAATATCAATTATTTTTCATACATTTTTTATTGCACTTTTCGAAAAATAAAATCATTACAAAATTTATTATTCATTATAATTATATATACAAATTCGTCAAAAGAATTTAATTCCTCAATAAATCCACTAACAATTTCTATAATATTGATAATTGAATTCCTGTCAAGAATTTTAGTGTTTTTATAAATAATTCAATTTTTGTAACTTAAAATTTTAGATAATAATTCAAAATTAAAAACGATAGTGAATTTTCAAAAATAATTGAATTTTGAAAAGGTTTTCAAATTAAAATCTTCGAAACTCTAAAATTTTCAGACAATCCACTAACAATTTCTATAATATTGATAATTGCATTCCTGTCATAAATTTTAGTATTTTTAAAAATAATTCAATTTTTTTAGATAAACAATTAAATTCATGAGAAGAATTTTATTTGTTTAAAAAAAAAAATTCGATTTTTTTGAAGAATTAAAAAAAAATTTTTTTTGATATATTTTTTAACAATTTAGTTAAAAATTTCAAAAATAATTGAATATTAAGTAGAATTTTTTTAAGCTTTTTAAATAATTGTGTTTGCTAATATAATTATTACTAAAAAAATTTCATTATTTGAATTTTATTAATTTTTATAAGAAATAATTGAAATCTTCCCAGAATTGAATTACAATTTTGGGAAATAATTGAATTCTTTCGAGAAGAATTTTTAGTTAAATTGTACTAAGTTAACATGAAGAATTTTATTATTTATGCAAATAATTGAATCTCTGAGAAGAATTTTGAATAAACATTTCGAAAATAATTTCATCTTGTTGAAAAATTTCATTGAAAATAATTGAATTCTTGTAAGGAATTTTGTTATTTATGAATAGAATTAAATTATTTTGATGATTTTTTAAAATATTTTTGAGAATAAATGAAATTTTCTATTCAATTTTATTATTTATAAAAATTTTGATTCCTGCGTAAAATTTAAATCCTATTATGCTTTAAAAAAGTATTTTCAATGCACTCAAAGCTTTTTTATTTTTCCAAATAATTTATGAAGAAATTTTTTTTTTTAATGAAAAATATTCAAATTTCTGACATCAATATTTTACTAATATTTTTCTATTTTAAATAATTGAATTCTACTGAATAATTGTATTATTTATTTAAAAAAAAGAATTTTGTTAAAGAATATTGTAAATTCTTCATAAAAATAATTTAATATTTTGTTAAAAAAAATTGTAATTCATAAGAAATTTTTATCTTTGTAATATATAATTTAATTACTGTGAAAATGTTTATTGTTATTATTTATTTATTTATGTTATTTGTTATTTACAAAAATAATTGAATTTTTGTGAAGAATTTTATTAACATTTTTGAAAATAATTCAATTTTTCTGTAAAATTTTTTTTATTTACGAAAATTGAATTCCTGTTTAGAATTTAATTCATAATATTTTTACCAAAAAAAAATTGAATTCATGCGAAGCTTTTTTATTCTTTTAAATAATGGAATTTATCGAGAACCTTTTTTTGAAATTGCATTAAGAATAATTGAACTCTTTTTGAATAATTGTATAAATTTAAAAAATAATTTATGTCCTTTCCAGAGTTCAATTAATATTTTGTTTTTAGAAAAAAGGGATTTTTATATGAAAATTTTGGAATATAATTAAATTTTTGTGTATAGAATTATATATTATTATTTTTTTCAATTAATCATTTATTTGAATCAAATAAATTTTTTTCCCAGTGTCGAAAAATAATTGTCACTCAGTCGTGAAAATACTAAAACGATGTTATAAACGATTACTACTAACAGATCGTTTATATTTCATAGTTTTATTATTAATTTCATTTTCCATAATTTATTTATAATATATATTTATATTTATATATTTATGTTTATATATTTATATTTATATATTTATATTTATATATTTATATTTATATATTTATATTTATATTTATATATTTAATATTTATAAACAATTCTAAATAAATTAATATAATATTTCTAAAATCCACCCAATGAATTTTCCATGTAGTTAAAAATAAATCATGTACTTACCAACAGTTTGATTCGGCGTTGACAGCAATCGTGACACAGTGAAATCCTGAGGAGCATGTGAATTATGAACTTGCGACACAATCACAGAACTATTTGAATCCGAGTTTAACATTCTGTACTCGTATTTCTTCCTTTTCCCCCACACACTTCTTCATAAGTGAAAAAGAGAAAAAAAAGAAGAAGAAAATTTCCCTCCTCGCAAAACTTAATCCACTTATTTTTGCTACCAAAATGAATCCAAGGAAAAAAAAATGTTATTTCACTTTAACATATATATAGCGATGGTATAAATCCTCGACGATATTTAAACATATATACATGTCTATACACGTTATTAAATTTTTGATCACAGTTGCATGATATCTCGAGTAGCGCAGATAAATCTTGTGGGCGTAAATCAGTTTCAAGTTTTTAAGCGGCTTTTCATCAGCTCTAGATTATAAGCGCGCCTTTCGAATTAAAAAAAAAAAAATCGACGCACGCGTGCCACAATTTGCGGGAAACATTTCTTTTTCTTTTTACTAATCTCCCCAACACATTTTGTTATATTTTAGAAAGTGTAGTTTTTCTTTTTTCTTCCTTTTGAAAAAATTCCTATATCGCGCAGATAATTTTGCTTTTAAATCCTTTAAATCATTAAATTTAAAAATTAAAATGCTTTTAACCGGAAAAAAATCGAGAATGCGGGGTTAAAATTGTTATCACCCGGCCAATTAGGATTGAAATTGAATTAGATGACTCGTATATTTCACGGCTAATTGAATTACCCTTAAATTGCTGTTTAATTAGGCGAGAATGGTGCGGAAGGCGAAAGAGAAAAAGGGGAGGGAGAGAAGAGTGCATCGAAAAGAGAGAGAGAGAGCGAGAGAGAGAGAATTAAAAGTTATCTCTGAAAATGATTTCGCGTAACGTTTCTAGGACGGCAAGATGCCAACTGACTTTAGCGAGTTAAGATGTACTTAAAGTTCTCTTCTTGATTTCCCACTCGGCGAAGATACGAGAAATAGAGCGATTTTAAGAGTAGGTGGAGATTTTCTTACACAAGCTCCACCCTCATTAGACGCTTATTGGCCTCTTAACAAGCTTGATTCTTCGTTTCAAACACTTTCTCAAGGAGCTTTATTTGCTTTTTTTATTTTGTTTTTATATTTTGTTTTTTTTGTTTTGTTTTTATCTTTTGTTTTTATCTCTAAACGTTAGTCGCCACGCACTTGATGTATGTGCAATAAAACGTTTCAATGATTTCGAGTGAGTGCTTTTGGAAAGTGTTCACGACATTCCATGATGAGTTACGATTTCCAAGAATCAGTAAAGTTTTCAAAGTTCAAATGAACGAAATATTTTTTTTGTTTTCAGAAATGGAAAAGTTTTAGCAAAAATGGAAAATAATAACATTTCGTAATGTTATAGCAGTAGCACGAAAAGAATTATAATATGATAAAAAGAAACTTTCATCACATTTCAGCAGCGAGCAACTTCTTTTCCAATAGAATTATACTTAATTTTCCAAGAACCTAAATTTTACCATTTTGGATATGTTTAGAAAAAAATTTAGTCCTTTAAAAACAACTAACTAACTAACTAACGACAAATAACTTGAAGGTATGAAATTGCAACGAAATGCTAGCAAAAATGTGAATCAAAAATCAAAAATTATATGATCCAAACTTTTGACATCTTTTGCAGCATCATTCTTTCAAGAAAACTGTGTGAATACAAATACGAATAGAGTAACATTTACCATACTTTACACAAAATCCTCTAACAATACAAACGAATAAAGTTTGACATACATTTACAAAAGAAATCCTTTAGCACTACAAACGAAAACAGTAATTTTTATCCTACTTTACCCAAAATCCTCTAACAATACAAACGAACAAAGTTTTACATAATTTACAAAAGAAATCCTTTAGCACTACAAACGAAAACAGTAATTTTTACCATACTTTACCCAAAATCCTCTAACAATACAGACGAACAAAGTTTTACATAATTTCCAAAAGAAATCCTTTAGCACTACAAACGAAAACAGTAATTTTTACCATACTTTACCCAAAATCCTCTAACAATACAGACGAACAAAGTTTTACATAATTTCCAAAATAAATCCTTTAGCACTACAAACGAAAACAGTAATTTTTACCATACTTTACCCAAAATCCTCTAACAATACAGACGAACAAAGTTTTACATAATTTCCAAAAGAAATCCTTTAGCACTACAAACGAAAACAGCAATTTTTATCCTACTTTACCCAAAATTCTTTTAACAATACAAACGAATAAAGTAACTTTTACCATATACTTTACATAAAATCTTTCGAGAATTATACGAACGAATAAAGAAACGTTTACCATACTCTCTAAATTCTTTAACAGGTATACAAACGAATAAGGTAACTTTTACCATATATACTTTATAAAACAAAATCCTTTATCAATACAAACGAATAAAGTTTTACAACAAAAATACAAAAAAATTCCTTAGCACTACAAACTAATACAATAACTTTTACCATACTCTCATAGTAAAAGAAACTTATATCTATGAAACTTCGTCGTATTTCCGCTGCAAGTTGCAATTTTCTAAGAACCTAAATTTTACAACATTATAGAAGTAAATTCTACAAAACAAAATTAGAAGCGAATTTACTGAAATCGTTAGAAATACTGAATTAGTTAGAAAATCCTTTGGCATTACAAACAAAAAAGTAACTTTTACCATATACTTTCATAGAATAAAACAAACTTTTATGAACAAATTTTTATGAAATTTCTTCTAATAATATATTCTAATATATTCAATTTCTGCAACGACTTATTTTTCATGAAGGAATTTAAATATTTATAAAAATAATTTAATGTAAAACTTTAAAATAACCTAATTTCTTTCGACTACTTTCAAGCAAATTCTAATTTAAATAATTGAATTCCAGAGAAATTTTTATTATTGCAAAGAAATTGAATTCTTACGAAAATTGTTTACAAAAATTTTATTAAATAATTGAATCCTATATTTGGAAATTTTATGAAAATAGTAGAATATTGAAAATCATTGAATTGTGAAAAGTTTTAAAAAATAATTTAAGAAATTTATTATTTTAACATTAATTGAATTCTTTTTACGAATATTAACAAAGATTTCAATTAAAATTTTCGATAATAATTGACTGCATGTGTGATATTTTATTAAATTATTTTGAAAATAATTAAATAATTGAATTTCTTAGAAGAAATTTATAACTTTTAAAAATATTTGAATTCTCGTAAGAAATATTCTTATTTATGTAAATAATTGAATTTTGCAAAGAATTTTATTATAAAATGCCACAAAATAATTAAATTTTAGGAAATAATTTTGTTATTTACATCTTTAATAATCGAATGCCTTCGAAAAATTATTTATATAAATAATTAAATTTTCAACAAGAAATTTATTATTTTAACATTAATTGAATTCTTTTTACGAATATTATTATTTATAAAAATGATTGAATTTTCCAGGGAATTTTATTCAAATGCCTCAAAATCATTAAATTTTTTAGAAGAATGTAATTAAAATCTAAAGCAAAAATAATTTAATTATTTCAAAAGAATTTAATTAAAATCGTATTCAAAATAATTTCTTTCTTTCCAATATAGTATTTGAAAATAATTGAATTCCTGTAAAAAATTCTAATACATAGTTTATGAATAATTAAATTCTTCCTGTCAATTTAAAAAAATATTCTTTTAATTAATTGATTTCTTTGTAATTGAAATCATGCCATGAATTTAATGATTTATGAAAATAATAAACTTGAAATTTGAATAGTTGCTAAGAATTTTATTACAATTTTCAAAAATATAATTAAATTCATGAAGAGAATTTTATTAAAAAAAATTAGTAAAATTTACTGATTTAAAAGCAAACAGTCAGTCACTAATTCAAATTAGTAAACATTTTTACTAATTCCGTAAAATAGAGAGAATTATAATTTTTCAAAACTAAAAATTAGTATTCTTATTGTTGTGCAGGAGTAAAATTTTTCATTTCATGCTTATAAGTAAAAATACAATTTACAATAATTTTCAGTTAATGAGAAAAATATAAACTGTAAATAAATGTCAATCGTACTGATATATATTTGCCATATATTGGTTGTAAATCTTTTTTTAATTCATGACCCCTGCTACGATTTTCCATTCAAGTATATATCATCGTACGTCTTATATTTTTTTTCTAACGCGCACAGAAACAAGGATATTGAATAGAAAAACGACCCTTTTCATACAATATTATATAGTAACTGGTACTATACCTTTTTTTATACCTTGATTTAAAAAAAACTAAACGAAGGGATGATTCACACTGTCACTTATTCTATATAACTTTTTTTTTTTAAAGAAATTTTACGATTACCTTCCCTATTTTTCCACCCTATGCGCAGCTATTTCACGAAGAAAAAAAAATTAGCAAATAAGCTCTATATAATAATAAACTTTATACAGTTATGATATTATATTAATAACTGTTTATATACAAAGTACTAAAAATATTGGGAAATCTATTTAAAAATTAGGGAACTTTCGTAAACATTTGTCGTAAACGTTTTTTGTAAAAGTTACAAATTTATAAATTACAAATTTACAAATAGGAATTTTACAGTTCGAAAATTAGAAAATTTAAAAACTTGTATTAAAAGTTAGAAAATTTTTTTAAACATTTGCTATAAACATTTTGAGACGCAAGACTAATGAATTTCGTTTAATGACTTTTATGTCAAATATGAAATTTATGTCAAATAAAAATTATGTTAAATGGAATTTAAACTAAATGAAACTTATGTAAAGTAAATAATATGTCAAATGAGAATTATGTTAAAAGAAAATTAAGCCAAATGAAAATTATATCAAGTGAATTTTACGTTAAATAAGAATTATATTTAAATAATATTTTTTGTCAAATGAAATTTAGGTCAGGTGAATTTTATGTAAAATGATATTTATGTCAAATGTATTGTGTGTCAAATGAGAATTACGTTAAATAACATTTTTGCCAAATGAAATTGTTGTCACATGGATTTTACGTGAAATAAATTTTATAACAATTAAAATTTACGTTAAACTACTTTTATGTCAAATTAAATAGTTGTCAATTGAATTTTACGTGAAATAAATTTTATAACAATTAAAATTCACGTTAAATGAATTTTATGTCAAATTAAATAGTTGTCAATTGAATTTTACGTGAAATAAATTTTATAACAATTAAAATTCACGTTAAATGAATTTTATGCCAAATTAAATAGTTGTCGAATGAATTATACGTGAAATAAATTTTATAACAAATATAATTTACGTCAAATGACTTTCATGCCAAATGAAATAATTGTCAAATGAATTTTAATTTTAATAAATTTCAATATTTTCTGAATAATTAAATTCTTCCTGACAATTTAAAAACAATTTCTTTTAATTAATTAATTTGTTTATAATTGAAATACTGCCATGAATTTAATGATTTATGAAAATAATGAACTTGAATAGTTGCTAAGAATTTTATTACAATTTTCAAAAATAATTAAATTCCTGAGACGAATTTTATTAAAAAATAAAAATAATTAAAATATTGCGAAAAATTTTATTATTTTTAAAAATATTATTGAATTTCTGTGAAAAATTTCATTATTTCTGAAAATATAATTGAATTCTTCAATTTTATAAACCTTGTTTTGAATAATTAACTTTTTCGAAGTACATGAAGATTTTAATTTTATATAATTAACTTCTCGTGGAAAACTTAATTTTTGAAAATAATTGAATGTGCCGTTAGAATTTTAAAAAAACATCGTTTTTAATAATTAGTTTTTCGAAATATAATAAACATTATGAAAATTTTACTTTAAATAAATAAATTCTTATGTCGAAAACTTTATTTTTGAAAATAATTGAATTCTTGTGTCGAAAACTTTGTTTTTGAAAATAATTGAATTTTTCGATTAATTAATTTTAAAAATAATAAAAATAATTGAAATTCTTTAAATGAGTTTTATAAAATTTATGAAAATAATTTAATGCTTAGAATTATATCAAAAATTTTTTTCAAAAAAATTGTATTTCCAGTAAAAATGTGATTTTCTTGAATTTTTTATTCCAATTGTTATTTTATAGACTAATTGAATTCCTGTGAAAATTTTATTATTTTTGAATTTTCATTAATATTTTTTGTTTTAAATAATAGAATTCTTTTACGAAATTTTATGAAAATAGCAAACATTAAAAATATAGTTACGAATACTTTTTCAAAATTTTATAACAATTAAAATTTACGTTAAATGACTTTTATGCCAAATGAAATTGTTGTGAAATTAATTTTACATGAAGTAAATTTTATAAGAATTAAAATTTACGTTAAATGAATTTTTTGTCAATAGAAATTTATGTTAAATGATTTGTACGTCAAAAGAAATTTATGTTAAATGATTTGTACGTCAAAAGAAATTTATGTTACATGATTTTTACGTCAAAATAAATTTATGTTGCATGATATTCACGTTAAATGAAAATTATGTTATATGAGTTTTATGTAACATAAAATTTCTGATAAAATTAACTTTATGACAATTGCCAATAATGTTAAATGGTTTTTTGGTGCACTGTAATTTATGACAAATAATCTTTATTTTATGTTAATTTTAATTTTAGTAGTTTTATATTATCAAATAACAATTTTGTCAACAAAAAACTTTCGGCAAAATGCCTGCGCCTCTATATTTTTTTGTAAAATTCTTCTAAATTTGTAAATTTTACATTAAAACAGAACATTTAACATTACGAAAATTAAAAATGTTTATAGATATAGTAAAAAATTACAAAAATTCTAGTTTATCGTAAAATTTCATTTTTTACGTATCGCAGACTGTACTTATGAAGGGATAATTACTTTTAATTTTTTTTTCCCCCATCGAATTCGAAGAATCGTCGGTGTTTTCTTTAGTGGGAAGAAAAGTAAGATCTTTGCGAGATGAAGGTTGATTTTCGAAGCGAAATTAAAGAACCTTTATTAAAGTTTTCGATATAGAGTAAAGGAGTCATTGTGAGTAGTGTTATGGAGATGATACTTGACACCCCTGTGAAATAGGAGCCACGCCGATGAATAAAACACTATCCCAAATATCATTTTATATAGTAAAGAAGCATATAAATCGTCAAATGATAAAATTCTGCTTTCATACTTGGAAGAAATGAAAAAAGTTTTTACTATACTTTCATTAATAAAACATGGAATTTTTTTTTTACTACATCCAAATGAATAAATTTTACTCCAATACACCAAAGTGGTCAAACATTAAATATTAGAATTAAAATCAACGAATTGATATACTAAGGGTCGATTTCACCAACACAGATTAAAAGTTAATGAATGATTAAATCCTCAATTAACCAATCAGAAGTCTTTAATGATTGATTAACTATTCGTGAAACTGGCTTTAAGTGTTTTATTTTAAAACACATTTAAATTTAGAATTTAAATATTAAATTCAATTCTATTAAAGTTTGGTCACTTCGATATTGAAGTCGAATTAATTAAAATAAACATTTATTCATACCAAAAAACAAAAATTGATCCAAATTTTCATCATCATTTTCGATTCACTTTATAGTATCAAAACTACTTTCAAACAAACTGTGCGCAGATGCACCAAACAACAAAGAATCAAAAAATAATTATTCCCTAATTGAACGATTTGGAAAAGAGATTAAAAATAATTCTTCATCCATTTTGAATATTCCCTCGATTCTTGAAAAATGAATATGATTACATAAGAATGTGGTTTGCCCAGTGGCTTAAAGGGAACCCCAATTTATTTAATATTGGAAAAATCCTAGGGTGCGAAATAACCTCAAGTCCCTTGATTCTGGGTCCCTGCGCGCATCGAGAGGTCGAAGATGGACATAAATCATAAACGAGAGAAAGAGAGAGAAATGTTTGTACTCGATAAAAAAAAAGAGGAGAAGGGGAGATAACAATTTTTTTTTTCCCGCCTAAACTACATTTCTCCTTTTATATAAATATATATTTATTTTACCAGCGTCCTTTATATGTATTTACAGATGACAATTTAACACACAACGGTTTTTTTGTCCCCGTGGGGGAGGTCCAACTTAAAACCGCGACCGTATGTCAACTTTTACACGCGTCACTTTTTTCTGTCCTTTACTGCGTATATATACCCTTTTTTCTTTCAAGTGACATCAATTTTCGTTTTTTAACTGATTTGAGAGTATTTTTAGAAATAAATTAAAAGAGAAAATTGTGCCTAGTTTTTCAAATGATATCAAAAAAAAAAAAATTGAGACAAAAAACGCATCAAAATTATAACACTATTTATTTATTTATTTCGTAAAGTATCAACAATTTTATCAACAATTTTAAAATAGTAACAATATTTATTTATTCATTTCGTAAATTATCAACAATTTTATCAACAATTTCAAAGTTGTAACAATATTTATTTAATTATTTTGTAAAGTATCAACAATTGCAAAATTGTAACAATATATATTTATTTATTTTGTAAAGTATCAACAATTTTAAAACGTTTTTTGTCTCAATTTTTTTAAATCTTTAGAAAAACTGTTGAGATGCAACAATTTCAAAATATTTTTTTGTCTCAATCTCAGACTTCGCACTCGATTAATTAATTTTAACATAAAGTACACCCAGAGAAAAATATTATTTAAACAAACTATATTTTTTATTTGACTTAAATAAACGAATATATTTATTGTCTCAGAACCAACTAGACATTTTATTTATTTAAAAAAAAATTTTTATTCAGCATAAATAAAACATATATTTGATTGAGCAAAAATAAAAAATTTTTTAAACGAAATAAAATTTTATTGAAACCAAATAAAAAAAGTAAAAAGTAAGTATCCAAAAATTAAACTTTGACCATTAAAAAACCTAATTTTAGGCATTTCGCAAAACAGACAAAAATTCGATAAAATATTTTTCAATTTCACGACTTTTTTTCTAATTTTCATCAAACATATTTACTTCCTTCTTATATCCTGTGAATATATTGAATTCCTGCAATAAATTTTATTATTCATAAAAGAATTAAAATATTTATAAAAATAATTTAATGTTTGCGAAAAATTTTATGAATACTTGCTAAGAATCTTATTAGAATTTCCAAAAGTAATTAAATTCCTGAGAAGAAAAAATGAAAATAATTTAAATATTGCAAAAATTTTTGTTATTTTTGAGAACATAAGTGAATTTCTGTGAAAAATTTTGTTATTTCTGTAAATAAAAATAAATTCTTTATAAAAATTTTTATAAACATTGTTTTAAATAATTCACTTTTTCGAATTACATGAAGATTTTAATTTTAAATAACTTAATTATCGTGGAAAACTTTGTTTTTGAAAATAATTGAATGTTTCGTAAGAATTTAAAACAAAAAAAAATTGTTTTGAATAATTAGTTTTTTGAAATATAATAAATATTATGCAAATTTTATTTTCAATAATATTGAATTCTTATGTCGAAAACTTTATTTTTGAAAATAATTGAATGTTTCGCTTAATTAATTTAAAATAATATTAAAAATAATTGAAATTCTTCAAATGAGTTTTTATTAAATTTGAAATTCTTCCTTAGAATTTTATCAAAAATTTTTTTTTCAAAAAATTCAATTTCCATGAAAAATGTGATTTTTTAAAATTTTTTATTGCAAATGCTATTCTAGATTAATTGAATTCAAGTGGAAATTTTATTATTTATGAAATTAATTGAATTTTAAATGAATTTTCATCAATTTTTTTGTTATAAATAATGGAATTCTTTTGCAAAATGTTATGAAAATAGCAAATATTGAAAATATAGTTTTAAATATTTTTTCGAAAGTAATTGAATCGTTCTAAAGAATTCTATCACAATTTTTTAGAATATTTTTTTTTATTATATTATATTTATTTTTTATTCCATCACAATTTTTAAGGATTTAAACATTTTATTAAAATTCGTCAAAAGAATTCTATTATTTAAAAAATTTAAAGATGAATTTTAGTTCAAAATTCTAGAAAATAATAATCGTATCGATGAAAATAATTTTTTTCTTATGTCGAAAACTTTATTTTTGAAACTAATTGAATGTTTCGCTTAATTAATTAAAAATAATATTAAAAATAATTGAAATTCTTCAAATGAGTTTTTATTAAATTTGAAATTCTTCCTTAGAATTTTATCAAAAATTTTATTTCAAAAAATTGAATTTCCTTGAAAAATGTGATTTTTTAAAAATTTTTTATTGCAAATGCTATTCTAGATTAATTGAATTCCAGTGGAAATTTTATTATTTATGAAATTAATTGAATTTTCATCAATTTTTTTGTTTTAAATAATGGAATTCTTTTGCAAAAATGTTATGAAAATAGCAAATATTGAAAATATAGTTTCGAATATTTTTTCGAAAGTATAATTGAATCGTTGTAAAGAATTCGATCACTATTTTTTAGAATATTTTTTTTTATTTCCACTATTAGCGAATTTAAAGCAGTGTAAATTCTAAAAGAAAAACAGAGAATAATTTAATCATTCTAAAGAATTTGATCACAATTTTTAAGAATTTAAACATTTTAAAGCAGTGTAAATTCTAAAAAAAACAACAGAAAATAATTCAACAGTTGCTAAGAATTTTATTGAAATGCCTCAAAATAATTTAATTTTTAGAAAAAAATGTAATTAAAATATAAAGAAAAAATAATTTAATTATGTTAAAAAAATGTAATTAAAATTGTATTCAAAATAATTGATTTATTTCCAACAATTTTATTACAATATATTTGAAAATAATCGAATTCCTTTGAAAAATTCTTATAATTTTTGAATAATTGAATTCTTACTGACAATTTAAAAAAATATTCTTTGAATTAATTGATTTCTTTATAATAATTAAAATTCTGACATGAGCACAAAAAATTGTTCATTTAGCAAATTAATAAAAAATTTTGCAGCAATATTGTCACAAAAAGATTTCGAAAAAAGTAGATTGATGTTTATATTCTGATAATAATTGTTACATATTTAATATTATTACATTACATTTAATATTAATTTAAAAATAATATTCGAATAAATGAAACAAATTTTTTTCGTTCATCAATGTTGTGAATTATCCACTTCGTACGAAATCTTGAAAAAAAAATAGTAGCGAAACTTGTTAATGCCTTAAAAAACTGTGCACATATGACGACCAAATAAAAAATGTTTGAAAATGAATTGATTAAAAAATTTGTACTGCATTTTACCGCAGACTTTTGCGGCCAATAATAATTCTTTGTGTGTCAACTGTCAAGTGACGTGTTTGTGTCACACATAGTGTCGCGACGTCCGCGCGTTTTAAATGCGCGCCCACGAGATATGTATGTGTGACGCACTGGGTTTTATTAGCACTGCCATATAGTGACGTTGAGATTAACTGTGGTTGTAAAAGGTTGTATAAATAAAATCAACGAGAAATAATTATTACCAGGAGAAATTGGTGGCAGGACCATCACATAAGGTTTATATAGTTGAGCTTTCTTAGTCAGCTGTCGACACTCTGTATTCACATGGCTTTTAAGCTAAAGATTTCAAGAGTATTCATCACCGTTCTAATATACTAATATTAGCATCGTTAGCGATTCTCTAATTATCTTATTTTCACTCGGCAATTTGCTCTATTATTAAGTGAATTCGAGCTTCTAGGTTGAGTTTATAACCCTATCTTTATTCACTCTGATCATGACGATGACACCAAAAATGTAATTCTCTTCTTAATGCTTTCTTTAAAATACACTTCTCTAAATTTATTATTATTTTCTTGTTTTTCTCAAGTTTTCATAAGTTTTTTTTTCATTTTCATACGTTTCTTAAATTTTTATACGTTTCTCAAGTTTTCATAAAGTTTCTTAAGTTTTCCAGGGTTGCCACGCTTTTGCTCTTTTCGAATTTCCTGCACGAAAAAAAATCTTCATCTAGAACAACTACAAGTTTCACTATATTAGCGAAATTTTTATTTATTGCAACGAATTCTTTCGCTATTTCAATGAATACTTTCGCTATTTTAGCGAAAGCTATATTGCTGTTCCAGTTAAAGGTTTTTTTTCGTGTGACTTTTACAGATTAAAGAATGGAATTTTTAGATGTTTTTAAAACAAAATTTCTTAGTAATTAGAAACTTATTCGAAAACATCACTAACTTCATTTTTAAATAAATATTTAATCATTATTATTTTTCCGACAGAAATTTGGTTTTTCAAAAATCCAATAATTTTTTTTAATATATTCTTCACAGAATTAAATTATTTGCAAAAATTTTTATTGTTTTTCAAAATTATTTGTCAAAATTCAATTATTTTCAACGTCTACTATTTCAAAAAAATGTTAATAAAAGAATTGAATTATTTCAAAAGAAAATTTAACAAAAGAATTCAATTATTTAAAAATAAATTTTAACAAAAGAATTCAATTACTTAAAAATAAATTTTAACAAAAGAATTCAATTATTTAAAAAGAAATTTTTATCAAATTCGTACCAAGAATTCAATTATTTTCAAAATTAATATAATTCTTTGCAAAAATTCAATTATCTTCAAAAATTTACAAAAATTCGCGTCAATTTTCAATTACTTTGATAAATAATAAAATTTTCCTCCGACATTCAAAGATTTCTGAAAAAATTTTATAAAATTCTTGTCAGAATTTCAATTATTTTTAATATATATACGATGTTTATCAAATTTACCGAAAAATAAAATCATTCCCAAAAATTTTATTCAAATTTGCTAAGAAAATTCAATTATTTAAAAATATGTTGATAAAATTTTTATGAAAATTCAATTTTAAGAGACATTCAATTATTTAATAAAATATTTTTATAGTAAAAAAAATTCAATTATTAAACAAAAATTTTTGTAATATTCTACACGAACGTTCAATTATTTTTCCAAAATTTCAAATTTCAAAAACTTACTGAAAAATTTCAATAATTTTTAATACAATTTTAATCGAATTTCTCAAAAAATGTAATAATTCTTTAGAATTTTATTAAAATTCGTCAAAAGAATTCTAATATTAAAAAAAATTTGTTGATAAAATTCTTTACCAGAATTGAATTTTAAGAAAAAATGAATTATTCAATAAATTATGTTTGTTTGTATTTAAATAATTGAATTCTCGTAGCATTTTCTGATAATAATTGAAGTTTAAAATGAATTTCAGTTAAAATTTTAGATAAAATTTGAAGTTTTTATTTTCTTACATATATTTCATTGAAGAATTTATGAATAATTTAAATTGAATATTATAAACAAATGGATTTGAAAATTGTCAAAGAAGTTTTTCAAAAATTATTAAAATTAATTGATTTAAAGAAGAATTTTAGTTAAAAATTCTAAAAAATCATAATCGAAATGATAAAAATAATTTTTGAAGAAGTTAATACAGTAAAAAAGTGGCAAGTAAACTTTTTTTAAAAAAATTATTTCTACAAAATTTGTTCCTTAAAAGTATAAAAAATTCAAATTTTCAAAGATTTTAATTTAAAACCTTTTGAAAATTGAATTATTTCTAAAAATTTAAATAATAATTGAATTCTTTTAACAAAATTGTTATAAAATTTTTAAGCTTTTTAAGAATATCTTCAGCTTTCGAGAAATTTGATAAAACGAATTTTGTAAAATATATTGAAACTAATTTGAATTCTGCCAAGAATTTGATAAAAATGTTTATCGTAATAATTGAATTTCGGAGAAAAAATGATATTATTCATAAAGATATTTGAAATTTTTACTAAATTTTTTGTTAATTTTTTAACATAATTTGATTTTTGCGAAGAATTTATTATACTTTTGAAAATAATTAAATTCTTGAGACTAATTTTATTAAAATTCGTTTTGAATAATTGAATTATTTTGTAAAATATTATTAAAATAGAAAACATATTGAAAGTAATTGAATTTTAACAAATTTTTGAAATTATTTAAATTTCTACGAAGAAGTTTATTAAAATTATTTTTTAAAAAAATTGAATTGTTACAAAATGAATTTCATTCAAATTTTTGAAAATAATTGAATTGTTACAAATGAATTTCATTCAAATTTTTTAAAATAATTTAATTGTTACAAAAGAATTTCATTAAAACTTTTGAAAACAATTTAATTCTTTGAAGAATAAGTAAAGAAATAAAATAAATTAAATTTCTGCAATAATATCTAAAAACTGCAGAAATTCAATTTATTTTAGTGTTTTCAACTAAAATTCTTCTATAAATCCATAATTTTTAAATTTTTAAATAAAATCCATTTTAAATAGAAATGTTACAAAATTTTAACTGAAAATCTTTTCAAGTTCATTTAATTGTAAAAATCGTAAACTCAACTCTTTCAAAAATAGAATTAATTTTGAAATATTTAAGTAAAAATATTCCAGATTGCATGAAAATCCTGTTTCTCAAAAATTTGAGTCCTTAACTGTTTTTATAATCACTTTCTTGAAAGTATATCAGATTCAAAAAATTAAAACCCATTGATTAGATCAATTTTTCTAATTTCAATTCATCACAATCTGATACTTTTAAACCTTCAAGTTAACAATCATAAAATGATATCTTCCTATCGCATCAATTCACAAAATTCCAACATAAATTAATGTCAAAACTTTATTATCGCAGAACAAAACGAAAAGTTTGATTTTTTAATACACATACAATGTTTCAGAATTTTTTTCCTCCATTCCTTTTCCCCCCTTTTTTTTGATGATCTAGATTATACAGTTTGACAGCACGCGTGTGGGGAAAATATATACCTCTCGGTCAGTGTCTAAAATTTTGTAAAATGTCGAGGGTTACATGCGGTTACATGACCGCAGATGCCACTGTGACGGTGATTAGTGCGCCTAAGACATCCCCCCTGCACTCATTTTTATTTTATGCATATATTTAAAATACAACCAAAAAAAAAAAAAACTGACTTCTGACAATGTGCGCTCGCAGAGACAGGAAAATTATGCTTCCTGTTCTGGAAAAGTTCGTCAAATTAAAAAAATGTGTGCGACGCGCTCTTGTTTTAACGGATATATAATGATAAACTGATGATGATATAATAAATTTTTCCATCACTATATTTATATATATTTATACAGGAAATACATTTTTTTTCTATCACCACTTTTTTTATACTATATTAAATATTTTCTTCAATTATCACGTCAACAGATCTATATACATTTTCGGTAATTTTTTATTTATATAATGACAGTTTGTTTTGACTTTTTAATAATCAAAGATAAGTCGATAAGTTCTCTTTAACGTTAAAAAATAATGTAATGATTCTCCTTTTTTTTCACTCCAAAAATTATAATCACAAGTCGAATCTTTTGCTGTTTTTTAATTGTCCACAAAGTTTTTAAAAGCGAAAAATAAAAAAAGAATGTTTTTAAAACTTAAATTCACCTCGAATTTTCGTGTGGCTTAATTTTTAAGAAATTAATTGTCACTAAAGATACAATAATTAAAAACTAACACGATTTAAAATCAAAAATAAAAATACCGTACAATTATTAAAAACCAAAAAGAAAAAGGAAATGTTTTCTTCATGTTGTGGCATACAGACCATTGTATTCTTTATTGAGATATGTATTTACTTTTTTTGAGGACCACAACAAGAAAACGATTCAAAATTTCGTTGAGTCATTGTAAAATAAGGTGCTAAAGACTTCTTCTTATACATTATTGTATTGAAAAGAATTTCTCAAATGATTCCCAAATTCTGTTTACATCAATTTCTCAGCGTCTTCACAAACTTATTCCTTTCACCAATGCGGGGAAAAATTAGATATTATTGCAGTGCACCTTTTGAAAGTGCACCGCACTTCAGATCACACATATAGAAAACTGACAAAAGACACATGGGAATTTCCCTTATTCACCTGAATCAACTGCACTTTTCCTATAGAGAATATTTTTATTCCACCACCAGCACAAATTCTGTCAAATTTTCTTTATGACCATCAAAAGAAGAAATCTAATGAACACTACAAGGAAAAAAGCGATTCTTAGCCTACATACTCGAACAGGATTGCCACAAATATTTAATTTTATTTTTCCCTCACTTTTTCCTGATTTCCAGACAAAATTCTCACTTTTTCCCTGACCATAAAAAATATTCTAATTCACTCTAAAAATTATTAGATACTCAAAAAAAATGTTCTATTAAATTTATTTGCAAATTTCATTCATTGTAAAATTATTCAAAAACATCAATAAATAAATTTTTAAATAAGTATTTAATTATTACTTTTCCACAGGAATTAAAATTCTTCAGAACATTCAAATTCACACCTTTTTGAAACTCAACAATTTATAAGAATATTATTACAAAACATAAAGAAGGCGATCACCTTCTTCATGTTTTGTTATAATTTAAATAACCATTAAATTTATCAACAAAAATTTAATTATTTACAAAAATCCTAATAAAATCCTTCGCAAGAATTCAATTATTTTTAAAAGTAGTAAATTTTCTCAAAAAATTCAATTATTAGAAAAAATTGTAATAAAATTCGTTGCAATAATTCAATTATTTTCATAAACAATAAATCGATTATTCGATAATTTCATTTTTTAACCAATTTTTATTAGAAAATTCTAGAGAAATTCAATTATTTAAATTGAAAAATAAATAATTTATTAAATAATTGAATGTTTTTTAAAATTGAATTCTCATATAAAATTTTATCAATAAATTTATAAATCATTGAATTCTTTTGACAACTTTTAATAATATTTTTAAGAATAATTACATTTTTAAAGGAATTTGATTAAAATATTGTATCTAAAATTAATTAAAATTCTGCGATAAGTTTTATTATTCATGAAAATAATTTGAAAAAATTTACAAAAATATTATTAAAATTTTTCCAAAGTAATTGAATTTCGGTGAAGAATTTTATTATTCATAAAAATAATTTAATTCTTGTAAAGAACTTTGTTAAATTTTTTTTAAATAATTGATTCATGCGACGAATTTTATAAAAACCTTTTTAAATAATTGATATTTGTCAAAAAATTTTATAAAATTTTGTATATTAAATAATTGAACTCACGTAAAAAATTTTATTATTTATGAAAATAATTAAATTATTTCTGAGAAATTTATTAAAAATTTAATAAATTATTGAATTTCTGTAAAATTTTTCCAAGAATTTTATTAAAGTTTTTAAAAATAATTGAATTTTGAAGAAGAATTGTATTATTTATACCAATAATTGAAATTTTGACGAGAATTAAAAAATTTTTTTTTAAATAATTGAACATTGATGAATTTTATTATTTATAAAGAAAATTCAAATTTTGCTAAAAATTTTTGAACATAATTGAATTTCAGCGAAGAATTTTATTACTTTTGAAAATAATTTAATTCTTCTAATGAATTTTATTCAAGTTTATGAAAATAATAGAATTTCGGTGAAGAATTTTACTATTTATAAAAATAATTGAATTCTTGAAATGAACTTTTGTTAAATTTTTTTCAATAACTGAACTCTTGCGACGAGTTTTATAAAATTTTTTTTAAATAATTGATATTTTTCGTAAAATTATTTGAAAATTTTTAATATTAAATAATTAAATTCCTGTGAAAATTTTATTATTTATGAAAATAATTGTTTCATTTAGAAAAAATTTATCAAAAATTTTGTAAATTATTCAATTTCTGTGAAATTTTTCCAAGAATTTTATTAATGTTTTTAAAAATAATTGAATTTCGAAGAAAAATGGTATTATTTATAAAGATAATTGAAATTTTGACGAGAATTTTTAAAAAAATTTGGAACATAATTGAATTTTGTAGAAGAATTTTTTTATTTTTAAAGATATATTTGAAATGACCAGAATTTTTGTTTATTTTTGAATACAATTAAATTTCTGCGAAAAATGTTATTACTTTTGAAAATCATTGAATTTCTGTAATTATTTGTAACTTTTCCAAAATTAAATTTTTTTAGTATTTTTAATTAAAATTCTTTTATCAATCTAGTATTTATGAAAATTGTAAAAATTATTCATTACATAATTTATAAGTCATAATTTTATGATAGTTCTCTAAAAATTAAGTTATTTAAAAAGAAATTATTGTCCGAAATAGAAAGAATTCAAGGTTTGTATTAAAATTCGTGGTTATTTTTATAGTTTACAAGGCAAACAAAAAAACATCAAAATTTATAGTTTTTTCATTAATTTTTGAAATTTTTCCAGTACTTTTACTAAAAATCCCTGACTTTTCCCTGACTTCCCTGACCTGTGGCAACTCTGTCATGGGAATTTCTCTTATTCACCTGAGTCAACCGCATTTTTCCTAGAGAATTTTTTATTCTGTCAAATTTTCTTTATGACCATCAAAAAGAAGAAATTTAATGAACACTATAAAAAAAAGTCGATTCTTAACCAAAATGTAGTTCACCATATACACGAACTTCGACACCTTAATTATAAATAAATCAAACTAGTTTTTTCCCAAACTTCCGGAAAAGCTCGCACAATGTCCTTAATTTTGACATTTGACAATGTTTTTTTCATCGCAACGAAAAATTTTTTTCCTTCCTTCCTTCCTTCTTTTACCATAGAAACAGAAAAAGAATTACAATACAGAAGGAATAATTTCAGTTGCGCCTGAATTGAATCTATGCTCTCATCTCTCCTTCTCGAGGGGATTTTGATCCAAGGATGAGAGGAGCGAGAATTAAAAACGGGGCCTAATATCCCGTGACGCCTTAAATTTTCCTTTCCTGTTGAAGGAAGAGATGTGGTCAGCGGTGCTATATTCGAGGGGTTAAAAAGTCACACCGCAGATGCCATCATCAGGCCACCGTGACGCAATCGAATTAAGTCCAAAAATTTTGTTAAGACCCAACGCCAAAAAAGCCCTTTCAAAATATCGTCTCGAGAGTTGATGGCGCTGAGAAAATTGGGAATAATGGCCAAACGGCGCATATATATACATAAATCCGTGTCTTGAATATACTTCGCGAAAACGGTTTCTTTTCACGAGATTTATCGTCACTTTGTGTATTTAGGAATAATAATAACTTTTATTCTCTGCATTCGTCGTCAAGTATTTTTTTTTGTCCTCAAAATTAGATTTTTCCGCAAGGATCTAGCAAAGAGTGTCAAAAATTATCGTTAACAAATTCGTTACTTATTTTTCTTTTAATTTCATACCATTTAATATCCAATTTTTGAATTTCATTTAATATCATAAAATAATTTAATATCATAACAATTCCGATACGAACAGAATTGTTCGTAAATCTGTTAGCATTTAAAATTCGGTTCTAAAAATAAAAACCGATCCGTAAAATACAATTATAAATATTATACATTAATAGCTCATCCATATTTAAAAATATTTAAATACTTGAAATATTGGAAGTAAAAATAATAAAAAAAGCTAATAGGCAAAACAAGAAGTGCAAATACTTTCCACTCATTGATTTCCGAGGATCATTTTTAAGTCAAAAAATGAGAAATAAAATCAGAGTGAGAGAGAGGATGTATGTTCGCGCCTCGGCTCGTTCAGCCAATTAAAAAGACCATACGTCATCCCCGCCAATTAGCAGTGAGAAAGCAGCTTGTCTTTTACTTTTCTCGTTTTTCCTTTTTCTCAAGATGACTAACTGCGGATAATTTTACACGTCCCTCGCAGAAATTATCCTGTCGACGCTCTCGCAACAGTTGTGTAATTTACTTATAAACATATCAAAACAGTTACTCCATACTTTTCACATGAATTTATAAAAATCATTTTTTAAAACAATAGTTACTATTATTCTAACTATAAATTCTACAACAATTACTATTATTATTGTTATAAACAGAAGATGTTAGAAATTTTAGATTATTGTTAGAAACAGAAGATGTTAGAATTTTCAGATTGTTAGAAACAGAAGATGTTAGAAATTTTAGATTGTTAAGATGTTAGAATTTTCAGATTGTTAGAAACAGAAGATGTTAGAATTTTCAAATTGTTAGAAACAGAAGATGTTAGAAATTTTAGATTGTTAGAAACAGAAGATGTTAGAATTTTCAGATTGTTAGAAACAGAAGATGTTAGAAATTTTAGATTGTTAGAAACAGAAGATGTTAGAATTTTCAGATTGTTAGAAACAGAAGATGTTAGAATTTTCAGATTGTTAGAAACAGAAGATTTAGTAAAACATTTTCTTTGGTAGAATTTTAGTAGAATCTTTATTAGAATTAAATCCTGACTATTCAGATTTAATTTTTGGAAAGTATCTGTAAGTAACACAACATAAATTCAAAATTTGAATAGAAAAAGCAAAAAAAGATATTTGCAAAATGAAAATGCTGTACAATCCAAAAAAGGGAATAAATTTTTTGATCTAAGCATAGACAAATATACCCTATATATATACATTGATGATGTATACAATAAACCAATGCGTGAAATTGGACCATGACATAATAAAAATTTTCCAAACCCCATAAATTTTCAAACAAACGTCCAAAAGTCTTTGTTATGTTTCTTTCAAGATATTTGCAATGCTCAATATTTTTCCACAGTCATCGAGATAGTTATTGATTTTTCATAAGTTTTCTTAATTTCTAAATTCAAAAGAGTGTCACTCCCTATATATATAGATGATTCGGAATATCGGTTCTAATTCCCAGCAAAAATTTTTCACCTCGCAACTGAACTAAAATTCCCAGTGGAATAAAATAAAAAATTAAAACTACCAAGTCAATTTTATTTATTAAGACTTAAAAATTAAAAGCAACTAATTAGTAATAATCATAATAATTCTCAAGCATATTTCACGAACCCAACTGTCAAATTTAGTAAAAATTAAACAATCATATTAACTAAGGATTCAAATAAAACATTTAAATACATCATTACAGGGAGAAAAAATCTTTTAACCAAACATAAGTCGACCAAAAAAATATGATTAACTTAAACATATCTTAT
Source organism: Leptopilina myrica (nomen nudum) (assembly GCA_032872475.1). Lineage (NCBI taxonomy): Eukaryota > Metazoa > Arthropoda > Insecta > Hymenoptera > Figitidae > Leptopilina > Leptopilina myrica (nomen nudum). The sequence continues at coordinate 20,168,975 of CM065467.1, read as the reverse complement.
TATTGAATTAAACATAATTTTTATTGAACCAAACTTATTATGTATTGAATCAAAATTATTATTTTTAAATCAAACATAATTTTTGCTCGACTATATAACAAAGATAATTATTTTTGATTCAAATATATTGTTTTCTCACTGTAAAGGAAAAAATTCCCAAAATTAAAATACAAAGCACCTAAACAATATCAATAAACAAACAATATCGAAATCCACAATTGAAAAAAGAAGTGCAACAAAAGCACGCCGAGAGCATATGGTCCAAATGAAAACAAATTATCCTCAAGTTTTGCAAGCGTGACAAAAAGGAAAATTATTGTCACAATTCCTCTCTGGTATATAACATATATACAGATAGCGTGAAAAATTGACAATGATTAATGAATTTTTCTCCAAAATACATAATATAATATTATGCCTATAGTTTGTAATCATATATATATACCGACTATCACTGTAATTATTTTGCAGTAAAACACACTATTTCCTGATGACATGTGCTTTAAAAAAAAAAAAGAAAGAAAAACCGAAAAACTGAAAAAGCCCCCCCGTGAAGTATTATAGTTAACATATTATTTCAAAACACCATTAATCAAAAACTAGACAAAAAAAATGTATATTCATTATAAAGTGAATTAAAGCTAATCATTATATACTTGATAGTATCGAACAACCAAAGTTATCCCTAAACAGCAACAATTTTTGTTTTCTTATTAATAAAAATTACAACAACCCACGCAGGAAAGACGAAAACCAAAAATTAGAGATCTTGATTAGAAAAAAACTCATTTTTTATAACTGAAGTTAAACGAATATTCGTTCAAATGAAAATTGGGCCAAATAAAAACCAGGAGAGATTAAAATTCGGTCATTTTAAATTTAGGTCAAGTAAAAATTGGACAAAATATATTTTAGTTCCAATAAAAATTGGGACAAATAAATATTAGGTCCAATAAAAATTGAGCTAAATAAATATTAGATAAAATAAAAATTAGGCTAAATAAATATTAGGTCAGATAAATTTTAGATCAAATAAAAATTGGGCAAAATAAATTTTAGGCCAAATAAATTTTAAGTCAAATAAAAATTGGTCCAAATAAGTTTTAGGTTAAATAAATTTTAGTTCGAATAGATGGTAGGAAAAAATGTTTGGGTGTAATAAATATTAACAAATATTAACCCCAATTAAAAATTAGAACAAGCAAAATTTGGAACGAATATTTAATATGCCAAATAAATAAGTAGAACAAATATTAGCCCTAATAAGCATTAGGCCAAGAAAAGTTGTACGACAAAAAAAACAAGCCAAGTAAAATTTGTCAAAGAGTAAATTTTCGAAACTTGTAAGTTGTAACTAGCCGAAAATTATATTTGTCATAATAAGACGTTTTAATTATATTATTTTTAATTCTATAATTTTTAATGAACTGCTAAAGAACGAGGCTGAAGTCCACAACGTTTTTAAAAACGAAAACAAAAAAATAATGGGTTGGTACTTTTATTTTTGATTGTAAATAATGTTACTTTTTGATAATTGAATCCTTAGTAAGGACTGATTTCTTAAAAATTTAGGCACATGAAAATTAGAGATGAATGTTATTTGGAAAAAACTATTTTTGATTTTTCGTTTTTAAAATCGTTGTGAACTTCAACTTCGTTGCTAAAGACCCAGATTATTGCTATAGGATGTTACAAAACAACATTCTGAAGGATGAAGAATTTTATTGTAACTTTTAAGTGCTTTTAAATGCGCAGCTACGGCCGAACACCATAGCAAAATATGATAATTGTCATAAAAGGACGTTTTAATAAAATTATTTTTACTTCTATAATTTTTAAAGAACTGCTAATTACCTAGATTGTTGCTGTTATGTTAATGAACAACATTCTAAAGGATAAAAAATTTTACTACAACTCTTAAGCACTTTTGAATAAAAGTAACCACAGCCGAACACTGGCAGAAGATGATAAAATTGTCATAAACAGACATCTTATTTAATTCTTTATAATTTTATAATTTTTAATGGATTGCTTACGACCTAAATTGTTGCTAGAACAATAATTTTTATTGTAGTTTTTAAGCACTTCTAAATAAAAGTATAACTACAACCTAAAACTACACGGAAAAAAAGGTATTGTTACATGTATACCAACGGGTTGTTAATACAGAACTAGTAAATCTGATTTATCGTTGCAACAATTCCTTTTGTTCTCTAAAAAAATTAATTGTTATTACAACAATTTCAAGTCATTAGGAGAACCAAAAAACAGTTTCAACAACAAATCAGATTTACTAGTTCTGTTTTAACAATCCGCTAGTAGATGTATAACAATTCCTTTTTCTCCGTGTAACAAAAAATAATAATTGTCATAAAGAAACATTTTAATTAAGTTCTCCCCAATTCTATAATTTTTAATGCATTGCTAACGACGAACTTTTGTCTTTTGGTTCATTTTTATTTTGGACCTTCTGTATTGTGGAACTTTCGGATTGAAACATTTGTTTTGGAACTTTTTGTTTGGATATCTTTTGACCTACAATCACCAAGATTGTTGCTGGGATGTTACCGAACAACATCGTAAAGGATACCAATTTTTATTGTAACTTCTAAGCACTCTTAAATAGTATCAGCCACAGCCGAATAATTAAACAGTAAACAAAAAACGTCCATCAAAAGTTAGCCTATAAGTAATTCTCAAAAATGGGTGAAAATTGTTTAGTAAAATATTAGCAAGAATATTTTTTTAAAGATTAGTGAAAATTTATTCTAAAAATTATTCTAAATGTTAAATAAATGTATCTAAATGACTTCTAAATGTTAAATAAATGTATCTAAATGACTTCTAAATATTAAATAAATGTATCTAAATGACTTCTAAATGTTAAATAAATGTATCTAAATGACTTCTAAATATTAAATAAATGTATCTAAATGACTTCTAAATGTTAAATAAATGTATCTAAGATGTCTTCTAAATCTTATCACAGTCCCTCTAATGACATCAAAAAATTGATACTTTTTTCTTGTCTCAATTGGATAACCGAAAAAGCAACCCTGTAGCGAAAATGCCTGACTTTTCACTAATTTAGAACACTTCTAAAAGTCCGATACCTTAATTCATTCCAACTGCCGCATAAGAAATTGAAATTACTCCAAATTATGCCTCACTAAAAAGGTCACTCTCCATATATAGTTTGTGATCAATTCGTACCGACTTTTATTGTATAATGTAAAACAGTGTCCGGTTGGCTTGTGCCTTGCAGGGGGTTCTCTCTCTCTACACACGTATAAGGAAGAAAAACACCCCCGTTAACAGAGCATGACCCCCCCGTCACATTACACCCTCTTATTCCTTCTTGTCTGTTCGCGTAGAGTGGCAGCGGTTACGAATAATTATGCATTCATGCTAATCCACGTGGTGGACATTATCATATGTCAAGGGTTGAAGCTTTCCTCTTTTTATTTCAAAAGTGTACGGGAGGTTGGGCGTGCATACGGAATTTTCGACCGATAATATAAAAGGCGCATATATATATAGAGCGCTTTAAGCGTTATTCTCGACCCCCTAATTTTTCAGATGCCTTATCTATGCAATCCTCGATTCGAGATCATTGTCATTAGACATGCTTGATGGACGTTTTACGATGATGGAAAAGCAAAAAAAAAAAAGGCGAGCAGCGAACTAATGAAAAAAGAAAGAGGAGAGGAAAAATGTATTATATATATGAAAACGTGACATACGGCGCACTTTTCGGGTGACCGCACGTGACATTTAATCAGTAGAGGGGATGATGATATTACACCCGATGAAAGAGTCAAATGTTGCGAAATCATTGCTCTTAATAGTTTTAATTTTTCATTGTCATCGATCAATTTTTTCGAGAGTATGTTAAAGTTTTTGGTCTTCTATATACATATATATCTGGCGCGAGCCTATTCGTCATTTACAAAAGGACTGGTGAGTTGGAGCATTTACCATTGTATAATAGTGCGCAGCTATTGACGCTTTTTGGGGTAAATAGGCGGATGACTGGTGACTTTCTATTTGGACTCGTAAAAGGAACTCTTAAATTTTCTGCGCTACTGTCGGATATCGTTTCGTAACTTTATACTCCCTGAAGACAGGGATTCCTTGCATGCTATATATGGACAATGATTTATTTTAATTTGCTTTGGTAAACTTGGCACATTTGCGTGATTCATCGCAGGCAATGATGATGATGTGCGGAAAATACCGTATTTGTGTTTAGTGCGCACGTCAAATTTATCCATTGTACAAATGAATACATTTCGAAAACGAAAACAAATATACATCCAAATGATTTTTCAGAATGGGAAATCAGGGTTGCCACATGTCAGGGAAAAGTCAGGGAAAGTAAAATTGGTCAGGGAAAAGTCAGGGATTTTTTGCAAAAGTACTGGAAAAAATCAAATTTCAAAAATTAATGAAAAAACTATAAATTTTGATTTTTTTTTGTTTGCCTTGTAAACTATAAAAATAACCACGAAATTTAATACAAAACCTTAAATTTTTTCTATTTCAGACAATAATTTCTTTTTAAATAACTTAATTTTTAGAGAACTATCATAAAATTATGACTTATAAATTATGAAATGAATAATTTTTACAATTTTCATAAATACTAGATTGATAAAAGAATTTTAATTAAAAATACTAAAAAAAATTTAATTTTGGAAAAGTTACAAATAATTACAGAAATTCAATGATTTTCAAAAGTAATAACATTTTTCGCAGAAATTTAATTGTATTAAAAAATAAACAAAAATTCTGGTCATTTCAATTATATCTTTAAAAATAAAAAAAATTCTTCTACAAAATTCAATTATGTTCCAAATTTTTTTTTAAATTCTCGTCAAAATTTCAATTATTTTTATAAATAATACCATTTTTCTTCGAAGTTCAATCATTTTTAAAAACTTTAATAAAATTCTTGTTAAAATTTCACAGAAATTGAATAATTTATGAAATTTTTAATCAATTTTTTTTGCAATAATTCAATTATTTTCATAAATAATAAAATTTTCACGTGAGTTAAATTATTTAATATACAAAATTTTATAACATTTTTTGAAAAATAACAATTATTTAAAAAGATTTTTATAAAATTCGTTGCATGAATCAATGATTTAAAAAAATTTTTTTTTTAATTTCTTTATAAGAATTGAATTATTTTTATAAATAATAAAATTCTTTACCGAAATTCAATAATTTTAGAAAAATTTTAATAATATTTTTGGAAATTTTTTTAAAATTATTTTCATGAATAATAAAACTCATCGCAGGATTTTAATTAATTTTGCATACAATATTTTAATCAAATTCATCGAAATTTTAAATATTCTTAAAAATTTTATTAAAATTTGTCAAAAGAATTCAATTATTTAAAAATTTGTTGATAAAATTCTTTATAAAAATTCAATTTTAACAAATATTCAATTATTCAATAAATTATTTATTTTTCAATTTAAATAATTGAATTTTTCTAGAATTTTCCATTAAAAATTGATTAAAAAATGAAATTACCCAATAATCGATTTATTGTTTATGAAAATAATTGAATTATTGCAACGAATTTTATTACAATTTTTTCAAATAATTGAATTTTTTTGAGAAAATTTACTACTTTTAAAAATAATTGAATTCGTGCGATGGATTTTATTAGGATATTTGTAAATAATTAAATTTTTGTTGAAAAATTTCATGGTTATTTAAATTATAACAAAACATGAAGAAGGTGATCGCCTTCTTTATGTTTTGTAATAAAATTCTTATAAATTGTTGAGTTTCAAAAAGGTTTGAATTTGAATGTTCTGAAGAATTTTAATTCCCGTGAAAAAGTAATAATTAAATACTTATTTCAAAATTTAGTTTTTGATTTTTTTGAATAATTTTACACTTAATGAAATTTGTAAATAAATTTAATAGAACATGTTTTTGAGTATCTAATAATTTTTAGAGTGAATCAGAATATTTTTTATGGTCAGAGAAAAAGTAAGAATTTTGTCTGGAAATCAGGGAAAAATAAAATTAAATATTTGTGGCAACCCCGGAAACAAATGTTGATTTTGTGACAAAAAAATAAAACCAAATTGAATTTTCTGCATTTGAGTATCAAAAATTAGGGATGTGCCTTGTTTTAACAATTCTTTCGGAACAAGTTTAGCCAAAATTTATCCTTTAAAACAGTGTAAATAGTATTTGCAACTTAGAAATGTCGAAACAATATTGTTTCGACATTTTTAAGTTACAAATATTATTCACACTGTTTTAGTACTTTATCCACAGAAAATTCTGGATCATTATGATACCAAAATGGATTAAAACAATCTACAAAACATCTATTTTTTAAAGTTCCGTCTTCTTTTCCGTCTTGGAACAAATTCAAAACAGAATTTATTTTTCTCGTCTTTGGAGTTCAATTAAATCTTTCTTACTTTTTAGAAATTAACAAGACTCACCGGTCGTTGCTTCCCCTCCATTCTTCTTCAGAAATCAACCAGAACTCCTTTCCAAAAGCGTAGATTCCTCTTGGACTCCGTAAAAAAACACTTCTTTTATCATTCACACTTCCACTTGAAAACTGCAACATAAAAAAGAAATATTCTTGGTATAGTAGAGAGGAAAAATCAATTATTTGATAAAAGTTTAAAACTTTTCCGTTTGGAAAAATTGGTTTGCTAAATTGTATACATGTCTTCAGCCATATGGTCACTAATTTTTTTTCTTCCAATTTCCAGAGTTATAAATTTAATTGCTTTGTACAATGCATTAAATTGAAAGGCACGTGTCTGCATTAATGTAGGAGAAATTATATAGTCTCGTGTGGAAGAGACAATTAAATAGTACAACATGTGTTAATATAATTACGTTCTTTTTGTTCCTCAATTATTATTCTGCATTAAAGTCAAATTACTCTTATTCGGTCGTATATTCAAAATACTTTACAAAAAGTATATATACTCCACGACTAAAAATCGAAATTTTTTCAATTGTCTAATTTTCAATCCTATAATATAATCATAATTGTGACCTAATATTGCAATTTTTATTTTCAATACTTCGGTACTGATGCAGAAAATTGAATTTTATGCAAAACGGAAACAATTTCAAATCGGCAACAATTCTAAATAGTTAAAATATTTATTACATCATTTATTCAACGACCGTTTAGAGTGATTTTTCAACCCCCTTCGAGATTTACGACTCGTTCCTGAATGCTTTCATTCAAAGTGTATATCATTTTCGAGGAATCACTTACGCTTAAATATTTTTGCACATGCATCAAGCAGTTGTGTGTTTGAAAATGTGGGTGCGGGAAAGCTTATATCAGTTAGTCACGACATTCGAGGAAATTGAAATTATACAATACATTTATATAATTGTGTCTGTGTTTGAAACATATATACATACAAATACCATTCGCAGTGAAAATATATGCCAACAGTTGTGTGGCATGAAATTATCATTAACCGCACTGGCGTAAAACTAGGGTGCTTTTCTGTTATACACGACATATAATGACAAATGAATTTTTATTTCCCACTTTTTTCCAAAATATCAGGAAAAAAAACTTCAAATTCACTATCATCATCATCATCTCTTTTTTCTTTTCAAATATTTCCAAATATTAAACGATTTGTCATGGCTGTCTTCTCCTTTTCTTTTTTTTTCGCTCCTCTTGCCCATAACATTCGTGGTTTGTCTTCTGGGAAAAAGGAGAGTAACTCCACTTTTCGAAGATAATTTTTCTTATTGAGAGAAGGAAGTGTTTTGCGCTTTTAAGGAAGTGCACAAAGACAGAAAAAAAAATATTTCGAAATGGGTGTAAACATATTCTATTCTTTTATTTTTTTGTCCAAAAGAAGAATTTTATTAATGGTTTCAAAAATATTCTCATACAAAGCACAAAAATTTAGAGGTTTTGAATAAAAAAATTGTTTCAAAATCTCGTACAAACTTTTACTTCCAGCTGGAAGAACCAGATTTTCGGTTATTTAATTCGGATTTATTAAAAATTCAAAAACAGCAAAAAAAAGTAAAGTAAATTCAGTGGAACTAATTCAATGAATCTATAATAAACATATAAAAATCCTATTACAACAAGTTTACAAGCACATTCGTTATACATTTAAGAAAACACTTTCTTGAAAAATTGCAAAGCATTTTTCAAAATATTGTTTTCTCGATCAAAAAAAAAAATTAACCTCCATAGACCTGAGAGCTTGAATGCAAAATTTGCCTTAATGATGATGACCCATCATCAATTTTCTCTCACTCTCTCTCTCTCTCAGCTACATAGATTCAAACATTCCCATAGAAAATAGTCCAGGTGGCACTCGACCGCACTTCACTTTTCAAAAGAGGATTGCCATTTTCCTTATTATATACTCTTCGGAAAGGAGGAGAAAAAAAAACCTAATCCCGTATATAATAGAGAAAGTTTCCTCTTCCGCAAAAGGTGGAAGATAAACAAAACTGAGAATGAAAATACTCAATTTTCCAAAGTGTAAAAAAGGAGAAAAAGTATCGGATGTACGATGAAATATCAGGGAGAAAAAAATTTTCTTATAGGGGAAAATAAGAGGGGGGGAGAAAAGAAAAAGTGCGTCTAGAGTGCAATTGAATAGGAATATAATATGAAAATACAAGGGACACACACACTGAATACCCTGCGAATGACAATAAGGGACCTGATTTTAGAATATGAGCTCATTAATGGGTCAGTTCGTCAAGATTTTTCGGACCCCTGCTACTTGCGGGTTATTTAATGCACTAGAACTTCTTTTCTGTATTTTGTCAACCCCCTTTTTATTTGGACCCATTGCAACATCAGCTTTTTAACCTTTCGCAACAAAATTTGCCATTTGTTACATAATTTGCTTCTCACCCACTCTATATATATTCCACAAGGTTTATTAGTTCTCTTGTGTCTGCAAAAAGTTTTACTCTAATTTATGTCCCTCATTAGGATTCTCTTTAAAGTGTGGGAATTTTTACGAAAAAAAAAATCTCATAACAAATAAAAAGTAAAAAGTACGTTTTAAATTAAGATCAGTCTTAAATTCATCAACACTGTCTGCACTTTCTTTTATTGTCTCGAAAAGCAAATATTTTTTACTCAAAATTATTTTACTAAAATAAGTACCTATTATTTTAATGACTTTAATTATTCTTTATTATTATTATTATTATTATTATTATTATTATTATTATTATTATTATTATTATTATCATCACTGGAAAATGTTACCCGGAACGTATTATTCAATTTGTTGTTGTTATGCAGAGTACAAAATTTTTTATTTTCAAATATAAATTTTTTAAATAATTCCATAGTTGAAATTTAAAAAATTCACTTATTTAGTAAAAAATTAATTATTACTTTTCACGTTTTAAAAATTTTAATAAAATTTCACGAAAGAATTCAATAGTTTTCTCAAATTTCAATAAATGCTTCTAAATAATTCAATTATTTTTCCAAGTCGTAAAATCTTTTAAAAAAATACAATTATTTTTAAACACAATTTTAGTTGAATTCTACGGAAGAGATCAACTTTGAGAAATATTTTTAACACGCTTCGAAAAATTTCAATTTTTTTCTAAAATTTTAATAAATCCTTCTAAATAATTTTAAATTCTTTAAAAATAATTCAATTATTGTCAAAATATTTATACAAAAAAAAAATTCCACTATTTTCAATTATTTCTATAAAATTCTTAATACCAATTTAATTATTTCTCGAAATTTTAATAAATTCTTCGAAACATTTCAATTATTTTTATAAATACTACAATTCTTTGAAGAAATTAAATTAATTTTTATTAAATTTAAATAAAAGCGAAGGAATTTAATTATTTTCAAAAATTTCCATAAAATTCTATTTCAACAATAATTTTAAATTCTTTAAAAATAATTCAATTATTGTCAAAATATATTTATAGAAAAGAAAAAAAATTTCACTATTTTCAAGTATTTCTATAAAATTCTTAATATACCAATTTAATTAAGTCTCAAAATTTTAATAAATTCTTCGAAACATTTCAATTATTTTTATAAATACTACAATTCTTTAAAGAAATTAAATTAATTTTAATTAAATTTAAATAAAAGCGAAAGAATTTAATTATATTCAAAAATTTCCATAAAATTCTATTTCAACAATAATTTTAAATTCTTTAAAAATAATTCATTTATTGTCAAAATATTTATAGAAAAGAAAAAAAAGTTCACTATTCTCTAGTATTTCTATAAAATTCTTAATACCAATTTAATTATTTCTCGAAATTTCAATAAATTCTTCAAAACATTTCAAATATTTTTATAAATAGTAAAATTCTTTGCAATATTTAATTTATGTTTATAAATAGAAAAATCCTTTGCAGAAATTTAATTATTTTCAAAACAATTTTAATAGAATTTCTCGAAAGAATTTTAATCTTCAAATGTTAACATAAAATTCATTTATTTTCTAAAATTTTAATAAATATTCTTCGGAGCAATTCAATTATTTTTGTAAATAGTAATAAAATTCTTCGCAAGAATTCAAATATTTTTAATACAATTTTAATAAAATTCTTCTTCATAAAATCCAATTGCTTTCAAAATTTCCAATTAAAATTTTTTAAGAAACTCCATTATTTTAAAATAAATTTAAAGAAATTGTTTAAAACAATTTAATTAGGATTTTTAAACATTTTATTAAAATTCTCTACGAAAATTTAATAACAATTTTAAAAGGAATTCTATTATTATCAAAGTTTTTAATGAAATTCTTTGCAATAATTCGATGATTTTCAATACATTGATTTGAAAATTGAAAATATTTGAATAGAAAAATTATGAAAAAAAAGTTAAGAAACAAAAAAGCAAACAACTAACTTCTAAATGCGAAGAGATTGCCGGATTACGAATTTTATTAATATAGATTATTATTATTATTATTATTTATTGTGATTATTATGATTATCATTTTTATTAATAATATTATTTATTATTATTTTTATTTTAATTATATTATTATTATTATTAAATAAAGAAATTAATTATCATTAATATTGTTTATAGTTTTGGTTGGTACGAAAATCACCGTTAAAAATAACAAGTAGATAAATCTGCCTTTATTAATAGGCAGTATTTTTAAAAAACTACTTTTCTTTGGAAAATAATCGGTTGCCTTTAAGTTTGAGTCACCCTGCATTCTTGTAACTTCCTTTAAATATAATTAGGGGTGTTATTCACTTTACGCCTTCTCCCGCATTATGAATGTCTCACAAGAAAAGATTTATTTCCATGCTTTTAAGTTTCCATTTTTCCTGTCGATTTTCTTTTTGTTATAAAATGACACTTTTAATTATTCTACTGAAAATATTGTAATGATTTATTACTTGTATTTCATTGTTTTATTAATTTCCACTAATTTCACAATCCTTCTATTGCTGTTAAATATTTTAATCAATCTGTAATTTTTACTATATTAATTCATTTTATATTGCCGACAATTTTATCTAAATTTTATTTTTAAAATTTTTGCAATTATCTTTTAAATTATTGTAATTATTTTTTAAATTATTGCGCTTATTAATTTTTGTTACTCTTGTTGTTTCAAAATTATTTGTATTTTAAATTCAATTCTTTTGTTATTATTCTTCTAGTATAACACATTTCTTTTAAAAAAGAATTTTTTCAATTTCTTTTATTATAAATTTTTGTAAAAGAATAAGTTTTTTAATTTACTATTTATTAATGTAGAAGAGATTTTTGGCCAAATAATCCAAATGATGTAAATTTTCAAATTACTGTATATATTATAATTCATATTCCCTATTTTACTATTTTTAATTTAAAAAAAATAAATGACAACAAATTAAATTGTTTTAATTTTATTAATTTTATTGTTATAGATTACTTTAATGGAAATGTTCTATTAATTTAATCTTTCAACAAACCTAACTACTTCTCTAAATATATTTCAAATTAATTATCGTAGTCTTCAGAAAAGAGAGAAAATAAATAACTTAAAAGATTTTTTTTCGTAAATATATTTTCTTCTTCTGACATTTCTAAGACTATTTTCTTCTTCGCCTTTTTACACCCCAGAGAAGTTTAAATATTTCTCCAACAGAAAAGATAATTTATTTCCTAAAATGTATTCTTTTAATAGAACGAATAATAAATTTGAAGGAAAAGTTTCATACTCAATTTGATTATTCAACATGAGAAAATGAGAAAATTTTATTAATAAAGAAGTTTTAAGTAAAAGTATTGTTTAACTTTTAGAAAAAAAATTATCATTAATATTTTAATATTAATTCATTTAAATTTATTTAAGTTTTTTAACTATTGCAAATTATTTAAGTTTTTCGTACTAAGCACAACCGATTAAAAAAATCTTTTTCGAAAAAAATTAATAAAATTAGTAAAAGTAAAAAAAAGTAATAAAAAGTAATAAAAAGTAAAAAAAAAGTAAAAAGAATGTAAAAAGAATTATAAAAAACTGTTTTTTTACTACCACTGTTTGCTTAAAACTATTGATTCTTCTTATTTAAAAAAAAAATCGTGTGAAACAAATAAATTCATCTCAAGTGTTTTACTTTTTTCTCTATATTTTTTATTTCCCTTTATATATTGTTTTCTCCCGACTTATTTTCTCTTCAACACGTTTTTTTTTCATTTGCACATAATTACACATACCCATAACACTTGAATTATTTTGCGCATTTCAAAACTCTTTCACAATTTCTTCACCACTTCTCATCGCCTTATTTATTTCCATTATCTAAATTTTCTTTCAAATCGAGTGCAATTTCTTCGTCCATATATATTTAACTATAAAGTATTACTCCGGGGCTTTATTTTGCCTTTTTGAATTTGAATCACAATGTCTGGTGCTCACAACTGACTTCACTTTTTGTATTTCATTCTAAGGTCTGATTAATTCAGTTGAATTGCATTTGAAAATAAGTCTCTCTCTCTCTCTGCGGGAAGATTTTTTTTTACATTCACTTCCCTGGGTCGAAAATTTTATTTAGTATTTTCTATTTTGAATTTATAGCATATATATATATCGAGTCGCAGGTTTGTTGTCCTTTAAATTCAACTCTAATAGAAATTAATAGATTCAACAATCAAGTGAACAGCATGAATTCACTATAAAGCTTTGTTGATGATGCGCACAACTACCGATTTACTGCGAAATTTATATCGCGGTTGAAAAATCAACCGATTTTAAAAGTTCCTTTTTTGTGTATACATACAGATTTACAAAAACTTACGGATTGCTTTTCTATTAAACTTTTCTAAAGTTGATCCAAATTTAAGAACCATTTACTCGTAGTGAAATAAAACAAAAAGAAAGAAAAATTAAGCTATGCCTAGTGCTAAAAAACCTGTATTTGTACTTTAGAAGAGTTCAAAAGAGAAGAAGAGTATATAGGATAATTTATTAATTTTTCTTTCTAAAGACTTGTGTGGTGCTTTGGGAAATGACGTAAATTAGCCCATTTAGGGATCCCCCTCGGTAAGTGAAACACGTTTCGTCAAGAGTCCTTAGGAAAAAGTATCAAAAGGGGTGAAAAGTCCTCAACCTAATTTTTCCCTTTTCGAGGTTTGTCAGCAAATATTAAGCGAAGCGTGCAGATGTGATTTCTTACGTTCTCTTTAGGATCTATTGGCATATGACTTGACGCTCCCAAAAGGGTTCTACCCCCCCCCCCCCTCTCTATTTCTCTGTTTATACCCAAAAGGAGTGAAGAGAATCTTTTTTTTTTTTTCATAGAAACGCTTTCCGATGCGGTCACAAAGCCATCGCATCAGCATCATGTGAGCACCGAATCTAGATTAAGGGGGTTGTTTTCAAATAGTGTCCCGCAGTGGTGATTTTATCGCAATCTACCCTTATACACCGAGAAAAAGAGAGAGAGAGAGAGAAAAAAAAAGAGACAGTGCAAGACCTTGGTCCCCGGGTTTATATTCATTACCAATGACCCTGGAGCCAGACTTTACCAAAAAAAAGGGGTGAAAGAATAAGAAAGCAGGTTTCGACGCGGCCACGAAGACTAATTTTCGGTAAAGCCATAGCGTTAAGATTGGGTGCATATAGGGGGGGGGGGGGAGAGAATAGGGACGAAAAAAAGGGTTACAGATCCGCGCCCCACAAAAATCCTCCCCTTCTTTTCGTTTCTTATCTGTCACTGAACTCCTTTTTTTTCCTTTCCTTTTCTCGTACACGAGATTCTTTTCATCAAACCGGTGCTGCGGTGCCTCCGATATATATATATATTCGTTGAGATTCTTAGTTTTTTGAATTTTGCTCATTGTCTGCTAAAAAACACATTCCCCGACGGCTAATGTAAATAATAAGAAATTTCTAGTTGTCTGTTTAGAAAGAAAAAAAAAAAAAAGTTGAAACAGTTCTTTCTTTCTTCATAGCTATAAAATAATGTTTGACATCATATAAAAGCAAGGGAAGAAAATATTTTATAACCAAAGAAAGAATTTCAACTTGGTTCGTAAAAGAGTTTTAAACAAACACTATAAACTCATTTCGGTATTACAGCAAAAAAATTCCTATTATAGAAATAGTGAATTGGTTGAAAGTGGTTAGATCGTGAATTCTATAGGAAATAGCGAAACCCCCACTTCGGCGCTTGAATTCGGAGAAATGAATAAGCGCAGGAGTGGGGACAATGAGAGCGAAAGAGAAGTCCAGAAGCGTCTCTCTCGCTCTCATTGCCCCACTTCTGCGCTTATCCATTTCTCCGAATTCAAGCGCCGTAGTGGGGGTAAGAGCATCTCTCTCGCTCGCTATCTTCCAGCATTTTTGCTCATGAAAAATGGATTCACTTTCCCCAAACAAAAATACCTGATCAGAACCAAATCATTCTTTTTTTTCCTAATTCGAAAATTTATTAACAAAGAAACTTTTCCAATCCCCCCATAAAATATCATGTTCTGTAATATTAACAATTAAATAATACAACAGTTGTCATGGCCCTAAGTACAAAAGTTTCTCAAGACACACAAAAAAAAATCGAGATTACAAAAATGACACAAACTTTTATACCAAGCGGGAATAAATTTTATACTTGAATGGATACACGCGAAGGGGTTGAATGCAAGCAATTTTTTCCTCTCGTTTTGGCACAAAAAAAGTGTTTTCAAAAGTTGTTACAAATATAATGCTATGCTTAATGTGCAACATGTAATTTTATTCCACGTGGTCACCAGTGACCTGGTATCGGATCGATAGCGTGAAATTATCCCTTTTGTTGAAAGAAAATAACTGCCCTACTTTGCATAAAACCTTTTTTTTCTCCTCATATTTACCAGTTTTATGGAATAAATATTCCTGTTTTAATAGGAACATATAAACACGATTTGCCAAAGTAACCAAAAATAATTCCGTTACTATTTAATTTTTCCTTAACAAAAAAAAATAGTCAGGTGGGTCAAAAAAGGATAGGTTTTTTTTTGGTTCAATCCCACTGTGTATGCGGGAACTTTTTTTTCCACTGTAATGGAATTTTATTGGATTTTCTGAAACGATATAGGGGTCATGTCATAAATATTCTCTTTCCGCATATTGACAGCCGGAAAGCATAGTGGGGAATAGAGAACCTTTTTTCTGGAAAGGTTTGCATGGCAAATAAACGTAATCTCAAATCTTGTTCGATACGATCGTTATCGTAGATTTACATTCGAGTTCAACGACTTTATCACGTCAACGGGCGTCACTAACAAGTTCCAATAATTTTCCTCTATATTTATGTGTATATGTGTGTACTGTAAAATCGACTTGTTCTCACACAGGAAACGAGCATTATTCCATTTTCTTCCAAAATAGTCGAAAAAAGTCATTTCAATTCACAAGCTATTGCGGCTTTTTTGTCTCCCAAAAATTTCCAAAATAGTTTTTTGGCTCAAAAAAATTCTGATTCACAAGATAAAAATCTGATTTGTTTCAATCATTCGAAAAAATTGTAATCAAATCAAAAATACCTTCTGCCGAAAAATGGACTAATTTTTATCTTTTTCAAGGTTTGGATAACCTTGATATAAATTGTAAAAAAGAGTATTTAAAATTCCAGGTTGTTTTGTATTTTCACGGCCACTGATTTTTACGACTGCATAGTATGTAGTTCAACCGTTATCAGAATTACATATTCATGGGGAATTTCGTGAGTTACATCACGATAGTCCGTATATAGCAGTGGCATAATGAATCTACGCAGGTGGCAATAATTCTGATTCACACACTTCGTTTTTTTTTTTTTTTGAGCGTATACGGTGGGGGTCTTTCAAAATTTCATTAAAATTCGAGGGTGGTTCCGCGATCAGAGATCAATCGCCCTAAAAAAATTTTTCTTCACAATTTCCGCTTTCAACATAATAACAAACATATTAAAAATATGTTCCGCATATAACTATCCATATACTCTACAATTTACATTCCACACTGTTTAAATTATATTATCTATTATTATCTACCAGTGAAACCTGTCAGAATGCAATTCAATTTCAAAAAATCTCTTATTCCTTAATTTCAATGGAATTTTTTCCCTCAGATATCAATTTTCTTTACGGAAAACCATGTCAATTTTTAGAACATATTTAGATCTACTAGAACATTTACAACTTTTAGAACATTTAGAACTTTCAGAACATTTAGAACATTAATTAAAACCTTTAGCACATTTAGAACATTTAGAACCTTTAAAACGTTTAGAATTTTTAGAAAATTTAGAACATTAATTAAAATCTTCAGAACATTTAGAACCTTTAGAACTTTCAGAACCTTAAAAACCTTTAGAACCTTTAGAACTTTTAGAACCTTTAAAACCTTTAGAACACCGTAAAAAGTGAGGTGTTAAAATAACACCTGAATATATTGAAATTGTCGGCAACAGTTTAATCCCTCTAGGATTCAATTAACACCAAAAAGGATTAAAATAATTTATTTTTATGTCATTTTTAACTATAAATGAAATTTTATTTTAAATAAAACACCAAAGTCAACTATTTGCAAAAATTCAACGAATTTAGCTTCTCCAGGAAGAATAGAAAGTTAGTTACTAACTAACTAACTTAGTAACATGGTTACTAAATTCAATTGTGCGTTCAAAAATTCCAATTCTCGTCAAAATTTTAATTCTCTCTATAAATAATAAAATTCTTCTCTGATATTAAATAATTTTACAAAATTTTAATCAAATTCTTGTCAAAATTTCGATTATTTTCAAGTTTTCTAAAATTCTATAATTTTTAATATCTACTGTTGGAATAAAATTTTCCAAAAGAATTACATTATTAAAAAAAAGTTCGAATACAATTCTACGCAAACATTCAATTATTTTCATAAATAATAAATTTTTTTACAGAAATTCAATTATTTACAATTTTTTCTTATAAATTTCTTCGCAATAATTCAATTATTTTCATAAATAATAAAACTCTTTGCAGAATTTCAATTATTTTTAATGCAATTTTAATCAAATTTTTTCGAAAAATGTAATTATTCTTAAAAATCTTATTAAAATTCTTATTAATAGTCGAAAGAATTTAATGATTTAAAAACTTTGTTGACAACATTTTTTATGGAAATTTAATTTCAACAAACATGAAATTAATAAATTATTTATTTTTGTATTTAAATAATTGAATTCTCGTAGAATTTACTAATAAAAATAGTTTTAAAAATGAATTTCAGTTAAAATTTTAGATTATAAGTATTAAAAGCATCATAACGTGTATTTTTTGGAAATAATTAAATTTTGAAAAAGTTTCAAACCAAAATCATTGAAATTCATAATTTTTCATATTTTTGACAAAAAATTCTGTAACATTAATTCTTTATAAAAGTTTAAAAAAATTTTTATGGAAATTATTTCAAGTTTTTATTTTTCAATATATATTTAATTGCAGAATTTCCGAATAATTGAAATGTTGCGTAAAATTGAATTGTAAGCGAATAAATTTGAAAATTCTTATAAAACTCATCGCAGCGTTTCAATTATTTTTCATACAATTATAATTGAATCCCTTGAAAAAAGTAATTATGTTCATGCAAGTTTTAATAAAATTCGACAAAATATTTGAATTATTAAAAAATTTGTTACTAAAATTCTTCATGAGATATGAATTTTGAGAAACATTCAATTATTCAATAAATTATTTACTTTTGCATTTAAATAATTAAATTCTTGTAGAATTTTTTAATAAAAATTGATTTTCATTTCATAAAAATGAATTTCAGTTAAAATTTTAGATTATAATTGAATATTAAAAGAAATATAGAGTGAACTTTTTGGAAATAATTAAATTTTCAAAATTAATATTTTCGAAAAAGTTTAATTCAATTTTTATTAATATTATTTGATGTTTTTATTTTTTAATATGCTTTTAGTTAAAGAATTTATGAATAATTGAAATTTCGTAAAATCGATTAATTAATTGTTATGAAAAATAATGGATATAAAGTAAAAATGTAGTTAAGAATTTTTGAGACTAATAATTGAATTGAAATATTGAAAAAATTTTTGAAGAAGTACAATATTGTTATAATATAAAATAATGATTTTATTACTTGGTCATCTTTAATTATTATAAAATATGAAGAAATCGATCAGTAGTTCGAGTTATCGATATCTTCATGTTTTATAGTTATAAAAAAATTTAATGAACAAAAATTTCATTCATTGTAAAAAATAACACCAAAATTGATTATTTAAATATTTTTTTGGTGTTAATTTAATCTGCGACACTTTTTAATACCTCACGATAATCTTTAGAACTTTTAAAATATTTATAACTAGGTTTTAGAACTTTTAGAACATTTAGAATTTTTAGAACATTTAGAATTTTTAGAACATTTAGAATTTTTAAAATTTTTTAGAACTTTTAAACAAATTTTCCGAACAATCACAATTTTAAAAATAATTCGCATTTCTCTATACAAATGGACAATGTATTTGTCAAAGATAATGTATAAAAATATAAATACGAAATGGAAACATAAAGAAGATTAAGAAAAGAAAAGAAAAATTTCAACTCAAAGTATACATAAAGAGAAAATATAAATTCTAGTGAGTGATTTTATTGAAGAAATAAAGTCGTTGGATATCGAGAAAAGATTTAAGATCGGGGATTTTTTTTTTGCCAGGGCAGTGTTTCAATCCGGAGACAATCGACGCACCCCTCTTTTATAGGTTTGAATCGTCGTCAATCCTTGGAAGGAATTTTTTGAAGAGAGAACCTTCGTCAGGGGAACATTATAAAAAGACCGTTATCCCCCCCCCTCTTTCTTTCATTTTTCTCATATATATATATATAGTAACAATTTTTCGCTCTTTTCAAACATTCAATACTTTCGCACTTTTGAATCCACAAAGTATTTTCAAACGATTTTTCGGTTTTTATTTTTCTAATTCTGTAAGAACTCTAATTTTTTTTAGAACAACTAGAACTTTTTTAAAAACAAACTTTCATTTAGTTGGAAAAATAAATTAATGAATAAATTGAAAAAGAAATTAATGAATAAATTGAAAAAGAAATTAATGAATAAATTAAAAAAGAAATTAATGAATAAACGAATAAAAAATTAACGAATGAATGGAAAACAATTTTTTCAGTTCACGATTCAAAAATAATAAAAATGTTGACAAGTCAAAAGAATTAAAAATTTTTTTTTTTTTTTAGAAACCGGAAGGAAGCACACTTTTTGAATGGTGCGCGCGGCTTGTAAAAATTCTATTCAATATTTTTCACCTTTAAGGAGTAAAAAAAAAAGAATCGTAATTTATCTCCTAATACGGGAGGTTGACAAAGGGCATCCGCTGAGGCGAATCTTTTTTTAAAAAAAAAATTTTTTTCTCTACCCTTTCCATATAGACAGTATGTGGTTTATTATCCTAAATTTTTTTCCACAAAAAGAACCTCTCTCAAGGTGTTAATCTCTTGTTTCGTATGGCTCATTGAGAATCAAGTGAGATGCCTCTAAGTCCAAAAAATACGATCCACTAAATAATGTCAGGAAAAAGAGTTTACTTTATTTTTCGTCGTTTCGTTTCAAAAAAAAAAAAAAAAAACGAAGCACTAATTTCGGGAGATGAGCGCATCGACTCAGAAGTAATAGGCGATTACAAGTTTCCTTTCGAGTGAATTCTTCTCCCTTCCTATTTTAGAAACTAATAAATAAATTTCGAGCCCCCTCATCGCTACTATGGGATTTTTATTTATTTATTATTCCTACGACACAATTTATATAATTTTTTCGATTTCTTAAAGTGCTCATTCAATGGAGAATCGTGTCTTTGAAAGTAAATCTCTCTTTTAAATTCGAAAACAATTTTTTTTTCTATTCGACCAATTGAAAATAGATTCAATTTATTTTTAATAATATAATACTAACATACCTTAACATCAAACAATCTGGAATAATATTTAATAAAATTTAATGAAATTTATGGCAAAATTTTAATTAGATATTTTTAACATTTTTTTTTAAATCTGTTCAAAATTTCAATTATTTTTATAAATAATAAAATTCTTTTCCAAAATTCAATTATTTTTAAAAAATTTAATAAAATCCCTGTCATTATTTCAATTATTTTTATAAATAATAAAATTCTTCTCTAAAATTCATTTATTTTCCAAAATAATGAAATTCATTGCAAAAATTTAATTACATTCAAAAATTTTTTTTTAAATTTCACGTCAAAATTTTATAAATAATAAAATTCGTCCTAGAAATTCAATTATTTTCAAAAGTAATAAAATTCTCCGCAGAATTTCAATTATTTTCAAATTTTTTTTTAATTTCTCGTCAAAATTATCATTATCTTCATAAATAAAAAAATTCATCATGGAAATTTAATTATTTTCAAAAGTTCTGATAAAATTCTTTGCAAAATTCAATTATCTTGAAAAAGTAAGAAAATTCATCGCAGAAATTCAATTATTTTCAAATTTTTTTAAATTCTCCCCACAATTTCAACTATTTTTAAAAATATCAAAATTCTTCTTCAAAATTCAATTACTTTTAAACATTTAAAAAAAAATCTGTTCAAAAATTCCATCTTTATAAATAATAAAATTCTTCTCTGTAATTCAATTATTTGCAAAGAATTTTAATAAAATTATTGTAAAAATTTTAATTATCTTTATGAATAACAAAATTCATCCTATAAAGTCAATTATTTTCAAATTCTTTTTTTATAAAATCTTATAATATAAAATAATGATACATAATGTCTTCATGTTTTATAACAATTTCTTATAAGTAGTTTAATTTCAAAAAGTTTTGAATTTGAATCTTTTGAAAAATTTTAATTCTTATGGAAAAATAATAATTAAATATTTATTTAAAAAAGAAGTTATTGATGTTTTTTTTGAAAAATTTGAAAGAAATCTGTAAGTAAAATTAACAGAACATTTTTTTGACTAAAACTTTTTCCTTTAATTTTAATTTTCTGAAAATTTAAAAAATTTCAGTCGCATTTTACTAAAAAAAATCTTGAAAAAGTCGATTAGTCGCATCTTTTCACAAAAAAGTCGAAAAAAGTCACATTTCCTTAGAAAAGTCGAAAAAATTTGAAAAAGTCGCACGATCCGAGCCCTGAATTAATAGTAAAATTACTAGTAAAAAAGCAGTAAAATTACTAGTAAAAAAAGCAGTAAAATTACTAGCAAAAGTATCAGTAAAATTAATAGTAAAAACAGCAATAAAATTACTAGTAAAAATATCAGTGAAATTACTAGTAAAAATAGCAGTAAAATTACTAGTAAAAAAAGCAATAAAATTACTAGTAAAAAAGCAATAAAGTTACTAGTTAAAATATCAGTCAAATTGCTAGTAAAAATAGCAGTAAAATTACCAGTAAAATCATCAGTAAAATTACTAATAAAAACAGCAGTAAAGTTACAAATAAAAATAGCAGTAAAACAGTAATAAAAATAGTATCAAAAATAAACATCAGAACCAAGGTGCAAAAAACACTAAAAAAGTAAGACTGCGACCATAAAGTATAAATTGCACCCCTATATTTACAATATAACAACAACATATATTAAAACAAGTTAGAATAAGAATAATATTTAATATTAAAAAAAAAAAAAGAAAGTATAAAATTTCTCGAAAGATTCAAAAAGCACGAGGCGCAAGTATAGAAAAAAAAATTGCACAAAGCACTTTGAGTTTAAGGCAAACATTTTTAACAATGTGAATACACGTTTTCATGCAAAATTCTCATGTTACAGAAAGTTAGTCGGTGTACAATAATAATTTATTCGTGATTTTTTTCACCAGTCGTATAAAAGAGGGCATATGTTTTGAAGAAAAAGAAATACCTGTTCTCCCCCTTTCGTATTTTAAAAACCCATAGTCTGAGAACCGAGAGAACCCTCGAATAAATGTTGGTATTAGAAAAGCTAACGAGATGAACGACAAACAATAAACAATAGATTTATATTTAAAAAAAAAAAAAAAAAAAAATGTTGACAGCTTAATTGCGTATTTATTTTTTATATATAAACATTTTTTCAATAAATTATCCCAAATATCTCATATTTTCAAACACACTTCATTCGCCAATGCGAGAAAAAAATATTATTTCCCAAATCAAAAATATATAAATTCCTAATTGGATCAATTTTTTTTATTTATACTGAAAAAATTGTTTTTTACTACCACAGATCCAATGGTTCGGATGAACGAAAATCAGATTTGTTCCGTAAAAAAAAAGTGTTTCACCTCCTCCCCTATTTTTCCTGCTCCTTACAAAAACCAAGTGACGGGCGATTGTTTTTCTAACGAGATGAAAAGCAAATAGAAAACTCCTACAGTTCTCATTTTTATTTTTCGAGCATTTTTCTTCAAATATCCAAGGACATTTAATCAAAATCTCATTCAGAAATATTGCGATTATAAGAGTGAGAGAGAAAAACAAACGTGGGAACTATATTTTTTCCTAACAAAACACTGTTACGTTTTTAATATAGAAACCGACGACGCAATTTTGTAGCAAGAAACTTGGGAAAAAAAAGATTTGGCAGATGTAACCATTCTGCGCAATGAAAGCAAAGGAGAAATATTCTTTTGTATAGAAAATTTTTAACACTAACCTAGAAAATTTACTAAGTGACCTTAGAAAATTTTATCCTTATCTCCAAATTTTCCTTCTATTAGATCCTAAAAATACTAATAGCAGAAATAAAGAAAAAATTTACGTATAATTACAATAATTATTATTAATTATTATTATTATTATTATTATTATTGTTATTAATTATTATTATTATTATTATTATTATTATTAATATTATTATTGTTATTAATTATTATTATTATTATTATTATAATTATTATTATAATAATATTTAACACAAAAAGTGAGAAAATAAAAAATAATCCAAACCGCTCCCAAGACGCAAACGAATTTTTATGTTCATCTTGATTTGTAAATTTAATAAATATAAATTTATTTTATTAAATAAAATAAAATAAATTTATCTTATTAAGTAAGATAAAATAAATTAAGGGCATTTGAACCATTATGACGTCACAATTAGTGAAAAGCATGAGTTTTTAAATTGTGACGTCATAATGGTTCAAATGCCCTTAATCTAGATTAAATTTTTTTTTTATAATTTAAATTTAATATTTTTTATCTAACAAAGACTGGAAGTTCAATAAATTTTATGAGCTTCAAGTTCTCAACGTTCAAATGATCGAAATTTATTTATTTCTACTATAAAAATTAAATTTTAATTGCAATTATTTTGCGTCACTATCTAAAAAATTAATTACTGAGTTTCTAAACGTAAAATTACGGTTAAAAATTTTTTTTCTGATTATAGTAATTTATTAAAATATATCTTCAATAAAAAATATTTCGTTCATTTGAACGTTCAAAACTTGAGGATCATTAAATTTTTAAGAATAATTCATTCTCTTTCTGTATTTTTACTGCAAAAATTATAAAAATAATCTAAAATTATTGTTAACTTCTTAAGAAGGAATCTGACAAACAATCAAAGCAAAAGTTAGTCTAATGTCATAATTTCGTAATTTTAAAGAAAAAACAAATTAAATTTTTAATTCGTCTCGGTGGATAGGTGAAGAATTTAATTATGAATATTTAAAACGATTAAAAGTTGCATTTGAATAAAAAATTACAATTTTCAGTCAATAAGAAACGTTTGTTAAATTTTAGGTCATGTAACTTAAATAATTTTTATTACTGACAGAAAATTATAATTTTTATTCAAATATAACATTAAAATGCTCAAAATATAGAACATTTCATTCCTGACGCTTTTACCAAACGGAATTTAAAAATTTAATTTGACTTTTTTCAAAAACGAAATTATGCCATTGGACTAACTTTTATTTCGATTGTTTGTCGGATTCTTCCTTAAGTACCATTCTTAAAAGAGCGTCACATATTTTTACTGTCAATATCAAAAATATAATTTAGCAACTTTAAAATATGTTTTGAAGATTTTTTTTTGGGAAATTTTTTCTTTTAAAATATTAAAACTATGTTTTTAATGCCTGAAAATGTTTAAAGTATTAAAAATATGTTTTTTATGCCTAAAAATGTTTATAGTATTAAAAATATTTTTTTTATACCTACAAATTTTTTAAATATTGAAAATATTTATTTTTATGCCTAAAAATGTTTAAAAATTTTTTAAATATTTATTTTTATACCTAAAAATGTTCAAAATATTAAAAATATGTTTTTCATGCTTAAAAATGTTTAAAATATTAAAAATATTTTGTTTATGTCTAAAAATTTTTAAAATATTAAAAATTTTAATTTTAATGCCTAAAAATGTTAAAAATATTAAAAATATTTATTTTTACACCTAAAAATGTTCAAAATATTAAAAATACGTTTTTTATGCCTAAAAATGTTTATAAACTATTAAATGTTTGTTTTTCAATGCAAAAAAACCATAACTTTAATATTTTCTAAACATAAAAAGATTTCCCCCAAAAAAATCCAGTCTTGCAAAACAAAAAAAAATTTCCACTCGAAAAATAATTGCGGATTCCATCTTTTTAATGAGAGGATTTTTCTCGTGCAGCAGATGGCAAACTATATATATTAGACACTTTTTCATAAAAATATGTATTGAAATCTTTATTATATATATATATAGTTTCTAGTTGGGTTCTCCTTTATTTACTTTTTTTTCTATTTTTTTTTTTTTTTTTTTTGAAATTCACTTCCAAAGATTCGCATTCGAACAATTCAGTGTACGGGGTGCTCTAATTTAGTCTCGCGCGCACAAGAAGTAAAGATTTAAGGGAGGACAAAAAAAAATTATCCGCAAAAAAAGACGCAGTAATCCGTCAAAGTGTATAGACGTTTTTTTTTTCTTTGCCTTTTTTTCTATATCGCTAAACTTCTACCCCATTATTATAGCGAAATTAAGAAATAATAAACCCGTCCGTTACGTGGAATTTAAAATATATTTTTTAGGTGCACGTTAAAATTTATTTTGTCAAAATTGTTGTTATTATTATTACTATTTTTATTATTATTATTATTATTATTATTATTATTATTATTAACATTTCTATTATTATTACTATTACTGTTATTACTATTTTTATTTTTACTACTATTTTTTTTTATTTCTATTTTTATTATTATTGTTACCATTATTACTAGTTTTATTTTTTTTAATTTATTCCTTTTAATTATTTTTATTTTCCCTTTAACAATTATTTTTTTTAATTCTATTATTATTATTATTATTATTATTATTATTATTACTATTGTTTCTATTTTTATTTTTAAAAAATTCCCCCCTTTTAATTATTTTTATTTTCATTTTAACTATTTTCATTTTTTTGTAATTCTATTTTTATTATTATTACTATTATTACTATTTTTATTTTTTTTTATTATTATCAGGTACTATTTTAACAATTTTTTAATTTATAACAATAAATACTGACTAATTTCAAGATAATAATTACGAATTTCTTTTTTCTTTTTTTGCACGAATAAAAAAAATCAAGACCTAACTTCACGATATAAGAACATTTTTTTTGGGACAATTAACCCGACCGATGATCGATGACAGGACTGATGATTACAGGTAAAAAAAAACGCTTTTTTGGGGGATTTCCTCCTAATCGCAAAACCATACAAGTTTCTTTATTTTCCTCCATTTCTCGTCCATCATTCATCTTTCAATTTTTTTTCCTCTTTTTCCCATTTTTTCCTTTTTTTTTAGAAGAGAAACAATTTTTTTTGCGCATTTAAAACAAAATTATACCTTTTTTTCACTCATATTATTATTCGAAAATCCGTCCCTAAATTTTTTTGGAAAAACGTCCCCTTTACAACCCTGACCATTTTACATTAAGTAGAAGTTTTTTTTTATATAAATGGTAAACAGCACGCGTTTCTATTCTCACGACTATAAACGTTTGTGATTTTTTCAAAACAATTTTCCTTTTCTTCGCCTTCAGTTTTTTTTATACAATATGTGTAGCTAAGAAAAAAAGAAATTTTTTTAAATTTGTAAATAACTTATAGTTCAAGTACTCTTTTTTCAAATTTTAAATTAAAAAAAAGCAAATATAGTAAAAATAATAATAATATTCAATGCTAAAAATGTATAATAATTGTAACCATCCCTAATCGTATTAATTATCTAATATTTAAAAATGTACAACAACAACAAAATCAATAAAAACAATAATAATAATAATAATAATAATAATACAATACTATGAATAAATAATTTTTTTTTGTTAAGACTTTCGCTATTCTATAGATAAACTTTTCGCTATTCCATAGGTTAAATTTTTTTTGTTATTAATACTGTTTATTTAATTAAATATTTCTAAATAATTTTTTTTTACTCAAAAGGCGACGAAAATAATAATATTAATAATAATACACTAAAAAAAAGTTATTTGATTCAAATAACCGATTATTTTACTTTTATCAAAGAAATATTTACTTAAATTAAATAAATTGTATTTGAATTAAGTAATTTGTATTTGAATCAAATATTTTCGTATTTGAAGCAAATATTATTAAATTGGTTCAAATAAAAATTATTTAATTAAATTAAATGTTTATTTCATAATTATATAGTCAAATAAACGGTTATTTGGACCGTTTATTTATTATTATTATTTAGAAATAAATTTTTTTTCAGTGTAATAGTAATAGTAATAAAAATAGTAAAAAAAATATAGAAATAGAAATTGTAATAAAAATGGTAAAAAAAAATAGAAATAGAAATTGTAATAAAAATAGTTAAAAAAATATAAATAGAAATTGTAATAAAACAGTAAAAAAAAATAGTAAAAAAAATATAAACAGAAATTGTAATAAAAATAGGAATAAAAAAAATAATAATAATAAAAATAGGAATAATAATAATAATTACGGAAATACTAAACGTACACTAAAGAATTCTGTTCCTATTAATTAAATTATTAATTAAATTAGAGACAGGTTTATAATTCGCATGAGAGAAATGAACTTATAGTTCCTTTAGGAAACTTGAAGCGGCAATTAGGACTGCGATTCACTAAACTAATTATAAGTTATTGTTTTCATGGGAGCAGTTTATTCGTCCCTTTTCTTCCCTGAAAATGTAAGTTTTACTTGAAAATATCAATGGTGTGTACCCCCTCCCCCCCCTTCCACCTCTCATTTAATTTAATTTTCGTTACACTGGGGAGCTATACTTCCGGTTGACAAGCGCCATTCCATAAAGATCACTCGAGTCCTTAATTTTTTTTTTTTATCTTTTACTTTATTTCTCCATAAAAAACTTTTTATTTAACACACTTTTATAAAATAATATATATACTTAATTATAAGTTTAATATTATTATACATATATAAATCATGTCATACATTACATCTTTCTTCGCGATTAAAAAATATTTTAATCATTTCGTTCATTATTTTTTTCCTAACTATATAATGTACAAATTCGCGCGCATTTCTTATATTAATTGTTTCCTTTCTTCATATAATGAATATAATTTTACATTTCTTTACTTTTTTCCGTTGGCTAATTTATAATTTCCTTTAGTGGAACATTATTTTTTTTCATAAAACGAAATTCTGCAATTTTAAATCATATGTTAATTGTTATTAGTACGATTATTATTGTTATTATTTAAATAAAATAATTGTTATTATTATTGCTGACAATATTAATGTGTGAAAAAAATTCTGTAATTTTTAATCAACATGGTAATTTTTATACTACTATTTTTATTATTAGTGTCATTATTATTGCTGCGACAATTAATCGTGTGAATAAAAAAAGTTCTGTAATTTTCAATCATTTTGCCATTTTTAATTATTACTATTCTTATTACTATTATTATTATTATTATTATTATTATTATTATTATTATTATTATTATCATAATATTACTATATTATTATTATTTTTTGTCTTTATCTATTATTAATATAGAAAACATTTTGTATTTCAAAATCACTTTGCTAATTATTATTATTATTCATACTAGCAAAACTAAACGCGCGTGAAATTTTCTTTTCCATTTTTACTTTCAAAATTTGCATTTCCAAATTTAATGAGAATTTTTAATTTCTTAAAAAATATAATTTTTCCTACGGTCTTTCAATAAATGTAATTATTTGAACAACTCGTATAGAAAATGACAAAATATTTCTAACAGCAACTTGAATTAAAATTCAAAATTTATTTCAATAAAAGTTGGAAAAATTTTCAATTGTGTCAATTTTTTAAAATTATTTTCGGAAATAGAAGTATTATTTAAAAAAATTTTAGTTTCATTCTTTCAAGAAACAATTTTACGAAATTTCTTAATTAAATTTTTCAAAACTTTAATAATACTTTTTGTTAAACAAAAATTTAAAAACTTATTCATATTTATTTTTCCCTTCGGAATTAAAAATTCAAATAATTTCAATGAAAAACCTCATGAAATATAATTATTTCTAAAATTTACAACTGTAATTCATGCAAAATTCAATTATTTTTTTAGAATATTTGAATAAAATTATTGAAAAACTTTAATAATTTTTAAAGAAAAATAATGTCATTATAAATTTTTTTTTGTTAAATCAATTCCTATTATAATTCAATGACGAGATTTGAATTATTTAAATAGAATAATTTTTGTATATTCATAAAATGATATAATTTCAAAAATATAATTATATACTTATAGACAATTTTTAAAGGAAGAAAAAATAAAATTCTTTAAAATATAAAATTTTCAATTGTTTCAATTTGTTAAAATTATTATTGAAAATTCGAGTATCTTTTTCTTTAAAAAATTTTAATTACTATTTTTCAAAAACCTTTCAAAATAAATTTTTAAAATTTTAATAACTTTTGTAAAATAAATATTTAACTAATTATTGTTCTCTATTTATACCTAAAACTTCGAAATACTTAAAAATTTGATCTGCAAGTCTTCCAAAATTCAATTAATTTTCTATTTTTTATTATTATTAAAAAAATTAATTATACTTTTTTATAAAAAATGTATAATTAATTTTTTGTCAAATTTAATTCTGGTAATTTTCAAAAGTATTTAAATAGAAAATTTATTTCGTTCATTTGAACGTTTAGAAATTTTATTAGGGATGCAATATTTTTATAGTATTATTAAAAGAATATTTTGAAAATTACCTTTCTTTATTTTCTATTTAAATATTTTCACACATTAGCAAGAATTAAATTTAAAATCAAATTAATACAACATTTAGAAATTAATTAATTTTTTTAAATATTAATAATAATATTAATAAAAAGGTTGTGGTATAGTTTTTATAATTTTCTATTTTTTTTCTTAAAAAAGTACTTTTTTAAGAAAAAAAATAGAAAATTAGAAAAACTATACCATAACCTTTTTATAATTATTATTATTTTGACTGCTACTTATTAATACGTAGCGTTTTCCGGCGAAAAGCAAACCTTACGCGCCAAAAAATTTTTAGGTTATATTTGGTAATAATTAACTCGCTTAAAGGTAAATTTTCAATTATCTGAAACCAAAAGAACTTTTATTAATTATTTAGCACATAAATATTAGTTAATAAAAATTACCTTTGACTCTAGAAAATTAAAATCCGCCTTAAATTAAGCAAAAACGTTTCTAAACATAACCTACAATTCTGTTGTCACGTAAGGTCCCAAAAGCGTTACATACACACTAAAAAAAAAAGTTTTACTTTCAGCCTCATTTTGAGGCTAAATTTAAGGTGTAAACGGAGTCAGCCCCGTTAAACAAGGACAGACTCATATTAAAAAAAATTATTTTTAATTTATTTTAATATTTTATTTCAATAATTTATTTAATAATATATTCAAATAAATAAATAAATAATTTGAGCAAGCAACGTCATTATTTTGTATTTACATTCACAAATGACAGCAATTCCCTATTTGATGCGGTACTACGATAAATATACGTATTTATATGCAAAAAGTTAGCGCCTCATTCATATCGGGTGAAGGTCAAGTGACATCCGTTTGTGTCATTGAATTATAAAAAAAAAAAAAAAGAAAAAGAAAAAGAAGATAATTAGCGGGAGAAAAAAAAATTACCAGGTACCCTTCTCTCTTTTGTATTAATTTTCGATATAAAAGCCGTTTGCAATTACACATGTCATTTACATGCGGGTCGCGTGCGGCTCACTTTTTATTACCATCTTGTGCTCTGCGGGACTTGTAAATAATAAGTTTTTGTAACCGCTGCGCCTTAAACGCGCAGCCTCCCTCGTTTCTATACACACACTCATACACATATAGTACTAAATACTATACACTCACACACAAAAATATTCTCTGTACATAGAAATGACACACAAACAAAAAACCCAATTGTCGATAGCCACTCGTTCGACTTCTCGAAAACCACATGAATTCACACTTTTATAATATTCCCCGTGTACGTGTGTGTGTGTCTGTACGTATATGAGGGCAGCTGTCCCGCATATTCCAGACTTTGGAAAAACGGATGGGATCAATTTCTGTTTTCACTGATCCTTCAAAACTTTCTTTTACATATTATGCATTTTAGCAAATTTTCAAATTTTTTTTTTTAAAGAACCTTCTTCTTCATCCCTCTTCTTATTTCTTTCCTTCCGTTTTCGACTTTTAAAGATGAAGTAGAAGCAGAAGAAGAATAGAAAAAAAATACCATTTCTATATAGCTTTTCTTAACTGATAGACGCGCGAGCTCTTTGTCATTTCATCAAAATTTTTGACTTCAATGGAATCAAAAATCAATTGAATTTCTCCCATTTTTTCCTCACAAATATATTTTTCAGGGGATGTTTATTATATATACACAAAATTAGGATCAAATTAGGTAATCTGTATAATTTTCCTTTTCACTCTAAACTATTTGTATACTAGGTTCAAATTTTTGTTTATTTTTAAAGCAAAATGTTCTATGTGCATTGTTAAGTTTTGAAAAGTATCAAATTGCAACGAACCAAAAATGTGGATTAAATAAAAAATTGATCCAAATTATCAGCATCAAATTCGATCCACTTTAGTATCAATTTGCTATCAATTTGTATCAATTGTATCAATTGTATCAATTGTATCATTACAAGAAGAAGATTAAGAAAGATTAAGATTATGATTAAGAAAACTGTAAAGAAAATTATCAACTAAACGAATTTTCCATTTTACAGTTTATACCATTAATTATATTTCCTTTGACTGATCTAAGTTATGCAAATTTCTTTTCCTCTTTATTTTTTAAAAATATTACAAAATTGTTTATTGTTTGAAAATTGTGGTTAAAAAATAGAGAAATATATCCATTTTTGAACATAACGTTTATTTCTCAATAACAATATTGATTACAAATTTATTCTTTTCTTTGCGGGGGAAAAATTACTTATTCTCGTTTCTTAATATTTTTTAAGAAAATTCTCAATTTTTCATAAGAAAATAATTTGCATCATTACTATGTTTCTTATTTACTCTCTACATTTGAATTTGTAAAAATTGTTACTAATTTAAATTAGTGACTGACTGTTCTTGAATTAGTAGATTTTACTAATAAATTAGTAAGAATGATTATTTATTAGTAAATTTTACTAATTCAAAAGCAAAAAGAGTACAACTGCTTTAATAAAATTTAAAGTTTTTTGAAAATAGAGGAAAAATGTTTCTAAATTTTATTTGTCAAATGCAAATTTCAATCTGAAATTGAAAGTTTTTTAATTTTTACAAAATAAAGTAAAAAATGTTTCTAAAT
This sequence comes from Leptopilina myrica (nomen nudum), assembly GCA_032872475.1. NCBI lineage: Eukaryota > Metazoa > Arthropoda > Insecta > Hymenoptera > Figitidae > Leptopilina > Leptopilina myrica (nomen nudum). Next base: position 20,136,687 of record CM065467.1, on the reverse strand, counting down.
TCAATTTGTCAAAAGCAAATTTTAATTAAAATTGAAATTTTTGAAATTTTTACCAAATAAAGGAAAAAATTTCACTAAAAAACATATTCTGTTAAATTTTTATTTTTGCAAATTTCTTAAATCGTAAAATTATTCAAAAACATCAATAACTTCTTTTTTAAATAAATATTTGATTTTTTTTCCACAGAAGTTCAGATTTTTGAAAAAATTCAAATTCAAACCCTCTTGAAGTTAAACAATTTATAAAGATATTTTTATTTTATATTCAGAATATTTTTACTATAACTTAAAAATTATTTCCATTTCAATTCCATTATTATTTTCTAGAAGTTTTAACTAAAATTTTTCTCTAAATCAACTTTTACAAAATATGTTTTCAAAAAGTTCTTTGAAAATTTGCAATAAAAAATTTACGATAAATTGAATTCTCATAAAGAATTTTTAAAAATAAAATTTTTATTAAATAATTACATTCTTTTGACGAATTTTAATAAATTTGTTAAGAATCACTGCATTTTTCGAGGAATTTTTTATAAAATTATATTATTTAAACTCAAAAGTTAATAATTTATTAAATAATTAAATGTTTTTTAAAATTTAATTCTTATAAAGAATGTTATCAGAAAAAATTTTAAATAATTGAATTCTTTTGACGAATATTAATCAAATTTTTAAAAAAACGTTACATTTTTCGAGAAATTTTTATAAAATTGTATTATTTAAATACAAAAGTTAATAATTTATTAAATAATTAAACAATTTTTAAAATTTAGTTCTTGTTATGAATTTTATCAGAAAAATATTTAAGTAATTGAATTCCTTTGACGAATTTTAATCAAATTTTTAAGAAAAATTAACTTTTTCCAAGAATTCCATTGAAACTGTACTAAAAATAATTAGAATTCTGGGATGAGCTTTAATAGTTTATGAAAAAAATTAAATTCCTAAAACAAATGTATTATTTATAAAAATAATTCACTTCATAAATAATTTTTTATTTATGAAATGAATTGAATTATTTTGATAAAATTTGCAGAAAAAAATTTATTAATTGAATTCCTCTGCAATTTTTATTTTATTTATATGAAAATAATTGAATGTTTGATTTCAATTTTAATAAATTTTTGTAAAATAATTAAATTCTTTTAGGAAATTTATTAAAATAGTAGATATTGAATATGAAATGGGAAAATTTTTGGAAAATAATTGAATTTTGGAGAATAATTTTGTTATTTATAAAGACAGTGATTTTAAAGATGTGATTTTGACGAGAATTTTTCTTTAAATTTTGAACATAAAATGGAACTTTTATAAGAAGAATTTTATTACGATTGAAAATAATTGAATTGCCGCAATCATTTATAACTTGTCCAAAATTTAATTTTTTAAATCCTTTTTGACTAAAATTTGTCTACAAAGTCATTATTTTTAATAATAAATTAAATACATATTGACAAATTCAACAAATATCAAGCAGAATTTGAATTATTAAAATTTTGCAATAATCTAATTTGTAATAAATTTCTAATTAAATTCATTAAAAGTTGAAATTTTATAAAATTTCAAATTAATACCTTTTGAAGTTAATTTATTTTTGAATAATGTATAATAACAGCAATTTTTAAAAATTAATTTTAAAAATTAATTTTAAAAATTAATTTTAACAATTAATTTTATTTCAAAATTAATTTTAAAAATTAACTTAATTTCAAAATTAAATTAATTTTGTAATTTGAATGAAAAATTATTAAATTCAATTTTTTTTGCAAATTTTATTTAAAAAAGTGTGTAAGAACTTATAGCCGCGGGAATTATTACCAGTAAATAAAAAAATAAACAAATAAACTTTTCTAAAAAGTCATTTTCCGTACGTATAAAAAATCTCCCTTCATTAATAAAAGTTTCGCACGCTTAACAAAATTCATATCCTTCAATATTGTCATTTCCGTTTCAGCCGCGTCAAAAAGTATATATATTACAGCATATAGCACAAGAATAAAATTACCTAATCCTAATGGCAAATAAACAAGAGTTCTAGAAATACTATTTTTGAAAAAGAAAAAAAAATGACTGTTTAGATCCGTACTGATGGACTTTCTTAAAAATTTCCTTCAAAATCGACTACATCCGTAATCTTCAGGCGTTAACGGAACGAATGGACCTCAACTTCTAAATGATCTTTCGCTTCAACCCACGCAAAGAAAAATATTTACCGAACCAAAGGGATCCAAAGGAAAAAGCCACCGGACAAAAGGGAATCAAAAAGTAAGAAAAAAAATGATCGAATATGATCCAAATTGATTTTTAAATATTATATACACATTGGACAGAAGAGAAAAAAAATCACTGTCGCATATGATGCGTAAGTGATTTTTCACATTCATGCGCTTCTCATTTCTCTTCATTTATTACTCATTCGATTTGGAATTGCATCTGTGTTTACATTTCAACTGCAATTTAAAGAAATTCAAAACAATAAAAATGTAGAACGAAAAAAAAATGATAAAATAAAAAATAAAATGATGAATAAAAATAAAGTGCGGTAAATTACAATAGTTTAGTTTAGTTTAGTTTTTATATGTTACCCGTTTTCATCCTAAAACGAAAATTATTTAAAAGTTGTTTATATTCAAATTTAAAACTATATGTCAGACATCGCGCTCGGTAATTAAAAAAAAGTAGCTTTCAAACTAAAAAAAATAATAAAGAAATAGCTATCAAACTAAAAAAATAATAAAAAAGTAGCTTTTAAACTAAAAATGTAATAATAAAAAATCTATCAAAAAATTAAATTTGACGATCAAAAAAACTCGATTTACACACTTCACAAAACTGATAAAAAATCTATTCCACATTTTATATTCCTTGACTTTTTCCTAATCTTCCTCAAAAATTACTTACTTCGTTCTTATCTTGTTAATAAATTTAATTCCTATTCAACGAATTTTATTATATTCATGAAAGACTTAAAATATAAAAAATAATAATTTACCTCTTGCGAAGAAATTAATAAAAAAAAAAAAATTAAATAATTCATTTCTTTCGACTAATAATTTTATGCACATTCTAATTTAAATAATTCAATTCCGCAGAGAAATTTTTATTATTCAAGAAAAAAATTAAATTCTTACCGATGATGTTTGCAAAAATATTTTTAACCAATTGAAGTATGTTTCAAAATTAAAAAGAAAATAGTAAATATTGAAATTCATTGAATTGCGAAAATATTTTTAAAAAAAATAAATGGACTTTATATAGAATTCAATTAAATTTTTTTGACAATAATTAAGTGCGTCTTTGTCGTATTTTCTTTAAAAAAAATGTTTAATAAATTAATTCCTAAAAAGCTTTTTATTATTTATGAAAATTTTCTGCAGATATAAAATTGAGACAAAAATGAATCACAACTGTTGCCTCAAATTTTCGATTCATTTTTTTGTCTCAATTTAACATCCTTAAAAAAAAACCGCGAGTATTTTACAGCTAAAAACTAAGATCCTAAAGTTCTGAACGTTCAATGAAGTTCAATGAACGAAATTTATTTATTTCCTCTAAAAATTAAATTTTTTTGCAATTATTCTGTGTCACTATATCCAAAAAAATGAATTACTCAGTTTGTAAACGAAAAATTGTAGTTTTTAAATTTGTTTATGATTAGTAATTTATGAAAATATTTTCAATAAAAAATATTTCGTTCATTTGAACGTTCAAAACTTGGGGATCATTAAAAACTAAATTGATTTTTATGTGATAATCAGGCATCCCTTTTTTAGAAATAATAGTCATAAAGAAAAAAAATTTATATAAAGTCGTAACTTTGAAGGAAGGTTCCTTTTTTTCGCCACAATAATTGAAAAATTACATAATTCATGAGGCGTAATGAAATATTTGATAAAATCCTCTATAGAATGCTTATATATATAGATATACAAAAAAAAAGAATGATGGTTGTAATCGATATAAAGGTATGTTTGATTCGAGTATACGGCTTAAGGAGTGAATATCTTTCTCTCTCTACCCCTTTTCCTCGAAAGGATCCGATTAATCGAGTGTGATAAACGAAGCGAGCACGCCTCCAGAAGCTCAAGGTGAATTGCAATCATTTTTCAAAATAATTCGTGGCGCAAAGCATTATTTTATTATATATATATAGAAGGTGAAAAGGTCAAGAGTGTGAGGAGGAAGAAGAAGAGGAGAAAAAAAATCCTTTCGGGATTTACCTGACGCGGCGCAACTTTTCTTTATATTACAGACACTATATACAATCCTCTTCTCTTTTATATAGCCCTTCAGTTGCCTATTAATTTTACTTCTATACTATCGGAACTTTTTACCATCTTTCGCGATATATCTTTAGGAGAAAAAAAATTTTTTTCTTCAAGAGGAAAAGGTATTTAAGGTAAATAAATATTTTTGGAAATAGAATATACCATAATTATTTCAAGATTCTAGAACTATTATTTCAAATAATTACCAATCTTGAAATTCCTTATTACACAATTTTATTTTTTTATCACAATATTATTTTTAGTTATATACAATTCACAGGTTTTCTATAACGATTTAGTCTATACCCTGATGGAAAATTACACACCAGGCGAATCATTTTTTAATGCAGGACTCGAAGCAGTGAAAGTATTTAAAAATACGGACTTTACAGACCAAACATTAAAAATTACGAACCATTTACGAACCAACTGACAAAAATAGAAGAAGACCGAATCAAATATAAGAGAACATTTTACTCCAAACTAGAAATTCAATTTTTCATAATTCTATAAAACATGAAGAAATCGATAACTTCGAGTCATCGATTTCTTCATGTTTTATAATAATTAATATTAATTATTAATAAAAATAATTTATAATAATTAAAATCATTATCAATTCAATTATTATTTTTCAGAATTTTTATCTAAAATTCTTCTTTATATCGAATATTATTCAGAATTTTCGAAAAAGTTCTTTGACAATTTTTAAATTCATTTCTTTACAATATTTAATTTAAACGAAATTTCAATTATTAGTTAAATTCTTTTATTAAATAAATATTACAAAATCGAAACTGAAAATAGTATTAAAAAAAATAAATTAAACTTTATCAAGAAAATTAATTACAAAATTCAATTATTTTTTAAAATTCACGCTATATTGCTTTTAAAATTCAATGATTATCTAAAATTTTAACTGAAATTCATTTTTATGAAATAAAATTCAATTTTTATTAGAATCTTCTACTAGAATTTAATTATTTAAATAAAACTAAAACGCAATTAAATCATTTATTGAAGAATTGAACGTTTCTTAAAATTCAATTCCCATAAAAAATTGTTATCAACAAATTATCAAATACTTGAATTCTATTTACGAATTTTAATAAAATTTTTAAGATTAATAATTACATTTTTAGAAAAATTCTATTAAAATTGTATTAAAAATAATTGAAATTCTGCATTGAATTTTATTATTTATGAAAATAATTCAATTCTTACGAAGAATTTTATTAAAATTTTTAAAAATAATTAAATTCTTGTAAAAAATTAACAGGAATTCAATTATTTTAAAACATTTTAATAAAATTCTTCGCACGAATTAAAAATAACAAAATTTTTAGCAGATCTTTAATTACTTTCAGAAATTTTAATAAAATTATTCGCAAGAATTTAAATATTTTCGTAAAATAATAAAAATCTTTGCAGGGGAATCAATTATTTTCTATAGTCTTAATAAAATTCTTCGCAAGATTTCAATTATTTTAAAAAATATTAGAATTTTAGCAGAAATTCATACATTTTAAAAAGTTTTGATAAAACTTTTTTTGGTATAAATTCAATTATTTTTAAGACAATTTTTAAAAAATTTCCCAAAATCAATTATTTTTTTATAATCTAAGATTTTAACTGAAATCTATTTTTAAATCAATGTTTATGAGAAAATTCTACCAGAATTCAATTATTTAAATACAAAAATAAATAATTTATTGAATAATTGAATGTTTCTTGAAATTCAATTCCTATTAAAAATTCTATCAACAAATTTTTAAACAATTTAATTTTTTGGACCAATTTTAATAAGATTTTTAAGAATTTTTTCGAGGAATTAGATTAAAATTCTATTAAAAATAATTGAATTCTTTAAAAGAATTTTATTATTTACGAAAATAATTGAATCCCGGTAAAATTTTATTAATTATGAAAATAATTGAATGATTGCGAAGAAATTTATAAAAAAAATTTGTTATTAATGACATTCTTGTGAAATTTTTATTATTTTTTGAAAATAATTAAAAGTTTTTGTAGAATTTTATTAAATTTTTTTTTTAAATATTAAATTCTTTTGGTAAATTTTATAAAGATCGTAGATATTAAAGAATATTTAATTTTTGCAAAGAATATTATTACTTTTGAAAATAATTCAAATTTTGCAATGGATTTTATTAAAAGTTTTTAAAATAATTGAATTTTATTACTTTAGAAAATAATTGAATTCGTTTGATAAATATTTGTTAATTATGAAAATAATTGAAGTTTTTAAATGAATTTTAATAAAAATTTTCAAAATAATCAAATTTTGTTGAAGAATTTTGCTATTTATTTATACAGATAATTGAAATGTTGACGTTTTTTTAGTTTTTTTTTGAAAATATATGAATTTCGGAGAAGAATTTCAATATTTCTAAAGAAAATTGAAATTTTGACGAGAATTTAACAAAATTCTTGAACATAATTGAATTTTTACGATGAATTTTATTACTTTTAAAAATAATTGAATTTCTGCAATCATTTGTAGTTTCTCTAAAATTCTCCAAATTATATCGTACAATTTACGAATTTTTCATCCTTTTCGAATAAAATTACGGACTTTACGGACCTTTTTTTTTAAAAGAACGGACTTTTACGGACTTTGAAGCAAAGTTACGGACTTTTTCCCAAAGTTTCGAACGTTAAAATGAACGAGAATTTTTTTTTTACTTCTTCTAATTTGTATTTCTTTACAAAAAAAATTTTTTTATTGAAAACAAATTAATTCTAAACTAAATTTTGTTTAATTTCAATTATTTTTCATCTTTCGATAGTAATTTCCAAAAATACTGCAGGTGAAAAAAAAAATTTTTGTTCATTTAAACGTTCGAAACTTTAGCACCATCATTTGTATTCCTATATACGATCTCGTTGAAAAGAGAAAAAAAAAACGTTAGAAAAAAGTAAATATTTATTCTCGAGCTTTATGCAATTGTTGTTCAACTTGTGAACCCTACCCGCCTTATTTTCATCAATTTGTAAAATTTTTGGATATCTAATGATTTTTTTTTTCGCCTTCCGAGGGCGTGATTCGGCGATGAAATGATCTCTCATTGACAATCTAAAGAAATATTAATGAATCCCCTTGACCACGGTTCACGCGCGTACACCAGGTTTGTGGAGGCATTTTAGTTTTTTTTTTTCTTTTGACACTTTACAAATCGTCTTGGAGGATCTCTCGCGACAATCTGTCAAAAGAGAACGTCTCCTTCTTTTCAGTGAATACTTTAACGATTAGATTCTAAAGGAGAGAAAAGGAAAAATCTCTAAATCCGATACATTTCACCAGCAGCTTTTATATCTCTAATATGAATATCGATTTTTGACGATCGCCATCTGTTCATTTCAGAAAGAATCTAGTTCGTCCGCAAATGTCCCTCTGCTTGTATACATATATATGAGAGCGTATATGTGTATATTTTTGTGAATGTGCGCATTTCTACATATATACATTATATTGAACCGATATTTATAAGTCAACAAATTTTCATTTCTTAATTAATTTAAACAAACAATTAAACTTTATTTTCAATAATCAATATTTTTAATAATTGAATTTTGTAGCTGGAATTAAATTATTTTCAGAGATTTGCTGAAATCCATTCAAACAATTCAATTATTTATGTAAACAATAATCAATAAAAATAATAATAATAATAATAATTAATCATAATTAATAATAATCTTTGTAAACAATATTTGAATATTTAGAAATAATAAGTAAATTTACTTATTATTCAAAAATTCAAAAAATAATTGAATTTTTGAGATTAGATCATTTTTAGAATTATTTTTAAGATAATGGTCTTGAACTATTAGAATTATTTTAAACAAATATATCTTAAACTTTTAGAATAACTTTTAAGTAATTCTGAAATTATTAAATCTAAAATTAATTTTTTTCCTTTTTTATCTTAAAAATAATTCTAAAAGTGATTTAATCTCAAAAATTCAATTATTTCTAAGACTGTCTGTAAAATTTATTTTAAAAATTCAATTTATTAGTTTCCAAATTTTTAGAAAATTGTCGAAAATATTAAATTATTTTCTTTAAAAATTAAAAAATGACACAATTTGTTTATGAAAATTTTATTATGTCAATGTTTTCAAAAAACCTTCACTGGAAGGATTCAGTAAAATTTTTTCCAATTTTTAATAAAATTTTTCGAACAAATTCAATTATTTTCCAAACTTCTAATAAATTCTTAGAAACAATTCAATTATTTTCACAAAATCGTAAAATTCTTGGCAAGAATTGAATTGTTTCAATAAATAATAAAATTTTTCACAGAAATTCAATTATATTGAAAACAATTTTAATATAAACTTATTGACCAATAAAGTATTTAATTATAAATAATTATAAACAGAAGCGATTATTTTAAAAGCTTGAAAGAAATTCTTCATAAAATTCAATTACTTATAAAATTTTCAATTTAAAATTATTTTAAAAAATCCAAAGAAATTCATTTAAAAAATTTAATCAGAATTCTAAAATTTTTAATAAAATTCTTCGCAAAAATTCAATTATTATTTTCAGTAATAATAAAATTCTTCAAATTATTTTCAAATTATTTCAAATTCTTTAATTATTTTTTAATTAAATATATAGTAAATTCTTAAATGTATAGTAAAATTTCTCGAAAGAATGCAATTATTTTAAAAAATATTAACTAAATTCAAATATTTTCAAAAATTATTCTAATAAAATTTATCAAAATTAAAAAATTATTTATTCGAAAAAAAATTATGTATTTGAATCAATAATTTTTTACAACATTTAATTGACTTACTTAATGATTTTTTGCCAAAAAGAAACATTTAGTTCTTGCTAGACATAATTATTTGAATCAAATAAATTTTTCTTTATAGTATAATTATACAATTTCTTTCGTTTTTAACGTTTTTTTAAACACTTAATTTTTTTTCCATCAAGTTGCATAAATATTTGGAAAGTCACTAACAAGCAGTTCTCTTTTAAAAAAAAACGACAACAACAACAGCAAAAATTGGGGGATGAGAAAAATCCGATTATTCGTAGAATGGGATGTTTGCAGTTGTCAAATCTATAGATTTTTGCTAGGGATGAACGATTGGCGTGTAAATTGAGCTGAATTGAGGTAAATTCGAGGTGAAAGGGTTAAACGGAATAAAAGTTCGGGGGTGACTGCGTATGAATGGTCCTTATGAAAATGGTGCCACACCAACGCTCAAAGTGGACTAAATTCAAATCCCTTTGTTAGACTAAACTCTCTCCAGAGGTCTTTAGCAAAAAAAAAATATAATAAACGTCACTGCGGAAATTTGATACCCTATAATATATTCTTCTTAAAGAAGAAAAGAAAATATTATTAAGAAAAACAAAACAAAAAATTAGAAAATTAAAATTTTTTATTACAAGAATAATTAAATAAGTTAAAATTATTTAAAAAAAAAGAATTAACAAAATTTTATAACAATGAAACGAATTTAGAGAAAAATAAAACAAAACTCAAATAAGATTTTATTTTGCCTCGATTTTGCCTTTTTCAAATTCCCTCACTTTTCCAGGTTTTCCAGGTTAAAAACGGAATTTTTTCGAATTTTTAAAACTACATTTATTATTATAATTAAAAAATTATTGAAAAACATTAATACCTTCATTTTTCAATATATATTTAATTATTATTTTTTTAAGTAGAAATTAAGATTTTTTTTAATTTAGTTATTCAAACAAATTTTATTTTATTTATTCTTCAAAGAATTCAATTATTTTCTAAAAAAGAAATTTTCATAAAATTCGCCACAAAAATTCAATTATTTTCAAAAATAATATAATTTTCTGCAAAAATCCAGTTATGTTCTAAAAATGCCAAAAATTCCAGGCAAAATTAAAATTATTTTTATAAGTAATAAAATTTTTCTCTGAAATTCAATTATTTTGAAAAATTTCAATGTAATTCTTTTGTGACAATTCAATTTTTTTAAAAAACAATTTTAATAAATTCTTCGTAGAAATTTAGTTAATTTCAAAAATTTCTTAAACTTCAAATATTTTCAATGTCCACGATTTCAATAAAAATTCACAAAACATTTCAATTCTTTAAAAAAGAAATTTCAATAAAATTCGTCACAAAAATTAAATTATTTTCAAAAGTAATGTAATTCTTCGAAAAAATCAAGTTATGTTCCAAAATTTTAACAAAAATTCCAGACAAAATTAAAATTATCTTTATAAATAAAAAAATTTTTCTCCGAAATTCAATTATTTTCAAAAAATTTCAATAAAATTTCACAAAACAATTTAGTTATTAAAACGCAAAAATTCAATTATTCCAAAATTGTTAAAAATTCCCGTCAAAATTAAAATTATCTTTATAAATAATAAAATTTTTCTCCGCAATTTAATTATTTTTAAAAAATTTTAATAAAATTATGTCAGAATTTCAATTATTTATAATTTAAAAAAATTTTCATCAAATTTCTCGAAAAATGAAATTCTTTTAAAAATATTATTAATATTTGTTAAAAGAATTCAATTATTATTTAAAAATTTGTTGATAAATTTCTTCATGAAAATTTAATCGAATTTAATTTTTAAAAACTTTCAATTATTTAATAAAATGTTTATTATTTAGAGTTAAATAAATCAATTCTCGTAGAATATATTTTTAATAAATATTGATTTAAAAATGAATTTCAGTAAAAATTTTAGATTACAATTGAATATTGAAAGCATTATAGGCGTTCGTTTTTAGAAATAGTTTAATTTTCAAAAGGTTTGAAATTAAAATAAAATAAAATAAATTTGAATTTTCAATACTTTTAACAAACAATTTTGTAGAATAAATTTTTTTAAAAAAGCTTAATTGAATTTTTATTTTGAATTTTTTTCATGTTTTTAGTTTTTATTATATAGTTAACGAATTTTTTAAATAATCGATGAAATTTCGTATAATTTTGATTGTAAACAAGAAGATTGGAAAATTGTCAAAGAAGTTTTTGAAAAATTATTAAAAATAATTTATCTAAAAAAGAATTTTAGTTAAAAAATCTAGAGAACTAAAGTTTTTCTATAAATCCCTTGTTTTTAATATTCAATTAAATATATATACATATATATATATTAAAAAATTTTAATAATTTTAAAAGAATTATTTTAGTTATTAAATTTTTTTAAAATCTATTTTTTTAAAATTTCTCAATAAAATAATTTTAAAATTGAAATTTACAAAATTTTAAATGAAAATCTTTTCAAGTTCATCTACTTATGAAAATTGTAAATATAACTCTTAAAATTGATAATAATAATAAATAATAATGATAATAATAATAAAAATAATAATAATGATAATAATAATAATAATAATAATAATAATAATAATAATAATAATAATAAAAATAATAATAATAATAGATTCAAATAAACGATCACTTGACTATTATTAATTAAATATTTAGTTTAAATTACTTAAATATATTTGCTTCAAAAACAGAAATTATTATTGGTTTAAAAAACTATTTTATTAATTCAAATAGAAATTATTTGATTCAAGTAAATATTTATTTGATAGACAATTAATCGTCTGTTTGAATCAAATAAATTTCTTCTCTAAAAAAGAATAATTTACAATATTTCAAAAGAGAAAAAAAAATTCCAATTGCCAACAACATCATCATTAGTTTCAAATTTCTCCATAAAATAACAATTTAAAATTACCTTTTTTCCATTCGAAAAAGAAAAAATTAACTTTAAAAAATAACATCATCAATTTAAATTACCGTCAAATTTGGTAAAAATTATATTCTTTAAATTCGTATATCAAAAACATCAAGAGACTATAATTTGCCTTGTAAAATCGTTAAATCAGAAATGTTCATTCAAGTATAAAATCGATTAGCAATTATATATTGTTGAAATCTTTGAGATGTATGAATTGAAAGAAATTAGGAAACATTGAAAGACGACGACGACGACGACTTTTGATTCGATATCTTCTTCTTCATCCAAGTTTTCCTTTTTTTTACCATAGAGTAGAGTATAAAGAAAAAGAAAAACGATACAATCATTTTTATTCCCCTCACTATATATATATATTACAATGTGAAATTCTTCACACCCGCACGCACCCAATTTGCTCGTCTTTGTTAAAGAAATTGAAAAATCGGAAGCGAGCGAACAAGACGGATGAAATTTGAGCGGAAGAAACGGAGGAAAATTATATTCTCCTTCAATGACCTTCTGCCCGCAAAAATAATTGTCCCTCTCTCTTCATTTTTTTTTTTTTTTCCGAAAAGGCAATCTATATATATCGAGACCTTGAAGATTAGAAATTTTTCCCTTAGCAAAAGAGAGAGGGCAAGAGAGAGAGAAAAACTGACATCCGCTAATCTTACGGCCGTTAAGTTGTTCGAGGGGCGATGGAGGTCCTTTTGAAGACAAACCAGCAATGGGTCCATTCAACCGGAGAAATAAATCCTCATATTGGGGCTACTCCCCCGCACGCGACCACTCTCACCCTCGTCATGTACAATTTTATTCACATGTATATAGTACTTTGCGATTAGTCTCCCATATTATAGGCACTCTTGATTAATTAACTTTTACTCACATATATAACTAATTGATTTCACATTCACATTCAATTTCTGAAAATTCTTCGGTAATTATTTGAAAAACTTTTTGAAACTTTATACCCTATTTAGAAAAAGATTTCGATTTTAGAATTTCGTTTTAAACCGAATTTTAAAAAAATGGAAATTCTGTAAAAATTTTCCAATTTTTTTTTTTTTCAATTTTACAGTTATTCACAAAAATTTGAAATTTCCTTTTAAAGAGAATTTGAAAAAATACGAAAATTCTGGTGAAAACAAAGTTGTAAATCGTCTTCTAAATGTAGTGTAAAATTTCGAAAAATTTTCAAATGGTTTCCGAACAATTATATAATTATTGTAATTATTTTATTAACACACGTAAAAAAATTTTTCAACTGGAACAAAGATTATTTTCGCTGAAATAGCGAAAATATTGTTTAAAATAGCGAAAGTATTGTTTAAAATAGCGAAAGTATTTTTTAAAATAGCGAAAGTATTGTTTAAAATAGCGAAAGTATTCGTTGCAATAACTAAAAATTTCGCTAATATTGTGAATTTTATAGTTGTTCCAGGAAAAGATTTTTTTCGTGCATTAATAAATAATCAACAAATAATTATTTATTATTTACTAGTAATTTTCAATTGATTTTTATTTATTTAGTTTCATTGCCCGTTATTTATTGTCCATTGTTTATAAATTAATTCCTTAATTCTTCAAGAAGTATCATTAAATCATTATACTTAGAAATTATTTTTTTATCAATACTTTTATACTTAAATATTGTAAAATAAATTGAATTTTAAAAGAATTGCATTTTCAATTTTCATAAATAGATGAACTTCAAAAAGTATCAAAATTAAATTTGTATAAAATTTGAATTTTCAATTAATTGATTAGAATTTTTTAAACAACTTAGATTTTTGAAAAATTATATGTATATAGCTAAAGTTTCGAACGTTCAAATGAACGAAATTTTTTTTTCACTTTGAGTGTTCTTGAAAATTACTATCAAAAAAAAGGAAAATAATTGAAATTAAGCAATATTTATAGCTTATAGTATTAAATTGTTTTAATCTAAAAAATAATTATTTTTATCAAAAAGCACAAATTAGAAAAAGTAAAAAAAATATTGTCCTTCATTTGAACGTTCGGAATTTTAGGAACATGAAAAATTTCACTAATTCCAATTCTTTTGAAAGTATAAGTTAAATTTTTGACTACATATATTTAATTAGTTATTAAAAATAATGGATTTTTTAAAAAGAATTTTTGTTTAAACAACTAAAAAATCGAATTTTTGAGAAGTTATTACAATTCAATTTATTATTTTTGAAACTAATTCAAAAATAATCGCAGAAATTCAATTATATATTCTAAAAGTAAAAAAAAAATCTTGACTAAACTTGAATTATCTTTATAAATAATAAAATTCTACTAGAAAATTCAATTATTTTCAAAAATTCTAATAAACCCCTTGGCAAAATTTTAATTTCAAACATTTATCAAATGATTTCAATTATTAAAGCATAATTTTGTAATAAAATTCTATGCGAAAATTTAATTATATTTTTATAAATAATTCAAGTTTCTCTGCGGAATTCAATTATTTACAAATTTTTTTATAAATATTTCTCCGAGATAATTCAATTATTTCATAAATAATAAAACTCAAATACTGAAATTATACGTTATTTATTCGAAATAATTGGATTTTTATCAAAATAATTTAAAAATAATTAATATTGTAATTAATTAAAAATTTTTGAATACGATTAACTATTTTCAAAAAAATTTTGACTACTGCAAAGAAATTTACAAAAAAATTTGTAAACATTTGAATTCTTGTGAAATTTTTAATAAAACAGTAGATATTTAAAATCATTGAATTGACCCGAAAATGTTTGAAAATAATTACCTTTTGAAGAATAATTTTATTGTTTATAAAAATATTTGAAATTTTAACCAGAATTTAAAAAAAAATTTTGAACATGGATAACAATTGAATTTCTACAATTATTTGTATCTTCTCCAAAATTTAATTTATTTAGTGTTTTTAACTAAAATTCTTCTTTAAATTGATTATTTTTAATAACTAACATTCGTAAAAAAAATTTAACTAATTTTACAATAAGAATAGAAATTATTAAAATTTTTCAAAAATCCAAGTTCTTTAAAAATACTAATCAAATCCATTCAAAATTGAAATTTTCCAAAATTTCAAATACGAAAAGAGACACCAAAATTAATAATTTTCATTTAAATTCAAAAAATTTAATTTTTCCAACACTTTGAATAAAAATCCCTATGGCCTTTACCTAATTTTCCTGATCTTTGTGTCAATAACCCTGATTAATAAATTAAACTATGCAGTTAAACATTTTTATTTACGTTTAAACTATTATATCTTTCTTTATTTAAATTTCGAATTTAAATTTTTCCAAAAAGAGAAATAATAGAAAGAATATTTAAAATCTTATATATATATATATATATATATATATATATATATATATATATATATATATATATATATATATATATATTTCTTCTATGCAGTAATCAATAATACTTATAAACTATATATTTAATACCGAGATTTCAAGGATTTTCGTGAAAAATGAAATGTCAAAATTTTCCGCAAAGTTTTAAATAAATATCCGGAAGTTCTTTCATATATATTTTTGGGATAAAGTATAGTGAAGGACGAGAATTCAAGAAGGACGCTTAAGCTTAATGACAATTTTCACACATTTGGGGAAAACCTGAATAAACTTCTTACATATAGACTTTAAGCTCCAAACGAGCCCCTCCGAGAAAAATGAGAATTTAATATGTCCACTTTTCAAATTAAATTAAAATTTTCAATCGAAAAATTAATTTAAATTCGAAAATTAATTTTATTTAAAAAACCAATTTGTAATTAAAAAATTCTTTAAAAAATGCACTTAAATTCCAAAAGTCAATTTTAATTCCAAAAGTCAATTTTAATTCCAAAAGTCAATTTTAATTCTAAAATTAATTTTAATTCAGAAGTCAATTTTAATTCCAAAAGTCAATTTTAATTCTAAAATTATGTTTATTTCAAAAGTCAATTTTAATTCCAAAAGACACATTTTAATTTAAAAATTAATATTAATTCCAAAAGTCAATTTTAATTCCAAAAGACACATTTTAATTCCAAAGGTCAATTTTAATTTGAAAATTAATGTTATATCAGAAGTCAATTTCAATTCCAAAAGTCAATTTTAATTCTAAAAGTCAATTTCAATTCAAAAATTAATTTTAATTCCAAAATTAATATTAATTCCAAAAGTCAAATTTAATTCAAAAATTAATTTTAATTCAGAAGTTAATTTTAATTCCAAAAGTCAATTTTAATTCCAAAATTCATTTTAATTTAGAAGTCAATAATTTTAATTCCAAAAGTCAATTTAAATTCAAAAATTAATTTTAATTCCAAAAGTCAATTTTAATTCCAAAAGTCAATTTTAATTCCAAAGGTCAATTTTAATTTGAAAATTAATGTTATATCAGAAGTCAATTTCAATTCCAAAAGTCAATTTTAATTCTAAAAGTCAATTTTAATTCAGAAGTCAATTTTAAATTTCAAAAGTCAATTTTAATTCAAAAATGAATATTAATTCCAAAAGTCAAATTTAATTCAAAAAATAATTTTAATTCAGAATTTAATTTTAATTCCAAAAGTCAATTTTAATTCCAAAATTCATTTTAATTCAGAAGTCAATAATTTTAATTCCAAAAGTCAATTTCAATTAAAAAATTAATTTTTATTTCAAAAGTTAATTTTAATTCAGATATTAATTTTAATTCAAAAGTCAATCTGAATTGAAAAATATTCATTTAAAAATTATTAAAAAAATAATTTTACGAACCGTTACAAAAATTGCCACAATAGTGTCACACAAAAAAAAATTTTTCTTTTTCAAAAAATTGAAACATATTTTTCACATTCCCCGTCCACTTTATCAACGTAATTTTCAAATCCGCCTCTGATAGACCAATATTCCTCATTTTTGAAAAAAGCAAAAAAAAAAAATTTTTTTTCCGCTCTGAATTGAATTTTCCTTGAACGATTATTACAATATAAAAGAGAGACAAATTTTGTGGTTTGTAAACTTTAAGTGTCGTAAAATGGAATAAAAGAAAGAAAAATGCGACAGTCATCAGAAGCAATTTTTCGTCTAAACTGAGAAGCATCTTGAGGTTGTATTTCATACAAAAAGCTGAAAAGGAAAATTGTATAAGATTGGCCCGCATTTTGATGGAATAAGAATAAGGATGGTCGTCGTCGTCGTCATCTCGACTTATGTGGCGCGTGCTACTGACTCCTTCAAGGATTTATTCCTTCCCTATAAGAATAATACAAAAAAAAAAAAAAAAAAAAAAAAAAACCTATGACGAGTTTCCTTCCTACCTATAACAAGTAAACCACCGAAAGATTTGCGTGTCGCATTTCAAAAAGCCCGCACGACCTCTGTCACGCTCCTTATATAATACATTCAATCCATATACAAGAAATTTTTCAACAATAGACCGCATCCACAAATATAAAAAATTGCCCCCTTTCCCATTGATCCCGATTTTTGCATATATATATATATATATATATATATATATATATAAACGTATACCTACAACAACCGTCAATTTTTCGAAGAATGTAAAATTAATTAATGAATATTTTACATATTATATTTTTTTTAATATCAAATTTGGATTCAATTGTGTTTGTTACTTATACAAGAAAAAGGTAACACACGCGATTCTTTTTTTTTATTTTAATACACATGAAACGTGATTCTTTCTTTTTTATTTTTTTCCACTACCTTGTATCTTTTTTTTTAACCATTTTTATTTTGTATTAGCAGCTGACGCAGAAAACCACAAAATTTCATTGTATAAAAGAGAAATTATAATACAAAGTCACCCACTAGCCTATTTCTTTTCTCGAAAATTAGGTTCTTTTTTTTAAATATATATTTAAATTACATGTCTTCATCATCGTAACAACTGTGCGTTGTTTTGCGGTCTACGCAAAAATAATACAAAGACATACTTTTTATATACAAGAAAATTATGTGCAAATTTCTTCAAATTCAAAATCTTTTATTACTCTATCAAAACAATAACATTTCCGTAACTATCATTTTGCAACTATTATTCGACAACTATAAATAAAAAAATTAAAATTTTATTAATTAATTATTAGTTTATTCATTTCATTAATTTATTATATATAAAATAAACCTACAACATTATTTTTCCAACTACACAAAAATTTTCAATACCATCAGTAATTAAACTCATAATTAATTATCGTAAAGTGCTGAACGTTCAAATGGGACGAAATTTATTTATTTCTTCTCCAAATTAAATTTTTAGCCCTCGGACTTTATATTTAAAAAATGCGACATTTTCGACTTTTCTTCTAAATTTTGCAAAAAAATACCATACTTTCAATATAAAATGCAAAAATATTTCGATTTCTATATTGTGAAAAGTACAAAGACAAATCTTAGAAAATTAATTTTTGAATTATATTTCTAATTAAATTTTTGATACAATTAAACCAATTTTGAATAATTGAAATTTTGTCAAATTTAATTGAAAATCAATTATCTTTACAAGTATTTTATTACAATTTTTGAAAAAATAACTTTTAAAGAATTTTAATTGAAAATTTTAGTAATAATTATATTTTGAAAAATTTTGGTAATAATTAAATTTTGGAAAATTTTAATGAATAAAATCTTCAAGTATATAAATTCAATAAAATTGAAAACTAATGAAAATTAAGTTCTAAAATTAAAATTAAATTAGTTTTCAAAATAGAGTAATTCTCTGATTTATTTTGTCCTCTAAAATTCATTTTTTTCAATATTTTCAATATTTCCGAAAATTTAAATACATACAAAAAATAATAACATTAAAATTAATTAGAATTATATTTAACATTTTTTATTAAAATTCTTCAAAAACATTATTTTTTCTAAATTATACAAGTTTTCAATTATTTTCGAAAAATAACATGACAATATTTATAAAAAACTAATTCTTAAAATTGATTTATCATAATTAATTGAATTTTTGTTTTTATAATTATTTCAAGTTTTTATTCTGTAATATTTATGTATATTTAATTGAAGAATTTACAAATAATTGAAATTTCGTAAAATTGCGAATATAGTAAACAAATAGATGTGAAAAATATCAAAAAAACACTTTTTCCAAAAATTATTTAAAATAATTCATTTCTAGAAAAATTTTAGTTAAAAACACTAAATAAATTGAATATTTTTGAGAATTTACAAATCATTGCAGAAATTCAATTGTTATCCATATTCAAAATTTTTTTTTAAATTCTGGTCAAAATTACAAATATTTTTATAAACAATAAAATTATTTTTAAATATCTACTATTTTAATAAAAATTTCCCAAGAATTCAATTCTTCACAAATTTTTTATAAATTTCTTTGCAATAATTCCATAATTTTCATAAATGATAAAATTTTTTAAAGTTGACATTCAATTATTTTCAAGACAATTTTATTATAATTTCAAGAAAAAATTTTACTAAAATTCTTTTGAAACAATTCAATTAATTTTGCAAATATTAATCGAATTCCTTGAAAAAAAATAAAATATTTTTATAAATAATAAATTTTTTCGCAAAAATATGTCATTATTATCAAATGCAATTTTATACACTTTCTTCTTAAAATTAAATTATTTCTAAAATGTTTAATAAAATTTGTAGAACGCAGCTAATCGTTGTCAAAAAATTTTAATTAATTAAAATATTTATTTATAATATTTAAAATAATTAAATTTATAATTATTTTTAAATTAATTAATTCAAATTAATTATTATTAAATTATTTTTATAAAAATTCAATTATTCTTAATAAAGAACGTAATTTCAGTATTTGAGTTTTATTATTTATGAAAATAATACAATTATCGTGCAGAGAAATATTTATAAAAAATTTGTAAATAATTGTATTCCAGAGAAACTTGAATTATTTATGAAAATAATTAAATTTTCGCATAAAATTTTATTCCCAGTTGTATTTAAATAATTGAAATCATTTGGAATATATGTTTGAAAATAATTGAATTTTGTAGCATAATTTTATTGTTTTCAAAGATAATTCAAATTTTACCAAGATTTTTTTTTTATTTTATATTAATAATTGAACTCTTTTGGAAAATGTTTAAAAATAATTGAAATTTTGCCAAGAGGTTTATTAAAATTTTTGAAAATAATTGATTTTTCTATAGTAGAATTTTATTATTTAATAAATATTTAATAAAATTCCCTAAAAGTATAATTAATTATTGTTTTAAAAATTTTTAATACAAATAAATTATCAGTTTTTTTTCAAATTAATCAATTAAATAATTATAGTGATGAGTAAATTAAGGGAATTTGAACCATTATGACGTCACACTTTTTAAACAAATGCTCTTAAACGTATTGTGACGTCATAATGGTTCAAATGCCCTTAATTAAAAATAAATTATTATTAAATTATTTTTATAATAATTCTATTATTTATTTTTATTTTTAATAATTTTAAATTTTTTACATTTTAAATAATGTAATTTCAGTAAATTTGAATTTTATTATTTATGAAAATAATTGAAAAATTGAATAATTAATTTTAGTTTTTATATACAATAAAATTAAAATCAAATATAATAAATTAAAGAAAAATGACAAACACAAAAAAAGAGGAAATACCACACAAATAAATTTCCAAGAGAATCAAAAATTAACTAGAAAGAATAACAACCTAAATTACCACCAATGCTTATATTATCTGAGGGGGAGAAAAATTAAAAGAAATAATTTTCAATCCATACACAAGCAAAATGGAAAAATTTGTAATTGTTAAGAACGATAGAAATTTATGCTCCATATATATATATATATGTGTATGCTTTCGAGACCCCAGTCCACCCTATTTATCTCTTTTGCTCTCATTTCCCATTTTTCCCTGGACAGGCAGATGACATTTAGTCTCTTTTGGGTGAATTGTGGAATTATCGGGCAATGTTGCAAAAAATAAAATATATATATATGACAGTCTGTAGTCACCCACTATATACGGGGCTATTGACTACAACTACACACATACACATACACACACACATTCACCTGGGGTGAATGTTGAGTGCCTGAAAAGATCAGGTATAGAGAGAGAGTGGGGGGAGAATTGCAATAACTCTAGTGCTGCACCCTTACGTTTTGGACCTTCCTACATATAAGGCCCAGTCACTCACCCCTCCACATCAGTACAGAACTAACCGCTCGTTTCATCGGTCGTTATATTTCTCCATTCTGTTATCGCACACGCGACTCTTTCTCTAAAATATATTCTATTCTATTCTATATTATCTTTAAATTATTTATTTCCAATAAAAACAAAGTTTTAAATTGAAAATATTTATTTATTTATTTATTTATTTAATTAATTTATAAGTTATAATTTATCATCGAAATTAGTTCATCATTTATTTATTTAAAAAATAATAAACCCTCGAACTTGTCTGAAATTGTGATATGCTAATTATAATTGGTGCGAATGTGTTTATATAATGAAAGTGAACAAATTTGTGAACTGACAAAAACTCCAAAGTTGAAACAAAAAGGAATTTTTTCTTATGCCTATATTAAGTAGCTGAGGAAGGATTTTTGGTTTTTTTAACCCCACACAAAAAACAAGTGAGTTGAATTTTTATTTTTCTTCAATCTTCAATTAAAGAATCAAGGTGTATTTGAAATTAATTTTTCGAGACAATAGAAGAAATTAATTTTTCGAGACAATAGAAGAATTTATTATTTTTTTTTTGTAATAGAAAAGACTTTATAATCTTTGACGCTTATCTTTTTTTATATCGTTCCTTATAAAAAGCGCGGTTTAGAGTTATTCAAAAACCGGTTTTTCGTGAAGGAGCGGTCTCTCTAGACCATCTTAGGTTGGCGCGGTTCTAAAAATCCTTTTTTGCTTCTTGTCTCAAGAGAGACAGAGAGAAACAGAGGGACGACTTCCTATTCCATTCTCTAAATTGGAGTCAAAAACTTTTCTATTTTTAAACTAGAAAACACTTTTTCGATTACTTTTTCCTCAAATAAAAAGCGAATGTCATTCTCTATTTTTCGCACAATCAGTTCAAATTTAAGAAATAAATCAATTTTTGTCGTTTACTCATTTATTAATTTACAATTTAAAAAAAAATGAATAATAATAAATGGTATATTAATGTAAACTTTCGGATAAAAATATAAACAATTTGAATAAAAAATAAACGTAAAGATAATAGAAAATAGAAATAAAACAGAATGAATAAATAAAATTAATCGTTACAAATCAAGGAGTTTTATTCATTTATCTAGAAAATAATTTATTTTATTTATTTATTTTGTTTACTTGCTTTAACTATTTAACCAATATATTCATTCTATTTATTATTATTTATTCATTCCATTTGTTTATTCTATTAATTAGTTTTTTTTATTTCTTCTATTTATTAATTCTATTAATTTTCATTATATTTATTTCATTTATTTATTTTATTAATTTTCTTTATTAATTTTTTATTTATTCATTCTATTCATTTACTGTATTTATTTATTTCATTTGTTTATTCTATTAATTAATTTTTTTACTTATTCCATTTATTTCTTTTATTAATTTTCTTTATTTATTTATTTATTTGATTAATTTTCTTAATTCATTCCATTTATTTACTCTATTTATTTATTCAATTTGTTTGTTCTATTAATCCATTTTTTTTACTTGTTCCATTTATTTATTCTATGAATTTTCATTATTTGTTTATTCATTATTTTCAAGAGCAAATTTTATATACTTTTTTTATTTAGGAAAAATTGAATTATTTCTAAAATATTTAATAAAATTTTTTGAAACTGGTTAATCGTTTTCAAAAATTTTAAATTAAGTAATTAGTTTAAAATTAATTATTATTAAATTATTTTGATAAAAATTCAATTATTTTTAATAAAGCAATTTCATTATTTGAGATTTATTATTTATGCAAATAATTGGATTATTGCGGAGAAAAATTTATAAAAAAAAAATTGTAAATAATTTGAAATCTTTTGGAAAAGAAGTTTTTTTGAAATTTTTGAAAATTGATTTTTCTAGTAGAATTTTATTATTTATTAAATGATTAATAAAACTTTTTAAAAGTAGTTTTTCGTTTTTAAAAATTTTTATGCAATTAAATTTTCATTTTTTTCTAAATTAATTGATTAAAGTGATGAGTTAATTAATTAAAATTAGTTTTCAATTAATTATTTTTATAATAATTCAATTATTTATTATTTATTTTTTAAAAATAAAGTAATTTCATTATTTGAGATTTATTATTTATGCAAATAATTGGATTATTGCGGAGAAATATTTATAAAAAAAAATTTTTAAATAACTTGAAATCTTTTGAAAAAAGTTTGAAATTGAAATTTTGCCAAGAAGTTTATTGAAATTTTTGAAAATTGATTTTTTTAGTAGAATTTTATTATTTATTAAATGATTAATAAAACTTCTTAAAAGTAGTTTATCATTTTTTTAAAATTTTAATACAATTAAATTTCTGTTTTTTCCAAATTAATCAATTAATTAATCAAAGTGATGAGTTAATTAATTAAAATTAATATTTATATAATTATTTGTATAATAATTCAATTATTTATTATTTATTTATTTTTATTTTTAATAAATAAAGTAATTTCAGTATTTGAGTTTTATTCCATTTATTCATTTAATTGCATTTGTTTTATTATTGATTTTTAATTTATTTATTCCATTTATTTTCTTAATTCATTTTCT
This sequence comes from Leptopilina myrica (nomen nudum), assembly GCA_032872475.1. NCBI lineage: Eukaryota > Metazoa > Arthropoda > Insecta > Hymenoptera > Figitidae > Leptopilina > Leptopilina myrica (nomen nudum). The sequence goes on along the minus strand of CM065467.1, from coordinate 20,112,933 downwards.
TTCTTAATTTTCTTTCTTAATTTTCTTTATTAATTTCCTTTATTTATTTATTGCATTTATTTTCTTTAATAATTTTCTTTATTAATTTACTAATTTATTTATTACAACAAAAAGTACGTTTCAAATACACAAAAACGAAGAACAATAAATTGAATAACATCGCACAGAGATTGAAATTGCGGATTGAAAATTATTATTTATGTGCGGGGAGTAATTAGAATGCGATTCTTGAAGATTTATGGGGTGATTAAATGTCCATCGTTTAATACTCTGTATACAGTATATAGGGGGTGAAACGTACAATAAAATATATAACCGATGAAAGGCGATATAAATAATCGTTTGTACGTGCGAGAAAAAAGAAGGAAATCGATCACATTTAATAGAGAGAGAGAATATAAAAGTATAAGAGTCATTAACCCTTGCAATTGCAAAAATGAAATAGAGCTTTCCATATGAGCGCCTATAGTTAATAAATTACCAAAGTATTGTATTAACCCTTTTTTTTACAAAACTAAAGGGGGAATTTCCTGCCCACAATCGTACAACGAAATCAACCTGGGGGCTGCTGCTGGACACCACATACCGCACCATGGGGTAGTGTGTGCGCACTTTATTTTTAAGTTCATAAAATTTTTTTCCAACCTTAAATTACGAGAGTTCATTTTATTTCTATTTTTTTCCAAAAGCGATGTTTACTTCCTGTTTTTATCTCGTGCGATAAAAATCAAATGCAGTGTCATTAGACCTCATCCTTTATATACTCAATTTGCGACAATTTTTTTCTCTTATTTATTTGAAAACCAAATTATAACTTTGAACAAAAATTTTTTTTCCCCAAACATATATTTTTCTTTACAGATCAAAATCATATCTTGTACCTTTTTTCTAAATATAAACTCATTCCCAAAATTCTTTATTTGAATATTAACAAAAATTAAAAAAATCGATAATTAACTAGTTTTTTACACGCCAAGAAATTTGTCACAGATCATAAAACTCGCCGCAAGGAATAAATTCTAATTCCTTTCACCAGAGAACACACTTCAAGAATTACCAGCGAACGATTGTCATTTAAAACGAGTCTAATAGAAAAAAAATTGAGGAAGGTAACGTATATAAAGTATACAATTGAAGAGGTTCAACTATGGTCTAACCTTTTTTAACGACCAAATTGGGTCGTACTGTATATTTAATAAGTTTCTATTGTTTCAAAATAACAGCGCACATATTGTGTTGCGTTGAGCGCAGGTAAATTTTCTTTCTAATAAAAGATTTTTTTTTTTTTTTCTCAAACACCATATTTTAATTCATCGTTCCCTGAATTAATTGGAAGCGTGAGAGTGTCGTCTAGGCGCAAAGCGCGCGCGCATCTATAGAATATATAATTATTTCGAGATATATTCTCTTCCTTCCTTTTTTTATATAAACGAATGCAAATTAAACGTGACGGCGCATCGAATTTTTTCCATTTATTATATTTATATATTCTTATGTATATTTTCAAATCGGAAATCACACCCCAATTATTAAATTGATCTTTTATTATATATACATATATATATATATATATATATATATATATATATATATATTTATGCATTTCCAATCACACATGCGGGGAAAAAAAGAGGATTTTTAATCTGATTATAAATCTTTGACACGCGTGTGCATATGATGGACCATTAAGCATATATATTTACATCATTAATATTCTTAAAATGAAAAATATATCCCACATTTTCTTTTTAGTGAGGGAGAAATTATTAATTTGACTTTAGTCAAATCAAATCTTTAGTAAAAATTAATAACGAAAATTTAGACAGTTTTCCGAAAAGGGTTAATAAAATTAGTTACGGATACAAGGGATTATTTTTTCCACATAATATGGAAATTTTATGTTTCCAAACGTTCAAAAATGAAGGCAATTATTTATTTCGTTCATAAAATTAATTTTTTACTATTTTCTGAAAGATTTCGACAAATATCACTTTTTCAACGAATTTTAGTTTTCAACGAATATTTTTGTTCGACTTAAATATCTTCAAAAAATGCCTCAAATAAAATTTAAAAAAAACAAATTTAAATATAAGATTTCAACGAATATTTTTTAACGAATTTTAATTTTAAAACGAATATTTTCGTTCTGTTTAAATATTTTCAAAAAAAAGCCTCGAATAAGATTTAAAAGAAACAAACTCAAATATCAGTTTTCATCGAATATTTTTTAACGAATTTTAGTTTTCAACGAAAATTTTTTAACGAATTTTAGTTTTCAACGAATATTTTTTAACGAATTTTAGTTTTCAACGAATATTTTTTAACGAATTTTAGTTTTCAACGCATATTTTTTAACGAATTTTAGTTTTCAACGAATATTTTTGTTCGGCTTAAATATTTTCAAAAAATGCCTCAAATAAAATTAAAAAAAAACAAATTTAAATATAAGTTTTCAACGAATATTTTTTTTCACATTTGTCGACAGTTCAAATTGAGTTAATATAATAAAATTAAGATTGAATATAATTTTACTATTATTTTACTATTCATTTTTATAATTTTAATTATATATAACAGAATATATAATTATACTTAAGATAACTTGAATTTTTAGATAATTTTAAATAAAAAAACAGTTTAGCAAAGATTTAAAAAGTTATTATTATTTTTCTTGCTTTTTTAAAATTTGTATTATACATTTAAAAACACCAATAAAAAAAATCTTCACCCGAATAAATGGAACTTTTTTAATTATTCTTTTCTATTTTTACGAAATTGAAGTCCACAACGTTCATCAAAAACAAAAATTTGTTTAATTTATTCCAAAATTATTTTTAATTTAACATTTATTTACATAATTATTATCATAACATAAACATTAATCTATTTTTTCTAAATATTTTTATGGCCACATTGCTGCTTTATTTTTATTTTTTTTTAATTTATTATGTAAACAATTTCTTTCGTTGATAAACGTTGTGGACTTCAACGTCGTCTATTTTTTTAATTTATATACTTTCTTTTTTTAATTTTTACTATATTTAAATAAACCAGTAACAAAAAATGTTTACACATTACACAAATAAATGGAAATTTTTTTTTAATTTTCCTCTTCTTCTTCTCAAAAAATTTACAGGGACTTTTTATATCTAATAATAATAATAATAATAATAAGAATAATAATTCAGGGGTGCATTGGACAATCAATATATCGTCAAAATGTCCACGTGCCGAGAATTTTTTTTTTTTTCTCAAAATATATCCCACACACTCGTGTGTGCAGTTGACAACGTTTTCATGGCAGGAAAACAGCACTCTGCACCGATAAAATTGTTATGCGTGCAAGCAATAAGGGTGGTTTCAGTGTTGTTTTTTTTTTAAATTTCTCATTCCCCCCTCGCATCGCTTATATACAGTTTTCCCTTTTAGAAAGAAAGATCTATTACACACGTTTCAGGGAAATAAAGGGATTACCTATATATGCATTTATATAATATATATATATATATATATATATATATATAGGAATCGGTGCGGCTATGTATATGTGTGTGCAAACAAATTCCTAATTCCACAAATCATTTCGCCCTCATTCGTTAAATTTATGTGTGTTTATATCTGCGTATACAAATGCCCAATAATTTATAATATCGTTAGTGATTAGGGTCCGAAAAAGTTGTTTTTAATTTTTTTTTTCTAATTAATTATTATTCATATTATTATTCTTAGTATTATTATTATTATTATTATTAATTAGAATTATCAAAAATAAATTAATTTAACAAACGGAAAAATGTTTCTTTATTTTTATTTTATTTACATTTTCTTTTTTTCCTTTTCAACAATTTTGTAGTTTGTAATTAAATAAAACTGGTTTTCAGTTTTTAAAAACACTTTTTTTACTCTTAAAAAGTTTCAACTTTTTCTTTACTTTTAAAAACTAAAAACCAGTTTTATCTAATTACAAACTACAAAATTGTTGAAAAGGAAAAAAAGAAAAATTCAATAAAATATATAAATAAAGAAAAATTTTCCGAAAATAAAAAACAATAGAATAAAATAGAAAGAAATAATAATAATCGATAATTTAAATAATAACTATATCGATTAAAGATGGAAAAAGTTAACAATAACAATTATAATAATGATAATGACAATAATAATAATAACAATAATAATCAATAATTATAATTATTAAATCGTCAGAGCATAAAATTTCTAATTTAATCTTCGCCTATTTCAAAGAATATCCTAAAGTTCTGAACGTTCAAATGAACAAAATTTGTTTATTTCTTCTAAAAATTAAATTTTTATTGCAATTATTTTGCTTCACTATCCAAAAAATTAATTACTGAGTTTGTAAACGTTAAATTTTAGTTTATACATTTTTTTTATTATTAGTAATTTATTAAAATATCTTCAATAAAAAATATTTCGTTCATTTGAACGTTCAAAACTTAAGAATCATTATTTCAATTGTTAATTTTTGGTAAGACAATTATTTATTAATTTCAATTCATTTATTATTAAATTATCTTGTTTCAATTTATTTATTGTTAAATTATATTGTTTTAATTTTGTTTAAATTTTTTGGATAAACTCAAAATCATTTAAATTTCGAAACATTGGAGTAAATAAATATTTTATTCATTTTATTCATAGTTCGAAAGTTTTTGTTTTATTTACCTTAATATTTATTAAATTATACTTTCCTAAAGCAGAATTAATTTTGTTCAAATTGGGGCAAAATGGATAAATAGCGGAAATAATTTAAAACCACCGAAAATAGTAAACTTGTAAACAATTTTATTATTTCGAGTAATAAATAATTAAAAAACTATTAACGAAAAGAAAGCGCTAAATAACAACAAGTAAATAAGTAATAAATACAGAAAACAAAGTCGTCATACGAAATTTAAAATTTGAGAAAAAAGAATTTAAAAAATAAATTTAAAAAAAGAGAGAAGAAGAAGAAAACAAATTCAATAAAACGAAATAAAAAAAGAGCCATCGCGAAAGCGTTTAAATTTAAACTCGACTTAATATGAAAATAAAGCCTTTTCTTCATTCAAATATAAATGAGGTATATCGATTTCCGCTTGACTGAGAAAAAAAAGGAAGACGAAGAAATTTCGTGTAGAAATGAGACAGACGAACGTATATTATACAAGAGTACGCGCACGCGACTCCCAAGTACATCTGTTCATAAAAGAATCAGAGTTGTACACATATATATAGAAAGAAAAGAGCGAGAGAGAGAGAGGGGGAGAAAAAATATTAAAAAGAACTAGACTCTAGAGAGAGAGAGAGAAAAAGGACCTGTGGGTCTTAGAGAGAGAGAAAAGGAGAGAGAGAGTTTCCTGCCGGGCGAACTAAACGGGGAATCCCCTTTGCCTTATAAATGTACAAGTCCAGTGTGGAGAGTTCCGACAATTTTTTTTCGGGGTTCCTTTAAATACCCAGACGTTGCCCGGCAGGACTCGTTTTCTTTACATTGTTTGGCCTTTATTTTCAGAAGTCCTCCTTTAAAAAAAAAAAAATATCCACTCATACATAGAAATTCACTTAAACGTCAATCCTTCCAATCAGTTCCTCTTTTTACATATATAGAAAAATTAATAACTAGTTAAAATTTTACTCCCGTTAAAGTTAAAATCACAATCACTCTTTTATCTACGAAGCACTAAACAATCAAATTAACGTATTTTCAAAAAATAAATTCAAAATTTAAAAGATAAATTTGAAATTTAAAATATAAATTTGCAATAAAACCAAAAAAAAGGACTTTAATAATGATTCAGCCACTTTTCCTACTTGAAAACCCACTTGAACGGTAGAAAAAAATAAGATTCAATTTAGCCGAGGGGCGTAAGGCGTGGCGCGCGGTCCTTAGGGTCCATCGTTCGATCCCACCTCCCGATTCTTGTCACATTCATAAAATTATCAATAAAAAACAGAAAGATTATAATTAAAAGTATAAAACTAACTCCAGCCGAAACACTATTTTCGCATTTTTAAACATTAATTTAATTCCAAAAGTTAAATAAAATAGTTTAAATTCTAAAAAGAAATTAAGCTTAAATGTTAAATCTTTCGCTATTCATCTCAATTTTTACAATAATCTAGAGAGAAATAATAAATAATTAATTTACATTCAAAAAAATTAATTCCAACACAATAACGTGAGCTTAGATTTTCCATTTTCGGCGCATGGGAACAATCACAATGTCAGAAGGACAGGTGTGATCTAAATAACGCGTTAAGCTGTCTCCAGTTCTTTTCTCACTCGCTTGCGAAACTTCTTCTTTCCTTCGGTTTATATTCTCCCCTCGCAAAAAAAAGAATTTTTTTTTTTGAGCCCTTACACCAATGGCGTAATCAAGGGACAAACCCCTTCTCGCATGTATATATAATATATAAATATCTTTATAGTTCTTAGTAAAAAAAGAAAAAAGAAAAAGTTTCATGAGAGAGAAAAGAGTAGAGGTATAATATAAATTTATCAAATGAAGTATGTGAGTGAAATTGTCGCTTCTTAAATATATATTTATATATATATAGGTATATATAGTATGTATAAGAAGCGAAAAGTGGTGAGGCATTTTTCATCTCACTAAAACAAGGGGGTTAACTTGACAAATTGCACTCGCCTATTATCCGAGGTTCATTCTCTCAAAATTCCGCACGAGTCTTTTTCGTATATATGTAAGAGTTTTCAAGTCACGTAAATTAAAATTCTTTCTCTTCTTATATTCACTTAAGGAGTAATTTATAACTTTCTATATCGATTTATTGCCGCGTAGTTATTTTAATTTTATTAGAAGTTTTTCTTCCTTTTTTTCGTTATTTCAGGGTGTCTACTATTTTTGTTTCAACAAAATTCGCGATTTCTTCACGGCTTTTTCATAATTTTTCCCCAACTTTTTTCTCATCAACTTTAAATTTATTTGCAACTAAAATGCGTTTTTTCAATAATTTTAATTTAAAACTTAAAAAATAACTTCAAATTTATATAAAATTAATGTTTTTTTCAATAACTTTAAATTAAAATTAACTTTCAATATATTCAAAACTAATTTTATTAAACAATTTCAATTCAAAATTTAGACAGTAACATTAAATTTATTTAAAAATAATGTTATTTTTAATAATTTGAATTCAAAATTTAGACAGTAATATTAAATTTATTTGAAAACAATGTTATTTTTAATAATTTTAATTCAAAATTTAGATAGTAATATTAAATTTATTTGAAAATAATGTTATTTTTAATAATTTTAATTTAAAATTTGGAAAACAACTTTAAATTTATTAAAAACTAATTTTTTTAAAATATAATGTTAATTCAAAATTTAGAAAGAAACTTTAAATTTATTTGAAAATAATGTTATTTTTAATAATTTTAATTCAAAATTTGGAAAATAACTTTAAATTTACTTGAAAATAATTTTTTAAAATAATTTTTATTCAAAATTTAGAAAATAACTTTCAATTTACTTGAAAATAATGTTATTTCAATAATTTTAATTTCTGGTTTGTAAAACAATTGAATTTCTGAAAAAAATTTTACAAAGAAAGTTTCAATTATTTCAAATATTTTCAACTATTTCTTTATAAAAATTCAATTATCTCGAAAAAATAGAATTAAAAAATGTTAAAAATCTTATTTTTTCGAATTTTCAAAAGAAAAACTTGGCGAAAAAATAAAATTTCTTACAGAATTTTAAGTGTGCAACTTTTTTAAATTCAGTAATAAAAATTTCAATTATTAATGTTTGCATTAAAAAACGTGAATACAGAATGCGACTATTCACAAAAATTCAATTATTTATCAATTATTAAATTAAAATATATTTAAAAAAATCTATTCCTTAAAAAGTTTTTTTCTAATGAAATTCTTTAACAAATTTATTAATTTTCAGTTGAATTTCAGAAAATTTTAATTAATTCGATAATTTTTTTTCAAATTGATTCACACACTAAACTGAAAAACAAGTTATTTGATTCAAATAACCAATTATTTGACTATTATCAAATAAATGTTTAACTTAAATCAAATAAATATTTACATACTTGAATAAAAAAAATTGTATTTCAATTTAATAAATTGTATTTAAAGCAGATAAATTGTATTTGAAGCAAATAAATTGTATTTAAAGCAAATAAATTGTATTTGAATCAAATAAATTGTATTTGAATCAAATAAATTGTATTTGAATCAAATAAATTGTATTTGAATCAAATAAATTGTATTTGAAGCAAATAAATTGTATTTGAATCAAATAAAGTGTATTTGAAACAAATATTATTTAATTGATTTAAATAAAAATTATTTGAATCAAAAAAATTTTTTTTCAGTATATATTGGATTGATAGTTTGATTTTTAACTATATCAAATTATTTTCAACTAATTAAAATTTAAAGAAAAGTATAAACATCAATCATGAAATAAAAAGTAATTTTTTTAAAAATACAAATTATAAACTAATAAAACTGTTTTTAATTCAGTAAAAAAATTCTCTGTTTGACATAATCTTATATAATAATTGTCCTAAGGCCCTTCACCTCTCCTTCGCACATTCCCTCCTTTCTTACGTCACAATTGCTGTCATGGGTCCATTTTTCGAAAACAGAATACGAAAAAAAGGTGCTTTAGGATCAATCTTATATAAATCAGAATTTCTCTCTCTCTCTCTCTCTCTCTCTTTTTTTTTCTCTCTTTGCCAAATATGAGACGAGACACAAGTCGAGAGAGACGAGTGCCGTATTGCCACCCATATTACAAAGAGTGGGGGCAAAAAAAACAGAGAGGGGGAAGAATCCAAGAAAAAAGGGGCAAAAGAATTGAACCCCTCCCCCCCACACATACACACCATCCCCATTAAATTCTTTCTCTCTTGAATAGAAAATTTTCGGGGGTTATTTCTTTTGCAATTCTTCGACTATGTGCTTCTATATATATATATATATATAAGTGTAAAAGTGCAAATCCACTTCTTCTCTGTGTATGTATGGAGTTTTGTTCACCTGCCTCCCCCCCCTCTCTCTTATTTCTTACTCTCTAAAACTCGCAATGTCTGGAGAGAACACTATACTCCTAAGCATCCGATTTGAAATCCAAAGTCTCTATCCGCCTTTTTTTTTGTCTCTACCCAAACTCTTAAAATTATATTATTATAGAATCAAGAAAAAAGGTTAAATTTCAAATTACGAAACATATATTCTTCCGAAGAACTCGTATAACAATTAATTATACAGAAGAATGAAGAAAAGAATAAGTCAGGTAAGAAAAAAGACACTAAATATTCTGAGAATTTTGTTTCAATCTTTCTGGATTTTTAGTTTTGCTAAATATACTCTTGTTTCGATATTATCTCAAAAGGATATAAGGTCCCTGACAAGTATTGCCATCGATGATGCTCAGCATCGAAAAATACTTTTTGTAACACAAAACCAAAAAAAAATCACTCAATTTGATCCAAAGTTTTAAGTTAAAAAAATACTATTCATTTTTGTTTACTTCTTAGGTGAATAAAAGGAGTAAAATTAGTTACAATTTTTTTAAACTAACAATAAGGACATTATATTTTATTAAAGGAATTGTAACTATAAGAAAACTATTTCTTTAATAATTTATGCAAATTATTTCTTTACGAAAAATTTAGAATTTTCTTAAAACATATTATACACTTGAAAAAATTTGTTGGAGGTAATTCAACTACTATTGGGTAGTAGAGTAATAAGTAGTTAAATTAATTACTTTTTCATTTAATCTAATACTGTTTGTATATAGTAAATTTTACTATACTTCTTATGTAGTTAAAAATTTAGAATTGAAGCAACTAACGAAAAGTATAGTTAAATTTTAAAAATAACTACAAAATCTTGTAGCACCAACAACATTCTTAATTATTTTAACTACTGTCTGATGGTTAACATAAGTTTTTTAATATTTCTGGTTTGTATATAGTAAATTTTACTACTTCTTATGTAGTTAAAAATTTAGAATTGAAGCAACTAACGAAAAGTAGTTACAATTAGAAAATAACTACAAAATCTTGTAGCACCAACAACATTCTTAATTATTTTGACTACTGTCTGATGGTTAACATAAGTTTTTTAATATCTTTAAGGACTTATTGAACTAAGAAGAGTAGTTAAAAAGTAGTCAAACTTACTAAGAATCTGTTTGAGTGTAAGAAACGAGAATCAGTAATTTTTTCCCCCCAAAGAAAATAATAAGTTCGTCAACAATATATTGCTATTGAGAAATAAAAATGATGTACAAAATGGATATATTTCCCAATTCTTAAACATAGTTTTCAAAAAATAAACAAATTTTGTAATATTTTAAAATAATTTGCATATAGATCAGACAATCGAAATAATTAATGGTATTTTTGTGAATTTCCTTTAGTTTTCTTGATTGTTACAATTAATACAAATTGATAGCAAATTCATACTAAAATGGATCAAACTGATGCCGCACAAATCAGGATCAATTTATTATTTAATCCACAATTTTTGGTATCAATTCGTTGATATACTTTTAAACGATCCTCAAGTATTTTGAACGTTCAAATGAACGAAATACTTTTTTTGTGAAAATATTTTAATAAAATACAAATCATAAAAAAAATTAAAAAGTAAAATTAAACTTTTACAAACTCGCAGTAATTAATTTTTTGGATAGTAAAGCAAAATAACAGCAATAAAAATTTAATTTTTGGAAGAAATAAATAAATTTCGTTCATTTCAACGTTTAGGATCCTACTTTTAAGTTAATTTTAATAATATTAATAATAATAATAGTGGTAGTAATTAGAATAATAATAATAATATTAATAATAATAGTGGTAGTAATAAGAATAATAATAATAATAATAATAATAATAATAATAATAATAATAATATAATAGTAATAATAGTAACACACCAGACTAAATACCCAGTTGATTAAAACATTCCTTCTGAATACCAAAGCAGAGGACCCAAAAAAGTATTAATTTTATGCTGACCCACTGCATTCAAAATTAGACATAAATTTCCACACTTTCTTTCACATATGGACTTTTTATAACAATAAGAGTCCAGGAAGTAAAAAAAGGAAGACTTCCTATTTAGACAATCGTCCTAGTACACGTTGTTATGACCCTATTTTATTTACTCTTATAGTTTCAACAAAAGGACCAGGTCAGCATATGTATCATATAAGGGATACACTTTACATAGAGAGCACTAGTATTTAATGCGTAAGTGTAAAATCTAAAAGTATATATATATATATGGACGAGTTTTTGAAGAAGGTCCCAACCGTCGATCTATTTCACTCTTATATTCTTTCTTTCTTTTTTTCTTTTTTTCTTTCTCTCTCTCTTTATCGTTAATCAATGCTGTGCATGCTGCTATATGTTATACTAGGCGCACAAAAACTCTGTTTATAAGGGTGTACACATCTTGAGCCAGAATTTTGTGACCTTGTAGGTCATACCTGTACGTATCAAAAGATTCAACGGTCGTTCCCATTTTATTCGGCTTTACTTCTACGCTTGATTTTACCTGAAGTCTTTTAACAATGCAGAAGCAATGATTACTTACGACACTTTTATAATGTCACTCAAGAGAGTGATTCTTGCGAGCTCGCGCGTGTGTACATGATATACCTCCCCAATTTATCGCCGTTAAAAAAAAAATAAAAAAAAAATAAAAGTGTATCGACCGCGAGATTCGACTCTTTCTTTTTTGGGATCGAAATCAAAAAGCCTAATCATCCCACGTCACTTTCCTCTTTTTTTGCGAAATAAAAGAAAACTGTTTCCTTTTTCCTATATCCTAATCCTCATCATCCCGTCACTTTCTTTTTCCGCAAAAGAAACTTTTTCCTATATTTTATAATAAGAATAACTTTTCTAATTTTCCATTTTCATGACATTTCTCCGCCAATTTACTGCCATTAAAATTATTTTCCCTGACAAAATTCTTTGTACCGGAAAATATTAAAGTTTTAGGAAAAATGACTAAAATTTCACGTTGAAGAAGTTTACAACGATTATAGTCAACAATTTCTGTAGAAAAATAAATTTTTGTATCGAATATTTTCCATACAAAAATTTAAAATAAATGGCTTAAAAATATATTTTTCTAATTTTTTAAATGATTATATTTACAAACAAAAAATATTTGTGAACAAAAATTTTTATTCTTTTTGGTAGGAAAATAATTTTTTTTCACGTGACTAAAGTTTCAAATGAAGTTCAAATATGAACGACAATTTTTTTTCACTTCTTCTAATTTGTATTTCTTAACAAAAAAAAATATTTTTTCAATTAAGAAATTCTGACTATTAATTTTTAAAAATATTTCTAACTAATTTACGTTCCTACAAAATTTTGTACGTCCAAAATGTAATATTGAAATAAAATAAAATTTAGAAGCTACTTTACATTTAAAAATTTACATTTAAACATTTTTCATTCAAATTTTCGATAATTCAAAAATTATTTTCAAAATTTCAAATAAAAACTCTTAAAAAATTGACTTTCAAAAATAATAACAAAACATACTTGAAAGAGGAATTATATTCAATTAAATTTTCCAAAATTTCAATTACAAAAAAAAATTATTAATTATTAATTGTATTTTTCAAAAATTTAATTAGAAAAATAATGCAAAATAATTTTTGCAAGATTTGTCAATAGTTATTTTCGCACTATAAGACTGGTAATAATTTGCATTTTATAACTAAAAAAAATTTGCAATATTTGGAAGAAAAGTCTAATTTAAATTTAGTCATTATTTTCCCTTATAGAGAAAAAATTAAAAATACTTTGACAAATACAAAAATATTTTAAAATTAAAGAAAATTAAAAAGAAAGAAAGAATGAATGAAAGAAAAAAAGAAAAAACTAATTAAAGAAGAAAAGAAAGAACCGATTAAAGAAGAAAATAATTAACAAGAAAATAATTAGAAAAAAAAATTGTAAAAAAAAGAAAAGCAATCAGAATTCCTAAATCTGGAAGGCAATGGAAGAAAAAAAAGCACCGCCCATTTTCGAGAAGCTCCTCACTCACTCTAACAATGTCAAAAAAAAGAAGAAACGCTAACAAGAAGTTCGATATTTCTAAACCTGAAAGGTCCCCAAAAAAAAACCAGTCCCATCGAAAATTACCCTTTTTAAAAACGAACGAGCCACGAGTTTATGACAGAATTATGAAAGGGGATCTATATATATATATGACGTAAAAAAAACCAGTTGGACTTTTTTTTCAAAAGCGTCGTGAGAAGAAATTACTGGTTCGTAAAGTCCAGTTGTGTTTAGAGGAAAAAAAAAAAAAATTTCTTCATTCACAAGAAGTGCCAAAAAACGGGAACAAAATCATTTTCGCCAATCGTAAAATTTCTTTCAATTCTTGTGCCCCTAGTTTACTCATATACTGACCCTCAATAGTAAAAAAAAAAACTTTGTACGTGAAGGGAAAAAAAAATTTGGTAAGAAATAATATGAAAATGGGTGAAAACATGAATAAGACATTTTTTTTCTACGTTACTTTACTTTATATGTAGATGAAAAGAAAGTAAGGGGACTAACTACTATTCTTGCCATCATACTTGAAATTTTGTGTCTTTTTTTTTTTTTGCCCTTTGATGTCCACTTGGACGAATTTTCAATGTCGTGTCCGAAATAAATTACAAAGAGTGGTGGTCAATCGACTATGAATCTAAACGACTGAGGCGTTATGATTTCCCTCTTGATGTAAATGGCTGTTTTATATAGTCCGTTGTAGTTTGGGATTTATTTAGTTTTTATAAATTTGTGAATTTATTTTTTTCCCCCCCAATGACACTAATTCAATCGTTTCTTTCGGGAATTGAAAAAAAAGAAAATGTTTTCGTACTGAAAACTTTAATCTAAAAAAAAATGTCTAAAAAAAATTGTCAAAAAAAAACAACTCGTAAGAAAATGTCAACTTTCTAAAATAATATTTATTTAAAGAAATAGAAAAAAAAATTAATAAACTAATAAAAGAAATTAATAAAAGAAATTAAAACTCGTAAGAAAATGTCAACTTTCTAAATTAATATTTATTTAAAGAAATAGAAAAAAAAATTAATAAACTAATAAAATAAATTAATAAAAGAAATTAATAAAAGAAATTAAAAAAGGAAATTAATAAAAGAAATTAAAATAATGAAATTAATAAAATAAATTACTAAAATAAACTAATAAAATAGATTAATAAAATAAATTAATAAAATAAACTAATAAAATAAATTAATAAAAGAAATTAATAAAAGAAATTATTTTCAAATATATTTTATTTAAAAATTAAAAAAACTGATTTTTATTTGCATTTACTTTCACTAATTTAAAAGGACACGAATTTGCTTCTGGTCTTTCAATGTTTTATGTAAATGAAACTCATTTAGAATCATCTCTAGTCTCGTGTATCGAAAAACACCTGCCCCTTGAGCTCACAAAACCCTTAACTACTACTGTAAAGAAAGAAAAAAAAACAGTGACTAAATCCGCTGCTAGACTCAATTCTCCATCACTTATATATTCTTGATTCAATATTTGCTTATTTAAATATTAAAAGAGTCAATTGAGATATTTCAATCAATCACACACGTCAAATGGGACTTCACAATAAAAAGATTGAGACACTTTAGCGGAAAATATAAACAAACGAATGTCAAAACCATTTTATTTCTTAACCGATTCAACAATGCTTTTAAAATTGACATTAAAAAACATTAACAAACTAAATAAAATTTAATAAAATTTCATTTAATATAAAAAATAATTTTCTTTTGTTTAATTTGTTACTGAAAACACGACAATGGAAAATTAAATTTAAAGTAATTGATAATAATTTGCTTATTATTTATTTATTCAGAATTTATTGATTATTTATTCATTTAGAATTTATTTATTTAGAATTTATTTATTATTTATTCATTTAGAAATTATTTATTATTTATTCATTCAGAATTCATTTATTTAGAATTTATTTATTATTTATTCATTTAGAATTTATTTATTATTTATTCATTCAGAATTTATTTATTTAGAATTCATTTATTTGGAATTTATTTATTTCGCTTTCATTTATTTCCAATTTATTTAACTCCTAATTTCCATCTATTTCTTTTGATTTACGAATTTAATTTCCAAATAGTCGAAATCGTCAAAATATTTCTCATCATTGAAAGAAAAATATACCGTTTTGCAAATCGTAATAAACTGATAATTCAAAAGCATTTCAAATACTCTGAATATTTTATTTTCAATCATTTTTCACCCGCACGTAATAAAATTAATTCACATTTCGATTAATTTTGCATAAAAAAAACTGCGAAAAATATATAGAAATAAACACGACCTCGAGTTTTTTGAGGTTATGTTCCGTGTTTGTCAAAACAAGACAATTTTCCATTCGCGATTTAATTCAATAAAGTGAAAAATAAGTTTCAATTTTGTAAACAAACGATTTAAAATATTATAATGTTAGTAGAAAAAATTCAAAATGAAAAAAAATTAACAAATAAATGTACCTTTATAAACTTGAATTGCGCCAGGAAAGAAACTTACAAATTCGGAGATTCATCCCTTCTGTTGAAAACAATAATCATATCCCTTTTATTATTTCTCCGATCGTTTGATTATAACCGAAGCGATAGTCTTCTCTTCTCATCACTTGCTGAAAAATAGAAAATAAACAATTCAACTATGACATTTTTTTAACTTTCGAATTATTTTTCGTGATTTTTTTTTTTGTTAAAAAAACAGAACAGGAAAAAATAAACAAGAGAGAAGTTGACCTGACAGGTTAGCAAAAAAAAGTACTGCCAACCTAAAAATCACAAATTGATAATTGACATTTTAAAATCGGCGCCATTTTGAATTTTTTTTTCGTCCTATTTACAGAGACAAATTTCGCCCAAATATGACACTTTACAAAGCTATTTTCCGTAAATAATGAAAACGAAAGAAATACGTCATGAATACGTGAGAAATATGGCAAAAAATAGAGCGATTAGGAAAAAATATTTGATGGATCGTGTATAGAAAATACGTCGCGTCAAACATTCGTCAAGGGCGTCACATTTCATCAATTTTTACACTTTTTTGTTGTCAACTATTCGACAAATTATCATTTTTCCTTATTCATAACTATTTAATCTTTTCGAATGATTCAATAATTCGTCGATTCTTACCGATTTTTTTCCGACAAAGGAGTTGACAATTGAGAGCGACAACAATTCGATACGCGCGCGCGTCGACAATCAATCGATAACTAAAGCTTGTCCAATATCGGCGCTCTCTGATTGGTCCAAAAATTATTGATCACAAGATTACATTTTTGCCGAAGCGAAAAACGATATTTCTAATCCGTTGAATATCTCAGCGATGATTCGAATAAACGTAACGATTTCGGGGGTTATCCACGATTTTTATTCATCATCATTGAAAAAATGAAAAAAAAATTCAATTCTGATTGTTATTAATTAAATAGTATTTTTAGAAAAAAAATAGAAAAGCGAACAATTGTCTAAAGCAAAAAAAAACAGTACTGCCAACCGAACAATTACACGAGACGAATTCAAGATGGCGAGACGAGTAGTCTCAAAACCGGCGCCATCTTGAATTTTTTTCCGTCGTATTTAATCAATCAAATTTCGCAAAAATATTTCACTTTACATGACTATTTTCTATAAATAATGATAAAGGAACATGAAAATATGAGAATTATGCCGAAAAATAGAACGATTGGTGAAAAAAATTTGATCGATTGTGTAGAAATGACGCCGAGTCGAACACTGCGACACGAGCGTCACATTTCATCAATTTTTACACTTTTCATCGTGAAATATTCATCAAATAATCTTCTTTCTCTATTCGTAAATGTTTAAATACGAGAATAATGCAATATTTCGATGATTCTTACCAATTTGTTTCAACAAACGAGTTGACAATCGGGAGCTCCAACAATGCCGTCCATGCGCATCGACAATCCCACGCCAACTGAGCTTGTCCGCCATTGACGCTCTCTGATTGGTCGGGCGAAAAGTGATCACGTGACCACGCCATTTGCGTGGCGGTAAAATTTGAAATTCAAAAATTCACTATTTTGCTAAATTGTACAAAATGAAGTAGTTTATTATAAATTCTATCAAGAGAATATTATCGACAAGTGAATAAAGAGTTAATAACTATAAGGAATCAAATAATAAACTGTTATTTAATGTTAGTAAATTAATAAAATCATTATATAAACACCATTATTATATTTAGATTATTATTTAAATATTTAAATATTTGTATTTATTATATTAAATAAATAAAATAGTAATTCGACGAAGATAAAAATTTCTTCCATCCCATAAATATATTTCAATTGTGTCAAAAAGTGGTTTCAACAATAAACTTTCTAAAACCACATTGACGATAATAATTTTTAGTTGTGGACACCCCTTTTTTTTCAAGCATCTCTCTCTGTGGATCGTATTTCAATTGCGTACTTGATAAAAAAAATGAAAAGAAAAACAACATCACATACAGACGTGCGGTACCATTTTGTGTGAATACAACAATATAAAATGCGGTCGATCGAGAATAGCTCAAGTGTTCTATCGTTTACTGCAATCGCACGATCGCGATAAGATTGTGTCTCGAAACGGGGGAACCCCTTTTTTTCGCCAGTGTGTAGAATTCCACCAACTATATAGTAGTAGCCATTAAAGGTGATATACTATTTATCCATGGTGTACCATTACACATACATTACGTCTTCATTCCAAGATAATCTTTCATCTTTTTCCTTTTTATCTTTCACGTGTCAGGTGCAA
Source organism: Leptopilina myrica (nomen nudum) (assembly GCA_032872475.1). Lineage (NCBI taxonomy): Eukaryota > Metazoa > Arthropoda > Insecta > Hymenoptera > Figitidae > Leptopilina > Leptopilina myrica (nomen nudum). The sequence goes on along the minus strand of CM065467.1, from coordinate 20,095,081 downwards.
TTGAACTTGGCCCTTGACATTCCATTCTCGGATCAATTCTGCGAAACCTGCACACCACAATCTCGAGTCTTCTACTACGAAATAAAAAGTAAATAAAAATAAATATAAAAATAAATTTTTTGTTATTTTACTCCCCCTCTCTTCCTTTTTTTCTCTATAATTTAAAGGACTTTCTACAATTTTACATTATTAGAAAAAAAAGCCAAAAACGTGATCGTTCTAAAAAAGTAAATAATAATAATAATAATTATAAAATTTCCCCCTCCCTCTTTTCACTATAATTTAAAGGACTTTCTACAATGTTACTTCGAAAAAAATCCAAAGAAGTAACATAATTTTGAATGTTTAACGTCGCAAAAACATAAATAATAGTAAATAAAAGGCAAATAAAATTGAATAAGAGTAAATAAAATTAAATACAATTTAACATCAGTAAATAAAAGTAAATAAAATTAATTTAAAAATATAATAAATAATTTAATAAAAAAGAGCGTAAATTTATATGAAAATTATAAAGGTAAGTAAAAAATTATAAAAGTAAATAAATGCAAAGAAAAAAATTAATTTGTGACTCATATAAGCAAAAAATTTTGTAGGTTATGTTTTTAATTTTTGGAATTAAAACACACAAAGGGGACTATAACTTTGAATATAATCAACTATAACATTCAAGACTTTATTGTCTCTAAAATATTCAATAAAAACTATTTTTTAAAAAATCATAGCAAATTTGTAGGTTATGTTTGTAATTTTTGGAATTAAAATACATAAAGGCGACTTACTTTGAATATAATCAACTATAACATTCAAGACTTTATTGTCTCTAAAATAATTAATAAACATAATTTTTGAAAAATCACAAAAAATATTTGTAGGTTATTTTTGTAGTTTTAGAATGAAATTAATTATTAAAACAAATTGCCGCATAGAATTAATTATAATTACTAATTACAGGAAATTAATAATTTTAAAGAAATTTTAATAAATTATAATGAAGAATTTTAATTTTAATGAAATTTTAATAAATAATAATGAAGAATTTTAATTTTAATAAAATTTGTACAATAAATTTCTAAATATAATAATTAATAAATTATAATAAAAGATAAGATAAATCAACATGTTTATTGTTTTATTTATTTATCATTACTAATAAATAACTAATAAATAATAAGAAATTTTTTTTTAAAAAAGTCTAAAATATACAAAAATTCGAAAAATTTGGAAACTCGATAAAAAAAGGGACAGTGGATATAATTTATTTTTGTTGTGATTATAAATTGGAATATTATGGATATTTTGACATCCACCTGTTATTAGATATATGTGTATAGTTAATTAACCCCTCTTTCTACGTTTATATATATATATATATATATATATATATATATATATATATATATATATATATATATATATATATATATAAAACGACTAATCGTGTTCATGTGAGGACTCGTTCATTTTCTCCTTGAGGGTTCGGCTCTCCCCTATTCTTATATATATTTGGTCACATAACGAATTAAGTGCGTGTGTAATCATCAACTTTCAAGAATCAACCGATTCGTGACGTCGTTACTTGAGAAACACTTAAGAAGGTGTTGGAAAGGAAATTAATTTTAAACCCATATATATATATATATATATAAGTCGCCGCACAATATAAATTTAATTTTAAATACTCATATACAGCAAAAAGCTGGGAAATTTTGACCTCTCAATTTATATTTTCAAACTGTCGAAAAATTATTTACCGGAAAATTTATCATTTCCTCAAAAAAAATGATGTGTATATAAACGAAGAAAATTGCTTTCTGCTAATTTTTATCGACTTATAGTATGTTTTCTATTATTATTATATATTATTTTATATAAAATATTATTATATATTATTTTATATAATATATTATTTAAATAAAATAATAATATTATAAAATATTATTTTATATAAAATAATCAATTAATATAAAAAAAGTTAATAAAAAAAAATTATCAATTAACCCCTTAGATGCGTTGATGAAAATCTTAGTCATCCGAAATTAAGGGGTTAATTTAAAATATTTTTTCATATTTCACTATTTTTATATTTATTGAAAAAAAAAATTTTTTCTTTCATGTATTCTTCACTTTTAATTATAATATAACTTCCTTTATAGCGTAAGTTGAATGTTTATTTTTATTATTTTTATTAATTTATTTTCTTTACTTATTTTAATGTATTCTTTAATTTTAATTATAATTTAACTTCTTTTATAGCTTAAGTTTATTTATAAGATTTATTCACTACAAATTAATTGTAAATTAAATAAAAATTAATTTATAACTATAATTATAAATTGTTTTATTATTATATTCATATTATTATATTATAAAATAATAAAGTACTTTAATAAATAATTAATAAAGTATCTTGTAGTGAAGAAAAGAATAATTTTCGACCCCAGTGAAGAAAGCACCACGTATTTCTATTTTCAATCCGCACCTTTGACTCTAGAGACTAAAATGCCCGCGAAATTCAAATAGAGCAATAAAATAACAGCTTATTTTTTGCACCAAGGATTATTTTTCTTATTTTTCTTATTTTTTTCTACGAAAATAAATAGATAAATTTTTAGATTTATTCCAAAATTTCTTCTTCTTTTTCTTTAGGGCTTTTTTTGCAATAATAATCCGAAACTACAAACATACCTATATAATTGCCAGGCGTCGACCGAAAAGTAGCGGTGGTGGTGGGGGGGAATCGTAAATGCGCGGGCGACGAAGCGAAACGAAGTGCGCGCGAAATTTAAAAATCACTCACTGTCGGGGGTCACACACTAAAAAGAGAAGACTCCAAATGGTCGCGATGGGGTGGAAATGAAGCGATTGTGTCCGCGAAATGTCGTGCAACCTGAAAATTGCATTCAGAGCAAAAGAGCGAGAGAGAAGGAGAGAGAAAAAAGCTGTCGCAAGAAACAGCGCACACAGTAGCAGCAGGTTTTTATAACTTTTAACGGTTCCTCTGTAGGGGGGGGCGAGTGAACTACTGCATTGTGAAGTGGGTATTGCATTCATTTGCATACAGGCTGTTGCTAGAACGTGCACGCGTTCTTGTCCCGTAAAACGCGTACTTTTTTTTTCCCTATATATATATACGTTCCTCGTATATTTATTTCATATACACGCATATACACTATGGGGAATTTGTCGGGGCACCTGCCCATATGGTTATAGTGATCGTACAAGGAAAGGCCCATCTGGTCAAAGAACCTACGAAGGTTGTTGTACACGAAGGTATCGCGCGCCCAAAAAGCTTCATCGTGGCCTCGGAATTTTTTTTTCACAATGTCTTATATATATACTTTCTTTTATATATATATATAGTGGAACTGACCTTCAATACACGTAATGCTTGTTAATTTATTTGCGGTGTCCCGCACACGTAATTTCAAGGTCTTTGGGTCACTTTAGTCTGCTTTGTCCTTTTCAATTTTTTACCCTAACTCTCAATTTTCTTTCATTTCCCTTAATTACTTATTTTTCAGTTCAAAAATTATAAACCTAACCTCAAATTTTCTTAGTTTTAGTTACTTTTATTCAGCGCGTGCAGAGTCCAATAATTTCAAACATAACCTCAAATTTTCTTGGTTTTATGCATTTTTCACAATTTTCTTAACCGCACGATACATAATTAAGTCCGAAAATTACAAAACATAACCTCACATTTTTTTGCATTTTAGACGTTTTAGACACTTTGACAATTAATTATATTAAGTATATATAATAATAAGAATAATTGTAAAAATATTGTAAATTCGTTATAAATAAGAAAGCTTGATGAATATTCTCGTCTGTAAATATGAAAATCCAAGGGAAATAATGAGCAATTAGCGCATTAATTTTGATAATTAACCTTATTAATGTAATTACTTTGTGCAATTCAAAAGATTTATGTCAATGACGCAGCGGTTTTTTCTTCCTCATCCCATTTGAAAAAGTGCATGCGGCTAATAAAAGTGTTTTATAAGTGTGATTATACAATGAGGGTCGTATATATAATTAATTAAAAGGGCGTTTACAAGCAATGCGCAACAAAAATGTAATTTATAATTTAGCGAAACAATTTACTCGCATAATTAAAATTTCGTTCATATAAAAATAATGCAAATTTCCCATTTTGTGTTTATTTATAAATTTTACTATTATTATTACTAGATTCGACTCCGGAGCTTAATAAAGAGTTTTAAAAACTGTTCGTACTTAATTATTAATTAATCATAAAATAAGAATTATTTATTAAAAATAAAAAAATATCAAAAGTAATTATTAATTTTTTAGCATTTTTTTCTCATAGTAATTTCCGTAGTGTTTTTTTAGAAAACTTTTTTTACTTTTAGTATTTTTTTATCTGCACTATTTAGTAATTTTTTATTAATATAGTTTCATAGTGTACTTCTCGATAGTGATTGGTGGACAGTTTTCTATAAACAATTTCCGGTGTCATTTTTTTTTCCCAAACATAACCTCAAAATACGACAATGTTATTTTGTTTGCGGATTATTAATTTTAGTGGGATCTAATTTTGTTATTTTTTGAAAAAATCCATTCATATAGTTTGATAATTATTATTTATTAGCTTTCGCCCGTCGACGACAGACATTTTCAACTAATTTAAAACTGAAATTACATACAATTATTAGTGAAAGAAAACTATCGAAAAGTGCGAAAAATATCCGGAAGAACATAACCTATAACATAATCTAATACCAAGAGGGTTTCTTAGCGGAAGATTACTGAAAATATAATTTAAAACACATCTTATTCTGTCAACAAAGACACGTTTAAAAAAGAACATGTTAATTATAAAAATAACAACCCGGAAAAAAGAAAATGAAAGTCGTGTTTATTTGCGTGATCGATATTTAATTAATATTTGCAAACTCCCAAGTCCTCTATATTCAGGACATGGCATTTTTTGACCAAAAATGAAGTGGTTAAGTGACGAAAATTAAATAAATAATATATAATATAAACACCTTAGTCTTGAAAAAGGTGATGACATGTGTCATTTTAATGTTTATGTATTAAAAAATTTTTTTTTCCTTTTATCACGTGTTGAATATAAGTCTGCGGTCGGTGGCATTTAAGGTCTATTTATCCAATCCAATGTCAAGAGAGAAGAGAGAGAGAGAGAGAAAAACTAAGTGTTAAATTGCGAAAGCAACTCTCAGGTGTTCCGGGAGTTTCACCTGTTTTTTGTATTTCCCGTATGCCACGACAGGTGTATGTATGGTATACCTTTTGACGTTGCTAAAGAAGTTTCAGTCTTCCTGTTTCTTATTCTTCCTTTCAAAAAACTTTGTAATTATCCTTCACCCAGTATAGAAAAACATTGTCTACCTGAATCGACGTATTGTTATATACTCTTTTATCGTCATTTTGCGTTTTCTTCAACTTCATTCCTTTAAGAAGGGGTCAACCCCTTTTTTCCTCCTGGGAAATGTCGTTGACAATTCACCCATAATTGCCACGATCGTTATATACAATTTATATATCTAATCTCAGAGGTGACCTAATTTTATCTTTATAACGTATATATATATATATTAAATCCTGTGAGAAAAAAAATTTTTTCTTCACACGAAACGACTGTTTGAAAATTAATTATAGACGAAAAGAGATTAGAAGACAAATAAGAAGGCTTTTTAATTTTCTAAGGAACGTTTTAAAAATGGTTCAAGTAAAGTATTTTAAAGGGGTGAGGGATTTTTTTAAAAATGGTTCAAGTAAAGTATTTTAAAGGGGTGAGGGTTTTTTTTTTATATTTGGGAATAAAAATTTCTTTATAATATTCATGGGGGATAAATTTTAATTTTTTTTTTTATTTTGCAGAGATGCTAAAGTGGACGGTATCGAGATCTTTGTCTACGGCCAGTTCTACCCCCCATGGACCGCCTAATATTAACAAGACGTCCCGCAGACCTTTTCGTGATCTCTCCAATACTCCTCCAGCCTCAGGCTCCAAAACGAAAGGCAATCTACCCAACGCTCAAAATTCTTCGACGGGAATTAAACCCACACCTGGACGTAGACGACGATGTCGTAGTCATGGCAGCGATCTAAGAGGGTACTTTCAGGTAAGTAAAATGAGAAACACCAATTTAATTCGCAATCACAAATTCAAATTATTTTCTCCAACAAACGATTTTTTAACTAAAAAAAACTCCCTATTGATAAAATTCGACGTTTCAACCTCATTAAACAAATTTAATTCTAAAAATTCCCTTTTTTTTTCCTTATTACAGTCGACGAAGACGAGTTTCAGATCAGTGAAGCGACAATCGCTTCTTCACGACTTGCAGAAATCCTCGGAGCCAACTGAAAGTTTTTACCTGAGTACACCGAGAGTTGACGCTGATATTCCACTCACTTTATTTCCGAGCGAATCACGAACTAGTGAGACGACAACAACATTAACAACAACAACAACAAATCCGCCAACATCGCCACTGAGAACGAGTTCAAGAAACTTGCCAAGTAGCAATGAACTGCCGCAGAATATCGTTAACGAGGCACGTGCCAATCGGCAGTCTCATGTTTCGGATTTCTTTCAAAAAATTGCCCTCGCCGCAAGCCCCGAGGATATTATGGAAGCCGACTCAGTGCCATTGTGTAAACGACGAATATTCACGCAAAATTGTGATAATGCAAAGACAATAATTTCGTCGGAATTTGCACGCGTCTCGTGTATACCGAAATTGGCGAGAATCACGAAATTACAGTCGCGATGTAGAACGCCGTATCATACGAAGAATGGATTGGGGAAGAGTCCTTTTCAAATAAAGGAGAGTGTTCACACGCCACTTGCTGGGAAATTATTGGAATTGAAGATTGATCAGGATTTACCAAAGTTTGAGAATGTGGATAATACTGTTACTGAAGTTATGAATAGGTAATTTGCATTTTTTTTAAATTTATAAAACTATACTATTTCTGTTTATTTACATTTTCATTTACTATTTTTTATTTTTTAGGCTTTATACGATTTACTACTTTTTGGATACTTTTCTTAGGTTTTTGACACTAGAAACTACTTTTTTCTCTTTAAAAAAAAAATACAGCTGCAATTTTTGGGAATAATTATGTTTAAATTTTCTTAGTATTTTGCCATTTAGGAACAATTTTTTTCTCTTTTTTTAAAGAAATACAGCTGCAATTTTTGGGAATAATTATTTTAATTTTCTTCGTTTTTTGCCACTAGGAGCTATTTTTTTCTCTTTTTTCAAAAAGAAATACATCTGCAATTTTCGGGAATAATAATTTTAAATTTCTTACTTTTTTTACACTAGAAGCAACTTTTAATATTTTTTTTCCAAAAAATAAAGTTACAATATTTCGGAAATAATTATTTTTTAACTTCTTAGACTTTTTGCCACTAGAAGCTACTTTTTCTTTCTCTTCTTTTCAAAAGAACAGCTGCAATTTTTTTTTTAAATAATTACATTTTAAATAAATTATTAATTTTCGTACTCGAATTCCCTCGGAATATTCTGATAAAAATTGCCTTAGAAAATAATTTCGAGTAAAATTTCACAAAATTATTGACTATTACAAGAGTTATAGTAAAATTTTTTAGTAATTAAATTTTAAAAAGGTTTCAAATTACAATCTTTTAAAATATTCAATTTTGAGAAAAATTTAATTTAAAATTTTGCAAAGAACTTTTTTTCTTTTTTTTTAAGGAAATTTTTCTTGAAAAATTCCAAATTTTATGAAAATTACAGTTGAACTTCTGAAGTTTTATTATCCAAATGCAAAAAATTTTAAATAATCTACGTTTTCTGGCGAATAGAAAAAAATAATTAGTGCAAAATATTTTAAAGAAACTAATTTTTTTGAATAATTATTAATTTTTTGAAAATAGTTACAATCGGCATTAAAGTCTTTAAAGGAAAACTAGTTTTTAAAATAACCAAAAATTTTTTTTAAGAATTTTATATATTTTTCAAAAAATTGTATTAAAAAATTAAAATACTTAGAAAACAAATCTGATTCAATACAATTATCATAATTTTTTATAATTAAATTATTTTTTAAGAAAAGTAAATTCAAATTCATTACAAAATCTACTTTTATAGATTTATCATAATTCGAATTAATTATAAATTTTTACTGAATTTAAATTATTATTATTATTATTAAATTTCAATTATTTTTTAATTAATTCAATAGTTAAAGTGGAAAATTTTTATAATAATTAAATTGGAAAAGGTTCTTTTAGATCAAAATCTCTGAAAGTTTTAATTGCTGTAAAAGTATAATAATCTTTAAATATTTATGTTTAAATAATATTTTTTAGAAAGATACTTAATTAATAAATTTCTTATTTTTTTAAATTAATTTTTATTTTTCGTAAATTAAAATTTTTGAATAATTTTGTTTCAAAATTCGAAAAATTAATATTTTCAAAGGATTGCATTTGTATCTTTTAAAAATTAATTTTAATTTGATATTAGATTTTGCATTAAAATTATTTTAAATGGATTTAAATTTCAAGTGGAAATGTAAATAACAAATAAGTATTTTATTTATTGAACAAAAATTATAATTGAAGGGATATTTAGAAATTTCTGAAAAAATGAAGTTTTTGAAGAGTTGCAATTTAAATTTTTTTTGTAAAAATAATTGAATTGTTGGAAATATTTTAAAAAATTGAAATAATCAAAAATTTCTTTCAAATTTGTGCTTAACGTTAAAATAAATTTTATACTTTACAAAATTTATTTTTTCCTATTAAAAATTATTAAAGTATGTAATAATTTTCGTCAATTTTTTAAAACAAATATGTAAATATTATTTGACTTTTACAGTAATTAACATTTTTTATTTTCAATGATTTTAATTCAAAGTCAGAAAAAATATAATTTTTAAATCGAATCGTAAAGAATTCCAACCGATAATTTGGAAAATAATTCAATTTGGCAAAAAATTTATAATTAAAATTAACGTAGAATAACGAAAGAAGTTAATATTCTTTCTGAAAATTAGGAAATTTTTTAAGAACTTTATTATTTTTTAATATTTTCGAAAAATTCTTTTAAAAAATCTAATTATTTACAGTTTTGATTGAATTTCAATTATTATTTAAAATTTATTTATTTAAATTACATTTTTAAATTAATTTATATTACAATTTAAATTGTACTTGAATTAAAATTTCCGTCTGAAAAAATTTTCTGGAAATTATTAAAAATACTAATTGATAATAATTGATTCTGAAAAAATTTCCTGAAAATTATTAAAAATACTAATTGATAATAATTGATTCTGAAAAAGTTTCCTGATAATTATTAAAAATACTAATTGATAATAATTGATTCTGAAAAAATTCCCTGAAAATTATTAAAAAATACTAATTGACAATTGATTCAGAGAAAAAGTTTCGTTTTTTGTCCCAATTTGACATCCTCAGAAAATCTCATTCAAAAACAGCAGCAATAATGAAAAAATATTCGCATTAAATTCCAATTATCGTTTTTTTTCCTTTTTGGAGCGTGTAGGATTTTTGAAAATAAAATTGTTACGACAGAAGGAATTCACATAATAGTGACCTTGGAATCCCGACGGAGGGTAAAAATGTGAGATATAGACACTTGCATAAGCACGTGGTATGTCTTTCTAACTCGAGGATTGAAATTTTTTTTGAAAGAGATATAGGGGAGAGGGGTGTATATTATAGGGAGATTGTCTAGCAGGCGATGGGTAGGGTCTCTCTCTTTCTCTCTCTCTCTCCAGATTTTATGCGAAGGAGCGAAGGGTGTTTGCCATGGGGCGACGAATCGAGAAAATAAAAGAGCTAAAACTTTAAATTGGAGCAGGTTGAAAAAAGATGGATATACGGAACACCCGTCTCTTCTTTAGAGCGCCGGTTCTAAAGAATAGAATACAATGTACATTCAAACATTCTAGTTTCTTCATTCTGCAAGGGAGCAAAATCCGATAATACCGCACAACTATTGCAAATCGTTCCCTCGTGAGAAAAATTCGGCTTCTATTACTTTTTTTTTTTTAAACATCTCTCGGCAATAAAAGAATTTTAATTATTTTCAGATAACGGATTTTCGATTCTTTCTATTGAAAAAAAAGTTTCGCCTTTACTTTATATACTAAAGGTGCAGTTTACCTTTTTAATTCAGAGAATAATTTCAATATTTAATTTTATCTTTCTTCTTTTTTTTTTTAAAGGGAACGAAAAAGGAGTTGTGGAGGCAAAACAGTGGCGGAAATTCTCCTCAAGGACACGGAGGAGAGGCGAAAAATTCTCGAGGCAAAATTGATGAGAGGTGAAAATTCGCCGGAGCATATTTATGAAATGATTGTGGAACGTGACGAGATTGCATCGCATAGTGATAGTTCAGTTTCGTCAGCGAGTCAACTACTGGAAAATCCATCGCCCCTCTCGTGGGCACTTCAATCGCCGTCTAAAGATTTTGAGGGTGAATTTACGTTACGTAGACAACGGGGAATTCGTCGGAAACGACAGCAAAAGGAGACGGAAGTGGAGAAAAATTCCGAGAGTAAACGAGCTAAGAAACTAAGTCAAAGTCCGGAGAATGTGAATGATGAAAATCATGTGAATGAAATAAGTGAAATTATCGTTGAGGATCCATTAATGGAGGCTGTGAATCGAAATGTTAAGAGATGTCCACTCGAGACGGATCTCGATTCAACTTTAGATGATAATAAATTCGCTGGATCGACGACAACATTTTGCGTTGATATACAGAGTCAAATATTAGAGGATTCGAGGAGGAAGGCCAGTTTTTGGGAGCTCGAGAGTCCCAAGTCGTTATTAATGGACGATTTACATAGTACAAAGTCATTTTTGAATTCCGTCGAAAATACTCCTGAGGCACCGTTGGTGGCGACTGTCAGGAGATGTTTAAAGTATAGTCCCGAAATCGATCCGCCCAAGTCAAATTCAAAAGGATCGATTCAAATCGAACACTCCGTCCATGATGAGCAAATTCATCTTAAAGGTAATTAATAATTGACAAGGATACGAAATTATTTTCACTCTCATGAAAATTATTTCACTCTAACAAAAATGATTTCACTCTAATGGAAATTATTCCACTATAACGAAAATTATTTCACTCAAATGAAAACTATTTCACTCTAACAAAAATTATTTCACTCTAATGAAAATTATTCCACAATAACGAAAATTAGAATCTAGTCAATAATTAAATAAATTTCAGGGTTGCCACAAAAATCTAATTGTTATTCCCTGACTTTTTCTTGTTTTCAAAGCAAAATTTTAAATTTTTCCCTGAGCCTAAAGAATATTCTGATTTTCTATAAAAATTATTAAAGAAAAATGTTCTATTGCATTTATTTACGAGTTTCTTTAATTGTAAAATTATTCGAAAACATCAATAACTTCTTTTTTAAACAAATATTGAATCGTTAATAATTTTTTCCGCATAGGAATTAAAATTCTTCAAAAGATTCAAATTCAATCCTTTTTGAAATTCAACAACTTGCAAGAATATTATTTATAAAACATGAAAAATCGATAACTCCGAGTAATAAATAACATTTTCAAGAATTTTTAACTAAAATTCTTTTCGAAATCAAGTTTTCTAAAAATTTTTGAAAAAAGTCTTTAATTTTCAAATTCATTTCTTTACAATTAAATATACATCAGAAAATTAAAGCTTTAAATAATTTTAAAAGAAATTCATTAAAATTTTTCCAGAAAGTGAATTCTACAGAATTATTGAGTTAAAAGCATCAAAAATTCAAATTTTCAAGGATTTTAGTTTAAAACCTTTGCAAAATTATATAACCTATTAATAAAAAATATTTAAAATAAACAAAAAAAAATTTAAAGAAGAGAAAAAAATTATAATACATGAATTCGAATTAAAAAAAAATTATCAGTTTAATATCATTTCAACATGGAAATTAAAAGTTTTAGTTTTTTTGTTTCTAAAAATTCACGCTATCATTTACAAAAGTAAATAAATTATTAAATAATTGAATGTTTCTTAAAACTGAATTCTCATGAAGAAATTTAGCAAAAAAAACTTGGAAATAATTTAATTCTTTCAACAAATAGTAATAACATTTTCATGAATAATTACTTTTTCCAATTGAATTTTTTGCTTTCGAATTTTTAAATTTTGCTAATAAATAGTAATTCTCGCAAATTTATTAATAAAATTTATTAATTCAAAAGCAAATTTTCTACTAATAAATTTGTAGAAATTACTGTTAAAAAAAATTATTAAATTAATTATTGTTTAAAATTAAAATTTGCTAAGTCAAAAGCAAGAAACATGGTTATTTAAAATCATTTTTCAAATAATATTAATAATTCAATTCATAATTAAAACTATAGTAAAAAGAATTCAATTATTAAACAAAATTTATAAAAATATTTGAAAGCAATTAAATAATTATTTAATTAATGAAAAATAATCTCATCTTTAAAATATTTTATGGTTTATGAAAATAATGAAATATTATTGCGAAGAAATTTATAAAACATTTGTAAATAATTGATTTTTTGTAAACTTTTTATTACTTATAAAAAATCATTTAATATTTGTCTACAATTTTATCAAAATTTTGTTTAAATAATTGAATTCTCTTGGAAAATTTTATTAAAATACTAAATATTAGAAATCAATGAATTGAGGAAAATTTTTTGACAATAATTTGAATTTTGCCAAGAATTTTATTAAAATTTTGTTTAAATAATTGAATTCTTTTGGAAGATTTTATTAAAATACTAGATATTAAGAATCAATGAATTGGGAAAAATCTTTGCCTTGAAAATAATTTGAATGTTGCCAAGAATTTTTTTTTAATTTTCGAAAATAATTGAATTTTGACGAAGAATTTAATTATGTATAAAAGTATTTGAAATTTTGACGAGTGTTTAAAAAAATTGTTTAAACATAAATAATAATTTCTCCGAACAACAATCTTTTGAAGCTTTTAAAAATAATTAAATTTTTGCAAATTTTTTCAACTTTTCCAAAATTCATATTTTTTTTAGTTATTTAAAAAGAAATTATTGTCAGAAATAGAAAAAATTGAATGTTTCGTATTAGAATTCAAGGCGATTTTCTAGTTCATGAGTCAGAAAAAAAATTTAGAATTTTCTTATAAATTCCAAAAAAATTAATTTTTTTACAGTCGTTTTAATAAAAATTCCTGACTTTTTCCTTATTTCCCTGACCGGTTCTACTTTTCTTGACTTTTTCCTGAATTCCCCGATTTCCCTGAACTTGTGGCAACCCTGAAATTAATTATTTCGTAAAAAATCCGAATTTCTCGAATGAAAAATAATTGATTCGAATCTAGAGAGAAAAATAGAAAGAGAAATTGATTATTAGAGGGAAATTGATTATTTTTGATAATTTTCACCTGAAATAATCGCGTGTTAAACAATGAAATCTGAGGGGTTGTCTATCACTCCCTACATCCCTGAATCTGGCACGAGACATGCGCCAATTCCCTTCTTCAAGGGGTTTTATTTGTCATCCCGTGAAGCAGTGTGCCAGTAACCCACAGACCCTTTTGGCATTTCGATTTCGGTTAGTAAGCCTATTAAAATTGATTGAGGCTTTTATGCAACACTTACTAATATAAACAACTCTCAATTGATTACTTTACCTCCTGTGTCGCCCCCTCAAAAACAAAAGAAAAGAAAAAGAAACTTTTTAATCAATTCTCTAGCAGCCTTGAACTTTCTTATATGCGATAAGAAAAATTATTTCCTCCTTTCAAACAAATTTTTCTGTATTCTCGAATTTTCTCAAAATTCTCATATTTTCATCTGATAAAATTTCTTTACAAGTGTTTTTTCTTTTTTTAAAAAAATTAATTAATTAAAAATATTATTATTTTCTCTAAAAAGTGAAGTGAGAGAGGTCGTTTAGTTTACAAGGAAATAAATGCCGCATTGGTCAGCCAGATTCGGCTCAAGTGGTGCGTGTAGAATTTTAGTCAGACCGGAAAGTTATCCTACTCGAAGAAAACAATAAATTTTTATCTCCATTTTGATTATTTGGTTAATTAAAAAATTGTATTTCATTTTTTTATCGAATTTGAGTCAAATTTACTTTTTTTTAACAGTGCTTTTTTAAATTCTGTTCTATTGTGTTTTTCTGGTATTATTTATAGTGTTTTTTTTCGTACGGTGTTAATTATTAATAAGAAAAATATTTAACAATAGACAAAAAAAAATTTAAAGAAGAGAAAAAAATTATAATTCATCAATTTGAATTTTTTCCTCTACATAGAAACTTATCAATTTAATATCACATTTCGATTTGAAAATTAAAAGTTTTGGCAAAATTAATTTTTTCAACTAAAATAAAACTTAATGTTTCTTTTTATCGTCGCCAATCTTATGGTTTATTTAAAATTATTTCGCTGTCGTTTAAAATTTTACTACAATTTTAAGTACATTCTCAATTTTTATTACGTAATAAATTCCCCAAAGTAATAAAGTTCCGGTTTCGAACATTTTTCTTTAATAGTTCGGATGAAACATTATTGAATTTAAATTAAAAGAGTTTTTTTTAATGAAAAGAACAGTAAAATAACACTTTTACAAAAAAGCACTTTTTCAAAAAAACACTTTTACAAAAAAACACTTTTACAAAAACAAATTACATACGAAATACACTTTTCGAAAAGAAAAATTTACAAGAAGAAACACTTTTACAAAAATAAATAGGAAACACGACAAAGTGTAAATCTCTGCCAGAAAAAATGCAAAATACTAAAATAGAAAATTAAAAAAAAAAGAATAAAAATTGGAGAAAAAAGAATTTAAAAATAAATTCAAAACAAAAAGAGAAAGTCGAATAGAAGGTTAAAATGAAACAAGAAAAAAAAAATTAAAAGAGAAAGTAAATTTGAACCACGAAGAAAAAAATTGCAAATAAAAAAAAATAAATATTAACAATAGAGGAAAAAATAGAAACATGAAAATAATAACCATTATATAGGTAAAAATAGAAGAATGAAATAAATAAATAAACGAAAATAGAAAACAAATAAACAGTATAGCAATAGTGAAAAAAAGAAATACGACAATAAAATTTAATCACTGCTATAATAATTTGTTCATATTATAGAATCTTCCGCAATTGAAACAATAATAGAAACATTAAATATTTATAGAGATATTCTCTCATAAATCCCTCTCAATTACTTTTCTATTTTTACAATAAAAAACAAAAGGGGGAAAAAAAAAGTTTTAAAGAACTAACTTTAAACTCGCAAAGTTTGTTTGAAAACAATACTAATATTTTAAATGCGAATAATTCTGCAATGCTATTAGGTTTCTATACTATACTTATATACACAACCCCTCATATTTTCATTGTATATAATTTCTTGTCTTTAGTTTCCGTTGTGAAACTCTAAAGGAATGTACGAAATTTAAATTTCTTTCTGGTGATTGAATTTTGTGCTTTAATTTTATTTTACGAATTGAATTTTTTCCATGGGGGATTGAATTTAACGATTGAATCTAATCGTAAAACAAAATTCAGTCCTTAAAAAACTTAACGATTGAATTATTTTAACAATTGAATATTTTAACGGGTGAATTATTTTAACAATATTGAATATTTTAACAGTTGAATTATTTTAACAATTGAATATTTTAACGATTGGATTCTTCAACGATTTAATTTTCATAACAATTCGATTTTTTGAACGATTTAATTTCTTGAACGATTGTATTTTTTGAACAATTGGAATTTTGTTTAACGCTGGAATTTTTTTAGCAATTGAATAATTTTTTCAACGCTTGAATTTTTTTAACGTCTGGATTTATTTTGACGATTTAATTTTTTTTAACGCTGGAATTTTTTTAACAACTGGATTTATTTTGACGATTTAATTTTTTTCTAACGCTGGAATTTTGTTAACAACTGGATTTATTTTGACGATTTAATTTTTTTCAACGCTGGAATTTTTCTAACGACTGGATTTATTTTGACGATTGAATTTTCCTTAACACTGGAATATTTTTTTAACGATGGAAATAATTTTCAATAATGATTGGAATTTTTTTTTTGTTCTCTAAATATATGTGAAAATTGGTGAGAAGAAGAAAAAGAAATTTTAGAAGAATTTAATTAAGAGGAGAATTCGTTTTGTTTTTAGTGATACGGTGTAAGGATCTGAGGAGGACTTACGAGGGTCCCATCTACGCTTACGTGAAGGCGACCCTCAAAAATTCTAGTGGAGTGGGTTTAGTGCATAAAAGAACTGCAGTTCACAGGGCGACGCCGAATCCATTTTTTCACGAGACTCTACTTTTGCCCTGTCCAATTAGCAATAATAATTGTTCGAGCAAAACTACCTCTTTGGATATTGCTGTTTGGCACAGGGATCGACGAGCAAGGTGTGTAATTTTTTCCCTTTTGAAGAAAAAATTGGCAAATTAAATTCGATACAGAATTTTTCCGTTTTTTCTTCGAAAAAATATTGAGAAAGTAAATTTCATACGGAATTTTTCGTTTTTTCCTCGAAGAAAATTAAAGAAGTAAATTCAGTTCAGAATTTTTCGTTTTTTCTTTGATAAAAATTAAAAAAGTAAATTCGCTACAGAATTTTTCGGTTTTTTCCTTGTAAAAAATTTAGAAATTAAAGTCGATACAGAATTTTTCCTTCTTTCCTCGAAGAGAATTGAGAAAGTAAATTCGATACAGAATTTTTCCTTCTTTCCTCGAGGAAAATTTGGGAAATAAATTCGATCCAGAATTTTTCGTTTTTTGCACTTATTTCGACTTTTTTGTATCTAAAGAAATCATTCGGATTTAAAATTCGAAAAAGAAAGAATTCGATATGAAACAAATAATTTGCCAAATTATTTTTCCATTTCCGACAATAATTCGTTGTCCAATTGTTTGCACCTCTAATTGAAATAATTACCATTTTTAAACTGTTTAATTGAGTTTTTACCAACTTTCAACTCTTGAATTCATACCTTATCAGCTGGTTAATTCTTTGTGTTAGAATTTCTCTAGTTTCCGCAATAATTTAACTTTCATATCTGCGTGAATATATTAAGGGAGTAATTACAGTTATGTCTAAAGTTTACTTTGGTCAAAACAAAAGTTAGAACACACATTATTTAAATCGATCGTTTCTTCCAAGGATAGAAACTATTAAATGGTATTTCATTTAACCGGCACTCTCTTCCAAGACCTTGCACTTGGCACTCGATTTCTCAAAATAAATTTAGCCTTTCAGATTGTTTCTAAAAATAAATTCGCTCATCATTATTCTTTTTTTTACCACTGGAAAAAATATGGTATTTTATTTCAAATCGAATCCTATTTTTTAAATTTTTCCAAATTTCTTCTTTACCCGTTTTTAATTTCGAATTTCGTATTTTGAAAAAAATATCCAAGTTCTTAAAAAAAATTTTTCTTGAAACAATTTTCTTTTTTTGGGCGAAAAATATTTTTCTTTTCACTTCGTGGGGGGAGGAGGAATAATTTTTTTAAGAAGAGATTTTATAATCTGTCAATTATTTGAAAAAAGTAAATAATAAAATAAAGAGTAAATAAATTGTCGCAGAAGAGGAATAATTTTCTGGGCATTCCGGGAAGCTTGCGGTAGGAGGGGAATCGATTCTTCTGAGACTTGCGCACGTCCAGTAACCACGTGCACGATTTACGTGTGTGTTTCATACCGCGTGCGCGTCACGAAATTTCCACACATTGTCAAAATAGAGAAAAAAAAAGGAATTACATTTTACGTGTGTAGGGGGGAAAAAAGGGGTGGTTGCGGGGAGATATTGATATGTACATACAGGGAAATTTATTTCTTTGTATTTTACAGACGCAGTGAACTGCTGGGCTGCATGACTCTACCCCTGCCCCTGTCCCAGGACAAGGTAAGAATATTAGTTATTCACGTGCATCGCATTATTAAAAGTGTTGCACTTCCTCTTTCTGTGTGTGTGTGTGTGTGTGGCGTTAAAATTCCAAAAGGAAACAAACCGAGTGTATTTCCTCTGCAGTGATTTGCATACCAGGCGAAAAACATTGCCAAACTGAAAAGCCATTCTTGTTATTCTCAAAGGTGCACTAGTTGTACGTCGCAGGTAAAATTTATCCCAGCTCTCATTTTCTCTCTCGAATTTCTCCTGTGTGAATTTTCATTTTTTTTCCTCCACTTGAAAAAGAAACGAAACAATTTTTGTTTTCTAAACAGAAAATAAAATTAATATTCGATGAAAATTATTCTTTTGTTGAAATTAAATTAATATTCGATTAAAATTAATTGTCAAATTAATATTTAGTTAAATTAAAATTAACCTTTTCAATAAATTCTTTGCCTGTCCTTGTTCGAAAACGAAATCGAAGAATTTATTTTCGAAAGGAATTTTGCTAATGAATGAATTAATTAAAAACAAAATCGAAGAATTTATTATCGAAACGAATTTTGCTAATTAATTAATTAATTATAAGGAAAATAGAAGCGATAAGGAAAAGTCACTTCCGTGAATAAAAAATAAATTAAAGTTAAAAGTCTTCTATTTTATGTAAAAGCAATCAATATGTGTTTGTTTAGTTGGCAATTAGTAAGTTTCAAAAGGGATTCATAAGTCTTCATGCTTAAGGTCAAAGTTAAGTGGATTGATATTCAGTCAGGTTTGGTGTCTCCATTCGATTAAACTTTCGCTACTTAATTCTGACTTTTGAATCGTGAAGACCGTATATTTTCCGGAACAATTTTCCCTCCGAGTTTGCAATAAACAAAAGTGAAATAAAATTCGAAATACAGTTCAAATTTTCCCAATGCTCTGACGTAATTCCAAAAGAGAAAAAGAAAGAATTCCAAAAGTTTCTAAAAAAGTGATTCTAAATTAATGACAAAAAAAGTAATTCTAAATTCTAAAATAATAAATTTTTCCAAAATAATAATTATCATACCAAACAGAAGAATGGAGGAAAAAATTCTATTTTACCAAACATTTGTTTTCAGTTTGAAGAAAAAATTCTATTTCTCATTATTAGGAACAAGTTGGAAATAAAAGAAAAAAGTATAATAAACGAAGAGAAGAAGAAATTCAAGAGAGAAGTTAGACTATTTAAAAAGTGAAAGTGAATAATTATTCGCTTCTTCTCGTGTGAGAGGCACACACAAAACAAAAAAGAGAGAGAACTTTTTTTCTGTATCATTGCTCCGAAATGATTGTGGTCGCTATCTACTGCGCTGCTTTTTTCGTTGCCGGACTGATGCTGAAGATTTTCACCTTCTGCTGAAGTGCCCACTCTGAGTGAAGAAAAAAAGCTCTCTAGCTAATGAGACTACTCTGTGATAGTTTCCCTCCCAAGGAGAACACTGTTTCAAAAAGTAAAATATTTCCCAAACAGTTTTTTTTTTCTTCTTATCAATAGCTTCCTTTTTTGCATGCGACTAAAAAATTAATTCATTTCTTCCACTTTTAAACACCATCAGTGCATCTTTAATATTTTCTCTCTTTCACGTTTATATTTATAGACCAAGAATCGATAACCAAATATATTTTATAACACATTCTATTCTCGATTAAAGTGTGAAAGTGTTTAAAAATAATCTTTAGGAGAAAGTCATTTCGATTTTCCTTTTTTATCAAGAATTCATTTGCTTTCCTTTTCTTTGGGATTTATTTTTCGCCTTTTTTGCAAATCACTCTTTTTTTGCCATTCACGTCACATATTGAGAAAGTTCACTTTTATGTTTTTTGGATTATTTTATAATTTTTTAATTTTTTTAAAAGGGGAAAAATTGTTTCAAAAATATTAAAAAATTGTTTTCGATTTTTAGGAAGCTACATGGCATCCCTTGGAAGCAGGTTCAGGCAGAAATACGAGCACGCCTTATGCGGGAATAACGCAGGAGTGCGGTGCTTCACCTCCTTTGTCGAAAAATGGAGAGTCAGATAACAATAATTCCAGTGGTGAGGATCTCACATACCTCCGTCATTTGGAACTTGAGCCCATCGATCCAATCACGGGACTTCCACTTCATCCTGGTTTCACAGCGAGAGGTGGAAGAACGCCTTGCACCATCACCAGAAGATTGACCAGGCCCGCTACCGGAAATCCGGTAAGCTGAAAATAAATACAAACTTTAGAAAAGGATAGAAAAAAAATTTGAGGAAATAAATATACCCAGTTGGATAAAATCTATTTCAAAAAGCAATTCCAAAAACAAACACACAAAAATTTCATTTTCTTTTTCCCTCCATTTTTCCTGATCTCCATACTTTTTCCTGACTGATCTTGACTTTTTCCCTCACCCTAAAGAATATTTGGATTCACTTTAAAAATTATCAGACACTCAACAAAAAAATATTCTGTTACATTTATTTACGAATTTCTTTAATTGGAAAATTATTCGAAAAACACAAATTACTTCTTTCTTAATCATTATTATTTCTTCATTCTTTCACAGAAAAAAAAAAATTTCCAATTGTTTCGAATTCAAACCTTTTTAAATTCAATAACTATTTACTTGGATTTTTATCTAAAATTCTTCCTTAAAACAATTATTTTTAATAATTTTTGTAACAGTTCTTTGAGAGTTTTTAAATTCATTTGTTCGCAATTCAATTTTACGGAAAATTTTATCGATTATTTGAAAATTATTTAATTGTTTATTGGGAAATAAAAACTTGGAACAATTTTTAAAAAAATTCAATTAAACTTTTTCAAAAAAGTCAATTTTACAGAATTTTTAGTTAAAAGTGTGAAAAATTAAGATTTTCAAATATTTTAATTTAAAACTATTTCAAAATTTAGTTATTTCTAAAAATTCATGCCATAATGCTTTTAATATTCAATTATTATAAAAAAATTTTAGTGAAATTAATTTTTTAATCAATTTTTAATTAGAAAATTCTAGAATCCAATTATCTAAATTCAAAAAAAAAGAATAATATTTAAATATAAATTTAAATAATTGAATTTCTTTGACGAATTTTAATTACATTTTTAAGAATAATTGAATTATTATGAAAAATTTTATTAAAATTGATGGAAATAATAAAAAAATACTTTTGAAAAATTTCATTAAAATTCTAGAAATAATTCAATTTTTCCAGAATATTATATTAAAATTGAATTTTAAAATACAAAAAATTTCTGCGACGGAATTTATAATTTGTAAAAATAATTAAATTTTGTAACGAATTTCATTAAAATATGCGAAAATAATTGAATTGTACTAAACAATTTTATTTGAAATTGTATTGAAAATAATTGAATTTTTGTAAAGAATTTTGTAATTTATAAAGACAATTAAATTCTTTCGAAGAATTCAATGCAAATTGAATATTGGAAATAATTCAATTCTAGTAAACAATTTTATCGACAAATTTTTTAAAAATTGAATATTTGTAAAATTTTTAGTATTTATAAAAATAATTATATATTTGCGTAGAATTTTACCATTTTTTTTAAATAATTAAATTCTTTTGGAAAATTTTGTTGGCAATTGTAAATATTGAAAATCATTAAATTGAAAAAAAAGTTTTTGAAAATAATTGAAATTTTACCAAGAATTTTATAAAAATTTTCGAAAATAATTGAAATTTTTCCAAGAATTTTATTAAAATTTTCGAAAATAATTGGTTTTTGGAGAAGAATCTTGATTTAAAAAAATATTGACATTTAGACGAGAATAAAAATTTATTTTAAATAATTAAATTATTGCGAAGAATTTTATAAAAATTTTTGAAAATTATTGAATTTTGGAGAAGAATTTTATTATTTATAAAGATATTTGAAATTTTGACATGAATTGTTTTAAGTTTCGAATATAATTGAATTTTAGCGAAGAATTTTGAAAAACTTTGAAAATAATTGAATTTCTGAAATTATTTGTAACTTCTTAAAAAAATTTTTTTTTTATTTATTTTTTGAAAATTAAAACGTTTTAAAGATCAAATATCTATTTATAAAAATTGTTAACGCAACTCTTTTATATGTCAATTAATTTTGAAGTATTTTAATATAATTATTCACTCAATAATTTCTAAGTAATAATTTTCTGATTGTTCTTCAGTTATTTAAAATACTATTTAAAGTTAAATTAAATTTAAATTATTATCTAATTATCTATTTCATTGTTAAAAATTTACCAAAATTGAGAATTTTCTTATTTTAAATTGAATTTTTTCCAGTACTTTTAAGAAAAATCCTTGTCTTCTCCTTGACCATTTATACTTTCCTGACTTTTTTTTAATTCACTTACCTCTGTGACAACCTTACAAAATAAAAAAAAAAAAATAATAATGATAAAAAAATGTAAATAAAGATTGTATAAAAAATTTACTTGATTATAATTTTCAAATTTTTCTCCTTCAAGATTCCATGGGGTTTCTCGTTGTCCTGGGGACGACCGCCAAGAGTGGAGCGCGTCGACACTGGAAGTCCAGCGGAACGATCGGGCCTAAGGCCCGGCGATCATGTGGTTTTTGTCGAGACAACAAACGTGGTGACACGGCCACGAGAGGAAATCTTGAATCTAATTCAAGCGGCGACAAATCAATTAATTCTCGAAGTCTACAGGAAAGGCGGCGTTCAGTCCTCGTTAAATCGTCCCAGTTCGGTGAACATTCAAGCGCCGACTAGTCAGCATCATTCCGTCACATTCACGGCCGAGGTCGGTACCGGTGTCCTCGTGTAAATTCCCTAAAACAAAACAAAAATTCAGTCAAACTGTAACAAATTCTCGCCCTCATTATTTAACACATAAAAAAAAATCAATGGCACTGTCAAGCGTTGTAGCCTCTGTGTTATCTTAATTTATAATTTTCATTATTGGTTTTTTTTTATTTTTTACTTACACGCAAATTGCGCGTTTTTCAGAGCTTATAATTATTATTACTATATTATTATTATTATTATTATTATTATTAATATTATTAATATTATTATTTTTAATATTATTATTATTATTATCATATGATTATTATTATTATTAATATTATTGCTATATTTTTATTTCATGTGAAGTTATATTTATGTATTTACGTTACGTTGCGTGACTCATTTTTGTACATTATTTTCGCCTTTGTAAACAAGTTTTATATATTTTTCGAGCGTGAAACGCTCTTGAAGTCGATTATCTTTTTCCCCCGGGGGAAAAAAGTTGATCAATCTAGTTTTATTACCGAAGTGAGATTATGTTTTGTATATCATTAAGTTCTTTTGTTGGCAACAAGTTTTGTTTCAAATCATAAATCACTGCATATTCATTTTTTAATCCTCTTCCAAATATTCCTCCTGGCTTGATTGTGTCATTTCTTTTTTGCAAATATGCACTTTTTTCAATCATTGTTTTTGCAAAAATACCTTTTTTTTCTCAGAATAAAGGCCTCGGATCGATTTTAACGAACAAAAAAAGTCGCTTTAGTCGATTAAAAATAGAAAAAAAAGTCGATTATTTAATTCAGTGCTGTGACAAAAATTCAAATTAATTAATCAAAACTTGTATAATTTTGCTAAATAAATATTCAAATATTTCTTACTTCTTCCTTCGCAGGAAATAAAATTTTTTAAATTTCAACTTTTCAAAAATTTAATAATTTCTAAAAATTAAAACTATATAAACCTTTTATAAATTGAATTACTTTCTACAATTTTTAACTAAATTTCATCTCAAAATCAATTATCTATATAAATTTTTAATCATTTTTTGCAATTTCTTCAAAAAATCAATTATTTAAATAAAAAAAATCAAATTTTTTATTATAATTTAAACCTTCCACTTTTTTCTATTTAAATATATTAATTAAGGCAGAACATTTTCAAAATTTTTAATGAAGAAATTCGTAAAAATTAACTTTTTAAAAATATTTCTAATGATTTATTAAAAATACAAAAAATTTTACAATTAAATTAGATTAAAAAATATCAAAAAAATTGAATTTTGGTCAAATCTTTTCAAAGCTAATTTAAATTTAGTAAAACATCTTAAAAAATAATTCAAAATTTGTCAAAATCTTTTGAAAAATAATTAAGTTTTTTAAAAATATAAAAAAATTAATGAAATTTTTCAAAGAATTTTAATTATAAATAAATTATTTCTAAAAAATTATAAAGTAGTGCTGATGTATAAAAAAATCCAAGTATTTATAATAATTTAAACCTTACAATTTTCTATTTAAAGATATTAATGAAGGTAGAACATTTTCAATAATTTTAATAAAGAAATATTTCTAAATAATTTATTGAAAATACAAAAAGTTTTGCAATTAAATACAATTAAAAAATGTCTAAAAAACTGAAATTTGGTCAAATCTTTTCAAAACTAATTTAAATTTACTAAAACATCTTAAAAAATAATTCAAAATTTGTCAAAATATTTTGAAAAATAATTAAGTCTTTTAGAAATATAAAAAAATAAATCAAATTTTTCAAAAAATTGTAATTATGAAGAAACATATTTCTGAAAAATTCTAAAGTAGTAAATTTAAAATAAAAATTCTATTTACTTTCTTCGAAGGTAATTGAATCTTAAAAAATTGGAATAAAACAATTGTAAGAATTAATTTTTTATAAATATTGTAATGTATAATTTTTCAAAAATAATTGACGAATTTTTGTATAATTTAAAACAAAATTGTAAACAAAATTGTTTTCAAGAATTTTAATTGAAAATTTAGAATCTATGATTATTTTCTCCAAAATGTTGAAAATAATTTTAAATAATTTTAATTTTATTATTTCGTGTATGATTTTTAATTTTCGGAAATATTGAAAATAATTAAATTTTAAAAAATTAGAACGTAATAATTCAGAGAATTATTTTTTTCTAATCTATTTTAATATTATTTTTAAAACCTATTTTTCATTAATTTTCATTTTTATTGAATCTACACTTGAAGATTATTTATTATAATTTTTGATAATTTAATATTATTTGAAAAATTTTCAATTAAAATTCTTTAAAAGTTAATTTTCAAAAATTGGAATAAAACACTTGAAACGATGATTTAGTTTTAATTAAATTTTACAGAATTTTAATTCTTCAAAATCTTTTTAAGTGTAATATTTTGAAACATTTAATTAGAAAACTCATTGAAAAATGAAGTTCCAAAAGTTTGTCTGTAATAAGTTATACTTTGCACGATATAAAAATCCAAATAAGTTGCATTTTATACCAAAAATATTGTATTTTGTCGCAAAATTTGGAAGAAAAGTCGAAAAAGTCGCAATTTTTTAATTAAAGTCGATAAAAGTAACTCTATTTGAAAATAGTCGAAAAAAGTCGAAAAAGTCATAATATCCGAGGCCTGAGAATATTCTGAAAATTTGCAAATTTTCTTCAATTTTTTTTTTATTTTAGAGAAAGAAATTTTTCTTTGCACCTTCTGGAAAAATTGCAAGTTTCTAATTTTTGTCTAACAAAAATTAAAAAGAGTGTGTGAAAATGTTCATTAAAATATTTCTATTGAAAATTATTTAATTCTTCCCTTCTAGAAAAAGGGTTTTCTTTTTCTTTTGGTTTGGAAATAATTTTTTCGCTTTCTTTTTTGCTAGAAGGGAGGTGTATTTTCTGTTATGTATGTGAACAAGAATGTTTGGATCGATTAATGAGTTTGTTTGGTGAAAAAGGTATTGAAGAAATCGGCAATTGTCAATTTTTTATTGAGGAAGTTACCGAAAAAAAGGATTCGTAGCTCGAGAACACTTGGGCCAGTAGAAGGAGTTAATTATTCGCCAGTATGTTCAAGGGTAATATTAATATTCAAATCTAATAAAAGCACAACCAGTGTAACTCCAAAATCTTTCATGGCAATCGCACTTTTTCAATAAACTCAATTTTTAACGGAAAAATAAATTATTTTAAAGAAGGGTTTTTAAATACCTGCGGACAAAACGAAAGAATAACAAAAGAATCGATTTTAATCTGCAAAAATTAATAGAGAGAAAAAAAAATTTATTTTTTAGAAAATCTATCTAAAATTACTGAATTATTGAATTATTGAAAATTATTAAATTAATGAAAATTGTGACTAAATTAAAAATAAAAATGCAAATTTCACTAAACAGTTAATCGAAAAATTGCAAAAAGTGTGATTGGAAATCTATGTGTCTCCAGCAATTCCATAATTTTTACTTACAAATCTTTGAATTTAAATAAAGTAATTGCCAATAAAATTAAAAGAAACAAATTCTTAATTTTTACTGCTAACAAATTATTGAATTAGCAGTAAAAAATAAATTTTAATCCTTCAAACTTTCGAATGGGAGAATTTGCAATAAAATCGCGAAGAAAAAAATTCCAGCGAAGAGCGGCTTTTCAACGATGGAAAGAAAATTATTGTCATGTCTGTTTGCACTTGAAAATTTATTTTTATTTCGCAAATCTGTGTATGTGTGGAATGTCCTCAACTAATTCGAGAAGACTCTCAAAATAATTAGTCGCAGTTTTTTTTTTCTGTGGAACTTTCTCTTTTTTTCTAAAGACTTGCTTTTTCTTTTTCTTAAAATCGAGTCAATTTGGCTGGAAAATTATTTTCGTTCCCAGCTCCTTTCAATATTTGAGGGTTTTCTTAATAAATTTCAGCTCCTGATAATCTCTTGGATCAACATTGGTGTTTTTCTTTCAATGGTTCGAACACGCTCAATAAAATTTCCGATCAAGCACGAATATTTTTATACGGGGGAAAAATATTGCAAAAATTTGATAGTTAATTTTTCTAATAAAATGGAAAATTTGTACCTGAATCGAAAATTATAATTATAATTTTTGTAATTATAATCATAATTATAATTCAAAAATCTCTTTAGATTAGAAAACTTTACAATTAGTAAATTAGAGAATTCAATAACGAAAGTTCGTCGAGAATTAAAATTGGAATATTTTATTGAGCCGCATTTTAAAAGTACGTGAATTGTAATTTAGCTTTTGTGTTTTTTTTTCTTGGTGGCTCTTCAGCAGGTGGTGCCGAGTTTAACTCCGGACGCGCCACCGGAGGAAGAATTGAAAGTAAGGGAATCACGTTATTGTTTGGCGCTGAAGAGTGGACAGACGAGATTTCTCACCCCATTGGCTGAGCAGAGAGAAGTTTTGTCGTCAACTGATCATATGATACTTTTTCAAAATCTCGAAGAGTTGCTCAAAATTTCCGAGGAGATAAGAAATGATGGTGCAACTATTGAAAGTTATTTGTCACGAGTGCCCAGGATAATAGCCTCATATAGAAGATATCTTAGTGGACTTCAACGAGCTTGTTGCCTCCTAGTTGCTCTTAGAAGGAATTCTTCATTTGCAAAATTAGTCGCCGAACCCGCTGTTCCCAGGAGGAGAAATCCTGATCTCACTGGTGTTTTGCTACTTCCACTGGAACATTACAGGTCAGATTATAATTTTTTCTCTTTAACTATACTTTTTTAAAAATAATTTCTCTTCTCTTAAATATTTTTTCTTTAACAATTTCCCTTCTCTTTAATATTTTTTCTCTTCTAGTCAATTTTTGGACATTTTTAGACATTTAGAATTTATAAGTTTGACACAAAAATTTAATTTTCTTTTTTCCTTGATTTTTCTCTAATTTCCAGACTTTTTTCTAATTCATTTTGCCTATTTCTCTGACCGTAAAGAATATTCTGATTGACTTTAAAAATTTGTAGATACTCAAAAAAATGTTCTGTAACATTTAATTTACAAATTTTCATTGTAAAATTATTCAGAAACACCAAATAACTTCATTTTCAAATAAATATCACAATTTTATATTATAATATAAGAATATTGTTACTGCAACTTCTTTAAAATCATTTTCATCTTTTGAATTCAATTATTATTTTCTAAAATTTTTAACTAAAAT
Organism: Leptopilina myrica (nomen nudum); assembly: GCA_032872475.1. NCBI lineage: Eukaryota > Metazoa > Arthropoda > Insecta > Hymenoptera > Figitidae > Leptopilina > Leptopilina myrica (nomen nudum). The sequence goes on along the minus strand of CM065467.1, from coordinate 20,067,225 downwards.
TCTTCTTTAAATTCTTCACATGTTATTTAACAAAAATATAATAAAAATTCATTGCGAGAATCCAATTATTTTCACAATAATAATAAAATTCTTCTCTGGTTTTTAATTGTTTTTAATACAATTTTAAGTAAATTCTTCGACAAATGTTACAATTTTTAGAAATGATATCAAAATTCTTTTAAAAAATCGATTATCATTTATTTTTAATACTTTTTGCAACAGTTTTTTGAGAATTTGCAAATTAATTTGCTTATTATTCAAATTTACGTAATTTCGATTATTCGTAAATAAAAAAAATTCTATTAACAATAAGCTTTTTGAAAAAAATCAGTTCCATATAGAATTTTTAAATTAAATTAAATTGAATTTTAATTAAAATTCAATTCTTCTCCAAAATTTAAATATTATCTAAAACTTTAAAACGGAATCAAGTTTTATTAGAAAAAATTCTACATAAATTCAATTATTTAAATAAAAACAAACAGATAATTTTTCATTGAATAATTGAATATTTTAAAAAATTGAATTCTTCTGGAAAATTTAATTATTTTCTAAAATTTTAACCGGAAATTAATTTTTAAATCAATTTTTATCAGAGAAAATTCTACGAGAATTCAATTATTTAAATACAAACAAAAAAATTTTTACTGAATAATTGAATATTTCTTAAAATTGAATTCTTGTACATAATTTTATCAAAACATTTTTTAATAATTGAATTATTTCAACGAATTTGAAGAATATTTTTGAAAATAATTTCATTCTTCACGAAATTCAATGAAAATTGGATTAAAAATAATTTAAACTGCGCGATGATTTTATTATTTATGAAAATAATTGAATTATTACGAATATATTTATAAAAAACAACTTGCTAATAATTGGTTTCTTTTAAACAATTTTTTTGCAAATTTTATTTTTAATAATTGAATTCTTGTGAAGAATTTTTATTAATTTTGAAAATAATTGAATTTCTGTGAAGAATTTTTATTAAATTTGAAAATAATTTAATTTCTATGAAGAATTTTTATTAATTTTCAAAATAATTGAATTTTGTTAACATTTCTGAAAATAATTTTATTTTATCGAAAAGTTTTAGTATTAATTTAGAAAGACAATTGAAATGTTGACATTTTTTTTTTAGATTTTTTTTAAATAATTGAAATTTTATTATTTTTGAAAATACTTGAATTCTGCAGTGAATTTTATTACAATTTTTGTAAATAATTTTATTTTATCAAAAAGTTTTACTACTTTTTGAAAAACAATTGAAATGTTGACATTTTAATAAAAATTTTGGAAATAATTGAATTTCTATGAAGAGTTTTTAATAACTTTCAAAATAATTGAGTTTCGTAAAGAACTTTTATTAATTTTTTAAAATAATTGAATTTTTATGAAGAATTTTTTTTACATTTTTAAATAATTGAATTTCTATGAAACATTTCTATTAATTTTTAAAATAATTAAATTACTATGACAAATTTCTATTAATTTTCAAAATAATTAAATTACTATGTAATTTTTTAAATAATTTTCAAAATAATTGAATTATACAATGAATTTTGATAAAATTTCTGAAAATAATTTTATTTTGATGAAGAATAAATTTTACTGTTAATTTAGTAAGACAATTCAAATGTTGATCATTTTTTTAGAATTTTTGAAAATAATTGAATTTCAGCGAAGAATTTTTATTAATTTTCAAAATATTTGAATTTTTGACATGAATTTTGCTCTATTTATGAAAATAATTGAATTTTACAATTACTTTTGTTAAAATTTCTAAAAATAATTTAATTTTGGCGAAGCATTTTTTGACTTAAAAAAAGAATTGAAATGTTGACATTTTTTGTAGATATTTTGAAAATAATTAAATTTCTGAGAAGATTTTTTTATTAATTTTGAAATTAATTGAATTTTACAATGAATTTTGATAAAATTGATGAAAATAATTTTATTTTAGCAAAGAATTTTACTATTAATGTAGAAAGACAATTGAAATGTTGACAATTTTCAAAATTGAATTTTCGCCATGAATTTTCTTCTCTACTTATGAAAATAATTGAATTTAACAATGAATTTTGTTTTAAATTTCTGAAAATAATTTAATTTTGACGAAGAATTTTGCATTAAAATTCGTGGTCGGTAATTTGACAGTTTTTGAGGTAAACAAAGAAAAGGCCAAAATTCAGAATATTCCTATAAATTCCAAACACTTAATTTTTTCCAAAATCCGTCTGACTTTTACCTGATCAATTCTAATTTTTCTGTATTCCCCGATTTTCCGACCTGTGTCAACCCTGAATTTATTTTAAAATTAATTTACCTTTTTGGTTTGAAACAAGAATAATGTTTTTTTCCCTTTTTTGCAGGGAAATGACGAGATTGCTGGGACTCTCTTGTCCGAGAAATTGCCAGCAGTCGAGGGATTTATTGCAGGGTTATAGAGAAGCAACATCGAGCGCAGGAGTAATGGAACCACCACGAGACACTGGAAAACCGCTTCTAAGTCTGCAGGAAATGGAATCGAGACTTGTTTTTGCGAGATGTAAACCATTTTGCCTTGCCACACCAGGAAGACAATGGTTCGACAATTCTTTTTTTAGTTTCTTCTCCCCTATATCTGAAAAATACAAAATTTATTTTGTCCAATGTCAAAGAATCTAAATTTACTTATACCTTTTTTTTAGGCTCTTTGGTGGCGCGTTGACGAAAGTGGAAAGTCGAGCGTCCTTGCAATCGACGTGGGCTCTTCTTTTGACCGACATCCTCGTGTTTGCTCGAGTTTCACGAGATCGTGTTCTCTTCGTCACGGAGGAACCTCTCCATCTCTCGAGCATAGCGGAAGCTTGCTTCAATGTTCGCAAAAGACCCACGGAGTTTAGATTGCAAATTGCACTCGCTCAGAGTGAAAACGGTCATTTGGAAAATATTCACACCGGTGGATGCAGTCCGCACAGTCGACCGAGAAGAAGAGTTCTGATCCTCAGAGCCGCGACTGCGGAACTAAAGGCCGTTTGGCACAATTTACTCCAACGGCAAATGTAATTATTGTAATTTTTGTCACGCAATCATAACCTCAAAATAACTTCTCGCACCTCTCGCGCACTGTCCCTTTAAATTTTCTTTGAAATACACCGCGAATTTATTGTTTTTTCTATTCTATTAATTCTATTAATAACGAAAAATTGCTTTTATTTTGAATTGTACCGTTTGGCACAACTTACTCCAACGGCACACGTATTTATTTTAATTTTGTTTTTGTCACGCAATCATAACCTCAAAATTACTTCTCGCGCTGTCCCTTTAAATTTTCTTTAAAATACGCCGCATGTTTTTTCTATTCTATTATTATTTATTTCCATTAATAACGAAAAATTGCTTCTATTTTGAAGAATCTACGTCAACACTTGCTGTGGTGACGCTCCTCTTGTAGATAGTCCCGAAGAAACTCTAAACGATAATTTTAATTCAACGAATGCAACGAATCTTGAGGTGAGTATATAAAAAGATAAAAACAGATTCAAAATTGATATTTTTCAAAAGTGTACCTAATTTTAATTGAAATTCATAAACGATTGCAATTCATTAATTAATTAGCAATTTAATTGATTAGCAAATAATTGCAATTCGTTAATTGGAATAATTAATTGCAATGAGTGGAAAATATTGCAGTATCATGAAGAAATACAACAGCACGATGACGATAAGGAAAAGTTTGAGGACAGTCTTGATATTATCAAGGATTCGAATCATTTGGCTCAGTGGGTACAAAATTCACATCAAATCCCATCGCCGGATCAGGAAGTCTCACTCGAGGAATGGACCGCCGAGGAATTGGCTCTTCGAACACCGAGGGAAAATTGTGAACGAACTTTAGAATACGCCGCTGAAGAAACTACTACTGTCAATTCTGATGTTGAACAACAAAGTACAACATCTAGTGCAAGTTTAAATACCGTCAAGTCCAGTAATGTGTCGAAAAAGAATGGATCCTATCAAATTCGCGAGACGACCATCAGCATCTGTAGGAGATGTCATAAGTAATAATTATAATTAAAAATTTCAAAAGAAAAAAAAGAAAAACTAAACAATTACGGTTTGAATCTCTACTCTGATGGAACTCAAATTCTCGAAATTCAACTCATCAAATTCTATATTATAATCAGAAATTATTTAATTAATAATTTTACTTAAATTTTTGCACAATTATTTAATTAATTATAAATTAAAAATAATGCATTTATGGAAGAATTTTAGTTAGAAACAATTTAAAAAAATTGAATTTTGGAGAAGTTACAAATAATTGCAGAAATTCAATTATTTTCAAAGTTAATAAAATAATTCTTTGCAGAAATTCAATTATGTTCCAAAATTTCAACAAATTCTTGTCAAAATTTCAATTATCTTTATAAATAAAAAAATTCTTCGGAATTTAATTATTTTCAAAAATTTTAATAAAATTCTTGGCAAAGTTTCAATAATTTTAAAAAAATTTAATAAAATTCTTGGCAAAATTTCAATAATTTTCAAAAATTTTAATAAAATTCTTGGCAAAGTTTCAATAATATTTAAAAAATTTCAAATTATTTCCAAAATTTTCCTCAATTCCATAATATTTAATATCTACAATATTAATTAAATTTTCCGAAATAATTTAGTTGTTTAAAAACAAATTTGATAAAATTCTACGTAAACATTTAATTATTTTCATCAAAATAATTAAAATTTCATGAAAATTTAATTCTTTGCAAATTTTTTTAAATTAATTTCTTCGCAATAATTCCATTATTTTTATAAATCATAAAATTTGTTTAAAAATGAGATTCAATTATTTTCATTAATAATAATTTTTATTTTTATAAGTAATAAAACTCATCGCAGAATTTTGATTATTTTTATTTGAATTTTAATCAAACTCTTCGAAAAAAGTAATTATTCTTAAAAAATGTAATTAAAATTCGTCCACAAACTCAATTGTTTAAACATTTGTTGATTAAATTGTTTACGAGAATTAAATTATTTTCAATATTCACTTTATATTAAATTCCTCAGAAAAAATTAATTATTTTCATAAATTACAAAATTCTTTACAGGAATTCAAATATTTTCAATACAATTTTAATATAATTTCTGGAGAAAATTAATTTATTATTAAAAATTCAACGAAAATTCTTTGAAACAATTCAATTTATTATTTCCGCTAATATAAATAAAATTCCCTGAAAGAAAATTTTTCTTAAAATTGGTTTATTCAATTATTCGTTTCATTTATTCAATAAATTAAATTAATTTTCTAATTACTAAATTGAATTGTCGTGGAATATTTTTAATAAAAATTGATTTAAAAATAAATTTCAAGTTAATATTTTAGACAATATTTAAGTATTAAAATAATTGTAGCTTAAATTTTTTTAATAAATAATTCAATTTTGACAAGGCTTTCAATTAAAATCATTAACAATTAAAATTTTTTATACTTTTATCTGACAATTCTGTAGAATTAATTTTTTTTTTAAAAGTTTATTTAAATTTTTTTTACATTACTTGAAATTTTTATTTTCTAAAAATTTAATTGAAAAATTTTCGAATAAGTATTCAAAATAATTGATAATTGAATTCTTTCGGACAATTTTAATAATATTTTTGAAAATAATTACATTTTTCGAAGAAACTACTTAGAATTGTATTTAAAAAAGTTGAAATCCTGTGAAGAATTTTATTCTTTAGGAAAATAATTGAATTATTGCAACGAATTTTCTTAAATTTTGTTAAATAATTGAAATCTTGTACAGAATTGAATTATTTATGAAAACAATTCAATTCTTGACACGAATTTCATTACATTATTTTGAATAATTGAATTCTTTTGAGAAATTTTACTAAAACTGTAGATTTTATAAAAAAAATTGAATTTCAGCAAAGAATTTAATTATTTCTGAAATTTAATTGAATTCTTGCAAAAAAATTTCTGACAATAGTTATACATATTTCGAGGAATTTATTTAAAATTGTATTCAAAATAATTGAAATCCTATGACAGAATTTAAATATTCAATTATTGTCATTCTAATTTTAAAATAATTTTTAGAAAAAATACATTTTATTTTAAAAAATTTTTTAAACATTTTTTGAAACAATTCAATTATTTTGTCAAATGTTAAAAAAATTCCTTGAAGGAATTCAATTATTTTTATGAATAATAATTTTTTTCGCAGAAATTCCACTATTTTTATAAACAGTAATCTTTATTAATTTATTAGTTGAAAATTTGCTTTTGAATTATTAAACTTTACTAATAAATTTGTGAAAATTACTTTATGAGAATTCAATTTTAAGAAACATTCAAAAATTGATTTCCTTTTTCATTTAAATAATTCAATTCTCTTAGAATTTTTTAATTAAAATTGATTTGCAAATAAATTTTAGTTAATACTGTCGATAATAATTGAATATTAAAATTATTATAGCGTGAATTTTTATAAAAAGGCAATTGAATTTTAGAAAAGTTTTAAATTTAAATCTCTGAAAATTTCAATGTTTCACACTTTTAACTCAATAATTCTGTAGAATTAATTTTTTGGAAAATAATTTGATTTCTTTTGAAGTTATTTGAAGTTTTAATTTTCTAATATTTACTCAATTGAAGAATTCCCGAATTTTTGTAAAATTTAATTGTAAACAAATGAATTTGAAAATGAAAGAACTTGAAAATGAGAAGAATTTTATTTAAAAATTCTAGAAAATAATAATTCAACTGAAACATGGAGAAAACGATCACTCCGAGTCGAAAACTCATAGTTATCGATTTTTTCCTCTTTTATAATAATATTCTTACAAGTTGTTGAATTTCAAAAAGGATTGAATTTTAATCTTTTGAAGAATCTCAATTCATATAGGAAAAATAATAATGATTTAAAGTTTAAAAAAGAAGTTTTTGATGTTTTCGAATTATTTGTCAATTAAAGAAACTTGTAAATTTTGAAACACTTTTTTTTCGATAATGTATTAATTTTTAGAATGAATCGCAGAATATTCTTTAGGATCAGAGAAAAAAGCGAAATAACTCAGGAAAAAGTCTGGAAATTGGGGAAAAATCAAAGGAAAAAGAAAATTAAATTTTGATGTCGAAAAGAGTAGAGATTCAATCTCGGCTATTAAAGCAGAATATTAATAATACCCATTGAATTAGAATAAGAATTTCTCGCTTCAGATCCGGTTGTCCGACACCGCCGCTAGTTCGCGATCCATTTTCACCGATTCCACCGAGAATTTCCGTACTGCCACCAACACCGGACATTTGTACGAGGCACAAATTACGAAATGGTTTATCCGAGAGTCAAGGACGTGATAGTCCAGCGAGTGCGTCGGCCGATGGTAACACCGAGGAAGGAAGTGAGGACGACCTCGATGTCGATGGAGAACCACCTTACAGGTTTTTTTTTTTTTTTTGAACAATCTGAAAATAATAAATTCTCCCCACCTTGAAAATCTCGCATGTGTATGTAGAATAAAATCATTTCTGAGTATCACGGAAGAATTCGACTTCAATTATCTCAGAATAGTATTTCTTATTTTTAAAGAGCCTTGAGGAGATTTGGAACATTGAGCAGTTTAGATCAGGACGATGAAATTGAGGAGCCAACTGAGGAGGAATCACAGGAGCAGGAATCGCCAACGGGCTTTAAGGCGTGGACAGTGAAGGCGAGTAATTATGTTGTCAGTAAAATGACATTGTTGGAGCATTTTGGCGATCAATTTTTGCAACCGCCATTACCGCCAGAGAGAACGGAATTTTCATTGGAGGGTAACGATGAGGAGGGCACCACTTCCGGTGGCACGTCGGGTGATGATATTTGGGGAACACCAACCTCTGGCGGTCCTGATGATGAAAGTTTTACTGCTAGTCCGGTAAGAGATCCATCTTACCAGATTCGACAATTCTCGAAGGTACGGGCTGAATTACTGGCGCAGTCTTCGTTTCTTTTTTTCTCTCTTTATTTCCGATTTTTTTTACACAATTCACTTCTTTTTTATTCTCTAAAATTAGCTTTTGTTCTTATTTTGCAAGAAGCTTCTTCACAGTTGATTTTCACCCTAAAAATATATTTTTACACGATTAAGATTCACTAAATAGGGAAAAAAAAAAACTTTTATAAAATATCTTTTAAAATCTTTAAACATCTTTAAACATTTTTTAAAAATTTCTAATTCTCTTGAATAAAATTCAACTCGTGGATTTATAACTAATTATTAAAGTCTTATTTTTACTAAATATGCTAAAAATTAAAAAAAATAAAATAAAAATTTATACATAAAATGTATTTTTAGTTTTTAATTGTACACATTTGGCAAAACTCGATTAGCTTTTTTTTAAATCAAATTTACTTGCAAAAAATATTGCACAAGAAAAGAATTGCTTCTGCGCTTTTTTTTATCAACTATATGAATTTCACTTCAAGCATGTGAAACTTAACGAACCATTTTGTACATATTTCATCAATATCAATTCAAGTCAAATAAATCACTCAGTAAATCTAAAAAATATTTTTTAAATTCTATTATTATTCTGTTAATAATTTATTTTCAATTTATTTTCAATTATAATTTCCTTCCGAATAGAAAAGCAAGTAATTTTGAATTTTTCATTTTCTTACTTTGAAATTGATCTTTTAGTGAAAAGAATAAAATAATAAATGTGACGCGCTTCCAAGAAAGGCATTTATCTTGATTTATCTTTTAAGATTTAAAGATCTTTCAATTAAAGTAAAAGTGGAAGTGCGCATTAAAAAAAACTTTGTATAATATATTCTGTCAAACAAGTTTTCAGGGTTTTAAAATTTTTTTTGTCCTTGAAAATTAAATAAAACTAGTGCACGTTTCAGACAATGGAAGAGCACAACAGCCTGTACCTTCAATGAAAGTGATTTTACAAAAAATTAGTCATTAAACACAGGCTTCACAGAATTGTTTCTTTTTTTCTCCTCTAAAAATAATGGAGAGAATTTTTTTTTTAATGAAAATTTTTAATATTCTAAATTACTCAGGGTTGCTAGAAGAAATTAATTTTGTTTTTCTCTGATTTGCAAAGACGAAATTTTTATTGTTTTCGCTAGAATTCAATTATTTTTACAAGTAATAAAATTTTTGAACAGAAATCAATTATAAAATATAATAAAGTTCGTTGTGAGAATTCATTTATTTTCATAAATTCTAAAATTTCTCATAGTAATTTTTACAAATTTATTAGTAAAGTTTACTAATTCAAAAGCAATTTTTTCTATTAATAAATTAATAAGGATAAAAATAGTTTATAAAAATAATGAAATTTCTGCGAAAAAATTTATTATTTATAATAGAAATAATTGAATTCCTTCAAGGAATATTTTCATAGGATTTCAATTATTTTGAATACAATTTTAAATAATTTCCTCGAAATATGTAATTATTTACAGACATTTTTTTGCAAGAATTCAAATAAATTTCAGAAATAATTAAATTCTTTGCTGAAATTCAAATATTTTTAAAATTCACAGTTTTTAGTATAATTTCTCAAAAGAATTCATTTATTCAAAATAATATAATGAAATTCGTGGCAAGAATTCAATTGTTTTCATAAATAATTCAATTCTGTACAAGATTTCAATTATTTAACAAAATTTAATATAATACGTTGCAATAATTCAATTGTTTTCCTAAGGAATAAAATTCTTCACAGGATTTCAACTATTTTTAATACAATTCTAAGTAGTTTCTTCTAAAAATGTAATTATTTTCAAAAATATTATTAAAATTGTCCGAAAGAATTCAATTATCAATTATTTTGAATACTTATTCGGAAATTTTTCAATTAAATTTTTAGAAAATAAAAATTTCAAGTAATGTAAAAAAAATTTAAATCAACTTTTTCAAAAAAATTTAATTCTACAGAATTGTCAGATAAAAGTATAAAAAATTTTAATTGTTAATGATTTTAATTGAAAGCCTTGTCAAAATTAAATTATTTATAAAAAAAATTTAAGCTACAATTATTTTAATACTCAAATATTGTCTAAAATTTTAACTGAAATATTTTTTTAAATCAATTATTATTAGAAAATTCCATGAGAATTCAATGACTTATTAATTACAAAATTAGTTAATTTATTGCATAAATGAATGTTCTTCAGAATTGAATTCTCATAAAGAATTTTATAAACAAATTTTTAATAAAATCAATGAATAAATAGACAAATAAACAAATTTTAATAAAATTTTTCTTTCATGGAATTTTATTAGTAGTTGCGGAAGTAATTGAATTATTTTAAAGAATTTTAGTGAATTTTTTAAAAATAAATAAATTTTTTCTAGAAATTATATTAAAATTGTATTGAAAATAATTGAATTCCTGTAAAGAATTTTGTTATTCTTCAGAAAATAATTAAATTCTCTCGAGGAATTCTATACATTTTTATTATTGGAATTATTTTAATTCTCAAAAGCAATTTTATGAAAATATTTTTAAACAATTGAATTCTTTTGACAAATTTTAATTAAATTTGAAAAAATAATTACATTTTTCTAGGACTTCAATTAAAAATTATAGAACTTTTGCGTTGAGTTTTATTATTTATAAAAATAATTGAATTCCTAAAAAGAATGTTATTATTAAAAAAAATAATTGAATGTCATCTTTAAAAAATTTTATGATTTATGAAAATAATGGAATTATTGCGAAAAAATTTGTTAAGTATTTGAATTCTTGAGAAATTTTTATTATTTATGCAAAGAATTAAATATTTACGAAGAATTTTATTAAAATTTGTTTCAAATAATTCATTTCTTTTAGAAATTTTTTTTTTAAATTGTAGATATTGAAAATTATTAAATTGAGGAAATTTTTTAAAAATAATTGAAATATTTCCAAGAGTTTTACTAAAAGTTTAGAAAATTCAATTTTTGAAGAAAAATTTTATGATTTATAAAAAAATTGACATTTGGATGATAATTTAAGTAAACCTTTTTTTTATATATTAATGTATTTCTGCGAAGAATTTTATTAAAATTTTGAAAAATATTTGAATTTCGGAGAATTTTATTATTTATAAAAATATTACAAATTTGTACAAGAATTTAAAAGAATTTCTCGAAGTGAATTGAATTTCTGCGAAGAATTTTTTTTACTTTTGAAAATAATGAAATATTTGCGTAGAATTTTATTAAACATTTTTTTTTTCAAATAGTTGAATTCTTTTGGAAAATTTTATCAAAATAGTAGACGTTAAATATTATTGCATTGAGGATAATTTTTGAAAATAATTGAATTTTTCCCATGAATTTTATTCAAACTTTTGAAAATAATTGAATTTCTGCGAAGAATTTTATTATTTTTTAAAGATCATGGAAATCTTGACGAGAATTTTCTTTATTTTTTTAATTTCTGCGAAGAATTTTATTATTTTTTTTAAAGATAATTAAAATCTTGACAAGAATTTTCTTTATTTTTTAAATTTCTGCGAAGAATTTAATTATTTTTTAAAGATCATTGAAATCTTGACAAGAATTTTCTTTATTTTTTGAATTTCTGCTAAGAATTTGATTACTTTTGAAAATAATTGAATTTCTGCGAAGAATTTTCTTTATTTTTTAAATTTCTGCGAAGAATTTTATTTTTTTTAAAGATAATTAAAATCTTGACTTGAATAAAATTCACTGACTTTTCTTTGATTTTTCTAACCAATGGTACTTTTCCCTCAATTCCCCGACTTTTGGCAACCCTGTTACTATACTTTTAATCTAAAATTTAAAGAAGCAAAATAATTATTAATTAATAATAATAATTAACAATAATTTATATTCTATAATATGGAATTAATTTGTTCTTTCGGCTTTAGTGAAAGAGTAAAGAATTTAATTGAAACAATTTAAAAGATAAAAATAAAATTTTGGTAATAAATTTATTAGCTGAATTTTAGTTTCAAACACCTGAATTGTTTCGATTGTTTTATTGTCTTACTGACAGAAAATAGTAATTTTTAATAAAACGCAAAACTAAATTGTTTACATCGGTTGAAACTTAAATTCTCTACGCATATGAAAATAGTAATTTTTATTAAAATGCAAAACTAAATTGTTAAAATCGATTGAAACTTAAATTCTCTACGCTTTCGCTAAATCAAAAATTTATCAAATTTTAAATAAAAAAAAATACAAAACTATGACATATAAGACTAACTTTTTGTTCCGATTGTTTGTCAAACACTTGAAGGAAGTTGATAGACTGTGAAGCCTGCAAATAAGCTTCGCACGCATCTGCATGATCATGCTTGCCCTTCTTGTTTGCCAAGAATCACTAGCCCGAGCTGTGCCTGACTTCCATAGCCGCCGACCAACGGTTCTGGTGCCTTCGGTGAAGATAATTTCGGCATGTCAAACGACGACGACGACGACGACGACGATGCCGACGAATTGGACAGCGAGGATTGCCTCCTGCCCGAATTAAGTATAGATCAACTCCTCGGAAGTGCGAGTCTGAGCTCAATGAAGGGCTACCTGGGCCGAAGACGACTTGAGCCATTGCCCGAAGAAGAGGATTCATCGGGCAGCGATAAGCATCAAGTTGGATGGTGGTGACAGAGGTTTCCAAAGGCGACCTCACAAATTGTCGATTCAACAATTGAGGAGCGAGGTCGTAATTTCGCCCGTCTCACTCAAGAGGACGAGGAGTTTCGTCGTAAAATTCTCGATCTCCATCGTAAGCTCTCCGACGTCGACGAGGATGCAATCACATCGCGACGCACCAATGAAATTGAACGTCTACGCGAATTGGAAATGGTGGCAAAGCGCGCCGAGGAGACGTTCGACAAAAATTCCATTGAAGTTGCCCGCGAACGTATTCGCGAGAGCCATCATTCCGAACCAGTGCCAGGACCGAGTCTCGAGAAACAATTACGATTTAACGTCGATTGTGATAAAAAAAAATCCGACGATGATTCAGAAGATAAAGAAGACAAGTCGGGTTCGACATTCCTGAAAAGCTTACGAATCCGACGACGAAGTGTCAAATTATTGAGTTTCCTGAGCGGTAAAACATGCGACAAGGCGCAAGAGGAACGTGCCAATAGATTATTGCGAATGTACGCCACGGATAAAGGATCAAAAGGGCCGAATACTATTTCCATTCATCATACGTCCAGGGACAAAAGATTTTGGAGACTTCGCAATCGCAGACGATCAAGTTCAGCGTGAGAAAAGAAAAATTTTTCCTCCCTTCCCTCCTTTTTCTCTACTTTTTAAACTCCAGGATCGTTCTTTCTAGAGCGTAGAGTGCCAATAGCGGAAGATAGTCTAGTAACCTGGATCTAGACTCTTCTTTAGCCTTTCACATCGTCTCGATATTTTCCAATTTTGACATTTTTCCATTTCTAAAAGAAAGATTTGTTTGTCAACAAAAAGTAAAAGAAAAAATGTCAAAAATACAAAATTCGTTACGATAAATTACTGTAATGATGAAGAAAGAAAAATTGTTGTAAATTCGTCCAAGAAGACGATTAGTCTAAAAAAAAAATGATGTTCCGATCAAAATTATCACACACACATTGTCCAGTGCTCATCGCACATACATTGATCGTTCGGTTCTTCTGCAGTCTCCGTACAAAGCTGCAAAGCGGCCTAGTAAAAAAAAACAGAAAAAAAATAACATCTAAAAAAAATATTCTTCGAGCTTGTTTCTCTTGCTATTAATATCAATTATTAAAAGAAAAAAAAACACCTTATGGAAAAATAATAATATTTTCCAAGTGCAATTACTTGTTAATTCACTGTAAACGTTTTCTTATATATTAAAAAAAAAATAGGTCCGCACGACTGATCCAAAGCGGCACTTCATCTTCCACTTGAAAAAAAAATGAACCCTTTCAATGATTTAAGGAACTCATTAATACATTTTAAAAAATCTTATTATTCTCGTAGTCCGAAACTGAAATAAAATATGAATAAATTACATTATTTGTTCAAACTGTTCTTAATTTGTTCTTTTTATTCGCTCACCTTCTTCCCGCAATTTTCTCCTTTAAAAAAGAGAAAAATTTGTTTGTAAAAAATTCATTAAAAAAAAATTAGGAAGTAAATAAAGTAAAATCAGAAAAAAATTAATAAACAACTAGAAATTAAAATTGTTTAAAAAAAATTGATATCCTGCAAAGAATTTTACTATTTATAAAATTAATTGAATTCTTGCGAAGAATAATTTATACTATATTTATAGGAATAATTTAATTATTTCGATGGATTTATTAAAATTTTAGAAAAAAATTGAATTTTTTCGAAGTGTGTTAAAAATATTTCTAAAAATTGATCTCTTCCGGGGAATTTAATTAAAATTGTTTAAAAAATAATTAAATTTTTGTCAAGATTTTACTATATAAAAATAAGTAAAAATTTTTTAAATAAAATAGAAATAGGTATTTGAAAAAAAATAAAATTCTTTTGATAAACAAATTCAAAAATTGCTTTGAAAGTAATTTAATTTTTATATATACGTTGTTTAAAAATATTTTGAGAATAATTGAATTATTTTTTAGAGAATTTTAAATTATTGTTGAAATTAAATTTTATGGAAATTTTTGAAAATAATTTTTTTTTTGTAATTTTATTGAAATTGAATTAAAAATAATTGTATTCCTGCAGAGAATTTTAGTATTTATAAAAATAGTTAAATTGTTCCGAAAAATTTATTAAAATTTTAGAAAAAAAAATTTGAATTATTAATGAAATTATTTCAAAATATTTGATTTCTTCAGAGGAATTCAATTACAAATTGTTTTGAAAATATAATTGATTTTCTGCAAAAGAATTTTATTATTTATTAAAAAAAATTTAATTCATGTGAAGAATTTTACTGTTTATAATAATAATTGAATTGTTTCGAAGAATTTATTTTTAAATTTTAGAAAATTATAAATTCTTGTAATAAATTTTATAACAAATTAAGAAAAAAATTTAATTCTATCGCAATATTTTATTAAAAATAATTGAAAAGTTGCAAAAAATTTACTATTTAGAATTTTAGATGAATAATTGAATTATTAGGAAGGATTTATCAAAATTTTAAGAAATTGAATTCTTTTTGTGAAACTTTATTTAAAATAATTGAATTTTTGTAAAAAAATGTACTATTTATAAAAATAATTGAATTCTTGCGAAGAATTTTACTATTTTTAAAAATAATTGAATTGTTTCTAGGAATTTATTAGAATTTTGGAAAATAAATGAATTTTTTCGAAAAATTTTGTTAAAAATTGAAAAAATTTTTACCATTTTTACAAACAAACTCTGTCATTTTTTTTATTTTTAAAGAAAATAATTTAATATTTTACTTGAAATTTCTTAAAAATTTGTATAATAATTGAATTTTTTAAACAAATTATACAGACAATCTTAGAAATAATTGAATTTTTGAGATTAAATCAGTTTTAGAATTATTTTCAAGAGAATTGAATGTTTTCAAAGACTACTAAATAATTGATTTGTTTTAACGGATTTATGCAAATTTCAGCAAATAATTGAATTCTTTCGTGAAATTTTATTAAAATTGAATTGAAAATTGTTGAATTTCTGCGAAGAATTTTCCTAATTATAAAAATAATTGAATTCTTGCGAAGAATTTTACTATTTATAATAATAATTGAATTTTTTCTAAGAATTTATTAGAAGTTTAAAAAATAAAGAATTTTTTTGAAAAATTTTTATAAACAAATTGTGACATTTTTGAATGTTTAAAGAAAATAATTTAATATTTCACAAGAATTTTTTTTTAAATTTGGTAAATAATTGAGTTTTTGAAATTTAATCACTTTGAGAACTATATTTTTAAGAAAATTGAATATTTGCAAAGACTTTACTAAATAATTGAATTGTTTTAATAGATTTATGCAAATTGCAGAAAATAATAGAATTTTATCGTGAAATTTTATTAAATATTAAATATTAAATTTTAATATATAAACAATAATAATTAAATATTTACTTAATAAGCGAATTTTCTAAATTCTGATTATTTCATTCAAAAATAAAAATTTGAAAATAAAAAATTTTATAATTTGCATTATAACAAACTGAATACCAAGTTCCGTGCTTCTAACACGCGTAAAATTTGCTAATAATATGAATAATCTAAATAAAAAAAAATTTTAATAATTTTTTATTTAAAAAACGAAATTAAAAATTTACAAATAATTTTTAACATTAATCACCTTTATTGATATTATTATAAACAGAACCATCAGATTCGATTGGATTCAACCATTTGAGTCGTAAATATTTCCTCATTGTTTCGCCATCGAATTTCTTGACGTTTTTCTGAAACTTCTCCAGAGAATCCAAACGTTTTTGTTCGACTCGCGGGAAAATCATCAATTTTCCACTCTCGTGCAGGTAAGTGTCCTTATTGGTTAAAAGATCCTTTGGCAATTCTTCGGGTAAATCAATAGGCGTTATTTTAATTAAATGCTTAATCTTCATTAAATATTCACAATTTTGTGGTGTATTCTTGACAATCGCCAATTTTTCATTGTACTGCGAAACAAAATAGAATTCTTGTAAATATTTATATAATCGAAATAGTTCGATTTTTTTTCAAAATTTAACAAGTTTAAGTCACAAGTTCTCACAAGTTTAAGATTTTCTTAATTTAGTGTCATTTTGATATTTTATTTAATTATAATTGAATTATTATTCTTACAAAATCGTCAAATTTCAAGTGACTCATAAGTTCCTTGTCCCAATACGGTGTTCCTTTTAAGGATTTTACTCTTTCCACCATAAGCAATTTAGATGGTTTAAATGGAGGATCCTGATGATCAAGTTTACTGTGAAGAAAATTAATTAGTTTAAATCAATAACTTTGGAATAAATAATTTCCATTAATGGCAAACTTCGAAATACTGTAAAAGAAATCGTGTTATCTAAGTTTGAAGAAAAAAGTGTAATTAAACTAAAGGAGAGTTATAAATTCACTTGCAATAAAAGGAAAACTTTTCAATTGGAAAATACGAAATTATCTTACCGTGGATATTGATAAACACCGTTGTAATTTACAGCATCATTTTTCCAGAGTCTTTTAACACCTTTAGAAAGATACTTTCCCCTATTCACGACTTTGTACGAATGTTTATACGCTTTATACAGTTTATCCATTTTTTTCTGAATTAACAATTAAATGACAATGAATTGATTATAAAAATAAGATTATCAAAATAAATAAGTTTTTTAAATTTTGAAAAAAAATAATTTTTATCAAAAAGTTAGTGCTAATTGCAAATAATAATCATTCAAGTAATTATCACATAATTTTTGTATAACTCACTGCTAAATTTTAACTTTATTCCTCCTTAGGCTGTAATTATTTAATATCTCTAGTATTAAATTAACTTTTTGACAATTTCTTTATTCACCTTCATTACCAATTTAGAGGTTATGTTCGCCACATTGTTGTGGTCGGAACGCGCACGCGTAAACCGGAAACGCACTGCAATTTAATTCATTTTAACTTTTGTTAAAATTAAAATCTGTCTATATTGTTTTCATATTTACAGTTCACTATATACGTATTTTCTATAAATAAAAATAATGTTACAAAATAATTTTACGAAAAGATTATTTTAAAATTTCAAAATAATCGATTGTTAGTCGATACATCGAGGTGAAGGAGTGGGATGGAGGGGAGAAACAAAACAACAACATAACCAAAAAAAAGTCGTGACAGAGAGCAAAAAGTAAGTTGATCTCCCTTTCTTCTTATTTTTTTCAAAAATCTCTTAATTTAACTAAAAAAAAGGTTATATTTTCAAGTTTGCAGTTATGAGTTCAAAAGAAGATCCAACGGGAAGATTATGGACAATAGAGGAAAAGAAGAAGCTTTTGGAATTAATGAAATACCATGGTCATACAAATTACGATAGAATAGCGCAAGAGATTCCAAATAAATCATCATTGGGAATAAAAGCAAAAATAAATAAATATTTAGCCATGTCGAAAACATTAAAACCCGGTTCAATGGATCCACTCGATTTTTGGTTGTATTCATTCTTTCAACCCGAGGAAGATTCATTGATTTCACGTGCACTATTGTTTATTCAATTATTTGAAAATCATCCACAATCCGACGAATCAAGTGGCATTGATTTTGCCACAATTTATGGATTGTTACATCGTCTAACATTAGGACATCCACCAAATAATATTTCACCTCAAACATTTGATGTGTTCGATAAGGAAGTGTTGAAGGCAATTGAATTTGTCATGTCTAAAAGTGAAAAGGAAGTACTCACATATCTCAGTACATTGAGTATTAAGAAAAAGCCAACAAATGATTATTCGAGAAAAACGAGTTAATTTTTAAAACGTAAAATTTGTATATATGGAAAAATTATTGGAGTGTTAACAATAATTTAGTATTAGTTTTTCTTTTTTTTTTTTGTAAAACTAGGAAATAATTTAAAAATCAATCTGTACGTGAAAAACAATAAATGGAAATATTGCTTTTTTTTAAATTGGAACCATTTAGAACCTTGAAAATTGTGTTTATTTTACGCTCCTGCTATTTTCCACCAATCAGAAGTCGAAATACTGCGCAGCAGACGAAATGATAGTATATACACAAAAACACAATCACACCTACAGTGTCTACAGCACTTGGACAGCGTGTGGGCACATTTCTTTCTCATTTTGTTTTTAGAAAATAAAAAAAAAAGTAATTCCCTGTAGAGAATTTATTTTAACCAGCTCGATAAATTTTTTTAAAAAAAGTTCAATTTTACAAGAAATCATGTCCGCTTCACCGATCGCAAGGCAAGTGACACAAAATCAAAACATCCCTTTGACGAAAAGAGTCGTCATTGATGATGCTAATCAGTTACCTGCTGATTATTCCTCAACACCCGGAGGTACACTTTATTCCACCACTCCAGGAGGTGAGTTCAAAAAAAGGGAAAACGCAAAAAAAATATTCTATACGTTTAAAAAAAGATCTCATTACTTTTGGGGGAATCTTATTTTTATCAATCAGCACGTGTTGAATATTTATCTCTCACTCGAGACGAGTGTCTTTGTTGTTTTTTTTTCTTAATCCAGTGTTAATAACCTTATCAAGTATTCAAGAGGATCTTTTTTTTCATATTAAAAAAATCGCGATTGAATTTTATAACGTCGAAAAAAAGAATTAAATGTAGATTTTTTTCTCTCTCATTCTTTCGACAATGCAATTATTTTTCTTTGTGAGTAAACGTGGCTTTTGTTTTGCATTTTTGTCATAACCGATAAGATTGTGTTGTATGACTCTTCAAGGAGTTTTAGAGGCATTTATTCCTTTAGATTTTATTAATAGAAATTCGATTCTAATTCACGTGGAATTTTGTTGGAAAATTTCCAAAAAAAATTTCAATTTCAAATTATTTACTATTTTCAACTAGTGAAAATATTTACAATTTTTCGATTTAAGAGAAATTATGTAATTGCAAATGAAGGCGGAATGGAAATAAAAACAAAATTACCGAATTAAATATTAAAATAATTGAATTTTTGAAAATAATTAATTGAATTTTTATAGTTTTAAATTATTTTAAAATCCTTTTAATTATATCAACAGGTGTGGATAACGAGTATATTATTTGTAGCCTTGACCTGCGTCACACGTGGTTTTACAAACGATGTAAACAAAAATTGCCCAATCGAAATGAATTTCTCTATTAAATATTTCCCTAAAAAAAAAACAAGGATTGTGAAAAATCGTGAAATTTCATAAAAAAAAACAAAATCAATAATTATTTCCACGAAAAGACCTCGAAATAGAAAAAATACCAAACGAAATAATTTTTGTTTACGATATTCTCTAACGCAATAAAAAAAAACGCATTCTATGAGCAATAAACTTGTTTTCTTTTTACGTTTGTTCTACACAGTGCAAAAACAAAAGAATAATAACAAATGCGTAAAGTGAATTAATTTTTTCGATTTACAAAAATATTTAGTTTTGTAAGTCGAAAAAATATACAATAAAAAATATTGTTGCCAATATTTTTAGAAAACACTTTTTTTGACAATATTCAAAGTAAACTTTTTTATTAAAAATAGACAAACAATATTTTATTTTTTTAACAATATTCAAAGTAAACTTTTTTTATTCAAAATAGACAAACAATATTCAAAGTAAACTTTTTTAATCAAAATAGACAAAGATAATAAATTTAGTTAAAAATTAATATTTTTTTTAAACTCCTTTGAATAATTAATATTTAAATAGTTCACATTAATATTTTCGATAGCAGAATTCACGAGCTGAATTATTAACAATTTTTTCAAAAATAATTTTGTTCTCTTATGTAACTGATTGGGCAAAAAATACTCATAACATCGTCGAAAGTTTAGTGACCCACAAAAGAGAAAATTTCTTTAGTGAAAAAAACAAACAAAAAATTATTATGCGTATTTGAAAAGAAAAACAAGAATCGATAACTAGAATTAAATATTGATCAAATAATTTATATTTTAAGTGCATATTTTTTTAACTCACATTATCTCATTGCGTATTATTCATAAAATATATGCAAAATAGATTCACCTCTGAATCATACTTTTTCCTTATAAAGATTTCTTGTCATGACAAAAAACAAATCACAAAATACAATGTTTCTTTTAATGAGAATTGCAATTTTACAAATTCAAATATAGTAAATAATTTGCTCTTTTCTTAATTGTTGTAAATTAAATTTTAATTATTTTCTCTCAATATTAAAAATTGTAGTAAAAATAATTTTCATTACGTACATTAATTAGTTTCTGTCAGAAAATTTTCGAAATTAAAAATAAAAAACAAGAATAATAAATAATAATAAATAATAATAATAATAAATTTTAAAATATTATTTTAAAAATCTGTTTAATCAAAATTAAGGAGAAATAATAGAGAAAATAATATTAATAATAATTATTATTATTAATAATGACAATAATAATAATAATAATAATAATTCTATTAATGATAAAAATTAATTGATAATGATAATATTAATTTGTAATGAATAGAAAACAGAATTATTAATGAATATAAATGTAATATTTGGAATAAACGCTGATTGTAATTATTATTATTGACTGATAATGAAAAATGTTCTGATACTTACTTGAATAATTAGGAGATTATATTTTTCTACAGGTACCCGTATCGTTTACGATCGTGCCTTTCTGATGACATTGCGAAATTCTCCAATTTCAAGAACACCACCTTCAAATTTGACTAATATACCCGCTGATATTCAAAAAAATCAACCGACAGGTGCTGCAGCACCAGTGCAAACTTCCAATGGACCTGCATCTGCTACTAAAGGTTGTTCATTAAATTCTAATAAAGCGAAATTTTTCATAAATCACAATTTTTTTGATGGTATTTTCCATATTTTTGTTTTTGAAAATTGTTTGCGTATTTTTTCCATATAAAACAAATTTGGAATTTTTTATTTAAATCACATTAAGATTAAAAATATAAAATTTTATTAAAATTATTAAATATTGGTAAATATTATTAGATATAAAATTGAAATTAAATTAATTTAAAGTTGTATTTAATTAAATGCCAACATTAAAACGATGTTTTTATTTTTTTTACAGAGTCTCCAACGAAAAATACTGCCAAAGGTTCGTTTTTTCGCATTTTTTATTTTACTTTTCATTGTATTTTATAGTTTAATTAAATTAAATTGATATTAGTTAAAAATTATTGAATATTAATTCGGAATTAATTATTAAACTACTAATAGTTAAAGATTCAAAAGAAAATTTAGAAATGCAAATTTAATTATTTATTTTAACATTTAAATTTTTTAATGAATTCATAGTCAAAATTTGAAATATTCACCTTAATAAATATTTAAATTATTGTTTATATTTTCAAAAGATTTTAAATAACTCTTCGTAAGAATTGAATTATTTTCGTAAATATTAAAATTCTTCGCAGTATTTAAATTACTTTCAATACAATTTTAATGAAATTGCACGAAAGAATTCGATTATTTTCTGAAAATTGCATAAATCCATTGAAACAATTCAATTTGCAAACATTCAATTCTCTTGAAAATAATTCTAAAACTGATTTAATTTTAAAAATTCAATTATTTCTAAGATTGTCTGTAAAATTTATTTAAAAAATTCAATTATTATACAAATTTTTAAGAAATTTCAAGTAAAATATTAAATTATTTTCTTTAAAAATAAAAAAATGACAGAATTTGTTTGTAAAAATTTTATTATGGCAATTTTTTAATAAAATTTCCCTCAAGGATTCAGTAAAAATTTTTTCAATTTTTAACAAAATTTTTCGAAAAAATTCATTTATTTTCCAAACTTCTAATAAATTCCTAGAAACAATTCCATTAATTTTTGAAAATAGTAAAATTCTTCTCAAGAATTCAATTATTTTTATAAATAGTACAATTTTTTTTTACAAAAATTCAATTATTTCAAATAAAGTTTCACAAAAAGAATTCAATTTCTTAAAATTTTGATAAATCCTTCCTAACAATTCAATTATTCATCTAATAGTAAATTTTTTGCAACTTTTGAATTATTTTTAATAAAATATTGCTAAAGAATTAAATTTTTTTCAAAATTCGTTATACAATTTATTACAAGAATTCATAATTTTCTAAAATTTTAAAATAAATTCTTCAAAACAATTTAATTATTTTTATGAATATAGTAAAATTCTTCGCAAGAATTCAATTATTTTCTAAAATTTGCATAAAATCGTTGAATCAATTCAATTATTTAGTAAAGTCTTTGAAAACATTCAATTTTCTTAAAAAGAATTCTAAAAGTGATTAAATCTCAAAAAAATTAATTTTTTCTAAGATTGTATGTAAAATTTATTTTAAAACTTTAATTGTTTTTCAAATTTTTATGAAAATTCTTGTGAAATATTAAATTATTTTCATTAAACATTCAAAAATGACATAATTTGTTTATAAAAATTGTATTAATAGTAGTAAAATTCAGAAGAATTAAATCATTTAATTGTTAATTGTTACAGGAATTCAATTATATTTTTAAAAAATTTAATTTAACTTCAACAATAAAGTATTTCATTATAATTTTTACAGAAGCGATTTTTTAAAAACTTGAAAGAAATTTTTCATAAAATTTAATTACTTTCAAAATTTTCAATTAAAATTATTAAAGAAAATATAATTTTAAAAAAATTTAAAGAAATTCTTCAAAAGAATTTAATCAGGATTTTGAATATTTTAAATAAAATTCTTCGCAAGGATGCAATTATTTTTAATTTAATTGTAGTAAAATTTCTCAAAAGAATACAATTATTATTAAAAATATTACTGAAATTCGATTATTTTCAAAAATTCTGATAAAAATTCTTTGAAAAAAGTGAATTATTTTTTTAAATAGTAAAATTCATGGCCGGAATTCAATTATTTTTAATAGTATTTTAATAAAATTTCCCAACGGAATAAATTTGCTTTTAAAAATATTTAATAAAAGTTTTTGATTGAATACAATAATTTTGAAATTTTTTCAAAAATTCTTTCAAAATATTAAATTATTTTCAAAAATTATGTTAAAATTCTTTAAAACAATTTAATTATTTCCATAAATTGTAAGATTCTTCGCCAGAATATTAATGATTTCTATGACATTAATTAGACATAAAATTGAAAAAATTGAAAAAAAAGTTAGGAAACAAATACAACAATTAGAAAGTTTCAGTAATTTTCATTTTCAATTTTCAGAGATTCCTGTGATTGATGAGACGTCTGAGCAATTTCAAATGGACATGTAAAAGACAAAAAATTGAGATGCCAATTGTGATTCGGACGATATATTATTGCCTTCAATAATTACAGAAAAAAAACAGATTTTTGTTTTTGAACGGTATTATTGTTAATCACACTGACCACCGTTGGCCAAATAATGAAACGAATGAAATGAATTTCTCTTTTTTTGTGAATATTATATATATACACACACAATACCAACTATATTTTGCCATATTAAACTCAGAGTCCATACTATAATTATAAAAAAAAAACAAACAAACAAAATGAAAAAAAGCTACCTCAAGTAGATGTGAAAATAACCATCACGAGAGAGGAGTAATTTTGAACTAGCGCGTTTGGATATAAAATTGTACAAAAAAAGCAACAAAATCGGCTCAAATTTACCCAAAGAAAGACTATCGAAATTTTCCAATTGTATAACATTACTTTGTAGTTTGCTACTTAATGGTATATTAATTACAAATAAAATGTGTTTTATATAATTTTCGACTTCAATTTATTTTATTGTATTTAGAAATAATTCTTTGATTGAAACAATTCTTTGTTTGATGGAAACAATCCATGTTTGATTGAAATAATTTTTTATTGTTTCAATCAATTTTTTGATTGAACGAAAAATAATATTAATTATTAACATTATCGATAATTACGGAAAACTGCGGACTCAAGTATCACAATAACATTGAGCAAAGAAACTTTAAATTTGTAATATTTACAAAAATGTTATTAATATTTCCTAGGGAAAATAAATTTTTTTTTTTTGTTACCGGCAGTCCAAATTTTACTAATCAGAATCATCGTCGAAATCGTTTTCATCAAGTTGATGATATTTTCCCGACTCTAAACCCATGTCTTCTTCGCCTTGTGACAAAAGTTCTATAATTGCACTAAAGAAACAAATTTATTTACAAGATCATATTTTTTTAGTTTAGTAAATTTTTAAACGTAAATTTATTTATTAAAAAACTTTTTTTAACTTTTTCTTTTTGTAAATTTTAAATTTTTTCTTTTTGTAACTTTTTAATTTTTTCTTTTTTTACTTACTTGACAATTCTTCCCTCTTGTCCCTTCCAATCAACAGTTCCCGGGTGGGTAATTTTATGCTCCAACAGTCCTTCCAATTGTCCGCGCAATTTCTAGAATAAAAAATCGAAATATTTATTTATTTATTTATTTAAGAAACGTAAATATTTAATGAATCATTTTTTAAAAATACTACTTACTTGAATAATTCTCGCCGTACTGGACTCACAGGAGAATTTTAATGTATTCGTGACAGTCACGACGCTTCTATTGCCAAGAGTCTCTGAAAATGAATTCGAAATTTTATTTCTGTGATTATTTGAATAATAAAGAGATGACGAGAATATTTTTTTTGTGAAAAATTCGAGAGAGAAACCTGAGAGTTTATTAAAGTTGGCGAATAGTAAAGCCCAGGCACTGACGAATGTCGTATCGTGTAAATAAATAGCAGTCGATCGCTTTTTAAAGAAGTAAATTAAATAACAACTCGGCATGCTTCGAGCCTTTTCGTTTATACTCGAAGGATGTATCTTCACTTTTCCATCCTCGGGTGTGACCACTTTCACATTATGTTTCGTACATCCTCTACAAAAATTAAAATCATAGATTAATCTTTTCATTATCAAGAAAATTGTAATAATAATAATAATAATTACTAGAAAAATTATTTGTAAATTACAAGAATTAGAAAAAATGTAAATATAAATTACAAAGAAATAGAAAAACACAAATTACAAGAATGAGAAAAAATGCAAATGTAAATTACAAAGAAATAGAAAAAATACAAATTACAAGAATTAGAAAAATTTCATCTGCAATTTACGAGAAAAGTATTGAAATAAATTTACTTGACGATCGCAATGTTTGGATAGAGTCCAGCGCAGACAATTGCCTTGATAAGTGATAAATTATTGGAATTTCTATTGGCATTACTGTCGCGTACATTTTCATTCTGAAGAAATTTCATTTCATGTAAATAACGAGCAAATTGACACTTCATGTCCGACAATAATTGGAGTGTATTGCGCGATAAAAAATATTCCCGACAAAATGAGGAACTTTGGTGCCAACGATGATTTGTTGATTCAAAACGTTTGAGCGCCTCGGCAAGTGCAATGTGATCGCTAAATTGTCCCATTCCAAGTTCAATTTTTTTATTTCTCGCCTCTTCTTCTCTATTAATTGGACAATAGAATGCGTCCTTAAAGGACAAACTGGCAGCTATAGAAAATATTGGCTCGATACACGAGAAAAGTGAGGCCCAAATTATCATTTTACCTGTTTGGAAGAAAAAGTGTTAGAAAATTGCATTTTTTTTATAATTAAATGCTAAAAAATTGCATTTTTTTATAACAAAATGGTAATAAAGAGGGCTCGAAGAAGTGAAAGTATTTAAAAATACTTTAAACAAAACTAGAAATTAAATTTTTCATAAATGAAGAAATTGATAACTTCGAGTCGAAGACTCGAAGTCATCGATTTCTTCATGTTTTCTAATAATTAATATTAATTATTAATAAAAATAATTTATAATAATTAAAATCATTATCAATTCAATTATTATTTTTCAGAATTTTTATCTAAAATTCTTCTTTATATCGATTATTTTTCAGAATTTTCTAAAAAAGTTCTTTGACAATTTTCAAATTCATTTCTTTACAATATTTAATTTTACGAAATTTCAATTATTAGTTAAATTCTTTTATTAAATAAATATTAGAAAATAGAAACTGAAAATAGTATTAAAAAAACTCAATTAAACTTTTTCAAAAAAATTAATTACAAAATCCAATCATTTTTTTTAATTCACGCTCTATTGCTTTTAATATTCAATGATTATCTAAAATTTTAACTGAAATTCATTTTTATGAAATAAAATTCAATTTTTATTAGAATATTCTACTAGAATTCAATTATTTAAATAAAAATAAAACGCAATTAAATAATTTATTGAAGAATTGAACGTTTCTTAAAATTCAATTCCCATAAAAAATTGTTATCAACAAATTATCAAATACTTGAATTCTATTAACGAATTTTAATAAAATTTTTAAGAATAATTACATTTTTAGAGAAATTCGATTAAAATTGTATTAAAAATAATTGAAATTCTGCATTGAATTTTATTATTTATGAAAATAATTGAATTCTTGCGAAGAATTTTATTAAAATTTTCAAAAATAATTAAATTCTTGTAAAAAATTAACAGGAATTCAATTATTTTTTAAAATTTTAATAAAATTCTTGGCATAAATTAAAAATAACAAAATTCTTAGCAGATCTTTAATTACTTTCAGAAATTTTAATAAAATTTTTCGCAAGAATTTAAATATTTTCGTAAAATGTTAAAAATTTTTGCAAGGAATCAATTATTTTCAATAGTCTTAATAAAATTCTTCGCAAGAATTCAATTATTTTAAAAAATATTAGAATTTTAGCAGAAATTCAAACATATTAAAAAGTTTTGATAAAACTTTTTTTGGTAGAAATTTAATTATTTTTAAGACAATTTTTAAAAAAATTTCCCTAATTCAATTACTTTTTTATAATCTAAGATTTTAACTGAAATCTATTTTTAAATCAATGTTTATGAGAAAATTCTACTAGAATTCAATTATTTGAATACAAAAATAAATAATTTATTGAATAATTGAATGTTTCTAGGAATTCAATTCCTATTAAAAATTTTATCAACAAATTTTTAAACAATTAAATTCTTTGGACGAATTTTAATAAAATTTTTAAGAATTTTTTTAAGGAATTCGATTAAAATTCTATTAAAAATAATTGAATTCCTAAATAGAATTTTATTATTTACGAAAATAATTGAATCCCGGTAAAATTTTATTAATTATGAAAATAGTTGAATGATTGCGAAGAAATTTATAAAAAAAATTTGTTATTAATGAACTTCATGAGAAATCTTTATTATTTTTTGAAAATAATTAAATGTTTTTGTAGAAATTTATTAATTTTTTTTTTAATAATTAAATTCTTTTGGTAAATTTTATAAAAATAGTAAATATTCAACAATATTTAATTTTTGCGAAGAATATTATTACTTATGTAAATAATTCAAATTTTGCAATGGATTTTATTAAAATTTTCAAAAATAATTGAATTTTATTACTTTAGAAAATAATTGAATTCGTGTGATAAATATTGTTAATTATGAAAATAATCGAAATTTTTTAATGAATTTTAATAAAATTTTGAAAAATAATTGAATTTTGTTAAAGAATTTTGCTATTTATTTATACAGATAATTGAAATGTTGACGTTTTTTTAGTTTTTTTTGAAAATATATGAATTTCGGAGAAGAATTTTAATATTTCTTAAGATAATTGAAATTTTGACGAAAATTTGAAAAAATGTTTGAACATAATTGAATTTTTGCGAAGAATTTTATTACTTTTAAAAATAATTGAATTTCTGCAATCATTTGTAATTTCTCTAAAATTCTCCAAATTATATCGTACAATTTACGAACTTTTCATCCTTTTTGAATGAAATTACGGACTTTACGGACCTTTTTTCAAAAAAACGGACTTTTAGGGACTTGAAGCAAAATTACGGATTTTTTCAGGATTTACGGGGACCTACTTCGAGCCCTGTAATAAATTGCTTTTTTCGATAATAAAATGGTAAAAAATTGCATTTTTTATAATAAAGTGGTAATAAATAATAAAATAGTAAAAATATTTCAGTTCACCCGTTCTAGGATCGAGGGGTAATTGCGCCAAATGATAACCAAGAGGTGTTAGACGTTCATTATCATCGAGAGCATTCAATTGTCTCAGTAAATCAAGAGAAATATCGATCGCCTTAGAATCAGGAGGATCCATAACGCTCGCCAGGAAATTACTCGCTCTTCCCAATTGTAATATTTTAATTTGCAAAATAACTTCCTCTAGTCGTGAGCGCAACATTTCCGGTAGTGGATAATGATCGAATGTATTTTCCCTAGCTCTCGTGTAGAGATGAAAACAAATACCGGGTTTTACTCTGTAAATCAAATTTTGTTAACACTATTAATTATTTTTTTCACACATATCACAATTTTTTTTTACCTTCCGGCTCGTCCTCGTCTTTGTTGTGCATTTGCGATTGTCTCCCATTCGGGTAATAGGGTTTGCATATTATTTTCCACATCAAATCGTGAGAGTTTCGTCTTCCCGCAATCAATAACGTAAACAACATCTTCGATTGTTATCGATGTCTCTGCTATTGAGGTTGATATGATTATTTTCCGTACTCCGGACGGTGGCACGTCGAATATTAATTTTTGGTCGACTGTCGGCATTCGGGAATGTAGCGGATACACAATATATCTGTCTGTGAAAATAAATTGTCTTTTTTTGCACCTTTTCTTTTTTTTCGATATTCTGAAGAATTATTTAATGAAATAAGTTCAAAATTGTCTGATAGTAAATATAATTACCTCTTGGATATCGATGATTCTCCGTTATTAACCTGTGTAATTTTGTAATATCCATGACGCCGGGAAGAAAAATGAGTATAGCACCAGGTGGTTGTGTTGAGCAAATATAACCGACTAATTGTTCGATAAGTTCAAGCGACAGTTCTTCACACTTTGGATTTCGCAATTGATCAATTACGAATTGCGGATATTTTTTCTGAAAACAAAAAAAAAACATTCCTATAAATTATTGAAAATAAAAAATAAATTCTGGTAATAAAAGACAAAATTCTGTTAATAAAATATAAACTCTGTTATTCAAATGTAAATTCCGTTATGCAAATACAAAGTTTGATTTTTGATTGTAAGGCAATTGTGTAATGAAATTTCTAAAACATACCTGAGATTGTAGATGACGTACATAAGGTCCTATAAACTCCGAGTACAGATCGTCTTTGTCTTGAAGTTTATGTTTTTTCATAAACTTCTTATAATGCTTCTGCGCCCCCACGTTTCTTGTATCGTCTGGAAATTGAAATCTGCGAACATAATTTTTTTTTCAAATATTTTTTTAATAACATCACAATAATTTATAAGAGAATTATTTGAGAATCTTCCACAACAGGATTTGATACAAAAAATAAATAAAAAATAGAATTGTCACAAAAATAAATATTTTCTTTTTCCCTGATTCCCATATAAACTAAGATTAATAAAATCATTATTTTATATTATAATTAAAATTATAATTAAAAATAAAATGATAAGTTACTACAACTTCTTCAAAATTATTTCCATCATTTCAATTCAATTAATATTTTCAAAAAATAGTAAATAAAATTCTTCCTCGAATTCTTCTTTAAAACAATTATTTTTAATATTTTTTTATTTACTTTTGAAAATAATTTAATTGTTCTTCCAAATAATAATTGAATTTCTACAAAGAATTTGTTTAATTTTGAAAATAATTGAATGTTTGCAATAAATATTGTTATATTTGAAAATAATTGAATCTTTGCAATAAATATTGTTATTTTTGAAAATAATTGAATTTTCAATTGAATGTTATAGAAATTCCTGAATATAATTGAATTTCAGGAAAAAAAATTCATTATATTTATGACGACAAATGAATTCTTTCAAAGAATTGCGATAAAATTTTTAAAATAGAAACTAATTTTAACAAAATTGAAATTAAAAGTTTTGAAAAAAATACTTCATCAAATGATTGATAAGTATATTAACTTTATGGAGAAATATTTTCATACCGTGTGAATAATATCGCGTCCTCCAGGTAAAACTCTTCCACGGGGAATGTAAATCCTGGAATATGCATTTTCGGACAGTCGCCATAATATTTGGAAAATTTGTCACTATTTAGTGTTGCACTCATGAGAATTACTTTCAAGTCTGGCCTCTTTTTACAACAACAAAAAATGACAATAATAATTAAATACATTTTTGTTTCGTTTACAAAAATTTGAATAATTGCCAGAAAATACAATTAATTTGAGTAATTGCGAAAAATCACAATAAATTTGAATAATTGACAAAAAAAACAGTAAATTTGAATAATTGATGAAAAAAACACAATAAATTTGAATAATTGCCGAAAAAAACACAATAAATTTGAATAATTGCAAAAAAAACAATAGATTCGAATAATTACAGAAAAAAACAATAAATCGTAATAACTGCAAAAAAATAAAAATTATTTACATCACTTCAATTATTATTTTCTATTATTCTACAATAATACAATTATTCTATTATTTTCTACAATTTTTAACTGAAATTCCTGTTTAAATCAATTATTTTTAATATTTCGTGATTAATAATTGTAATTATTAAAGTAGAAATTGAACAATTACCTTTGGAATCACTTGTTTCAGTAACGCAATGATAAAATCACTTTGCGTATTGCGTTCGTGAATTTCGTCTAAAATTATATGCGAAATATCCGTTAAGGCAGGATCGCCTTGCATAAATTGTAACAACATTCCAGTTGTGCAAAACATTATACAGCCTTCCTGTCGACTCAGAATTCTGAAAGAAAACAAAAGCAGTTTCAATCAATTTTTCTTGTATTAAAGTTTTACATTCATTGAATTATTTTTTTTTTTTTTATAATAAAAGCAAGAATAAACCTTTCGAGACGAATTTGATAACCAACTGAATTACCCAGTGATTCGCCTCTTTCGGCTGCAACTCTCTCGGCAACTGATATGGCACTTATTCGTCTTGGTTGAGTACAAACTATTTTCGTAATACTGCCATTTTTCTTCAACAATTCACTGTCGAGTACAAATTGCGCCACTTGAGTCGTTTTACCACAGCCTTCAAAACAAATTCAATTCAGTAAATTTCGAAAGAAGAAAATTGCAGGGTTGTCACGCTTTTACCCTTTTCAAATTCCCTTACTTTTTCCTGATTTTCCAGGTTTAAGAAACATAATTTTTTCAGGTTTTTAAAACAACATATTCGTTATTAATTAGAAACTTATTCGAAAACATCAATAACTTCATTTTTCAATAAATATTTAATTATTATATTATTTTTTCATACAGAAATTAAGATTTTCAAAAATTCAATTATTTTATTTTACCTTTTATTATTTTCAAGGAATTAAATTACATTAAATTAAATAATAATTAAATAATAAATTAAATTCAAGGAATTAAATAATTTTTAAAAATTCCAATAAAATTCTTATTTGACAATTCAATTTTTTTTTTTAAATAATTTCAATGAATTTTTCGTAGAAATTTAGTTATTTTCAAAAATTTCTCAAACTTCAATTAGTTTCAATGTCTACTACTTGAATAAAATTTCACAAAACAACTCAATTATTTAAAAAGAAATTTTAATAAAAATTAGTTTCAAGAATTCAATTATTTTCAAAGGTAACGTAATTCTTCGCAAAAAATCCAATTATGTTCCAAAATTACCAAAAACTCCCGTCAAAATTTAAATTATCTTTATAAATGAAATGTGTAATAAAATTTTTCTCCGAAACTAAATTATTTTCAAAAAATTTTAATAAAATTCTTGTCAGAATTTCAATTATTTTTGATATACAAGATTTTCATAAAATTTCTCGAAAAATGCAATTATCTCAAATAGTTTTATTAACATTTTTTAAAAGCATTCAATTATTATTTAATTATTTGTTGATAAAGTTGAATTATTTAATGAAATGTTTGTTTTTAGAGTTAAATATATGAATTTTCGTAGAATTTTCTAATAAATAAATATTTTTAATATAATATTCAATTTTAATCCAAAATTGGAACTGAAATTTATTTTTAAATCAATATTTATTAGAAAATTCTACAAGAAATCAATTATTTTACTATAAAAATGAACGATTTAATAAATAATAATAAAATGTTTTCAAAAATTGAATTTTTATTATAAATTTTATTAAAATTTAATTATTTTGCTTTTTATTATTAAACATAACTAATACTATTATTATTATTATTATTATTTATTGTTAAGAGACAAATTTAAAAACAAATTTTAACAAGAAAAATTTGATGAAAATGTTGTAATTTAAATTCAAATTTTCAAAGATTTCAATTTGAAACCTTTACAAAGTTCAATTATTTCTAAAAATTCGCACTATATTGCTTTTAACATTCAATTATTATATGAAAGTTTAATTGGAATTAAATTTAAATCAATTTTTAATAGAAAATTCGACGAGAATTCAATTATTTAAATACAAATACAGATAATTTATTGAATATTTTTTAAAATTGAATTCTTATACAAATTAAAATTTTTTATTAATAATTTAATTTCTTCGACGAGTTTAAATAATATTTTTAAGGAAAATTACCTTTTTCGGAAAATTCTATTCAAATTTCAATAAAAAATAATTGAAATTCTGCAATTCGTTTTCTTATTTATGAAAATAATTAAATTAGTGCGAAGAATTTTATAATAAAGTTTCAAAAAATTGATTCTTTTTTTTTAATTCATGCAAATTCCATTTTAAATAATTGAATTTCTGTAAAAGTTTCATTATTAATTTAGAAATTAATTGAACATTCGTGTTAAACTGTATCAAAATATTTTTAAATAATTGAATTTTTTTTGGAAATTTTATTAAAATCATAAATATACACAAATTATTCAATTAAGAAAATTTTTTTAAAATAATTGAAATTGTGCGAAGAATTAGATTAAAATTTTTTGAATTTCGGAGAAAAATTTTATTATTTATAAAGACAATTTAAAATTGAAATAAAAATTTTTAATAATAATAATTTTAAAATAATTGAATGTGATATTTAAGTAAAATGAGATTTCGAGAATAAATACAATACTTGAATTCACAATAATAATTTTAACAAATTAAAACAATTGGAAATTCTGTAAAATTTTATATTTTAAAGAATTTTTTTTTCCTCTTTAAAAATTGTCTGTAAATATAATTATATTTTTAAAATTATATCAATTTATTAATTTACAAAAATTATTCTATTTAAATAATTCAATTCTCG
The DNA here is from genome assembly GCA_032872475.1 of Leptopilina myrica (nomen nudum). Lineage (NCBI taxonomy): Eukaryota > Metazoa > Arthropoda > Insecta > Hymenoptera > Figitidae > Leptopilina > Leptopilina myrica (nomen nudum). The sequence continues at coordinate 20,033,446 of CM065467.1, read as the reverse complement.
TAGTTGAATTCTGATAGGAATTGATTTAACAAAAATTTCAGTTAACATTTTAAAAAATAATTAAATATTTAAACCGTTATAAGAGGAATTTTAGGAATTAATTAAATTTTAAAAGGTTTTTAAATCAAGTTCCTTGTAAATTTAAGGGAAGCAAAAGTAAAAATCTTTAAATTTTTGTATTAAAAAATTATTAATATTATTTTCCTTTAAAAATTAAAAGTTTTTCAATATTTTTATTCAAAAAATTCAAAGAAGAATAATTTAATTTTGGATGAATTACAGTTGCAAATTTTATAAATAATTATATTTCATCAGGTTTTTCATTGAAATTATTTGTTTTTTTTAAATTCATGCAAATCCTATTTTAAGTAATTGAATTTTGCTGAAATTTTCATTTTTTAATTTAGAAAATAATTGAATAATCGTGAAGAACTTTGTTAAAATGTTTTTAAATAATTGAATTTTTTTTTGGAAATTTTATTAAAATCATAAATATTGACAAATTATTTAATTAAGAATTTTTTTTTAAATAATTGAAATTGTGCGAAGAATTAGATTAAAATTTTTTTAATTTCGGAGAAAAATTTTATTATTTATAAAGACAATTTAAAATTGAAACAAAAAATTTTAATTTTGACTAGAATTTTTGTATATTTTCAAACATAATTAAATTTTTGCGTAGAATTATATTATTATTTAAAAATAATTGAATTGAATATTTAAGTAAAATTAGTTTGCAAAAATAAATAGAATTAAAAAACAGCAATTTTCCAGGATTTCGATCAAAATTCCCTGGCTTTTCAAGGTTTTTTTCAATTTTTATATTATTGTCAAATTTTACCTGTTTCACCGCTGATCAGTATGACTTGATTGTGTTTCAAAAGATCCAATATTTCCTCCCGTCTATTATACGCAGGAAGTTTTTTACGAAATTCCAGCATATTCGAATAAACCTTCGTATTTATCATTTTTTGATAATCTCGATAGTATGCTTCGTCCATATCTTCATTTCTTTTTAATTTCGAACTCGTGCGTAAAGAATTCATGAGATTTTCCTGTATATTTCCGGTGACGATATTTAAAAATTTCCGCTTAAATTGAGAATCATTTATGTGCATGTACATGTTTTCGTATTTATTTTCCTGATCGCTGATCGATGACGCAACATTTGTTCTATTTGATTCTCGATTAAGTGAAAAATCGGGAATTTTTGGAAAATCAATTAACGACGTTATTCGTCTTTCTGTGTTTGAATTTAGTCGAAGAATTCTAGCTTCGTCTTCTCTTTTTTTCGCACTATGTCGAGCCTTGTCCCTGTAGTAGAGACCAATTTCTTTTCCCTTTAGCCAATGAGGATGACCTCCTCGTCCTCTTCCTCCTCCTCCACCACCACCACCGTTACCTCGACCACCACGTCCTCCTCGACCGTATCCTCTCGATGTTGAAAAACTGTTGAACATTTTTTTGGTCCCTGACATTTCCAAGAGCTGAAAATTTAAATCCGTTTATTAGTGTACTTCTTTTGAACAAAATTCGAATTTCATTCATTCGGAGAATTCAGATTTTGCTTTAATTCTTTAAATTCTTTAAATTCTTTAAATTCTTCAAAAGTATAAATACGTTAAATTTCTCTAAATTATTACTATTGGAAACTTTTTGTTTTTTTAGATTACTACTTTTGGAAGGGGGATAAAATTTCAAATAAATAGTAATTTACGAAAAGATTCGATTTTTTATTACATGGGAAAAATCAATGAAAGTTTTCCATTATTCTTCTCGTGTTATTTGCTTTCCGAATTATTGTAATTGTTAATTATGACATGAAATGTAGAACTTGCAATTGTCATCTACCGATGAAAACACAACAAAGCAAAACACAGCGCGAGCAAGAACACGTTTTTTTATCATTAAAAAAAACTTTCAATAGATTACCAAACACATTATTTAAATTACGTCATTTCGACAAATTTGATTGGCTAACCATTTTTTAGTGTACGTAAAGGTTTCACGCAACTCTAGGTAACTTGTTTTACAATTTTCCCAACCCAACCCTGTTGTCAGATTGAATAGAAAGAGAGAGAGAGAGAACCTAAAAACATTAAAATTTAATCAAAATTTTCCGAATTTCCTTTTGAAAAAGCAATTGTCAGTTGAAAATAAACAAATTACCGCTTCGCCGAAATGCTTATAAATAAAACTTGCTCATTTACATCGAATGGTGCTAAACAATTTTTAAGTGAGTGTTTTTCATCGAGATATTCATAGATTATGTAAGTTTAATAAAAATTATTTTTATTAAAAATATATATTCAAATTCTATTCAAGGATCTTCAAATTGGAGTAAATATGAAGTGGCGAAGAATATTCGTTTACCTGTGAATCAAAATATTGCGGCTCTGTCTCATTGTAGTAATTCAAATTCAAAGCCTGCGTTATTTACAAATAATTTAGTGCATGGAAAAACGGAGGTATGACAGTGCGACTAATATTTATTAGTGAATTTGTTGTATTAAATTTGTTAGAACATTTATTTTTTATCATATTTAATTAATTTGCTAATTGTATTCTCAATGTTTACAATGTTATTGACAATTTTTAAGGGTTTATCAACGTCAAATCTATTGCAACAATATCGTGAGGGAAGTTCGAGTTCAGATCACGTTAAATTATGGCAAATGGAAAGAATAACATCGGCGGCGTTGCCGATAATTTTACCAGCCGCCCTTATCATGGAAAATCCTCTTCTTGACGGTATTCTTGCTACTCTTGTGGTCGTTCACACACACTGGTAATATTTTTTTTATTTATTTTATATTTATTTATTTGTTTCAATTGGCAAGAATTGTTCAAGAATTTCTATATTTATTTTCTCCTACTTCAGAATTCAAAAATTTATTTTCTATTATTTCAGAACACGAAAATTTAATTTGTTCTTTAATTTGTAAATTTATTTTCTCCTACTTAATTTGTGAATTTATTTTCTCAAATAATTGACGAATTTTTACATTCGTTTTCAATTATTATTGAAGAAATTGTAAATTTACATTTCACAGGTTTGTGGAAATTTATATATCTTTTTCTCTTTTTAGGGGATTGGAGGCAATTGTAGTGGATTACGCACGACCAATTATTATGGGCACAGTTCTACCAAAAATTTTACATTTATTATTAAGCTTTCTCTCAGTTGTGACACTTGCGGGATTAATTGTTCTCATTTACAATGGACCGGGAATATCGAAAACAGTGAAAAATGTCTGGAACATTGGCAAAGAGGAGGTAGCACAAAAATAAGTAAATCACAATTAAATTCGGTTTATTATACATTAATAATAAGTGATTATAAATCTCCTTGCAAAATTATGTGCGTAGAAAAACAACAATTATTTAATTAATAGAAATTATTGAAAACATTTTGTGAAAATATGAAAAATTGATTTATTTAGAAAAAAAAATAAATTGTTGCATTCTCATAAACAGGAAGTATTTTTATTCTATGAAATTAAATTATTTAATTAAATGTATTATTAATTAATTAGCAAAACAAAACGCGAGCGTGAAATTGTCTTTTCCATTTTTACTTTCAAAATTTGCTTTTCCAAATTTAAAGAAAATTCTTAATTTCTTAAAAACTGTAATTTTTCTTACGGTCTTTCATTAAATGTAATTATTTGAACAACTCGTATAGTAAATGCCAAAATATTTCTAACAGCAACTTGAATTAAAATTCAAAATTTATTTCAATAAAAGTTGAAAAAATTTTCGACTGTTTCGATTTTTTAAAATTACTTTCGGAAATAAAAGTATTTTTCAAAAAAATTAGTTTCATTTTTTCAAGAAACAATTTTACGAAATTCCTGAATTAAATTTTTCAAAACTTTAATACTTTTTGTTAAACAAAAATTTAAAAAATTATTCAAATTTATTTATCCCTTCGGAATTTAAATTACAAATAATTTCAATGAAAAACCTGATGAAATATAATTATTTCTAAAATTTACAATTGTAATTCATCCAAAATTCAATTATTTTTTTTAGAATTTTTTGAATAAAAATATTGAAAAACTTTTAATTTTTAAAGAAAAATAATATTAATAATTTTTTAATACAAAAATTTAAAGATTTTTACTTTTGCTTCCCTTAAATTTTCAAGGAACTTGATTTAAAAACCTTTTAAAATTTAATTAATTCCTAAAATTCCTCTTATAACGGTTTAAATATTTAATTATTTTTTTAAAATTTTAACTGAAATTTTTCTTAAATCAATTCCTATCAGAATTCAATGACGAGAATTGAATTATTTAAATAGATTAATTTTTGTAAAATAATAAAATGATATAATTTCAAAAATATAATTATATTTATAGACAATTTTTAAAGAGGAAAAAATAAAATTTTTTAAAATATAAAATTTTACAGAATTTCCAATTGTTTCAATTTGTTAAAATTATTATATTGTGAATTCAAGTATCTTTTTCTATAAAATATTTTAATTACTATTTTTCAAAAACCTAATTTTCTAAAAATTTCCTAATTAATTTTTTCAAATTTTAATAACTTTTGTAAAATAAATATTTAACTAATTATTGTTCTTTATTTGCTTAAAATTTCGAAATACTTAAAAATTTGAACTGCAATTCTTTCGAAATTCAATTAATTTTCTTGCAAATTTTTGAAGAATATTATTCAAAATTTTATTTTTTAGATTTTTTTCACAAAAATAAACTATTAATAATCTTTCGTATTTAAATTAATTAAAATAAACAATTTATAAATTGTGTTTTTTATACCCAAGTCTATTTTTATTTCTTGTATGTATAGTTGTAAATAATAATACAATAATCGTAAATAAACAAAGTCTATAAAGGGGCATTTACACTAGAATCGCGCTCATTGGCCCGCAGAGTCCCCGCGCAAATTTGAATGCAGCCAATGAGAGCGCGAGTTTCGCTGAAGGCGACTTACATGGAAATGTCAAAAACTGCAAAAAACGTCATTTTTTGTAGCGACATCTACCTATATCGAGCGGACACAACCGGAACTAACCCTTTTTCCACCTAAACTCTTAATTAAAGCAATTATTTACTTATTTTATTACTATAATACGATCGTAAATTATCAAAAAAAATATTATTTTGCTATTTATCAAGAAAGTTTAGTAAGAAAACGCATTTTCTAGTACTGTAATTAATAAAATCCTAGCCCTGGTACACTAGTACCAGTACCACTACTAGTAGTGTTTAGTACAGTATGTACGCACCTTTAGTTTACTTGCAACATTTCACACAGAATTTTAGAAAATGTCTTTAATAATTATGTTAAATATAGTTTATAAGTGAATAAAATAGTGTTGTTTTTCTAATTTTAAACAAACCATCAATAATGAGAATATAGAATCATACCGATAGATTTGAATCACAAGCAAAAATCAACGTCAGAAGAAAGAAAAAACTGTTTGTATGTTGCTACAAAATATAAGGTTATGAATTTATGTGCATTAAAAGTATAAAAAAAAGTGTGATGGTTTACATGGATAGTAATTAAAATTTAGTGAATAAATTTCGTGTTTAGACATTATAAAGGTTATATATGTAAATATTGCTCCATTTTTGGATACCCTGCAATAATCTGTAATCAAAATATTTATACCATGGATGATCTACAGAATTACAGATTGCAACTTCAACAGGTAAATAGTTTATTTATGTTTTAAATACTTTCTTTTTTTCTTTTCAATGAGACTAGTAAGTTTCGAAAAGTGGATTTTTCTAAAAAAAGAAAATGTGTCTTTAAGGTCGAAGCTGCATTGACGACCGATCCGTCAAATAAAGAATTACTGAAATTGAAAATCGATTTGGAGGAAGTGATCGAATTGACTCACGATCTCATAAAATCGCAACAACAAGAGAAACGACAAACTGACGAAACGGATGTTAAAGATCCTATTCTTCTTGCAGTATTAGCTAATAAATGGAGTGTGGGAGATCTTTGTTTGGCTCCATGGAGCGAGGATGGAAAGTAAGTCTTATTTATTTCTCTTATTCGTATTTTCCTTTATTCTTCTATATACATAAAAGTAATTTTCAGGTATTACGAAGCTACGATCGATGGAATAAACGAGGAAGGTGTAGTAAATGTTACTTTTAATGAATACAAAAACACAGATGTTACAATGCTCAGTCAGTTGAAGTCAGTTGCTAAACGACCAGCGTCCGATTGGGCCGAACAAAAAGCAAAGTAAGTAATTTTCAACACTGAGTAATTTTATCCAAAAAAAAAACTTACATGTTTTTCTATTTTCTCCTATATTTACATTTTTGATGAATTTTTTTAGAAAAATGCAAGTGGCAGCTGTCGCTGGAAGTGATCCAAACAAGCAGCGAGAGTATCTAAAGAAAAAGAAGCAGAAAAAGCTACAAAGATTTAAAGAACTCGAAGAAGAGAGGGAGCAGGAGAAGAATAAATGGTTGGCTTTTGCAAATAAGGTAAATTGAAAACATTAATTTTCCTCTCTCTGTCTCTTTCTCTTTGGAATATATTTTATTATAATAGTAATTATTATTTTTTTATTTAGTCAACGAAGAAAGGTGTGATTAAAAAGAGTATTTTTGCAACGCCTGAAAATGCAAACGGACGAGTTGGTATTGGAACTTGTGGTGTTAGTGGTCGTGAAATGACAAAATTCAGTAACGGTGAAAAGTGGCGGCGTGGTACATAAATATATATTGTAAATATATCTAGGTCAGTAAGTTATACATTAAGGGACACATAAACTATTGATTTCCTTTTTATTTATCATTTCGATCGAATTTTGTTTCTAATCTATTTCTCCAAAAAAAAGAAAAACCTGAAATCTTAATTTTATTTTAGATAAAATTAACATTATTTCTCATTTGTTCTTTAAATAAATTATATGACTGCTAATTAGACTTTATTTTCTAAAAAAAAGAATTCAATTCATTTAGGTATTTTTATTACTGAATAATTTTATTATCGAAAATTTACCTGAATTAATGGATGAAAAGTTCGTAAATTGTACGATATAATTTGGAGAATTTTAGAGAACTTACAAATGATTGCAAAAATTCAATTATTTTTAACAATATAATAGAATTCTTCGCAAACATTCAATTATGGTCAAAAAATTTTTTAAATTCTCATCAAAATTTTAATTATCTTTAGAAATATTAAAATTCTTCTCCAAAATTCATATATTTTCAAATTAACTAATAAACATTGTCAACATTTCAATTATCTGTATAAATAAATAGCAAAATTCTTCAATAAAATTCAATTATTTTCAAAAATTTTATTAAAATTCATTTTTAGAATTTCAATTATTTTCATAATTAACAATATTTATCACACGAATTCAATTATTTTCTAAAGTAATAAGATTCAATTATTTTCAAAAATTTTAATAAAATCCATTGCAAAATTTGAATTATTTTCAAAAGTTATAATATTCTTCGGAAAAATTAAATATTGTTCAATATCAACTATTTTTATAAAATTTACTAAAAGAATTTAATTGTTTAAAAGAAAATTTAATTAAATTTCACAAAAACTTTTAATTATTTTCAAAAAATAATAAAAATTTCACAAGAATTTCATTAATAACAATTTTTTTTTCAAATATCTTTGCAATCATTCAATTATTTTCATAATTAATAAAATTTTACAGGGATACCTCAAAAAAATTCTTAAAAATTTTATTAAAATTCGTCCAAAGAATTTAATTGTTTAAAAATTTGTTGATAAAATTTTTAATAGGGATTGAATTTCAAGAAACATTCAATTATTCAATAAATTATTAATTTTTGTATTTAAATAATTGAATTCTGGTAAAATTTTCTCATAAACATTGATTTATAAATAGATTTCAGTTAAAATCTTAGATTAATAAAAAATAATTCATTCTGGGAAATTTTTTTTAAATTCTCTTAAAAATAATTGAATTTTTACCAAAAAAAGTTTTATCAAAACTTTTTAAAATGTTTGAATTTCTGCTAAAATTCTAATATTTTTTTAAATAATTGAATTCTTGCGAACCATTTTATTAAGACTATTGAAAATAATTGATTCCCTGCAAAGATTTTTATTATTTTACAAAAATATTTAAATTCTTTCGAAGGATTTTATTATAATTTCTGAAAGTAATTAAAGATCTGCTAAGAATTTTGTTATTTTTAATTTATGCCAAGAATTTTATTAAAATTTTTAAAAATAATTGCATTCCTGTAAATCTTTTACAAGAATTTAATTATTTATGAAAATTTTAATAAAATTCTTCGCAAGAATTCAATTATTTTCATAAATAATAAAATTCAATGCAGAATTTTAATTATTTTTCATACAATTTTAATCGAATTTCTCTAAAAGTGTAATTATTCTTAAAAATTTTATTAATATTCGTTAATAGAATTCAAGTATTTGATGATAACAATTTTTTACGGGAATTGAATTTTAAGAAACGTTCAATTCTTCAATAAATTATTTAATTGCGTTTTATTTTTATTTAAATAATTGAATTCTAGTAGAATATTCTAATAAAAATTGAATTTTATTTCATAAAAATGAATTTCAGTTAAAATTTTAGATAATCATTGAATATTAAAAGCAATATAGCGTGAATTTTAAAAAATAATTGAGTTTTGTAATTAATTTTTTTGAAAAAGTTTAATTGAGTTTTTTTAATACTATTTTCAGATTCTATTTTCTAATATTTAGTTAATAAAAGAATTTAACTAATAATTGAAATTTCGTAAAATTAAATATTGTAAAGAAATGAATTTGAAAATTGTCAAAGAACTTTTTTAGAAAATTCTGAAAAATAATCGATATAAAGAAGAATTTTAGATAAAAATTCTGAAAAATAATAATTGAATTGATAATGATTTTAATTATTATAAATTATTTTTATTAATAATTAATATGAATTATTATAATATTCTATTATTAATTGTACATTGATAACTTTCAAAAGTTATTTGTATAAATAGCGGAGAATTCTTTCTGCGTCATCATTCAGGTGATTTGTTGCTCTTTTTCTCCTGCCGAGAAAGAGCGTCGACCCTCCAGTAGTGGAAGAGAAATTTTGAAACAGCAACTGGAATTAATTTAGGTATTTAATTTTTTTTGTCTTTTTCATTTTATTATTTTTTTTTCTTATTTTAATACCATTATTAATCGAACGAGGTAAACGGCGAAAGTTAGAAATGAAATTGCCATCAGTGCTCCTTCCAAAGAGGGAAAACCCAAAGAATCGTCATCGCCATGATGCTCGTACCTTCGAACGCGAGAATTTTTTTTCACTTTCGTGTAAGGCACTATTGAGGCCGCTAATCTTGTGTCTGTTAATATTCAGAAAAAGAGATTGAAAAATTAAAAAGAAGGAAAATATAGTTAAGGACTAAAGAAGTTAATTGACAAACTAATAATTCATTTCTATTCATTTTATCATTATTGTCAAAATTGAATTCAAAAGAAATTATAATTTTCAATATAGTAAGTTTTTTTCACTCACCAATTTCGGATAAAAGAAGCTTTTCGAAATTCCTTAGAAACTTTATTTTCCCCTTGAGACTATGAGGCTGTGTTTTCAAAATAAAATGCACTTTTTTGAAAAGTGTCACTGGTAAATAATACAAAAAGCGTTTGCTAGACTCATTTTTTGTATCGTTGGAAAAATTCTCCTCTTCCTGTGGATTTTTGCAAACATTTGAAGCCGATTTTGATTCATCAGACGAACATGTTTGATAAACGTCCTCCTTTTCGAATTTATTTATTTTGTTCAATTGTTCCTTCTAAAAAAAAATTATATTTAACAAAGAAGAAACAGTAAAAAAAAGTATTTAAGCAGAAAAATAAAAATTTATTTATTCTGTTTAATAGTTCCTTCGAAAAAATTCTATTTAAATAAAGAAGAAATAGTAAAAAAAAGTATTTAAGCGGAATAATAAAAATTTATCTATTTTGCTAATTGTTCCATCTAAAAAAAATTCTATTTAATTAAAGAAGAAGTAGTAAAAAAACAGTATTTAAGAAGAATAACAATAAAAAGAATTCTATTTTCAAAAACACAAAAAAGGCTTAATTCAAAAAATATCTTTCTTACAGATGCGCCATCTCGATTTTTTTCAATATTTTTATTCCCATCGATCGATGTTGTATTTTTTGATTTCTTAACTGATTCCGTCGCCAGACCAATAGGTAAAACTGTCGTCGTCGTTGTTGTCGTTGTCGTCGTACATAAAGTATCATTCAAAATTAAATTCTGTAATCCTTGCTGATAAATGATTTTTTCAGAATTTTTATGAAATTTATCAACTCTCTGATAATTTGCCTGAATCAAAGGCGGACGAGTGATTTGACTTTCATTGCGTGGCGAATGAAAAAATCTATCTAATTGAATCGACGTTCTATACACTTTTTCACTATTTGAAAATTGCGGCAATTCAATCCACTCGGATTTTATTCTCTTCTGTTCAATCAAGGAACACAAGTAAATAGTGAGAAATTTGTAAAATTTCATAATGAAATTTTGCATTCAAAAATTCTATAACATTTTCTTTTTTTTTTTTTTTGCTATTACAAAATAAAATGAATGAAATGAATTTTTTTTCTTCAGTTTTTAACAGACAAGAAACTATAATGAACTTTAGTTTAAAACTAACACACTTTGAAAAATTACAAAGGACAGTTCAGAGACCATAACTGAGCGATTATTTCAAGTAGAGAGACATGTGGGGACAATTTCCGTTTGGAATAATTAACAAAAAAGAGGTAAGAATTTCAAACTGTTCCAGATATTTTTATTTTTAGGACACAAAAAAATGGTACAATTGTTCTTGAATAAATAATATTATTTAAGAGAAGGAAAAATTAATGACAAATCGAAAATCTTTAGAAATTGATTACCTATATTTATTAGAAATTCGACAAGAAGTTAATTTTATTTTAGTTCAATTGTACTGGAAATTAAATTTTAGTGTAAATTGAATTGAAATCCAAACTAAATTTTACTGTAAATCGAATTATAAAGGTAAATTGATTAGTGAGTAAATTCTAGTCTTTAATTTATAAATTGAATAAAAAGGGGGAAATTTTTATAAAGGAAAATACTTGAGATACTCTAGAAAAGTGACGCTTTTTTAATAGAGTTGAAATTTATGAAAGATTTGAAAAATTTACACTCGTGGAGAATATTTATTCTCTATTTATTCTTATGATCTTTTTTTCTTAAGAAATTAAAAGATTAAAAAAAACCATTGGGTGGGAAAATTTTTCAATCAATGTCTTGGTCGGTCACGATCTCTTCTTCTGCCACCGCCTCGATCATTTTCTCGTTCTCTTCGATGACGATCCTTCTCCCGTTCTTTTTCCTTAATTGTTGAACTCTGTGGTTTTGGCGATCGACTCCTCTTTCTTGGTCGTCTGTCTCTGTCCCTCTCTTTACTCCTCGATCTCTGCCTCTCTCGATCCGATCTCTTCTCTGTTCTCGAATATCTCTTGTCCCTGTCTTTATTACGATCGCGATCTCGATCGTACTCATCGTTCCTCTTACGACTATCGACTCTCATTGTCGGTAAATCCTCTTCCTCTTCGGAAGACGACGATTCAATTGCTTCGTCCATATCGTCTTCGAGAGCCGATACTTTAGCTTCTGCAAAAAAAGAGAAAAAAAACAGAAGATTAAAACAAATTAAACAAAATTAAAAATAATTATAAGAAAAATAATAATTATAATATATTAATAATTATTATTATAATATATATTATATTATTATAATATAATAATCATTATTATAATATAATAATAATTATTATTATTAAATAATAAGTAGAATGATAAAATTAAACAAAAATTTAGAGACCTGTATTCATTTAGACGAGGTTCTTAATTTTACATATTTTCCGCGATTTTTCTTACCTAACTCATTATTTTCCTCTAAGACGTGTCTCCTTTGTACTCTCGGTAAAATAACATCGCAGCTTCTTTCATCTCTGAGAAGTTCGTCAATGAGTTCATCCATGTGAACAAGTTCAAAGACTCCGTCTTTATTTTGACGTCTCAATTTTCTATTATCGTTGAATAATGGTTCCAAATATTTATAACAATCTAATGATGTGCCAGTTAAACGCATGTAAAGTGCTCCCAATGCTCGCACGTATTTAAATTCCTCATTCTTTATGAATTCGACAATAATATCTTTCTCCGGTTGTATTTGAAGCATTTTCAAAATTAAACACAGAAATGGAGTCGGCTTTGTATTCCCGCCGTAAATTCCCCCGATGTATCTAAAAATAAAGTAGTTTGTTTACAAAAAAAAAACCAGCCTATTTTCTAAATTATTTTACTTTCTGTAATTTTTCTTTTAAATTACTAGAAAAACTAAACGCGAGCTTTTCTTTTCCATTTTTACTTTCAAAATTTGCTTTTCCAAATTTAAAGAAAATTCTTAATATCTTAAAAACTGTAATTTTTCTTACGGTCTTTTATTAAATGTAATTATTTGAATAACTCGCATAGTAAATGCCAAAATATTTCTAACAGCAACTTGAATTAAAATTCAAAATTTATTTCAATAAAAGTTGACAAAATTTTCGATTGTTTCGATTTTTTAAAATTATTTTCGGAAATAGAAGTATTTTTAAAAAATTTTAGTTTCATTTTTTCAAGAAACAATTTTACGAAATTTCTGAATTAAATTTTTCAAAACTTTAATACTTTTTGTTAAACAAAAATTTAACAACTTATTCATATTTATTTTTCCCTTCGGAATTAAAATTTTAAATAATTTCAATGAAAATCCTCATGAAATATAATTATTTCTAAAATTTACAATAGTAATTAATCCAAAATTCAATTATTTTTTTGGAATTTTTTGAATAAAAATATTGAAAAACTTTTAATTTTTAAAGAAAAATAATATTAATAATTTTTTAATACAAAAATTTAAAGATTTTTACTTTTGCTTCCCTTAAATTTTCAAGGAACTTGATTTAAAAACCTTTTAAAATTTAATTAATTCCTAAAATTTCTCTTATTACGGTTTAAATATTTAATTATTTTTTAAAATGTTAACTGAAATTTTTGTTAAATCAATTCCTATCAGAATTCAACTACGAGAATTGAATTATTTTAATAGAATAATTTTTGTAAATTCATAAAATGATATAATTTCAAAAATATAATTATATTTATAGACAATTTTTAAAGAGGAAAAAATAAAATTCATTAAAATATAAAATTTTACATGATTTCCAATTGTTTTAATTTGTTAAAATTATTATTGTGAATTCAAGTATCTTTTTCTTTAAAAAATTTTAATTACTATTTTTCAAAAACCTTATTTTTTAAATATCCAAATTAAATTTTTCGAATTTTTTAATACCTTTTGTAAAATAAATATTTAACTAATTATTGTTCTTTATTTGCTTAAAATTTCAAAATACTTAAAAATTTGAACTCCAAGTCTTTCAAAAATCAATTAATTTTCTAGAATTTTTAAAGAATATTATCCAAATTTTATTTTTCAAGGAAGCTAACAAATTAAAACACTACGCATTTAAAATTTTCTACAGTTTTTTTTACACACGCAGTCTACAAATTAACTTTTCTTTTTTTGACATATCAATTTAAACTAAAAAACAAAACATTGTAATAATGCAACGTTAAATTCAAATGATGAAAAATTATGTCGATTATTATATATAATATAATTTTATTTAAATGAGTTTTGAGTATATATTATTGATGCGAGTATTTCGGTATTTGAGGTTAGGAACCTTTGACATTTTAAAAAGACGAGTAGATAAAATTGTTATTACCTTAATTCCATAGCTTTGTCGACTAGTAATTCTGCAGTGAGTGCAAAACATTCTTCCTTCCAGTATTTAGAATCGTATATTCTCGATCTTATGATTTTTTCCACTAAATATTGAGGGTTTGTTCCTCGAATCGATTTTGCATCTTTAACAGTTCGGTTAGCCATTGTGGAGGCAAATGAAATAAATCAAAGTCGGATCAGACTTCGAAGTAGTTTTCTTTCAATCTAATTTATTCATTTCATTTATACCTCAACTTCTTTTTTTATTATTGTCATTTAATTATAACGATAACCTCTTGAAGACAACTTGTCAACAACGGTCCTCTTCTTCCTTATGATTTTTTCCTTCAGGGATGGGTAGTAACATAATTATTAAGGTCTATACACAATTCTATTTTTTGGCTATACAACCGTATGGTCAGTCTACAATAACGTTTCTAAAAATACATGAGAAAAAAATTTATAAATTGAAATTTAAAAAAAAAAGTAAAAATGTAAAAAGTTTAAATTAATTATTAATTAATAATTTAATAACTTAACAATAACCTTATAACTTCAACAAAAGTATTAATTAAGAATTAAAATTCAGGGATTGATATTGCATTTCTTTATTTATCAAAGTATTTCATCCATGAATATGTAAATATAATTACACAATTAGAAAAGTATAAAATTCTTATTTTAAAATTTGTGATCTGAAGTGTCATGGATTGTTCTTAAAACTTAAGTCTTATATATAAAATAACAGTCTTATTTAATAACTGCTATTTATTCAATTTCACATATTTTATATTGTATATTCAGTATTTATAATTATCCCTTAAAAAAAACCGGAGTGAGTGTCGAATACAAATTTTCAGTGCCAAAATCATATCATAGAATCTATTTTCACGATTGGCAAATTAATAAATCAATAGATGTATTGTCTTGCTCCCCGAGACTACTCTGAAATACATTCATTTATAATAATTTAAACTTGTTACAAAAAAAAAGAAGGACATAGACAGTACTCATTAAAATTTTTAAAACGTATTTCAAAGTTCCTTACATACGACACAATTGATCAATTTTTTTTTTTTTGACCTAAATACAGAGGCCCTCAAAAAACAAGATCTGCGAGCCACATTATTTAAGTCATTTAAAGCACTTTAGAAAAATAATTTATTCCCTCCCTCAATAAAATTCTCTTTATACAATTTTATTCGATATCTACGTATAAAAATCTATATAATAGATGGTAATTTTCCCTATAATAGAATAATAGAAAAGCCTCAGATAACAATTATCCTTTTATCTGGAATTTCAAATTCAAAAATTTAATCACTAAATAGTTTCGCATTAAACTTATCAATTTAGATATGCCACGAAATATACAACACATACACGTATAATGTATGAAAAATTATAATTTTTTTTTTCAATAAATTTAGTCGTGGCCCGCTGAATGCAAAACAATTTTTTTTTTGAGGACCCCTTTTGATCTTTAGATTTAAAATATTCTTTTAATAATCATATATTTGACGCGGGAGCAATATTCCTCCCAAGCGAGACCGTATCTTTGTTGACATCGCCTATTGTCTCTTATTGAGCGATATATCAACATCAATGTCAAAAAGATTGCGTTATAATAAGGTAAAAGATCTTTTACGACAATTAAACCAGCAATTGACCAGTGAAGAATAATGTCACCGAGATAATTTGGATGTCGAACGTAGCCCCAAATGCCAGATACAATCAATTTTTTACCTCTTACAGTTGGAATTGTTTCCAAGCCTGCAAAAAAAAGAAAACAGAAACGAATAATTAAATAAAGCTCGGTAGTTTAGAGAATAAATTTTCAATTTTAAACTCACGAGCAAGTCTGGGAGAAAGTGGATTTCTTCTGAATTCGTTCTTTTGAGAATTACAATATCTGTAGATACCATGGCCAATGAAATAACACACGACTAATAGTGCCAATATGTATGGAGACTGAGAAACCCTGCAAAAAATTTCCATATTAATTTCCATATATTGAAAAGAATAATTAATTCTACAATTAACGATAATTACGCTCTCGGAAGAAAAGAGCAAAATATTTTTGCAAAAAAACTTACTTGTTATAAAGTGCAAATCTCGCGGGCAGAGTGCAAACAAATGGATACATTAAATATCCAAAGCAGAGCATGAATCCAGTTCCCTCATACGTAACTTCAAAAGAACTCAAAAATGCACTTTCGAAAATCAAACCGTCAAGTACGTAAAGTATTTGCAAACTGGCTGCAATGAGAGCCGTCAAATTAAGTGTTTCAAGCGAAAGACTTTGAGATCCTTGGAAAACTTTTACAATTACAGCCACGGAGACAATAATCTAAAATTAAAATATTTCGTCAAAATTTGCAAGTTTATTTTTTAAATACTTGTAAACGACAAATAGATATTTGTAAAAATATAATAATAATAATAATAATAATAATAATAGATACTGAAGAAAAATGAAAAGGTTAATTACCGATCCAATTAGAGTAGCTCGGATAAAATTGAACTTAATGTCTAAGAGTCCAATTCGTGGATTGGTTTCTCTTCCTTGCCAGAAATCGTAGATGTGATTATTGGTCGTCGCGTATATATTCAAATTTGCTACTGACGCTCTGCCTCCTTTAATGTAGAGAACAATTGCTAAAATTGTTCCATAAATTAATCCAGCGAGTGTAAATTCTACACTATTGTTTAAAATGAAACTGCTTAATTGAAATCCTTTGTACTCGGCGGCGCCATACGCGATCAAGACCAATATTCCAGTTAATAAACCTGAAAATATTTCAACGTTAGATTATCAAAATCGATATAAATTTTTTCTTGCGAATCGAGAAATTTTTTTGAAAAAATGAGCCACGAGTGAAATTTAATGATGTATTTATTTATTTATTTATTTAATATCGATTTACCATTGATTCTGTATTTGAGTCTTCCGACTCTTGTTTGTTGACCTTCAACAATCCAACCAATTGGTATCAAAGACATTATACTCACGAAGAGCAAATAGCCGGCATATAGTAAAAATACATTGGCATTCAAGTATGTCTTGACGTCTTTATTGAAACGAAATTTCGACATGCTGCAGCGCTCTCTCGAGCATGCAATCTGCGGTAAGAGGATACTAACTGGTCCTATGAACATTAGCAATAAAACTCCAAACCAGCCGCCCCATTCCTGTGGTTTGCTAAGGAGATCAACTTCTTTTTTGTGCTTTTCCGGAACAACTGTGTCCAACAATACCGCGTTATCTTCGTAAAGGGCACTCTTTTTTAAGTCCTGGAAAAAGATAAATAAATCAATCAGTCAATCAAAGACTAAAGCAAGTAAATAGATGAATAAATAAAACAAACAAAATAAATTAATAACTGAATAAAACAAAATAAATTATTAAATAAGACGAATAAATAAGACAAACAATTGAATTAATAAGACAAATAAAATAAATAAATTAATGACAAAAACAAGAAAATAAATTAATAAAGCGAACAAAATAATTTTGCTAAATATTTAAATACTTTTTACTTCTTTATTCACAGGAAATAAAATTAAAAACAATTTCAACTTCTGAAATTTGATAATTTCTAAAAATTAAAACTGTAACCCATCCGAAAATTCACTAACTTTCTACAATTTTTAACTGAACTTCACCCTATAAATCAATTATCTATTATGAATTTTTAATCATTTTTTGCAATTTCTTTGAAAATTAAATCATTTAAATACAAACATACAATTTTTTATAATAATTAAATTCTTTGGTGTAATTTTATTTAAATTGGATTAAAAATAATTTAATTCCTTCAAAGAATTGTAGTATTTTTAAAAATAATTGAATTGTTTTGAAGCATTTATTAAAATTTTAGGAAATAAATAAAATTTATAAACATATTTTAAAATATATTTGAATTCATCAACGGAATTTAATTAAAATTGTTTTGAAAATAATTGAATTCCAGCAAAAGAATTTTAATATTTATATAATTAATTGAATTCTTGCAAAGAATTTTACTATATTTATAAGAATAATCTAATTATTTCGAAGGATTTATTAAAATTTTAGAAAAAATTGAATTTTTTCGTACTGTTTTGAAAATATTTTTAAAAATTTATCTTTTCCGAGGAATCCACTCGAAATTGTTTTAAAAATAATTGAATTTTTGTAAAGATTTTACTATTTAAAAAAATAATTGAATTGTTTAGAAGGATTTATTAAAATTTTAGAAAATTATTGACTTCTTTCGTGAAATTTTATTGAAATTTTTAAAATATGAACTTTTTTTAATTTAAATAGTTAATTTTGTACTTAATAAGTGAATTTTTTTAATTTTGACTATGAAATTATTTAAAAAATTTATATTTAAAAATAAAAATTTTGTAATTTGGATAACAACAACAAATTATATAACATTTGCTAGAATGTTAATAAAGTTTGATAATATTTAAAAATTTTAATAAAGAAATTCGTAAAATTAACTTCTTTAAAAATATTTCTAAACTTTTTTGTTCTAAACACAATAGTTTTACAATTACATAAAATTTAAAAAAATGCCAAAAAAATGGAAATTTGGTAAAATCTTTTAAAAATAATTTTAAATTTAGTACAATTTTGAAAAACTAATTGAAATTTGATAGAAAATCTTTAAAAAATGAATTTACCTTTTAAAAGACAAAAGAAAACAAATTTTCGAAAACTTTTAATTCTAAATAATTTCTCAAAAATTCTAAAGTAGTAGATTTAAAAAAATTTTAATTTACATACAATTAAAAAATGTCAAAAAAATTAAAATCTTAAATCATTAAAAGCATAATTTAAATTTAGTAAAATCTTTGAAAAATAATTCAAAATTTGATAAAATCTTTTAAAAATATAAACAAATTAATCAAATTTTTTGAAGCATTTCAATTATAATTGATTTCTGAAAAATTCTAAAATCGTTAATTTAAAAAAATATTTTATTTCCTTAGTTCGAAGGTAATTGAATATTTAAAAATTATATTTCAATTTTAAAAATTAGTTTTTTTTAAATATTGTAAAGTAACTTTACGAAGATAATTAAAAAATTTGCGTATAATTTTAAAAAAATAATTTTGTTCGAAGAATTTTAATTAAAAATGTTGAGTAATAATGATTCTTTTCTTAAAAAATGTTAAAAATCATTTTCAAAAATTGTAATGATATTATTTTGTGTATGTAGTTGAATTTTCGGGAATATTATTGAATATCAAAAATATTGAAAATAGAATTTAAAAAATTTTAGAACAAAATAAATCAAAGAATTACTTTTTTTAAAACTATTTTAATATTATTCTTAGAACCTGATTTTCAATTTTTATTAAATTTTCTCATTTAAAGATTTTATTCAAAAGAATTTTTCAGAATTCAATTATTTACAAAAATTAAGATTAAAATTCCTTAAAAGTTAATTTTCCAAAAATTGTAATTAAATACTTGAAATGATAATAATTTGAATTAAATTTTATAAAATTCCAAGTATTCAAAATTCTTTCAATTTTATATTTCAAAAGTTTAATTAGAAAAATTATTGAAAAATAAATTTTCAAAGATTTGTCTATAGTTATGCTTCTCACGCTATAAAAATCGAAATAATTTGCATTTTATACTAAAAATATCGTATTCTGTCGGAAAATTTGAAAGAAAAGTCGACAAAATTAGCATTATTTGAAAATAGTCGAAAAAAAGTTGTAATATCCGAGGCCTGTGAATAAATAAAATAAATAATTGAATGAAATAAATAAATAATTGAAATAAATAAATAAATAATTTAATGAAACAAATAAATAAGTAAATAAAACAAATTTTACTTCCATTTGGAAGTAAAAGAGGAACAAATTAAATTCGAATGAAAATAAAAACAACTTACTGAATCTCGAATCATAGAAAATCCTCTTTCTTTGCTCTCTCGGATGCTGTCGTACGCTTGGGCATTTCTTTCAGTTGGAAGGGAGGCCGCGCGATCAATTGTTCTCGTAAGGGCAATTAGTCTTTGTTCTTGTTCAGCTTTCGCAACATTGGACATGATTCTTATGGAGCGTCTCGTCAATTGTGGACCTTCACGAATCCGCGATTGAAGAGGAATCACATCTGAATCGTCATCTTGAATACTTCCACTGGCTTCGCTTGAACCTTCTGTTAAAAAAAAGAAGAAAATCAGACACAAAAAGTACAAAAAGCAGAAAAATATAATCAAAAGTTTAAGTTGTATCAATTTCCCAAACAATTTTGCTGCTAACATTAAAATCATTTTCCGCTAATAAAAATAAAAAATATGAAAACAATAAATATGATAACAAAAGAAAAAAAATATGAATGTTTTGGAGAAAATTTACAAAATTTAATAATTTCCAGAAAATTACAATTAATTTCTTAAAACATGAAAGACTAATAAATGCAAAAACAAAATGTTAATAAATGAAGAATCTTTACCTTTGCGCTCATCGTCTGAGATCTGTATAAGCCTTGAACTTCGTGCTGTCAATTTTCTACTTTGATTTGGAAGTCTACCTGGAGATCGTCTGCTAGGTGATCGCCGACTCGGTGAATTTCGTGAAGGACTTTTTTTCACCTGTCCTCTTGTCCTCGTTGCGCTTCTTGATGTTCTCGTTGGCTGAAAGTTTAATTTAAAAAAAAACATTTCTTATTAAATACTTCAAATTTACTTCAATGCAGAAATTACTTTAGGAAAAAAAAATATTTTTAATTTCCAAGAAAAAAATTTCGAGCCCGACTAAAAAAAATACAAATCGTATGGCTTCACAAGTCCTACGCGTCTTCAACAGGTATTCATTTCGCTCCGAATATTATTTTTCGAAATGAACAAAAAAAGCTCGAAATAAAAAAAGCAGTTAATAAAATACAAAGTAAAAAAAAAGTAAAGCATTAATTTCTTTTCAAACTAGGATGGAATGTTTTTCCCTCCAAAGAAGAATTGAATTTTACGAGTCTTCAATATGGTCAGGACTCATGCTCTCACAATAATTTTTTTATCTAAATCTAAAGTATAATAAAATATTAAAATTCACCTTCATATCGGCTTCCTTGACTAAAAATTTGGATCCTCCTTTAAATTGAACTTGATAATTAGTTCCTTTTACATTAACGACTTTTCCTTTTTGAAATTCCGAGGTATTTGGTTGTTTTGCGAGGACTTCCTCGCCTTCAATAAACTTCATGTTTCTGTAAGAAAATTATCGTTTAGCTTTATTTCTACTTGTCTAAAAATAAATTTTCACCATTTTAAATAAAGCTTTTGTTTTCTATTTTGAATTCTTAAAATTGGGAAAAAGAAACTATTATATATATATATACTCTCGAACTCCCCTATTAATAGCCGATTAGAAGCCGGGGCTGTTTATATAATGAACATTTACAATTTATTTCTCGACATAAGCATTATGAGTTGATGAATTAATTTAAATGTGTAAAAAGTTGTATAACTTACGGTGATTTTTTCTTTTTTTCAGCATAAATGATATTCCAAACAGCAAACGGGGAGGTTATATGTATGTTTTTTTCAATAACACAATCTATATAGACGCCAACAGCGTTCCTAAATTTGATGTTAGGAGACCACGCAAATGGCGCGTCGCGTCCTCAGTGCTGCCAACGTGATTCTAGAAGACTAGAATTCAATGCCAACGTGTGTCAAGCAATGCCAAGTGATTGTAAAATTAATACTAATAGACTTCTTTTATTAATAGTTTTTCATTTTTATTTCTACTTTTAAAATTTGCCAAATTAACAAATTCTTTATAAATAAGTAATTATTTTTCAATAATTTAGAAATTATTTCAAGTTGGCGACAATATTTGACCAATGGCCAATTAAAGTTTAATTACATTTTCGACAATTCTTCTGATTGGCTAATATTGTAACTGATCGTTCCCGCGCAAACTTGACTGGAATTAATAAATTTTGTTTTTATCAATTAATATTAATTAATATTAATTAATATTAATTAATAAAAATAAAGTCTTTGATAAAAGAACACTAGAGTAAAAAAGTGTTTCTAATTTTTAAAAATTCTTAACAATGTGTTAGGAATTTAAATAATCTTTTTTGTTATTCAGTTCTTCAACAAGTGTGTCTTTATGAACGCGTACAATATAAAAACGCCGTAACGGGACGTAACTTCGCGTAACTATAGTGGTATCACTTTAGGCTGAGTCCACAATGCTTTTTCGATATTTAAATGTCCCCGTTGGCATTTGCTGTCACAATTTTTTTCACAACAAAAAACGTGTTGTAAACAGAAATTTTTCTAAAATATTTATTAAGCTTTTTTCGAATATATAATGAATGAAAACAAAATGCAAGATAAAAATGAACAGTGTTTAAATTATGATCTGATTGAAAATCTTCGGTTAACCAAATTCCCGAAGCCGGGAGAATTAATTTTTTACGGAACAGCTGGTTTTCGAACAAGGTATTAATTTATTTAATAATACAACAACAATATAATGACAAAATAACAATTGTTTTACTTTTCAGAGCAGAAAAGTTGGATCATGTTGCATTTACTATGGGAGTTTTGTCAGTTTTACGATCAAAGAAAAAGAAAGGTAAATATTATTATTTATTAATTAATTAAATTATAATAATCGACATAATCTGTCCTCCCTGAAATTAGCATTGTTTTATTATAATGTTTTGTTTTGTAGTTTAAATTCAAATGTCAAAAAAAGGAAAGTTAATTTGCAGACTGTGTGTAAAAAATGTGTAAAAAATTGGGTTAAATGTGTAGTGTTTTAATTTGTTAGCTTCCTTAAAAATTAAATTTTGAATAATAATCTTCAAATTTTACAAAAGGTATTAAAATTCGAAAAATTTAATTTGGAAATTTTTATAAAATTAGGTTTTTGAAAAATACTAATTAAAATTTTTTAAAGAAGAAGATACTTGAATTCACAATAATAATTTCAACAAATTGAAACAACTGGAAATTCTGTAAAATTTTATATTTTAATAAATTTTATTTTTTCCTCTTTAAAAATTGTCTACAAATATAATTATATTTTTTAAATTATATCATTTTATGAATTTACAAAAATTATTCTATTTAAATAATTTAATTCTCGTCATTGAATTCTGATAAGAATTGATTTAAAAAAAAATTTAGTTAACATTTTAAAAAATAATTAAATATTTAAACCGTTATATGAGGAATTTTAGGAATTAATTAAATTTTAAATGGTTTTTAAATCAAGTTCCTTGAAAATTTAAGGGAAGCAAAAGTAAAAATCTTTAAATTTTTGTATTAAAAAATTATTAATATTATTTTTCTTTAAAAATTAAAAGTTTTTCAATATTTTTATTCAAAAAATTCAAAAAAAAATAATTGAATTTTGGATGAATTACAGTTGTAAATTTTAGAAATAATTATATTTCATCAGGTTTTTCATTGAAATTATTAAAACTTTTAATTCCGAAGGGAAAAAAAATATGAATAATTTTTTAAATTTTTGTTTAACAAAAAGAATTAAAGTTTCAGAAAATTTCAGTCAGAAATTTCGTAAAATTGTTTCTTGAAAAAATAAAACTAAATTTTTTTAAAAATACTTCTATTACCGAAAATAATTTTAAAAAATCGAAACAATCGAAAATTTTGCCAACTTTTATTGAAATAAATTTTGAATTTTAATTCAACTTGCTGTTAGAAATATTTTGGCATTTACTATGCGAGTTGTTCAAATAATTACATTTAATAAAAGACCGTAAGAAAAATTACAGTTTTTCAATAAATTAAGAAATTTCATTAAATTTGGAAAAGCAAATTTTGATAGTAACAATGTAAAAAAATGTACTCGCGTTTATTTTTTCTAGTCAATTAATATTACATTTAATTATAGTTACTTAACTTTTCAACTTTTTAAAAACAACAATTCAATAATTTAAATCAATTAAATCAAAAGAAATTAGTTAACATCATTCAATGAATTAAGGTAGAAGAATTAATAAGAGTTAACAAAACTTCAGTTGCATAATTTAATTTAATCGAGTCAAAAAAAAATACGAGATAATTTAATTTACAAAATTTATTTCATTGCCAGCTGCCATTGGAATAATGATAACAGCGAGTCACAATCCAGGGCATGATAATGGACTGAAATTAGTAGATCCTTCAGGTGAAATGCTGGAGAGTTCCTGGGAGAAAATAGCCACGGATTTGGTGAACATTGACGACGGAGAATTGGTGCCAAAATTGAGGAAAATAATAAAAGAACTCGAAATTGATGAAAATTTACCAGCGACTATAATTCTTGGAAGAGATACGAGAATAAGTAGTCCTCGACTAGCTAACTGTGCAATCGAAGGAATAAATGCCTGTCGAGCGACTTTGAGGGATTTTGGAATCGTAACCACACCTCAATTGCACTATCTTGTTGCCTCGATCAACACAAATGGAAGTTACGGTGAACCCAGTCTTTCCGGATACTATCAAAAATTAACTGCGGCCTTTAAGAACATCAGAGGAAATTGTTCTGACAATGGCAATTATTTGGCGAAAATACAATTGGACGCTGCAAATGGAGTCGGCGCTTTGGCCATTAAACAATTTCAAGAGAACTTGAAAGGATTTCTTGATATTGATATCTACAACGATGGAAATGGGGAATTAAATCATAAAGTTTGTTTTGTTATTAAAACTAATTTTGTAATATTAACATTTAATATTAATTACTATTAATTGAAACTATGTTTCGAAGTAGTTATTAATTTATAAATGTTTCAGTGCGGAGCCGATTATGTAAAAATCGAGCAACGTCCACCTTCTAATCTTCCGGTTAAACCAAATCTGAGAAGTGTTTCGATAGACGGAGACGCGGACAGAATTGTCTATTACTACACAGACGAGGCGGACAAATTTCATCTTCTCGACGGTGATCGAATTGCAACTCTAATAGCCGAATATTTTAAGGAACTGCTTTTGGAAAGTCAATTGACTTTGAATGTCGGTTTGGTGCAAACGGCCTACGCGAACGGAGGTTCCACCGATTACATCACAAACAAATTGGTAATATTTTCCCTCTCGAAAATATTAAGTAATGATCAGTAAATATAAAAATAATTAATAAAATAAATAACCAAAAGGTGGAAAAATGTTTAAAAACTAAAAAAACAATTCCTGAATTTCAATTTCTTTCAGAAAATCCCCGTCGAGTGTGTGCCAACCGGTGTCAAGCATTTACATCACAAGGCATTAGAATTTGACATTGGGATTTATTTCGAAGCAAATGGACACGGAACTGTTATCTTTAAAGACTCTGCGACTGAATTAATTCGACGAGCCGCTAATGACGAAACGTGAGTTTTTTAAATTTCTTCTCTTTTTCCCCAGAAGGGAAAATTTGATAAATATTTCAATTTAGAATTTCCGGGAGTAAAAGACAAGCAGCTGGAAAATTGTCCCAAGTGATCGATGTTATTAATGAAACCGTTGGCGATGCACTGAGTGACATGCTACTCGTTGAAACAATTTTGCACGCTAAGAAATGGAGTTTAACCGATTGGGAGCAGAGTTATCGTGATTTGCCGAATAGACAATTGAAAGTTAAGGTACAGGACAGAAGTGCAATAACAACAACGGACGCTGAGCGAAAGTGTGTTCTACCCGAAGGTCTACAGAGACAAATTGATCAAGTGGTGGCACGTTATTCTAAAGGACGTTCCTTTGTTCGGTAATTAAAACAAAAAACAATAAATCAGTTTCCAAATACATTCGGAACGTCGGTTTAGAGGAATTTTACGATTTTCTTTGTTCTACCCCGTTAAAGGTAGCAGAGCTCGAAGTAGGTTCGTAAATCCTGAAAAAGTCCGTAACTTTGCTTCAAGTACGCAAAAGTCCGTTTTTTTAAAAAAAGGTCCGTAAAGTCCGTAATTTCATTCAAAAAGGATGAAAAGTTCGTGAATTGTACGATATAATTTGGAGAATTTTAGAGAAATTACAAATGATTGCAGAAATTCAATTATTTTTAAAAGTAATCAAATTCTTCGCAAAAATTCAATTATATTCAAAATTTTTTTTTAAATTCTCGTCAAAATTTCAATTATCTTTAGAAATATTAAAATTCTTATCCGAAATTCATATATTTTCAAAAAAACTAAAAAACATTGTCAACATTTCAATTATCTGTAATAAATAAGTAGCAAAATTTTTCAACAAAATTCAATTATTTTCAAAAATTTTATTAAAATTCATTAAAAAATTTCAATTATTTTCATAATTAACAATATTTATCACACGAATTCATTAATTTCTAAAGTAACAAAATTCAATTCTTTTTAAAAATTTAAATAAAATCCATTGCAAAATTTCAATTATTTTCAAAAGTAATAATATTCTTAGCAAAAATTAACTATTGTTCAATATCTACTATTTTTATAAAATTTACCAAATAAATTTAATTATTTATAAAGAAAATTAATAAAATTTTACAAAAGCTTTTAATTATTTTCAAAAAATAATAAAAATTTCACAAGAATTTCATTAATAACAATTTTTTTTTAAATTTCTTCGCAATCATTCAAATATTTTCATAATTAATACAATTTTACAGGGATTCAATTATTTTCGTAAATAATAAAATTCTTTTTAGGAATTCAATTATTTTTAATAGAATTTTAATCGAATTCTTCGAAAAAATTCTTAAAAATTTAATTAAAATTCGTCCAAAGAATTTAAATGTTTAAAAATTTGTTGATAAAATTTTTAATAGGAATTGAATTTCAAGAAATATTCAATTATTCAATAAATTATTTATTTTTGTATTTAAATAATTGAAACCTGTTAGAATTTTCTCATAAATATTGATTTAAAAATAGATTTCAGTTAAAATCTTAGATTATAAAAAAATAATTCATTCTGGGAAATTTTTTTTAAATTGTCTTAAAAATAATTAAATTTCTACCAAAAAAAGTTTTATCTAAACTTTTTAAAATGTTCGAATTTCTGCCAAAATTCTTATATTTTTTAAAATAATTGAATTCTTGCGAAGAATTTTATTAAGACTATTGAAAATAATTGTTTCCCTGCAAAGATTTTTATTATTTTACGAAAATATTTAAATTCTTGCGAAGAATTTTATTACTATTTCTGAAAGTAATTAAAGATCTGCTAAGAATTTTGTTATTTTTAATTTATGCCAAGAATTTTATTAAAATTTTTAAAAATAATTGAATTCCTGTTAATTTTTTACAAGAATTTAATTATTTTTGAAAATTTTAATAAAATTCTTCGCGAGAATTCAATTATTTTCATAAATAATAAAATTCAATGCAGAATTTCAATTATTTTTAATACAATTTTAATCGAATTTCTCTAAAAATGTAATTATTCTTAAAAATTTTATTAAAATTGGTTAATAGAATTCAAGTATTTGTTAATTTGTTGATAACAATTTTTTATGGCAATGGAATTTTAAGAAACGTTCAATTCTTCAATAAATTATTTAATTGCGTTTTATTTTTATCTAAATAATTGAATTCTAGTAGAATATTCTAATAAAAATTGAATTTTATTTCATAAAAATGAATTTCAGTTAAAATTTTAGATAATCATTGAATATTAAAAGCAATATAGCGTGAATTTTAAAAAATAATTGAATTTTGTAATTAATTTTTTTGAAAAAGTTTAATTGAGTTTTTTAAATACAATTTTCAGTTTTTATTTTCTAATATTTATTTAATAAAAGAATTTAACAATTATTTGAAATGTCGTAAAATTAAATATTGTAAAAAAATGAATTTGAAAATAGTCAAAAAACTTTTTCGAAAATTCTGAAAAATAATCGATATAAAGAAGAATTTTAGATAAAAATTCTGAAAAATAATAATTGAATTGATAATGATTTTAATTATTATAAATTATTTTTATTAATAATTAATATTAATTATTATAAAACATGAAGAAATTGATGACTTCGAATCGAAGACTCGAAGTTATCGATTTCTTCATGTTT
Organism: Leptopilina myrica (nomen nudum); assembly: GCA_032872475.1. Classification (NCBI taxonomy): domain Eukaryota; kingdom Metazoa; phylum Arthropoda; class Insecta; order Hymenoptera; family Figitidae; genus Leptopilina; species Leptopilina myrica (nomen nudum). The sequence continues at coordinate 20,005,622 of CM065467.1, read as the reverse complement.
TATAGTTATGAAAAATTGAATTTATAGTTTTAAGTAAAATGTTCTCTTATATTTGATTCGGCCTTATTCTATTTTTGTCAGTTGATCCGTAAATGATCCGTAATTTTTAATTTTTAGTCCGTATTTTTAAATACTTTCACTGCTTCGAGCCTTGAGGTAGTGTTCCCCTCCAACTGACGATTCAAGAATTCGCTAAACCGGCGCTCGAGTGTAATTAAAAATTCTTAATAGTATTAATTTAATTAAATTAAATGATTTGATAAATTAATAGTATTTGAGATGTCAAAGTTAATAGTAATAAATAGTTAATAATTGCGTGTTAATTACTTGACAGACCGTCTGGAACGGAAGATATTGTTCGTGTTTACGCTGAATGTGAAAACAAAGAGGACGTTGAGAGACTTGCAGTGGAAGTGGGAATTGCAGTCTACAATTTAGCCAATGGAGTTGGTTCGAAACCAGTTTTATCTAAAATGTGATACTTTTGAGATTGGATAACAATGACAAAATTATAAATATATATGTTAAATTGTTGACTTCGAGATATTACGTTTTAGAGGCGAAATATTTTTAAAGATAATATTTTATACGTTTTATACATTATATATATATATACACTAGTCGAATGTAGATTATTTTTATACAAACATTTTCATGTTTTTACGGTTTGTGGTGTAATTTATAAACAATTTTATATATTGTTAGCATTGTTAGTAATGGTAAGAATGTTTCGACTTTTATTATTGACAGTCTTTTAAAATTATTAACAGTTTTTTGAATAGTTTTTTTATTGTTTTTTTAAAAATTATTAACAATATTTTAAGTTTATTTTAATTATTAACAGTTTATTAATTATCCGTTTTTTTAAAAGAATTCCGGCCGGTGTTTGTATTTGAATGTTGTACTTCAGGCGTCATGGTAACGACTATTGATTACGACAATGAAATCGTTGTCATAGAACAAAAAATGTCAGTATTGTTTTGAAATTCTAAAAATGTGGCAAAACAACGAAGTTAGATTCGACATTCCCTTTTCGTAATTATACTTTTTATTACACATTTGAATTTTTTATTTTATAAAATTAATAAAGTTAAAAATGTCTTTTTCAAGAAACTATATTTATTTTTATATCTGCAACCATTTATTATTATTATTATTATTATTATTATTAATATTATTATTATTATTTCTCGGCAATAATTTTTGGATATTATTGTTATTATATTTTTATCAGCAATAATTTTAGGATTTTCTTATTATATTTTTTAATTAACACTAATTTTTCGACATTGTTGTTACTCATTGTTATTATTTTTTATAGGCAATAATTTTTGGATTTTATTGTTACATTTTTTAATCAACACTAATTTTTGGATATTATTTTTATTCATTGTTATTATTTTCTTGTCGGCAATATATTTGTTTGTTGAAAAACTTTTAGGCAAATTGAAATGCGATTAGGTGAAGTGATTATTGACAAATTGGAGAATATTGAGGACAATAAAGGCAATGCTGGCGATCGGGGACGATTATTAATAACAAATTTGAGAATTATTTGGCATTCCTCGGGTTATCCTCGAATCAATTTAAGTCAGTAATTGATTTAAATTACTTTTTCTTTTATTATATTTATGAAAATAATTAATTACTTTCTGCTTTATTATATTTATGAAAATAATTAATTACTTTTTCGAAAAAGGTATTGGATATAATACGTTTGTGTCCGTGACCACGAAAGCTGTCGCTCGAGTATGTAATTGTCTTTTAAAATTTGTATAAAATAATACTTTCTTATTTTTAATTTTCATAATTAGTTTAATATATTAATAATTCGTTTTTTTCCAGGTGTTTAGCAGTAATACGCAAGCATTGTACATTTTGTCATCGTTTCGAAGTTGCAGATATGAATTTCTATTCATAAATCTAGATCCAAAAAATAATCGTCATTACACGTCAGTTCTGGGAGTTTATAGATCGTACATATCATCGAAATTGTATAGAGAAATTAAATTGAGAGGCGCAATTATCCACGATAAACGTCTCACTATTCTGCCGCAGGAGAATATTCACTCGACTTTACATGGTGTCTGGAATTTATCAACAGAACAGGTATTTTAATTTAATTATTATTATTATTATTATTGTTATTGTTATTAACAATATTAAAATTGTAATTTTAAAGTAATTAATTTCCTTCAAAGTATTTCAACAGTGGAATATTCAATTTTCATTAATATTAATCTGTTTTAATCAAAATTATTATTTTAAGGGAAATGTGGGAATGTTCATCGTCACAAATGTGAGAATAGTTTGGTTTGCGGACATGAATCACCAATTTAATGTTTCTTTGTCATATCTCGTATTTGCAAGCGTGAGTACCGCAAAATTTCCAAATTTAAATAAATTTGAGTATTTATTTAATTATTTTATTTACTATTTAATTATTTCGTTTACTAGTAATTAATTCATTTAGTATTCAATTATTTTATTTCCTCTTCAATTATTTTCTTTCGTATTCAATTTTATTTTATTTCGTATTTAATTTAATTTTATTTCATATTCAATTTTATTCTATTTAGTACAATTCGTCTACTTACCTTTAGGTGAATATAAGAACATCGAAATTTGGACCAACTCTGGTGATTGTCAGCAATGAGGCGAGTGGCGGCTACGTCTTAGGTTTTCGAATAGATCCCATAGAGAAACTTCATTTGATCCACAAGGAAATTAAGGCACTCCTGGCGACGTACAACAGATCGCCAATTTTTGGAGTCGATTACAAACCGGAACATAATGTAAATGTTTTTTTTTCTCCTCACAACTTTATTAATTTTCAGTGTATTTTAATTCATTTTTCGTTTTCGAGAATGTTGAACATATCGAAAATTTAAATGATTTTCTTTTTGTGCAGGCGCCTGTGGAACGTAAAATAGATCTTAATGAATTTTCCGAAGTAGAAGAAATTGCCGAGGACGAAATTTCAAATGCCCTTGGTGTTTATTTCAATGACGGCGAGGAGAGTAATCGAATTCCGGTTTATAATAATTATGTTGGTCTAATGGTCGAGGAATTGAAGGAGGACACCACTATGCAACAATTATGGGAATTGATTCCATCGACTTCAACGCAAAATTAAAAAAAAATAAGGAAATGAGGAAAAGAGAAACAAGAAAATAAAGAAAATGAGGAAAAGAGAAAAGAAGAAAATAAAGCAAGAAAGGAAGAAATTACAGAAAAAAATCACAAAAAAAAGAGAAGAAAAAGAAGTTAAAATAAAGATTAATAAAGAATAAATATAATTAAAAATTCAATAAACTTACAGTTTTTTTTATGAATTTCTTTTCTGAAAATTCTTAATATACACGATGAGACGAAGTCTAACTTGGTCTACAATCTAGTGTTCGCGCAAAATGCACATCCCGTTGCTCTTCGCCGCCTTCCTCGGAATTTTGTCCAAGAAACCGATAGCCCATATTCCTTAAAACTAAATCTAAAGGATCACTGTTCATTCGCTCTTGATTTGCAGAAGCGGCATCATCCAAATTGAGGATTTCGCGATCATTCTTCTTACCGTCCTGCAGGAAAACACAATTATTTCCAATTTTCTAATCTGAAGACAATTATTTCAAATTTTTGAATCAAAAAACAATAATTTCAAATTTGTGAATCAGAAAAACAATAATTTCAAAGTTTTGAATAAAAAAAACAATTATTTTAAACTTTTGAATAAAAAAAAAACAATAATTTTCAAATCTTTTGAAACAAAACACAGTCATTTCAATTTTTTGAATCAAAACACAATTATTTTAGTTTTTTAAATGAGAAAATAATTGTTTTATTTTTTTTTTAACTTAAACGGGGTTGCCACGCTTTTACTCTTCTCAAATTTCCTGACTTTTACAGGTTAAAAAATGGCATTTTTCCAGATTTTTAAAACTACATTAATTATTCATTAGAAAATTATTGGAAAACTCAAGAATTTAATTAATTTTAAAAGTAACATAATTCTTCGCAAAAATCCAATCATGTTTAGAAATTAACAAAAATTTCCGTCAAAATTTAAATAATCTTTATAAATAGTAAAACTTTTCTCCAAAATTTTAATAAAATTCTTGTCAGAATATTAATTTTTGTTTATACAAAATGTTCATCAAATTTCTCGAAAAATGCAATTATTTAAACAAATTTTATTAAAAGTGTTTAATAGAATTCAATTATTATTTAAAACTTTGTTGAAAAAATTTTTCATGATAATTCAATTTCAAAAAAAAGCTCAATTATCTAATAAAATGTTTATTTTTAGAGTTAAATAAATGAATTCTCGTAGAATTTTCAAATAAATAAATATTTTTAAATATGATATTCAATTATAATCAAAAATTTTTCCCGAAATTTATTTTTAATTCAATATTTATTTAAAAATTCTACAAGAAATCAATTCAATAAAAATAAATATTATAAATATAAATAAAATATATAATTAAATGAATAAAATATAAAATATAAAATATATAATATATAAATATATAATTATTATAAAATTAACTATAAAAATAAACAATTTATTAAATAATTTAATGTTTCTAAAAAATTTTATAAACATTTAATTATAATGTTTCTTCTTCTTATTATTATTCATTGTCAAGAGACAAAAAAAAACTTAAAGAATAATTGCATTTTTCGAGAAATTTGATGAACATTTTGTATATAAAAAATAATTGAAATTCTGCCAAGAATATTATTAAAATTTTTGAAAAAATTGAATTTCGGAGAAAAATTTTATTATTTATACAGACAATTTAAATGTTGACAAGAATTTTTGTAAATTTTCAAACATAATTGAATTTTTGCGAAGAATTATATTGCGTGTGAAAATAATTGAATAGTTTTGTGAAATATTATGAAAATAGTAAACATTGAAAATAATTGAATTTTGAAAAATTTTTGAAGTAAAGTAAATTTTTACCAAGAGTTTTTTTAAAAATTATTTTGAAAAAATTGAATTGTTATAAAAGAATTTCTTTAAAACCTTTGAAAATAATTAAATTCTTTAAAGAATAAATAATAAAAGATAAAAAAAAATAATTGTATTTTTCAGAAGAATTTTACTTTTTTTTTAAATAATTAAATTTCTCCAATAATATGTATTTGCTTCAATATTCAATTTGTTTTAGTGTTTTTAACTAAAATTCTTCTATAAATCCGTTATTTTTAATAATCAATTAAATACATACTAAAAAATTTAAATAACTTTAAAAGAATTTTAGTTATTATGGTTTTTGAAAAATCTAGATTTGTAAAATTTATTTAATGAAATTCATTTAAAATTCAAGTTTTACAATTTTTGAAATAAAAATCTGTTCAAGTTCATCTACTTATGAAAATTGTAAATAGAATTCGTTTAAAATTGAATTAGTTTAAAAATATTTAAGTAAAATTAGATTTCAAGAATAAATACAATTAGAAAATAAGAATTTTCCAGGAATTGGATCAAAATTCCCTGACTTTTCAAGTTTTATAAAATTACCTGACATTTTCAGGTTTTTCAGAGCTGCGCGGCAATCCTCTGTTGAAAAATGATAAAAATAGAAAATTTTTTTTATGAAATTAACATTACCTCGGGTAAGGGACTCCACAATCTAATGTCAGGATCAATGCCACTGGTTGCCAATAAACAAACGGAGGGATGTGGTTGAAGACAATTTACAATTCGCTCATCTCCACGAAGAATACGGACAATATTTGTCGTGACTCGATCCCAAACGAAGAATGAACCATCGTCCGATCCAGCAACAATATATTGACCATTGCTTTTGTTTTTCATTGTAAAAATTAAATCATTAATTTATGATTACCAATAGAAAACTTCGAATTAAGCTAATTTTGATACAGAAAACTTACTTTCCAAAGAAATTCACTTCTTTTATATCGGTTGTGGTATTACAATGTCCGCAAAATCGTTGCTTATAATCTTTAGCGTCATGTCTCCAGTGATTTTCCGAAGGCGATATGTCAGGAAGTGGTGGCATAAATTCTTCATCTAAGCAAAATTTTCATTAATTAAAAACTTTACTTTTCATTATCATATATATTTATATTTTTAGTTTACGATTATTGGAAACATACGGGAAATTAAAGCATCCTTAATATCTTTTTTCAACGCTTTTAACGATTGATGATGACCATATTCAGGGAATTTTTTCAGAAATTTCTCAATCACTAGAGAAGCGTCTAAAGGTTTATGTAAATCGTACAAGCAACGAGCTAATCTGTAAACCAAAAATTTTCATCTCACATTGTTAAGATCGTCAGATACAAATGTTTTTTTTTTTTACTAAAAAACATTTTATTTATTTTTTAGTTACAGTAAAGAAAATTAGAAAGTATTTTTTTACCTGAAGTTAGCTTTCACATTTTCGGAATCTAAACGTAATGTCATTTGACAATCCCTTAATGCTGCGTATTTATCACCGCCCCTAGAATTAAAAATTAAAAAATAACAATTTGAAAAAAGGCCAAAATTCAAATCCAATTTTCAAAAAAGATTTGCCTTTAAATTTAATTCTTTCTTAAATTTTAAACTTACCAATTCCTTTTCATATAAGCAGCTGCTCTGTTATTATAGAGATCTGAAGCTTTAGGACACAAACTAATTGCCATATTATATAAATTAATTGCTAATGTGTATTTCTCCAAATTGAAGTTTTCATTTCCCTGAAAGAAAAATCCCTTAATGAAAAATTCCATCTCGAAAGAATGAAAACAATCTTTTTCTTCAGAGACAGACGTTGGAAAAGTGAAGAAAAAATGTTAATAATAAATCTTACTTGTTTTTTTAGTTTATCAACTTCAGCTGGTAAATTGGAAACATTTATTAAACTGTAGTCCTGATCATCGTTGGAGTCATTCGAATCCGAGAAAATATTATCCACAACTCGCTCATTCGATTCTGAAAAGAGAAAGTTTTGTTACATTTAGATTTTGAAATTAAATTCCTTTTTTTCGAAGGAACTTTTTTTCTTCAAAGATATATTTTTACCCTAATTATTTTTATCAAATTTCGAAAATCTATATTTACCGAAACAATGATTTCTTCTTAGTTGTGTCATGAAACTTCTGGCTTTTCTGCGTTCGTTAATATCAAAGAGATAAATCTGTTCACCACCCATATTTACCAAAAGTTCATTTCCATCATTGCTGAATGTTAAATATGTCGTGGAAAAACTACGAACATTAACTCTTTGATGCGATTTTAAATGACCTGAAATAATAATAATAATAATAATAATAATAATAATAATAAAGAAAAAAGAAATTTGGAAATGTAAAGAAAAACGAAAAGAAACTCAGGGTATCTACTATTTTTGTTCAACAAAATTCCCAGTTTTTCTGGTCATGTCCTAAATTTTTCCTGGTATTTTTCTCATCAAATTTAAATTTATTTTTCAAACATGAATTTTAAATTTTTTGAAAATAATGTATTTTAAAAATAATTTTAATTGATAATTTGGAAAATAATTGAATTAAACAAAGCATTTTCTCAATTTGTTGAAAATAAACTTGTCTCTTTTTCTAATTATAATTGAAAATATGATTTTTCGATTTTATTAAAATTATAGGAATTGAATTTTTGCAAAGAATTTTACTATTTATAAAAGTAATTCAATTCTTCCAAACAATTCCTGTTATTTATTAAAATAATTTAATTCTTGTGATGAATTTTATTAAAATTTTTGAAAATAATAAAACAGTCATAATTAATTATTTATAATAAGTAATAAACATTTAATTTGTAAAAAAAATAAATAAAATAAATTCAGAAATTTGTAATTATAAAAATTAAAGAGAAGTTCAATAATTCAATAATAATTATAATTATGTATTGAATAGAATAAAACAATTTTTATGAGCAAAAAATCCATTTAAAACTGTAAGAGAAACTTTAAGTTTAAAAAATAAAATTATAATTACAGCCTCACTAACATTATTTTAGAAAAATTTAAATAAAATTCTTTAAACAAATTCAATTATTCTTCTATTTTTCAAAAAATGTAAAGAAATTTCAATTTCTTCACAAATTTTCAATTCTTTCCTTATAAAAATTCAATTATCTTGAAACAATATAATTGCAATAATTACAACAATCTTATTTTTTAGATTAAAAAAAAAATTCCAAAAGTTCAATTTTATTAAACAATTTTAAGTATGTATATTTTTTTAAATTAACGAATAAAAATTTTTAATTTCAGTTAAAATCTTAGATTATAAAAAAATAATTTAATTTGGACAATTTTTTTTAAATTGTCTTAAAATTGTCTTAATTGTCTTAATTGAGTTTCTACCAAAAAAAGTTTTATCTAAACTTTTTAAAATGTTCGAATTTCTGCTAAAATTCTTATATTTTTTAAAATAATTGAATTCTTGCGAAGAATTTTATTAAGACTATTGAAAATAATTGTTTCCCTGCAAAGATTTTTATTATTTTACGAAAATATTTAAATTCTTGCGAAGAATTTTATTAAAATTTCTGAAAGTAATTAAAGATCTGTTAGGAATTGGGTTATTTTTAATTTATGCCAAGAATTTAATTGTTTTTGAAAATTTTAATAAAATTCTTCGTAAGAATTCAATTATTTTCATAAATAATAAAATTCAATGCAGAATTTCAATTATTTTAAATACAATTTTAATCGAATTTTTCTAAAAATGTAATAATCATATTTTTTAGATTTAAAAAAAATTCCGAAAATTCAATTTTATTAAACAATTTTAAGTATATATATTCTTTTAAATTAACTAATAAAAATTTTAATTATTAATCTTCGCTGTTAGAAATATGAATGCATTAGAATGTGACTTTTTTTTATAAAATTCAATTATTAATTAGTTACTAAATTAAAATACTTTAAAAATACTTTAAAACTTCTATTTGTTAAAAAGTTTCTAATGAAATTCTTTAACAAATTTAATTACATATTTTTAGTGGAATTTAAAAATATTTCTATTAACTCCATAATTTTTTTTAAATTGATTTAAATAATACCTTTGAATTGGAGACTGATTTTTTACTATCAAATTAATTATTTTTAACTATAATTCAAATTTAGAGAACAGTGTAAATATCTATAAAAATTGGAATAAAAAGTGATTTTTTAAAAACAAATTAAAATAATAAAACATTTTTTTTAATCCAATCTATAAAAATTAGAATAAAAAGTGATTTTTTAAAAACTAATTAAAATAATAAAACTTTTTTTTAATTTGGTGAAAAAATTCCCGGTTTGGTATAAAATTTCCGGCTAATTCCCGGTTATTTCCCAGTTAGTAGACACCCTGGAAACTACAATAATTACCTGCGATAAAATATTGTACACATCCAACAGGCACAGTTGTCAAATCAACACCTTCGTCTCCAAACTGATCACGTCTACGTTGTGGATTAATCCAATCGAACGGAGATTGTGGCAACTCAATTATCGGTCTCTAAATCGACAATATCAATTATTTTTAGTTAAAAAAAGAATAGAATTGAAATCAAAAAGTATAATTATAAAATGTATTTTGAATTTTGAAAAAATTCAAAAAGAAAAAGAATTTTTAGTTTAAAAAAGAATAGAGTCGAAATCAAAAAGTATAATTATACTTTTTCTTTTTTTAAACTAAAAATTCTTTTTCTTCCTAAATTTCTTCATTAAAAATTCAAAAATTGTAAAATCTTAATTAACAAACGAATAAGAAAACTTACGACCGCGAGTTTAATCATCCTTCGATCGTACATTCGAATAAATGGATCATTCGCACCGACTGCGATTAATTCCGGTCGTCTATTATTCACAGCAATGCATTTGGCTTCTATGTGACAATCCATGTGATTAACGAGATTGACGAGGACATTTTTCTCGTCTTGCGATTTACATGTGTGCGGTGCTCGCATATCGAATTGCATGATAATTCCATCCTCGCCGGCACTCCAAAAAAGATAGGGAATATTTGGTGCAGTCGCAATACGTTTCACTCGACCCGTATGACAATTACAGGCTAAAATTGTATCCGACAGTGTGATATCGTGAACGCGAATTTTACTATCTCCTGCACCTGACACAAGAACCGAGTCGTTTGACTTCGGCATAAACTGCAACATAATAAACATAATTTCAAAGGAATTTCTCTAAAAAAAATTCATTTTTATTTTACCAGAATTGCCACGCAACTTGGAAACATCAGGGAATTTTATAAATCTTGAAAGAACCTTGGAAAAGGCAGGGAATTTTTATCGAAATTCTGAAAAATTGTTGTTTTCTAAAGTTATTCTGTTTATTCTTGAAATATAATTTTAGATACTGAAATATTTCAAAATTAATTATTCCATTTTAGAAGAATCGCGTTTACAATTTCTATAAGTAGATCGATTTCAAAATCGTTTGAATTTACAATTTTAGAAAATTTCTAGTTTAAATGAAATTTTAATTAGAAATCTTCAGGCACGTAGATTTTGGAAAATATTTTAATAATTCAAATTCTCCTGAAATTAATTAAATTTTTCAATATATGTTTAATTGATTCATCCAAATAATATAGATTTACAGAAGAATTTTGGTCAAAGCACTAAAAAGAAATTAAATTTTCAAGCAATTACAAATGTATTTGTAGAAAATCAATTTATTTCAAAATTTTTAATAAAATTCTTGACAAAATTGCATTTACTTTACTTTCCTCTATTCAATAACTTCGATTATCTCCTACTTCAATCGAATTTTCCAAAAGAATTTAATTATTAAAAAAAAAAAATTTGTTAATTCAATTACTTTCAGAAATTGTAATAAAATTTTTTGCAAAATTCAATTATTTTCATGAGTTTTGATAAAATATTTTCTAGAATTCAGTTTTTAGAAATTTTAATAAAATGCTTTGCAAAATTTAATAATTTTCAAGACTTCTTCAAAAAAATTCCATTATTTTCAAGAATTTCAATAAGATTCTTTGTAAACTTCAATTATTTCCAGTAATTTTAATAAAATTCTTTAAAGAAATTCAATTATTTTTAATACAATTTCCTACAATTAATTAAAGTTCTCGAGAAATGAAATTATTTTAGAAAATTTTTATTCAAATTTGTCAAGAGGAGTCAATTTACTATTTAAAAGCTTGTTGATAAAATTCTTTTTGAAAATTCAATTTCAAGAAATATTCAATTCTTTTTTTTATAATTTTATTTAAATAATTGAATTTTTGGAGATTTTTCTAATAAATATTGATTTAAAAATAAACTTCAAGTAAAATTTAGAATATTGAATGCAATATATAGCATGAATTTTGAGAAATCATTGAATTTTAAAAAGGTTTCAAATTAAAATCTTTGAAAATTAGAATTTTTAAGATTTTCAATTATCAATTCAGTAGAATTTTTTCCAAAAATGTAATTGAATTTTCTTTCAATTATTATTATTTTCATTTTTCATTACGTATCAAATTGAAGAATTTTCTAATAATCGAAATTTCACATAAAATTGAATTGTAAACAAATTAGTTTGATAATTCTGTGAAAAAAAAACTTTTTCAAACATTATTAAAAAAACATTGATTTAAAAATAAATTTTAGTTGATCGTTTTAGAAATTAATAATTGAACCAAAAATTTCAATATTTTGACTGAAAATCGTTGAGTTATTTAATTTGTTAAAATAAAAATGTTGTTTTAAAAACCTGAAAAAATTCCGTTTTTAAACCTGGAAAACCTGGAAAAGTCAGGGAATTTGAATGGAGGAAAAGCGTGGCAAACCTGTTTACTTTTTATTTTATTTTGCAAATACCTTGACGGAAAAAATGTTTCCATTATGTCCTGTGTTTAGTGTCAATTTCTTTTCGTGACGAAATGGATCCCAGAGGATTATGTGCATATCATCCGATGCCGATGCCAAAATCCTAGACGAAATTTTTGATATCAATAAAAGAATATGAATAAAAACTAAAATACGCAATTTATTCGTTTACAATTTTTCGATACTTGGCTTTTTTATATTGATTTTTTTCCCCACCTTTTGAGGTTTAATGTATTTTTTTTACGGTGAAGGATGAAAAAAACATTTTATACTAACTGTCCAGTTTCGTTCCATTCTAAACAATTGACGCATCCGTCGTGACCTTTTAATTCTGCTTCCAATCCCAAACGTGATACGAAATTATTGGTTACGTGTAATTTTTGTGATACAAAACTTGCATCTGTTTCCTAATTGAGAATAAAATGCATATTGCAAAAAAAATAAAGTTATTTCGGTTATTTTTAATAGCGAAACAAGAACAAATAACATTTAGATTAACAATTCGAAAATACGTACTTTTTTATATTTAATTCGAAAATCTTACTTGTATTTCTCGACGACGAAGTAAATCAACGACTCGGTGCTTCTTTTTATTACCAATATTTGGTATTAAATCCATTTTAACAAACGTTTGGCAGTTCTTTTCTGAAGAAGAATCGACAAAATGTAATACATGAATTGGGTATAAATACTGCGGTAAATTTGTTGTTGAATAAATTATAAACTCTTGACAAAACTTGACTGCACTAACCTTATAGAGTATGAAAGTTACATGAATTAATCCTTTAGTTCGAAACATGTAGTCTCGATATAGAAATATGCCTTCTATGTCATTTCCAATATCAAATTAATATTTTCTTGAAACATATTCACAATTTTATTGCTATGGACTATGCAAAAAAAAAAGAAAAAGAAAAGGAAATTCGTGAAATGTCTCGACAATTAGAGCAGGTCGATTGTTTGCTTACTTTTTGCTATTCGTATTTATGAAAAGATTCTTTCCTCATCGATTAATCTAGTTAATGTTGTGTTATTTTCGAGTTTACGAAATTAGAAAACGAAAATTGTTATTCACGCAGTGTCTGGAGGTTTATTTTCAATGCAAGCTATTGCTATCAGGGGCGAACCATAAAATTTAAATTAAGGGGGGCTAAACAATTTTTATTTTTCATTTCTTTTCCTATTGTTTCTTTTTTCTCACTTCTTCTTCTTTCTCTGTTTCTCCAATTTGGAATTAAGTTATAAATTAACAAAAGATATATTCGGTCAATAACGATGATCAATTATTCAAGACGTTCAAGACATTTCGATTTCGACAATTCTGACTTTATTTTTTAAACTAAATAAAATAAATGAACTTTTTTAAAAGAATTTTAAAGATTTTAAACAATAAAATAAATTAAATTTTATTTTTTACTTTCGTTTTTGTAGTTTTTATGTACTTCTTTTGTAATAATTAATAAATATATAGTTGTTTAGATCACCAGCAGGGGAGGGATAACAATAATAAACATAACCTCAAAATTTATTCCGCATATACACGTTACGCGCAAAAGTTGACAACAATCCGCATGAAGAGAGAATTCTGACGCATTTCTCCACCTTCGTGACCTGCGTAGTGCATTTTATCTTTTTCATTCCGCATACATAAATACATAAATAAACACGAGTCTAAATACATTTTTCTCTTTTAAAAAGAAAAACAAACATGTAATTTTTGCCAAACTTGACATTTTGCATTTCAATGTTTTCAAGAAAGGAACAGCTGATTCAACGCACCGGTAAAAGTGGAGTCGGACGTTTCTCATTTTTAAAACTCCTAATTGAAGAATACCGTAACACGAAATCTCGAGGTAATTCATGTATTGATTGCATGTTTTTGATATAGACGTATAAAAGTTATCTATATATAAAAAAGGAACGCTAAATTGAAAAAAACATAACCTATAGTCTTAAGTTATTTTTTTGAAATCTTTATTTACAGACGCAAAGGAACAGGTTTTGGCTAATCTCGCTAATTTTGCCTACGATCCAGTTAATTATGACTATTTACGAACAATACGAGTAGCAGACTTGTTTCTAGAAGTTCTCTCGGAAAATAACAAAAATCTCGTGCGATTCGCTATTAGCGGTATTTGCAATTTATGCTCTGGTAAGTTTGCAAATCATTGTAAATGTATTTTCTGAAAATCATAAAAAGGGAATTTTTTTTTAGATCCACTGAATAGAGAGTACGTTCTACGAAATCAGGGAATATCTTTAGTTTCCCCTCTGTTATCGTCGTCCGACGAGGAAACTGTTTTGTCCGCAATTACAACTCTCATTTTTCTAATAACTCCAGAGTCGAAGAAAGAAATTGTCACCGCAGACATAATTAATTGTATGATTAGTTTTTCTAAAGTGAAGAACGCACGTTTACGAAATTTATCGACTGTTTTCCTCGCCGACTATTGTGACCCAAAGGAAGTGGAAAATTCGAAAATTCGAAACACCTAAAAAAAAAAACAAGAAGACAATGAATAAATTAGCATTCAGTAGGGAAAAGCAGATAATTTCCACAATGAAGGCAAAGACATTTCGCACTTTATTCACGTCCGTGAAGAAATATTGCACAATTCCCGAGGTGGAATCGAGTCAAACAAATCTCGTTCAAACGAATCTAAAACCAGGAAGTCGAGTTTCAATTCTTCGTGTCATTACCAAAGAGGATGTTCTCGCTTTTGCTCAATTAACAAATGATTATAATCCAATACACGTGAATTCAGAGAAGAACATTGCGCACGGTGCATTTTTAAATGGATTACTGTCCGGAATTCTTGGGACAAAATTACCAGGACCCGGTACTCTGGTTGTCGAGCAAGTATTGAGGTTTCCAAAACCATGCTACGTTGGCGACACCGTTGAACTTTCTGTCGAAATCGTCGCTGTGAGGAAAATCATCAAATGCAAATACAAATGCATAGCAAATACGAATCGTGTCGTTTTGGAAGGCGAGGCAAAGCTCATAAAAAGCGAAGGCATAACACAAAAAATCCAAAGTTCGAATTAACTTCGAATTTTTCCATTTAATTCGAGGGGCAAAGAAACGAAATTTTTGTACATAAAAAAAAATATAAGAAAGTATTTATTGAGACTAAAAACAAAATATATTTCGATAATATGTATAAGAAAGTGATGATCTTTCTTTAGTATGTTTATACATTATGCAAGATGTGTCAAAGTAGAACGTAAGGGAAATAATTGCAATCTTCAGCAATTTATGATAATGATTTTTATTGCACAATTTTTATGTTATAAAGGAAAAATTGTTTCATTTTGAAAAAGAGAAATTCGAACCAAGATGCAGACCTTATGGTTATTGATTCTTGTCATTAATTGTGCGAGTGCTTTGCAAAAAGCAAATTCGACTAGGGAAATTGCAAAAGAATCGCCCGGATGTTTTTGCGGAATATTCATGGACGAACAGTTGACAAAAGGGAGCAAGGAACAGCCAATTTTATCTCAGAAACAGTCAATTTTTGCACCTTGCAACTCAATTGGAAACCGAATTTGTCTGAAGAGTTGTCTCAAGACTGTAAGTATTTTCAAAAAAAAAATTCTTGTTTTGAAAATATTTAACATCACTATTAATCATATTATTTACTCAGAGTTGCCACGCAACCTGGAAATATCAGGGAATTTTATAAAAATTAGAAAAAAAACCTGGAAAAGTCAGGAAATTTTGATCGAAATCCTGGAAATTTCTTGTTTTCTAATTGAAATTCTTGAAATCTAATTTTACTTAAACATTTCAAAATTAATTCAATTTTAAAAGAGTTGCATTTACAAATTTCATAATTCAAGTTCATTTGAACTTGAAAAGATTTTTATTCAAGATTTTGTGAAATTTCAACTTTAAATGAATTTCATTAAAAAATTTATTATTTAAAAACCTAGATTTAAAAAAAACCTTAATAACTAAAATTCTTTTAAAATCATTAAAATTTTTTAATATCTATTCAATTGATTATTAAAAATAACGGATTTATAGAAAAATGTTAGTTAAAAACACTAAAACAATTTAAATTTCGAAGCAAACAGATATTATTGGAGAAATTCAATTAATTTTTTATCTTTTATTATTTATTCTTCAAAGAGTTAAACTATTTTCAAAAATTTTAATGTAATTCTTTTATAACAATTCATATTTTTCAAAATAATTTCAACAAAAATCTTCATAGAAATTTAATTGATTTCAAAAATTTTTCAAAATAAAATTATTTTCATTGTTTGCTAGTTTATAATTAAATTCTTACAAAACAATTCAATTATTTAAACCGAAATTTTAATACAAATTAGTCTCAAGAATTCAATTATTTTCAAACGTAAGATAATTCTTCGCAAAAATCCAATTCTATTTGAAAATTTACAAAAATTCTTGTCAAAATTTAAATTGTCTCCAGTTTTTTCAAAAAAATTTAATTTAAATTTTAATTTTAAATTCTATATTTTTTCTTGTCAGAATTTCAATTAATTTTAATCTATACAAAATTTTAATCGAGTTTCTCAAAAAATGAAATTATTGTTAAACAATTTTTTTTTAAGTTTCTCTCTTGACAATAAATAATAAAAAAAAACATAATATAATTAAATTTTGATAGAATTCTTTCTGAAAATTCAATCTTAAGAAACATTCAAATATTTAATAAACTGTTTATTTTTATAATTAAATAATTGATTTCTTGTAGAATTTTCTAATAAATATTGATTTAAAAAATAAATTTCGGTAAAAATTTTCGATTGTAATTGATGATCACATTCAAAAATATTTATTTATTTGAAAATTCTATACGGGAATTCATTTTTTTAACTCTAACAAAAAAAAATATTATTAAATAATTGAATTCTCTTTTTAAAATTGAATTTTTATGCGAAGAACTTTATTAAAATTTTTGCAAATAATTGAATTTCGGCGAAAAATTTTATTATTTATAAAGATTATTTAAATTTTGACAAGAATTTGTGGCAATTTTGGAACATAATTGGATTTTTGCGAAGAATTATGTTATACTTTTGAAAATAATTGAATTCTTGAGTTTTCCAATAATTTTCTAATTAATAATAATAATAACAAACATAATAATTAAATTCTGATAAAATTTGTTCTAAAAATTCAATGCTAAAAAACATTAAATTGTTTAATAAATTATTTATTTTTAAAGTTAAACAATTGATTTCTTGTAGAATTTTCTAATAAACATTGATTTAAAAATAAATTTCAGTAAAAATTTTCGATTGTAATTGATGATCACATTCAAAAATATTTATTTATTTGAAAATTCTACGGGAATTCATTTTTTTAACTCTAACAAAAAAAATATTATTAAATAATTGAATTCTCTTTTTAAAATTAAATTTTCACGAAGAATTAACAAATTTTAAAATAATAATTGAATTTTTGTAAAACATTTTAATAAATTTTTTTCAAGTAAATGCATTTTTCGAGAAATTTGAAGTATCGCAAAAATTCTCTTCTCTAAGTAGAAAAAATTTGTTTACAGGCTTTAAAATACATTTCGAATGGTGGGGAGATTTTGTGCGATTCTCTAGGACGGGACTGTTACAAAGAACGAGTATGTTTCAAAAGAGAAAAATATTCATTATTCAAAATATTCAAACATGAAAATATTCAACAAAATAACAAGTGAAACCATTTTTTTCAGGCGCATTTATTCATCAAAAACTGCAATGACGAGTGGAACGATACAAATTTATCGAGGGAATTTTGCTGCAAAAATGGCAATCCATACAAGTGTTTTGGCGTCAATTTTAAAACTTCGATGAAAAGCAAATTTTTTTCAAGTTAAGCTCAATGAAAACGTCACTTATATAATATTCATTATCATCTGCATGCAATAAAAGTTGTCTTTTTCTAAATTCTCCATTCTTTTTCAAACAGCCCGCTCTGAATTAAATTTAGACCAAAATTCCCGTCTCGGGAAAGAACCTCGTGATCCAAGATTAATGCCTACCGAGAGTTGAACCTATATTTAGATTGTGTGTCAACAAAAAAGAAATTTCCGAATATTTTTTAATACGAAGAGAAAAATGGATTTTTTTTTCTAAAAAAAAAAAAGTAGAAAGTGATTTTCAATTGGGGGAAAAATTCCTTAAGTAACAAATTTATTGTCAAAATTAAGTAATAACCTCCAAGATCAAGGGCCTTTTTAATTATAAATTTAATCGTTCATCACTTGGCAGAGACTTTGACATGCAGCGAGTGTGCTTTTGCAATCCAAAGAGTTACAAAATTCAAGTGATTCGATCAAAAATTTAACTATTCATAAAAAACTTGTCTATATTCCTTTTTTTATGTTTCAGTTAGTCTTTTTGGCATTTTTCAAAAATATTTCCCGAAGAAACGTAAAAAAAAGTGTCAAACAAAAAAGAAGAAAAAGTGAGAGTTATGTAAAGTGATTTTTTCTTTCTCTCTTCTGGAAAATGTGCGCGCGACTTTTAGCATGTCCTTTATGCTCTCAACCTGGTTTTCTCACTTTGGATGCTTTACGAACTGGCCTTGTTAGTGTCGCAACACGTCCCCTCGCCTGTCCAGTTTGCAACGAAATTCTATTGGGAATCGATAAATTAACAATTCACCTCTTTGGACATACGATAAATTCGAATAATTTGAATATAACGCCAAATGTGAATCAGAGTAATGTGCAAATTTTGCATAATATTCAAGCGATACCAGTGCAAACGTGGAATATTTTAAAGGCACAACAAAATCTACCTGAACACACTGACAAGACAACATTCGATAGACAAAAGCAGGAATCGTTTATTCTAAAGGACAATGAAGTTTTAATCAATTCGCATCACATCTCTCACGAAGATCAAAATAATGAACCAAAACAAGGTCAAGTGATTTTTCTCCAAAATCTCACCACTGAACAAATTTATCCCACGAGTTGTGGTTTTTCGAAAAATCCCCCACAAAAAAGAGTTGAAAAAGATATATTCGCCTCTGAATCGCGTGAAATTAATTCTTTAGCGCAAAGTAAGAGTTCAAATGTAATTCAAGAAAGAGTTCAAAGTAATTCGAACTTGACTCAAGATTCAAATTTCGACTCGACTAGTTTACTCCAAACAAATTCGATTTTGCCCGAAAATTTAAATTTTTCGCAGAATAAATCGAATTTACCAGTAAAAATCGATTGTACAAATTTGGTCCAAAATTCAAAGTTTCCCCCGAACAGTAATCTCGAAAATCCCAACGAAAAAGCACTAAATCTACAAGTGGGAACAATTAACAATCAAAATTCCTGGATTGAAGGTAATTCGATAACAACCGAAGCTTTAGATGAAATAGAGGAAATTCCACTAGTAGTAAATAAAACTGATGACAAAATCTCGAATAATGAAAATAATGGGCGAAATTGTGAGAAAACAAAGAATGAGGAAGTGGCGAATGGAGAGAAGGAAAAATCGCAGGATCCAATTTTACCTTATTTGAAAGCTTTTCGTTTATTGGCATCGAATGAGAAAATGGAACGATGCAATATTTGCGGCTATCGATGTGACGATAGGAAAATTCTCATTCTTCACAAGCAATTGGTTCATATGATCGCCGAGAAAGATATGAATGTGAGGCCCGAAGACTTGTTGAAAAATTATCCTTGCCATTTGTGTACAAAAGTATTTAAAATGAGAGGCAGTCTCATGGTTCACATGCGAGTCGCGCACACTAATTATAATTCAGGTAAACTTAAAAAAAAGAAATTTAACTTTAAGTTTTTATTTTCAAAAATCTTTAAATCGTAAATTAACGGGAATTTTAATTAAATTTTTTTCTTTTCACGCAGGTTGTTTGACAGTCGATCCGGAATTATCACCAAATAGCGAAAATGGCTACAATTGTCCAATTTGTGGGAAGAATTTCAAAAAGGTACAATTTTACATTGAAGGGAATTGAATTTATTGAAATGAGTTGAAAACAATTGAATAGTGTCGAAAATTATTCAGGGTTGCCACAGGTCAGGGAATTCAGGGAAAGTAAAATTGGTCAGGAAATTCAGGGAAAAGTCAGGGATTTTTACTAAAAGTACTGGAAAAAATTAAATTTTTAAAATTCATGAGAAACCCGATTTTTTTTCTTTTTGCCTCGTAAACTATGAAAATACCACAAATTTTAATACAAAACCTTCAATTTTTTCTATTTCTCACAATAATTTCTTTTTAAATAACTTAAATTTTCAAAAACTATCATAAAGTTAATAATTAATAATAAATAATAAATAAATAATGATTAAATAAAATTAATAATAACTATCATAAATTATGACTTATAAATTATGTAATGAATAATTTTTACAATTTTCATAAATACTAGATTGATAAAAGAATTTTAGTTAAAAATTCGAAAAAAAATTAGATTTTGGAAAAGTTACAAAGGATTACAGAAATTCAATTATTTTCAGAAGTTACAAAATTCTTCGCAGAATTTCAATTACGTTCAAAAATTTTAAAACAATTCTCCTCAAAATTACAATTATTTTTATAAATAATAAAATACTTTATTAAAATTCAATTATTTTTAAAGGTTTAAAAAAATTCTTGACAAAATTCCACAAGAATTCATCTATTCAATTTTTAATAAATTTCTTCAAAATAATTCAATTATTTTCATAAGTAGTAATAAAATTTTTCACAGGAATTCAATTATTTAAAATACAAAATTTAATAAAATTTTTCGAAAAATATCAATTATATAAAAATATTTTTATAAATAATAAAATTCTTCACCGAAATTCAATTACTTTTATAAACTTGAATAAAATTCGTTGTAAGAATTCAATTATTCATATAAACTTGAATAAAATTCATTGGAAGAATTAAATTATTTTCAAAATCAATCAACTTCTTCACATAAATAAAGTTATTTTTATAAATTTGAATAAAATTCGTTGGAAGAATTAAATTATTTTTATAAATTTGAATAAAATTCGTTGGAAGAATTAAATTATTTTTAAAATGTAATAAAATTCTTCGCAGAAATCCAATTGTGTTTGAAAATTAAAAAAAAATTCTTGTTAAAATTCCAAGTAACTTTATAAATAATAAAATTCTTCTCCAAAATTCAATTATTTTATGGAAATTTTAAGAAAATTTAAATTATTTTCATAAGTAATAAAACTCACCGCAGAATTTTAATGATTTTTTATACATTATATATATTTTAATCAAATTCCTCGAAAAATGTAATTATTCTTAAAAATTTTATTAAAATTTGTCAAATTAAATTCATATATTTAAAAATTTATTGATAAAATTCTTTATGAGAATTAAATTTTAACAAAGAACATTCTATTATATTCAATAAATTATTTATTTTTTAATTTAAATAATTGAATTTTTCTCGAATTTTCTAATAAAAATTGATTCAAAAATGAATAAACGAATAATCGATTTATTATTACATATTTATGAAAGTAATTGAATTATTGACACGAATTTTATTACATTTTTTAAAAATAATTTAATTTTTTTGAAAAATTGTACTGCTTGTTAAAATAATTGAATTCTTGCGAATGATTTTTTGAGGATTTTTGTAAATAATTAATCTATTCTGAAAAATGTTTTGCAATAATATTTTTATAAGTTGTTCAATTTAAAAAGGTTTGAATTTGAATGTTTTGAAGAATTTTAATTCCTACAGAAAAATAATAATTATTAAATATTTATTTTAAAAAGTAGTTATTGACGTTTTTGAATAATTTTACAATTAATGAAATTTGTAAATAAATGTAATAGAACATTTTTTCTTGATTATCTAATAATTTTTAGAGTGAATCAGAATATTCTTTAGGGTCAGGGAAAAAGTGAAAATTTTGTCTGGAAATCAGGGAAAAGTCAGGGAAAAATAAAATTAAATATTTGTGGCAACCCTGTTATTGAATAGTATTGAAAATTATTGAATATAATATTGAAAAGAATTTTTTGTCAATATTATTAAAAGAGGAAAATTCTCTTCTTTCAGGAACAACATGTGACACAGCATTTAAAGACGCACGACGGCAAGCAATGGGAATGTGATATTTGCAGTAAAATGTTCACTACAAAGTATTTCTTGAAAAAACACAAAAGACTTCATTCGGGCGAGATGCCATATAAATGTAATATTTGCGATAAAACGTTCACCTTTCAACAATCATATCACAAGCACAGACTTTATCATAAAGATGATAAACCACATACTTGCAATACTTGCGGAAGATCGTTTAAGGAACTCTCAACTCTTCATAATCATGAAAGAATACACACGGGGGAAAAACCGTTTGCCTGTGAAACTTGTGGTTAGTTCGAAAAAGAAAAAATTTTCAAAAGATAGAAATCTTTCGAAAAAATTCGATTGTTTGAAATTTTGAATAACAATTTTTGTTCTGCAGTCTTACTAACAAAATATTGTGAGAATAATCAAAATGAGTGATTATGTTTGCATGTTTTTTGACACTTTAATGAGGAGAAGGTGAGTTTATTTGCAAAACAAAAGAAAAAAAAACAGTTTTTTTGTACTCAAATGCAAAATTTATTATCAAAGTTTGATTATGTTTCAAAGTACTGAATTTTTTTTTAGGAAAATGTTTTCGACAACGAGTCTCCTATTTGGTGCACCGACGAATTCACACTGGAGTGATGCCCTACAAATGCACAAGTTGTGGAAAATGCTTCAGATATAAAGTAAATATATTGAATTCAGGGAAAAGTCGGGGAAATTGGAATTGGTTTGAGAAAACAGGGATTTTTTTTAATTACTGGAAAAAATTATCTAAATTTTTAGAATTTATACGAAAATTCTGAATTCTGCATTTCTTATTGTTGAGAATAATTTATTTTTTTCGAAAGTGATAAACTTCATCTTAGAAATTCAATTACATTCAAAGAAATTTTTTAAATTCTCCTAAAAATTTCAATTCTCTTAAGAAATATAATAAAATTCTTCTCTGAAATATATTCATTTTCCAAAAAATTAATAATATTCTTGGCAAAATTTCAATTGTTTTCCAAAAATTGTCCTCAATTTAATAATTTTCAATAAGTAGTATTTTTTTATAAAATTTTCCAAAAGAATTAAATTATTTAAAATCAGCATTTTAATAAAAGTTCCACAATTTTTGATTAAAAATTTCTTCCCACCAATTCAATTATATTTCTAATTTTTTAATTAAGTTTCTTGAAATAATTATTCAATACTATATTCAAAAGAATTTAAGAAAATAGTTCTGATAAATTCAATTATTTTGAAATATTTTTAAATGCAATTTTTTAAAAAATTCTATTATTTAAAAAAAATTTTGACTGCATTCTTCACAACATTTAGTTAATAAAATTGCAATTTTTAATATGATTCGAAGCAATTCAATTATTTACGAAATTTTAATAAAATTCTTCCCAAGAATTTATTTATTTACAAAAATAAAATTTTTCACAGCACTTTAATTATTTTTTTAAAATTTAATAAAATTTTCCGAGAAAATTCAATTTTTTAATATGTAATTTCTCGATTTCAATTATTATTTAAATTATTAAATCTCGATTTCAATTATTATTTCTTCAATTATTTTCGTAAAGATAAAATTCTTCGAAGCAATTCAATTATTTACGAAATTTTAATAAAATTCTTCCCAAGAATTCATTTATTTTCAAAAATAAAATTTTTCACAGCACTTTAATTATTTTTAAAAAATTTAATAAAATTCTCCGAGAAAATTCAATTAATTTCAATTTTTTAATGAAATTTCTCGATAGAATTCAATTATTTAAGAAATTTTAATAAAATTCTTCCCAAGAATTCAATTATTTTCAAAAATAAAATTTTTCACAGCAATTTAATTATTTTTAAAAAATTTAATAAAATTCTTCAAGAAAATTTAATTCATTTCAATTTTTTAATAAAATAAAATAAAATTATTTTCAAAAAGGTTGAAAAAATTCTGAGAGTTTAATTATTTTCTCAAATAAAATTCCTCATAGGAATTCATTTTTAAAAAATTTGAATAAAATTCGTTGCAATAGTTAAATTATTTTCATAAATAACAAAACTTATCAGAGATTTTCGACTATTTTTTATACAATTTTAAATATATTGATAGAAAATTGCATTTTTTTAAACTGATTTTAAAATTCGCTGAAAGAATTCAATTATTTTTAAAGATTTGGATAAAATTCTGCATAAAAATTAAATTTTAAGAAATATTTAAATAATTGAATTCTCTTAGAATTTTCTAATAAAAAATTGATTTAAAAATGAATTGCAGTTAAAATTTTAAATAATAATAAAATATTAAAAGCATTATAGCGTATTTTTTGGAAATAAGTAATTGAATTTTGAAAATTCGAACGTTTTCGGAAGTTATTAAAAAGAATTGATTTAAAGAAGAATTTCAGTTAAAAAAAATTGCAGAAAATAATCATTGAATTGAAATGATGAAAATAGTTAAAGAAATTAAAGAAATTGGTAAATAAATGTAAGAGAACATTTTTTTCAGTATCTAATAATTTTTAGAGTGAATGAGAATATTTTTCACGATCAGGAAATATAGTCAAAAGCAGTCGGGAAGAAGTTTGGAAATCAGGGGAAAAAATTAAATTTTCGTGGTATTCCTGTGAATAGATACAAAAATAAAAGTAAATTCAAAATAAATACAAAAAAGAAGAATCTAATTTTTTTTTGTTGCACAGGTAAGCCAAAGGACTCACAAGTGTCAAATACCAGCGGAGAATTTGTCCCAAAATTCCGAAATTCTATTTCAACGATTACTGCAAATTTCCGAACCAAAGGAGAAAAATGACGAACTACTTGAAGAGCAGACACAACGAATTGAGGCAAAATGCAGCGAACGGAATAAATTTATTCTCCTAATGAATGAAGAAGGCGAACCAATTCTAACACGACAATCCGATTTGGACAATGCCAAAGAAAAAGAAACACCAACCGAATCGATAATTAAGGAAAATCACGAAAAAGAAGAAAACATTTGGATTCAAGAGAGAAACAATGCAAATTCATCAAATTCACTGAAAGAACAACATGTTGATAGGGAAAAATTACAATTGGAAGTTCCACAAGATATTTTTTCCATGATGTTGTTGCCTGGTGAAAAAGATGCCCCAACACCGTCTACAGAAATGGAGCACTTGAGACTCTCGAGTCCAATTCAGAAGGAAAGTGAAATTATCGAAAATTACAATGATAATCATAATAAACTGGAAATAATGGGAATAAGTCGGGAAAATATTCGCGAGAGATTTGAAAATAATATTGTCAATTCATTACGAACAATAGACGATGCATCGTTAAGTGAATTAATCTACGGAATTAGCCAAGAATAGTATAGGAAATTTTTATAAAACATAAATATAAATATTTTTTTTCTTTCTAATTAAGTAATTTTCGTTTCTCGACGGTAATTTTAGCCACTTACAATGTTTCAAATAAATTATTCTTATCTTTATTTATTCTCTATCTTGACTAAGTATTCCTATTTTTTTTTTTTTTTTTTTTTGACAAAAATTTATTCTAAAAGTCAAGTAATTACAGTAAATGACTTAAATTTCAAAAATCTAATAATTCTAAAAATCCTTATCCAATTGCAAAAGAAAGTACAAAAAATTCCATTCATGTAATTAGAATTAAATTTTTTTATCAATATCATTTGGAAATTATTCAAGAAAGACTCATTTTTACCCTCTTTTCAAATTTTCGTTTTCAAATAATTTTCCTTGACGATAAATAAAAAGTTAAAATTCTTTTGTTCTCTTTTACAAACTTCTTTTTTCTTTGTATATTTATTTATGTAATTAGTACTTTAATGGAAAATACATAAATTTTTGAAAGCAATTTAAACAAATGCGGCCATTTTGTTAATATTTATAGAAAAAGTATAAATACTCATGCAGCAACAATGTTTGCTACGGCAATATTTTCAAATTTCAAACAGTGAGAACGATATTTTGATTGCAAAAATGTGCAATAAAATTTTATTCTTTATATTTTTCTGTTTAATTGTAAATCTTTTGATGACGACAGTAAACGCTGATTGTAAAAAAGAAGTAATTCAACATGATCACGAAACGGTCACTGCCTATTTCTGCAACGATTAATTAATTATGGATAAATTCAAGTAAATATACAAAAGAACTAAAAAATTATTTTTGAAATAATAAAAATTTCCACAGAAATAATATAAAAATTATAAACGTTATAAATTTAAAAAAAAATGCTAGACTATAGTTTGGATACATTTTTTACAGATTTGAAGACCAAATTTACACGACAAAAGGCAAAAAAATCTTATTTCCTCGAAAAAGTATTTTATTAAAAAATATGTATATTCTGATTAATTATTTATAAATTTATATTAATTTACATTAATGATAAAATTTATTATAAATTAATAAAATTCGAAAAATATGCAATACTTGTGTTTAATAAATTACTTGTCACGTAAAAAATTATTTCGTTTCAAAAGAGCAAATTCATTTTGTTATCTCTCAAAGAAATTTATGTTAATAAGTAGAAAATAATTCTTAGTTTAAAAAAAATAAATTTTACTTTGCAATAATTATTTTTCATGGCGGTAGATAAGAAAATAAAAAATTATATTTGTTTTCCTAACGAGGGAATATAAATACAGTATGAAAACTCGACTGTTTGCTAATTTTTTTTATCTAAAACTGCTCCAAGTCTCACGGGAATTAAAATATATAAAAAATTAAAATATTATAAATATTATAAATTGTGTAAAATTATACAAAAAAACGTAAAAATAATTAAAATGTATTCATTTAAAAGTCTATTCTTTTTGTTATTCTGCTTGATTTTGAGTCTCTTTTTGACGACGATAAACGCTGCTTGCAAAAGAGAAGGAAAATGGTGTAATCCACAAGGTTCAAAGGACGAATGCTGCAGTACTGTGTGTTCTAATAAATTTAGAACTTGTCTTGGATAAAATTCAAATAAGACCCCAAAGTAAGTTAAATATACGATTAAAATTTTATTTACAATTTCTTGAAAAATTAATTTTTAATTAAAATTATTCCGCAGAGTTAAGATCGTATACTATTTTCGAAGAGAGAATAAAGCAAATTTTCTCTTGATCTTCACAACAATAAGTTTATTTTTATTTTGTAAAATTCGAGTGACATTAAAAATTGTTTTTCTCAAAATAAACGAATGTTCAAAAATTTAATTTAACGTCCAATTATTTACAAACTCACCGAATTAGATTTTTAATTTTGTAAATAGAAATCGAAATATTTGGAGCAAAATAAAAAAATCCATTTTCAATAGGAAGTTTTCCACTTTTTTCTGAAACAAACAGAAATAAACGATTTATTAAATCCGGAAAAACTGGGAATTTTATACAAAACTGGTAATTTTTTCACCAAAATTTAAAAAAATTTTATTACTTTAATTTGTTTTTAAAAAAATACTGTTTATTCTAATTTTTATAGATATTTATATTCTTCTCTGTCTTTGGATTAGTTAGTGAACGTAATTAGAATTTTATTTTTAAAATATAAATGCCCTTTTAAAGTTTTAAATCAATTTTTTGCCTCTAAAAATTATATTATTATATTATTATTCAATAGTTATTATTATTGAACTTCTCTTAAATCTTTATAATTTCAAATTTCTGAATGTTCAAAATTCAAATAAACGATATTCATTTATTTCTTAAGCAAATTTAATGTTTATTACTTATTGAGAAAATAATTTATTTTTCACTGCTTATTATTTTCAAAAATTTTAATAAATTTCTTCACAAGAATTAAATTATTTTCATAAATAATATCATTCTTTGGAAGGATTTCAATTATTTTTATAAATAGTAAGCTTCTTTGCAGAAATTCAATTATTATCAATATAATTTTAATAAACTTGAAAAAGCAAATTTTTAATTATAATTATAAAAAGACAAGATTATTTTGAAAAAATTATTTTCCAATTTTTTTAATTAAAATTGTTGAGAAATATATTATTTCCATATTAATTTATTATTTCGTGAATAATTGTTTATACGAATAAATTTGTTTTAGAAAAAGAAAAAAAATTTAATGTAAGTCAAATAAAGAATTTCATTTTTTTTCAAAACTTCAAAACCTTCTCGAAAATTAATTTTTCTGAGAATTATTCCGCAGAGTTGATTTTTATTTTGTAAAATTCGAGTGTCATTAAAAATTTTATTTGTTAAAATAAACGAAATTTCAAAAATTTAATTTCACGTTAATTTATTTACAAACTCACCGAATTAGATTTTTAATTTTTTAAATAGAAATTGAAATATTTGGACTGAAATAAAAATCCATTTTCAATAGGAATTTTCCGCTTTTTTCTGAAACAAACAAAAATGTAACTAATAGTTAATAAAGAAATGATTAAATATTAAAAATATTTCTTAGGAAATAATATGAAAATTACTACAAACAATAATGTTTCGATAAATTTTCCACAAATTTAAAGACTTTGAAACTTCACGAAAAAAGGAAAAAAAAACTTTTTATCTTGTTAAAAAAAAAAATTATTTTCACACGTGAATAATTGTTTATACCGCGGTAAATTTGTTTCAGAACTTTATTTACAAAAAAAGTTTATTATCTCTCAAATAATTGAAGTTAATTTCTAGAAAATAACTTTTAGTTTAAAACAAAAATTTTTTTCCTACGAAATAATTATTTTCCATGGCGATTATGATAAAAAAGTGCAGCTAAAAAATTATGTTCATTATCGAGAGAATATATAAATACTACAACGTCAACTGTTTACTAATTTTTTATTTAAAACTTCGCCAAGTATCACACTGGAATAAAAAATATGCATTCATTAAAAATTCTATACTTTTTCTTATTCTGCTTGATTTTGAGTCTTTTTTTGCCAACGATAAATGCTGCTGCATGCAAAGTACAAGGATTATTTTGTGTTAAGAGTAGAAAATACGAATGCTGCAGTGGAATGTGTTTGCAAAGATACGGAACTTGTTTTGGATAAATTTTAATAAAACAACTATTTGCAGTAAGTGAAATATTATGATTGTAAATAAATTTAATTCGATACGTTAAGAATCATTCATTTTTATACATGAAAATCATTCTACAGGTGAGTTGAAAAAAGCAGAATTTATTTGTTTTGAATTAAGCCAAAAAAATTATGGAAAACGATTATTGAACATCTTGACCATCTTGACTATATTTGCAGAGAGGAAAAAAGGTTGTTTTTTCACTAAATTCTTTTTGGATTCGATTTTGTAAAATTCTAAGCGACATTAAAAATTGTACTTGTCAAAAATAAAAAAAAAAGTTCAAGTACGTTAAAATGTACAAACTTACCTGATTAAGTTTTTAATTTTATAAAGTGAAATTTAAATATTCAGAGTACAATAAAAATCCATTTTCAACTTGAATTTTTATATTTTTTTCGTAAACAACAGTGCAGACGATTTAAAGTGCGTTTTTAAAGAAAACATGGACGCCACTGTTATTTGACAAAGGCGACGAAGTCAAAATACACAATTTTTCAATTAAATAATTTTTTTTTAATTTACTTTTTTCTATATTTATTTTACGTTTTAAAACATTTTCTATTTTCTACTATTTTTTTACTAATCGAATTGAAGACAAAATAAAGTAGTTTTTAAAAATTTTTCTCCGTTAGTTTTTAAACTTTTGAATAGTCCCGCTTTTTCCGACCAATGGGAAACGTGTACGCGAGCGCAAGCGCAGTAATTGCTTTTCGATCGTGAGAACCAGCCTTTAATCTGTCATATTTATCAACAGTGTACAGTGTAGTGTGGCTACAACTTATAAGTTGTCAATATTTATTTTCTACGTAAGAAAAGTCACAAATTTTCAATAAATTTATAAATGCAAGCATGTATCTTAATAACGTATTGACAGCGAATTAAAGTTTCCAATTCCTTCCGATTGAACAAGAAAAATACACTAAAGAATCATTATGGTATTCGCTTACTTACGCGTTGGAAATTTGCATTTTCTTTTACAACAATGCACCTAATTACGATCTGGTAGTGTTAGAAATTAGAATTAAAAATAAATTCATTAAATACAATAAACGCGGAAGCAAAGTGTAGTACAACATTTCTAAAACAGGTTTTAAGGTTAGAAAAATAATGAACTCTTGCCAAAGGGAAAAAAGGTAGGAATTTTTGTATTCAGTCTCTGAATTACCTAGTTAAAAAAAAGATGTTTTTTTCATCGATTTTCCTCAAAAAAATACATATATATTGTGAAAAATAATTTTGTATTAGCTATTAGGATTATGACCTTGAAAAAAGTGGCTCTCCCTAGCGACGAATTCGAGCAAAAGGCGTATAGGAAGGGATTTCTGATTTCTTTCGAGTTATAATTTCCATTTTTCAAAAGTTTCGAGTACGAAGACGACGTGTTAATGCGTGAAAGTTTATATGTGTGTGTGTGTTTTTTTTTGTAAATAATCGGATTACTTGAGAATTGGAAATTTTAATTTATTTCATGAGGAAAAGTCAAACACGTCAGATAGATATATATATATTAAACTTGGCATTATATTTTCTTATTATATACGAAAATTTTACAGCAAACAAACTGTAAAAGAAAGCTTATGTGACTTTGAACTGTTGTGAAATGTCGACAGTCTCTGCGACTAAACTGTCTCCTCCAGCAGTAAGTCGTACACAAAGTTCAAGTGGAATCGTGCAACCTGGTGTGGTGGTGGTGAATAAGTGCATTATTTGCGGTCAATTTGACAGACTGCTAAAGTGTTCAAGGTGCAAAATTGCATTCTACTGCTCCAAGGAGCATCAGAAACTCGATCGTAAAAATCATAAATCATTTTGTTTGAAGAGTATTGAGGAAACAATAACAGCACCCGCCGAGGAGGCTATTTCCAATATTGTCCTCGATTGTGACAAGGAGAAAGAGGAGAGGAAAATCTTGACTAAATCTAACCTCAAAAAGAAAATTGTTAACAGTACAAGGGAACCTTCTGCTGGACCGTCGGCTGATCGATTCCGTGGTATGTTTATACTTTTTTTTCGAGACATAAAGTAAAGGTTTTTTTTTCGGGAATAAATAATAATAATTGGATTTAAGTATAGTAAATAGAGAGGATATTTTTTCCCTTTTGTTTAATTTTTGGTTCTTGCAGAATCGACGAACAAGGCGGACGGTTGGACGTCACCAATAACGTCTGAGGGTAGTTCAGAGGCAACAATCCTGGGCTCACGTGCCGAATCCTTGAATCCCTCATTAGAAGGTGAAAACGAAGCAGGCATGCATGCCTGTGACTATAATGGTGTGAATAATTTCCCCCAGCCAACGGACAATGAATCTCAAATAACGGTTTTTAAAAAAATCAAAAACGGATTACTCGACGATGTTTGCAAGGGTGTGATAACGGATATGAATTTATATGGTTTATGCGCCCTCGACGGTTTTATGGGCGATGAAATTGGTGCCGCAGTGTTGAACGAAGTATTAAACGTTTATAGTGCTGGTTTATTTAAAGATGGACAATTAGTATCAAATCGAGCTGGTGCAAATGATTCGAGAACTATTCGCAGCGATCAAATTGCATGGCTCGATGGAAAGGAGGGAAATTGTCCCAATATAGGTTTACTCATATCCCAAGTTGATGCCATTATAATGCGAGCAAATAAAATGATCAACAATGGCAAATTAGGCGACTACACAATAAACCAAAGAACGAAGGTAAATTTCCCTTTTAATACAAATTTATATCATTATCGATTTTTCAATCCATCGAAAACACTTTTCAGGGAGTATTTTTTTAATTTCCAACATCAAGAATGAATCCAATAGTCGAAACAAGAACAATTGTAAAAATTAAAATTTACATTTTGAAAACGAAGGAACAAATTTCAATAAATTGAAGAGACAGTACTAAGGGGGTGGTGGGAGGGGGGATAAGTGTTAAAATTAGGCATGCGCTTTCAAAAAACGTTAATGCTGTTGGTCACGTAGGCCACATTTCCCTTTCTCCCCCCCTCTCTGCAATTGTTTCTGATATTTTCATCCTAGAGCAACACCCACATTAAGTAATCGAATTTTTGAATGTAAACACACACACACAAACACAAATATGAGAAAATTTGTCAAATTCCATCGTGTAAATAAACTTTTTTGCGTCGTGTGCAAAAAGAAAAGCAAGAGCTTTTTTTTAACCTTCTTTAAAGGTGAAATAATTCCTTCAGTTATTCTTCTTCTCTTCTTATCTGACCTACCTCTAGACAGTTTTTATTATGCAAACACATATCACTGTTTTTTTTTCCCAATATTTTCAAGATTAGCAGATTTCTCTTCTCTACACATTTTAACAATATTTATAATAATAATACAGACTGAGAATTTATTTTGCGCAAATGAGAAATGAGTGTGTCGATTATTATTCATGATCAGTGGGTCAAGGTTGAGAAGTAAAATTCCAATGTCGAGGAGCGGATTGATTTTTATCTGAATGAAGATTTTTTGGGGGGAAATTAACATTTTTTCTTTATTAATTTTTAGTTTTTTTATATTTCGTATTCGAGATAATAAAAAAAAAACTATAAAAATGATAATTAAGACGATTTTCGAAAAAAAGATGATGAAGATGATTATTTTTGGAGAAAACTAAATGACGAGGAAGAAAAAATATGTTTTACATTTTGTTTTGATTAAATATAAAACAAGGAAGTGGTCAGTAAAGTGATCTATATATTCGTGTCATGTACCTGCTCATTTTTCACATTGTTGCTGCACACGGCTTATCTTATCTTGATTCATGTAAGAATGCAGAATCATCACTTATCATTGAAACACATTAGAGGATTTTTGCATTTTTTCTCCTCATTCTCAAGATTATTTGATTCTTCTTCTTCTTCTTCTGAAATTTCTTGAGGAAAAAAATTGATTTTCGCTTTAAGTATTCTTTTGGCTAGAATTGATAGTAATCGAAAGTGTTTAAAACTGGCAATTATTAGTTTTAAACGTTCGATAAACACCATTGGGTTATTTTAGATGTTGATTGTTTTTCTTTTAAGTGACAATATTCACATTCGTAGGTGACAAAAAAAATTCTTTTACAAATACCGAATAGGGACTATTTAATATTTGTTCGAGAATTGGTTTTTTTTTGACGTGTTTCTCAGTGCTAACGTCATTGGCTCTTTAAATATCTCTTAATTGTTCAATTTTTTCTCTCTTTTTCTCTCGAAAAGAAAAAAAAATCATGAAAAATATTCCTATTTCTATTCATGATTATTCAAATTTTTCCTCCGTCTTTAAATAATTCAATTCTTTCGAGAAATGTGTTATTAAATTCGAAAATAATTATTGAAATCGTAGTAAAAATTGTATTGAACTTGTATTTGAAAATGACTGCATTCTTTTATAAAGAATTTTACCACAATTTTTCAAAATAATTGAATTTCTATATAGAAAAAAGTTTTATATTCAGGAAAAGAATTAAATTTTTTCAAAGTAGGAATCGAATAAAATTTCTTTTTAAATAAAGGATTTTACTGAAATTACTGTTTGGAATTTTTAATAAAATTCTACAAAATAATTAAATTCCTATAGGCAAAAAAATTTTGTTAATTATTTAAAAAATTGAAAATCTTGCTAAGAATGGTATTAAAATTTTCGAAAATAATTGATTTTTTCACTGGAGTTCAATTAGAATTGTTTTAAAAATATTTCATTCTCATAAAGAAAGAAATACAAATTTTTCACAATGTAAAATTGAATTTTTACCAAGAATTTGATCAGATTTAGAAAATAATTGAATTTTGTGAAGTTTTGAGAATTTCTTTTTGAAATTTGATCTGTTTTGCAAAGAATTTTATTAAAATAATTAAATTCCCGGCGAAGAATTTTATTAATTATTAATTAATTCATATCAAATTCAATTCTTATAAATGATTTTTAATAAAATTATTTAAAAATTTTGAAGCAATAATTAAATTCCTGGGGAAAATTTATAACCTTTAAAAAATAATTGAAATCTTGCTAAGAATTCTATTAAAATTTTCGAAAAATAATTGAATTTTTTGCCAGAAATTTGATTAAAATTTTGTTAAAAATATTTCAATATTAATAAAGAATGGAATCAAAAATTTTCAAAATGCATAAGTTATTGAATTTTTGCGAAGAATTTTATTCAATTCTGAAAAATAATTGAATTATTTTGAGATAATTTTTTGAAAATTTTATTGAAAATAGTTGTAATTCTGAGAAGATTTTATTAAATTTTTTCAAAATAATTGAATTTCAACGATGAATTTTATTATTTAGGAAAAGATTAAAACTTTTTTTTACAAATAATTTTATATTAAAATTTTCCCAAATATTACAATATTTACAAAGAATTTTATTAAAATTCTCATTAATATAATTAAATTCCAGCGAAGGATTTTATTATGAATTATGAATTATGAATTAAATTCTCATGAATAATTTTATTAAAAAAATTTTTAAAGCAATTGAATTCCTGCAAATAATTTCTTATTAAAATTCTTTAAAATAATTAAATTCCTATGGAAAAATTTATAAATTATAATTATAAAAATAATTGAAATCTGTCTAAGGATTTTTATTAAAATTTTCGAAATTAATTGAGTTTTCCCGAGGAATTTAATTTTATTCCAAAGATTTCAATTCTCATATAGAATTCCATAAACAAATTTTGAAATAATTAAATATTTACTAAGAATTTGATAAAATTTAAAAAAAATATTGAATTTCGAAAACTTTTGCGGATTTTTATTGAAAATATTGAAATAGTGTAGAAAATAATTGAATTTCTGCGGTAAATTTCATAAAATTTTTTGAAAACAATAAGTGAATATGTATAATCAAGTAGCAAATTAAGTTAATTAAATTTTTTTAATTTTGAATCCGAAATTATTTAAAAATTGAAATTCATATTTGAACACAAAAAATTTTTTTTATTTTACATAATAATAAAAATTAGGTAATATTTTTTGTCTTGTGATCCTTATTATTTTATTTCGTAAAAAATAATCAAATAGTAATTATTATTCGGTAAAATAATGAATAAGTCATTTTTATTCAGTAAAATAATAAATATGTTGCTATTATCAGTTACATAATAAATAAGTTTATTTATTTATTTTTGTTTTTTTTATTTTATTCAATAAAATAAGAAATACATTTCTATTATTATTTAGTTAAAGAATTTAAAAAAAATTATTATTTATTATTATAGAGAACATTTTAATAAATTGTTCACGTTTAGTGAATTTAAAGTTGTTGTATATCAACATAAATCGTGTTAGCAGTAGCGGCTACTTTATTGTTGAATAAATTATACATATTCATAGAATGGCAAATAATACGATGCGGTTCACAGATGTATTCTTTGCTTATTATCAACAGCAGGTTCACTGATAAATGTATGAATCACATTATGTTCCTTCTTTAGTCACGTAGGCACTTTTTTTGTTTACTTTTTCAGAAATTATTTTTAGTTTATAAATTAAGTTAAATACCTTGTCCATTTTATATTTAGAGTTGTCTTACAATAATTATTTACATTGCGAGAGCTATTTTGCAAATCTATTTTCAATACTTTTTATCCGCACTATTTTTATTTATTTTTTAAATGAAGGAAATATTTTTCATTCTGAGTACATTTTCATAAATTACTGATCTTAATAAAAATTGAATTATAAATAATTTAAATTTAGTGAATTTAATTTATTTATACGCTAAATTTAATTAAATTCACTAAATGAAACTAAACTATTTTAACTAGTTTAAAAAAATTAAATTAAGTAAACAAAAATTAAAAAAATAAATATAATTAAAAATTAAGTAAAAACTAAATTAAAACCTAATTGAAATATTTAGAAATTTTGTAATTAAAACTTTTTCCTCCTTCTCGACATTTAGAAAAGTAGAATTCATTTTTTTTTAAACGTGACGCAAAATTATTGACTATTTGGTAATACTATGAAGTTTGGAATTTTATTCTAAAAATGTACATTATCATAATTTGAGATATTTAGATTGTCGTACATAATATTATCAGATACTTTATCACAGTTCTAATTTTGTATTCGCTTCTACTCGTAAAGAATTTTTATTACGTTAAAAAATAGAAAACTCATTGTGTATATATTTTCAAAATTTGTTTCATATTTGGTGAGGAGAAACTCAGCTGATCAGGAACTAAACAAATTATTTCACTGAAAATCGTTAATTAGTTTTACAAACATTTTTTTCTGTTTTTCGAATTTGTTACAAACGTCGTTCAAGTTCTCGGATGTTTAGTGATCAAACGATTGAGAGAGAAAAAAATATTTTTCCTCATGGAAACAATAATATCTTTTGTTTAGAAATTTTTCTTTGTTAACTAGTCAAACGTTTGATGCAAAACATTTTATTTACAAAAATATTCTTTACAAAAAAAAATTATTAAATATGAAAAGAAAGAAAAACGATTTTTTTAATACACAAATATAGAAAATGTATTTTATTTCTATTATTTTTTTCATATTTAATTAAATTAGTTAATAAATTAAAATTTTTATAAATAAATAATTTCTAAATTATTGATTATTGATTATAATAATCGTAAAATTCGGCAACGTTAATTCAAGGAAAAATTATATTGTCAAAAATATTAAATATTAAACTTTCTTTTGGAAAAATTATTGTTTTTTTTAATTTTTGTCGAGTCGAAATTATCGCAGTATTTTTTTTTACACTTGTTAATTAATAACTTCCTTTTTAACTAAAATTATGAAATTCGTAATGTTCCGTATTACATATTAAAAATATGAATCCGAAAAAAAGATGATGATAATTGCGTAAGAAAGGGAAATTTCTGTTCTGTCCCACTATTTATTTCAGGAATTTTTTTTTTATTTTTCTATAAAGGTAACCGGTTTAGGCAATCCTGTTTCTTGTATAAAATATATTCGATTTCCGAGAAAAGTTTAGATGATAATAATCCATGTGAGAGGACAAACTGTGCATTAGTTAAAAAAAATGTCTCACACTCATGAAGATTTGCATTAAAATCTTGATGATAAAATCATTTCATATTTTCGAAAATATTATTCAGAAATTCGTATTTCAAATTCTCTTATGTTTTTTTTCTCTCTCAGGATTTTTACGATCACGTTCATTCATGAAGAATTATTTTTAAATCTCTTTCAAACTCGCAAGCTCTTTGTGTGTGTGTGTGTCTTTATGAATAAAAACAAAGACCAATCTCCTTTTGCATTGAATCTGTGGAACAATGTAAAAAAATGGAATTTAATGAAAATTCATTTTTCTTTGTAGTGGAAATTTTTACTATTTTATTTTTATTTTTTTTTAAATTTTTACTAATTTTAATCTAGAAAAGAAAAAATTTATTATAAATTATTATTTGTTATTAAAATAAGTATAAAATATAATTATTGTATTGAAAAATATTTAATTGTATAAATTATATTTTTTATTATTGAAAGAAAGAGGTTTATAAATAGTTCGAAAAGAGTCCAATTTAAAAAAAAAATGAGAATGTAATATCTGGATATTTTTTGTGATTTCCAAAGTATTTTAAATTATCCGTTTGACAGATTTATTGCTACAATTATAAAACTTCTAGGAACGAGAAATTTTCCTTATTTTGAAAATAATAATGACAAACGTGTCAAGTAATTTATGATAACTATTCTTGGATTTAGAAACGCATTAAAATTCATTTCTAAAGAATTCTTTTTGCACCTATTTTTTCAACACTTTCCTCACAGAAAAAAAGAAAAAATTTGTAATGTTCTGAAGATAGATTTATTTCCATATATTTGAATATTGAGTTATTTTTGATTTTTTTTGTTGAGGTATTGATATTTTTATTACTTTTATTTGTTATTGTTATTTTTATTATTTTTTTGTTATTATTATATTGTTATTAATTTTTTATTATTATTATTATTATATTGTTACATTGTTATTAATGTTATTTTTATTATTATTATTGAATTTATTTTTCATTAAAATTTTTTTAATTTTGCAGGCAATGGTGGCGTGTTATCCTGGTCACGGTACACATTACGTTAAACATGTAGATAATCCAAATGGAGATGGAAGGTGCATCACAGCTATT
Organism: Leptopilina myrica (nomen nudum); assembly: GCA_032872475.1. Taxonomy (NCBI): domain Eukaryota; kingdom Metazoa; phylum Arthropoda; class Insecta; order Hymenoptera; family Figitidae; genus Leptopilina; species Leptopilina myrica (nomen nudum). Next base: position 19,967,649 of record CM065467.1, on the reverse strand, counting down.
TATTACCTCAATAGAGATTGGGATGTTAGAGTAAGTATTTCTTAATTTTTTTACTGCATTTTTTGTTTTCAAACTTTTTTTAAAATTGTTCTTTTTAAAATTTTCCAATTTCAAAATTAATGTATTGAAAATCATTGAATTCTTGTAAAGAATCTTGACAAAAAATTTGAAGAGAATAATTGAATTCCTTAGAAGAATTTTTTTATTTATATTGATAATAATTGAATTCTCGCGAAGCAATTTATTGGAATTTTTAAAGATCCTAATTGAAATCCTTTTAAAAAATTTCTTTGAACTTTTATAAAATAATAGAGCTTTTTCTTAATTTTAATTACAAATTTTGTAAACAATTAAATTTTATGAACGAGAATTTTATTAACATTTTATTTAAAATAATTTAACTTCTAAAGGGGAATTTATTATTTATAGAAAATAATTTAATTCTTGCAATGAATTTTACTGTTTATAAAAATAATTGAATATTTTTCTGAAGATATTATTAAAAATTTAGGAAATATATGAATTTTATGTAAATATTTGAAAATAATTGAATTCTTTCTTTCTATTAAAATATTGTTTTGATAAGAATATTGAATTTCTACAAAAAATTTTTGTATTTATTAAAATAATTAAATTTTTGCCAAGAATTTTACTATTTATAAAAATAATTGAAATGTTTCGAAGAATTTTTTAACAAATTTTAGAAAATAATTGAATTTTTTTGAAGAATTTTATAGAAATATTTGAAAATAATAAAATTCTTACGGGAAAGTCAGTTAAAATTTTTTTTTAAAAATAATTGAATTCATCAAAAGAATTTTATCATTTTTTGAAAATAATTGACATCATCTAATTTTGTATTAACGAATATATTTAAATGTTGCATTGAAAGTAATTTAATTTTCACATACCTTGAATTTTTAAAAAATATTTTTTCGAATAATATTGAATTACTTTTAGAGAACTTTAAATTCTTGTTAAAATTGAATTTTATGGACATTTTTGAAAATTATTAAATTCTTCCATCTAATTTAATTTCAATTTTATTAAAAATAATTTAATTCCTGCAAAGAATTTTGTTATAATTATAAAAATAGTTGAATTGTTTCGAAGAATTGATTAAAATTTCAGGAAATAATTTAATTTTATGGAAATATTTTAAAAAATTTGAATTCTATAGAGGAAAAATTCTTTTGAAGGTAATTTAATTCTGGCGAACAGTTTTACTATTTATATAAAAATAATTTAATTATTTTGAAGGATTTATTAAAAATTTTAGAAAATAATTGAACTTAACTCTTTTAGGAAATTTTATAACGCTTTAAAAAATAATTTAAATTCTTTCGAGAAGTTTTATTGATAGTAATTGAAGTTTTGTACTATTTAAAAAAATAATTGAATTGTTCAGAAGGATTTATTAAAATTTTAGAAGAGTAATTAAATTCTTTCGTGAAATTTCATTAAAAATAATTGAATTTTTTCAAAAAAATTTTACTATTTACAAAAATAATTGAATTATTCCTAAAAATGTTATTATTTATATTAAAATATTTTGAATTCTTGAGAAAAATATTCTTATATTGAAATTTTTAAAAATATAAACAATAATTAATTTTGTACTTACTAAGTGATTTTTTTAAAAGTTTATTTATGAGATTATGTTGAAAATAAAATTTTTTGTAATTCGCATAACAATAATAAGAATATTAAATTAAATTAATTGTTTCTTATGATTTCAAATTGATCTAATTTTTCCTTTTCTTTGTTTAGAAATTCGGAGGATTGTTAAGGATATTCCCATTATGTTGGAAGGACCACGTGGCGAATATTGGTCCTTATTTCGATCGAATTCTATTTTTTTGGTCAGACAAAAGAAATCCACATGAAGTACAACCTGCTTATAAAACAAGATACGCTATAACGTTATGGTATTTTGACACCGAAGAAAGGAAGAGAGCTCTTCAAACGTATAAAAGACAACGTAAGGAACTTTTTTCCCATTCCCCTGAATTTAACGTCGACGAATCTCAATGACGAAAACAATTATTTAATATTTTGCCTTTAGAGATGAAATTGTCATCAATTTCAAAGAAATCAAAAAAATATTGTCAATATTCTTTTCGGTTTTGTGAAAAAAAAAATTTCTTCGACGCTAAATTCAGAGATTTTTTTCAACTAATTCAGATTTACAATTAATTTAATGGTTTCTAAACTTTCAAATATAGATTATATTTTTAATCTAATAATTAAAGTTTCGATTAATTGAAATTTTTTAACGAAATCGTTTATTTTTTTGTTTTCAGAAGAAGATGTTATGTTTCCTGGAAATTCGTGAAACGAAAAGGTAACAATGCAATCATACTGTTCATTGACTGAAAGCGTATGTTAAATTAAATTAAACCCGTGTTGAAAATCTGAATTTAATATACAAGAGGGTTGAAACTGAAAAATTAAAATACTTCTAGAAAAACAAAGGAATTCGAATTTATTAACATTGGTTAATAAATCAATTTTTCAAAAAAAAAAAAAAGAAATGTTAAAAAATTTTTTTTTTTTTTGGTTTGAGTGTGTGTGAAAAGTAACGTAAATTTAGATGTACTTTCTGGCGCATTAAATTCTAATCAATTATTACGATAATTATCATGAAATCAAACAGTGATCGTTAATTAAACTTCTGAAGATGGTGAAAAAGAAAAATTGTTTTCACAAATTTCTCATATTTAATGTGCAATAGTTGCAGATATTTTCATTGTTTCATAAACAATCTTCCATTAATTTTCGCTTGTCAAATTTTCCTCTTTTTACAATTTTTACAATGTAAATTTTGTCAATTTCTTCCACGTCGACCCCTTTTAAAAATCTGCAGCTGTTATTATCAACAGCAATTGAAATTGCGTTCTGTGATGTTTTAAAAACTAGAATTAATGCTAATTGTAACATTTCTCATTTACTTCTTTTTTTTTTATTAAAAAGAGAAAATGCTCCGAGCGTCAAACTCATTTTTTTTTATTAATTTTAGATTTTTAAATTAATCAAATTCATTGATTGGATATAAAATAGGATAGGAAATTTTGCAGAGCTTTTCCTACCTGTTTTTTTTAAATGAAAATTTTTGTAAGTTAGATTTTATTTCTAACTATTGAGGCATTATTGTTACTATTATTATTATTCTTATTATTATTATAATTAAAGAAAAACAATGTCATTTTTAAAGTGTTTCGGTATCTAGTATATAATGGCAGGTACTTTTAAAACTTAGGAAATGACACATATTTTCCAGTATTTTTTTTAATTAGTCGTGAGAAAAATTTGCATTTTGTAATGAAAAACAAAAAATGAAAACTAAAAGAAGACATATATGTGTGAAACATAATTTCGTTTTGTAATAATTGACGGAATGTTAAATTATCAAAGACTAGTAGTTAATTTATTTTTTTTTTTGTTGAAATATTTGAAATCACATTTGTACCTGTCTTGCTTTTATTGTAGAATTTTATGTCCTGAAAATATTGATGTGACAAAAAGAAAAATAATTAAAAGCGAGCCTAACGAGAAGCGAATTAGGACTCTTTAATTTACTTAAAAAAAAAAATTAAGATCTCGTAATTTGAGAGTCATGTTGTAATTGAGATTCAATTTCGATAATGTAGTCTTTTTATTATTTAGGTACTGATCGATAAACTATTCTTAAATAATTAACTTATTTTTGATGCTCATATTTAAAAATTTATATTAATTATTCTTAATATTAAATTTATTGTAAGTTATTAACGGAGACGACTCCTCAAACATTGTCAAAGTAAAAGAGTTTATTATATATGCAAAAAAAACAAAATGTAATAAATGCTGTACATAGTTTAAAATTGTCTTTTTTGTTCCCTCCTATATATATATTTAGTATAATTTGTATAAAAATAAATTATGGTTACTTACAAATATTTTTTTTTCTTTACTTATTCATTAATTTGACAGTCTGTTATTTGATCCTCCAAAAGTTCTGCGGGATTGTAGGCTTGGAAACTGAAACCGGATCTCAAAAATGAACCTGGATTGATGACGTGACATTTTGAAAATTCTGTTTTGTATGATGAAAATGTATCGGCAACGACGATGAGATCCGGAGTGGGAAACAGTTGTAAAGCATGATCGTATTTCCAGTAAATCGGCGTTGCTTGAAGAGTCAATGGTATCAGGTGAGATTGACTTATTATCGACTTTGCGTACTGTAAAAATTAAGTTTTTTTTGTAGTTTTCGATTTTCCTTTTTTTTCGAAAGAAATAAAATTCTTCTCAGAAAATCAATTATGTTCAATGTTTTTTTTAATTCTCGTCGAAATTTTAATTATCTGTAGAAACAATTAATTTCTTTTCTAAAATTTCAATTATCTGTAGAAATAGTTAGTTTCTTTTTTAAAATTCAATTATTTTCAAAAATTTAAATAACATTCTTGGCAAAATTTCAAATATTTTCAACAATTTTCCTGAACACAATGATTTTTAATATCTATTTGTAATAAAAATTTCCAAAAGAATTAAATTGTTTAAACAAAAGTTTAATAACAATTTCCCGGGAAAACCAATACTTACAAATTTCTTCGCAACAAATTCAATTATTTTTAATTTTTTAAGGAAGTTTTTCGAAAGACTGACTGAATTATATACAGAGAATTTAGGAAAACAGTTCTGAGAAATTCAATTATTTTGAAAAACTTTTCAACACAATTCTTTAAAAAATTCAATTTGAAAAAGTTTTTGACAACATTTAGTTAATGAAATTGCAATTTTTAATCAAATTCACCAATATAATTCAATTATTTTCAATAAAATTCTTAAGAATTCAATTATTTTTTATAAAATTCTTAAGAACTCAATTATTTTCACAAATAACAAATTTTTCTCGGGAATTCAATTATTTTAAAAATATTTCAATAAAATTCTTCGCAAGAAATAAATTATTGTCATAAATAATAAAATTTTTCTCGGAAAAACTCAATTATTTAAAAAAATGTTGATAAAATGGTTTTTAAAATTTTTTGTAGAATACAATTATTTTCGTAAAATAAAACATTTCTTTCTAAAAATTCAAAAATTATAAAAAAAACGTTAGTAAAAACCTTCGAATGAATTTAATTATTTTCGCAAAGATAAAACTCTTCGAAGCAATTCAATTATTTGAGAAATTTAAATAAAATTTTTCCCAAGAATTCAATTATTTTCAAAAATAAAATTTAATAAATAAATAATAGTAACAAATAATAATAATAAATAAATAATAAAATAATTTAATAAAATTGTCCCAGAAATTTCAATTAATTCAATTTTTTAATGATTTTTCTCGATAGAATTTAATTATTTTCAAAAAGGTTAAAAAAAATTCTGAGAAATTCATCAATTAATTAAAAGAATTTTTATAAAATCTTTCATAAGAAATTAATTATTTAAAAAAAGAGATAATATTTTTCTCCTGAGTTCAATTATTTTCAAAAATAAAATTCCTCATAGGAATTTAATCTTTTTCACAAATAGTTATTTTCTTCTATGTGAATTAAATTATTTAAAAAAATATTTGAATAAAATTCTTCGCAAGAAATCAATTATTTCCATGAAAATAAATTTTTTCACAAGAATCCAATTATTTAAAACAGAATTTAAGAAAAAAATTTCAGATTTCAATTATTTTCCATTTTTTTTAACGAAATTTTTCCGGTGTTAAATTATTTTCAAAAATGAAATTCTTCACAGGGATTATATTCTTTCAAAAAATGTTTTCATAAATAACAAAACTTATAGCAGAATTTCAATAATTTTTCATACAATTTTAAATAAAATTCTAGAAATTTATAATTGAATATTAAAAGCATTAGGGCGTGAATTTTTCGAAATACTTGAATTTTGAAAATGTTTCAAATGAAAATCTTTGAAAAATCTGCATTTTTTCGTATTTCGGAAAAGTTAGAAATTATTGTTGAAATTCAATTATTTTCAAGAGAAATAATATATTCTTTGCAAAAATTAAATGTTGTTTAAAAATACTAAAATTCATCTTGGACATTCAATTATTTTCGTTTTCGTATTTTGTAAAAGTTAGAAATTATTGCAGAAATTCAATTATTTTCAAAAGGAATATAATATTCTTCGTAAAAATTAAATTAATAAAATTCTTCTTAGACATTCAATTATTTTCGTAAATAATAAAACTCCTCGCAGAATTTCAATGATTTTAAATACAATTTTAATCGAATTTGCGCGAAAAATATAATTATTCTCCAAAATTTTATTAAAATTCGTCGAAAGAATTTAATTATTTAAAAATTTATTGATAAAATTCTTTATGGAAATTGAATTTTAAGAAACATTCAATTATTTATTTTTGTATTTATAAATAATTGAATTCTCGTAAGATTTTCTAATAAAAATTTATTTAAAAATGCGAATTTCAGTTAAAATTTGAGATAATAATTGAATATTAAAAGCATTAGAGCTTGAATTTTTAGAAATAATTGAATTCGGAAATTAATTTTTTTGGGAAAGTTTAATTCAATTTTTTTTATATTATTTGAAGTTTTTACTTTCTAATATTTATCTTTAATTGAAGAATTGACGAATAATTGAAATTTCGTAAAATTGAATATGGAAAAGAAATGGATTTGAAAATTACCAAAAAACTTTTTTCGAAAATTATCAAAAATCGATTTCAAGAGAAAGTTTAGTTAAAAATTTTTTTAAATAATAATTACATTGCTAATGATTTTATCAGTCGGTAGTTTTTAATTTTTACAAAACAGGAAGAAATCGAGTCGAAGAGTCGGAGTTATCGATATCTTCATATTTTATAGAATAGAAAAAAATTTATTTTTAAAAATGTTTTCTTTTAAATACTTTCACTGGGTCGAGCCCTGAATATTGTATTCGAGAAAGAAACATTGCTTTCAATGAAAAGAAATTTTATGAATTGTTTTCAGAAAAAAAGACAATAAATACTTACGTGCTCATAAACATTTCCAGTATTGAGAAACTTGAGCGTATTTCTACAAAGTTTCAATAAAATATCCTCTCTAAAAACGACAATTTCCTTGGTGCAATACTGAATTCTGCAGGGATTCGTCGCAAGATGTGTGTGAGGTACGCGTTTGATAAAATCGGCGACAACTGATTTTGGTAAAGGCGCTCTTGGCAAAATTCTCGGTGCCCCAAGATCAAATGGACCAGGAACGAGAACAAAGTGTGATGTTTCTAAAATTGCATGATGCTGTGTTATTAAATCGGCGACATTCTTGAAGCCGTCTTTCAATTTCTGTGCACTCGTCGCGTCCGGTGGGAAGCTGAGAAAATTTCCAAAAAGTACAAACGCAACGGGCGGTGAATCAGAGAAACCATTTAAAATCTCCTTGAATTTCTCCAGTACACGAATATCGTCCACCCAAAAGTCCGATATAAAAATAAGCATGTCCTTCTGAAGAATTTCATGATCGTGCAATTTTTCCGATAATTTTAATGATATCGAATTTGGACCACCGAAAGTGTTTACTGTTCCAAAAGCGACACGAGAATTCTCCGAAGGTTCCGAAGGGGGAAATCCTATTTTCTCCACCTCGAAGACACCGTCCGAGTAATTTCCACTCGCAATCACGATTGAACCTTCCATAATGAGACTCGTCTGAAAATCTTGATTTTCTGTTAAGGAAACTAAGAATTAAAAAAATTAACATTTTTTAAAATATATTCTAAATTATTCTGATTAAAAAATTAGTGAATATAAAAAGGATATTGCTTTCCTAAGATCCAATTTAACGTTTCCGTAACCATCTTCCAAGTAAAATTCACCCTCGGTGAGTTGCGAGAGAAGACCAATAACGTAAACATTCTCCGTTTTTGCCTCACTGAGTAAATTTTCAATTGCAACCAATTCCAATTTCCCCTCATTGGATTCACCGAATTTCGAACTTTTGAAATGATCGTGTCTTAAAGTTCGATAATAAAGTAAATCAAGTCGATCTTTAAAAACTAGTGACTTGTACTCAGCGTCTGGATATAAATCCTTGTCCACTGTTTTTATCATAAATTTTCTTCTTCCGAGGTCATATTGAACTTTAGGCGTGTCAAAGGCATTGATAATATTTATAATTGTTTCCGTATCCTTTAAGGAAGTCGTTGGCCTTACGTAATCATTAAATGCGAGGATAATGTGCTCCTTCTGTACATTAGGTGTCTTTAGAGTTTGTGTTAATAATTGTTCGATAATTCCAGTGAGAAATTCGTCTCTTTCACTTTCTGGAATGCCTCTCGATATTTGCCTCGCAACGTAGCCACTCAAATTTCTAAAAATGGAAATTTATTTATTATATTTTTATTTAGTTGAAAATTTTACTATAATTTTTATAATCAATGTATAATTAATATTATTACATGTAAATAAATAATTATAGTAAAGGAGAATAAAACGAAAAAATTCGGACAAATAGTTTTTAAGAAAATCGTTTACTCCAACGTTTCGAAATTTAAATGATTTCCTCTTCAGGAAGTCTATAAGAATATAAAATAAAATACAAAAAAATATATAAATTAATACACAAAAAATAAAATACTATACAAAAATATATACTTAACATTCGTCAGCAAAAAATTAAAAAAAAATTCACCCATGAATTAAATATATAAATTTATTTTTATTTTTTGCTTACGAATGTCTATTTATTAATTTTTTGGCAAAATTATAACTTTTTACTCAAATGAATTCTAATTTTATTAAATTTTATTAAAATAACAAAAAATTAATTCACCTACGAATTGAATTTATTAATTTATTTTCATTTTTTGCTGACAAATGTCTATTTTTTTGGTAAGATTATAACTTTTTATTAAAATAAATTCTAATTTTATTAAACTAAATAAATTAAATTAATAAAAATAAATTCACCCATGAATTGAATTTATGAATTTATTTATTTTTTTTTTTGCTGACAAATGTATATTTATTAAGTTTTTTGGTAAGATTATAACTTTTTACTAAAATAAATTCTAATTTTATTAAATTTTATTAAAATAAAAATAATAAATTCACCCACGAATTGAATTTATTAATTTATTTTTATTTTTTTCTAAAGAATGTCTATTTATTAATTTTTTGGTAAGATTATAACTTTTTTAAAAATATATTCTAATTTTATTAAAATAAAAATAATAAAATAATAAAAATAAATTCACCCACGAATTGAATTTATTTTTTGCTGAGGAATGTCTATTTATTAATTTTTGTTAAGATTAAAACTTTTTCATTATTTACCAATGAATGTTAGATTAATTATATATTTGTTTGAAATTTATATATTTTTTTTAAATTTTATAATTTTTTTAAATTTTTTATTTTTTTTGATTGACAAATGTTAAGTATATATTTTTGTATATTATTTTTTGTATATTAATTTATATATTCTTTTGTATATTATTTTATATTTTTATGAACTCCCTGAAGAGGAAATCATTTAGATTTTGAAACGTCAGAGTAAACTAATTTTTTTAAAACTATTTGTCCTAATGTTTTCGTTCTATTCTCCTTTACTACAATTATACTATTTCTCGGACGTAAAAGATTGATTAATAAATAATTATAATATTGCAATAATTCACTGTAATTTATTTCATCCAAATTGATAAATACTACTACTTGGGTATTAAATTTTAAATTATTAAAATTTATCTAATGATCTTAATTTTATTCTAAATTCTTGAAAATGTTTATTTAACAAATAAAAGAAATTACGAAAAAGAATACTCACTTTGTGATTGTCAGTCCATACAATGAAAACATTGTTTGCACTTGTTTTGTAAAAACTTCGTCTGCCATGATATTTTCTTTTTTGTTTTATTAAAAATATGCAATTTAGTAAAATTAATTAAAAGTCTTTTAAAAATCAGGAACGATAAGAATGATAAGAATAATTATAATTTTAACAACAGAACCAGAAGATTCTCCGCATGTCAATTTTTGAGGTTAAAAAAAACAATCATCTACATTCCCGCCAAATCTGTTTGACAGCTGTGAAACAAACATGTCGGGTCCGCATTATTATATTATTTATTAATTTTTATTCAAAAATAATATGCATTAAATATTTAATCAATAAATATTAACTAGATGATTTCATTTTCTAAAATCTCTAACTCGTAGCATGTTCAAAAAAAGAATGATAAAAAACTTTTTAGAACGAAAATTGACTTTGCAATCTGACAAAATTTTATCGATTTATATAATAATATTTATTATATTACTTAGGTTTTTTTTTGATAAATAACTTAATTATACTCTTATAAATGATTTACAATCATAGTACAATAATAAAATTAATAAATAAAGGTTTTAATTAATTAATTTAAGTGAAAATTCGTTAGTTCCTGGTTTGTCCGCTCGATATAGGTAGATGTCGCCCCTAAAATTGACGTTTTTTGTGGTAGTTTTTTGGTTTTCCATGTAGTTTACCTTCATGAAAACTGGAGCTCTCATTGGCTAAATTCAAATTTGCGCGGGAACAAGACCCGACCAATGAGAGTGTTTAAAAACCTAAAGGCGGAATTACACATGGTCAGCGCTGATTGGCTTGCTGAGAACCGCGCAAATTTGAATTTAGCCAATGAGAGCACTCGTCTTCATAAAGGCGAATCACATGTAAAACTCGAAAACCACAAAAAATCGTCAATTTTAGGGGCGACATCTACCTATATCGAGCGGAAAAACCCGGAACTAACGATTTTTTACCTACATTCATTAATTAAAGTACATATTTACTGATATTATCACTGTAATATGATTGTAAATCATTTATAAGGATAAAATAAATTTATTTTAAAAAAAGACTACCAGTACAATTAATATTATTGAATAAATCGTTCTGACTTTTGACGGACAAGTGTATAAATGTCCAAGTCGTCGTTTTATCCGCAAGGATCGTTGCGATCGTGAGTCTTCGATAATAGTTTACAGACGATGAACTTTCATTGCTATTTATCGTGCTATTATCCTGGTTTTATCCGTTGTCGTTGTAAATTAACATTTGTATTTTGCAAAAGCAAGACTAACAAATATCACTGTTTTTGATGCAAAAAGCATTAATATTGGTGATTAACTTAACACTCAAGAATTGTGCTACAACCAAATTGAACAAAGGAATATAGAAAAGCCAAAAGGTCATTTATCAACTCAACCTATTTTTTTATGTTTGATGTCTCAAGGTTTTTACACGAATTTTTTCAAAATTCGGCCGGTATTTAACGCAATAACCAATAATTTCTGGCTCTACAAAAATGTCTGTTACTTTTGCTCAACGGGGTAGACCAACTCCAACATCGACACAAATTCAGAAGGTGAGGTCTTTATATGAAAGAAAATACTTATTTTTACAAAAAAAGCAAAGAAACCGGAATTTCATTTATATTGTAGAGATATTGAAACTTATTTCCTCGAAGAGAGTGCTTGTAGATATTTTTCTTTTTTCTTTTGAAAGTATACGACAAATGGAATTTTTTGATATATTTAAATATTTTATTGATTAGAATAATTTTTCTTTTTCGTTTTGGAGTTAACCTAGAAATGTATTACAGATGCTTGATGAGAATAGTCATCTCATTCAGACGATACAAGAATACCAGAATAAGGGAAAAGTTCAGGAGTGTATGCAGTGAGTATTTCTAATTTTACATTTTGAAATAAAGGAGAAGAAACTAGAAAATTATTGTTTTTTCTCATTTTTTTTCAGGTATCAACAAATTTTGCATAGGAATTTAGTTTACTTGGCATCTATTGCCGATGCTGGTCAAAATATACAAGCGTTATTACCTGTAAGAAATTAATTTGTCCTTTGAAAATGTAAAAATAAATTTTGTATTTCTTATTTTTTGGTGGTAAATTGTTAATTTCTTGAATTCACTTTAGCCACCTCAGGGGATAACTAATGGACCGCAGCATCCAATAATTGGACCTCAGGGTCCGCCGAGTGGACCGGCAGCGACTCCCGGACCTGGAGGTGAAATACCTCCGAATACTCAACAACCGATGCCAATGTCGGGCTTTAATCAAGGACAAAATATGGGTCAAAGTGGTTATCGTGGCGGACCTGTGATGCCAGGTCAAGTTCCTGCTATTAATCGTGAGTTTTCTTCTTGTGAAAATAAATTTACTATTTTATTTTTTAAGATAGAAATTAAGTTAAGTATAAATAAATAATGAATTTGAATAAATAATGAATTTGAATAAATCAATAAATTTGAATAAATCAATTTATATTAATTAATTTGATATTAATTCACTGACAAACTTTTTAGGGCCACCAGCTGGACCTGGACCACAGCAATACAGAGGCGGACCTCAGGGTTATCCTCAGCAACCGGCTCAACAAGGTTATCACACTCCTTACGCTAATCAAACCTCAGGCGGCAACTATCAAGGTCCCCAAGGATCTTCTTACACTCCAGGACAACCGAATCAATACGGTCCTCCGAACGCAAGCCAACAACAATATCCCGCTTCCAATCAACCCAATTACGGACCTCCGACAACCGTCAACAGTTACGGACCTCAACCAGGTTATCCGCCACCCGCGAATCAACCTCCAGCCGGTTATGGACCACCACCGCCACCAAGTCAACAAGGCTATCCACCACCGAATCCCCCGCAGCAGAATTTCTCATCCGGCAATCAACAACAACAGCAACAACAGCAGCAGCAACAACAACAACAACAACAGCAACAACAACCAGGCGCACAGTACGGCAGTCCGAGTCCACAACCCAACTACCAACCGCCAAATCAACCACCACCGCAAAACGCCTACGGTTCCGGTCAATCCGGCAACTATCCACCACCTCCATCTCAAGGCTATCCGAACAGTGTTCCACCGCAGTCTTACCCCCCGCCGCCGACATCGAACGCCACCCAACCGCCGCAACCAGGTCCCCAACAAACCGGCGGTCCTCAACCGAATTACGGCAGCCAACCGAGTCCAGGTCCCGGTCCAGGACAATACGGACCAACCTCGACGTCGCCTCCATTCAGCACGACTCCAGTCAGCGGCGTCAACACCTACGCTCAAAGCGGACAACCCACGAGCACACCGTCCGCCTCGACTCAAACCTATCCCCCAAGCAGCGGTCCTCCACCATCATCACAAGCCGGCAACTATCCCCCACCCGGACCATCACCCGCCGGCTATCCTCCCCATCAATCTCCCCATCCCGGTCAACCTCATCCTCCCCACCCACCACACCAACCACCCCATCAACCTTCCCACCAGGGTCCCCATCCTCCCCATCAATCTCCCCATCCAGGTCAACCTCATCCTCCCCACCAACCGCATCAACCTCCCCAAAGCCAACAACCCTCACAAACACCACCACAATCCCAACAACAACAACAACAGCAGCAGCAGCAACAACAACAGCAACAATCGCCAAGTCCAGCTCCAAGTGGCTTTCAACCGCCCTCCGGTCCACCACAGGGACAAGCGCCACCACCGCAGCCGCAAGCCTATGGACCGCCGCAGTCACATCCGGCGACAACGCAAACTTACGTTCCGCCCAGTCCTGGACAACCGCAGGTGTACTCGCCTCATCCGGGACAAGGTGGCCAGCACTATGGACATCCGCAGTATCCGCCTCAGAGTTATCCACCGCCACCCGGTGGACAGGGCTATCCACAGTATCCGCCGAGGCCACCGGGCAGTCACATGCCACCGCCTGGTCCTCAGGGTCCACCTCCGCCCAATCAGTACGGCTATGGCTATCAACCACCTCCTCAGTAATTTCGATCTTAGCAATTCTTGTTTTTTTTTAAAAAATAGGTAAACAAAAGAAATTCTTTTTTGCTTCTGCAAATTATTATCTTTCGTTCAATATTATTAGTTACTTAATCACGAATTCAATATTTTGAAACGGAAATAAGCATTTAAAGCTCTTTTTTATTTACTTCTCAATTATCAAATAAAAGGCGAAGATAGAATTCAATTTTTAACGGAATAATCAAATTCTTTTTATACAAATTACGATCTTTTTTCAACAGTACTCATCTAAATTTGAATTGGTAAAAATGTTTACTAATTTGAAATAGTGACTGACTTTTTGCTTTCGAATTAGTAAAGTTTACTAAAAATTAGTAATTTCTACTAATTTATTAGTAAAGTTTACGAATTCAAAAGCAAAAAGTCAGTAAAATAATTTTTTCTGTAGATTTACACACGGAGGAAAATATAAAGTAACTTTTACTATTTTTATAGTTAAACATTTCTGATGAATTTTACTACGTACAAAGAACATAAGGCGCCTCGGATATTATGACTTTTTCGATTTTTTTTCGACTATTTTCAATTAATAATACGACTTTTATTAAAATACTAGCAAATGTTACACGAGCGGCATGTGTTGTTGTTGTCATGCAAATTACAAAATTTATTTTCAATTATAAATTTTTAAAATAATTTCATAGTCAAACTTTAAAGAATTCACTTATTAAGGAACAAAATTAATTATTACTATTCATATTTTAAAAAATTTAATAAAGTTTCAAGAAAGAATTCTATCATTTTCTAGAAGTTTTAATAAATCCTTCTAAACAATTCAATTATTTTTTTAAGTAGTAAAAACAATTATTTTTCAAACAATTTTAATTGAATTTCTCGGAAGAGATCAATTTTTAGTAATATTTTTAACACACTTCGAAAAAAATCAATTTTTTTCTCAAAATTTTGATAAATTCTTCAAAACATTTCATAAATTATCATTATAAATAGTAAAATTCTTTGCAATATTTTATTTATGTTTATAAATAGTAAAATCCTTTGCAGAAATTTAATTATTTTCAAAACAATTTTAATAGAATTTCTCGAAAGAATTTTAATCTTCAAATACTTATTAACATAAAATTCATTTATTTTCTAAAAATTTTGATAAATTCTTCGGAACAATGCAATTAATTTTATAAATAGTAAAATTCTTGCAGAATATCAATTATTTTCAAAATAATTTTAAATTAATTCCTCGCATGAATTCAAATATTTTTAAATATTTCCATAAATATTAATTTATTTCCTAAAATTTTCATAAATTGTTCAAAGCATTTCAATTATTTTTATAAGTACTACGATTCTTTAAAGGAATTAAATTATTTTTAATCCAATTTAAATAAAACTACACGAAAGAATTTAATTATTTGCAAAAATTTCCATAAAATTCTATTTCATCAAGAATTTGAAATTCTTTAAAAATAATTCAATTATTGTCAACATATTTATAAAAAAGAGAAAAAAAATTTCATTATTTTCAATTATTTCTATAAATTAAATTTTCTAAAATTTTTGATAAATTCTTCCCAACAATTCAATTATTTTTATAAATAGTAATAAAATTCTTCGCAAGATTTCAATTATTTTTAATACAATTTTAATAAAATTCTTCTTCATAGAATCCAATTGCTTTCAAAATTTTCAATTAAAATTTTTAAAGAAACACCATTAGTTTGAAAAAATTCAAATTCATATACAAAATAAAAAAAATTAAAATTTTTCAAAATTATTTTTAGCATTTTGAAGAAAATAATCGTATATTCAAAATTTTTGAAAAGAATTTTGTATTAAATTACAGCTTATTTTCGAAAAATTACATTCCATTTACATTTATAAATATAAATAAACTAATTTTACAAATTTTTTCAAGACTCAATTAATTTATCGAATAAAGAAAATTAAAATTTTTTTAAATTTACTATTTTTATAATTTTTCAGAAATCATTTGTAATTTAAATTCTTCAAAAAATTTAATGTATTTTTTTACATTTTTAAAAAAACTCAATTGTTTTAAAAAGATTTTGTCAAATTTTAAATTATTTTTCAAAGGTTTTACTAAATTTAAATTATTTTTTATAAGAGTTTACAAAATTTTAATTTTTTCGACATTTTTTAATTGTACTTAAAAAACTATTGAAAAAACTAAAAAAAACTATTGAACCTATTTCAAAAACCTGTTAAGAAATATTTTTAAAAAGTTAATTTTACGAATTTCATTATTAAAATTTTCGAAAATATTCTACCTTAATTAATATCTTTAAAAATAAAAATGGACAGTGTAGATTATTATAAAAAATTTAATTTTTTCTATTTAAATAATTGAATTTTCGGAGAAATTGCAAAAAATGATTGAAAATTCGTATAGAAATTGATTTAGAAATGATGATTAGTTAAAAATTGTAAAAAATGATGGAATTTTTGGAAGGGTTAAAGTTTTAGTTTTTAAAAATTATTAAATTTCTAAAGTTGACATTTTTTTAATTTTATTTTCTGTGATTAAGGAAATAAGAAGTAATATTTAAATATTTATTTAGAAAAATTTTACAAGCTTTGATTACTTTGAATTTTGGCACAACACTGAATTAAATAAACGACTTTTTTTTACTTTTTTTTCTATTTTTATTCGATTAAAGCGACTTTTGTTGCTCGTTAAAGTCGATCCGAGGCCTGAAAAACATTTTTTGTAAATAATTAGTAAAATTTACTCCGAACGAATAGCAAAATTTACTCCGAAAGTATTAAAAGTTACCAGAAATAACTTTATTATTCAGCCAATCTAAATATTTACAATTAGCCAGAGGCAGCAAAATCTTCAATTTTGAAACTTAAAGATTTTTCTAATTCCTTTTTTCTAAAGAAAAGGAATTTTATAATTATGCTTTCTTAATATTATTTTAATTTGTGTACAAATGTTTTTATACATCAAAATATTTCCGGAAAATTCCATACAATAAGTAAAGGAGTTTTTTTCTTTTACAATATTTAACTTGTATCTTTAATTTTGAAGATTCAAATCACACTTATGTAAGAATTTCCGTTTCAGATCTACCTCGAATTAATTTAACGGATCTGTAGAAAAAAACGTTTAAAATCCTAATTTACAGACAAAATTAAAAAAAAATCTCTCTTGAGAAAACGAGCAATAACAATAAATTTGACCAATTTTTTTGAAAAATGAAATGATGGCAAAATAATCACTAGTTTAAGAATTTAATTATTAATTTTTGGAATTTATGTGAATTTTCTTTTTGAATTTAATCAGAAAGGACCGAATATTTTTATATAACTTTTTAATTTCCAAAAATCGTCAATATTTCATTTTTCTCCTTTTTTTTTGACAGTGAAATAAAAAAAACACATTCGTGTTAATTTATTTTAATTTTTTATTGTGAATTTTATCTTTATTCTTTTTTTTCCATTGCATTTATATTTAAGTAGAATAATGAAAAAATTCGGGAAAAAGAATGCTCCTTGTTTTTTTTATAGGCGCATGTTTAATTTTTATTTTTCCGAATTATATTCAACAATTTAATATCTACTTTAAGATTGTGAGTTGAAGTATATATTTTATTTTAAAACGATTATTTCGTATAAGTTTATTTTTTTTACTGATTTTTTGTAGAGTAGTTTAAGGAAGAAAAATTAAAACTCAATAATTAATATTGAAATTTTTAGGTGTGTAACTTTCGATTATTATTTTTTTTTTTATTATTGACGAATTGAAGAACGAATTTCGATAATTTTTTGTTTTACAGTTATTAATTTATCTTTAAGATAAAAGTGTAAGAAATTTTAAGAGTAATAATAATAATAATTGAATTGTAAGTAATCTCATTTATACATTATATATATATATAATTTTTGTATATTTACAACCTAATTATATATAAATATATATTGCGCGACCTGGAATAATACGCAACGTTTTCCTTTTTACCATATAAAGTCGCATTATTGATATTTTTCTTTCGATAAATTTAATCAACGAATTTATTTTATTGCATAAAAATAGGCGCATTGATGTGATTATTAGAATTTTTAAAAAAACAGTTACATATTTATGTTTATATAGAGCGAAAAATTACTTTCGTCACGAAAATTCAAATTATTTGTTGAGTGTAATGCGAGATTACGTATTTAATAATAAAGGTTATAAGATAATATAAGTCGAAAGTTTTTTTATTCACTATTTTTCTTTTAAAACTTACTTTTTTACAGTCGAAGCTCCTTATCTTTTGAGGTACATAAAATTGAAAAATGCAATTTTTTGTACTTCATTCCGGTGCAGTATTTTCATTATTAAAATAATAATAATACATGAGATCAGAGTTCAGTTTTATGAAATGATTCTTTTGTGCTACAATCACAAGAATGAGAATTCTGTGGGACTTCCTCCATATTTGGCAATACTTTTATTTCATTCTTCAAACGCTTATTCCACTCCTGTTATTTACAAAAAAAAGGAAAATTGTTACAAATATCGAAAAAAGGAAAATTATTTTTTACTGTAATTATTCATTTACCGTGAAGAGAGCCATGTGATAGCAAATTATATCCTTGGGCATTAAATTATCGCGTACGAATTGTCGAGAATTTTTGGAAATAGTTCTCGCCTCTTTATCATTTTCGCGAGCCCATTGAATTTTTTCCACAAGATCGGACAAATTTGCTTTTACTGGAAGAAATTGCTCGCCGGGCGTTAATTTATCGTAGAAATATTCAAAGTAATTTGACTCTTGTTTAAAGACGACTGAACCACCAGCGAGTAAATAAGGAAGACGATAAGCCGCCACTGTTCCATCGATGCTAATTTGATATTTATACTGAAAATTTTATTTTACTTTTACTCAAAAGTTGAAAACAAGAATTAGCACTCAAAGTATTAAATATTTGAAAAAGTATTTGAAAAAGATACTTCAATAAAATCTATTGAAAATTGAATTCACCTCGAAGAAGTTAAACATTGAAATTGGTTTCTGTCCGGGACCGTATTTATCCATTTCGTCACGGAAGAAAAAGAAATTCGTTATCGACGCATTGATGAAATCAGGATTCTCTCTTGCAATGTCAATCAAATCAAGTCTTTCTCTACGTGAGTCACGACCTCTCCAAAAGGCTTTTGCCACTTTTTCATCCCACGAAAGTTCCGTGCTTCCTTGCACTGACAACATGTCCATTGTCACCCTATTAATTAAAATTTTGTTTTATTTCACATTTGAAACACGTAAACAGAAATAAAAATAGTAAATAAATTAAAATAGTTAATAAAATAAAAATGGAAAATAAATGAAAATAGTTAATAAAATAAAAATGGAAAATAAATGAAAATAGTTAATAAAATAAATGAAAATAGTCAATAAAATAAAAATGGAAAATAAATGAAAATAGTCAATAAAATAAAAATGGCAAATAAATGAAAATTAATTACACGAAATAATTTATTGGCAAATTTTAGATAAAATTATAAAAACCTGTCCATAGCTTCCAATGAAGATTCTGTGATATCATAAGTGGGAAGAATAATATCGGCCGTGTCCTTAGAGCCACACCATGAAAATATGGGAAAAATTTTCTCCTTTTTCTTGACAAGTGGCCAGTCACCCAAATTCATGAAAAATTCAATATCCGGCAATAAAACTCTTCGTGTTAATGCTTTTAAAACCGAGTCCATGAACATTTTAAAACCCACATGTTGTCCATAACAATTTCTATAAATCTGTTTAAATTAAAATTGTTTTTAAAAATTTAATTACAAGAATTTAAATAACTTACTAAAATTAGGAAAAGACTTACAATTATTTAATTATAACAATGTTTTGTTTTATAGTTTAAATTGATATGTCAAAAGATGGAAAGTTAATTTGTAGACTGTGTGTAAAAAATGTGTAGAAAATTGTGTTAAATTTGTAGTGTTTTAATTTGTTAACTTCCTTAAAAATTAAATTTTGAATAATATTATTCAAAAATTCTAGAAAATTAATTGAATTTTGGAAGACTTGCAGTTCAAATTTTTAAGTATTTCGAAATTTTAAGCAAATAAAGAACAATAATTAGTTAAATATTTATTTTACAAAAATTATTAAAATTTAAAGAATTTAATTTGGAAATTTTTTTTAAATTAGGTTTTTGAAAAATACTAATTAAAATTTTTTAAGGGAAAAGTTATTTGAATTCACAATAATAATTTTAACAAATTGAAACAATTGGAAATTCTGTAAAATTTTATATTTTAAAGAAGTTTATTTTTCCCTCTTTAAAAATTGTCTATAAATATAATTATATTTTTGAAATTATATCATTTTATGAATTTACAAAAATTATTCTATTTAAATAATTCAATTCTCGTAGTTGAATTGTGATAGGAATTGATTTAACAAAAATTTCAGTTAAAATTTAAAAAAATAATTAAATATTTAAACCGTTGTAACAGGAATTTTAGGAAATAATTAAGTTTTTAAAAAGGTTTTTAAATCAAGTTCCTTGAAAATTGAAGGGAAGCATAAGTTCAAAAATCTAAATTTTTATTTTAAAAAATTATTAATAACTTTATTTTTCTTCAAAAATTATTAAAGTTTTTCAATATTTTTATTCAAAAATTCTAAAGAAATAATTGAATTTTGGATGAATTACAGTTGCAAATTTTAGAAATAATTATATATTTTATGAGGTTTTTCATTTAAATTATTTGAAATTTCAAATTCCGAAGGGAAAAATAAATATGAATAAGTTTTTAAATGTTTGTTTAACAAAAAGTATTAAAGTTTTGAAAAATTGAATTCAGAAATTTCGTAAAATTGTTTCTTGAAAAAATGAAACTAAAAGTTTTTAAAAATACTTCTATTTCCGAAAATAATTTTAAAAAATCGAAACAATCGAAAATTTTGTCAACTTTTATTGAAATAAATTTTGAATTTTAATTCAAGTTGCTGTTAGAAATATTTTGGCATTTACTATGCGAGTTATTCAAATAATTACATTTAATGAAAGACCGTAAGAAAAATTACAGTTTTTAAGAAATTAAGAATTTTCATTAAATTTGAAAAAGCAAATTTTGAAAGTAACAATGGAAAAGAAAATTTCAGTTTTGCTAGTTAGGAAAATAATTACAGTTGTTAATTAATTGAATTAATTAAAGAAAATTTTAGTTTTGCTAGTTAGGAAAATAATTACAGTTGTTAATTAATCGAATTAATTAAAAAAAATTCAGTTTTGCTAGTTAGGAAAATAATTACAGTTGTTAATTAATCGAATTAATTAAAGAAAATTTCAGTTTTGCTAGTTAGGAAAATATCTACAGTTGTTAATTAATCGAATTAATTGTAAAATTTGGACTGAAAAACGCATCAATTACCTTATTCGATTTTACAACGTAATGACAAAGACTAACGCTTTGCGGTCTATCGTATCGTTTAACAATATCGTCTCTTATTTCATCGAAATTAACAGACGGAAATTGTTTCAGATTTTCAAACAGTTGAGAATTCTTTTCATCACATTCGTTATTCTCGAGGAATTTTATTATCGACGTTTCTGGACAATTACATTCTTCTTCGTAAACGGGACCTAAACAAAAATTTAATTAATATCAATATCAAAAAAATATAACACCTCTTTTTATTATTGAATTTCACCTTTAAATTCCGTCTGCACTTTTATCACTTCAGTATTTTGGACTTTAACAGACAACTTTAAATTGAAACAAGTTTTAAAAATTCTGTAACGAATGATAAAACTCCCATCCATACAATCAATTATTTGTGTTCGTATTGGACACAAATCGCCTTTAACAGTCTTTCCTTTTATTTGTTGTAAAACTATTCCTTGACCAGGAGACGTTGTAAGACTATAAAAGAAAATTTTTATTTAGAATAAAAATTTAATGGTAAAAATAAAATACCAAAAAAAAATACTCATACTCACTTTTTTCCACCACCGTCCTGCAGTTGTAAAAAAATATATCTCACTTTCATCACAATCTCTTCGGGTCTCAAACCAGGTCCCCAAATAATACTATTTTCCGGAGCAATTTTTTCAGCATTATTTGCTGAAATAATCTCAGCATAATTTGCGATTAAAAGACAAGTAGTCAAAGTGGCAAAAATACACAATTTCTTCATCTTGTTGGTAAGTATTTCAAAAAGTAATAAAGAAAATAAAATCTTTTCTCTAAAGAACCTTCGTCGAAATCATTTTATCTCCATTCGTTATCGTTATATTGATAAAAAAAATTGCATTATGAGAACAAAAAACCAAACACGATTTTAATGGTCATTTATATTACAAATTTATTTTTAATTGTTATCCATTCGATTACAAATTAACTCTTTATCTTCAGTTCTTCACCAGAAATATTAAACATTTCATAACCAAAAAAAACACCGGGTAACCGGTTTTAACTCCTATTTGTCAAACGATAGCATATTTTTTGATTAGTAAAAAATGTGGATAGTAAAAATTCAGTCAAACAGTCATTCTTCAATTGTTTCTTGATTTTTTACTGCCTATCATTAATTTTAGAATTGTTTACAAAAATATGACAGATATGTCCGTCGGAGGCCATATAAATTACGGTACGTTTTCCATGAATTATATTAATGTGAATCGGACTTTAAGAAGTTATCATGATTGGTTGAAATTGTTTATGGAAATACACGTGCACCAATCATTATTCATTTCGGAATCACGTGGTTTAAATTCAAATAAAAGAAGCGATTTTCCGTTTTTCTTAATGCAGAAAAAATTTAATACAATAATTTTCACACCTGACAAAAACGTATTGAACTAGAAAGTTTAATTAATTTTCCCAAACAACTATTTCCCTTTGGTGACGATTTTAAAATTCACAAAAAATTCTTTGTCCAGTTTTCAAACATTTACAACGCATGCGCGTTTTTCGTTGATTATTGCGCATGTGCACAGTTTCTTCTCTCCTACCAAAAATTTTTTCTATTTTCAGTTAGGAAGGAAATGGCGTCTTACAGGTGGAGTTCGTTGCGTCAAATTTCACAAATCATGACTGAATTCTAATTTTGATTATGTTTTCATTTTAAATTGAAAGATAATCCCATTGTGGTAAGTCTTAATTTTACTCCCAATCATATTTCACATTCCAATATGAACGACAACATATGTAATTGAACAAGTTTTAATGCTTCACAACCTGGTATGTAAACAAACAGAGAAATTTGCAATTTGTGAAAAGCATATTTTCCCCCTTTAAACATTAACCAAGGAACGTTAATTTTCCAATTTAGTTATAAATTTTTAAATGAAAATTGTCTTCTTTCTCAACTTTGAGGTTAGTTGTGTTTATTTAATATTTGTTTTTTTTCCAAGTTTCATACAACTTTCGAATTCCCTCTCATTTTTTTTTGTTGTTGTTCTACGAGAGCAACAATATAGAAATAAATGAAATATATTTGTTTGTTTGGTTTTTCTGTTAATTTTTATCGTTTTTATCTAATGAAGAATGAGAAAAAAATACCGACCGGTTGAAGAGAGAGAGTTGAATCGTTTGTTTTTTTTCTGCTGGCAATTGTTGACAAATGTAAAATTTGAAGAATGTCGATCGTATTTTTTTATTGTCTTTTGATATAGAGATTTGAAGATAATGAGAGTTTGGTTAAAGAATCTTTTTGTTAATTTTATTTTGAAGGGGTCTTTTTTGCAAAATGGGAACTTTTTAATTTCTTTAATTTTGGGTTTAGATGTATTTTTCGATTATGGGTAAAAGTTTGTGTTTTTTTTCAAGTGGGGTCTTTCTTGTCATTGTGCAAAATCAAGTGCTGACAATGAATGAAGTGAGTGGCGGTAAACAGGAGATTGCGAGTACTTCTGCTTGGGAGGCATTAGCTTCACAATCGGTGACAACTTTGACGGGAATGCATCATCATCATCGTCATCAGCCTCTACAGCAAGATTCAAATTCTCCTGTTCAACAAGTGATAGTTCCTACACCAGTTAAATTGCAAGCTCCTATTCTTTCACCAACGCAAAATGTCGAGCATTGTTCGGTTCTCACTCAAATGCAACAGCAACCGCCTCTCGTTGCACAGGTAAAGAAAGAAGAAATTATTTTCCTCCCCCCACCCAATGTAATTATTTTTACAATTTTTTTTTTTTTGCAAATTCTTTTAGTCGCCAATGCCGAACGCTTTCGTTGAACCTGAACTTTCTATCGAACTTCAGCAACAAGGTTGGAAGAAATTTTGGAGCAAACGGGAAAATCGGCCTTATTTTTGGAATAAGTTGACTGGGGAATCTTTGTGGGTAATGCCCTCGCTGAAACCACAGGTGATTTTTATTTTTATGAATAGAATAAATATCTTAATATCTTTGTTTCTTTATTTTAACGATGAGAAATTGTTTAGTTTGATCCAATAACGGATCCGTTGGGAATTTGCGGAGTTCCATCCGTGCCATCTGTACCTGGAAATGGACAAATTACGCCTGGCACACCGGGAGGTCCGCTCAAACGTCGAGCCTCCGAGGACGGAAACACGATACAAGCGGTTAAAAAATTCGTTTTAGCGTAAGTGGAAAAATATGTTTCCCCTTTTCCGTTGTTTATGATTTTGCCACTCAATCTGGAAACCTGTAAATGTCAGGGAATTTTATAAAAATTTGAAGAAGAAAAAAACCTGGAAAAATCGGAATTTTGAATTCGAAATCCTGGAAAATTGTTGTTTTCAAATTGTATTTATTCTTGAAAGCTAATTTCACTTAAAATTCAAAATTAATTCAATTTTAAACGAATTGTATTTACAATTTTCATAAGTAGATGAACTAGAAAAGATTTTTAATTCCAAAAATTGTAAAATTTCAATTTTAAATGAATTTTATTTAAAAAAAAATTTAAACCATAGATTTTTAAAAAACCTTAATAACTAAAATTCTAAAATTATTAAAAAATTTTAATATATATTTGATTATTTAAAAATAACGGATTTATAGAAGAACTTTAGTTAAAATACTAAAACAAAATTGAATTTTGAAGCAAATACATATTATTGGAGAAATTCAATTATTTTTAGAAATTAAGTAAAATTCTTCTCAGAAATTCAAGAATTTTTTTTATCTTTTATTATTTATTCTTTATATAACAATTCAATATTTTTTTAAAAATATTTTTAATAAAACTCTTGGTAAAAATTTAATTGATTTCAAACATTTTTCGAAATTCAATTATTTTCAATGTTTGCTATTTTCATAAAATTTTACAAAACAATTTAATTGTTTAAACCAAAAGTTTAATAAAATTAGTCTAAAGAATTCAATTATTTTCACACACAATATAATTCTTCGCAAAAATCCAATTATGTTTGAAAATTTACAAAAATTCTTGTCAACATTTAAAATTGTATTTAAAAGTAATAAAATTTTTCTTCGAAATTCAATTATTTTTAATATACAGGATTTTCATCAAATTTCTCGAAGAATGAAATTATTGTTAAAGTTGTTTTTAAATTTGTCTCTTGGCAATAAATAATAATAATAATAATAATAATAACAATAATTAAATGTTCATAAAATTTTTTATGAAAATTTAAATTTGAAGAAACATTCAATTATTTCATAAATTGTTTATTTTTATAGTTAAAGAATTGATTTCTTGTAGAATTTTTAAATAGATATTGAATTAAAAATAAATTTCAGGAAAAATTTTGGATTATAATTGAATATAATATTCAAAAATATTTATTTATTTAAAAATTCTACGAGAATTCATTTATTTAACTATAAAAATATAAACATTTTATTAGATAATTGAACTTTTTTTAAAATTGAAATGTCATGAAGAACTTTATCAACAAATTTTTAAATAATAATTGAATTCTGTTAAACATTTTCAATACATTTTTTTGAAATAATTGCATTTTTCGAGAAATTTGATAAACATTCTGTATATAAAAAATAATTAAAATTCTGACAAGAATTTTATTAAAAATTTTGGAAAATAATTGAATTTTGGAGAAAAATTTTATTATTTATAAATATTATTTCAATTTTGACGGAAATTTTTGTCAATTTGGGAATATAATTGGATTTTTGCGAAGAATTATGTTACTTTTGAAAATAATTGAATTCTTGCGTTTTCCAATAATTTTCTAATAATAATAATAATAATAATAATAATAACAAACATAATAATTAAATTCTGATAAAATTTGTTCTAAAAATTCAATGCTAAAAAACATTAAATTGTTTAATAAATTATTTATTTTTAAAGTTAAACAATTGATTTCTTGTAGAATTTTCTAATAAACATTGATTTAAAAATAAATTTCAGTAAAAATTTTCGATTGTAATTCATGATCACATTCAAAAATATTTATTTATTTGAAAATTCTACGGGAATTCATTTTTTTAACTCTAACAAAAAAAATATTATTAAATAATTGAATTCTCTTTTTAAAATTGAATTTTCACGAAGAATTAACAAATTTTTAAATAATAATTGAATTCTTCTAAAACATTTTAATAAACATTTTTTAAGTAAATGCATTTTTCGAGAAATTTGATATAAATTTTGTATTTTTAATTTTGTATTTTGTATAATTTTGTATAAAATTTTGTATTTTTTTGGTATATTTTGTAATTTGTATATTTTTGTATAATTTTTATATATAATATTTTGTATTTTTTCGTATATTTTGTTTTTGTTGTAATTTTGTATTTTTATTTTGTAATTTTGTATTTTTGTACTAAATTTTTTGAAAATAATTGCATTTTGAAGATAAATTTGATTATTTATAAAGATTACTTAAATTTTGACGGGAAATTTTGACAATTTGTGAAACATAATTGGATTTTTGTAAAGAATTTTGTTACTTTTGAAAATAATCGAATTCTTGAGGTTCCCAATAATTTTCTTATTAATAATAAACGTAGTTTTAAAAACCCTGGAAAAAGTGTAAAAGCGTGGCAACCCTGCTGATTTAATTATTAAAATATACTTACAGTGGTCCTTGGGACTTGGAAATTCCGACAAATGTAATTATTTACGAAAGAGGACCATCGAATTTAGCGCACGTTCATCCAGACGCAGAAGCTTTACGCTGTAGTCTCTTGTCGAAATTACGTCAATGTTACCAGGAACTCTGCTTTCATCGTGAATCGATAGACGCGCCGAAGGATTCATTCAATCGTTGGCTAATGGAGAGGAAGGTCATTGACTGCGGCTCCGATCCACTCTTACCAAGTCAATGCTTTCCCGAAATATCGATGTCAATGTATCGCGAGATAATGAACGATATTCCGATAAAATTGGTGCGACCGAAATTCACCGGCGACGCGAGGAAACAATTGTCACGTTACGCGGAGGCGGCGAAGAAAATGATCGAATCACGAGCCGCATCGTCCGAGAGTCGAAAGGTCGTCAAATGGAATGCCGAGGACACGTTTCAATGGCTAAGGAGAACTGTCGGCGCAACATTCGACGATTTTCAAGTTAGAAAATACAACAAAAAATTGGAAATAGAAGACAAAATTTAAAGCGAGTGTGTTAATGAAAATATTTTCTTTTTCAGGACAGACTGGCGCATCTGAAACGACAATGCCAGCCGCACTTGACGGAAACTGTGAAAGCAAGTGTCGAGGGGATTTGTCTGAAAATCTATCATCTCTCCACGGAGTATGCGAAAAAAGTGAAAGACAAGAATACTCAAATATTGAAAGACAGTGGCCTTGGTGATGTGATTCCACTTGGTGGTCCAGCGACGACACAACGAAAAGTTTGGTGTTATCCAGTGCAATTTTCTCTTCCTGCACCACGACTATCGCAAATCGATTATCTTCCTGAACGTGAACAGACAATGTTACGCTTCCATGGCGATACGGTGTGTATCAACAATATGCATCTCATAAAATTGGAACACTTGTACAGGTACAATTGTTTCGATGACAAAAAATTCGAGATGTTCCTGCCACGCGTTTGGTCAATGTTAAAACGCTATCAGACATATCTGGGAATAAACGAGGGTCACGCAACGCAAATGGCATTGCCGGTCACTGTCTTCGAGTGCCTCCAACGCTCCTTTGGCGTGACTTTCGAGTGTTTTGCCTCGCCTCTAAATTGTTATTTTCGACAATACTGCTCGGCGTTCGCCGACACTGACTCTTATTTTGGCTCGCGGGGGCCTTTCCTCGACTTTAGACCCGTCAGCGGTTCCTTTCAGGCGAATCCGCCCTATTGCGAAGAACTCATGGAGGCAATGGTGAATCACTTCGAGAGGCTTCTATCGGACTCGGCGGAACCTCTTTCGTTCGTCGTTTTTCTACCGGAGTGGCGCGATCCCGCACCAAACGCTCTCCTCAAACTCGAAAGCAGTCACTTTAAACGCAAACAGGTCGTCGTCCCCGCCATGGAGCACGAGTATCGACACGGTTTTCAACACATTTTGCCAAAGTAAATTTTCCATTCAAATAAATCGAATCAACGAATTAACGAATTTTGTCAAAATTTTCCCTCTTTTTTTCCAGGGGAGAGGTGAATATTCGTGCGACACATGGCACGTTAGTCGTCTGGCTACAGAACACAGCCGGCGTGGCGAGATGGGGACCAACCGAGGAGCGTGTCGAGTCATTGCTCGAGGCCTGGCGACCGGGAAGAGAACGCGAGCGCGATCGTCAGGAATTACTCTCACCACCGAGACAAACACACCAGTTGATGCCTTCGACGCCAATTGCGGTCCCTTCGACGCCAATGATACCGACAACACCCACAATTCCACCTCTAACACAACCACAAACAATGTCACAAACTCTCACTCAGCCTCTGATCACGCCTCTCAATCAGACGATAACACAACCTCTGAATCAGAATGTCACTCAACCGTTGAATCAAACGATGACACAACCTCTGCATCAAACAATGACACAACCATTGCATCCGACAATGAACCAAACGCTGCATCCCACAATGACACAACCTCTACATCAGACAATGACTCAACCACTACATCCAACAATGACGACGCAACCTCTACATCAGAATATGAATCAACAAATGCCGCAAACGCCGCAACCACTCACGCAAACTTTAACACCACTCACGACAACGATCTCGACTCATCCAATTTGAGACAACGAATCGTCTCCACATTTCTCCTTTCAATCGAAATTCAGGTTTGAAATTTTTACTTTCATATATTGAAATAATCCTTCTTTTTTTTGTCATTACACAAGGTGATGATTGATACGAAATTTTCTCAAAATCCAATTTTTTCGAATACTATTTAGAAGTGTTTGGAATTAATTTATTTTTTAGTGAGAACGTAAACGAAAACTGAAGAAGAAAAAGTAAAAGTAACTTTTAAACTCTTAAGTTTGGAATAGAATTTTCTCTTTTGTTTAAAATCGTCTTTTATATTATAAAATGAGAATGTAATAATCGGAATCTAAAATAGATTCTTTATTTAAGGAAGAACCTGACGGACAGTCAAGGCAAAAGTTCGTCCAGTGTTAAAATTTCGTAATTCAAAAGAAAAACCAAAGTTTTTAAATTCGTCTTGGTGGAAAGGCGAAGAGTTTTGAACATTTAAAACAAAAAAGTTGCATTTGAATGAAAATATAAATTTTCTCAATAAGAAACATTTGTTAAATTTTATTTTGTTACTTAAATAATTTATTATTGACGAAAAAAATGGAATTTTTATTCAATTATAACATTAAAATGTTCAAAATATAGGAAATTGAATTCCTCACGCTTCTACCAAAAATAATTTTAAATCTAATTTGCCTTTAAAAAAAAAACGAAATCATGTCATTGGAGTAAATTTTATTCCGATTGTTTGTCAGATTCTTCCTTAATGGTTTATTTGAAAGAAAAATAAGATTAAAAGTCTAGTTTTTAAAAAATAAAATCTATTCCAACCAATCGTTAAAAATGTAAAAAAAAGTTTAAAATCACATTAAATTTCTCTTCTAATTTAATTGATATTTCGGTACAAAATTAAATTTCAACTTTTCGATGTTTTCAAAATTGAAAAAATTCGCGAGAGCAATACTCACGAGAATAAAATGAAAAATCATTAAATTTTTTATCTAATTTAACAATAATTTTCAGCTCCAATTCGAAATAAATTCTGAATGAAAATAATTAAATAATTATTAATATAAATAATTCGAGAGGAATTATAAAAAAGTGAATAAAAAATTAACTAAACTTTATGTCTAATTTTAACAATAATTTTGAGCTTTAATTTGGAACAAAATCTTTTTAAATTTTCGATTAATTCTAAATGAAAATATTAATCACGAGAGGAATTATAAAACCGTTAAAATGACAAAAGCAAATAGAAAAATGTTTATTAAAATTCATTTTATTTAGTTTAATTTTTATTTTTTATGTTAATTTTCAGAAATTTGTCTCTTATTTTCAACCATTATACAAAAAGACTGAAATAAAAAATTTTAATGATAGTTAATTTTGAAAATTATTTTTTCAGTTACTGGACAAATTAATTTTTACGTATTTTTTGTAATATGTTTACAGTTTGAAAATAATCATTTAAACTTATGTAATATAACGTTCGAAAATTTATTTCAAATATTTTCTATTCGCTTTCGTGAATTACGTGTTTTATATTTGCTGCTGCGAATAGTTTTCATTATTTTATTGTAATTTAAAATGGAATTGAAAATTAGCATTTAAATTCTATTCAGAAACAAGGTTCGTATTTTCAGATCGTTCCTTGACCCATTTTTAAGAATATTTTTAGTATTATTATTAATATTAGAAGAATATTGAAAGAAAATTCGAATTTTTGAATATTTAAAATGCAAATATTGTTAAAATGAAATGAACAGAAAAACGAAAAATCACATTTCGTTTGAATTCAAGAATTTATTCGAATTTTTTTATTAAGACATTTTTACAATAAAATCGTTATTTTCTATTTCTATCTTGAGAAAATTTTTCATCAATCAAACATCACTTGACAAATAATGACGCTTTTTCACTCGAATTCAATTTTAAGAAAAAGTTTATTTTACTTCTGAAATAATACTTTAGCAGAAATTTTGCAATCTTTATTTTTATTACAACAATTTATTTTCAAAATTACGAATCGTTTAGAATTAAGAGGAATAATTTGCAATTTTTCTTGCAAAGATCGCCTTGTAGAATTTAATTTTTTTAGAGAACAGTCCATGTATTTTTTGTGTATACACAAATTCAACATTTATTGAAAAATACTTTTTTCATTTTAAGATTATTCTTGAAAGATATTCTTCAATCTGCTAAAGTAATTAATATCCTGATTAATAATGAATTATTAATAAACGAATGAATTCGTTAATAATTATTAATTGAGAAATGGATTTATTACTAATTATTAATCAACGAATGACTAATTCCCTACTAATTATTGATTAAGGAATGAATTTATTACTAATTGTTAATTAACAAATGAATTCATTACATTAATGAATGAATTATTATTATTATTATTATTATTATTATTCCCGAATTGTCAATATTGATAGTGGACTTTTCAAACCAATAAAATAAAATTTCCGTGCGAGAATTAAATTTCTTCTTCTCAATTATATAATAATATAAATACAGCGAGAAAATGAAAATGTTCACTAATTTGTCATCGACACTGAAAGACATTATTGTAATTAGAGATTCATTATTATTGTCTTCTTAGTGTGTAAAGAAAAATAAGAAAATTATTGCAGTGTGGAAAGTGCATATCACACAAAATCCATGTTAAAATGCGATTTTTCTCTAGATTCAGCACAAAAAATATATTAATATTAAGTTTTGAGTATATAAATATTTTTTTTGTAAATATATTTAAAATTGATTTCACAGAAAATCTCATATTCTATATAACTAAAAGATTTCGCCTCATTAAATAAAATTAACAAACAAACAAAACAAAAAAAGTAATACTGCACTTTTGCTGAGTGCTTAAAATTATAATGAATAAAATCTAGTTCCACGGTGCATAGATTTTGTACAATTACAAATTTTTAATATAGTAAGTAATACATTGTAAATAAAACTTGCGGTTCATATAAAGATTATGCATATAAATATATACATATAAATATACATATAAATATACATATAAATATATATTTAAATATATATATAAATATATATCTAATTACATATTTATATGTCTACATATAAAATTATATATATATAAATATTATAATGATGTACGCCTAAAAATATTTATGCTTATTTTATAGTCAATAAGACAATACGTAAAAATATGTAAATCTTCGAATGAAACATTAGATGTTTTATAAGAGAAAAGAGGGAAAATCAAGTCAAAAATTTTTTTATATTGAAGAAAATTCCATCGAAAGTAATTTAAAAAAAAGAAATTTCTAATAATAGTTATATTAATAAAATATAAATAGTAAATTAGAAAAATAAAATAAAAAATTAATAGCAAATAATAAAATTAGAATATGAAAATTAATATTAAGACAAAATATGTATATTATCTATTTTGAAATTCTCGAAATTCGGGACCATTTCAAGTCCAGATTGAAAGTTTTAGTCGCAAGTTACGTTTGTCACAATCGATCATTTCGATGGAATTATCTTTGATTTTACAAAAAAAAAGAAAAAACTGCGAAACAAAATTTTGGGTTTTTTTTGTAATAATGCTTTGCTTTTCTTTCTAATATTGTTCGAAAGCTAAGCTCGAACTCTTCCACAATTTTGTCTTCTCAGAAACGTTTAATTATAAATTTATAAATGTGTGTAACACGTGTTCAAAAAAAAAAACAAATTTTTTTTTTGTGACAAGAGTGCAATTGCTTATGTGACAAATTCAATTGAAATTTTAATTTTTAAGTTAAGAAAATTTAAATAGAAAATTAAAAAAAAGATCGTAATTCAAACGCAGCGAAATTTAACAAAAAAAAAAAAAAAGAAGTGCCTGTGCTCACTCGGGTAAACTTACAATTTCTAATTTAATCCGAAATTTTTCTTTTTTTTTATTTAAATTATTTTCTTTTTTTTACATTTCGAATTCTTTGGCAACTAAATGCGTTTGATTTTTGACTGTGTGTACATAAACTATATATAGATATACATATATAAATATTATATATATATATTTCTAGAAAATACGTGATACGTGATTTATCGATAATGAAAAATAGCATTTATTTTTAAATTTAATACTTTAGAAGTGCAAAACGAAAAAAAAAGATTTTTCTCTGAAAATTAAATATTTTTTCCATAAATTTTCTTCTCTCTATGATTAATTTTTATAAATGTTTTCTAATTTCTCAATTTTCAATTATTAATTTTATTTATACAATTAAATTTATATATTATGCTAATAGAGAGA
Organism: Leptopilina myrica (nomen nudum); assembly: GCA_032872475.1. Taxonomy (NCBI): domain Eukaryota; kingdom Metazoa; phylum Arthropoda; class Insecta; order Hymenoptera; family Figitidae; genus Leptopilina; species Leptopilina myrica (nomen nudum). Next base: position 19,934,498 of record CM065467.1, on the reverse strand, counting down.
AATTCTGACATGGAAAAATAATCTAGAATCGTACTAAACAAAATTTTAATGAACTATTATTTAAAGAAATTAGTTATTTTTTTTTTGTTATTCGGAAATAATTTTCGACTTTTTTTTATAAAATAGTATATTTTTTTAATACTTCTGAAAGAAAGTGGGCAAATTTTTGATAATTTTCAAATAATGAAATTTACGAAAAAGAAAAGATAATTTTTAAATTCCTTACAAAAGTCTTTCAGCTTTTTTTTAATAACGAGAGAAAATTATTTAAATGATAGTGAGTTTATTTTTTAGAAAGTGTTTAATTAATAATTATTATTTTTTTTCACCCCCTGCTTAACGAAACATGTATAATTGTTTTTATTAAGATATATATATGTGGCACGACAGCAAAGGTGCATTATATATATATCTGATTGTTTTATGTAGAATTAATTCCTTTTTTTTATATATAACAAATATCTAATTGTAACGCGTAGATTAATTAATTAAAGATTGTAAAATATTAATTTGGAAATATTGTCAGTGATCGAAAAAAATTTTAATACAATGTAAATTATCATAAAAATGTTATTAATAGAGACAAAAATAAAAAAGAAACTTATTTATAGAAATTTAATAATCATCGTTTTCTTTCGTCCTTAATTTGTAGAGATAAAAAATTAATTAGAAAAAAAGAATATAAAGAAAGTTATATTCGAGAATAAAAAAATGAGACCTAATAATAAAATTATTAACTCATAAATAAATTCCATATTATTTTATTTACACGTTTCTAAAACGGAATAAATGTTTATTAACAAATTGTCTACTTGGTTATTTTGCCATAAAATATTGTAAATACCTTTTTCGTTCGCGTCTTTGGTTAAGTGTTCAAGAACTATTTTTATTTGCCGTAAATCGAAGAGAGAGTGATTTTTCCCCAAAATCCAAGAGTCGAAGGATGTATTGAAAATTTCTTGCTTTAGTGATTTTATTCGCCTCTCGGCAATGAAGGACAGAAAGTGAAAAAATTGTGAATAATTCATTCCATAGGAAGCTTTTAACATCAATTGACAGTGGGAAGTCCAATTTTCCATTTCCTTGCAATCCTCGATTTCCTTCATTACTGATAATAATTCTTTCTGCAAAGCCAACCACATTCTCAAAATATTGCAACCATTCACCCAATTGTGATTTATTGAAATTGTATCCTCCTGAAAGTAAAAATAAAGAGAAATAATTTTCAATTTAAACTCAATTCGGCAAATAGTTAAAAAAAATTTTTTTATACCAAATTCCAAACTTGGTGATGATATCCCGAGGGTACAAATATTATTTCCCCCGTTTCTTGAATAATATCGTAGAATTTCACGGAGTTATCGTTAGATTTTATCTTCTCCTCTTGAGAGACATCGTAAATTAATTCCCCGAAGGAATCACGAAGATGTCTCTCTTCACCGGGTGGAAAAATAAGCCAACGTTTCTTTCCGTAAACATTTGCTGACCAACTGTAGGAGGAAAAAACGTCGGCGTGAAATGGAGTCCTAAAATTAAAATTATGTTTTATTTTTTAAAAAAAGTATTAAAGTATATATAAAATTTTTTTACCATGTTCCTTTCGGACCTATGTAAACAAACATATAGTCATCATTCAATTCCTTTTGTCCTGTGAAATATTCATTGAGCCAATCGGAAGCGAAATATTTCGGTACATCGTAAAATCTCATTTCCGGATGATCCTTTTTGCAATGCCAATCCTTTAGATAAAGAAATGAGGCATTTTCGGGATAATCATTGATTCTTAATTCTTGCCAGTAATTTAAAAAATTCTTTACTGGCATTTCATTCTTTTGCTGTGAATTGTAGTATCTTTTGTTGCAATCAGCAACCGGAACAATACAATCATCTGATTTGATAAAAAAAAGTAACTTTTTATTTCATTCAGTTATAAAAATTGTCACTAGCATGTAATTAATAAATATTAATTGTTATGTCTATTTTTATACAAATACAGATATGAAATTTACCGAACAATTCGTGTAATAAGGAAAAATTTGGAGTTCCATTCTGAATCCAATTCTTTCGACATAACCAATCTTTTGTCACATTTGATTGTATAATACAAGGCTTATTAGGAATCAAGTATTTACAAAAAAAAGAATTATAAGACAATTCGTCAACATTAATTGACGAATCTAATTCACAATCACTTTCTAAATTAGGAGAAATTGTACTGTCTAAAATTTCGATAAATGTCATCTTGTATTAAAATTACTTCTCCTTTTCATAATTAAAAAAAAGACTAGTATTTTATTATTCTACTCTTATTTCTCTACTCCTTCTTTATTAAATTCTGTGTAAAAGCAAATATTCTAATATCAATTACTATATTTTTGTTAAAAACGATTTTTGTTTACATTTCTCACTGAGTGTTTTGAAAAATTTTCGTCTGCTATATTTCGCGCATGCGTCTCCAAAAAAGGGAAGAAAGTGATTGGTCCATGCGAAGCGCGCGTAAATATTTGAAAATATTTTTCTACAACTATTTTTTTCAAATAAATGCGCCAAATTTTTTAACCTATAAAATTCCAAGCTGCTGTTTGATTGGTGCGGAACGTGCGTGGAAATTTATTTTTTTCAAGGTCACTTGATTAAATGTCACCTCTGTCAAAAATAAACTTAAATTTTCTTTCGAAAAAAATGAAAAATCAATGATAAAATAATTATTTATTTATTTTTATTATTTAACACTGAAGTAAGTGGGTTTATTTCTTTTTATTCAGTATGGAAAAAAATATTTCTGCTACGTATTAATTTTCTCGATTTCATCGCAGTGGAAAACATGAATTTTTCCATACACTAGTAATTTTGTGTATAAATAATATTGTTTTGTTTTTTGTGTCAATTGATTATTGATATATTGTTCAATTAATCGCAGAATAATGGCTAGTGTCATGGAACAATCACCTCCACTTTCAAGGTTTGTAACGTTTGTTTCACTATTTTGTGTATATAATAATTGGAATTTTTAGGTTATTTTGACAGCAGTTTATTTCTCTTTTGTTTTTGACAATAATTTCTTCGGTTTGACAATAATCGACTTTTTTTAAAATTAAAGTTATGTGGGAAGATCGGCAACCCGTCAAGGAAGTGTCATAGACCTGGACATTGATATGTTCTTGAAAATATCAAATTACGAGGATACTGTTCGACAACTCGACATTTATTATGGAATTGGTAAGATATTTTTTAAGCAAAACATTTTTTTCTTTATCATTATTAAAATGAATGTTTAACTAAAAAAATACAAATTTTATACTTATTTTTTATATTTTAAATTGCAGTTCAAATTTTTAAGTATTTCGAAATTTTAAGCAAATAATGAACAATAATTAGTTAAATATTTATTTTACAAAAATTATTAAAATTTGAAAAAATTAATTTGGAAATATTTAAAAAATTAGGTTTTTGAAAAATAGTAATTAAAACTTTTTAAAGAAAAAGGTACTTGAATTCACAATAATAATTTTAACAAATTGAAACAATTGGAAACTTTCGAAAATTTTATATTTTAAAGAATTTTATTTTATTTCTCTTTAAAAATTGTCTATAAATACAAATATATTTTTGAAATTGTATCATTTTATGAATTTACAAAAATTATTCTATTTAAATAATTCAATTCTCGTAGTTGAATTCAGATATGAATTGATTTAACAAAAATTTCAGTTAAAAATTTAAAAAGTAATTAAATATTTTAAGCGTTGTAACAGGAATTTTAGGAATTAATTAAATTTTAAAAGGTTTTTTAATTAAATACCTTGAAAATTTTAGCGAAGCAAAAGTTTAAAAATGTTAGAATTTTTATTTTAAAAAATGATTGATAACATTATTTTTCTTAAAAAATTATTAACGTTTTTCAATAATTTTATTCAAAAATTCTAAAAACATAATTGAATTTTGGATGAATTACAAATGGAAATTTTAGAAATAATTATATTTCACGAGGTTTTTCATTGAAATTATTTGAAATTTTAATTCTTTGGGTATAATAAATATGAATAAGTTTTTAAATTTTTGTTTAACAAAAAGTATATTAAAGTTTTGAAAAATTTAATTCAGAAATTTCGTTAAATTGTTTCTTGAAAAAATGAAACTAAAATCGAAAATTTTGCCAACTTTTATTGAAATAAATTTTGAATTTTAATTCAAGTTGCTCTTAGAAATATTTTGACAATTAATATATACGAGTTGTTCAAATAATTAAATTTAATAAAAAACCATAACAAAAATTATAATTTTTAAGAAATTAAGAGTTTTAATTAAATTTTGTAAAGCAAATTTTGAAACTAACAATGGAAAAGAAAATAGTTTTGCTAGTTATAAATATAATATTATCATTAATTTCATTTTTTTAATAATTCTTATTAATCTAATTCTAGTAAAGTAACGTAACTGTGAAATAAAAGAATAGAGAATACAAAAACTAGTTCATTAGTTATGATTGATAAATTTTACCTTTTTTTTAGTAAAAAGACAAATTTTGCAATATCAGAGCAGTATAACGGGACTTTTTCCACAAATTTCAAGTGACAAAGTTGTGGGAAGTGTTAGAGAGAGTATTTATTGTGCTGCTGCAATTTGGAGTTTGTATCAAGCTTATAGGTAATGAATATTTTCATAATCTACAGATTTGAAAAATCCGAATCTATAGATAAAGATGGGATTTACAAATTATTTTTCTTTCCACAGACGGATCGATGATGATCGGGGCAAATCTCATGAATTGGGACAATCGACAGTAAAATGTATGCGTGGAATTTTGGAATGTTGGATGAAGCAGGCGAGCAGAATTGAATTATTCAAACGCAATCAATGCGATCGTTTTTCTCTTCATTGTAAATTTCATCTTGACACTGGAAGTGAAATTTTTAAAGACGAAGACTATTATCATCTTCAGGTATAAGGGAATCGAAATTGTTTATCAAAAATCATTTTTTTTGGTCACGTTTTTTTTTTGCTTTTGTCTACTTTTCTTTTCATTTTGTCTATTTTTCAGTTGGTAAATGATTTCTTTTTTCAAAATTATTTCTTTTCAGATTGACGTCGTTTCGTTGTATTTGATTTTTTTGGTTCAAATGATCACCTCGGGTTTGCAAATAATTTACACGCAAGATGAAGTGGCCTTTATACAGAATCTCGTCTATTACGTGGAGCGTGCATACAGAACGCCAGATTATGGAATGTGGGAAAGAGGAAGTCGGTATAATGACGGAACGCCGGAAATTCACGCGAGTTCCATTGGAATGGCAAAAAGTGCCCTGGAGGCGATAAACGGTTGCAATCTTTTCGGCGAAAAAGGAGCTTCCTGGTCTGTTATTTACGTCGACATTGACGCCCATAATCGTAATCGTAGCATTTTCGAAACAATGTTGCCCAGGGAATCGAGCTCAAAGGTTCATTTTTGTATTCGAAAATTCTATTCTCTTCTCTTTATGTTATTTCCTATTTAATCATTTTTTATTGAAAAATTTAATTATTAACTTACTGTTTCATTAAATTAATAATTATTCGAATTCTCTTGTTAAAAATTAACAGAGTGTCGATACGGCTCTACTGCCAACGATTTCCTTTCCCGCTTTTGCGACTCATGAGGAATTACTGTACACCGAGACGAAAGCAAATATTGTCAGGAGACTGAAGGGAGCTTACGGATTCAAAAGATTCGGAAGAGATGGTTTTAAAACTGTTCTTGAGGATCCAAGTCGACGTTATTATCGACCTGGTGAAATAAAAGTTAGTAAAACAATTTCTCGATTTCTCCAATATTTGGACTTTTTCGAAAAAAAGAAATTTTCATACCGCATAATCAATTTTTGCAGGAATTCGATAATGTCGAATGTGAGTGGCCGTTATTTTACATTTTCATGATAATCGACGGCGTTTTCAAATCGTTTCCAGAACAAGTGGAGGAGTATCAAAATTTATTGAAAGCCCGACTGCACAAGGATATAAACGGAGGTATTTTTCTACATTTTTTTAAATCTAAAATTATTTATTTACTTTAATTTTACAAAAGAAATAATTGATCGATTTCTCTTTGACCGAAGATCCGATAATTCCGATGTATTTTTACGTTCCCGAGGAGAATCTCGAGGCGGAGAAAAATGAACCGGGCAGTACGATGCGAATTCCTAGCGAGGAAGTGAAGCGACATCGAAGAAATTCGATGGAATATGATGGACCACATATTTACTTGTGGAATCAAGCAATGTTCGTTATTGCTCAATTATTGACGGCTAGTCTTCTACATATCAATGAATTGGATCCAATTCGTCGCTATCTTCCTTCTTATAATAGACCGAGACGAGCTGGACGATACTCTGCTTTTCAGGTAAATCAAATCAGACGGAATTTAATAGTCTTTATTTAAAGAGCGTCGATTTTTATTCTTAAGTTTAATTTACAAATTTAAATTGTATTTTAAGTATTTTTTAACGTCTTCTTTTCTTGTCCTCTACGTAGGCAAAGCCGAGCAGTGTAAGTAAATTATCGAATTCAATGTTTGCAAGAATTACAATTAATCTTTTTCTTTTCTACTTGCTTGAACATGATAATCTAACTCAATTTTCTCTATGATTTTCCTAATAACTGAATTTTAATATTTTCTCCTAACATTCCCTTTTTTTTATTCTATCGTAATCTTTTGAATATTATTAAAATATCAAAATTGTATACTTTTCACCACGAATTTTTTTTCTAATCTCTAATAGGAATGTTTCTTTAATTTTCTCTTGTACTTTTTTTCATACTTGGAATGAAAGTGAAAACTCTTTGATAGCACTGTTTTTTGTTTACAGAAATTGTTGAAAATTTTTACCAAAGTGAATATTTTGCCTGAAAAATAATTCGAAAGAATAGAAAATATTATTTAAGCTTTTTGCATGATTAATATTGTAATTTCTGTCAAATTATCTTGTGAGTTAAATAATCGATTGAGTATTTTTCTCTGAAATAAAAAGCAAAATGGAGAATAATATGAATTTTTGTAATATTTAGGGAACGCATACGGATCTGGTGGTGCAAATTGTTTTGATAGCTGAAAGTATGAGGCTACAGGCAATGATGGCGACCTATGGAATTCAAACACAAACGCCCCATGAAGTTGAGCCGGTACAAATTTTATCCTCCTCTCAATTGGTAAAAGTCTACGAGCAACTTGGAATTAATAGTAAATTAAATCTTCAAGGCCGACCTTCGCGGCCAATTGGCTCACTCGGCACCAGCAAGGTAAATTGACTGTTAAAAACCTAATCAATTATTCTTTACAATTATGTAGAAAATGAATTTGAGTGATTTACAGAATTATTAATTAAATTATCAATTTTAAGATATACAGAGTCTGTGGAATGACAGTTCTTTGCTATCCGTTAATTTTTGAAGTTTCGGATTTTTACTTGTATCGAGATATGGCTCTATTAATTGACGATATCAAAACAGAATTGCAATTTGTTGGAAAATATTGGCGACTTTCTGGACGACCAACAGTTTGTCTTCTGATCAGAGAGGAGCATATGAGGTAATTTTACCAGAAATTATTAAAACCAAGTAAATAAGTAAGAAAATAAAAATAAATAAATAAAATTAAAAATTAAAACCAAGTAAATAAGTAAGAAAATAAAAATAAATAAATAAAATAAAATAAATTGAAAATAAATAAAAAAAAATGAATATAAATAAATATAAATTTAAAATGTTGTACTTGACACGAAATATCTGATATTAATAATCTATTTATTAATAATCGTTGTTTTTTTTCGTTATTTTTTTTTTGTTTTACAACTTTTTAAATAACAAACCAAGTGATAGAATCATTATTATTATTGACCATGGATCGTTAACTTCAACACTTAATTAATTTCTTAATAATTGTAATTAACATTTTTTTTCAATTTTGTACCTAATTAATGTCATAAAAATCATTAAAATTCTTGCAAAGAATCTTACAATTTATAAAAATAATTAAATTCTTTTAAAGGATTTTAACATGATTTTTGAAAATAATTGAATGTGAAAGAATTTTTAAAAAATTTTCAAAATAAATTTATTCAATCGTAAACTACTATTAAATATTTTTAAAAATTAACGTATTTTGTTGAAAAATTTTGTTAAAATACTATTAAAAAGAATATTGAAATCCTGAGATGAAGTTTACTATTTAAAAAAATAATTCAGTTTTTCCGAAGAATTTTATCAGAATTTTTGAAAATAATTGAATGTAATTAATATTTTCAAAAATAATTGTATTTTTTCGAGAAATTTTACTACAATTTAATTAAAAATAATTGCATTCCTTTGAAGAATTGTATTATTAATTAAAACAATTGAATTTTATTAAAAATTTTCAAAATCCAAAATTAAATTCTTTTGAAGAATTTCGGTGAATTTTTTTTTAAATAATCTATTTTCTTTAAAAATGTTATTGGAAATTTTGAAAGTAATTGAATTTTGTGAAGAATTTCTTTCAAGTTTTTGAAATAATCGCTTGTGTTAAAAATTATAATTAAATACTTTATTGTTGAAGTTTATTAACATTTTTTTGAATATATCTAATTGAATTCCTGTGAAAAATTTTATTATTTAAAGAAATAATTTAATTCTTGCGAAGAATTGTACTATTTTTAAAAATAATTCAATTGTTTCCAAGAATTTATTAAAAGTTTGGAAAATACATGAATTTTTTCGAAAAATTTTATTAAATATTGGAAAAAATTTTACTGAATCCTTTAGTGAAATTTTATTAAAAAATTTGGGATAATAAAATTTTTATAAACAAATTGTGTAATTTTTTAATTTTGAAAGAAAATAATTTAATATTTTACGAGAATTTTCTTAAAATAATCGAATTTTTAAAATAAATTTAACAGACAATCTTAGAAATAATTGGATTTTTGAGTTTATTCACTTTTAAATTAATTTTTGCGAAGAATTTTATTATTATTTTTGAAAATAATTTCATACTGATTAAAAAAAATTTTTTTTTTAAAGGTAATCAAAATTTTGACTAGAATTTAAAAATTATTTAATTTGGCGAAGAATTTTATTATTTTTAAAGATAATTGAAATTTTGAAGAAGAATTGTATTATTTTTAAAGATACTTGAAATTTTTGAGAAGAATTTTATAATTTTTAAAAATAATTGAAATTTTGGAGAAGAATTTTATTATTTTTATTTTGACGAGAATTTTTTTTAATGTTTCAACATAATTGAATTTTTGCAATGAGTTTTGTTTAATTTTTTGAAAAGCAATTTTTTTTTGGAGAAGAATTTCATTATTTTTATTTTGACGTGAATTTAAAAAAAAATTGTCAACATAATTGAATTTTTGCGAAGAATTTTACCATTTATGTAAATAATTGAATTCCTGCTCTATAGAGTTATTTAGAAAATTTTGAAAATATAAACAATAATAATTAAACATTTACTTAATAAGTAAATTTTTTTTAATTTTGAATTCATCAAAAAATTTAAATTTAAAAATAAACAATTTTTAATTTTGCATTACAATTTTCTATTATTAATCAAATTTTACAGCAATATATTTTTCTTTTTATTTTCAGAGATCCACAATTTAAGGAAATGTTGGATTTATTTGCAATGTTGAAAAAAGGCTACTGTGATGGAATAAAAGTTCGTATTGGAAGATTGCAAAATCTTATTTCCTCCTCGTGTATCGGTATGAATTAAAGTTTATTTTTGCTTTTGATTTATTGAATTTTTTAAATAATAATAATTTTTGACATTTCTTAATATCAAGTAAACTAAACGTTATATTTAATAAAAGTAAATTAAAAAAAATAAAATTTTAATAAATTGAGAAGTAATTCTTTGATGAGTTAACAACAATTTTTCAGAGCATTTGGATTTTCTGAGTAATTTAGATATTGACATTGATTTGAATCCGTTTAAACAATTGGAGCACGATTACATTGGTTATCAAAGTCTCACAGACGTTCCAAGAGCTTTATCCTACGCTGAAGAAATTCAAGATTATAAAGTAAAAATTTTTATTTAATTTTCAAAACTCTATTTGTAAATTTTTCTATTTATTAATTATCTTGACAACAAAATTTGATTATTTTATATTTTAGCACTTTATGACTCAACCCCTGTACAATGTTTTGGATGAAATTCGTAACACTGAAAGTCTCTACACGAAATGTCAACTTTATGAAATTTTATTGAAGCGAGAAGGCATAAATTATGAATTTAACGGAAAGACAGGTAACGGTTTTTGTAACTATTTTATTCTTGGTAATTATTTTTTTTCCAAATTTTAATTTATTTCACTAATTCTATTTTAGTTGGCGATCATTTGAGATCTTTGTATCAACAAGCCGGGGGATTGAGGTACTGGATGGTCGTTCGATATTGCAGCAGTTTATTGAATCATACAGTCGATAGTATCAGTCCTTTTATAACGGGAGTGTTAGTCAAAGGAAAACAGGTATTTTATTGCGACTGGCAAACTTTTGAATTTTTATAATTAAAGCAATTTTTACCTTTGATAACTAATAATCAATTTTAATTAATAAATATATAATAAAAGGTAATAAATCATTGTTTATTAAATAAATTTCGTTTACTAACCGATTTCCGCAATTTGAAAGAATTGTTTCTGTTGGAAAATAACTTTTTTCTGTAGTTAACAGTCGGCGTTATTGGACATGAGGAAACAGTTTTTGACAAACCGATGACTCCAGCGGAAATTCAATCCGTTGTTTATTCAACAATTCAACCGCACAATGTCGTACAAGCTGTTCTTCAACAAGAAATTCTCCTCTATTGTGGACGATTAATTGGAACTAATCCCGAAATGTTTAAAGGAATCCTAAAAATTCGAATCGGGTAATCTCAAATTTTCTTTTCTAAAATTTCACTCTCATTTCTAGTACTTAATTTAATCTCACTCAAATATTCATTAAATATTTATTTAACTCATTATTCGATATGTAAGGAAATTTGATCTACATTTTGTTATATATTATCGTAATTTAAAAGTATTTTTAAAATTAGTAAAAATAATCATTATTTCAATTAAAAATATTTTTCAGCTGGGTTTTGGAGGCGATGAATCTTTATCTTAAAATGACAAAGAAGAATCCGAAGCCAATTGAAAATTACAGTCCCTATGAAATTCGACAATTTCTCATAAAAGTTCTCACTGTGAAAGATTGGGCGACAGCGGAAAAGTAGGTTCCAATTTGTTTGTTAATTTTTTCTTTTTTTAATAATTATCTTTTTATATTTTTATTTCTGCTTTTGTTTACAGTTTATCAGTATTGGAGAGGAGAAAAATAGAAGGAAGTTTGTGCCGAGTGCCAGTACATTTTTACAATCAGGTTTGGGAAGTTTTACTGCGTTGTCCTGGAGGAATTTGTGTTAATGGTCGTGAATTGCCTCAGCAACCAACCTTATCGAATATGACAAGATCAGAATTAACTTTTGCACTCTTAGTCGAATCTATTCTTCATCATATTCAATTAGCGGAATTTCGGCAAATTGTCGTCGAGGTATAAATTTAAAAATTGAGATATATAATTTATTAAATAATTTCTTTGACAATTTATTTCACTTCGGATTAAGGAATAATGTTTTTTAAAACTTTTAATGAAGAATATTTTATCAATGTTATTTTTTCAAATTTGAAATCTTGTTTTAAATTATTAATTAATGTTAATTTACTCATTTTTTCAGTTATTGAATATTGTCTCAACAATTCTACTGAGAAATCCGGAATTAACTTTCAAGAGACAATTGGATTTGAATAAACTTGTTGATGACGCGTTCGACATTTTTTGCAAGGTAAAAATTTTGTACTTCTGTATTTTGTCCTTAAAGTTCATATTTTATTTTCTTCCTTACTTTACGAATTATTGCGAATTCATATTATAAATTATAATAAAAAAATTCAATTTAAATTTTTTTAAAATTAAAATTAAATTACAAATATTAAAAATTATAATAAAATTATGTTATAAATTTTTAATTTATATTTATTTATTTAAAAAACTCATGTCAAATTTAATTAAATTTCGTTATAATTTTTTTTTATTTTAGGATCATAATTTGGGAAAATCGACCGATATGTCCGCTTTTTTCTCTGCTCATTATTCTTTGACAACGGGATGTCTTGCCAGGGCGGTTGTCAATAACGTCCTCACCAGAGGCTGTGTAACAACGGACATTGATTTAGATGTTGAAAACAATGAAATGTGCAAAGTTACATAATATTTTTACAGTCATTTTTTTTTTAATTCATCTTCTGAGTGCCAATTAGAAAAAAAAATATTTGCCATATTTCAGTGTGAATATTTTTCTTAAGAAAATATTAAATATATCTTCAAACTACTGTTATTGTTAAAATAATAATAATTAATAATTAATTATTGGTTAAATAATAATTTTATTTGATTCGATGATGTAAACGTTAATGAGGAAAAAAAAATTTTAGCGACATTTTATATTCGATGAAACGTATTTTTTAATGTTAGCAAAAATAGAAAATTACTATATGTAAGTAAAATAAATTTTCATTTTTAATATTTATTGAAAAAGAAAATTTATTTTACTTTTAGGTTGAAATTTAAATTTAGAATTTACAATTTACAATTTACAATTTTAAATAATTTTATTCGAAATTTTTACACAAGAGATTATTGAGCCTTAAAATGACATATATTATTGTTATTTGTTATTACTATGTTTTCTTTGTAAATAAAAGCTATTTCTCTAAATTTTATTTCTTTATTTTAGTGATAGATTTTATTTGATAGAATAAGAAATTATGATTATTTATAAAAACGAAAAGAAAAATAATAAAAATATATTTTTTAATTTTTTTATTAAAAACGACGTTCAAAAATCTTTAGAACATATTTAATTTTGTATTTTTTTCCCCTTTTTGTGATTCTTGTGACTTCTTTGTTTTTAATTTTCAAATAGCGCGCGTCAAAACTGGTACGATTCACTTTTCGATTCTCGAATAACTTCAGACAGGAAACTTTCCACTTCTAATTCAATTTATCAACTAATTAGCGATAAATAAATAGTAAAATGATAAAAATAGTTCATAATTAATTTTATTTTATTAAATTGTTTTTAGAATTGACGATAATAGAGAGAGTTTTGAAAACCTTACAAGAATGGGAAACTATTTCTTCTCTGTGACTATGTTCACTCTTTCAATTTAAAATTTGCTCGTATTTAATTGCCGCCACCTTGTAAAGCCACCATTTTTATTTTGAAAGCCGTTCCAGTTTAGTTTAGACAAAACGTGGGACGTGCATGTCGTGCAAGACACTCTTGATGTTATAAAAGTGTATAAATATTGGTGAAAAATTGTTAAAAATTCTGTCATTCTGTTTCATTCGTCTGATATTAATTCACAGTGCTTTTAGTATTTTTGAAGGTAATTTTGTTTTTGGACATTTAAATTGATTCCGTTTTGATTCATTATGAAATAAGATATCTATATTTCTTTGCAGTATCTGAAAAGGCTTTTGAATATTTAGAAAAAACAATATTTCAGAATGCCAAAAAAAGTAAGTGGTTATGTTTTGTTTATGCTTGATTATAAAAAAAGAGAAGAAAGAAGGGGACGTAAGTTTCCTAATGGAATAAAGTCGGTTCAAGAAGATCCTGGATGCGGCAAAGAGTGGGAGGTATAAAAATTATTGTTTACTTTTCAAGGAAAATAAAAATTTTACAAACAATTTAAATATTGAAAACTTCATAATGCGAAACTGAAGATAAATGGGAAATTTGAGGTTTGTCGTGCGAGCGTGAAAGAATGATAAGGATATCAGAAGAAAACAAACACTGCGAATGTTAGTTGCGTTTGGAGTTTATGGTTTCATATTACTTCTGATTCAAGGTCTTTGTTTTCAAAATCTACTTTTGTTTGTCTTTGCTTGTAAAGTAAAAATTAAATATTATTGTAAACTTCCTGTGAAGTTTAATTTTTATTGGAAATATTTCAGCAATTATCGGAAAGAGAGAAAGATAGATATAAACAAATGGGGAAAGAATCGGATATGGTGATGAAGAAGAAGAAGAAGACAGGAACTGGTGAATGCATGGATCTGGTTGAAAGGGAAAAAAAGAGGGAACTAGATTTTCAATCTGATATGAATCAAGATATTGAAAATATTGTCATGAAAGGAGTTGAAATGCAAGGTAACGAAACAAATGTACATATATAATTTTTAAAATTTTTCTCTTTATTGTAATAGTAGTTTAAGTGCCTAATTAATTATATTTTTTTCTGTCAAGATCTTGCGAAGAGAAAATTTTTCTTCATCCATTCAAATTGGTTTTATACAAGAAAATATGATAATGGAGATTTTGATTATTTTCCTGCGGAATTTGCAATTGCGGAATTTTCCCTTGAAAATGGAGTGACACAAGTTTATCATGAGATTTTAAAAGACGACGTAAAAGTGGGCTACACGAGAGAGGCTAAGGAGACAAGTCAAGAAACCCATCAAATACCAGTACCAAATACTTTAGAATGTGCTGAGGGCGATTACAATAAAATGTGTTACAAATTGTTACAATTACTGAAAACGCACAAAGTTGGTGGAAAATATCCTCCTATATATACAATGAAAAAAAATAATCCACCGGTAAAATCTTTATTGAAGAAATTATTCGAGAGCGAAGGTAATTATTAAATCGAAAAATGTACACAAAAAAAAACTGGAACAGCGATAATTTTCGCTAAAATAGCTAAAAGTATTCGTTGAAATAGCCAAAATTTTCGCTGCAATAACTAAAAATTTCGCTAATATAGTAAAATTTGTAGTTGTTGCAGGTGAAGCTTTTTTTCGTATTCTAATTTCTTTTCGTGTATTAATTTCAAGAATAATTTTTTTTATCTGATAAATAATGTTTAGATCTCTGCGATGAAACCGTCATTGTCTACGACTTGGAAATATTACTTTCCAACCTTTGCAACGCGAATTCGAATGATAATAAATTCCCAGTTGTCATGGCTGAACATGAATTGGTCAAAGATACATTTTCCTTCATTCAAGGTCTTGATTGCGACGTGAGTATTGTTTTGTTTCTTTCTAATTAATAATTTTGAACTTTAAATCGAATTTCTTGTTTTTTCCAATTTTGAAAAAATGTAAAAAAAAAATTTTTTCACAGTATCACAAGACTCTAGATGGAACAAGTCAATATTGCAGCATGTCGAACGTAAAAAGATGGGCGTACACAATTTGCGACTGTTGCTGTGAACAATTAGATATCGAAATGCTCGAAGGCATTCATTATCCAAAGAAAGTGACTTTCGATTCATTAAGTACAGATCCTATGGCATCGTTGTTTAATAAGTTGTCTTTGGAAACTCAAAGCATCAAATCTATGACTGGAGTGAGTTAAAAATTACACGATTTTCTCAAAAGAATAAGTTATAAATTAAAAAAATGATAGTTCTAAATGTAAAAAAAAATTGTTAAATATAAAATAAATTTTTTTCGCAGGTGAGCAACGCGCACAGACTGGCTGTTTCCGGACGCACAGAAGCAGAGGAACTAAAGAGACGAAACGAAAAGACGACAATAACTGTCATCAAATACTCATCAGATGAGCCTCCAGTTCAAACTCAAGCTCCAAGTGCTCCAAGTTTCACTCCTAAACCACTTCTCAGTCACGTTGCGTCAAATTCTGCGAGTGAGGTAAATATTGTTTTTTCTGTTAAATTGAAATTAATTTTTTAGCATTGCCACGAAACGAAAAGTCTAAAAAACCATGTGGCTAAAGTTTAGAACGTTCAAAAGAACACATTTTTTTTCATCCTAAGTGTTTTTGAAAATTACAATTCAGAAAAGAAAAATCATTGAAATTAATCAATATTTAGTTTAGAACAAATTAATTTTAATCTGAAAAATAATTTTTTTTAAAGAAATACAAATAAGAAGAAGTAAAAAAATATTGTCGTTCTTTTGAACGTTCGGAACTTTAGGAACATTGAGAAATCTGGAAATGTTTCGAAAAATCAGAGAATTATTATCGAAATCAAGGAAAATTGTTGTTTTCTAAAATTATTGTGATTTCTGACAATAATATATTTTAAGTAGTTTAATTATCTTTAACAACTGTCGTAAAGTAATAACTTTATGACATTCATAAATTATTTAGTGAATAATTTTACTTACATATTTCAAAATTAATTCAATTCTGAAAGAATTGCGTTCACAATTTTCATAAATAAATGATCTACAAAAGGATTTAATAAAGAAATTTTATAAATTTCAATTTGCAATGAATTTACATAGAAGTATTAAAGAATTTCGATTTTTTAAAACTAAAAAACAACTCAACGCAATAAGACTAGAATAATTAAATTTTTCTAAAAAAGTTACAAATGAAATTATTTTCAAAAAAAAAATAAAATTCTTCGCAAAAATTCAATTATGTTGAAAAATTAAAAACAATTCTTGTCAAACATTCAATTATCTTTAGAATTAATAAAATTCATAGCCAAAATTAAATTATTTTTAAATTCTCGTCAAAATTTTAAATATCTTTGAAAATAATAAATTTCTTCACCAAAATGAAATTAATTAAAAAAAATTTAATAAAATTCTTTGCAAAAAATCAATTCTGTTGAAATATTAAAAGAAATTCTTGTCAAAATCTCAGTTATCTTTAAAAATAATAAAATTCTTTTCCAAAATCTAATTATTTTTTTAATTCTCGTCAAAATTTCGATTATCTTTGAAAATAATAAATTTCTTCACCAAATTGAAATTATTTTCTAAAAAATTAATAAAATTCTTTGCAAAAATTCATTTATGTTGAAATATTAAAAAATATTCTTGTCAAAATCTCAATACTCTTTCAAAATAATAAAATTCATTTCCAAAATTAAATTATTTATAAATTCTCGTCCAAATTTCAATTATCTTTAAAAATAATAAATTTTTTCACCAAAATGAAATTAGTTTCAAAAAATTTAATAAAATTCATTGCAAAAATTTCAATTATCTTCAAAAAATAATAAAAATCTTTGCAAATATACAATTATGTTGAAAAATTTTAAAAAATACACGTCAAAATAAAAATAATAAAATGCTTCTCCAAAATAAAATTATTTTTAAAAAACTTATTGCAAAAATTCAATTACGTTGAAACATTAAAAAAAATTCTTGTCAAAATCTCAATTATTTTTCAAAATAATTAAATTCTTTTTCAAAATCAAATTATTATAAACAAATTATTTATTTTTACATTTAAGTAATTAAATTCTGGTTAAATTTTTTTGATAAAAATTGATTTCAAAAAGGGACTTTTAGTTAAACTTTTAAATAACAATAATTGATACAAAATTCTCAAAAAATGCAATTCTTTATAATTTTATTATAACTTTCCTAAAGAATTAAATTATTTTCGAAAATTTCAATAAAATTCTAGTCATGAATTTAATTATCTTTATAAATATAATTAAATTGTTTTTAGAAAATCAATTTTTTTCAAAAATAAAGTCAATCGCAGTATTTCAATTACTTTTTAATATAATAAATTTTTATCCAATTTCTTCGAAAAATTCTTAAAAATTTTATTTAATTTTGCCAAGAGAATTTAATTATTTAAAAAACTTGTTGATAAAATTCTCTATGAATTCAATTTAAGGAATATTCATTTATTCAATAAATATAAATTTATATAAAATATTAATTAATTCTTTTATGTCTTTGAATTTTAAAAGGTTTGAAATGTGAAAGTGTGGAATTTTTGATAATTTTAGATTCTGTGAATAAATAATAATTTATGTTTCTGACTAATTTTACAATTTTACAGAAATTCTTAAAGAAATGTTATAAATTTTATTTGTCGAAAGTGTAGTTTTTCAAACCTGGAAGATTTTTCTTTTTTAACTCTGGAAAAGTCGGATAATTTCAAAAATTAGCAAAAGTGTGGCGTCTCTTAATTAACTTATTTGCTTATTTTACAATTTGTTAAAAAAATTTTATTGTTTATTCATTTTCAGGAATATCAACGTCCCCTACGTGCGCCACATTCAAAAAGTAAGTTTTTGGAAAAAAAACCTTAAAATTGTTAAGCTTAGAATAAATATTAATAGTTCAGAAGGAAAATTTGATTTTGATTGTTTGAATAATTTTTACAGGTTCAGTTGCTGCGATTGTGGGAGATACAAAGCAGCATGCCTTTAATGAAGAAGATTTTCCAAGTTTGGGTGTTTCTTCCGGAAGAGGAAGAGGCAATCGAAGAGCAATGAAGGAGCAAAAACAAACCAATGGACGTGGTAATTATCTTAATATTCTACTTTGTGCTTGACTTTCGTTTTTCTTTACTATTTTTATTTATTTATTTATTTTCTATTTACAGGTCGTGGCATGGCCTGGTCATAAAAGACTCATTACATTTTCATTAACTTCAATTTCACTTCTTCATAAATATTATTATTATTATTATTATTATTGTTATTATGACAATTATAAATATCAGGTGAAAATATAATTCCCAACAAAAAAATTGTTAATAGAAGAACAATTCTATTTTTCTAGAAACTTTATTTGTTCGATTTCAATGTTTTCGTATGAGATAAAATATGAAATATTAATATGAATATCTTATAGAATTACGTCAAATTATTTTCAATATTGAAAAGAAAAACAATTATACAAGGAAAAGGAAGAAAATTTATATTTCTGTAAGTTCCACAAATAAAAGATATTTCTTGTTGGAATTTAAATCTTCTAGTTTTTAATACAAAAATTTTAATTTAATATCTTGAATATTTTGTTTGAACTTCAGTCTTCTAGTTTTTTACAAAAGAAAAGTTTTCTAATTTCTTTTTATATAAGTTTTGAGTTATCAGTTTTTTTCTATTTAAATATTCCTCCGGCCTTTTTTTATCAGTAATTCAATGTCTTGAACTTGAAAAATCTATTTATTAAAAAATTAAAGTTAAATTTAAATTTAATTAAAAAAAATTTTTTTTTAAATTATATTTAAATTTTTTTGACAATCTTTGATTTTATGAAAATTTTTCATTTCAGGTACGTTGTTGAATTTTATTCTTTGCAAAATTCTTCTTTTTAAATAAAAATATTTCTTTTCATTAAAATTAAATTTACATCCGTTAAATTTTAATTTAATTAAACTTTTTCTAGAACTAATTTTCAATTAATTTAATTAATTTAATTAATTTAATGACTGAAAATTTGATTAGTTATGTTAATCAGTAATTGATAAGTCAATTTTTAATTACATGTTTCTATTACTATTTTCAATTTTTTTTCAGTGGCGCAAATTTGGGAATTTTTGAAAAAATGTTCGCTTTTTAAAAGCACTTCCTTCGTTTTTTTTTAAAGATTCCCGTTGTTTGTGCGACGAATGATGTGTGATAGATGCTTGTGTGACTGGAGAAGGTTTCAGGGGCACGCGACGGATTCTGACTCAACGAAAGTTTAGTCTTCGGTTAACATTCAAGTGCGACGAAGCTCAGTGCCACGTTTTATTTTTTTCACACGTATATTTACTTTCACACACTTAATGAAAAAGTTGTCGGCAAAGTGAAACTCAAAAATGCATCTTCTGCTTCTTATTCATTGAAATTTCGTTGAACTGCAAACTGTCCAGGTATGTTTTGCAATAGTTTTTATAAAATTCATATTATTCAAATATTTAGAAAAAAATTTCTATAATATTTTTGCACATATTTTAAATAATAATTTAGTGAAATATAGAAATAAAAATTAATAAATTAAATATTAATAATTAAAGATAAATGAATAATATAAATATTATTCAGATACAATTTAATAATACAAACATTAACATTTTTATAATCATTTCGACATTTTAAACACCGCTAATTTAAAACTAAATTCGAATCCAGGAAGATGATTCATTGAGGAAAAATTAAATCTAAAAACATTTTTTCATGAAAGAATTAAATTATGAAAAATTGTGATTTCTTGTCTTCTCGAAATATTTAAATTCATAAAATATTTATCTAATCAATTTGTCCTCAATTTGTGAATCATTCATTCTCGTTTCGATTGTTTTTCTTATGTCATACACTTTTGAATCATTGTCCGTTTATAAAAATTATGAATCTTTTGTTATATTTAGTTTTAAATTTAAAAAAAAAAAATAACGAAATTATTTTATATGTATACGGAAAAAAGGATAAAGAATATTTGTTCAAACAGATTTCTAATAGGATTTTCCATTTGTCACGAGAAAATATATCTTATCTTGATTACTTTATCAGAAACAGGTATAATCTGTTATTTTTTGCTCATAATTCCGATAACTGTAGATTTTTTTAAATTCGAAAATTAAATAAGAGTAAATTTAATTTGTACAAGAAAAAGTGGAAAAATTTATTTATTTCAATGGAGAAATTAATGAAACAGTTTGAACTTGATGTAACAATATAAATGATAATATGAAGAATTGAACGTAATTCGTTAATTTATTCATTTTTTTTGTTCTTTTCATTTACAACAATATAGATTGTTTCTTTTTTCAATTTCAATTATTCGCAGTAATAAAAGAATACTTAATAATAAAGGTGTTTTTTGTTTCAGATTTAGTTTTGTTATTGAAAAAAATTCTAAATACAAGGAATTTCGTTTTATTATTGAAAAAATATTTCTAATTGCAAAGAATTTAGTTTTATTTTTGAAAATGAATCATAAAATGATTCAGTTTTAGTTCTTAACAAAATTTTCTAATTGCAAAGAATCCAGTTTTATTATTGAAAATAAATTCTAAATGGATAGAATCAATTTTCTAAATGCAAAAGATTTTGTTCTATTTTTGGTAAAAAAAATCATAAATGCAAAGGATTTAGTTTTATTTTGAAGGAAAAATTTTTCATTGCAAAGAATTTAGATTTATTTTTGAAAATCAATTCTGCATGCAAAGGATTTTGTTCTATTTTTGGAAAAAAATCCTAAATACAAAGAATTTAGTTTTATTATTGACAAAAAAATTTTCAATTGCAAATTTTATTTTTGATAAAAAATCCTAAATGCAAAAGATTTTATTCTATTTTTGAGGCAAACATCCTAAATACAAAGAATTTAGATTTATTATTGACAACAAATTTTCAATTGCAAAGAATTTAATTTAATTATAAAAAAAAATCCCAAATGCAAAAGATTTTGTTCTATTTTTGGAAAAAAATCCTAAATTCCAAAGATTTAGTTTTATTTTCAAAGAAAAATGTCTAATTTCAAAGAATTTAATTTTATTGTTGGAAAAATCCCAAATGCAAAGGATTTTCTTCTACTTTTGGAAAAAAATCCTAAATACAAAGAAATTAGTTTATTATTGAGGAAAAGCTTTCAATTGTAAAGAATTTAGTTTAACTTTCGAAAATTAATTCCAAATGTAGAGAATGTAGTTTTACTTTAAAAAAAAATTCTAAACGCAAAGGATTAATTTTGTCGATGACGTTATAAACATTTGTATCGATTGGAAAAGGCATAAACACTAAGTGATGCGCACATGTTTGCCTTAAGAAAAAATTGCAACAAATACAGACGTTTCCTTATAAATAAAAAAAAGTCAAACACGATTTTAATCTTAATTAAATTATCCAATTTCCACTAAACATTTGTTTTCAATTTTTCAATAACAGTTCATTTCTTATTTAATTTCTCTATAATAAAAAATGCCTTACTATTAATCAAATTGATTAACTATTTCTTTTAATTTTCCATTTAATCAATTTTTAATTTTTAATTAATTTAATCAATTTTTGGTAATTAATTAATGTTTATTTTAATTGTTGAAATTATTTTTCACTATCATAACATTTATTTACAATATTATAAAATTATTCTTAACCATTGTGATAAAATTGTAATTATTATATTTGTTTCGATTCCGTGACTAAAATGAGTTAAAGTTTTTCCTGAATTATAAAGATAGGTGGGTGGATCACAAATTAGAAAATACGTGTAGGACTCGTGACTCGCATGCACGTTTTAATTAGCTAATTGTAACATCGAGCATTAAACTCGGCGACTTTGTAATGATTCAAGAATTCGGTTGACATCTAAGGAAGAAATTAATCATTTCTCTTGTCTATATTAATGGGAAAATCTTGACCTTTAATCTACTAATTCTCATAATTATATTTTTCTAATTATTGTCGTAAATCAGATGAATAAATTGGATCAATTATGTTCGTTAATTTAATTTAAAAAAAGATTTTTTATTAGTTTTTATTTTCTATTATTTTTTTATTAGTGTTATTTGTACTATTTTGTATTATTTTCATTCTTTTGTACTTTTTTCAATTATTTTTATTTATTTATTTATATTATTTTTATAATTTTCTATTATTTTTTTAGAGTTATTTGTATTATTTTGTACTATTTTTATTCTTTTGTACTTTTTTCCATTATTTTTATTTACTTATATTATTTTTATTATTTTGTAATGTTTTTATTCTTTTGTATTATTTTTACTATTTTGATTACTTTCTATTATTTTCCATTATTTTTATTCATTTGCATTATTTTTACTATTTTAAACTATTTTTACTTTTCTTATTCATAAAATCATTTGAAATGTTTGTCTAATGGTGTATAAATATTCTCAGGATGATTAAAACACTGTCTGCTTTTCAGGTGAACAAATGATGTAGGCACGAAGAAGGCTGTTCCATCAGATAGAGGAATTTAGAGATAAGGCCCCAAAACTGCAAATATATAGTTAGATTGTGTTATTTATTTTGAACGAGAGCAAAAGACGAGCGAAAAGGAATCAGCCATCCTCATGTGTCTCGGCAGAGAAAAAAGAACTGGTGGTACGCATATAAATATTTTTTATTCTAATTAAATCAATATTATAATATTCTTTTAATGATCGATTAATTATTTGCATTTCGAATCATCATTAAACTGTTTGCATTTCGAATTATTAATTACAATATTGTTTTTTGTTTTGAATTTTACTTTTTAATTTCTGAAACAGAACGAAAGTGAAAATATAAATTATACGAAAAATTGGCCAAGGAGAATATATCGAATGGCACATTTTTCGTTTACTGCAACGGATGTGCTTAATATTTACAGGGGACATAAATGAAACTTATATAGTAGATCTCATTATGGTATAATGAAAATGCAAAAATAGTAGCGAGATTCATTGTTATGCGAAAGAGGTACGGACGATGGCACTCAGAACTGTTGGTTGAGGAGTCGTCAAATAGTCGCCGGATGCGATCAACTCTCGCCTCCTTTTCAGCAGATGCCAAAATATAAATGTTATTGTTCACATTTCCATGGGCGAAATTAACATTAAAAGACATAAATTTAAAGAATTCTATTACTGCCTTTTTGAAAAAATAATAGATTTTTCAATTCTGTAAAATCAAAAATCGACTTTCGAATGAAACACAAAATTTCAAGTGAATTTTTGCATTTTTAAGTTTTAATTTGAATGGGAAAAATAATAAAAGCACACACGTGCAAGTTTAAGATTGAGAATCTTGTGTGGGTGTTGCTCTCCTATCCTACGCACGATTATCTCTCTTTTTTCACATTATTTGATAATACTTTCCCAGGGCTCGAAGCAGTGAAAGCATTTAAAAATACGGACTTTACGGGATAAAAATTAAAAATTACGGACCATCTGACTATTCTAAAACTAGAAATTCAATTTTTCATAACTATAAAACATGAAGAAATCGATAAATTCTAGTCTTCGACTCGAAGTCATCAATTTCTTCATGTTTTATAATAATTAATATTAATTATTAATAAAAATAATTTATAATAATTAAAATCATTATCAATTCAATTATTTTTCAGAATTTTCAAAAAAGTTCTTTGACAATTTTCAAATTCATTTATTTACAATATTTAATTTTACCAAATTTCAATTATTAGTTAAATTCTTTTATTAAATAAATATTAGAAAATAGAAACTGAAAAAAGTATTAAAAAAACTCTATTAAACTTTTTCAAAAAAAATTAATTACAAAATTCAATTATTTTTTAAAATTCAGGCTATTTATTGCTTTTAATATTCAATGATTATCTAAAATTTTAACTGAAATTCATTTTTATGAAATAAAATTCAATTTTTATTAGAATATTCTACTAGAATTCAATTATTTAGATAAAAATAAAACCCAATTAAATAATTTATTGAAGAATTGAACGTTTCTTAAAATTCAATTTCAATAAAAAATTGTTATCAACAAATTATCAAATACTTAAATTCTATTAACGAATTTTAATAAAATTTTTAAGAATAATTACATTTTGAGAGAAATTTGATTAAAATTGTATTAAAAATAATTGAAATTCTGCATTGAATTTTATTATTTATGAAAATAATTGAATTCTTGCGAAGAATTTTATTAAAATTTTCAAAAATAAATTAATAATTAATTTATAAATTTTTTGTATAATAATACTTTCGTTGACATAGATATTTTTAATACTTCGTCGACTGTAATTGTAAAACAATGAACAAACTTATACTTACACTCATCTTAAATTTTTTCTGTTTTGAAAATTACACTTTATAATTTTTTCTTTTATTTTGTTAATGTATTATTGTATTCCTTTACTATTTTTATGTTATATTTTCCTACTTGTATTGCCCAATAATGATCCTTGAGATTATGGGCTGTGACTTGAATAAATAAATAAATAAATAAATAAAAATAATTCAATTCTTGTAAAAAATTATCAGGAATTCAATTATTTAAAAAAATGTTTAGAAATTTCTTGACATAAATTAAAAATAACAAAATTCTGAGCTGATCTTTAATTACTTTCAGAAATAGTAATAAAATTCTTCGCAAGAATTTAAATATTTTCGTAAAATAATAAAAATCTTTGCAGGGAATAAATTATTTTTAATAGTCTTAATAAAATTCTTCGCAAGAATTCAATTATTTTAGAAAATATTAGAATTTTAGCAGAAATTTAAACATTTTAAAAAGTTTTGATAAAACTTTTTTTGGTAGAAATTTAATTATTTTTAAGACAATTTTTAAAAAATTTCCCAAATTGAATTATTTTTGTATAATCTAAGATTTTAACTGAAATCTATTTTTAAATCAATATTTATGAGAAAATTCTAACAGGTTTCAATTATTTAAATACAAAAATAAATAATTTATTGAATAATTGAATGTTTCTTGGAATTTAATTCCTATTAAAAAATTTTATCAACAAATTTTTAAACAATTAAATTCTTTGGACGAATTTTAATAAAATTTTAAAGAATTTTTTCGAAAAATTCGATTAAAATTCTGTTAAAAATAATTGAATTTCTAAAAAAAATTTTATTATTTACGAAAATAATTGAATCCCGGTAAAATTTTATTAATTATGAAAATAGTTGAATGATTGCGAAGAAATTTATAAAAAAAAATTTTTATTAATGAAATTTTTGTGAAATTTTTATTATTTTTTGAAAATAATTAAAAGTTTTTGTATAATTTTATTAATTTTTTTTTAAATAATTTAATTCTTTTGGTAAGTTTTATAAAAATATTAGATATTGAACAATATTTAATTTTTGCAAAGAATATTATTACTTTTGAAAATAATTCAAATTTTGCAATGGATTTTATTAAAATTTTTGAAAATAATGGAATTTTATTACTTTAGAAAATAATTGAATTTGTGTGATAAATATTGTTAATTATGAAAATAATTGAAACTTTTTAATGAATTTTAATAAAATTTTTGAAAATAATTGAATTTTGTTGAAGAATTCTGCTATTTATTTATACAGATAATTGAAATGTTGACAATGTTTTTTAGTTTTTTTTTTGAAAATATATGAATTTCGGAAAAGAATTTCAATATTTCTAAAGATAATTGAAATTTTAACTAGAATTTTAAAAAATGTTTTGAACATAATTGAATTTTTGCGAAGAATTTTATTACTTTTAAAAATAATTGACTTTCTGCAATCATTTGTAATTTCTCTAAAATTCTCAAAATTATATCGTACAATTCACGAACTTTTCATCCTTTTTGAATGAAATTACGGACTTTAGGGATTTTTTTTTAAAGAAACGGACTTGAAGCAAAGTTACAGACTTTTTCAGGATTTACGGTCCTACTTCGAGCCCTGTACTGTCTTTCTGTTTATCGAATTTTTAACAAAATTTGTTAAATTCGAATATTTTTTTAAATAAATATTATTTTTTTACAGGAAGCAAAGAAATGTTGCGGAATAGACAAATTAAAGTGACTGCGGTCGGCGATGGTATGGTTGGCAAAACATGCATGCTAATTACTTACACAAATAAAAAGTTTCCTACAGAATATGTGCCCACCGTGTGAGTATTGTCACTATTCACGCCCTTTATTATACTCTATAATTAATTATTCGAAAAAAATAATAATATCGTAATAATAATCGTTATTTCATAATTACGAATTTAATATTGAAATATAAACTTTATTCGAGCTTACTTTTTCATCAATTACTACTGAATTTACACAATTTAAGTTGCAATTAGTAAATAGTAATTAGTCCGAAAAATCAACTGTTTTTGAAACTAAAACTAAAGAGAAAAATTTTCCTTTTTGTCTATTATATTCTATGGTATTGTCATTTTGTTTTTAGATTTGATAATTATCCAGACCAGATAATATTGGATGGGGAGGAATTTAACGTGACACTATGGGATACTGCGGGTCAGGAAGATTATGAAAGATTAAGACCTTTATCCTATCCCCATGTGAGTCAACAATATAATTTTCAAGTAGATAAAATTTTTACGATCATAATTAACTTTAATCTCAAGAATTATTGTTATTGAAATGCTAATTTTATGATAATTTTATTAAGCCTCCAAATTTTTCTCTCCTCAAATAAATGCCGCTTCGAATAAATTTTCTCATCAATGCATTTAATGAAAAATTTTTGCATTAACGACAGTAAGAGAATTTAGTTATTGAAATCTTTTTTTCAAATTTTAATTTAATTTTTATTTAATTTCAATTTCAATTTCAATTTTAATTTAATTTTTATTTAATTTCGATTTCAATTTCATCTTAATTTAATTTCAATTTCATTTTAACTTAATTTAAATTAGATTTTAATTTAATTTCAATTTAATTTTAATTTAATATTTAAAATTCTAATAAATATGAAATTCGTTTCAGACTGACTGCTTCCTGCTTTGTTTTTCGGTGAGCGCTCGCAGTTCATATGAAAATGTGGCCAGTAAATGGCATCCGGAGATAAAGCATCATTGTCCCAACGTTCCGATAGTTCTTGTTGGTGTGTAAAGTGTATTTTCGACGTAAATGGTGCATTAAACTCAAATCTTGTTTCCACATTCCTTGATAGTTGCAAGTAAAACAAAAAGATAAAAACAATCTACCAGATAATATTTACCTCGTATTTTGCATTCCCAGCTTTCTTTAATATATTTTTCAAATATTTTAATATTAAAATTATTTATTAAAATTTACTATATTTGTTCGATAAAAAATTTGTCTTCAAAATTATCGACTTTAAATTTTTATAAGTAATTTTTCAATAAATTTATCCATTTTATTATTCATTTCATTTATTTTTAAATAACTTCTAAACATTTACTTTTCTAATTGTCTCGTTTTATCGACAGGTACAAAAAGTGACTTGAGAAGTCAGGAGAATTTGGACATTGTCACACAACGTGAGGCGAAGAAAATGAAGAAGAAAATCAAAGCCTATAAATATGTCGAATGCTCGGCGATAAAGCAAGAGGGACTTCAAGAAGTTTTCACCGAAGCTCTAAGAGCAGTTTTGAAGTCGCCGTCATCAAAGAAGTTTTGTTGCGTATAAAAATCGAAAAAAGGTCGAATAATAATTAAAGCCCCTTTAATTAAGGAATGAACAATTGTTTTTTGTAACAAGAAAAAGAATTTTCCCCAAAACTGACAAATATCATTTATTTTGCAAGTAAAAGGGAATTTTTTTTGTCCAAAATTACTATTAGGTATTTATGTGAATAAATAAATTAATGAACGTGAAGATTTTCGAATCTTCGAAATTTTGAATTTTATAGATAAATTCTAATATATTATTAGAATATATATATTATATACTAATATAGAGATTATATATATATATAGATGTTGTAAAGAATATAGTTGCATCCAAAAAATAATTATAAGTGCCACATTGCCTTTAATATCACAACTGTCTTTATTTTCATGTAAATAATTGAAGAAATATTTTATAATATTATTTTTTAAAGTATTAAAATAAAAATTTACTCTTTTTACAATTCTCCATTGGCTTCAATACTTTAATTATTGCATTTTTGAATTTCAAATGCAATACGAATAAATGAACAAGAACAGCGCTATTATACTTTAAATTACAAGTCTTTAAAATGTACTAATTAATTACAAATCTAAATGAAAAATTTCAAACTAATAAACAAGTTTCGAAAGAAAATCATAATTTGAATGAAAAAGCAATTCTCGAACACATTATCAACTAGTTAAATTAACTTACAGTAAAATAAATTTATTTTACCGACCAAATGAGTCGGAAAGAGGAGTTACTTTTTGCTGTATAATTTTTCCATATCCACCTCTGCCACTGTCGAAATCTGATCGGTATTCGTCTCTTACCTGAGGATAATTCAAAAAATAAATTTAGTTCTACAAAATTATAATATTATTTTATTTATTTTATTGATTTTATTGATATTTTATTGAAAAAAATAGTTAATATTTGGCAAGGGTACGAAAAAGTAATCGAATTAGAGGACTTACTTGACCGCCAGTTTTTCCACGACCGTATTGTCGACCTTCGATAAAACCTGCGTCCCAATCTGTTCGAATAATTCTGTCATCCAGCCGCGTGCCGTTTACATATCGCATACAATTTTCAGCATCGGCTCTAATGTAATATTCAAGAAAACAAAAACCACAGGGCGTCTTCTTATATTTATCCAAACCCATAATGATACGTCGAATGTCACCGCATTTTGAGAAAAGTTCATAAATTTGCTCCTCTGTTGTGTAGAAAGAAAGATTTCCTACATAGAGAGTGCAGGAGTTTCTCAGTAATCTATCTTGCTCCGCACGAGAACCCTGAGGAAAATTTAATTCAATTTGACGCAAAATAATTCTAACCACGAGGAAAAATTAATTCAACTTGACGCAAAATATTTCTAACCCTAAGAAGAAAATTTAATTCAATTTGACGCAAAATAATTCTATATTTATTATACTAATATTTGTAGTAAATTAAATTCTACTATTTGTATATCAATAATAAATTAAAAATGTCATTGTTTTCATAATAAATATTGATACTTGAAAATAATTTTAATTAAAATATCTTTTCACTAAATATGTATTTAAATACGAGATTATATTTATTTATTGAAAACCTTCAAATACAAATAGAAAATCCTAACCTTAAAATGCTGATCTCGATACGAACTCAAATCGACTGAAGGTGAAGTGACCGGTGAAGTTAAACTCATTTTTTTTGCCTTAATAATGAGTCGTCCTCTTGTTTAATTAAATTATAACTAACTACTTTATGGTCAGAGTCAGAAATATAAACAAATTAGTCAAATTATAACAAAAAGTGTCAAAATCTGTCAAAACTCTTCTAGAAACTGTTTGAAGCGGAAGTAGCTGCTGCCATCTACACAAGTTTAAATGTCAAACGTAAACCCAGACCCGGTTTTCAAATTAAATTAATTAATTAATTATTAAAAAATTGTTTCACTGTTTTTATATTCTTCTTGCATCTCTGATTCATCTAATTTTCAATTCTCTGAATGTTAAATTTCTCAAGTATTTCAAAACTTAAAAAACTCGAAAGTTCAACTCCTAGAAAGTTTTTTTTTTAAACTATTTTATATAATAATTTTCATTATAAAAGTTAAGCTTTTTGACAAATAACCTAATTGTATTCTTGTAAATGATTTAGAATCATAACAAAATAATGTAATCAATAATTAATTACTTTAATTAACGAATTTAGGTGAAAAATCGTTAGTTCCGGGTTTGTCCGCTCGATATAGGTAGATGTCGCCCCTAAAAATGACGTTTTTCGGTGTTTTTTGAGTTTTCCATGTAATCCGCCTTTAGGAAAACTAGAGCTCTTATTGGCTATGTTCAAATTTGCGCGGTTGATTTACAAGCCAATAAGCGCGAAGCAGATGTAAGTCCACCTTTACGTTTTACAACACTCTCAATTGGCTGGTTTTGTTCCCGCGCAAATTTGAATATAGCCAATGAGAGCGCTGGTTTTTACGAAGGCGAATCACGCATGGAAAACTCAAAAACAGGAAAAAATGTCAAATTTTAAGGGCGACATCTACCTATATCGAGCGGTTAAACTCGGAACTAACGGTTTTTTTTCACATTAATTAATAAATTAAAGCAGTATTAATTGATTTTATTTAATAATATCTAGTTTTATATTTTTTTTCCAACTATAGTTAAAATATATATGAAGTAAAATATGAAAATTTATATATATTTCCATAATTTATTGTTTTTTAAAGGTGTATGAAAAGGCAAAAATTTGTCAATAAATAGTTTTAGTGCGATATGTAAAGTATTAGTATGAATATATGATATAAATTCATTAATAATAAGACAGTTAATTCGAAAATAAATTGATATATTTTACAATATGATACAATTTTACCAAACCATTTATGAAAATAAGTAATAAAATTCTGGTTAAAATAAAACTTGCTAATATTTGGACTTTAGTATAAAAGAACTTTGTAAATAACTTATTCTGATTGGTATAAACTTGTTGTATTTCTTTAAAATTATTTTTTCATATTATATTTCATATATTTTACATATTTCATATGTGTATACATATATAGATATATAATATAAGAAGTGAAAGTGGAACATTCAAACCTAATTATAGGTTATCTCGTATCTTAATAGCTTCTGACAAGATAGTATAATTATTAAATAACTGAACTAAATAAAACGAAGTATAGAATTATTTGTTTTGTAATAACTTCTTCTCAGTCTTAGATTTTACCAACAGTTCTCGAAATCAGAATATAAATTAAGTTTACAATTTCACGTCTTCACGATTTTCACCTTCTTTTAAATAATTCGTCTGCTAAACTATATTGTTGTTAATAAACACTACAATTTTTCTTTATCGCGACCTCAATTATTATCATCAAAATAATTAAGTGTTATTATATTTTATCAACGCTCACATACTCACATACGTTTTACAAATTATAATATTTCTAACCTTCGAAGTTGGAAAATATATATGAAAATTATCAAAACATAACCTCAAACGTCATTTATTCTCATAATATAAACAAAAGTCGTGTTTTCGAAAGGTATGTAATTTGCATTTGAAATGACATTGATCTTTGGAGTTTACTTTGGTGTGTTCACCTCACTATTAGGTGGGGGATGAGTATAGAAAAATGAGAAGGATAATCTAATCTTCAGAGCGTGTAAAGTGTTTTTTTTTATTATTCTAAGAGAAGAGTGAAAAAAAAATAGTCAGTCATAATGAAGCAAATGGAGTTTCACGACTTGCTTGCCGAGAGACGTCAGGATTGTGATATCCTTTGGGTATCACGTTCAACAAATCCTCTGCCACCACATAAATTGCCACCGGAATTGAAATATACTCGTAATCAGGCAATTCGTGCAACCCTGGTAAATCCACGCGTTGTCATGGTTATCGAGAGTTTGGCTGCTGCACGTCAGGTCGACAAATCTGTCATTGTCGCCGAGGCTCGTGCCATGCTTGAGGAAATGGCGAGTAAAGCTCATCTTCCAACTGTCCGCTGGCTGGGTATTTAATTTTTTAGAAACAAAAATTGTATTTTTGAAAGAATTTTTTCTTTTTAAAAACTAATATTTTGTTTTTTTTGACAGGCTTACTTATTACTAAAGTAATGAAGAGAATTTTAATAAGTGTCCATTTGAATAAACAGTTTTTGTTGACTATTAAGAATCAAATGAGCGTTTCTCAAGTGCAATACGTTTACGCTCCATCGCATAGAAGTTATCTGGACTTTGTTTTGATGTCGTATATTCTCTTTTCGTACGACATGGCTCTGCCGAATATTGCCAGTGGGATGGATTTTTATCGAATGCAAGTGGTTGGGGAACTTTTACGAAAAACCGGTGCATTTTACATGAGGCGAACTTTCTCCACTGATAAACTTTATAAGGAGATTTTTCGCGGTTACATTGCATCGATTGTTGCTCACAGTGATCGAGCTATTGAATTTTTCATCGAAGGCACAAGAAGTCGAAGCCAAAAGAGTCTTGCTCCAAAGTTTGGTAAGTTTTCTTTTTTTAAAAAAGAAACTATCTTTATTTATTTATTTATTTATTCATAGATTGCTAACTTTTTTTCACACCTTTAATTTTATTATCTTCTGATTTTTCCAAAAGGTTTACTCTCAATGATTTTGGATGTACTTTTTCGAAGTGACGTTTCCGATATTCAATTTATACCAATCAGTATTAGTTACGATCGTCCTCTGGAGGAAAATCTATTCGCCTATGAATTGCTCGGCGTGCCAAAGCCAACGGAGAGTACAACGAAATTATTAAAGTCACTCTCAATTTTACGCGAATCCTTCGCTCACGGACATGTTTATTTCAATTTTTCCGAGCCAATTTCGGCGAGACAGTATTTAGACATGCACGTGCGTAAAACAAGTGCCTTATCGCCGAATGCAAAATTACCAACGGAAACTGTCATGAAACTTGCATATTCAATAATCGATAAACACAAACGTAATTCTGTCCTTATGCCATTTAATATTATTGCACTTTTATTTAATGAGAGAATTTATTCACATTCTGGAGAAACGTACAATTTCGAGAATTTACTGCAAGATTACAGTTGGATGAAAAATATTCTAGTCAATTCGGTTGGTGCTTTAGTATTTCCCAAAGACGTCGGGTAAGTATTCGGAGAAAAAAAAAATACTTCTCGCAGCATTCGTTTATTTTTGATTGACATTTATTTTTTTATTGTCTTTTTTTTACAGCACACGTGAGAAGACGGATAAGGAGGAAATTTTCGAATCTCTACATATTCACAGGGATTTAATTGTCATTGATTCGTCAAGTAATTTGGGGCTCAAGGAAAGGCATAAAATTGTCAAGACAGATAAAGTTGTTAATGTCAAGGGACATTATTTAAGTGACGAGACAATTAGAATTTCCGTACCGCTAATTACTCTCGCAATTTATGTGAATCCAAATTTGGGATTTTTGGCGAAACATGGAATTTTAGCGGTCTGCATCCGAGAACAGGAAAATTGCACTATTTCCAAAGGTAAACGTGAAAGTGAAATTTAATTTTTTTTAAAATAAAACCAAAACTTGCATCGACTTAGTTTTTATTTATTTTTTGTTTTTTTTTAAATTTATTTTGTTTTCATTTGTGGTTTTGAGTTTTTTCAATTTATTTCTATTCATGGTTTCAGTTTTTAAACATTTACTTTATTTGTGTTTTTGGTTTTTTAAAATTTATACTTTTTCGTTTTTTCAATTTATTTTTATTTGTGTTTTTTTTCTTATTTTTAATTTAATTTGTTTCATTTGTTTCTTTTGCTGTTTTAATATTTATTTTGCTTTTATTTGTGGTTTTTTTTAAATATAATTTGTTTTTATTTGTGATTTTTGGTTTTTTGGTTTTTTCAATTTATTAAGATTTTATTTGTGTTTTTTATTTTTTTTTAATTTATTTTGTTTTCATTTGTGATTTTGAGTTTTTTAAATTTATTTTTTGGTTTTCTAAAATTTGTATTTTTTTTTAATAAAGCCAAAACTAGCATCGACTTAGTTTTTCAAAATTCAAAATAAATAAAAAGCATTTATGATTAAAATTTCATTTCCATACTAAAGTGGGTGTTTCAGTGCCATCTTTTTAATTAAATTTCAAAATATTATTTCTAGCATTTTTGCTTTGATAACTTCATTTGTTCTGAGAAAATAATTTTCCATCTAAAACGACATTGCGTCATTAATATTTCACAGAAGTTCCGGATCATTATTTCCAGCCGCTCCTTAACTGTATTATAATTATCAATAATATTTGGAAATATATTTAATGTATATATCAATATTTTGAAATGTTTGGAAATATTTTTTTTTGTACATTTCAAATATTTTATGATTTTTGAACAATTAAATGAATGTCAATTCATACGGAAGTGATAGATTTATTTAAATACAGAAATTATCTTGTTAAAAAAATAATTAGTTTTGCAATCTAAATTAATTAATTCACATAATAATTAATTAATTAAGAGAAAGATGATTATTAGGGAGAGAGAATTAAAAAAAAAATTTGTAATGTTTTGTGTGATAATTAGTGTTCAGTATGATAATTAGTCTTTTGTATGATAATTACTGTTTTCTTCGATAATATATGGTTTTGTAAAGTTTATTGATTTTTTTTTCCTTTTTAGAAACAATAATGGAACATTATTTAATGTTGAGAAAACTGTTGAGCACGGAATTTGCATTTGAAACGAAAATCACTGAAACAATGGCTCAATCCGAATGGAGGGAAATATTGTCATTCTTGGTAAAGGAAAATTGCGTTCGAGATTTTGGCGATACGTTGATAATGGGAGCGAATAAAAAATTACATTCTTTATTGTGTAATATTGTGTTACCGTATGTAGCAGCTGTCAACGTAACTTGCAACATTCTATTAAAGGTATTTACATTTTTTGTTTATTTTATTTATTTATTTTTTTTTAATCTTTTCTTTTTTTCAATTTTTTTAGTTTTTATTTCTGTTTTTATTTATTTTATTATTCATTTTGTTTTTATCAATATTTTTTTATTTTATTTGTTTTTTTTTGGTTTTTTACCAACTTTTTATGTTTTTTGATTATTTAACAATTATGTTTTTATTTGTATGTTTTTTAATTTTTTTTTTATTTCTGTTTTTTGGTTTCTTTAAATTTATTTTCTTTTTATTTGCGCTTTTTGGTTTTTTAAAATTTATTTCGTTTTTATTTATGTTTTTTGGTTTTTTTTAAATTACTTTTATTTTTAAAAGTGTTTTTTGATTTATTTAAATATATTTTGTTTTTATTTGTGTTTTTTCGTTTTTTTAAAATTAATTTTGAATTTATTTAAGTTTTTTTTAATTTAATTTGTTTTTATTTTTTTTTTTGGTTTATTAACAATAATTTTGGTTTTTTAAAAATTTATTTAATTTTTATTTGTGTTATTTGATTTTTTAGTACTCGTCTAATTTCTATTTTTTGGTTTTTTAAATTTATTTGGTTTTTTTGTGGTTGTTTAAAATGTAATAGTATTTTTTGTGTTTTTTGGTTTTTCTTAAAATATTTGTATTTTTTTTGTATTTTTATATTTATTTTGTTTTTATTTGTGATTTTTTAAAATTCAATTGGTTTTTGATGAATTTTTCCCATTTATTTAGTTTTCATTTGGTTTTGTTTAAAAAATTTTTTTTTGCATTATTTGTGGTTTTTAGTTTTTCCAATTTATTTTGTTTATATTTGTTTCTGTTGGTTTTTTAACAATAATTTTGTTTTTATTTGTGTTTTTTGGTTATTTAACAATTATTTTGTTTTTATTTGTATTTTCTGGTTTTTTTAGAAATTATTTTTTTTGTATTTGTCTTTTATGGTTTATTAACAATAATTTTGTTTTTATTTAAATATTTTGGTCTTGGAAAAATTTATTTTGTTTTTATTTGTGTTTTTTGGTTAATAAACAATTATTTTGTTTTTATTTGTATATTCTGGTTTTTTTTACAATTTATTTTGTTTTTATTTGTGTTTTTTGGTTAATAAACAATTATTTTGTTTTTATTTGTATATTCTGGTTTTTTTACAAATTATTTTTTTTTGTATTTGTCTTTTTTGGTTTATTAAAAATAATTTTAGTTATTTAAAAATTTGTTTTCTTTTTTTTGCTTTTTGGTTTTTTTTAATTACTCTTGTTTTTATAAGTGTTTTTTGGTTTTTTAAAAATTTATTTTGTTTTTATTTGCTTTATTTGATTTTGCAGTACTTGTTACATTTCTATTTTTTTGTTTTTTTTAAATATCTTTGGCTTCTTTGTGGTTGTTTAATATTTATTTATTTTTTTGGTTTTTCTTGAAATACTTGTTTTTATTTGTGTTTTTTGGTTATTTTATATTTATTTTGTTTTTATTTGTGATTTTTTAAAATTTAATTTGCTTTCGTTGGTTTGTTTTAGTTTTTTGCAATGTATATTTAATTTTAATTTTTCTTAAAATTTATTTGTGGTTTTCAGTTTTTAAAAATTTATTTTATTTTATTTGTTTCTTTTGATTTCTTTTTAATTTATTTTGTTTTTATTTGTATTTTTTGGTTTTTTTCTTTAATTTATTTTATTTTTTTGTCATTGTTTAAAATTTATTTATATTTTTGTGTTTATTGGTTATTCTTGAAATACTCGTTTTTATTTGTGTTTTTTGTTTCTTTTTCGATTTATTCTCTTCTTATTTGTTTTCTTTTTATTTAGAAAAAAAAAATTTGCCTAATTTTCGAAAAACTTTCCTCTAATCATCTTTCGTTTTGCTTCTAGTGGGATGAAATGTTAATGAGCGAATTAAACGAGAAAAATGTAATCAAAGAATGCCAAAAATTAATGGAGGAAACACTCTACAAAGAAGATAATGCATTTAAGCATCCATATTCATTGTCAATTGATTTATATTCAACAACAATCGTTAGTTTACTGGAAATTGGTGTTGTGAAAATTTTAGACAGATCAGAGAAAACCGTTTATCAAGTAAATAAAAATATTTTAACAATTTACACGTCTATTTTAGATGGCATGTTACGTCAGAGTAAAGCAAAGTCATATTTTGACATTGCGCCGAATTTAATTTCAACTACTTGCAACAATATCCAAGCCAAATTGTAATAAAATGTGTCAAAAAAAAAAAATTTCTTTATATTTAGATTTTATGTATATGTACATGTATTTAATAAATTATATTATTAATATATTCATACCAATTAAATATCAACATTGTTAATTCATTTCAATTAATGTTCTTCGATTTTAATTACTTTTCCTAATTATAGACTATTTACATATATAGGAAATTAATTCATGAATAATTAGAATAAATTTCCTTGCGGCCTTTGGTAGGAATATTGTAGTATTTTTATTTCAGTCTAAATTATATTCTTGTTATTATAATTATTTATAAAATAAATAAACTATGAAAAAGTCTATTAAAATTCGCTATAAACATTTTTTTTAAATTTTCGCTCAATTAAAGGTTAATCGGTTTATGCAAAACAAATTGTCTTAAAAATCAAATTTGAAATTCAAATTTATGCGAAATTTCTAAAGAAATGTCAAAATTTGAAACGGGTTTATTTATTTTCACTGATGACATAATGGTGACCACGTGACCATTTAGAGTCATCATTGTGACGCACACAGCCAATCAGAAGTGACGTAAACAAACAAAATGTCTCTCTCTCTCATTCAACTTTGCATGCTCTCAGTGTTAAGTTATAAGTAAATATTTCGTCAAATTAAAGTGGAATTTACTACATTTAAAAACCAAGGACAAAATTTGGGAGTGAATACGTGTAAAGTAGATAAATTATTCATTAGATAGATTTATCAAATGTGGAATTTGAAATATGGATAACCTCTTGAACAAATTGTCGGGTTTCAGTGTGGGACATGAAAAGGCTTTGAAACAAGGAATTTACAATGCCTTAGCACTTTTATTATTATCATTCATTTGTGTCGCTGGTTATGGACTTTATATTATTTTAAGTCCCTTTGTTAAGCCATTAATATGGGCCTTATTGTGTGGTTCGGTTTTGTTTCCATTCAAAAATTCCTTAGCGACCACGGTTAAATCGTGGTTCAATAAAACAGAAGAATCGAGTAAACCTCTTGTTTTACATTTAACAATGATACCGATCTACATTGTTGATGAGACTTCGGAAATTATTGGCTCCTTCATTCAGAATCATTTCAAGTACATTGTTGTCACTGGTTCGCTAATTACGTTTGTGACATTAATCTATAATTACATCCCAAGTATTCTCATTTATCTAGTCTGGAGAATAATTACATTTGGAAATTGTATTCTTGGATTTTTTATTTCCTCCTGTAATACCTGGATGGTAAGTAAAATTAATTATCTTACGGAAAGTTTCGAATTTAGTTGCTTCTTCTTTTTGCAGATTTTCATCGTCTTGATTGGTTATTTATCAATTTTATATCTACACTGGCGACCGGAGAATTCTCTCTATTTTCACTTCTCGTCCTACGCAATATGGTTGTTGATAAGTTTTTATTTTTCAAACCTCCTGGGAACTTATCCGGTGATTGTTTTTTGCTCTCTACAATTGTTATTCGTCACGGGTTTCATTTACGAAGTACTGACTGTCATTGAAAAGGAGGAATTGGAGGGAAATTGTCTATCGTTTATGGAGACGGCTTTAAATTTATTGCGAAACGATTCGCGAACATTTTGTTCGGAATCAATACCCCTGTCGACTGACGAGGACGATATTTTCGACGATAGTTCAGTGACAATAAGAAAACCAATGGATTCAATTGGCGAGAAGGCGTCGAGTACGCCAGTGGAGAAATTCACGCCAAAATTAAAGGACACAACGAAAGCGCTCACTATTGATTCGGGACGATCGCTTTTAATGCGTGCACGCAAATCACGATCAACGGGCAATGTGACGCCGACTATTAAATTTTCCCTGCCCGAGAGGCATTTTCTGTCGAAATTAAAAGCTGATTTGCGAATGTCATTGGATATTGAGGACGATCGAGTGGATACGGATAAATATATGAAGGGGACAATTTACGCCTGTGCTGGAATGCTACTGTGGAAGCATAAATGGATTATTTCTTTATTAATTATTCCGGTTGGTTATTATATTATTAAATTACTTGGCAACTTTTTTGGTATTTGGACGAAAATTCAGAAACGTATTCAAGGAATAGTTGATCATTTTTCCGATTGGTGTGGAGAAAGATTGGATGCTTTGTTACCGATTTATATTCGTGGATTGTATAAAGTTTGCATTATTGTCGATCAGAAATTGACGACTATTTTGAGAGGTTCCGTTGATTCGGTCGCTACAATTGCTGTCATTTTAGGTTTGCTCATCTTCACCACTTGTGTCACGATTTTCGTGACGATGCAGGTAAATTTCAATCACCAACAATATTTTTCAAAAAATTTTAATATAACTCTTCGCAAGAATTCAATTATTTTTATAAGTAGTAAAATTCTTCGCAGGAATTTAATTACTTTCAAAAATAATGAAATTCTTCACAAAAATTTAAACATTTTAATAAATAATAAAATTCTTTGAAAAAATTTAAATATTTTAATAAATAGTAAAAATTTACAAAGGAATTTTTTTATTTTCATAAATCAGAAAATTCTTCGCAATAATTCAAATATTTTTCTAAATAAAATTCTACAAAAGAATTCAATTATTTTCATAAAAAAGAAAATTCTTCGCAATAATTTAAACATTTTTATAAATAATAAAATTCTACAAAAGAATTCAATTATAATCTAGAATTTTTAAAAATTCTTTGAAAGAATTCAATTAATTTCCTAATTAGTAAAATTCTTCACAGGAATTGAGTTTTTGCAAACATTCAACTATTTTTAAATACATTTCAATTTTTTCCTTCTAGTTATTTAAAAACCTTTTTTCTGTAAAATTCAATTATATTCCAAAAGTTTAATAGATTTCTTGAAAAATGTTCAAACATCTTCTTTAAAACTTATGAAATTTCAATTATAATTCCAAAATTCAATTTAAAAAAAATAATTAAAGTAATTCATAAAATTGAGTTAATCTAAAAAATTTAATTATTTTATAAATTTTTAATTATTTTAATAAATAATAACATTCTTCGGAAGAATTCACTTATTTTTATAAATAGTAAAATTCTTTATAAGTATTCAATTATTTTTAATACAATTTTAATAAAATTTCACTATAAGACGCAATTAAATTTTATTCAATTTTTAATAAAATATTTCGAAAGAATACAATTATTTTCTAAACTTTTAATAAGTTCTTCGAAACAATTCAATTATTTTTTTAAAAAAGTAAAATTTTTCGCAAGAATTTAAATATTTTTATAAATTAAAAAGTTCTACAAAAGAATTCAATTATTTTCATAAATAATAAAATTCTTCGCATGAATTCAATTATTTTCATAAATAATAAAATACTTTGCAAGAATTAATTTTCTAAAATTTTTTAAATATTTTTAGAAACAATTACCTAAATTATTTTTATAACTTGTAAATAAATCTTTTCAAGAATTGAATTATTTATGTAAATACATTATTTTTACGAAATTTAATGAAATTCTGGTAAAAATGTAATTATTTACCAAATTTTTAATGAAATTGTTTAAAAGAATTTAACTTTCTACGATTAATTTAATAGGAAAAACGTTTTTTACAATTAATAGAAAAACTCTATTATTCAAAAAACTTAAAACAAATTCTTCAAAAGTAATTCCCAAAGTTTTTAATAGTAAAAATTATTTATAAAAACTTCATTATTTTCAAGAACATGGAAATTAATTCTTCAAACAAATTTTAATTACATTTTGTCAAAAAATGTAATTATTGAAAAAAATGTTCTAAAAATTCGTGAAATGAATTCAATTATTTAAAAATTTGTTTATAAATATTTTACAAGAATATAATTGATTTTGATTACATCGATAATTTAATTATTTCTGAAAATCATTCAATTCTGAAATAGAATTTTATTAAAAGTTTCTTAAATAATTGAATCTCTGCGAAAAAATTTATTATTTCTACAAATAATTAAATTTGTGCGAAATTTAAAAAAATTAGTGAAATTTTCAGAAGAATTTAATTAAAATAATATTTATAGTAATTGAATTCCTTTGAAAAATTTACTATTTATTGATACTATTTAATTCTTACGAAAAATGTAAAAAGAATTCTTCAAAAATAATTCATTTTTTTCTGTAATTCAATTGAAATTGTATTTCAAATAATTTATTTCTAGCGATAATTTCATTATTTTAAAAAATAATTTAATTCCTAAATTGAAGTTTATTAAAGGTTTTGAAAATAATTGAATTTTTTTCAACAAGTTTTACAAGATGTTTCAAAATAATTGAAATTTTCTAAGAAATCAATTAAAATTGCATTGGAAAATAAGTGAAATCCTAATAAGAATTTTATTATTTGTATAAAAATAATTAAATTTTTTACGAAGATTTTTATTATTCATAAATTGACTTTTTACAAAGAATTTTATTACATTTCTTAAAAATAATTGAATTCTTAATAAAATTCAATTATTTTTAAAATTTTCAGTAGAAATTATTAAAGAAATTGGAATATTGAAAAAAAATTCAAAAAAATTCTACAAAAGAATTTAACAAGGATTTTGAAAATTTTTAATAATATTATTCGCAAGAATTCAATTGTTTTTATAAAAAATATTAAAATTCTTCGAAAGACTTCAGTTATTTTTATACCTAAATAATACAATTTTTTAAAGGAATGCAATTATTTTTATTTGGAGAAATTCAGTTATTTTTAATTTAAATTTAATATAATTTCTCGAAAGAGGACAATTATTTTTTAAAATTCTAATGAAATTCAATTTTTTTCAAAATTCTGATAAAATTCTCCGAAAGAATTTAATTTTTATAAAAAAATTGATTTTTATAAATAATATTATTCTTAAAAGGAAGTTAATTATTTTTTATTCAATTTTAATAAAATTTCTCGAAAGAATTAAATTAGAAGAAATTATTTCAAAAAATATTCAATAAAATACACTTAACTTTCAATTTACTTTGGATTTATTTTTTCAGATCTACGCCGAAGGAATTCATTTAATTCAAGTAACAGGAGAAATTGTCAACTCTTCTCTCGTGAATAATCCGGATATCGACTGGGTGCCGGAACAATGGGAAGAATCAGTGAACAGTGTTCTTGACAATGCTTACACTTACGGTCGAAGTGCAATTTCCGATGGAGTAAGTTGAATTTATTTTTGGATTCAATACAAAAATTTCAACTAATTTTTTTAAAAAATTGATATTTATTTTGTCATTTGATATTTTTCTTCCAAGGTAAAGAGTCTTGTGAAAAATTTAGAACCAGCTAAAGCGGAATTGATGGAGAAAAAAGTATTAGAACTCTGGGACAGATTTTATCAGGCCTGGATGATGTCGAGTGAAAATCCAAATTTTATTGGACCAACTGTCGATATGGATGCCGCTTACTCGGTTTGGGAAAGTTTCAAGGAGAGTTTCGGAAAAACTCCTTTCCGTCAGTATTTTTAATTATTCTCCTAGTTTGAATATTATCGAAATTGAAAAGTGTTTGGATTCCATATTCGCTAATTTTGTTTCATGGATTAAAAAAAATCAATCACTAAATTAATATTAAAAAAATTAATTTTCTGTTTTTGCAGAATTATTCAACATGACAAGTATTCAAAATTTCGCCAAAGAAAATGTCGGTATTCTCATGTCAGTTCTGGACTCAATTTGGAGCATCGTCAAAGGGAATATGTCCGTCATTATAGGAATAGTGACCGAATTGCTTTATATCGTGCTAATTAGTGGATCGGCGGTACTTAATTTCACTCTCAGTATGGTTGTGTTTTTTACGGCACTTTTTTATCTCCTGAGCTCAAGTGGAGCGACTTATAAACCAATTGAGGCGATAACGACATTTAGTCCGATTAGCTGTCACAGGTAAATAATTGAAAAAATTTCTTCTTCTCAAATTTGTTTGTAATTATTATTTTGTTTGTAATTAATGTTTTCTATTCAAAGCGTACCTGAATTTGGAGGGTAGGTTTATAATTCGTCCGAAGTCTATCTAAATTATATATTTTTCTCACTATAATTATAATTTACTAATCTTCTTTATTTTCTAGATTCGCTGTCGCTCTGCAGGAATCAGTAATTGGCGTATTTGCGGCTACTTTCAAACTCGCCTCATTTTTTGGTTTGTGGACGTGGTTCGTTCATAATTTATTTCAAGTGAAAATCGTCTACTTACCTTCAGTTTTTGCCATGATTCTTGGTGCCGTTCCATTTCTCGACGCATATTTCGCTTGTATACCAGTGACAATTGAATTGTGGTTCACGCGCGGACCAATGATTGCAACACTCTTTTTCTTCTTTCATTTCTTGCCCTGCAACATTATTGTCACTGAATTTTACAAGGAAATCAAAGGGTAGGCAAATTATTTACTCAATTTATACTTTTTTTTACTATATTATTCCTACTTATTAGTCGCAATAATAATAATCATCTTCTATATTAATAATCATTGCACTCCAGTAATTTGTATTTTTTTACAAATAATAAAATTCTTATAAGGATTGAATTTAATTAGAATTTAAAAAAATAATTGCCTTCATTCGAGAAATTTTATTAAAATTGAATTTCTCCAAATAAAAATAATTGCATTCATTTAAAAAATCGTATCATTTAGGTAAAAAAATAATTGAATTCTTTCGAAGAATTTTATTTTTTATGAAAACAATTGAATTCTTGCGAATAATATTATTAAATTTTTTTAAAATCCTTGTTAAATTCTTTTGTAGAATTTGTTTGAATTTT
This sequence comes from Leptopilina myrica (nomen nudum), assembly GCA_032872475.1. Taxonomy (NCBI): domain Eukaryota; kingdom Metazoa; phylum Arthropoda; class Insecta; order Hymenoptera; family Figitidae; genus Leptopilina; species Leptopilina myrica (nomen nudum). Next base: position 19,890,823 of record CM065467.1, on the reverse strand, counting down.
TTTAAAATATTCCAATTTCTTTAATATTTTCTACTGAAAATTTGGAATGTAATTGAATTTTATTACGAATTCAATTATTTTTAAAAATTGTAATTAAATTCTTTGCAAAAAGTCAATTTATGAAAAATAAAAATCTTCGTAAAAAAATTAATTATTTTTATACAAATAATAAAATTCTTATTAGGATTTCACTTATTTTCCAATGCAATTTTAATTGATTTCTTAGAAAATTTCAATTATTTTTAAACATCTTGTAAAACTTCTTGAAAAAAATTCAATTATTTTCAAAACCTTTAATAAACTTCAATTTAGGAATTAAATTATTTTTTAAAATAATGAAATTATCGCTAGAAATAAATTATTTGAAATACAATTTTAATTGAATTACAGAGAAAAATGAATTATTTTTGAAGATTTCTTTTTAAATTCTTCGTAAGAATTCAATGGTATCAATAAATTTGTAAATTTTTCAGAGGAATTCAATTACTATAAATATAATTTTAATTAAATTCTTCTAAAAACTTCACATACTTTTTTTAAATTTCGCACAAATTTAATTATTTGTAGAAATAATAACTTTTTTCGCAGAGATTCAATTATTTAAGAAACTTTTAATAAAATTCTATTTCAGAATTGAATGATTTTTAGAAATAATTAAATTATCGATGTAATCAAAATCAATTATATTCTTGTAAAATATTTATAAACAAATTTTTAAATAATTGAATTCATTTCACGAATTTTTAGAACATTTTTTTCAAGAATTACATTTTTTGACAAAATGTAATTAAAATTTTTTTTGAAGAATTAATTTCAATCGAGTCTTTTATTGATTGTAATAAACGATTTTTCTATTAAATTAGTCGTAGAAAATTATCTTCTTTTAAACAATGTTATTAGAAATTTTGTAAATAATTACATTTTTTAAAGAATTTCATTCAATTTCTTAAAAATAATGTATTTACATAAATAATTAAATTCTTAAAATGATTCATTTACAATTTATAAAATTATTCAATTGTTTCAAAAAATTAAAAAACAAATTTTGGAAAATAATTGAATTCTTGCAAAGTATTTTATTATTTATGAAAATAAGTGAATTCATGCGAAGAATTTTATTACTTATAAAAATAATTGAATTCTTTTGTAGAACTTTTTAATTTATAAAAATATTTAAATTCTTGCGAAAAATTTTAGTTTTAAAAAAAAATAATTGAATTCTCTCCAAGAACTTATTAAAATTTTAGAAAATAATTGAATTCTTTCGAAATGTTTTATTAAAAATTGAATAAAATTTAATTGTGTCTTATAGTGAAATGTTATTAAAATTGTATTAAAAATAATTGAATAAGTACTTATAAAGAATTTTACTATTTATACATAAAAATAATTAAATTCTTCCGAAGAATGTTATTATTTATTAAAATAATTACAAATTTATAAAAGAATTAAATTTTAGAGATCAACTCAATTTTATGAATTACTTTAATTATTTTTTTAAAATTTGGTTTTGGAATTATAATTGAAATTTCATAAGTTTTAAAGAAGATATTTGAATATTTTTCAAGAAATCTATTAAACTTTTTTAATATTAATGAATTTTACAGAAAAAAAGTTTTTAAATAACCAGAAGGAAAAAATAAAAATGTATTTAAAAATTGTTGACTGTTTTCAAAAATTTTACAATTGAAAAACAAAATTTAGTTGTTTCAATTCGAATTTCAGAAAGTAATTTAATTTCTGTAAAGAATTTATTAAACTAATTGAATTGTTTCAAAGAATTAAAATAAATTTTAGAAAATAATTGAATTCTTGGGAAGCATTGTATTATTTATGAAAATATTTTAATTCTTGCGAAGAATTTTCTTATTTATGAAAATAATTGAATTCCTTTGTAGAATTTTATAATTTATAAATATATTTAAATTCAAATTGCTTTGAAAAATTTTATTATTTATGAAAATAACTAAATTCCTGCGAAGAATTTTACAAATATAAATAATTGATTTCTTTTGTAGAATTTAATTATTTATGAAAATAACTAAATTCCTGCGAAGGATTTTACAATTCATAAAAATAATTTAATTCTTTCTAAGAATTTTATCTGAATTTTTTTTGTAGGAACTTAATTTGGAAATTTTGATAATATAATTTTTTTAAAAGAATTTTGTGAAAATTTTTATATAAAATTTTGTAATATACAAAATAATAACGCGCGTATCAATTGCTAGTAATAATAATAATTTCAATTAAATTGAATAAAAATGCAAATAATAATCATAATTCCGAACTTATTTGAAGAATTAATTGTGAACGTAATAAATTTTTAGAGGCGGCCATCCTTACCTCACAGGCTTGTCGATAGCAGGTGGAATTTTCTGTCTTGGAGTTGAAGGAGCAATTTTCGGTCCATTATTACTGTGCTGTATAATGGTTGCGATTAATTTAAGTCGTCGTTACATGTATTCACCGTCCGAGGAGACGATAAATACCATAAAATCACAAATCCATCATTTGAATAATAATTAATACTTCGAGAATCAGAGATTATATACATATACATATATTTTTTATATTATCGCTTTTGCTTGCGGCCAAAATGAAATTAATACTATATAATCTTACAATTCTCTCTATGTGAAAAGAAAAAATTTATCAAAATACGAATCTCTATTTTTGTATATATATATATATAGAAAATATCTGTAAATATTTTCTCATAATTTTATTTTCACTACCTCTTTATTATTCAAAATAATAAGGGCAATTTGTACACTTTTTTCATATTATATTTATAACAGAGAATATTTTATTAATAGTTAGTTAATTCTTCAAAGAATGCTTTCTTAAAGAAAACCGACTGAGTGATATATATTTTGTTATTAGTTATTTAATATTAGCTGATGATGGTTTAGAAAAAGAAAAAGCGCAAGTTTAATTGTAAGAAAATTGATGTTCATTTATTTTATTTATTTGAAAACTAACTTCAAGATATCGGATTTGTATAAAGTTTTTTAATCTTTGTGGTTATAGAAAAATTTTAAATAAATATGAAAATGAAATAGTGAATTTATTATTCATGTGAACATACAAAATTTTTTGGTTGGAAATTCAATATTAAAATAATGAAAATATGTAAAGGCTTTGATGAAAAATGATTGATACCATTTATGTGTTATGTGGCATTGCATTTGTCATACTTGTCGCTTTAATTGGATTTGAAATTTATTTACATCGCGATTTTTATTTTCCGTCATGATGGAGTTTGTCAATTTTTATCTAGTTACTGTTTTAGGGTTTATAAACATCCGACAGTACTTTCAGGTAAACGTGTTTCATTATTTCCTTTGGCGTCATTGCCTCGAATGCGTGTAAAATAATTTTCTTCTTCCCCTGTAACATATGAAAGCCATTCTCCGAAAATCGACCTTTCAATGATCCCATTTCTAGCCAAACGAAGAGAGCTATATTTTCCGATGTCAATTCAATCTCGTAATCGGAATAATTTGCCATCTTGCCCGGCAGACTTTTTGGATTGACTTCCATCTGAAATTTTTTACGAAAAATTGTATTTTAATTTTTAATTCAATCTTTTTTTAATTAAATAAATTTTTCTTACTTTAACATTAGCAGGAGGCAATGAAATCGTTTTCAAAGGAGATGGATAAACGTAATTTACACCAATAATTTCGTCTTTGGCATCGTTTTTCAACAAAATTTCCAAAAAGCAATTAGTTTTCACCGACTCCAAAATTCCACAATTATTATTCTTCAAGAAATCGTCCAACCAAAGTTTCTTCACCACTTTCGATTCATCCGAATTCTGTAAGTTGAAAAGCAATTTTATATTTTGTTAAAAAAAAAAAATTTCTAAACGTAAATCGAAAAAGATAAACAACTCACCACTGAGAGATTCGGGATTTTTTGAACCGATACCGGAGTAATTGATGTCCATTTGTAAATATTTAAAGTCAGTGATAAATCTTTTAGAGGACGATGCAAATCCGAAATTATAAAGATTGTCAAATCTCGAGCCAAGGACAAACGTGAACTCACAATCACGGGGGCGAAAAAGTCTCTTGCGAAATAGTGCAGCATCTTCCATCGTCCATCAAATTCTGTGAATATGAATTATCGATATTATTAATTTGAGGCAATTTTTCAGTAGCAATAATTATAAAAATCTTACAAAATAGCAGAATAACGGAACAAAAATGTTTCTCTTAACATTGACGGTAAAATACTATATTATCGATTTTGACATTGCCATCAATCTTCTCTTCAAAGGAGAAGTGATTTACAAATATCTTCATTTACTCCTAGAGTTACTTTTGAAATTATGGAAATGAGAAATATTCTTCTAAAAAAAACAGCAAATAAAAAAAGTAATTCTCGTCAATATTGAAATAGATTAAAAATAAATTTTAATTGGCAAAAATTGAATATTTAGAAATTAATAATTTTCGAAAATACCAAATTACTAAAAAACTATTAAAATCCTGAAACTTTGAATTTGAATTTAATTTCTAACTTTTAAGAATTAAGATTAACAGGGTTGCCACAAATATTTAATTTTATTTTTCCCTGACTTTTCCCTGACTTCCAGACAAAATTTTCACTTTTTCCCTGACCCTAAAGAATATTCTGACTCACTCTAAAAATTATTAGATAATCAAGAAAAAATGTTCTACTACATTTATTTACAAATTTCATTAATTGTAAAATTATTCAAAAACATCAATAACTTCTTTTTTAAATAAATATTTAATAATTATTATTTTTCTATAGGAATTAAAATTCTTTAAATCATTCAAATTCAAACCTTTTTAAATTAAACAACTTATAAGAATATAATTACAAAACATTTTTCAGAATAAGTTAATTATTTACAAAAATCTTTAAAAAATCCTTCGCAAGAATTCAATTATTTTTACAAGCAGTAAAATTTCTGAAAAAATTAAATTATTTTTAAAAAATGTAATAAAATTCGTGGCAATAATTCAATTACTTTCATAAATAATAATAAATCGATTATCCGTTAATTCATTTTTAAATCAATTTTTATTAGAAAATTCTAGAAAAATTCAATTATTTAAATTAAAAAATAAATAATTTATTGAATAATAGAATGTTCTTTGTTAAAATTTAATTCTCATAAAGAATTTTATCAATAAATTTTTAAATATATGAATTTAATTTGACAAATTTTAATAAAATTTTTAAGAATAATTACATTTTTCGAGGAATTTGATTAAAATATATATTGCATAAAAAATTATTAAAATTCTGCGATGAGTTTTATTACTTATGAAAATAATTTAAATTTTCTTAAAATTTCCATAAAATAATTGAATTTTGGAGAAGAATTTTATTATTTATAAAGTTACTTGGAATTTTAACAAGAATTTTTTTTTAATTTTCGAACACAATTGGATTTCTGCGAAGAATTTTATTACATTTAAAAAAAAATTTAATTCTTTCAACAAATTTTATTCAAATTTATAAAAATAATTGTGTTTATGTGAAGAATTTTATTATTTATATAAATAATTGAATTCTTACAAAGAATTTTATTCCAGTTTATAAAAATAATTGAATTTCGGTGAAGAATTTTTTTAAATAATTTATATTTTTCGAAAACTTTTATGAAATTTTTTATTTTAAATAATTGAATTTCTGTGAAAATTAAATATAATTCAATTTAGAACAAGAATTTTTTTATTTATAAATCTAATTGAAATTTTGAAAATATATTTTTTTTAATTTTTGAGAATAATTGAATTTTTGCGAAGAATTTTTTAATTTTGAAAATAATTTAATTCATCCAATGAATTTTATTCAAGTTTATATAAATAATTGAATTCTTACAACGAATTTTATTCAAATTTATAAAAATAATTGAATTTCGGTGAAGAATTTTATTATTTATAAAAATATTTTTATATAATTGATATTTTTCGAAAAATTTTATTAAATTTTGTATTTTAAATAATTGAATTTCTGTAAAAAAAATTTTATTACTACTTATAAAAATAATTGAATTATTTTGAAGAAATTTATTAAAAATTAAATAATTGAATTCTTGTGGAATTTTGTCAAGAATTTTATTAAAACTTTTTTAAATAATTGAATTTTAATGAAGTATTTTATTATTTATAAAAATAATTGGAATTTTGACGAGAATTGTTTTTAAATATTTGAACGTAATTGAAATTCAGCGAAGAATTTTTGTAACTTTTGAAAATAATTGAATTTCTGTAATCATTTGTAACTTTTCCAAAATCTAATTTTTTTTTTTAGTATTTTTAACTAAAATTCTTTTATCAATTTAGTAGTTATAAAAATTGTAAAAATTATTCATAAAATAATTTATAAGTCATAATTTATGATAGTTATTATTAATTTTATTTAATTATTATTTATTATTAATATTTATTTATTATTTATTATTAATTATTAATTTTATGATGGTTTTTTTGAAAATTTAAGTTATTTAAAAAGAAATTATTGGTAGAAATAGAAAAAATTGAAGATATTGTATTAAAATTTGTGGTAATTTCATAGTTTACGAGGTTAAAAGAAAAAAATTCCGTTTTCTCATGAATTTTAAAAATTAAATTTTTTCCAGTACTTTTAGTAAAAATCCCTGACTTTTTCCTGGCCAATTTTACTTTCCCTGACTTTTCCCTAAATTCCCTGACCTGTGGCAACCCTGATTAAGAGAAATTGTCTTTCATATTATACCAATCGAGGACCAAGAAGGAGCTTGCCAGACATCATTCAATTGCCAATAAAGTGCACCTCGCGTGTAACCTTCGCCGTTGGCGTTCAACGAACTTTTTCCCTGTCGATAAAATTCCGTTTCCATTTGAATCGAAACCGCCTGATTAATTTGACTGAGATAGACAAAATCTTCAAGATCCCTTCGCGTATTATTACTCTCGGGAATAATAAAATTCTTTGCGATCAACAATTTCATGAAACCATCGCCACCAGGCAAATGTTGTCGATGTTGCATAAAATCGCTGCCAATTTTCAAGTCCTCATCATATTCAGCGGCAGAAATCAACGTCTCCACCGATGGCCACGATTGAAAACCATATTCCGACGAGAATCTCGCTCGTGGATAGTGATTCATATCCCATCCGTTTTGCAGATAGTTATAATAATGAACTGGATTGGAAAAAGAAATTATTGTAATTCAATTCGTTAAGATAAAGATTAAATAACTAAGAATTATAAATTACCATCTCCATATAAATTTGATCCGGGATTTGTTCCAAGATAACCGTTATGATCACTGTACAAACCATTGCTGGGACTTGAGACTACAAACGGCCTCGTTGGGTCCAATTTTTCGACAATATTCTTAATAATCTCCACGTACAATTTAATATAATCATCCTTGTAGATCTGCTTGTTTCCAGTTCCATACCAATTGCCATAGAGTGCAATTTCATTTTCATTATTTCCCGCCCAGAGAGCAATGCTCGCGTGATGCTTCAATCGAATGACGTTTTGTGAAACTTCATTGGAGACACTTTTCAAAAAGTCTTCACTAGTTGGATACATACTGCAGGCGAACATAAAATCCTGCCATATTAGAATTCCCAATTCATCGGCTAGTTCGTAGAAAAGATTTGACTCGTACATTCCACCGCCCCAGACACGTAGCATATTCATATTCGCCTCCTTCGCCGATGTCAATAGTGGCAAAATCGTCTCTCTCCTCGTACTCAACTCGGGGAAAATACTTCCTGGAATGTAATTACTTCCTTTCGCGAAAATTGGCAAACCATTCACTCGGAAATAAAACGTTAAACCCTCGTCGAGAGGATCTTGAATTAATTCAACAGTTCGAAAACCAATTTTTTTCACAGACTTCGTCTCGTAGGGGAGAATTTGAACATGAGTGTGGAGATTATAGAGCTTTTGTTCTCCGTATCCGTTCGGCCACCACAACATCACTGATTGCTGAAAAATATTTTAGTCATCATTTTGCTTCTATTTTTACATTTTTTTTACAGTTTTCCATTTATTAACTTACAATTGGAACTTGTAGAGTAAGCGAAATATTTGAATATTTCCAGTTTACGGATAATGCAAATTCCGTTGAATTCGTTATCGATTTTCCATCATCAAGTTCTAATACTGATTGTACAACTCCATTGAAAGTGAAATTCCTCTCAAAGGATAAGGTGTCGAAAAAGACTCCAACATTTATTTCCCAATGGGAATTTCTTTTAACAACGTCCGCTGTAACTTCCGTCACGTATGCGTCGGTCACAGGAATTAATTCCACATCTTTCCTAAAAAATTTATTATTTTGTTTTTTAATTTTTTGAATAAATTGAAAAAAAATATTTTTTTTTTCTTTTCGCAATCAAAATAAGATTAGCATCAAGAAAAAATAAGATATACTTGAAAAATTTCATTGCGCTTCTCGATAAATTAATCCGAAGAGATTTCATCTAATCATTTTGTGAAATGGCAGAGATAATTACCAAATTCCAATTGAGGGAAAAGCTGGACCCCAATCCCAACTGAAGCTGGCTTGCATTTTACGAATGTGATTAACGTGACACTCGCCATTATATTTTTCAGGAGTACACTTTGGAAGCACTTCGTAATTCAATTTTTGTTTGTCGTAAAGCAATTCTGCAATTTTTAATGGCGATGCAAAATGTACTTCCAATTTATTCGTCGAATTCACTTCTTTCTGGAATAAAATCAAGTTTTTGTCAATGTTTATTTATTTATTCAAAAGGAATTCAATTTAATTTCTTGTAATTGTTTTTAATTTACTCAAAATTGATTTTAATTTATTAATTTTTTCAAAAAGGGTTATTTACCTTCAAGTGCTTCTTCACATTAAAATTGTACTTCACAAACATATTGTCCGAGGTTCCGATGTATTCATCATTCAAAAAAATTGTCGCAAACGTATCCAAACCGTGAAATACTAAAGCAACTTTCGGTGCTTTTAAAAATTCTTCCGTAACTGAAAATCAGAATCAGAAAATTTGTTAAAAAATGTTGTTAAACAATTTTTTAGAAACATTAAATTACTTTTATAATTAAATTCGAAAAATTTTAATTCGAGATATATAGAAATTTATCACTACCTTCAAAGTTTGTGAAATAAATTACAGTCTCATTGGCGACCCATCGATTTTTCACATCATTTGATCCTTTAAAATTTTTCGGAACAATTTGCGCCTTCTCCAAATCGGTATAAATCCCACCAGGAACTGTCGCCGGAAACGATTGTTCTGAAGAAAAAAATTTTCTTTATTTATTCAAAAATAAAAACTGCAAAATCTTATTAGTAAATCAATTTTCGAATTTTGCTCAACTCACCTTTTGATTTAATAACTCCAATCCATCCATCGTGAAGTAGTAAAGCTTCTATTTGACTCGTGAAAACAATCAAAACAAGAAAATAAACATTTTTCAACATATTATCCTTTTTATGTGTAAATATGTTTCACAATTCTAAACATCAACACTGAACTGAAAAAAAAATGTTTACACAAACAATTTCATATTAAATTAATAAATAATATTAACAGAAATTATAATAAAAATTGAAAACTCACTCAATTTCAATTTGTTTAAAACAAAATGCCTGGAATTTAAATTTTGAGAAAACATTCGATAAAAAAAATTGACCTATAGAAGTCAAGGACGAAGCGATTTAGTCAAACAATGGAAGTTGATTTCAATTAAGTCTTATTTATGAAATAGAGTGCAGAAATTCTGTCACATGAGACAAGAAGACAAGAGAGAAAAAAAATGGTTTAGATCAATGTCTTTTTTGTCACTGCAAACAAACTTGAAACGAAGTTGCGTGTTTATGTTTATCAATTCATTTGAACTCTCAAGATAATTTATAAAGATAAAAATGTAATTGTGTTACAATATCTGTCGACACTAAGGAAGGAATTTCTGTACAAATTCTCAAATAGACCATTTTTCTATAGAAAATTCACAAATAATTAGAATTAGAATTAGAATTAGAAATTCATCTAAAATTAAATTAGAATATTAAATTAACGGAAATTGAAATATAATCGAAAAATATTTAGAAAGTGGTAGAATATTTTTATTATAAAAATCCATTATTTATATTAGAAATATATCACAAATCTTGCATCGATTTACTTAGAATTAAGAGTAGTACATTTTCTGGTAGTTTTTTTTGTACATTTCTCTTAAAATCACAAGCTGAGTTTAACAAACGTAAGTTATATAAAAATCAACTCTTTTTTTTCCAAATTTAAAATTATAAACACTGAACAGCTAATTAAACCTTTTCGTCTATTCAATAAATATATCTTCAAATAAGAAATTGATCTCCAATTCTTTTATAAATTTACAAAGACCAGCCAAAGATCAATTAACCATCACGTGGTCATTAATTAAATTTAAAAAAAAGAGAAATTTTCATTTCCAAATAAGTAATCAATGAAATAAAAAAAAAGTAATACAAAAATAGTAATAAAATATAATTAAACGTAAAAAAATGCCATTAAATCACAAACGTGAAAATGAAGAATGAAATTTAAAAAAAAACCAATTGAAAATTAAGAGAAAAATGCCTTCCAAATGAAATTATTTTAAGCGAGAGAATTGTGAAACAATTTGCATATACTAAACTCGTATAATAGAAACATATATAAATATAATATTACTAATTGAAAATATGAAACTTTAAGTAAATCTAAATTATCGAAAGCAAAGAAAAAAAAATATCCATATTCCCGTATGGATTAAAAAAAATAGAATTCATAATTATTTTTAAGCGAAATTTTCAGAATGTGATTCAGGAAGACGGAGAAGCTTAAAATATAAACAAGATAATTATATCATAAAACCGAATCAATCGGATCTTGAGGTATGAAACACTTTTGGAATGCAAAAGTTCATTATTTAATGTCGTCCTCTTAAATTAAAATGTTTCCTCTCCGAAGTGCGATTCGCTTGGAAATCCCTCTCAGCTGAAACAAATTCGAATTAATTTACATCAGAATGTGAAAAATTGGTGAATAAGAAAGAAAAAAAAACCCCAAAAAAAAGTCACACAAAAAAGAATAAAATATCAAAAAGAGAATAAAATAAAGTAAAAAAAGAAAATATAAGAAAATGAACGAAATAAAAAAGAATAAAATAAAAAAAAATAAATAAAATAACAAAATAGAATAAAATATCAAAAAGAAAATAAAATAAATTAAAAAAGAAAATAGGAATAAAATAAACAAATTAAAAAAGAGTAAAATAAAACAAAACAAAAAATAAAATAATGTAACAAAGAAATTACAATAAAATAAAAATGAATATAATGAAAGAGAGAAAAAAAATTAAAATAAAAAAAGAGTTGCAAAAGGTTTGACAACCTTTTGAAAAATTAATCACCTAATTATTTAACAAATATTGTATTTCCCGAGAAAAAGAAATTCAATTAAAAACTCAATCCCATTAAACCCTTTTCTTTTAATTCCACATAGAAAAAATTAACTTTATGTAACTTTTTACTGTAATTTTTAAGAAAATAGAAATTGTTTTCAAAATTTAAATTATTTAAATAAATTATATGAGAAAAAATAGATTTATAACTAAATAAAAAAAAGATTAGGAGAAAAAATTCAATTTAAATATTCATAATAGAGAAATTTGCAATTGTAAAGAAAATAAATAAAATAAATTCAGATTTTAGTAAATAAGCGAATGATTAATTATTTATTAATTAATAATAATTAATATTTCATATTAATTTCTTCAAATTGTAAATTCGTAGTAAACGAAAACTAACAAACAAAAAGAAAAATAAACATTTTTCAAATGTTTACAATTGGAATGACCAACAAATAATAATAATAATAATAATAATAATAATAATCAATGAATAATAGAAAAAAAATGTAAAAACAAAAACTAATTTTCAATTATCAAATTGAAATATGAAAAAAAAATAATTTCTAAAATATAATATATAGAATAATTATAGAAACGTACAGAGGTTAGAGTCTCTTAGTCTGCGATTTTCTTCTGAACACAGTTCAACGTGTTCCATGTAAGTATTACCATCTGTTGTACTATAGTTATTGCAAATACTACATTTATATTCATTAATCGCACTTTCTCTTCTTTGGCGTTTGCCGATAATTGGACTCGACGTATCATCAATTTCAAATTGATTGCATCCGGACGCATGAGTAGCGATATCACTTTTATGAAAAAAACGTTTACAAATTGGACACATCACATCGTTTTCTTCTCGACTTGAACTCGACGATTGTTCTGTGCAAAGATTATCCTCCTGTAATTTTTTTCAAAACTTTTGTTATTTAATTGATTAAAAATTAAAATTAAAAATTAAAATTAAAAATTAAAATCATTTTAATGTTTCAAATTATTATTTCCTCTCAATATTTATACGTATATTGAAATAATTTTCTCTCAAAGTCTTTCAAGAATGGAATAAAAAATAAAAATGTTTACTCAATATTTGTAAAAAATTAAAATAAAAAGAGAATGAAAACAATTAAAAAAGAAAAAGAGAAAAGAATTGAAAATTGAAAGTTAGAGAAAAATATAAAAAATGCGTTAATACTGACACAAATAACGACATCATCGCAAAATAATTCTTCTTGAATTTCCTCCGCGGACAAATTTTTATTATCTTTTATCCTGTCCTTTGATTTAGTTTTATC